>OZ018322.1:109196295-110546295 GCA_963969495.1 Ceratothoa steindachneri
CCGGCTCTAAGGGTTTAGCGTATAACTGACGTCTTTCGGCGGCATAGGCACCATCGAGATCAGCTGGGAAAGCAGTGAGAGCTGGTGGCGATTGAGGGAGGCGTCTGCCTCGTCGTACAGGCGAATAATGCACTGCGCACGGCTGAGAGCGAGTGGCATCTCCCCAGCATCGACAAGTAGGATCTCAATGGGGTAATTGCGGAAGGCACCGGTCGTCAGGCGAAGGCCGGTGTGGTGGATCGAGTCCACCTTCCGCAATACACGCTCGGCTGCGGATGCATAACACTCGCATCTATAGTCGAGCTTCGAACGAACAACGGATCGATAAAAAGTAAGGCAGTAGTCAAATCAGTGCCCCAGGGTCTGAACGTCACGGAACGAAGAATATCCATGGCGCGGGTACAACAGACACAAAGGCTACGAATATGAGCCTCCCAGGTGAAGCGTCGGTCAAATACAAGACCAAGGAAACGGTGCGAGTCAAACACTCCAGGCGCATCTCATTTAGAACTAAGTCTGGGTAAGGGTGGAGCCGTGGATGGCGGCAGAGGTGCACCACCTTAGGCTTGGCCAATAAAAATCGAAGCCTGTGCGCTTCGACATAGCGAGAGACGCAGTCAATGCCTGTTGGAGTCAACGCTCCAGAGTTGGCATCTGGGGCGCGCCAAAAGAGATCGAAAGGTTGTCCACGTAGAGCGTAGCGAGAACATCTTGGGGCAGCACCGAGGTGATGCCGTTGATGATCAGGGCAAAGAGTGGGACACTGAGGAAAATTCCCTGCGGGACACCCTAGTTCTGCTCCATTGGGCCAGAGAGCCCCCCCCCCCTTATGCGGAATCGTCGATCAGGCAAAATTCAGATGATTGGAGGGCCGTCTCTTCGCCACGATCGTGTGGAGAGTTTCCATGATACCGTATCGCCATGCCATGCCATAGGCATTATCCAGATTGAAGGAAGGCCTCGCAGACGGCATTTTCCAGTTGGAGCAGAGCATCCGACGTGAAGTGGAACTTGCGGAAGCTGCACTGTGCACAAGACACATGGCCTCCGCTGTCCAGAAAAAAAGGCTAATCTAACATTTACCAATTTCTCCAGCAACTTGCACACGCAGGAGGTTAGAGATTGGGCGACAATGAGATCGTTAGGCGGCGCTTATAGCGCTTGTAGGCATAACGCTTCTGTTTGGGGGCCGTCTCACACTAGGCTGACCACCAGGGGAGTAGTCGGCGTGCAAAACAGGCAGACGCTCAAGGAATAGTAGCTAGGCACACGGCGATTGGGTTGCCGGATTAGAACTCAACGGCCTCATCAACCGACCTAAACTCCTCGAATGAGATACAGAAATCAGGCAATTTCCTGAAATGCGGACCACCACGCTTGCGACAAGCTTCACCTGGGCGGGCTCTCTGGCGGCAGCGGCCCAGAAAATTATATTTGAATGGGAAAGTGATCACTACCATGGAGGTCATCGACCACACCCCACCCAAAATCATCTGCATCTGGAGAGCACAAAGATAGATCAAGACAAGAAAATGAAACGGTTCTCGGTCAGTGATGTTTAAACATCCACATTTAAGACACCTATCTCCAGCTCGTCGATCAGGTCGGCAAGGACTTGACCTGTGGGGTTAATCGACTAGTTTTACCAGAAGGGGTGTCTACACTTCAGATCTCCGAGCAAGAGAAAGGGCCTCGGCAACCGTGCCACGACGCGGCGGAAGTCCCCCGCATCGAACTCGGTGGAATGTACGCGGAAATAACTATACCTCCTATCTAGGTGCAGCTGCACAGCTTCTGACTAAAAGGAGGTATCTAAATGGAAGAGAAGAACGGAGACATCACGCCGGGTGTAAATCGCGCATGATCCTGGCCGGCCTCCATTCAGTGTTGGTGGGGTCGTAAAACCCTTATACCCCGGGAGGGTGGGCAGGAGGCACGCGCGTCTTTTCCTCCCTCCGACTAGAAACCTTAGGCGAGTGTGTGGGCTTTTGAGGCGGGGTCCCTCTTCAGGAGGATTCATCGTCTCCGAGCCACTCAGCATAACACTGCGTGTGGGCGAAGTTGCCGAAGCTCTTTTAGTGTTGTCCTCCTTTCAGAGGGCAGCTTTAGGAAACCCGGAAGATGGCCTAACGAAAAACTTCAGGGGTGTTGCCTCCTGTGAGTCTAGCGCCTCGGTGGAGACACACGACCGTTTCGCCTTATGTGAAACGGTCAGGCTGGGGAAAGGGAGGGGAGCCTTGGACAGGGCTGGGTGTGAACCTTTTGTGCGGGCATCTTTAACAGGGAACCGCCCGGGCTGGCTAAAACTCGCAGAGGGGTTCCGAATGGGCGCGGAAACGACAGTGCTCGTAGTCCTGGAGGAGCCAGGTGCAGAGGGTATCTTTCTTAGCAGTGAGGCATAAGACGTCCCATGTAGAGCCGGGCGTGCCAGGACCAAGTCCTTAGCCTCGCGAAATGAGAGACGATCCTGGACCTAAACGGCCAGGATTTCCTTCCCAAGGAGATCTGCACCACATTATATATATATATATATATATATATATATATATATATATATATATATATATATATATATATACACACACACACACACACACACGGGCGATACCACACTCGGCCACACGAAGAGTGGCAACCAGCTTCTGGGCCAGTTGGTACAGGGGGTTGGATGGCCAGGTCACCATATTTTCGTCGAGGAAGATCTGTTCTCCCAGAAGGCCTTTGATGAGGTTCGGACAAGCTTCAAGACTCTCCCGGACACGGCTCTTCCTATTCCGTCAGCGGAAACAGGTACGCACAAGAGTTCCCCTGTGTCCTCCCCAGTGAGCAAGACTGCGCTCCTCTCCTCCAGTGATTTGCTGTGGGGGATATTAGGGAAGAGTTTCCCGTCCCAGTGGAGGACCAAGGGTACTTCCGTGCTCCAGGCCAGCGAAGCCGCGATCTGCTCTCTGTTCTTCACTCAAGCGGGACAGGGTCAGCTTGTCGATGTTGTGGCCAGGAGCGATGGCAGTCACTGTGAATGACGAGGTGGCAGCCCGAACCGACAGGTTGTCTCGATCCCAAGGCAGGGTCATCTCCTTGTTTAACTTGTTCGCTGGACGGCGACAAGGTGATTTTGCGGGCGTTGGACCTAGAAACGTATCATCATATTCGGTCGACGATGACGACGCCTAAGATGTGTCGAGAGCGACATCCTTCGTCAGCATGGAAGACACAGCTGCGGCCTCCTTCTCTCTTCCTGTTCAGTCAGGTCCATTCCTGCTTCTTCACTGGTTTGGTCGACCCCTGCCATTGAAGAGCTCGTTTTGTCTTAACGTTGAGACCTCAGGAACTCCTTGTCCTCCTCTGGTATTCTTGAGGTCAAGGCATCCGCGTGGGCAACGTCGAAGATGTCTTCCAAGAGGTCTTTGAAAATCCCTCGTTTTGCCACCTCCGTCTCTGTCGTGCGTTTCTTCAGCTTCTTGATTGTTTTGAAGTCGCTGAAAAGCTTCATGACTTTCTTCTTAACGTAAGAAGGGTCAGAGGTTGGAATGTTGGCCTTCTTGCAGACGTCGAGGATCTTGGTGGTGGTGGAGCCAGTGGGTGCCGAGACGAACTCCTCCTTATTAAAACAAGAACACGGCCAACACCTCCTTCCGAGAGGGCAGCCTGTTCCCAGGAAAGCTCTAAGAAGTCCACATCAAAAAGCGTATCTTGTGATGCCGAGCACGTGCCTTTGCGTTTCAGCTAACTGAGGAATAGAAGAAAAAACATAATTTCTTAAAGAGGTCAATATTCCTCAAAATACACGAGATAGACAATTCGTGCTACCAGTAAATATAGCCGAAATTAAATAAAATTTTACAGTATTTACTTTCACACGAGAGGCAACCAGGGCGTCATGTGCTGGAGTGTGTATCACCATCTTGAATTTTCTGGGACACTAATATATATATATATATATATATATATATATATATATATATATATATATATATATACACTTGCAATGCGAGTTTCATTTTCTTACGTGATTTGCATTTATTGCTCTACTCACGCGCTACTCTAAGTTTCTCATATATATATATATTTGGGGGGGGGGGGAAAGTGGCCAGGAATTAAACGGAAAGCCGTTAATTCACATATCAATAAAGATTTGGCGACAGTGTAATAAAAACGAGCACTTATTGTATGGAAAAGGGATTAAGACGAGACAGTTGTCGCCGCGTTGTGTTATAAAATTTATATCAAGAAAGCATCAAATTTTAGACGCCATGGATCCATGTCCACGGGGCAAGGGATTAACGTCGGTCTAGGAAATCCCGCCTTGTGGATAGAAATAAAGACAGCGTGCCCTGATGGCAGAAAGAGGTCACCTTTTTCTACTGCCTTACTTATAGAAGAAAAATAAAGAACGCATACTTATTCTTGATTCTAATTCTCGATATCAGAGTCGCCCCGTTATTAATTACGTTTCGTTTAGCGTAGCGAAGCTCCCGTCTTAACCGCCTAAGTCTTGTTCTCGTCACTCTCACCGTACTCTGTAAACGCGAACCTCATTCTTACCTAGCTTGTTTGTTTGGAATTAAACCCCAGGGCTGGGTTTTAAAGTGCGACATGTTTTGCCGTTGCTATTAAGTCTGGCGTCCTCTCCCGGAGGGGGTTTCGGCTTCTCTATTCGTGGATGACTTGGCGTTGTCTTGTTCATCTCCCCGCTTGCCTTTTGCTGCCCCTCGATTACAGCTGGCAATTGATGCCGTGTCGGGTCGTGCTGTCTCAAAGGATTTCCGTTTTTCTGTCACCAAACCGAAGCCATGCATTTTTATCGGGGGGTCCTTGGTCACCCTCCTCTCTTTTTGGATTGCACGACGATTAAGTATGTCCCTGTTAGGTTCTTGGGCTTAACGCTTGATAGCAAGCTCACTCGGGTGACCCATTTGCGTGGCTTGAGGGCTTCTTGTTCGAAGGCTATGGATTTCCTTCGGGTTTTATCCCACACCACTCTTGAAGTAGTGATAGGCGCACCTTGTGGTCGCTTTATTCGGCGCTGGTTCAATCCCGGCAGATGTACTCTTCAGAGTCTCCTTCGGCCTTGAAGTTGCTTGACGCCGCTTGTTCAGCAGTACCCTTCATCCCCTGTCCTCTTTTGATCAGCCCTCCCATTCCCGCCGTCTATCGTTTTGGATCGTTCTCCCTCCTGAGGTCTGTACTGCTTTCAGGAGTTTTGAGAAAGGGTCTACTGACCCCCATCTATTAAAGTGCGTTTCTTGAACATGCCTGTTCTCGTGCACACCAGCGTTCCATCTATACTGACTGCTCAAAGTCAGACCTCGGTGTTCTCAACAGAGTTTCTTCGGTCTGCTCTCCCTCTTGTAGCATCCGTTTTTCCGCCGAGTTGACGGGCATTCTTTTGGCTTTTAATTTTATTTTATCCCTCATTTCTTCGGATTTTATTATTTTTGGCGATTCCCGGCCCGCTTTGGAGGCGGTTCATTATTTTACGTCCATCCACCCTTTGGTTTTACGGATTCGTTCCCGCCTGGTTAGAAATGCCTCCCGTTACAGGATGGCATTCTGTTGGGTGTTTTTCGGCAAACGAGGAGGCCGATCGCTGCTATCGAGGTCCCGGATGCAGCCACTTTGCCCTTTAGGGACTCATACCGCGTAATCAGGGCGAATATCTTTCGTTTGTGGCAGAGAGTGGGATTAGTCCCCCCATCCTCTAAGCTGTCTCTTATTAAACGTTCTGCCCGTCCCTGGTCCTCTAGCTCTAAGCGACTCCCTTCTTGGGAGGTTTCTCTTTGCCGGTTGCGAATTGGGCACACGAGACTCACACACGGCTAGCCCTTTGCGGGAGAGAGAGGGCTGTGGCTCACATCTTAGTAGTTTGTTACCGCCTTGCTTGTCTACCCCTTCTGTCCCCCTCCCCCCCAGCTCAACTTCGCTTTCTTTTAGCAGAGGACTCCCTTCGGTCACTCTCCCCGCTACCATTTTTATCGCAAAAGTGGTTTTATCCCTTTTGTAAGTTGTCTCTTGATATAGTTTTCATTGTGAACTATAATTACCGTATTGCGTTCAATTCTTTTCAACTAGTTAGTGCTGTGCTCCATATTCACTGGTAGTCTCGCTTGTAAGTACCAAATTATATTTGTAACTCATTCATTGCTCATTTCGGCTTCAATATTAACTCCCCTCTCACTCCATTGATTCATTTGTTATCACATGCTGCTCCCCCATTCCCACGCCTCGCCTGGGCGAGCCCTCCCCCACTTTTTACGAGTCAAGTTAGGGTTAAGTTTTCCCGTCTTCTGCTCTTTCATAATTCTCACCTTTGATCCCTCATTTATCCTCCACTATGTATGATAGGGACTCAATCCTATCACTCAACTCCTTTTCTCTCGCCTTAATGACCATATATTTAACTGCAATATCGATGAAACGTACCAATCGTGGTTCAAAGCAAACCTCTCTGCTTTCGACACCATCGACCACACTGTCCTCCTTGATAGTCTTCAAACTTTCCTTGGTCTCTCGGGCAGTACACTTGCTTGGTTCCGCTCATACCTCTACACCGAGCCCTCGCCCATTCATTTTGGGGTGCCTCAGGGCTCATTCCTGGGTCCCCTCCTCTTTCGCATCTACTTACTTCTTCTTGGCTCCCTTCTTCGCGATTTGGGCCTGTCCTTCCACCTCTATGCTGATGACACTCACTCAGATATACCTTTCCTCATCCCCTGTGTCCTTCGCCAATCAATTACTAAGCTCCTTTCAGCCTAAACCTTCATAAACGATTGGCTGTCTGCCAACTTTCTCAAGCTTAACCACGATAAGGTTTAAGGTAAGTTACCAGTGGGTTGCTGCCCAATCCAAGTGGATTCTATATGACAGCTAGGGTGAAACGAGACAAATCATCTATATAAAAGGTGGAGGAGACCACTTTGTGACAAAAATTTAAAAAACGATGAGTTAAAAGATTCCTCCGCCAATATGAATCGAAGACGGGTGTGTTGAGGAATAGTTAAAAGGGTCGGGAAACAGGACAACCGGAGGATGTCAAAATGGCTACAATCCAATAAAAGGTGGGCAACCGATTGGTCCTCACCGCAAAAACGACAGCAAGGGCTGATATGAGCATCACCCGAAACAAGATGGCCATGAGTTAGTCTCATGTGGCCAATGCGAACTCGGCAAAGGGCCACCTCCAACGACCGCATTCTATGACGACTCGAGGGCCAAGAGCGAAGAGAATTTTTAATTTTGTAGTTTGGATGTTGAACAGTCATCCCATTCATTCTGCCACAGTTGAAAAATATACTCTCTTATTGAAGGAAAGTAGTCCCTAAAAGGCAGAGCCGAGTTCTCAGGGGACACAGAATGTGCTGAGTGGGCCAGCCGATCAGCCTTCTCGTTGCCCAGGACCCCCACATGCCCAGGGACCCAGCAAAAAATAATTCTATTTCGGGATGCATTTTGGATCAGCCAGTTGCAAATTTCTGTGACTAGGGGATGGGACGCATTAAAAGATCTAATTGACTGTAAGACACTCCTTGAGTCGGAGAAAAATGACAAAATCACTAAAAGGTAAAATTTGGATGAGTCTAAAGGCTAAAAGGATTGCTGAAAGTTCAGCGGTAAAAATGGATGCTGCTGGCGGCAAAGATAGGGTTAGGAATTCTCCTGGGTAGATGGCTGCGGCACCCACGCCACCGTCCGACTTAGAGCCATCCGTGTATAGTGGGCAGCATTGTTTGTGTGAAGTTGAATGCTCTAACAACAGGCTCTTAATGATGCAAGGGTCCCTAGAGGACTTCTCCAGGCCCACATGTTGGTACATACTGTGGGGATTTTTTTTTTTAAGAGCTCACCTGGCGACTGCCTACTTGGGCATTAGTCGCCGTATTAAAAATGGCCTAGTTCTAGGCTACTTTAAAATAAAATTTAAGAGACGAAAAACACCCCAAAAAGGGGGAAAGGAAGCAAGCTACTGCGTCGGGGGGAGGTCCCCCCGGCACAGGGGCGTGCAACCTAAAGGGAAAAAAAACAAACCCTGCTTAAATAATAGGGAGAAGGCCGGCCTCCCCCCAAAAGTCAACAAGTCCACCAGTCAATGTGCACGCACTCGTCCCGAGTACAAGGGACAGGCGGTAGCCACCCCGCCCATCCCGGTACCGGGAAAGATAACGTGCGCGAAGATCACCCAGACTGGGACATTCGACAAGAATGTGCCGAACAGTCTGGGGGACGACGCAGTCGTCGCAATAGGGCGCAGGCGAGCGCTCCATCAAATAGCGATGCATCACACGAGTGTCCGATTCGGAGACGACAGAAAGCGACCTAGAGCCGTCGCGGCATTGGGGGATAGGTCCATGGGAACAGTCGCGGCGCAATGACACGCAACTTTAAGTTCCCTTCGACCGTCTCCCATCTTCTTGCCGTATTCCTGCCATGTAGTCGGTGTGAGGAAGAGCGAAACGCTGGTCAGGTCGCAGGGTCCTCGCGGACTCTTTGGCGCCCTCATTCCCCAAAAATTCATACTGTGGGGAGAGGAGCACGTCAACTAAGGGTTAGTAAGGATGGGAGGGTAAAGACCCTTGGAACACCCAGGTTAGAGAGATGATCTCCTAAGCGAAGGTTCAGAGGGCGGGGTAAAGATGGCAACTTATCATATGCCGCCGTTGATTCGGCAGCATACAGGCATCTGTAGACCCCTGATACAAGGGCTTGCTGTAATCGGCAGAGTTATCGCATGCAGATTTGAAGTCTATGGTAGGGCAAAGGTAGTACCCCACTCTCGCAGTAAAGGCTGTTGACAGAAGTACGGAAGGCTCCACTAGAAAGGCGAACTCCGAGGTTTCGAATGGGGTTCAGCATTTTAAGGGCTGAAGGGGAAGCCGATGAGTAAATTTGACAGCCATAATCCAATTTGGATTGGACGAGGGCTGTGTATAATGTCCACATTGTTTGTCAGTCACTGCCCCACGAAGTGTGTGAGAGGACTTTCAAAATGTCTAGAGCCCGCAGACAGCCTGTTCGAAGTCGGCGTAGGTGTGGTAACCAGGATAACTTTGGATCGAGAGTTACGCCAAGGAATCGAAACTCGTAGACAAACTATATATCTTCGCCTTGTAGGGAGATAGATGGCGGAACAAGAACCCCTCTGCCTCGGTGGAAATACATTGCTTTGCTTTTGTTCGTGGAAAAGCGGAATCCCTTAAGTTGTGCTCTTTTGGATACAGCATCGACCGCCAGTTGTAGCCGACGCGCTGCTGATGGAAGGCGAGGTGAGGAACAGTATAGTGCTAAATCATCGACAAACAGAGTTGCCGATACACCTTCTGGGAGAGACGAAATAATATCATTGATGGCAATTATAAAACATAAGACACTTAAAACATTGCCCTGAGGAACTCCCTTCTCTTGGGGTTGCAGGTCAGAGTATGCGTCTCCAACGCAAACCTTGAAGGATCGAGATGCTAAAAAACTTTGAATAAGTGAAGGTAAAAGGCCTATCATCCCCCAGACGTATAGCTGCTTCAAGATGCCGTATCTCCATGTTGTGTCGTAGGCTTTCTCAATATCGAAAAATATAGCCAGGACTCGGTGCTTTAATGAGAAAGCTTTCCGGACCGATCCCTCGAACCGTACTAGAAGGTCAAGGGTACTATGACCTTTGCGGAAGCCATATTGAAATGGAGAGAAAAGGTGATTGGTTTCTAGGAACCAGTTTAGGTGCTCCAATATCATTTTTTACAGCAACTTACTCAAACAGCTGGTGAGAGCTATAGGGCGGTAGTGATCTGCATCCAACCCGTCCCTGCCCGGTTTGACAAAGGGAAGGATGATCCCAATGCGCCATGATGACGGATAAAAACCCTTAACCCATATAAGGTTGTACAAATCAAGTAAGAAGAGAGTAGAATGTGGATGTAGGTGCCGAATCATATCGAAATGGATCTCAAGGCCCGTGGAAGTAGATCTGCAAAGAGACAAGGCGCTTTGCAGCTCATGGATGCTGAATAGAGCGTTATACAGAAGGTTAGATTTTGTTGTGAAGTTGAGAGAATGAGATTCTTCCTTTGATTTGTAGGATTGAAAAGCCTTATCGTAACGGCTGACACTGACGGCGCGAAAATGGTCAGCAAAAGCATTGCTGACCGCCAGGCCGTCATTCTCCAAGGAACCGTCTAAGTTGAGTGTGGGGGTATGATGATTAGCATAACGGCCCCTGATCTTATTAATCCTCTTCCAGATCTTAGCAGTAGGTGTCATAGAGGAAATGATGAAACGTAACGACGACATGAATTTCGGCGAGCTTGACGAAGGGTTCTTTGGCGAAGCGCACGAGCTCAGTTTCGGTCGACCTTGTTGCACAAAGTTGGGTTCTTTCGGAATCGGGCATGGGCTAACTTGTAATTTTTGATAGCTGTTGCACACGTCGAGATCCACCAGGGCACGGTTGAGCGGCCCGTGGCAGGTCACCTCTGTGGGATGGTCTGTGTTGCTGCATTGTAGATAGTCGATGTAAATTATTCTACTGCCGCGTCCACTCCATTGAAGATCCCCAAGGATGCATTTGTGAAGGACACCTCTTGGAAACCTTCCCGATCTGCATGACCTAAGTCCAACTTAAGGGGCATGGTTGTATGAGGGCTAACTTGAAGGGCCGACAAGACAATAGGGAAGTGGTCACTCCCATGGAGATCGTCAAGAATTGACCATCGAAATTTCGTGAAGCAATCAGGGAAACAAACATACAGGTCAACACAGCTAAAAGAGTCCGTCTGGAAATGATAATAGGTAAAATCGCCAGTATTTAAGACACAAAGAAATTCAGATAATAAAAGAGACTCTAAAACACTGCCTTTGGCATTTCGAGTGATGTCACCCCAGTATGGGTGACGGGCGTTAAAATCTCCTAGTAATAAAAATGGGGAGGACAGCTGGTTGGTCTATAAGTTCTAAAAGGTCGGGTTTTGACAATGATAAACAAGGGGTAGGTAAATAGAGCAAACGGTAAAAAGCTTAGTAAGAAAAACTCTCAAGGCAACAGCTTGCAGGGAGATGGGAGAAACATGGTGGGATGAAGATACCATGATTGACATCCCTCCATGAGAGGGGCTTCCAGCAGGAGCAATAGAGTTGAAAGTGAGAAAGCCGGGTACCGGCGGAAAGGGCCGTATACCCAGTTTATTCTCCTGAAGACAATAACAGCGGGGTGGATAGTCGTCAAAAGAATTTTGAGTTCTTCCCACTTTGGAAGAACTCCTTGACAATTCCATTGTAAAATGGAAGATATTATGTGTGACGATTAGATACCAGTGTGGATATCTTTTTCTCTTTTGAGGCATATATTGTATTTGAGGTTCGTCCCAGAGCTGATTTTGAGGAGCCTGCTTTTGCAGGGGGAGATCTTAGATGGAGCAGTAACTGTTTGTTTTTTTCGTGGGTTTTGGAGAACCGACCGAGGCCCTTGATTGTAATTCGGGCTCGCAACCTGGCGGAAAAGGAAGATCAAGAAGGGATTTTCGGCCGGTAGATCCGGATTCATGGGTCGAGGGTATTTTCGGTGTCTGAGTTGGTCCAACCACCGCAATTGGTGATGTTGGAGTATCAACTGCTTCCATCGGATCTTGGGTTGAAGGGTGAGCGGAACGAACAGGTGATCTGAGCGAGGTGTGTGGAGCTGGGTGAATATCTGCTATCAATCGTTTGGATCAGGGAGGGGTCTAAGTCCTGTGAAGGGCGAGATGGACTTAAGGGCATAGAATGTTCAACCATAGGGAAGGAATCCATTGAAGATTCTCGGGGTTCGGCCGAGTCAGCTCCAGAGGATGCCCGCTTATTGGTGGTCGATGACCCAGGTGAGGAATCCTTTCTCTTACCACTGGGCTTTGGGTCTCGGGGCCGGGTGGATGAACCTTCACTGGTCGATGTTAAGGATTCTTTCAAATAGTGTCTGATGTCTTCAAGTGTCTCACCCTGAGTGTCTCTCCCAGCTAGAGCTGCTGGAGAGGGCGGGGGGGCTACATTGGTTATCTCGGTGTGAGAGCGATGCTTCGACTGCATATTCTGAATGTTTTTGACGCTGCGAGTAGATCTAGGGTGAAGTGCTTCAGGCTGGTCGGAACTCGCGCGTGATGATCGGTTTCGTCCAGCGTCACGTAAAACGTCAGAGAAGAGCCGGCCGACTGGCGAGGTTTGTGCTCGGGCACGCTGGCGCACGGGCCTCTCTTATATCTAGACGTAGGGAGTCGCGCAAAGCAAGAACTTCCCTTTCGTATAAAAATATAGAGCAGAGTTTTGACGCAGCACTGTGGGTACATCCGCAGTTGGCACAGCGGGGTATTTTGGTGCATTCGGGGCCATGGTAGTCAGAGCTACAATTCACGCAGGAGCGAGGGTGCCGACAGGCCCGACCAACATGTCCAAATTGATTGCAATTGAAGCAGCGTCTGGGTAGTTCGATGTAGGGACTTACCGGGACACGAAGGTACCCCGCTTTAATATACTGCGGCAGTTCTTGTCGTTCAAATATTAAAATCAGTGTGGCGGTTGGGACTTTAGTGGAGCCTAATGTTTTAGCACCCTGTGTACGTGTGTGACACGTTGGGTACTGAGCTTACTCTGAAGGCGGGTGGGGTCGTAGTCTTTTAGTTCGTTTGAACGGACGACACCTTTGACGAAATTCAGACGCGGATGGGGCGAGACAGTTATTGGAATTTCAGCTATCGAAGATAGATTTCGCACAAGGTTGTGTTGAGAGTGGGATGACACCTCGACTACGACATCACCACTTCCTCTTGACCACATCCGGTGGGGTTCACCACAGCGGGACTCAAAAGATTCATTGACGTCAAACACATCGACTTTCGCAAGTGGGATGTCGGATGATGAATTCATGACAAGAAAGCGAGGGTAATCTAAATCTGGGTCTACTTCGTTGGAATAGGGGTCCAACGAGTGAGGGAAGGCTGAAAGGGGAGCTAAGGAACGTTTGGCACGAGAACCCTTACGAGAAGGGGAGGTTTTTGGTTTATGGCTAGCCATTGCAAAAAGAAAAAAAAACTCGCATTCTTCCTCGGGGCTCCCCCCCCCCCCGGGGAGGCCTACAAGGGCCCGGCACTACTGCAACTATACAATCAGTTACGTCCGGTATGTCCTCTTGGAGAATGGATACGGATCAACCACACCATCTTTTGAAACCTAAGAAGCTGCCAGAGTTCTCCTACTCACGGAGAAAAGGGGCCAACGGTGGGTTTCTCCTTGGGCATTCGGTAGACGAAGGCGGTGGAGATGCCCAGCCTCTTTCACCTTCATGAAAGAACAATTCGGAATCAATCGATTAAACGAGCAGAGGTCGGGTATCGATAAGGACCACTAGATAGGTGAAGGAAGAAGGGGAAATAAAGAGCAGTGGAAGAGCGTAATAGAGGAGGAAAGAAAGAGGGGCATGTTAAAAGTCCTGTTGGCAGCACCATGGGTCCCCTAAGGGCCCAGGGCTGACCCCCCCTCGCCACGAGAAGGCCAGAGCCTCTCTGGGAATAACCCCTGAAGAAAAGATCCCAGAGAGGGAGGGGATAACCACGATAAAACTGAAGTTCTCCTTGTTGGTACCGCTTCGATGGTCGAGAAATCTAAAGCTCTCTTCCCCTCCCTTAACCTTGGGGAAACCAATGTCGCCTCATCTGTTACCGTCAGTATTCCTGTTGTTATTATCGACGTGCAACTCTCGTTTAAACGCACATCAATCGGTTTCCTCCGCAACTTTTCACGTGTTCGATCCCATTTTTATCGACGAAGCCTTGAGACTGCTATTCATGCCTTCGTCACTTCGCCCCCTACAACTAGTTCAAAACTATGCTGCCCGGATCCTCCTTCGCCGCCCCTGGTTCGCTCCTTCGATGTCTCTGTTACAGGAGCTACACTGGTTACCTACTATTCGCTTCCGTACCCACTATAAAATTCTTCTCATCAGCTACAAGGCCCTAAACCTCGAGGCTCCACCTTACCTCTCGTCGTCAAACTCCTCGCTCACATCCTGAACACTCCTCATTCTGTCCTCTGCTCGATTGGTAACCGTTCCTTCTGTCTGTGCTCCTAGACTCTGGAATGCTCTTCCTGCCTAAGTCCGATCCTCTCCCTCCCTTGCTACTTTTAAACCGTCTCCTGAAGACTCATCTCTTCTGAATTACTTTCTCTACACTCGCTACACAACCCGCGCTCTGTGAGGGTTAAAAGCCCTGAAGGGCACATTTTAAATACTTATTATATTATTATTTTGTTTTGCATCCTCCTTTGCGACTGGCGCATGTCATTTATTGCCTCAGACGCCCTTGTGTTTAGAATGTGTCGAGTGCCTGTAATATAAGTGTGCGTCTGTGTGTGTTGTGCTGTCTTCTTTTAGTCCTTCACTTTTCCGTTTTTATTGGGTGTTTTCCACACTCTTTGGGACCTTTTTCGGGAGACTCCGTTGTATCAGTGCTGCCAGTGAGAATCAATCAGGATTGGGCGGCTGGCTTCTTGTTTCCCTTAAATAAATAAATTTATTGCCATTAAAAATGACCGTTTTCTATTACTCACCCAATTACCAATCCAACTAGAAAATCAATTTTCCCGCTTTATCGAAGGCCTGCCCATTATCCAAGTTACTACAAGGAGCGGTCAATATGTCTTGCGAATCGGTAGGGCAAAACAAAGGAAGGGGGATGGCTGTTTGTGAAGGTGTTAGGACAAGTTATGACAAGTCAGGACCTGCAGCCGCACGCTCATGCCTCGTCTATTTAAGAAGCAGTAGCTGATCGCAGATCGTCAGTCACAAATTTTTCAACAATGGAGAAGGTTGAGCACCGCGCACTGATCAAATTTTTGACCAAGGAAGGCAAGAATGCAAAAGAGATCCATGAACGCATGGTTGCAGTGTACACCGACACCGCCCCTTCCTATGCAACAATTGCTCGCTGGAATAGGGAGTCCCTTGAAGATGACCCCTGTCCAGGATGCCCGTCAGACGTGACCAACGAGGACAATGTGGCCCGTGTGGAGAGGATGATCCTCGAAAATCGACGGGTGAAGGTCGAAGAAATCGAGCGAGAACTTGGAATATCACATGGAAGTGTTATTAACATCATCAACGACAATTTGGCCATGACCAAGGTCTCTGCTCGTTGGGTCCCTAGAACCCTCACGCCCCATGATTGACTTCAACGTCGTCAAAGTTCGGAGGAGCTGCTGCTCCTGTACAACCAAGACCCGGCGGGATTCGAGTCACGCAGAGTGACAGGTGATGAAACGTGGGTCCATCACTGGGATTCTGAGACCAAGCTCGAAAGCATGGCCTGGAAGTACAGGGGCTCTCCGACCCCCATCAAGTTCCGGACCCAACCCTCAGCAGGGAAGATCATGGCCACCATCTTCTGGGATTCTGAGGGAGTGTTGATGGTGGACTATGCGCCTCGTGGAAGGACCATCATAGGCTAATATTACGCCAAGGAACTGGGTGGGATGAAGAAGTGCATCCGTCAGAAGCGGCGCGGCAAGTTGACACGCCGTGTCCTGCTCCTCCACGACAATGCCCCTGTCCACAAAGCCAGAGTTGCACAAGCTGCCCTGCGCGAGTGCGGATTCGAAGAGCTCAACTATGCCCACTACATTCCAGATCTAGCGACTACTTTTTATTTCGCCAGCTCAAGGCTGCACTGCGTGGACGCCGGTTTGGGGACGATGAAGATGTCCAGCTCGCCGTCGAGGAGTGGATTGAACAGCAGTCGGAAATTCGAAGCCCCAGGGACAAGTGGCGCAAGTGCATTGAAGTCGAGGGTAGTTATATTGAAAAATAATAAAACACTTTTCCTCATATCTCGTTTCCTTATATCCAAATTGCAAAACTCATTGACCACCCCTCGTAGGTCACATATTCAAGAAAACAGATTAGATAAACAAAATTTACCAGGGCAGAGCTACCAAGTGGTGGACACGCTGTGCTCAGCCCTGTACTGGGATGGGTAGATCTTGCACTTCTCATCATACACATAGCCAATTATAACACTGCTTTATTTCCTCTCCCGTCTTCGCAGCAGCACAACACACACACTCTGTTCCAAGGAATCCTGCCAATGGGTATCTATATCCACATATCTCTGACGCGGAACAGGTCCCTTTGCCCCGGGACGCGAAGGTTCCAGCTGAGCACTGTTTCCTATCCAAACATACTTCCTGCCACCTCTCCTTAAAGAGAACCGGCCCCTGGTGCCCTCAGGCTCACCAGCGATTGTCATACTGACCTTTATGCCTATTTCATTATCCGGTCGGGATCCGCCTGGATAAAGGCAGGTCGGCGAACCACTACTACTACAGCGTGGAAAACATGTTGGGGCTTTCCAATCAAGCTATTGGTCTCTAATAAATAGAAAATAACAGGCTTTGATCAATTTATGCCAAATTGTAACCAATAGGGGGAAATTTCTACCTGGAAGATCATTATTAAAATCGCCTTTGCTACCACTCTTAAAAATCGGGACCACATTTGCCACTTTCCAATCTTCTGATCTATTAAAAATCGCAGCGGTAACTGAACCAAACCTTCATGAAGAGTACCAGCATGTGGTAAGTGGAGGCGGGGCTAATTTTGTATATTCGAACTCTTGTGCTCCTTTACTTCCTCTAAATTTACCCCGTCATTTAAGAACCACCCCTTCAGGCTCCTTGGAATATGCCGCCACACTTTACAAACTTCCCTTCAAACCCTCCTTCCCCGAGATCCTCTTTGTATGTTTTTCTCCCCAACCCAACTAATTAATCGTTCATTTACCCCCCACCCCCAATTCAATCTTTCAAACGCAATGGGTGGCTATTATTATACTATTAATTACGAGGATTTGGCTCCGCAACTCGCATAGTACACCACTTTATTAAACGCGCGGGAGCATCTTGCGCCCGAATTGATGGGCGCACCGTGGTTTTCACATTGTGACCTTGAGAGTTGTCTCGCCGACAGAACGGACGGACCATTGGAGAAATGCGCGCCGGAAGTCTTCGGGTCCTGTGGCCCCGACTGCTGGTCTGTGTTCTCTTTTGGTGGGCTGGCGCCGATCAACTGAACCCCACCGTCTCGCCCCAGACAGAGTTCGTGGCCATCCCGGAAAATATTACGGTGCTCGAAGGCCAACCCGCGCTCCTCAGGTGCAAGGTACGTGTCCCAACGCGAACAATCATTCTTGGGGGCTCTTTGCAGATACAGGGGCTTACGACATATAGCGAGATACTGTTGAAGCCCTCTCTGCCACCCCGCCATTACTAATGACGGGGAGGAGGGGGGGGTGCAGACGATAAATCCCAACAAAAACATTTCTGAGCCCCAAAGAGGCAATCAACGCCGTGACGTTAAGGCGAACGTTCAATCCCGACTAAAATCATGAATCTAAGGGGCAGGGGAGGGTAAGCCCCCCCCCCTCTTACAGAACAGTCGTCTAAGGTGTGAAAGAAATTGTTTGAGAAGGATTTGGGCGCTAATTATAGGAGGCATACGCGCTCAGCCTAGAAAAAAAACCGAGGGTGATGACAAATAATTCTTAACTTAAAAATAAAAAGTTATAGTTTACGAGGGTACATCCACCAGGAAGGATATGAAGTTTGTACATAAATTAGGGGTGGGTGAAAAAAAAGTGGTGAAAGGCACAAATATATTACTTGAGGAGCGATCATCAGCCTGTGGGAAAAGATAAAGCACGCTGGTAGACCCAACTTAAAAAAAATGGGCATTGAAGAAACCGACGAGCTATAGCTTCGATATGAAGAACACTGGCGTATCGCCAGCCAAAACCAGGCTTGTATTAGCGACACCCGCATGTACGCACATTAACACAAGCAACACTACGAATCCAGAATCCCCCCCCCACTCCCTTTTTCTAATTAAAGCCCCCCACCTCCCCCAAGAGGGAGCGCACTATTAACCGAGATTCTTTCTCCAGATGCGCCAAGCCGTGGACAAATGCTCGTGGTATTATTTGAAACATGACCTCGACATGTTTCGAGCGAGCGAAAAGGCGATTCTGGTGAAACACTTCCCATCCATCAGGAACCAGGATTGCTCCATCAGGATCAACAAGGTGGGGCTTTCATACGACCGGGTGTGTGTGTGTGTGTGTGTGTGTGTGTGTGTGTGTGTGTGTGTGTGTGAAGAGAGCTTATTTGTCTCGGCTGCAGAGCGAAATAACAAACGAGGACACTTCACCAGAAAGTTTGTAAAGGGAGGAAGTGAAAAATGCTTGGAAGACACATAACCGCATATTCTTCTGCGTGGAATTGGGCATGGAGAGCTCACAAAACCTACGTCACCACATTCCCTTACGGGTGCGTAAATCAGCTATAAGCAGAAGATGGGGGGGGGGGTAAAGGGAGCCCCCTCTACGATTAGGGATGAATGGACAAAGGGTGGCAAAGAAACTTGGCGAATGCAGGGGAATACAATGGAAATGCTTAGAAGGATAAAACCTAGGTAGTTTTAATCTAGTTTGAGACTACTGGGACACTAGTGCAGAGTGCATACTGCCCCTCCTCCGGGTACCAGGTGAAACATGAAGGAAATAGAAATTCCTAGTACATTTACAGTCTCAAAATAGACGAAAGTGCTTGGAATTACAATCGTATCCAAGGGAAAAATAAAATCAAACGTACTAAATTTCACTGACGTGAATGACGTTTTTAGTCCCTGACCACAAGTGCGAATCCCCTACATTCCTTCTAAACAAGGGGGGGGGATAACGCCCCCCCCCCACCCACCCAGAGTTGGTACGTGCTTCCAAGGCATTCAATAATTCGCCCCACCCCCCTCCTCACAGACTCGCGTGCTTCAGAGCGGGCAGTGGATCTGCAAAGGGCTACAAATCCGGGCGAGAAAATACGTCGTCTCTCCGCCAGCCTTTCTGAGAGTTCTCCCCGGCGCCGGTAAGCAATCAAAAATAGGGAGTAAGGGTAATCCAACAAGGATCACGAGTATTCTGAGACGAACGAATACTCTTTAAAAAAAAAATAAGTAGTGTAACAAACCTGAGCATTTTCACTCAATGGACATCGAAAGGGAATGAGAATACGTTCACGAGAGTTGCGCGGCCTGGGTTAGTCTCCCCGAGCTATCATTACCTTCCAAACATTCTCACTTTCCTCGGAGCTATTAAAAAAAACAAATAGTAGATTCCCTGTCATTTTCGCTTTTTTATTATCATTAGCCAAGTTCTCGCAAAGTGTAGGTTGGTGCGCATCAAAACCACAAACCGGCATGACTTGACGGAGTCCGCGACAGTCCGACTCATTACTACCATTGCGTAATGCGCTCGCGGGAATAGAACTTTATGGTGTGCGTCTTCGTATGGCAACGGCCCATATCCGGACTAAGCCGGAATACAGTATGTGTATTCTTGGTGCCCCACATACGCACCAAATTTCCTCCACGCAATTCTCAATTAATAACAAAATTCATCTCACACTTCGTCTAAGCACAAACAACGCACGCATTTTCAAGACACATCAAGACTCGTCTGATTACTTAGAATTAAAAGGGGAAAGTGAGCGTTAACGACTCCGATAGGAATTTAAGAATGTCTTGCAAAGAAAAAGATGGAGTTAGGGATTTGTTGGTTACTTAAAACTAAGTAACTAAGAAGCGAAGACCAACAGGGGATAGCTACGCTAGAAAGTTTATGATATCTGCAAAGAAAGTGAATGTGTAGGAAGTAAAATTGCTTGGATAAAAAAATAACACACATCAAATTCGGGGCGTTGGGGCCTGAAGGGACAAGGAAATCATTCAGATATTAGCGACAGTGTGGTTTCCCCACCTTGCAAGGCCAATTTAGGGGAAATAAACGTGTGGAAAGGGCATAGCCTGATTAACCTATAAAGGAAACTACTTAAAACACTATTCATGAACTACAGGAATATTGAATTAAATTAATGATAACGGGGAATGCAATAGGAAACAGTTAATCCTAACTCCTGGAGCCGAGGGGGCATATTAGAAACATCGACGAACAAGTTAGTACAACAAAAGACAGGAATTCGGAGGCACGAATTTGAGCCCCATTCGGGACCACCACGAAACAGGAACTCAGGAGTTCGTACTTCAGTTACTTAGATATGAACAACCCAGTATGCCTGAAAGAAGCTTTCCGTCCCGGTATTTTTCTCCTAGAGATCCAGGACACCATGTGTCTGCAGGTTTTTCCTGTTGTACTTGTGTTGGGCATGCAAACATGTTTAGAAGTGTGTGTGGTGCCTAGTCGCAATGGGGCACGGTTGTATCGGCAGGTCGGCGAGGTATTTGTGTTTAATTTTAGGTGGATACCGAACCGGAGACTTGTCAAAACCCGTGTATGCCGTGTGGGTTTCTTAATACTCGATATCTTGAAGACTGGCGATATGTGAGGTGGTGGTCTCGACCTAGATATTGGATGCTAAGCTGTATTGTGTGTGTAATGATCTGGTTTTGGCAAGGTAGAATTCTGAGGAGAATCTCTGTATAGTATTTTCTGGAAGTTTAGTGTCCAGAGATGAGTCTTGCTTGTAGTAGGGTGGGGTTTCGTGTACTATGGATAGATTACGTTATACCGAGGTCAAAATAATGTTTTAGTGCGTGCTGCGGGTGGATGTCGTGTACTTTGTTGTCTCTTATGTAGTGTGCTGAGTGAATGTAAGACTTGGTGAAGGGTAGATATATCGTTTATAAGGGTGGGTAATGGATCCCTCGGATTGCCCAAATATGCTTCCTGTATCTTGAGGGCACTATTTTTTTTTATTGGCATGGTCTGTTGTGTTTCTTGTGTTGTCAGAAACATAGACCTGTATTCGATAAAATGAGGGGGTGGGGATACTCGTTTGTTGGTTGTGAAGAGCAGCCTGAGAGGATTTAATTAGGTTCTGTTCGACTAGCGTTCCTGTAACATTCTAAGGTCAATCGCCTCATTTTTCTTTTGACTGTTCTTTCCCTCGTCATAATATAAAACGTTTGCACGGCTGATTTTAAGGACCAATTTATCGTTTTCTTTACCGAGATATTGCGAGGAAATATCAGCAACTGCCATCCCACAAAGTGCAGACGGGCAGCATCAACACTAAATAAAACAAAACTACCCAGCCCATTGGAGATACCATGGGGTTTTTTTTCAGCAGAAATCACTCAAGGAAATTTCCAATAATTAAAAAAAATATTTGGTGGTATTTTTGGATATTACGCTTTTATACCTCTTTTAGTTGTAGATTTGTAATTTTTTTTTTTTATAGAGCCCATCTGGCAACTGACCACTTGGGCATAAGTCGCCGGAAACAAGACAGCCTAGAACTAGGCTACTTTAAAAAAAGAATATGAAAACATAACAGTGATAAAAATGTGAAAAACTTAACAATTAAGAAGCAATCTCCGGCATCGGGGGGAGGTCCCCCTCACCCCGGTGCAGGAGCGTGCAACCTACAAAGAAAACAATAACAAAAAATAAAATAAAAATAGAACCTTCTTAAATAAAGGGAAGAAGCCCGGCCTCCCCCCAAAAGTCAACAAGTCCACAAGTCAATGTGCACGAACTCGTCTCGGGTAAAAGGGACAGGCGGTAGCGACCCCGCCCATCCCATTACCGGGACAGGTATCGTGCGCGAAGACCACCCAGACTTGAACTTTTAGTTGTAGAACAAGAATATAACCACCGTTGTGTGGACAGCACTTGGTAGAAGAGAGGATTAGACGGCCCCCTTTTTATCCTAAGGTGGGCATTAGCACACATCAGCGCCGTCTATGGCCAAAAGAGTTGGGATGATCCCTCGGATATTCTGAAATAGGACCTCGCGCTACTCTATTTACCCTATTTATCATTAATATTCTCCATGTCTGCGCCACCTCTCATTGTCTCACCAGTGAGGTATGAGGTATCCATTTTTGTTCCTACTAACCAACTTTCTTCTCCCCTTAGACCGAGACCCGGCTATGAAATCCATAGAGCCAAATACGCTGCGTCCTGATGTTGAGGTGAGCATAAACGAAACTTTCTTCTTAATTAATGCGCAAACACACATTTTCTGACTCGGCCTGGGCGTAAGGTACGACTTAGCCAAATGGAACACCGATTCACACGACGAGAAGTTAAACCACATTGAGTACGATTAATCACCGCGGTTGTCATATAGTGTAGCGATCAGTTTCGATCAGAAATTATATTGTTGGAACTCATTTGAAGAAAAACGACCCCCCCCCCCCCTCCCATCTCAATATATATTTTTTTTTTCAATTTTAGGAGCCTATATAGTGACACCCACTTGGGCATAAGTCGCCGCAATCATGACAGCCTAGCACTAGGCTACTTTAAAATAAGAATATGAAAAAACAACAGTAAAAAGGAAAAATGAAAACAATTAGGAAGCAAGCTCCAGCGTCGGGGGGAGGTCCGCTTGCGCAGGAGCGTGCAACCTACAAAGAAAACAACAACAACAAAAAAACCTAGTTAAATAAAGGGGAGCAGGCCGGCCTCCCGACAAAAGTCTAAAGTACACCACCAGTCAATGTGCATGAACTCGTACCGAGTATGAAGGACAGGCGGTAACGACACCGCCCATACCGGTACCGGTAAAGTGCGGGAAGATCGCCAAGACTGGGACATTCAACAAGAATGTGCCGAACAGTCTGGGGGTCAACGCAGTCTTCACAGTAGGGCATTGACGAGCGCTCCATCAACTGGCGGTGCGCCTCGCTAGTGTGTCTAATTCGGAGACGACAGCAAGCAATCTGAAGCCTTTGCGACATCGGGAGGTAGGTCCTTGGGAACAGTCGCGGCACAATGGCACGCAACTTTGAGTTCCCTTCACCGTCTCCCATCTTCTTTGCCAAGCAGCCCGTATTTCTGCCATGTAATCGGTGTGAGGAAGAGCGAAACACTATTCTGGTCGCAGAGTCCTCGCGGACTCTTTGGCGCCCTCATTCCTCGCAATTCCTACATGTCCAGGAACCCAGCAGAAGATAATCTTGACATCCGCCCGGCTTGCCAAAACCGTGGGGTGACGGCTATCGCGAACCAGGGGATGCGGAGATTCCAATGCTAGGAGAGCACTCAGGGCGGTTTGTAAGTCGCTATAGATCACAATCCGATCTTTGAACCGGGTACGTCGCGTAATCTCCCGTGCCGAGTGGTGTATTGCCACCAGCTCGGCTGTGAAGACATACGCAGCGCCTGGCAGAGCCGCGCTGACTTCAAACAGAGGAGATACGGCATGGAAGCCAGCCCACTCTTCGGACTTAGAGCCATCCATATACACTGGCACGGTTTCAGCGTGACACGAGGTGTGCTCCAAAAATATCAAACGCAATACTCCTGGCGGTGTAGAAGCTTTGGGAGCAGAGGCGTGGCGACAAATAGCCAAATGTGGTACCCTCCAGGGTGGCGTCCTGGACAGAACCAGGGGCGCCACAGGCCCGAGGGCTATTCCTAGCTCTCGAAGGAGTTTGCTGGCCCTACACCCAAAGGGCTTAGGTTATGACTGGCCTCTCTCGGCAGCATAGGCACCGTCGAAATTAGCTGCGGATACAGGCATCTCCCCAGCATCGACGAGTAGGCTATCAATGGGGAAAGTGCGGAAGGCACCGGTCGAAGGCGAAGGCCGTTGAGGTGGATCGAGTCTACCTTCCGCAATACACACTCGGCTGTGGATGCATAAAACTCGCATCCGTAGTAAGGCAGTAGCGCTATCAGCGCCGCACCGCTGAAGGTCACGGTACAGAGAATATCCATGGCGCGGGTACAAGAGACCCTAAGGCTGCGAATATGAGCCTCCAAGGAGAGGCGTAAGTCAAATACCAAGAAAACGGTGCGATTCAACCACTTCCAGGCGTACCCCATTAAGAAACAAGTCTGGGTAAGGGTGGAGGCGTGGATGGAGGCAGAAGTGCACCACCTTAGTCTTGGCCAAGGAAAACCAAAACCTGTGTGCTTCGGCATAGCTAGAGAGGCGATTCAATGCCTGTTGGAGTCGACGCTCCAGTTGGCATCTTGGCCACGCCAAAAGAGATCGAAAGATCATCCACGTAGAGCGTAGCGAGAACATCTTCCGGCAGCACCGAGGTGATGCCGTTGATGCTCAGAGAAAGAGTGCGACACTGAGGACACTTCCTGCGCGACACCCTCTTCCAGCTCCATTGGGCCGGAGAGGGCTTCCCCCACACGTACGCGGAATCGACGATCTCGCAAAAATTCAGATATAAACATTGGGAGGCGTCCCCTCGCCCCCATCGTGTGGAGTCTCCATGATACCGTATCGCCATGCGGTATCATAGGCGTTTTCCAGATCGAAAAACACCATGGCGAAGTGCTGTCTACGAAGGAATCCCTCGCAGAAGGCATTTTCCAGTCAGCGCGGAGCATCCGACGTGGAGTGCAACTTGCGGAAGCCGCACTGAGTAGAAGACACATGGCTTCCGCTGTCCAAGAAAAAGGCTAATCTAACATTTACCAATTTCTCCATCAACTAGCACACGCAAGAGGTTAGAGAGATTGGGCAGAAACCAGCCGGAGTAGAGTGATCTCTCTCTCTTCCTGGTTTGCGAAAGGCGAGCACAGTAGCGATTCGCCGAAAATCTGAGAGGAGACCATCCACCCAGATCCCGTTGAACAAATCTAAGAGAAAGGCCATGCTCGTTCACCCAGGTGTCGAAGCATAGCCTCCGGGAAATCGTCTGAACCAAAGGCGGTGTCCGCGCACGAAGCAAGAGTGAAACGCAACTCATTCAGAGTAAACCTGTCGTTTAACGGTTTTCCGCCTCTGGAAGTAAAGTCAAGTCGGCGGCCTTCCGCGACATCACGACGTGCATTAAATGCTTGCTAGAAAATGCAGAGAAAGCGGTCGCGAACGATTCCGCCACGGACGCGGGGTGCAAGATTGCGCTCCCATTCTCCTCGAGAACGGGAGGGAGGTCCTGCGAGAATTTGCCCCGAATCCTTTTGACTCGCTTCCAAACCTCTGCTAGAGGATTCTTCCCGTTAAGTGAAGACACGTATGCCCGCCAAGAAGAGCGGCGGGCTTGCTTCGAAATATACCGGAACCTAGCCCTAGCCCGACGAAATTCACCGACAGTGAAATCATTCGGGCGGGGCTTATAGCGCAGGTAGGCATAACGCTTCTGTTTGAGGGCCGTCTCACACTCAGCTGACCACCGCAGGAGTGGTCGGCGTGCAAAACGGCCACTCCTTCTAGGAATAGTAGACAGGTTGCGGGAGAACTCAACGGTCTCATCTACCGACCTAAACTCCTCGACTGAGATAGAGAATTCAGTCATTTCCTGAAATGTAGACCACCTCGCTCGTGCCAAGCACCACCAAGGCGGGCTCTCGGGCGGCAGCGGCCCAGAAAATTATATTTGAATGGGAAAGTGATCACTACCATGGAGGTCATCGACCACTCATCAATCAAACCGGGCTGTGGATCCGGAGAGCACAAATATAGATCGAGGCAGGAAAATGAAGCTGTTCTAGGCAGTGATGCGTAAACTCATCCATATTTAGGACACCCATCTCAAACTCGTCGATCAGGTCGGCAAGGACTTGACCCCGGGGATTGATAGAGTTCCGATCTCCGAGCAAGAGATAGGGCCTCGGCAACCGTGCCCAATTCAGTGGAAGTCCCCCGCGTCGAAGTCGGCTGACGGTGCAATGTACGCGGAAATAACAGTATACATCCTATCAAGGTGCAGCCACGTAGTTACTGCCTAAAAGGAGGTATCTAAAGCGAAAAAAAGTACTGAGATATCATGCCGGGTGTAAATCGCACATCTTCCCGCCCGGCCCCCATCCCGTGGTAGTCGGGTCGCAAAACCTTTATACCACGGGAGGGTGGGCAGGGGGCATGCGCCCTGGATGGTCTCCTGCAAAAAAAGATAGCTAACTGGAAACGGGACGAGACGAGCCTCCGCAGCTCCTCCCAGATGGCTCGGAGTTCACGGCAATTCCGTTGAAGGAATATGCCCTCCAGGCCTAGCTCGGATTAGACGCTGGGGCCCTCTTCGAAGAGAAGACCCTCACAGGAATGGCCGTACGCTTCCCGGAGGCAGAACCCCGGGCGCTCTTGGAAGGACAATTCGCTGAAGGCGCTGTCGCCTTCGAGGGCTTATTGGGGGAGGTTGGGCTCTTCATGGGAGTCTTTTCCTCCCTGCGCCTCGAAACCTTAGGCGGGCGTTGCGGCTTAGGAGGCGAGGGCCCCTCTTTTCGAGGAACCACCGTCTCCGAGCCACTCAGCCCACCACTAGGCGTGTGCGAAGGAGCCGAAGCTCCGTTGTTGCTGTCTTCCTTTCGGGGGGCAGCTTTAGGAATCCCGGAAGATGACCTGGCGACAAACTTCAGGGGTGTTGCCTCCTGTGAGTCTAACGACTCGGTAGAGGTGCGTGGCCGTTTCGCCTTACGGGAAACGGTCACGCTGGGGAAAGGGGGGGGGGACTGGCTTTAGCCTGGGCTGGGTGTGAACCCTTTGTGCCGCCAGTTTTACCAGGGGAGCGCCCGGGTTGAGTAGAACCCGCAGAAGGGCTCCGAATGGGCGCGGAAACAACCCTGCTCGATCGTCTGGTTAGGCCAGGAGCAGAGGGTGTTTTTCTAAGCATTGAGGCGTAAGACGTCCCAGACAGAGCCGAGCGCGCCAGGATCAAGTTCTTAGGCCTGAACGGCCAGGATTTTTTTCTTAAGGAGATATGCACCACATTGCTTCGAAGAAGCAGGGTGCGGCTCTCCGCAATTGACACACTTGGCCACACACGATTTAGACTTATCGTGTGCGGCCTTGGAGCAATTTACACAGACTTCGGTGACCCCGACTTTGCACGTCTACATTAGCGATTCGTATAAGCAGCCTGGACGAGCTTCTCCAGAGAAGAGAAAAAGGAAAACAAGAAACATAGACTTTCCAGTACTAGCTTCCATTTCTCCGACTATAGACTCGGACACTTAAATTTTAAGCTTTTTTATGTTCGTTTTTCTAAATTACAACACAATATTCCAAAATAATTGGCCCATCCTTGATCATCTCCACACCATTTCTCGAATTAATGACCCATCCTTCACATATTCACATACACTCGATGCGTTTCTTACAGGACCCCGCCTCAACAGAAGGTGCCTTGATGTTCCAACATTTGCCTGAAGAAGGCCACATCGTGAATGCCAAGCTAGGCGCGTCTGCACTGATCGGATGTCAGGTAAACCGGAAACTCAAGTTTTGCTCCTGGATTCGACCTGACGGCACCACGCTAATATTTGGTGAAAGTGAGTTGTTGACGTTATCTCTTAACCTAACACACACCAGTTCATCCAAAGAAAAACAAGGTCGTCCCGATTGATTACCCACGTAACTAGAAATGACTTTAACTTGTAGTGATCCATCACAATATGGGAACCAATACCTAACTAAACGCAACGTGTTTTCAGGTGGCACCGAATTATACACACGCGAGGGGAACTTAACGGGGGGAAACTGCTCGCTCGTAATCTCTGAGGTCTCGACGTGGGACGAAGGCAACTGGCGATGCGTTGTCTCAACAGGAGAACAGGGTGGCGACAAGCTTAGCCCACTCATCCATCTCCACGTCTTCGAGTTTGGCCCACACCAGGAAGGTAAGAAGGTTTGAAGTTTAGGAAGAGGCGGAGGGACTCAAAATGGGGAACTGAACTAATGACTTGTGCGCTTGAATTTGAACACAGAGATGAATGCCAAAAAAACTCAGTGTCAATCACTAATCCTTTTCTCCCCGTGCCATTTCAGTAGATGGTTACTTGCATCAAAATGAAGGCGTGTCACTAGTAGGCATTCTAGTAGCTACCTCCGTGGCACTGCTTGTGGTGATCTTGTCACTAGTGGGCTTCATGTATCGTCGTATTTGGCATAACCGGCGCACCAGTCACAAGTACCTCGAGGCAAACCGCGCCGCCCACTGCTCCACTTGGCATCAAGGATGTAAACTGATGGATGAGGGGGGTTCGGAGATGTGTTCGACAGCCGAGTCCAGCTCAGACCTGTCCCCGCGCTACGTCGACATGAGTGGCAAGGCGAGGGAGGGCTACGAGATGCGCCCGGCCTCGAGTATACGGTCTTCTGTGTCTTCGCGTACCACACTCTCTACAGTGCCCGTAGGCCCCGGCGTCCACCTCGATTCAGAGCATAGCCCGCGGTCGAGTGCCAACTTCAGCCTCCACTTCTTGAACACTCCAGGAAAGAGCGGACTTGAAGGTGCCCAGGGACCCGCACCCGCTCATAGGACGGAGTCCCAAGATAACGAGGGCCCGGTGTACGAGGAAATCGACGAACTGGCGAAGCGTATGAGAGCCAGCAACCCACACCTCCCGGATTACATCAACATCAATGAGGATGATGAAGGATACATGATTCCTAGGACACGCTCCTTGGGTGCTATCTCCAAGCAGGGTCGGGTGAAGACCCCTCTCCCTACCCCACCAACAGAAAAGCGCCAAGCACCGACCAAAGCTCCCCCTTATTCCAAGATCACGCATGGAGGCCTGATCGCAAATCCTGATAGCGGTCCGCACGTTCATGGCGACTCAGCGGAGGGTGAAACCCCCGAGGGCCTCTTACAACCACCCTCACGACTCCCTGATGCATCTAAGGAAAAAGAACCAGGCAAAGAAGATCCGCCCTACTACGACGTGCCCAAATCCACAGGAGCGGAAGAAGAGACCATAGAACCTGTCTCTGTGTGAAAGCCACATAAACTGCAAGTAGTCGCACTTGAGGGTGTGCAATTAATTCGCCTCCACAGCGCTTCCGACGATAATCCTTTAAATTGAAGGCCCCTCTGGACCCTCGACTGATACTGTCTGCGGGAGGTCAGGAAATAGGCTCTTAGCCCAATACATTTTAATCATGAAGAATACACGATTCCTAGAAGGAAAAGTTCTCACTACTCAGTTCCTCTTGCATGAAGGTGAACAAGACAGAATAATGACCAAAAACACAAAGGGTGAGAGGGAATTGTAGAGATGTGGTTAATGCATAGTTTTAAGTAAAAATGCATTCCTCAACCAGTATAAGGGCTTTAAGCATCAATGTTTCTTTTCCCTGCTTGACTAAAAACAAATTGTAATAATATGAAGAGGAACATGTAACAAATAATAATACTCAAGCAAAATTGCAAACAATTTTAGTTGCCTGCATGCAAATCTATAAGCTACTATGTTGGTCCATCGGATGGTAACCATTTTACTTTTCAATGATTTTTTTTTCAAGTTTTGAAGGTCGTAAGGTCAAATGATATGTATTTTAATGGATAGTACGTTTGTTAATTAAATCGTCTTTATTTCAAAATTATTGAAATACTTGAGGGGATACGTTCCGGGTCTGTTGACCTTCTTTTTTGAACAATTAGAATTTTGCAGATAATGTCAATCCAAACAGACAGATAATGTATAATATTCAAACAATCGCAAGAAATAAAAAGTTATCAGTCAATGAATTGGTCAAGTTCAGTTAAGAGAACAAAACTATATCCCTTTAGCATAGGCAAAGTTTTATGTCAATCAATGTAATGTTAATGCCAAAACTTGTGTCAAATATTGCAGTGCTAACAACTGCTTCTGTAAATAGAATATATGCCAAAAAATCCCACAGGAAAATGAAAGGCGGAATCCAAGTACTTTTGAACTTGTTCAGTTCATTCTCAAGGAATAATGAATAAGTTTATAAAGGTGGTATATATAAGAGCCTGAAAAGCATTGTCCTGCCCATGTACAATGAAAGGAGACAAAATAGAATAATAATATCAGGAATGGGATTAAATACCTGAAGCAAAGGGTAAAGGCATATATTATTTTTATATTTTGTATCCTTTCCGGCTCTTAGAAAATACCACCTTTATAAAATTATTCATTATTCCTTGAGAATGAACTGAACAAGTTCAAAAGTACTTGGATTCCGCCTTTCATTTTCCTGTGGGATTTTTTGGCATTTATTGCTGCTCTACTCACACTCTACTTTGTGAGTTTCTCATATATATATATATATATATATATATATATATATATATATATATATATATATATATATATATATATATATATATATGAATTATATATTTATTTATATATAAATATGTGTATTAAGTATATTGTAAATATGTAAATGGCATTCTAATAAACCAGTTCTGTTACTCAATGTTTATTACTGTCGTAGAATGGCCCTTTTCGATCACTCCACACCAGACACCACTTTTATGTAGGAGAATGCTCCTTTTTCATCTCTCTACACACAAACCGCTTTTGTATTGGTATTCTTTGTGGTCGTGATATACTTCTTTGATGAGGTAGGCTTTGTTCTAAGAGTGCTAATTCGGTAGTTTTGTTCTTAAGGATTTTTTTTTTAAGGGGCCATCTGGCGACTGCGCCCTTGGGCATAAGTCGCCGTAAACAAACAGCCTAGTTCTAGGCTACTTTAAAAAAATTGAACAGGAAACAACAATAACAAAACAATAACAAAAACAATTAAATCTAGTTAAATGAAAGGGAGAAGGCCGGCCTCCCCCCAAAAGTCAACAAGTCCACCAGTCAATGTGCACGCACTCGTCCCGAGTACAAAGGACAGGCGGTAGCGACCCCACCTATCCCGGTACCGGGACAGGTAACATGCGCGAAGATCACCCAGACTGGGACATTCGACAAGAATGTGCCGAACAGTCTGGGGGACGACGCAGTCGTCACAATAGGGCGCTGGCGAGCGCTCCATCAAATAGCGATGCGTCACACGAGTGTGTCCGATTCGGAGACAACAGAAAGCGACCTGAAGCCGTCGCGGCATTGGAGGATAGGTCCATGGGAGCAGTCGCGGCGTTATGGCATGCAACTTTAAGTTCCCTTCGACCGTCTCCCATCTTCTTTGTCAAGAAGTCAGAAGAGTGGCCCGTATTCCTGCCATGTAGCGAGTGTGATTTTTTTTTTTAAGGGGCTATCTGGCGACTGCCCACTTAGGCATAAGTCGCCGTAAACATACAGCCTAGTTCTAGGCTAATTTAAAAAATTTGAACATAAAACAACAATAAAAATAAATAATTAGGAAACAATAACAAAAACAACAACTAAACCTAGTTAAATGAAAGGGAGAAGGCCGGCCTCCCCACAAAAGTAAACAAGTCCACCAGTCAATGTGCACGCACTCGTCTCGAGTACAAAGGACAGGTGGTAGCGACCCCGCCCATCCCGGTAACGGGACAGATAACGTGCGCGAAGATCACCCAGACTGGGACATTCGACAATAATGTGCCGAACAGTCTGGGGGACGACGCAGTCGTCACAATATGGAGCTGGCGAGCGCTCCATCAAATAGCGATGCGTAACACGAGTATGCCCGATTCGGAGATGACAGAAAGCGACCTGAAGCCGTCGCGGCATTGGGGGATAGGTCCATGGGAACAGTCGCGGCGAAATAGCACGCAACTTTAGGTTCCCTTCAACCGTCTCCCATCTTCTTGGCCAAGCAGTCCGAAGAGCTGCCCGTATTCCTGCCATGTAGTCGGTGTGAGGAATGAATGAAACGCTGGTCAGGTCGCAGGGTCCTCGCGGACTCTTTGGCGCCCTCATTCCCCGCAATTTCTACATGTCCAGGAACCAAGCAGAAGATAATCTAGAAAACTGCCCGGCTCGCCAAAACCGAGGCATCACGGATATCGCGAACAAGAGAATGCGGCGATTCCGATGCCCCAAGAGCACTCAGGGCGCTTTGTGAGTCGCTATAGATCACAATCCGGTCTCCGAACCGGGCACGTCGCGTAATCTCCCGTACCGAGTGGTTATTGCCACCAGCTCGGCCGTAAAGACAGACGCAGCGCCTGGCAGAGCCACACTGACTTCAAACAGTGGGGATACGGCGTGGAAGCCGACCCACTCTGGGGACTTGGAGCCATCTGTATACACTGGCACGGTTCAAGCGTGAAACGAGGTGTGCTCCAAAAAGGTCGAACGCAATACTCCCGGCGCTGTACAAGCTTTGAGAGCAGAAGCGTGGCGACAAATAGCCAAATGTGGTACACTCCAGGGTAGCGTCCTGGACAGAACCAGGGGCGCCACAGGCCCGAGAGCTATAGCTACCTCTCGAAGGAGTTTCCTGGACCTAAACCCAAAGGTCTTAGGGTATGACTGGCGTCGTTCGGCGGCATAGACACCGTCGAGGTCAGCTGCGGATGCAGTGAGAGCTGTTGGCGACTGAGGGAGGCACCGGGCTGGCGCGTACAGGCGAGTAATGCACTGCACGTGGCGTAGAGCGAGTGGCATCTCCCCAGCATCGACCAACAGGCTCTCAATGGGGGAAGTGCGGAAGGCACCGGTCGCAAGGCGAAGGCCGGTGTGGTGGAGCGAGTCCACCTTCCGCAATAAACGCTCGGCTGCGGATGCATAAAACTCGCATCCGTAGTCGAGCTTCGAACGAACAACGGATCGATAAAAAAGTAAGGCAGTAGCCCTATCAGCAGCCCAAGCGCTGAACGGCACGGAGCGGAAAATATCCATGGCGCGGGTACAAGAGGCTCTAAGGCTGCAAATATGAGCCTCCCAGGTGAGGCGTCGGTCAAATACAAGACCAAGGAAACGGTGCGATTCAACCACTTCCAGGCGTACCCCATTAAGAAACAAGTCTGGGTCGGGGCGGAGCAGTGGATGGCGGCAGAAGTGCACCACCTTAGTCTTGGCAAAGGAAAACCGAAACCTGTGCGCTTCGGCATAGCTAGAGAGGCGGTTCAATGCCTGTTGGAGTCGACGCTCCAGAGTTGGCATCTGGGCCGCGCCAAAAGAGATCGAAAGGTCGTCCACGTAGAGCGTAGCGAGAACATCTTCCGGCAGCACCGAGGTGATGCCGTTGATGCTCAGGGCAAAGAGTGTGACACTGAGGACACTTTGCTTCGGGACACCCACTTCCTGCTCCTTTGGGACGGAGAGAGCTACCCCCACCCGTACGCGGAATCGAAGATCTTGCAAAAATTCAGATATAAACAGTGGGAGGCGTCCCCTCACCCCCATCGTATGGAGAGTGTTCATGATACCGTATCGCCACGCGGTATCATAGGCCTTCTCCAAATCGAAAAACACTGGCGTAGTGCTGTCTACGAAGGAAGGCCTCGCAGACGGCATTTTCCAGTCGGAGCAGAGCATCCGACGTGGAGTGAAACTTGCGGAAGCCGCACTGTGCAGAAGACAGATGGCCTACGCTGTCCAGGAAAAAGGCTAATCTAACATTTACCAATTTCGCCATAAACTTGCACACGCAAGAGGTTAGAGAGATTGGGCGGAAACCGGTCGGAGTAGAGTGATCTCTCCCCGGCTTGCGGAAGGCGAGCACAGTAGCGACTCGCCAGGAATCTGGGAGAAGACCCTCCACCCAGATCCTGTTGAACAAATCTAACAGAAAGGCCATGCCTCGCTCACCCAGGTGTCGAAGCATGGCGTACGGGACATCGTCCGGACCATGGGCGGTGTCCGCGCACGAAGCGAGAGCGGAGCGAAACTCACTTACAGTAAACCTGTCGTTGAAGGGTTCTCCGCCTTTGGAGATAAAGTCCAGCCGGCGGCCTTCCGCGACATCACGACGTGCATTGAATGCTGGCGGAGCAGCATCCCGGCTAGAGAATGCGGAAAAAGCGGTCGCGAACGATTCCGCCACGGACGCGGGGTCCGAGATTGCGGTCCCATTCTCCTGGAGAACGGGAGGGGGGTCTTGGGAGAAATTGCACCCAATCCTTTTGACTCGCTTCCACACCTATGCTGAAGGGGTCTTCCCGTTAAGTGAAGACACGTATGCCCGTCAAGAAGAGCCGCGGGCGTGCTTCGAAATATACAGGAACCTATCCCTAGCCCGACGAAATTCAGCGACAGTGAAACCATTCAGGCGGCGCTTATAGCGCATGTAGGCATAACGCTTCTGTTTGAGGGCCGTCTCACACTCGGCCGACCACCATGGGAGTGGTCGGCGTGCAAAACGGCCAGACGTTCTAGGAATAATAGTCAGGCCCGCGGCGATGAGGTTGCCGGAGAAGAATTCAACGGCCTCATCTACCGAACTAAACTCCTCGACTGAGATAGAGAATTCAGTCATTTCCTGAAATGCAGGCCACCGCGCCCGCGCCAAGCACCGCCGAGGTGGGCTCTTAGGCGGCAGTTGCCCTGAAAATGATAATTGAATGGGAAAGTGATCACTATCATGGAGGTCATCGACCACCCCCCAATGTTCTTAAGGAAGAGCTATTTTAACACGTAAGGATAAGAGGAAACACAGGATTTATACCAAAATAAATATCTATTTTAAATGAAACACTTAACTATGACAAACAAACAGTTGGGCACCGTTTACTGAATTCGGTCAAAAAAATTAATTTTTTTTTATTTGCTATTTTATAAGAGCATTGTATTGCTCATTCGATCAACCAACTGCCAGGCGCATGACGTGCCCCTACGCCCGTCAATTAAAGGGACGGTCATTTAATTAAATACCCCACGTGCAAGACCCTCTTATTTGTTTGGCTTTGTTTTCCTTGTATTTCTTCATATTTTCTATTTTTTTGTGTGTGCATTTTTTTATCATTGATACTATTGTACGATAATTTGCACGAGCTATCGCTTGCTGCCAGGGGTATTGGCCGAAAGCAGAAAAAAATTACATACTCATCTACCTATCAGTGTAATCTTACTTTTGCCAAGCACCCTGTGTCGCGCTAAGTGTTTATAAAGCTATAGTTTGTTCATTTCCTTTACTATTTTTTATACAAAAATAAGTGATTATAATACGTAATGGGTAAAGTGAGTGAGAAAAAAGAAAAAATTCGTCATTGCAACGCGATCGTGCCATAAAAAGATGGCAAAAAGATAAACCTTTAGAAGCCTCTGACTCCGTTAGTTGTGATAGCGCTCAAGGCGATTTTAGCGATCGAGCCCCTATTTTTTCCATCCCCCATGATAAACATGATATTGCAGCAAGTTACAGACATTCCTTATTGCAAAAGGAGTTGAGGGAAGACTTTCCTACAAGTGATAGTAGCGGTACTATTATGATATCCTTGCAGAGGTTGCTAACTTTGCTTAGTCTTATAAAATGCGAGTGTGGCAACGAAGTTACGTCCAAAGTGATTAGCAACTATTTTGACTGCACAATAAAAGTTACGTGTAGCGATTGTGATGAAATTGTGCATTATTCTGAACCAAGAAAGTACCAAGATACTGACGCTTTTGAATTGAATATTGCATATGTCTATCATTCTATCTCAGAAGGCTATGGGCGGGCAGGTTTGTCACGTCTCGCGGCTGCAATAGGTGTGACAGAACTTGGAACAAATTCTTTCATGAAACATGCGAGATACTTGTATGAAAAAATGGGCAGTTACTTCAAAGAACAAGAGAGTGTGACAAAGGATTGTGTTAGGAAAGCCTATGCAAATGTAGGAAAAGATATCAATGAAGAAAAGATCCATGCTGATATTAGTTTTGATGGCACATGGCTCACCAGAGGCCATAAAAGCCACATTGGTGCTTCTTTTGTGATGGATATATATTCTGGCATGGTGTTGGACCATGAAGTCCTGAGCAATTTTTGCGCAGCATGCATCAGCAAAAGAAAAAAATCACAAGAAACTTTTGAAGAATGGAGCAAAACAGTTTATTTAGGAAAGTGCCAAGCTAACTTTCAAGGTTTGTCTGGGGCCATGGAACCAGAAGGAGCTGTCAGAATGTGGCAGAGGAGTGAAAAGAAAGGCTACCGCTATGTAACATTCCTCAGTGATGGAGACTCAAGTTCTTACAAGGCTGTATGCAACATGAACAATGGGAATGGTCCATATGCTAGCCAGAGTGTTCTCAAAGAAGAATGTATAAACCATGTCCAAAAACGAATGGGCACACGGCTTAGGAAACTAAAAAACGAATTAAAAGAGGACAAGACGACCAAAGCAGGAAAAGTAATGAAGAAAAGCTTAGTTGGTGGTAGGCATCAACTAACAGACAAACAGATTGATGCTTTCCAAAGATACTATGGAAAAGCTATCAGGGATAGCATTGGCACCAATATGGTAACAATGAAGCTCAAAATAATGTCAGGATTTTGGCATGCCATTTCCAGAGATGGTGATGGCAATCATCATCATATACACTGCGATTCTTCTTGGTGTGTCTTCAAAAAGGCAAAAGAAGAAGATAAGTCTCTTCCTTCCCACAATACAATGAAGAACTACATAAGGGTTGAAAAAAAATATGAAGATAGAATAAGGGAAATCTTTTTTGATTTATCTAGCCCTGCCCTCCTTGAAAGGTGCCTGAGAGGAGAGAGCCAAAATAGAAACGAAAGTTTTCATTCTAAGCTTTGGCATCACCAAAACAAAGCAAAGTTTGCGGGCCTTCATAGAGTGATATTTGTTACTCAACTCACCATACTTGATCACACTTTGGATATGTGGCCAATAGATTTCTTGAATATCTTGGTTTTTATACAACGTCAGCCAGTTTGTTAGCAAAGAAGAGAATGGACAGAGAAAAATTGAAATCCCCAAAGGCCCCAACGAAACCAAAGAAGAAATCTGGGTCACTACCAGGTCCTGATTACCAGCCTGGTAACTTCTAAAGCATTTCCTGGCAACAATGAGGTGGGTGGGCTCCACTGATAGCCTAAGAATATGTTATTTTCATACTAAATATATATTATCTATTTATAAAAAAGTAATTAGTATGAAAAAAACAGGGGACCAGGAGCCTTGGGCACTTTAGAGATTTCTAGCTGCAAGAGAGAACTCTCCTTCCATAGACAGAAATGATGTAAAATGGTCAGAAATTACCTAAAGAAACTCTCTATCAACCTCATAAGGAATGTTAAATGAATTATGTAAGTAAATATTTGAATTTGGGTTACTTTAAATTAATATTCGTCGAAAATAGAAAAATGTTTACAGAAAAATGGCTTTTTCTCAAAACTTAATTTTTTAGTATAAAGAGTTTAATAACTTTTTTAGTAATTGACCGAATTTGAAAATTTTTTTGGCATAATAATCAGCACATATGACTTTACATTTCACGGCATTTTAATTTATTTATTCCTTCAAATAAATTTTTGGAAAAGCCATAAACCTCAAATTTTTGCCATAAAAAAATTATAATATTTCAAAATTTAATAAAATTATTGTAAACAAAGCTATGTCTACAAAAATGCCGTGAAATTTAGTTTGTTGTGTTTATGAGGTGCCATTAATAGTAATATGCTGTACTATTAATAGATTAAAAGTTATTAGGGTTTTTCCAAATGGACCAAAATTTAAAAAAAAAATAAAAAAATAAAAAAATACATGAGTCAGAGTCAAATTTATAACTTAGAGACGTCATACAGCTACTAATACATATTGTGTATAAATTTTATTTGCCTACGATAAAAAATAAGAGAGTTATTAGCGAAAAACTGAAATCGCGGCTGACGTGGTAAACGGTGCCCTTATTAACACATTTCTATCTGTCTCAAAGCTAAACTCGACTATTCCTGTTGGCATCTAGGCCTATCGCACGGATGCGATGACAAAAATAAACAAATAGGCTACACGTAAACACACCAATTGCCGATTAGTATTTTTATCGCGACTCTATTTGATTAGCGTTAAACATTAAATTAACGTACGCTCGTCTACAAGCAAATATGACCGAGGTTCTCGAACAATGGTTTCTACTCCCCTTAAAACGTGAGATGTACTAAACTTCTACTATCGCAATATGAATATAAATGTTCTTTCCAACGTACATGACATGAGGTATTAGGGATTGCCGAATGTCGCTGGAGGGTTTATCTATCACTTTGGAGTGTTGGCTTGGCAGATCCTTGAATTTCGTAGAGGTAGTATGGCGGGAGAGAGATGAGACAATGTAACTTCTAATTAAAGAACAGGAGCTCGTTAGGGCTGAGTTCTTCTCCTCTCATCTTACGAAGCTTGAGATGTGAGAGTCACTCGAGTGTGAGCGGGTTTACTTTTCTTCAGAAAGACTTTTCACCAGTCTGTCAAGGATTCATCGGTATGGCACCGATATCAAGATTGACTATTTATATTAATTCCGCCCGGGAAGGGGGGATCGATATTCTCAGTCTGAGCCTATCGTTTCTCACGGAAATAGTCTTGTATGGCTGAAGGATCGATCTTCACGAACTGAACCTTCTTCTCTCTTATCGAATTCTAATCTTCTTGTTTGGCTGAAGGATCGATCTTCACGAACTGATCCTTCTACTTTCGTATCGACTTCTAATCCTCTTGTCTGAATGAAGGATCGATCTTCACAAACTGATCCATCTACTTTCGTATCGAATCCTATACTCTTGTCTGGCTGAAGGATCGATGTTCACGAACTGATCCTTCTACTTTCGTATCGAATTCTAATCACTCTTTTTCTTTTCGGGGCTTATTTATAGGCGGTTTTTTTTTATTAAAGAGCTCATCTGGCAACTGCCTACTTGGGCATTAGTCGCCGTATTAAAAACTGGCCTATAACTAGGCTACTTTAAGATAAAATTAGGATAAAAAACAACCACCCCCGAAAAACAGGGAAAGGGAAGTGAGCAGTAAGCAAGCACCTGCGTCGGGGGAAGGTTCCCCCAGCGCAGGAGCGTGCGACCTATAAGAGGTAAAAAAAGAAGCAAAAAAACAAAACAAAACAAAAAAACATGCTTAAATAATAGGGAGAAGGGCGGCCTCCCCCCAAAAGTCAACAAGTCAATGTGCACGAAATCGTCCCGAGTAAACGGGACAGGCGGTAGCGACCCCGCCCATCCCGGTAACGGGACAGGTATCGTGCGCGAAGATTACCCAGACTGGGATATTCGACAAGAATGTGCCGAACAGTCTAAAGGGAACGACGCAGTGGTCGCAATAGAGCGCTGGCGAGCGCTCCAACAGATAGCGATGCGTAACACGAGTCTGCCCGATTCGGAGACGACAGAAAGCGACCTGAAGCCATCGCGGCATCGGGGGATAGGTCCATGGGAACAGTCGCGGCGCAATGACACGCAACTTTTAGGTTCCCTTCAACCGTCTCCCATCTTCTTTGCCAAGCAGTCCGAAGAGCTGCCCGTATTCCTGCCATGTAGTCGGTTTTAAGAGCCAAACGCTGGTCCGGTCACAGAGTCCTCACGGACTCTTTAGGGCCCTCATTCCCCGCAATTCCTGCATGTCCAGGAACCAAGCAGAAGATAATCTAGACATCTGCCCGGCTCACCAAAACCGTGGCGTCACGGATATCGTGAACCAGAGAATGCGGAGATTCCGGTGCCCCGAGAGCACTCAGGGCGCGTTGTGAGTCGCTATAGATCACAATCCGGTTTCCGAACCGGGCACGTCGCGTAATCTCCCGTACCGAGTAGTGTATTGCCACCAGCTCAGCCGTGAAGACAGACGCAGCGCATGGCAGAGCCCCGCTGACTTCAAACAGACGGGATACGGCGTGGAAGCCGACCCCCTCTTGGGACTTGGAGCCATCCGTATACAGTGGCACGGCTCCAACATTGACACGAGTTGTGCTCCAAAAAGGTCAAACGCAATTCTCCCGGCGCCGTACAAGCTTTGGGAGCAGAGGCGTGGCGACAAATAAACAAATGTGGTACCCTCCAGGGTGGCGTCCTGGGCAGAACCAGGGGCACCACAGGCCCGAGAGCGATATCTAGCTCTCGAAGGAGTTTGATTAGCCTAAACCCAAAGGTCTTACGGGTCTTACGGTAGGACTGGCGTCGCTCGGTGGCATAGGCACCGTCGAGATCAGCAGTGGATGCAGTGAAATCTGTTGGCGACTGAGGGAGGCGCCGGGCTCACGCGTACAGACGAGTGATGCACTGCACGAGGCGCAGAGCGAGTGGCATCACCCCAGCATCGACCAATACGCTCTCAATGTGGGAAGTGCGGAAGGTACCGGTCGCAAGGCGAAGGCCAGTGTGGTGGATCGAGTCCACCTTCCGCAATAAACGCTCGGCTGCGGATGCATAAAACTCGCATCCGTAGTCGAGCTTCGAACGATCAAAGGATCGATAAAAGAGTAGGGCAGTAGCTCTATCAGCGCCCCAAGCGCTGAACGTCACGGAGCGGAGAATATCTATATCGCAGGTACAAGAGACCCTAAGGCTGCAAATATGAGCCTCTCAGGTGAGGCGTCGGTCAAATACAAGACCACGGAAACGGGGCGACTCAACCACATCCAGGCACACCCTATTAAGAAACAAATCTGGGTCGGAGTGGAGCCGTGGATGGCGGCAGAAGTGCACCACCTTAGTCTTGGCCAAAGAAAACCGAAACCTGTGCGCTTCGGCATAGCGAGGGACGAGGTTCAATGCCTGTTGGAGTCGACGCTCCAGAGTTGGCATCTGGGCCGCCCCAAAAGAGATCGAAGGGTCGTCCACGTAGAGCGTAGCGAGAACATTTTTCCGGCAGCACCGAGGTGATGCCGTTGATGCTCAGGGCAAAGAGTGTGACACTGAGGACATTTCCCTGCGGGACACCCTCTTCCTGCTCCTTTGGACCGGAGAGCGCTCCCCCCACCCGTACGCGGAATCGACGATCTCGCAAAAATTTAGATATAAACAGTGGGAGGCGTCCCCTCGCCCCCATCGTCTGGAGAGTCTCCATGATACCGTATCGCCATGCAGTATCATAGGCCTTCTCCAGATCGAAAAACACCGTGGCGTAGTGCTGTCTACGAAGGAAACCTCGCAGACGGCATTTTCCAGTCGGAGCAGAGCATCCGACGTAGAGTGAAACTTGCGGAAGCCGCCTTGTGCAGAAGACAGATGACCTCCGCTGTCCAGGAAAAAGGCTAGTCTAACATTTACCAATTTCTCCATCAACTTGCACACGCAAGAGGTTAGAGAGATTGGGCGGAAGCCGGTAGGAGTAGAGTGATCTCTCCCCGGCTTGCGAAAGGCGAGCACAGTAGCGATTCGCCAGGAATCTGAGAGAAGACCCTCCATCCAGATCCTGTTGAACAAATCTAACAGAAAGGCCATGCCTCGCTCACCCAGGTGTCGAAGCATGGCCTACGGGACATCGTCCGGACCATGGGCGGTGTCCGCGCACTAAGCGAGAGCGGAGCGCAACTCACTCACAGTAAACCTGTCGTTGAAGGGTTCTCCGCCTCTGGAGGTAAAGTCCAGCCGGCAGCCTTTGGCGACATCACGACGTGCAATGAATGTTGGCGGAGCAGCATCCCGGCCAGAGAATGCGGAAAAAGCGGTCGCGAACGATTCCACCAGGACCCGGGGTCCGAGATTGGGGTCCCATTCTCCTGGATAACGGGAGGGAGGTCCTGCGAGAACTTTCCGGGAATCCTTTTGACTCTCTTCCACACCTATGCTGAAGGGGTCTTCCCGTTAAGTAAAGAAACGCATGCCCGCCAAGAAGAGCGGCGGGCGTGCTTCCAAATATACCGGAACTTAGCCCTAGCCCGACGAAATTCAGCGACAGTGAAATCGTTCGGGCGGCGCTTAAAAGCATGTAGGCATAACGCTTCTGTTTCAGGGCCGTCTCACACTCGGCCGACCACCATAGAAGTGGTTGGCGTGCAAAACGGCCAGACGTTCTAGGAATAGTAGTCAGGCCCACGGCGATGAGGTTGCCGGAGAAGAACTCAACGGCCTCATCTACCGACCTAAACTCCCCGACTAAGATAGAGAATTCAGTTATTTCCCGAAATGCAGGCCACTACGCCCGCGCCAAGCACCACCAAGGTGGGCTCTCAGGCGGCAGTTGCCCTGAAAATGATATTTGAATGGGAAAGTGTGATCACTACCATGGAGGTCATCGACCACCTTCCAATCAAAATCAGGCTGTGCATCCGAAGAGCACAGAGATAGGTCAAGGCAAGAAAATGAAGCGGTTCTCGGACAGTGATGCGTAAACTCATTAACGTTTAGGACACACATCTCAAGTTCTTCGATCAGATCGGAAAGGACTTGTCCCCTGGGATTTATGGAGTAATCTCCCCAGAGAGGATGCTTGCCGTTCACCTCTCCAAGCAAGAGAAAGGGACTCGGCAACCGTGCCACGACACGGCAGAAGTCCCCCGCGTCGAAGTCAGCTGACGGTGGAATGTACGCAGAAATTACAGTATACCTCCTATCCAGGTGCAGCTGCACAACCAATGACGAAAGGAGGTATCTAAAGAGAAAGGAAGAACGGAGACATCATGCCGGGTGTAAACCGCGCATCCTCAAGCACGGCCATTCCGCGGTGCTTGCCGTTCACCTCTCCAAGCAAGAGAAAGGGACTCGGCAACCGTGCCACGACACGGCAGAAGTCCCCCGCGTCGAAGTCAGCTGACGGTGGAATGTACGCAGAAATTACAGTATACCTCCTATCCAGGTGCAGCTGCACAACCAATGCCGAAAGGAGGTATCTAAAGAGAAAGGAAGAACGGAGACATCATGCCGGGTGTAAACCGCGCATCCTCCAGCACGGCCATTCCGCGGTGGTGGGGTCGCAACACCCTTATACCCCGGGAGGGCGAGCAGGGGGCACGCGCCTAGCATGGTTTCCTGCAAAAAGATAGCTAATGGGGAACGGGACGAGACGAGCCTCCGCAGCTCCTCCCAGTTGGCGCGGAGTCCACGGCAATTCCATTGAAGGAATATGCCCTTCAGGCCTAGCTCGAAGGAGACGCGGGGGCCCTCCTCGAACAGAAGACCCTCACGGGAATGGCCGTACGCTTTCCGGAGGCAGAACCTCGGGCGCTGTTGGCGGGACAAAGCGCTGAAGGCGCTGTAGCCTTCGAGGACTTATTGAGGGAGGTTGGGCTCACCATGCGAGTCTTTTCCTCTCTCCCCCTCGAAACCTTAAGCGGGCGTTGCGGCTTCGGAGGCGGGGGGCCCTCTTTTCGAGGAACCACCCGCTCCACCACTAGGCGTGGGCGAAGGAGCCGAAGCTCCTTTGTTGCTGTCCTCCTTTCGGGAGACAGCTTTAGGAATCCCGGAAGATGGCCTGGCGACCAACTCAGTGGAGGCGCGTAGCCGTTTCGCCTTACGGGAAATGGCAACGCCTGGGGAAGAGGGGGAAGCCCTGGTTTTAGCCGGGGCTGGGTATGAACCCTTTTTGCCGCCAGCTTTACCAGGAAATCGCCCGGGTTGAGGAGAGCCCGCAGAATGGCTCCGAATGTGCGCGGAAACAACCGTGCTTGTTGGCCTGGATGGGCCAGGAGAAGAGGGTGCCTTTCTAACTATTGAGGCATATGACGTCCAATGCAGAGCCGGGCACGCCAGGACCAAGTCATTAGCCACGCGGAATGAGATTCGATCCTGGGCCTGAACGGCCAGGATTTCTTTCTCGAGGAGATATGCACCACATTGCTTCGAAGAAGCGGGGTGCGGCTCTCCGCAATTGACACACTTGGCCACACATGATTTAGACATCGTGAGCGGCCTTGGAGCAATTTACACAGACTTCGGGTGACCCCGACTTTGCACGTCTACAAGAACGATTCGTATGGCCGAAGAGGTGACAGTAATAGCACCGCCGCGGCAGTGGCACGAATGCCTTCACGCGGTAGCGGTACCAACCGGCACGCACCGACTCAGGGAGCTTGTCGCAGTCGAACGTGACGAAAGTGTAGGGGTGGGTCTCGAGGCCCCTCCCTGTTTTCTCATCACACATTCGACATTGACCGCCCAATGGTCGGCCAGCTCTAAGGTGATGTCCTCAATGGAGTAGTCAACGAGTTCCCTCGCATAAACTACTTCTTTCACAAAGTTCATGATAGAGTGCGGCGTCACACTCACCGGGGTGCCATCAAGTGTCCGAAGAGCACTTATCTTGGCCGCCTCGGCGGGATTCGCCGCATTCGCCAGAAGGCTCCCGTCTGAGAAACGGGTCACCTTCGGCTCTCTACCAATTGTACTAGCTAATCCTCTCCTCTGATGGATCATGTTGCTCTTGGCTAACATGGTGCCATCAGTGGATCGAATAACGAGGAAGCGTTTGAAGCCAGCGTGCTCGAAAACGCAGGTAACCTCTGAATCAGGGGGCCCCGATGTCATCGAGGCTCCACCCTGTGCACTTTTGGTCTTAGTCAGGGGCTCCGCGACTGGGGGGGCAGAGGGGCCGGATGTGCCGATCTTGGCTTGGTCGCTTGCCAAAGTGGCCGCAGACCCATCCATCCCGTAGCCCCCGCGGATGGAGAGGAGACCCAAGTCTTCTTTGTCTTCTTAGTCTTTTTCTCACCTCCGCCAGAAGGCGCCCCCAGGCCAGATGGACCGGCCTCAGCCATGTACTCCGAAATGGAGAAGGTTCTGGTAGTCGTAGGGGCACCGGTCGGAGGAGCTCCCTCCCCTTCTAGTACTGCCTCGGAAACCCTAGCCGTTTGAGGTGAACCTTGCATAGGGGCGGATTCGGGTTCGGTGCTTGGCACCGAGCCCGGATTCCCCCCCCCTCCCATGGAAGACCCTACCATCTGAGGCTGGGTTGCCTCAAGGACCATGTCTACCTCAGGGGGCGGCCTCCAGTTGGCCATCCCCCCCCCCCAAGACATCGCAGGTCGCATTGGCAGTATCGTCACTAGTCTTGTGTGGGAAGGCACAGTCCTTGACCCCGGCAAGGTTCAATATTCTTGCCAGCAGGTCTTTTGAGGGAAGCGACTAAAGGGGCCTGGCTTCCCTCTCCCCCCTAAGGGACTTTGCCCTACGGAGCCGATTCGATGTGGAGCGGCTGGTTAAGGGCTGCCTGCTGGCTTTCTTGGCAGTCCCCTTGGAAAGAACAGAGGGGACTGCCGCTGGAAAAATGGGGGTAACCGAAAGCACCTCCAGAGAATTGGGTGAGGGGGAGTCCCTTACACCCGTAGGCGAAGGAGAGGAGTAAGCCTCCTGTCCGGTTAGAGAGATATTGAGGGTCCCCTGCACAAGCACAGGGGGGGATGGGGGTCTCCATTTTTTCGGTGGAGCTGCCCGAGGCCGGCTCTGTTGATGATACAGGGGAAGTTGAGTATTTTTTATTTTGTTTATTCATTATTGGGCATGGTGACCCTATTTGTATCACGGGACGCAATCGCGCATCACCTCTCGCAGTAGCCCGCACTGCAAGAGGTGCTTACAGGCCCGGCAGAGCCAGGCGCCGCCATTTGGGACCACCCCTCCCGCCTGGTGGCCTGGCAGTCCATCGGCATGGCGGCTCCACCTTGGACAAGACGTAAAAAAGATAGATTGTGAAGAGGAGAGGAAAAGGGATGTGAGGAAGGTATGGGTGGGGATGAACCAGGTTGTTAAAAACCAACCACCCCAGACCGGGACGGTTGGCTGAGAAGAAGGTCAGCATCTACCCTGTGAAATTTTAGGCTCCCAGAGAAAGCTGTGGGAGAGGTTGTTTGAAAAGCGACGAAGTAGGGGAGAAATACAGGCTATCTGAAGGAAGGAAGAGAGGCTAAGCTGGGGCCAGACGGAGTGCTGGATCCCGTCAGCACGGCGGCCAGGATGGCAAATCTCCGCGCCCCTTACAGGGTATTTATAGGCGGATCACTGCCCCATCTAAAGGGAAAGGAGCAAGGTCACAGAGGGAAGCGCGAATGGTGAGGTCGTGAAGTGCAGAGGTTGGCACTGGGGTGCCCAAATTGGCTCGCTGAAAAGTTGCATAGTCCACACGTTAGTGTGGATGAACCCCTCCCGAGTACAAGGGACAAACGGTAGCGATACTGCTCGCCCCGATACCGAGAAAGGTAACGTGCGCAAAGATCACCCAGACAGGGACATTCAACAATAATGTCCTGAACAGTCTGGGGTACAACGTAATCGTCGCAATAAAGTTCGTCCCACGAGTGTGTCCAATTCGGAGAGGACAGAAAGCAACCTGAAGACGTCGTGGCATTGTTAGCTAGGTCCATCGGAACAGTCAAGGCGCTATGGCCTGTACCTTTAAGTTCCCCTCGACAGTCTCCATCTTCTTTAGAGAGCAGCACGTATTCCTGAAATGTAATCAGTGTGATGAAGAGCGAAACGCTGGTCTGGTCGCTCAGTCCTCGCAGACTCATTGGCGCCCTCATTCAACGCAATTCCTACATGTCCAGGAACCCAGCAGAAGATAATCTCGACATCCACCCGGTTCGCCAAAACGGTAGCGTCACAGATATCGCGAACCAGGAGATGCGGGGATTCCACGTTCTAAGGGCACTCAGGGCGCTTTGTGAGTTGCTATAAATCACAATCTGGTCTACAAACCGAGCACGTTGCGTTGTCTCCCGTACCGAGCGGTGTATTGCAACTAGCTCGGCCGTGAAAACAGACGCAGAGCCCCACTGACTTCAAACAGAAGGAACACAGCGTCGAAACGGACACCATCTTGGGACTTGGAGCTATCTGTATACACTGGTAAGGTTCCAGCGTGACACGAAGTGTGATCCAAAAAAGGCTGAACGCAATACTACCGGCACTGTAGAAGCTTTGGGAGCAGAGGCGTAGCGACAAATAGTCAAAGGTGGTAACCTCCAGGGTGGCGTCCTGGGCAGAACCAGGGGCGCCACCAGCCCAAAAGCTATACCGAACTCTCGAAAGAGTTTCCTAGCCTTAAATCCGAAGGGCGTAGGATATGACTGGAGTCTCTCGGCGGCATAGGCACCGCGTAGCGAGAACATGTGGAAGCACCGAAGTGATGCCGTTGATCCTCAGGGCAAAGAGTGTGACACTGAGGACACTGCCCTACAGGACACCCTCTTCCTGCTCAACTTTTTCGAGATAGTCGATTCCGGGTAAGGGTAGGGAGAACCTTCTCTGCATGAAGGCTCCCCCTACCCTTACCCGTAATCGACTATCTCGTAAAAATTCAGATATATAGATAGGGAGGCGTGCCCTCGCCCCCATCGTGTGGAGAGTCTCGATGATACCGTATCGCCATGCGGTATCATAGGTCTTCTTCAGATGGAAAAACACCGGGGCGTAGTGCTGTCTACAAAGGAAGACCTCGCAGACGGCATTTTCCAGTCAGAGCAGAGCATCCGATGTAGAGTGGAACTTGCGGAAGCCGCACTGTGCAGAAGACAGATGGCCTCTGCTGTCCAGAAAAAAAGGCTAATCCAACATTTACCAATTTCTCCATCAACTTGCCCACACAGGAGGTTAGAGAGATTGGAGGGAAACCGAACGGGTTAGAGCGATCTCTTCCCAGTTTGCGAAAAGCGAGCACAGTCGCGATTCGCCATGAATCTGGGAGGATACCCGTACCCAGATCCTGTTGAACAAATCTAGCAGAAAGGCAATGCCTCGCTCACCCAGGTGTCGAAGCATGGCGTACGGGAAATCGTCTGAACCAAAGGCGGTGTCCGCGCACGAAGCAAGAGTGGAACGCAACTCATTCAGAGTAAACATGACGTTCAAGGGTTCTCCGCCTGAGGAGGTAAAGTCCAGTTGGCGACATTCGGCGACATCACGTCGCGCATTGAATGCTGGAGGATCAGCATCTTGACTAGAGAATGCGGAGAAAGCGGTCGCGAAGGATTCCGCCACGGACGCAGGGTCCGAGATTGGGGTCCCATTCTCCTGGAGAACGGGAGGGGGGGTCCTGCGAGAACTTGCCCCGAATCCTTTTGACTCTCTTCCACACCTTTGCTAGAGGGGTCTTTCCCGTTAAGGGAAGACACATATGCCCGTCAAGAAGAGCCGCGTGCGTGCTTCGAAATATACCGGAACCTAGCCCTAGCCCGACGAAATTCAGCGACAGTGAAACCATTCAGGCGGCGCTTATAGCGCATGTAGGCATAACGCTTCAGTTTGAAGGCCGTCTCACACTCGGCTGAGTACCACGGGAGCGGTCGGCATGCAAAACGCCAGACGTTCTAGGAATAGTAGTTAGGCCCGCGGCAATGAGGTTGCCTGAGAAGAACTCAATGGCCTTAGCTCCCGACCTAAACTCCTCGAATGAGAGAGAGAAATCAGTCATTTCTTGAAATGCGGATCACAACGCCCGCGTCAAGCACCACCAGGGTGGGCTCTCGGGCAGCAGCGACCCAGAAAATGATAATCTGAATGGCAAAATGATCACTACCATGGAGGTCATCGACCCCCCCGCCCCCAAGATCAGGCTGTGCATCAGGAGAGCACAAGGATAGATCAAGGCAGGAAAATGAAGCAGTTCTGGGGCAGTGATGCATAAACTCATCCACATTAAGGACACACATCTCCAGCTCGTCAAACAGGTCAGTAAAGACCTGACTCCTGGGATTAATCGAGTAGTCTCCCCAGAGATGATGTCTACCATTCAGATCTCCAAGCAGGAGAAAGGGCCTCGGCAACTGTGCCACAACGTGCGTAAATAACAGTATACCTACTATCCAGTTGCACAGCTAATGCTCAAAAAAAGGTATCTAAAGCAAAGAGAAGAATCGAGACATCATGTAGGCTGTAAATTGCAGATCATCCTGCTCGTCTCAATTCTGTGGTGGTGGGGTCGCAAAACCCTTATAACCCAAGAGGGTGGGCAGGGGGCTGTGCCCAGCATGGTCTCCTGCAAAAAGATAACTAACAGGGAACGGGAGATGAGCCTCCGCAGCTCCTCCCAGTTGGCCCAAAGTCTGTGATAATTCTATTGAAGGAATGAATGGTACAAAAACAGACGGGTGCTGCGTAAGTCCAAGTGGGCAAGCTTGCACCCATTCAAATGTTCTTTAATAACATAAGACTATGGTTAACAATCTAAAAGACATATATAAAAAAAAGGAAGAGGAAGTAAAAACGTAGAAAAATAAATGCCTCTAGAATGCTGTAAAATCAAAAGAGACAACATGTCTATCTGGTTCTAAAATTGATAAAACATTAAATTTCCTTTAAGAAATTTGTCTCTGATCAAAATTTAAACACTCGGTTATGTTAAAGGTGCACTTATGTTCAGAAAGAATGCTCCTCAGAACCTGCTAAGGACACATCCCTTGGCAAATAAAAGGTAAAAGCCTTTGCCTCAGAGTATGGAATCATAGGCATTCAGCAAATAGGTGGAGTACAGACATTGGTACTCCACAGTGAGTGCACATTGGAGGCTGCTGAAAGCCTTCCATCAGAAAGCCATGTGTCAGATGACAATGACCAATTCTCAGACAGCATAGAATAACATCCTGAGTATGGGCCCTAGTAGTGCATGGCCAGGGGCAGTTTAGTTGGGGGATGGAGTTCATCCCATGTCCTCTGCCACTGGTTGACCACATATTCATGGATATGTGGCATAGTATCTTGGAAAGGAAGAGGGGCAGGGGTGGTGGTTCCTAGAGATGCTGCTGTCTTGGCAACAGTGTCTTCTCTCTCATTCCCTTTTATACCTATGTGGCTAGGTACCCAGCAAAATAAGATTTTGTGAAGCGAGGATATAAAAAAAAGCCACTTCTGTATCTTTGAAACCAATGGGTGATCTATAATGGAATGGCTAAGGCTTCTAAGGAGCGGAGGGAATCGGAAAATATTGTATATGATCCTGAGAGTGAAGAAGCGATGGTATACAGTGCAGTCAGTATCGCGACAAGCTCAGCCGTAAAGATAGAGGCTGCACTAGGCAGGCACACGGATACATGATGGAAGGGGAGGATAGCAGAGGCTCCTACCCCATCAGGGGATTTCGATCCATCTGTGTATATAAAGGTGCTTGGTTTGTGGCACACAGTATGTTCGTGGAAGAGGCATCATAGAATGGAAGGTAGGAACTTGGTCTTTGGTTCCTCTGCCAATGCCTTGCAGACCCTCACTGGTGGTAATAGCCATGGGGGTACTTTTTGAATCTGATATGGGATTACTGATAGTTCTCTCAGTTGATCCGTATCTTCAGTCATGCGCAGGGCAAATGGGCGAGTCAGTGAAGGAAACCTGTCATATGAGGCTAACGAAGTGAATATTGTAGGTACACTCATATACAGGTGATTGGGGAAGTTGTTGCAGTCTGAAGAGGTACTGCAGGTTAAGGTTACGGCGGTGAAAGGGTAGTGGGAGAATCCCACTCTCTGCATAAAGACTAAGTATTGGGGACGACTTGAATGCTCCCAAAGCTAAACATACGCCCTGGTTCCTGATGGAATTGAGTTTATCCAGGTTTGAGGGTGATGCTGAAGAGTACACCTGTGACCCATAGTCCAGCTTAGATTGGATCAAGGCTGTATACAATAGCCACAGGGTACGGCAGTCACTTCGCCCACGAAACATATGATAAGAGTTTTAGAATGTCTATTCTCTTCAGGCAGGATTTTTTCAAAGCAGTTATATGGGGGACCCAAGAGAGCTTTGAGTCAAAGATAACTCATAGAAATTTGAAGTGGGGCTCAAATGAGATGGGGGAGACATATAGAAATAGGGTTGGCTCTTCCCACTCAACTCACCTGAAGTTGTAGAAATGAACTGCCTTTGTTTTTGAGGATGATAGTCAGAAGCCTTTTGCGGTGGCATTCTTGGCAATGATATTAATGGCCTGTTGCAATTTTGGGGTGAGAAAGGGCAACCGAGGTGATGTTGAGACAATTACCAAGTCATCCACATAGAGTTGATATTGTCTCCACTGGAAGGTCAGTAATGATACTGTTGATGGCCACCAAGAAGCAGGTGACGCTCAAAACACTTCCCTGTGGTACGCCCTCTATCTGGTCAACTGCCTCCAACATGACATTTCCTACTCTCACTCGGAATGTGTGTCTAGCAAGAAATTGTTGTAGGAATCTGGGGAGGTGACCCTTGATACCCCAGTCATGCAGTTGCTTCAAGATACCCCACCTCCAAGTGGTATCATAGGCCTTTTCTATGTCAAAAAATACAGCGGTGGAGTGCTCTCTTTTTGAGAAAGCTTGTCAGATGCAATCCTCCATCCTGACCAGCAGGTCTGTGGTGCATTGCTTTTTCCTAAAACCTGCTTGTGAGGGAGAAATAAGGTTATTTCTCTCCAGAAACCATACCAGCCTGGCATTCACCATTCTTTCGAAAAGCTTGCATGGGAAGCGAGTAAGGGCAATTGGGTGATAGTGGGTCGGAAGTGTTCCATCCCTTCCCGGTTTACGAAAGGGAAGTATAATTGCTTGCCTCCAATAGGAAGGGATATGGCCCTTAATCCAGATATAGTTAAATATATCAAGAAGGTGTGATATGAGTGTTGAATGCATATTCCTGATCATATCATAAGAGATACCATCAGGGCCAGGTGCGGTAGATCCACATTTCTTAAGAGCGCTTTGAAGTTCAGGGATGGAAAAGAGCTTGTTATATGGTTCATTATCCATACAAGGATCCATGAAGTTCAGTATGAACTGTTATTGCATTTTCCTGACACGTTGGAATTCTAGAGGGTAATTGTTGGGGCTAGAGATGTCAGCAAATGTCTTTGCCAGGACATTTGAAATTTTCAACAAGTCTCCCAAAAGCTCACCTGCTTCAACTATATTGGGGGCGGAGAAGCCACTTGTTCTGCCCATGAGCTTCTTCACTCTCTTCCAGACTTTGTCTGGTGCAGTTTGGTGGTTGATGGAGTTTATGTACCCTTTTATGGTGATTCGGCGAGCCTGGCGGAGGGTACGCTGTCGCACTGCCCTGGCTCGGTTACGGGCATACTTATTGGTAGTAGTAGGGTTCCGGTGGTAGCGACGACAAGCTAGTTTGCATTCTGTCACTGCTTTGCTGCATTCCTCAGACCAAAAAGGAAGATGGGTCTTGTGAGAAGCAATTTTGGAGAGGGGCATAGATGAATTTGCTGCCTGGTTGATGTGGTCATGAAAGTTCTCCAAGATCATGTCAACATCACCCTGAGGGAAGTGTCCAGAATGATGGGAGAGGTGTTTAAATTTTGGCCAGTTGGCTTTCTTAGTGTTACACCTATTACTCGGTGGGGGAGGGCCAGTCAAGTATGAGGTCAGTACAACTGGGTAGTGATCGCTTCCTCTCGGGTCAGGATCTACCAACCAGCTGTAATCTGCTCTACAGTCTGATGAACAAAGTGATAGATCTACACAGGTAGAGCTGTTAGTCTGGACATGAAAAGATGTTGGAGTGCCATCATTAAAAAATGACACATCCATGGTCTCTATACATTTCACGATCATGTTTACCTTGGGGTTGTTATCATACTCTCCTCAAAGTTGATGCCTTGCGTTAAGGTCTCCAACCAGTAGGAATGGGGTTGGGAGTTGGGTGATGAGATTGGCTAATTTGTTAGCCAGATCTGAGGCAACTACTCCTTCACTAGGAGGGAGGTTGGTGTATACACGGATCGCTATTGCTTGAAGATCTGTTTTCAATGGGATTACTAAGTGAGAACAGTCTTTGTGGATTAAAATAGCTGAACTATGTATAGGTTCTGGTGGGTTTTTAAAGTATCCCACATAGTTGGGGATATTGGGTAATTGATGATTACCCAATTGTGTTTCTTGCAATGCTATACAACAAGGGTTGTAATCGTGAAGCAGTATTTTGAGTTCTTCCCATTTGGGGAAGATTCCTCGTAAATTCCAATGTATAATTGGGGGCATATTCATCTTTTAAGAGTAAATAGGTTTTTCTAGGTACCTGGTAAAGGTAACTGGGAAATGAGCCTTTTTCGTTTCTGGGTGTTATTAGTACTTGAGGCATTGGTAGCTTTAGGGTTTTAGGGATGGTACTTTTATTAGTGGGCAAAGAACCGTCTGTCAGCTATGCATATGACAAGGTGGTTTTTGCTGGCAAAGATGCCTCTGAGGATATTGCGTCCACTGTAGTACTGGTTAGTTTTGCTGGCAAAGATGCTTCTGAAGATAGTGGGTCCTCTGTAGTATTAGTTTGTTTTGTTAGCAAGGGTGACTCTGTAATGCTGGTTAGTGGTGTCGAAAGGGATGGTGCAGGGTCATTCTAAGGACTGGTTGTTGGGTCAGCTGTGGTTGGTAAGGGGAGCCCAGAAGGCTGTTTCTCCTCCACCAAGGGGGCCACAGCCAATGTTGAATCTGTGACCATCTCTTTAGTTTTTTCCAGGTGTTGTAGGCTGACTTGTTTTGATAGATGAAATCAAGGCCAATTCAGTGGGAGGAGGGTGAATGTCTAAAGGTGAGACGCACACCACACAAACTTCCCCGGAATCAGCCTCCATTTCTTCAGGACATGGCAATGGTTGGTTTGATGCTGATGGGGGAGAATCTGAGGAACGGTGGGTCCTCTTGCGTCTTGGTTTTGGTGAAGCAGGAGCTTCTCTGATGATTGGAGAGGGAGGAGAAGCATCATTCTTGGGAAGATGTTCTGTTGGGGCTACTTGGTGGTTATTCTGTGGCTGTAAAGGTGAGGGTCTGAATGTTCTATGTTGTTTATTACGGACTGCAAAACTTACTCCTGGTTGGATGTATAGTTCTTTTGCTCTCTTTCTAGCATCATTCATGCTAATTCTGTATTTATTTTGGAGAGCAATAAACCTCTCTCTCTCATAAGAAAAAGGTGCACTGGTTAGAGCGGGCTGGGTGGTCACCACCACAGTTGGCACAGCAAGGGGGACGTGAGCATGGTGTTCCATGGAAGTCGGAAGAACAATTGATACATAGTCTCATCTGTCTGCAGTATTTGCTGACATGCCCAAAATGTTGGCAATGGAAGCACCTACGGGGATTCTCAACGTAGGGCTTCACAGGGATACACAAGTAGCCAGCCTTGATATTTTTAGGAGGTTCCAACCGATTGAAGGTTAGTATAATGGTAGCCGAAGGAACTCTTGTGTTATTAACATTGCGGGTGATGCGGTATGCACTGATTACTTTTTGGGGAGTCAGTTTATCAACAAGTCGGTCCACATCGTATTCAATCAGCTCCCCTGACCTGATAACCCCCTTGCAGGTATTAAAGGTAGGGTGAGCTGAGAGGAGATATTTAGTGAAGCTAGAGAATCGAGTGTTTTGATTTTTTGGTGTTGTTCAAACGAAGTCAATTCCACTACCAGACAATTTCTAGGCCACATTTGGGTTGGTTCGCCACATTTAACAACGGAGTCTTCATAAACGTTGAAAATATCAGCCTTACTCAATGGTTTATCGTTATCTGATTTCAATAGTACAAATTTTCCATAACCAAAGTCATCGTCGACATCAGAATGAAAAGGATCGAGTCTACGGAGAACATGGTCATTGGCGGCACGGGGACCAGAAGCCTGCTGCCTCTGGGAAAAGTTTTTGTTATTTTTACCCATATATATCGTTTTAAAAACAGTGCAGCATCATGAATGGAAGTTTGAGGACGGCTAGGCTAAGACCCAAGCTGTGGGCAGCTATCAGCTCCAGAATGAGTACGGACTATGGCGATACCTCCGGCGAACAAATCGGCAACCCGTACAGTGGTACTCAGCACGAGGGTGTGAGGATCGTTAGTCTGACTCCTCTACAGTGGCCTGTTCAGCAAGGTTGGACCCCTGAAGACAGACTGATGGGAAGTAGTGACCATCTCGGTCAGCCTTCACTGACATAGCCCACTGCATCATTAGAGTACGCAAGCCCCTCCACCACGACAAGGTGATCCTCATGGAGGGGGAGCAGGGGTGCAGGTTCCTAGAGATGTAGCTGCCTTGGCAACAGCATTTGCTCTCTCATTTCCTGTTATACCTATGTGGCTAGGTACCCAACAGAATAAAACTTCGTGGAAAAAGGATAAATAAAAAAAAATCCACTGTTGGATCTTTGAAACCAGCGGGTGATCTGGAAATAAAAAAGACTAAAGCCTCCAAAGAGCTGAGGGAATCAGAAAATATTGTACAAGATCCTGGTGATGAAGAAGCGATGGTATACAGTGCAGCCAGTAACGCGACAAGCTCAGCCATGAAGATAGAGGCTGTATTGGGCAGGCACACAGTCACATGACGGGAGGGGAAGATAGCAGAAGCTCCTACCCCATCACAGGATTTAGATCCATCTGTGTAGATAAAAGTGCTTGATTTGTGACACAAAGAGTGTTCATAAAAGAAATTTCGTAGAATCGAAGGGAAGAACTTGTTCTTCTGTCTCCTGCCAGCACCTTGCAAACCCTCACAGGTGGCAATAACCATGGGGGTACTTTAGGGATCTGATATGGAATAACTGATAATTCCCTCAGTTGACCTCTATCTCCAGTCATACACAGGGCAAAGGGGCGAGTCAGTGAAGGAAACCTGTCAGATGAGGCCACCGAGTGAATATTATAGGTGCACTCATATACAGGTGAGTGGGGGAGCTGTTACAGCCTAAAAAGGTACTGCAGGTTAAAATTAAGGTGGTGAAAGGATACTGGAAGTACCCCAATCTCTGCATGGACCCCCCAAAGCTAGACGCACTCCCTAGTTCCAAATAGAATTGAGCTTATCTAGGTTTGAGGATGAGGCTGAAGAGCACACCTGTGACCCATAATCCAGCTTAGACTGGATCAAGGTGGTATACAAAAGCCACAGGGTATGGTGATCACTTCTCCACGAAACATGAGATAGAATACCATTCTCTTTTATAATATTCACCGAGTGAATATTATAGGTGCACTTATATACAGGTAAGTGGGGGAGCTGTTGCAGCCTGAAAAGGTACTGCAGGTTAAAATTAAGGTGGTGAAAGGATAGTGAAATGACCCCACTCTCTACATGGAGACTCCATACTGGGGAGGACATGAATGCTCCCAAAGCTAGACACACTCACTGGCTCCTAAGAGAATTGAGCTTATCTAGGTTTGAGAATGAGGCTGAAGAGTACACCTGTGACCCATAATCCAGCTTAGACTGGATCAAGGTTGTATACAAAAGTCACAGGGTACGGCGATCACTTCCCCGCGAAACATGTGATAGAAGTTTTAAGATACCATTCTCTTCAAACAGGACTTTTTCAAGGCAGTTATATGGGAGACCCAGGAGAGCTTTGAGTCAAAGATAACCCCCAAAAATTTACAATTGCTGTATGAACCTAGGAAGATGGCTTTTGATACCAGTCATATAGTTGCTTCAGGATACCATACCTCCACGTGGTATCATATGCTTTATCTATGTCAAAAAGACAGCAATGGAGTGTTGTCTCTTTGAGAAAGCTTGTCGAATGCAATCCTCCTTCCTGACCAGCATGTCTGTGGTGCATTGTTTCTTTCTAAAACCCGACTGTGAGGGAGAAATAAGGTTGTGTTTCTCCAGAAACCATACCAACCTGGCATTCACCATCCTTTCAAAAAGCTTGCATGTGGAAATAGTAAGAGCAATTGGGCGATAGTGGGTTGGAAATGTCCCTTCCTTTCCTGGTTTACGAAGGGAAAGTATGATTTCTTCCCTCTAATTGGAAGGGAAACAGCCTTTAATCCAGATATAGTTAAATATATCAAGATGTGAAATGAGTGTTGAATGCATATTCCTGATCATAAGAGATACCATCAGGCCCAGGTGCGGTGGATCCACATCTTTTAAGAGCACTTCGAAGTTCATGAATGGAAAAGAGCTTATTGTATAGTTCATTATCCATACAGGGATACATAAAGTTCAAGAGGCACTGCTCTTGTATTTTCCGGACATGTCAAAATTCTAAGGAATAATTTTTAGGCCTGGAAATGTCAGCAAATGTTTTTGCCAGGCCATTTGAAATTGTGGAAAAGTCTCCCAAAAGCTTGCCTGCTTCAACTATATTGGGGGCAGAGAAACCAATTGCTCTGCCTATGAGCTTTTTCACTCTTTTCCAGACTTTGTCTGGTGGAGTTTGGTGGTTGATGAACTCTTTAAAGGAAATTCAGCGAACCTGGCGGAGAGTACACTGTCATACTTCACTGGCTCGGCTACAAGCATACTTATTGATGGCAGTGGGGTTTCAATGGTAGCAATGACAAGCTCTCTTACACTCTGTCACCACTTTGCTGCATTCCTCAGACCAAAAAAGGAGATAGGTCTTGTGGGAAGCAGTTTTGGAGAGGGGCATGGAAGAATTTGCCACCTGGTTGACATGATCATGGAAGTTCTCCAGGACCATGTCAATGTCGCCCTGAATGGTGAGAAAGGTATTTAAACTTTGGCCACTTGGCTTTCCTGGTGTTCCACCTATTGCCCGATGGGAAAGGAGGGCCACCCAGGCACGAGGTCAGAACAACTGGGAAGTGATTGCTTCCTCTCAGATCAGGATCCACCAACCAGCTGTTATCTGCTCTACAGTTTGAGGAACAAAGTGACAAATCTGGATATGGAAGGAGGCTGGAGTGCCATCATTAAATAATGACACATCCAAGGTCTCCATAAGTCTCACAATCAGATTTCCCTTGGGGTTGTCATCATAGTCTCCCCAAAGGTGGTGTCTTGCATTAAAGTCTCCAACTAGTAGGAATGGGGTCGGGAGTTGGGAGATGAGAGTGGCTAATTTGTTAGCCAAATTTGAAGCAACTACTCCTTCACCTGGAGGGAGGTATAGTGAGCAGACTGTGTATAAACGATTGGTATACGCACAAATCACCACTGCTTGAAGGTCTGTTCTCAACAGGATTGCTAAGTGAGAACAGTCTTCACAGACAAAAATAGCCGAACCCTGAATGGGTTCTGGTGGATTCTTAAAATATCCTACATAGTGGAGGATATTGGGTAATCAACGAATACCCGATTGGGTCCCCTGTAATTCTATACAGCAAGGGTTGTAATCATGAAGCAGGAGTTTGAATTCTTCGCATTTGCAGAAGATCCCTTGTAGATTCCAATGAACAATTGGAAACATATTCATCGTTTAAGGGTAATTAAATTTTTCTATGCACCTGGTCAAGGTGACTGGGGTTTTGAACCTTTTTGATTTTTAGGTGTAATTAACGCTTCAGGTATAGGTAGTTTGAATGTTTTGGGGATGGCTTTTTTATTAGATGGCAAAGAACCATCTGTCAGTTGTGAATATGACAGGGTTGTTTTTGCTGGCAAAGATGCCTCTGAAGATATTGGGTCCTCTGTACTGGTAGGTAGTAATTTCGAGAGAGATGGTACAGAGTCAATCTGAGAGATGGTTGGTGGGTCAGCTGAGGTGGGTGAAGAAACCCCAGAAGGCTGTTTCTCCTCTTCCAAAAGGGCCACAGCCAAAGCTGGACCAGAAAAAAATCCATTCAGCTTCTTCTGGAGTTACTGATGCTGTGGATGTAATAAGCTGGCTAGTTGTGACTGATGGATTCAAGGCCGATTCAGTGGGAGGAGGGTGGATGTCCAAAGGTGAAATGAACAGCACACAAACATCCTCAGAATCTGCCTCCATGTCTTCTGGACATGTCAATGGTTGGTTAGAAGCTGATGGAGGGGAATCTGAGAAACGGCGAGTCATCTTGCACCTTGGTTTAGGAGAAGCAGGAACCTCCCTAATGATTGGAGAGGGAGGAGGAGCCTCATTCTAAGGCAGAGATTCTATTGGGGCTTCTTGATGGATATGGTGCGGCCGTAAAAGTGGGTCTGAATGGTCTCTGCTGTCTGTTATGGACTGGTCTGGTCACTCTAATACGAGTGTCCACAAAACTAACTCCTGGTTGTATGTATAATTCTTTAGCTCTCCTTCTAATATCCTTCAGGCTAATTCAGAATTTATTCCGAAGAGCAACAACCTCTCTCTCATACAAGAAAAGGGTGCACTGCTTAGAGGTGGCTAGGTGATCACAACCACAGTTGATAAGGATGACAAGGGCACAGTGTTTCATATAAATCAGAGGAACAATTGACACATACCCTCTCCTGTCTGCAGTGCTTACTGACATGTCCAAAACATTGACAATGAAAACACCTACGGGGATTCTGCATGTAGGGCTTCACGGGAATACACAGATAACAAGCCTTGATATTCTTAGGAAATTCCAACCTATTGAAAGTTAATATGATAGAAGTGGAAGGAACTCTGGTGCCATTAACATTACGAGTGACTCGGTAGTCAGTTTAGCAACAAGCTAGGATGGGCTGAAGAGGAGATATCGAGGGAAACAAGAGAATCTACTGCTTTGATTTTTTTATGCTGATCAAATGAAGAGGACTCCACAACAAAGCAGCCATCATTCCTAGGCCACATTTGGCAACAAAGTCTTCATACACATTGAAAATGTCAGCCTTACTTATTGGTGTATAATTGTCAAATTTTAAAAGTACAAATCTATCATAATCAAGATCATAGTCAACGTCGGAAACAAAAGGATCGAGTCTATGAAGATCACGGTTATTGGTGGCACGGGGACCAGAAGCCTGGGGCTTCTGGAAAAAGTTTTTATTTTTTTACCCATAACTATTTGTATTAAAAGGACACATATCCCTGGGGAAGTGGAGTCATGTTACTGTGGCTGCCCCCAGACTAGGTGCTTTACACCATCCTCAGGTTAGCCCTCCCCGACACTACAGCTGTCATTTTAAAAACAGTGCAATGTCATGAATGGAAGTTTGATGACAGCTAGGCTAAGACCCAAGCTGTGAACTGCTATCAGCCCAAGAACAAGTGCAGCCTTCAAGGCCTCCAGGGAACATGATCGACAACCCATACAGCGGTACTCAACACACGAGTTTTAGGATCCTTAGTCTGACTCTTCCACAGTGGCCTGTTCAGCAAGGTATGACCCCTGAAGAGAGACTGATAGATAATAATGTCCATCACAGTCTTCATTGAAATAGCCCACTGTGTCATTGAAGTACGCAAGCCCCTCCACCATGACACAGTGATCCTCAAGGTTGGTTGTTTTTTTTGTTTTGTTTTTTTTAAAGGAGGAGGAGGCTATCTGGCGACTGCCCACTTGGGCATAAGTTGCCGCAATCACACAGCCTAACTCTAGGCTACTTTAAAATAAGAATATGAAAACAAAACAACAATAAAAAGGGAAGATGAAATCAATTGGGAAGCAAGCTACGGCATCGGGGGTAGGTCCCCCTCCCCTGGCGCAGGACCCCCTGTGCGACCTACAAAGAAAACAACAATAATAAAAAACAACAACAAAACCTAGTTAAATAAAAGGGAGAAGGCCGGCCTCCCCCTAAAAGGCTACAAGTCTACCAGTCAATGTGCATGCACTCGTCCCGAGTACAAGGAAGAGGCAATAGCGACCCCGCCCATCCCGGTATCGGGACAGGTAATGTGCGCGAAGCTCGCCCATCAAATAGCGGTGATCCTCAAAGAGGGGGACTGCACAGAAGGGGATGAGGGGGAGTCCTGTGCACCTGTAGGCCTATGAGAGGAGTAAGCCTCCTCTCAGGTCCCCTGCGAAAGCACAGGGGAGGGGGCGGGCTCCAAATTTTCAGGGGAGCTACCCGAGAGCGGCTTCGACGCTGGTAAAGGGAAAGGGGAGAGAGGTTTTTATTTTAATGACACAGTAGCCCACTCTACGAGGGGTGAATATGGGGCCATCAAAACCAGATGCAGCCATTTGAGGCCACTTCTCCTGACTAGTGACCTGGCAGTCCATCAGCTGACATGGCGGCTCCACCTAGGTCACTGCGTAAAATTGATAGACAGGGAAAGGAGGAAGAAAGGATATATGAGGAAGGTATGGGCGGGAATAAAGCAGGTTGTATAAACATACCACCCTAGGCTGGAGCTCATAGGTCGGCGTCTACCCTGAGAAATTAGAAGCCGACCAGAGAAAGCTGTGGGAGAGGTTGTAGGGAAAGTGAGGAAGTAGGGTAAAAACACTGGCTGTCAGAAAGAAGAGGCTAAGCTGGGGCCAGACGGGGTGCTGAGTGCCATCGGCACTCAACAAAATTCTAAATGCTAATAAGTGGAAAATAAATTAACTCATCCTGAACCTCAATCACACACATACTTACCTTTTCCAGATGCGAGTGGATCGACCCCAATAGAAGCACACATTTCTTGAAACTGTCTTCGGAAGGTTGGATTTCTCTTGATTTCATTTTTATATTTGCTGGCATATTCCTCAAGATTTTCCTTGAATTTGTCCATCTGTTGCTTCATCTGAAAAAGAAAATAAGTTTAGTTTCGGGGCTTGTGAAGAACATTGTGGATGCAGTTGGTGTGTGAAATGGTATTCATGATATAGGAAAAGAAAGGACTGTGAAGTGGCCCAAATTGGGAGTCCATCCAGCAATTAACCACACCCTCTGTGGCAGCTTAACTTTACTCAAATGGAAGCGATGTTACCACTCAGTTAAGCCACAGGGAAGTAAATGAGAGGATGAAAAAAATATGTGGAGGAACACAAAAGTTTTTGCAAAATGGATCTATTTAGAAGGGATTCTTTTTTAATTCAAGATCTACCAAAAACAACACAGCCTAACTTCAGGTTAATTTAACAAACAAAACAATAAGAGAAAAAGAACCAAGGAAAAAAAGGTATTCAGGTGCTAGATGGGGCCCTACTCTCACAGGAGGCTGAGCTTGCATACAACTACAAAATACTGTGGAGGCCCGCTTCTTCCTCCCAAATCTCAAACCATCCAGTCATGAGTACACAAACTCATCCTGAGAACAAGAGACAATCAGTAGTGATTCCAATCATCCAGTCCCAAATCCAAAATGGCAAAGGCATCATCAGGATCAGCCACATATGAAGGAGATGTGATGAATAGTGAATGTATGAATGGTGTATGTAGGAGCCATTCTCTCCATGCTATCCTGCTAAATATTTTGACCACTTTGCCTTAATCTTTCCATATACGCTACTTTTCTGTGTGAATGTAGTGAGTAAATTTTTATAATTTTAATATGTACTTTTGATATGTATATATATAGATATATACAGTGTGTGCAATAAGTATCCGATACACGGTCAAAAGTTTATTTACCATAATTACACAACAGCAAAGTAATCGAAAATTGAAAATCTTATGTATTTTGTACGTTGAATACAAATTGGTATCATATTGCAAAAATAGTAAAACATTACTATGATTACAGCAAAAATATCAAATCAACGTTTCAAAAAGTATCTGATACATCTATGAAAACCAGTTAGTATTTGGTGATATGACCTTTCATCGCTAGTACAGCTTCCAACCTTTTGGGATATTTACTTATGAGGTTCTTACAAATATTTGTAGGTATCTTAGCCCATTCTTCTTGGCATATTCTCTTTAAACCTGTTAGATTTCTTGGATCCTTTTTCTGACTTCAAACAGAGGGGATACAGCGTGGAAACCGACCCCCTCTTGGGTCTTGGAGCCACCCGTATACACTGGCACAGTTCCAGCATGACACAAAGTGTGCACCAAAAAGGTTGAATGCAATACAAAAGGCACTGTAGAAGCTTTGGGAGCAGAGGCATGGCGACAAATAGTCAAAGGTGGTACCCTCCAGGGTGGCAGCTATACCGAAGTCTCAAAGGAGTTTTCTAGCCCTAAACCCAAAGGGCATAGGCAGTGTCGAGATAAGCTGCGGATACAGTGGGAGCTGTTGGCAACTGAGGGAGGTGCTGGGCTCACATGTACAGGCAAATAATGCACTGTGCATGGCACAGAGCAAGTGGCATCTCTGCATGATAGACAAGCAGGCTCTCAATGAGAGAAGCGAAGACTGGTGTGGTGGATCAAGTCCACCTTCCATAATACACATTTGGCTGCAGATGCATAAAACTCACATCTGTAATGGAGCTTTGAATGAACAAAGGATCGATAAAGAAGTATGGTAGTAGCCCTATCAGCGCAAGTGCAAACATCATGAACGAAGAATATCCATAGCACGGGTACAAGAGACCCTGAGGCTGCGAATATTAGCCTCCCAGGTGAGGAGTCAGTCCAGGTCTACCACTTCCAGGCACACTCCATTGAGAAATCAGTCTGGGTCAGGATGGAGACGTGGAAGGTGGCAGAAGTGCACCACCTTAGTCATGACGAAAGAAAACCAAAGCCTGTGCTCTTCAGCATAGCATGAGATGTGCTTAAATGCCTGTTGGAGTTGACACTCCAGAGTTGGCATCTAGGCCGCGCTAAAAGAGATCAAAAGGTCATCCACGTAGAGTGTAGCGATGTAGAGGTGTGCCTCTGCATGCCCAATTCCCAATAGTTGGTTTTCAAAAAGACCTTGCCCAAAAACTTATGCTTACTTAATATAATTAGATTAAGCAAAGCTCATAAATATATTATATAATACTAAATATAATACAATCACTGAACTGCCAAATTAGATCTACTCTCCTCTCTGAAGGTGAGTTTTGTGGTGACAAACCTTTCCTTGTTGTATCATATTGTTTTGGGGATCCTTGGAGGGTTTAATGCAAGATAAGGACTCTGTGTATCTAACAACTTAATGATTCGCACCAGTGTTCTCACTCGCTAGTAGTACGTCTAGTCAGTTTGCTCTAGTCTTGTAACTGGTGAGTACCAATCACTCAATAATTAGATCTTAGTAGAGGGCCCTAAATTTGGCCAATTTTGATCATTTTGCTTGTATCATGTAATTGTCTTATTTTTGTAGGAGTAACTGTAGCTGGGCTCTTCAACCATACCAGTGCATCAACTGTGATCAACCAGTCAACCTGGTCACTGCAGCTCCTTAAACAAGCGAATGCACCAGTTAGGTTCCCAGCTGATAGCTACTTCAATGTAAACGATGTATCTTGTTGATACATACCGTGTTTAGGAGCTGCTGTATAACTTGTCCTGTTGATGAGTACCGGGTTCTGGCATTAACTTGTAACACATCGAGTTGATCAGTCCCGTGTTTAAGAGCTATTGTATAGCGTATCGTATTGTGAGAACCGGGTTCTGGCATTATTTGTAACATTTATCCTGCTGGTGAGTGCTATTTATTTAAAGAATGAAAAATTGTTCTGTTGCACTTAGAATACTTGGGCTAAGAAAGTTTATCAGTTTAAATTCCATTTGTACACTGGCCAGTATTTACTTTGTAGATATTTGATTCATTACACTGGTCTGCGTCAAAAATGTACCTTAGGTTTTCTATAGTGTTTCTTAATAAAATTGACCTCCTAAATCCGAATCTGTCATCCATTTTTCTCTATCACCTCCAGTTTTTGCGATACAGGGGGTGATAATAATTTTATAGTTTATACATCTCCTATATTACATCAAATTTCAATAGTTTTTGCACTGGTCTATTCGCAGTAAATTTTGTGTACATTTTAAGTAATTATGCAAATAGGTTTATATTTTGCAGGTTAAAAATTGCTTAGCATTATAATAATAAGAATAATAATAATAGTGGTTGAGTTAAAAATGAACAGAAAATGTAAGAATAGCTCCGACAGATTTTGCTATGTTTGCGGCAAAGTGACTTTTCCCGAGCAGCAAAGTACAATCCCTCCTGTAATTAAATCTTTGTATCATGCATATTTTGGAGTAAGGCTAAGAGATCAAGATAAAAGTTTTGCACCACATATCTGCTGCAAGGGATGCTACATAAGTTTAAGACGCTGGAGTCAGGGCGAACAGAAGTCCCTCTCTTTTGGTGTTCCCATGGTGTGGAGAGATGGCAAGGACCACACTACGGACTGCTATTTTTGCATGACAAATCTTAAAGGTGAGCATTGTATCAAGTATTTAAGCTTTCTGTATTATACTGGCTCCTGAAAATGTCATTATTATGCAAAGACTTAGCATAAAATTAAAAACTAACATAGTTCACTTCAGCATGAACATATCCTTTACTAAACATTTATGTACTATCTGCAACTCCAAATCAATTCCTTTATGTAATATGCAATTATATTTTCCACAGGTATAAATAAGAAGAATAAACATAGTGTGGCATATCCGGATGTTCCTTCTGCCATCAAACCCCTGCCCCATGGCCCAGGAATTCCTATACCTTCTCCCCCTGAACATATAGAGGTACATGAAGAGATTAATATGGAAGTTGACCAAGATTATGACACATCTGAGTCTTATCAGGTTTCCACACATGATATGGTCGCAAGACCATTCACTCAAGTTCAGTTAAATGACCTGACCAGGGATCTGGGGGTTTCAAAGGCGAATACACAACTTCTTGGCTCTCGACTTCGTGAAAGTAATCTTCTCGCTTAAGAAACAACATTTAGGGGGGTACAGAAATAGAGAACAAGAGTTTCGAAGCTATTTTTTACAGCATTCTTCCAGCTCTTTAGTATACTGCGCCAATATTAAAGAACTAGTTGAGGCCCTTGGAATTCCCTACAACCCATTAGAATGGAGACTGTTCATAGATTCCTCCAATAGAAGTTTAAAAGCTGTGTTACTGAATATTGGTAACAAGATAGCTTCCGTTCCTATAGGCCATTCAATCCAACTTACTGAAAGTTATGAAAATATGAAAAAATTGCTGGATGCAATAAATTACTCTAGCTATAAGTGGAGAATATGTGGTGACTTAAAGGTAAGATAATTTTACACTTGGCATTTCTAAGCTTTTTGATATTGACATTTTCATTTTTAATTGTTAATACTTGTATACACCTTTTGGTCAACTTACATTTTACAAGAATGCAAATCTGGAAATCATGAGTCATTTTTTAGTTATATTTTTTGTTGAAGTGTGTCCCTATTGGTTAATGCATCCTATTGGGTTAATGGGGAACATATCCTAATTGAGAAGGTATACAACACAACTCAATAAACTCAAAATAAGATGTACATATATCCAATTAGTTCCAATACGATGATTTAATGCATCGGCATACAGGATTTTTCAGTACATATTCATATTCTTATTGTTTTAAGAAATATTACTTTGAATTTGTTTTTAGAAATATTACACTGAATTTACATACTGTGCTAAATTTTTTTCAGGTAGTGTCTTTACGCTTGGGATGTAAACAGGCTACACGAAGCATCCCTGTTTCCTATGTTTATGGGACAATCGTGCAGATAGTATGCACTATAAGAAGGTTTGGCCTCCATGAGAAGCATTTAGAATTAGATCAAACAATGTGATAGCTGAACCTTTAGTGCCTCCTCAAAAAATACTCCTCCCTCCACTGCATATAAAGCTTGGCATAATGAAAAATTATGTCAAAACCCTTAATAAAGTAGGCCAAGCTTTTAAATTTCTTCTTCAAAAATTTCCACAAATCAGTGGGGAATTTTTGCTGGACTTCAAATCAGGAACTTGATCAGCAATTTGATGCATCAATGAAGGACATAGAAAAAGATGCCTGGAAAGCTTTCAAAGCTCTAGTTAACAATTTTCTAGGCAATAAAAGAAGCCTAGAAGAATATGTTGCCCTGGTCAATCAGCTCTTAACAAGTCTCAAACATTTGGGAGCTCGAATGTCTATAAAGATACACTTTTTACAGTCCCATCTGGATTATTTTCCCGACAACTGCGGGGATTACAGTAAAGAACAGGGGCAAAGATTCCACCAGGACATAAAAACAATGGAATCCAGGTACCAGTGTAAATGGAACGGAAATATGCTTGCTGACTACTGTTGGTGTTTGAAGCATGATGCACCAGATGACAGGCACAAACAAAAATCGTCAAGGGCGTCTGTTCTTCGAAATTCTAATTATTTTCTTTATTATGTTGCATTCTTTTATTTTTTGTTTATTAAAAGAATTATAGTTTACAGACGTGTATTGCTGTTTATATGATATAACAGTAATAATGCATTATTAGATAGAGAAAGTTTTTTTTTTTTTAAATCAGAAAAAATGAGGTAATCTCAATGAAAATGGTGTATGCTGTACTGAGAAAATCTGACCTGATTGAACAAATATAGATTCATTTTTGAGCTCAGGAGGTTGGATTCATTAAGAAACCACAAAGAAATCCTGGAGAACATAAAAAAAAATTTCAAACGCAGGCCTGTGTTATATTTCCATATGCAATAAGTTTTAATTTTCATCATGTAAATTTAAAAGTATAAAAGAGCGCATAAAGACTGGGCAATTGTTGATAAAAAATTATCAACATTACTGGGTGAATTCATTGAAGATATCATAGTGACTGTGAACAGTTGCTTTCCCAAAATATTGCCCTAAAGAATAGTTATTACAGCGAGAACCCTCTTCCTGCTCTATTGGGCTGGAGAGGGCTTTCCCCCTAACTGTACACAGAAAAGCGATCTCGCAAAAAAAGCATGATACCGTATCACCATGCCGTATCATATGCCTTCTCCAGATAAAAAAAAAACGTGGTATAGTGCTGTATATGAAGGAAGGCCTCGAAGACAGTATTTTCGTCGGAGCAGAACATCCGATGTGGAGTGGAACTTGCAGAAGCCACACTGTTCAGAGGACAGATGGCCCCCACTGTCCAGAAAAAAAAGGCTAATCTAAGATTTACCAATTTCTACATTAACTTGCACATGCAGGAGGTTAGAGAGATTGAGTGGAAAGTGGCCGGAGTAGAGTGATCTTTACCTGGTTTGCGAAAAGCGAGCACAGTAGCGATTCGCCAGGAATCTGGGAGTATACCCCCTACCCAGATCCTGTTGAACAAATCTAACAGAAAGACCATGCCTCGCTCACCCAGGTATCGAAGCATAGTGGAAGGGACATTGTCCAGACCTGGGGCGGTGTCTGCACACCTTTACCGCTTATGGAGGTAAAGTCCAGTCGGCGGCCTTCCATGACATCCCGATGTGCATTGAATGCTGGCAGAGCATCATCTGGCTAGAGAATGCAGACGCGAAGGATTCCACCACGGATGCAAGCTATGGCCCGTCATTCAGTGAGGGACTGTGTGGAGAGGATCTGGCGTGCCTTCTCCAAATGCAGTACCGACGGGATCACATTATCCAGGTAAAGTCATATGGAGCCAATGCTCAGGCCCCACTACTCAGTAAGCACAGGAGAAACAGCTCCACTTTAATTGTTATAACTGGTGCAACTATCTCCGGGTGTTCTTAATGTTAGTACAAGATTATTGAAAAGATAAGCGCATTATTCAAATTAGAACTATAATGATCTGGAACTATACTATATTAGTAATTTGAAAAATTATTTTCTATATGCAAGGGGTTTAGTCATGACATGTGGTAGTTCTTCAACAGGACCCATTCTACAGGAAAGTGGATGAGACCTGGCAATAACATAACAATTTCACAAATGACAAAAGCCACAAGGGCCTATCAAAGGTCATCCGCATCTGTCAAAACCCACCCACAAAAAGCACCATCGCCAGGGAAAGACAAAATAAAAGTCCCCTACAATATAATATAACAGATGATAAAGGCCACAAGGGCCCATCATAGGTCATCCGAGTCAAACGGTCTCTTTTTTAAGGCACCAAACTCCAAAGAAAACTATATCCAGAGGATTGCGTCCAGAAATAAGGGTATCACCAATCAAGGCTTGTCAAGAACTAAATCATGCAGCTATAGATATATACAAACAATATTAATATATACAAAACTTAAGAACCTTCACAACCTTCCCTCCCCATAAACTCATCCAACCTTCTCTTAAATACATTTAGATTTGGACTACCTCTGCGGCAATTTGTTCCAGAAGTCTACCACTCTATTGGTGAAAAAATATTTTCTTAAATCCAACCTACACCCTTGCTTTTTAATTTTCAAGTGGTGACCTCTAGTCCGATTTCCATCATCTAACTCAAAAAACTTGCTAACATCCAATTTATCTATCCCAGAAAAATTTTAAAGAGCTCAATCATATCCCCTCTTACACACCTCCTTTCGAACAAGAACATATTTAATACCCTCAGTCTATCTATATATTCAAGGTGCCTCAGGGAAGGAATAATCTTTGTTGCTCTCTGTTGCACTGACTCAAGAAGGCCAATATCGTGTCTAAAATATGGGGACCATGCCTGTATACAATACTCTAGATGTGGCCTAACATTAGAGTTATAGAGTTTAAGAATAACCTCCTTACTTTTGTAACTGACATTTCTCTTAATGAAACCCAGCACTCTATTTGCCCTATTTCTTGCTTCAATACACTGCTTAGAAAACCTTAATGACTTATCTATTACTACTCCTAGATCTTTCTCATCCTCTACTGAGCTCAGCCAATGCCCATCCATTTCATAGTTAAATGGTAGTAGTTGCGTGAGTTATGGCAGATGAAACAGAAAAACTGGAAGCGACAGCTTTTTTCAAGGTCAGATAATTCAGTCTTTTACAGGGGGAAGAAAAGTTTCAGAAGAAACTTTCCATAGCTACAACATTATTTGGGATTGTATTTTTAGTGGTAGATAAAATGTTTCAATGGACATTTAAAGAACACCACTCAACAGACAAATCCTTGGATTGGTGAAACGTGATCAAATAATTGTGGAGTTAAAACTGATCCTGACTCAATTCCAATTGAAAATAGAGGTGATTTTTTTTTTTTTAATTGAGAGTCCATTTGGCGACTGCCTACTAGGGGAATAGTTGGCATACTCACGCTAAAGCCTACTATAGGCTAGATTAACAAAAAATAAAGATAAAAAGAAAGAGAAAGGCTAAGCACATTGTGGTGGAGCGAATGTGAGTGTGTGAAGGGGCCATTCTCCCACCCTTTTTCCCAATACACTCGCCCTCCTTCTGTAAGAATGTGTGTGTGAGTGGGAATGGGTTTTTTTATTATATTTTATTTTGTACATATGTATTTGATTTCATGTTGTATGTATAAGGTTATTTAACATCTCATGTTTTTTTTATTAGCTACTAAATGTTAAAGATTTTATGAGACAGCGTTAAAGTACCAGAATAGAAGAAAAAAAAAAGAAGAAAAAAAACAAACAAAAACATTGCCTGCATTTTTGCAAGAGCGACTGTAACGAAAAATATTTTGAAGATATTTAAAGAAGTCTTCTAAGAGTACTTGACAACTGAGCTCCGAGGTGGCCGGCACCATAAGCCCCGCACACCCAATTTTGTCACAAGAGTGACTACCGACAAGATTTTCCCCCGGGGAAGCCGGCAAATCATAAACCGTGGTACCACGTAAGAAAACTCCTCTTTTGTTGTCTCTTGTTTTGGTTGTCCCCTTTTGTATATGCACTCTTAGTATTAATATATATTTTTTTGATTGATTTGGTTCCAAGATAGGATTGTTTTAGTATATATATATATATATATATATATATATATATATATATATATATATATATATATATATATATATATATATATATATATATATAGGCTCATTGGGTGCATATTTACCCATATTTTTGTAAATATTGTATTTTTTTCTTGTTAGTAAAGGACTGTACATACAATCCGTTTCATTCTCCTTCGATTTCTCATGTCCGGATTAGTGTAGGAAGCGGGTTGGATCGATTGGGGTTAGTCTAAATTTTTCGGCCCGCTACATTTGGCGCCCGAATAGGGACGCGAGACTTCAAAACCGGGAGCGTGACGGGATTGGATTGCAGTCCATACCCAATTAGCGTGGCAGGTAGTTTGGTTGTTTTTCACCTTTGTCTATCGCTGTTACTAACCTGGGAGGATGGCTTCCGTGGAACAGGGCCTCCATGATGAGATTGTGAGACTGAGGCTGGAATTGAGGCAGAAAGAGGAGGAATGTATGATGTTGAGGAACGTGATTGATGGATTGAAGAGTGATGTGATGAGTATGGTGAGAAGACAGACAGGATGAGGAAAGAAATGGACGAGAGACAGAAGCAGGTCGACCAACGGATGAAGGACTTGTATGACATGATGAAGGGGTCAAGACCGGCCCCAGGACCCTCAACCTTGACCCCTGCTCCGACTGAAGGGATAAGACTAATGGGATCAATGGGAGTGTGTGCGAGTCTAGAGAGGATAGGGTGATTATGAGTGATAGGATGGACGGAGAATGGAAGAGAGTTGAATGCAAGAGAAGAAGGAAGAGTGGTGCAAAGGGGAAGGATAGGAAGGTAAGAGGCAAGAGTGTGGACTCATTGTACTCGGATGAAGGAGAGAGTGATGGTATGATTGATATGAGTGAGAGTGAAGGCAGCTCAAGTGAGAGTGAAGTGAATGTGGGAAAGGGTATTTTGATAAGGGAAGTGCCAAAGATAGATAGATTTAGGTTACATGGTGGGAAAAGTGTGGAAGAATTCTTCGGGGAATTTGAGCGATATTGTAAGCTCAAGTACCCGGAGAATAAGGGATACTGGATGAATGTTTTGGGGGAATGTTTGGAGGGAAAAGTATTGGAGTTTTTCCGTGTGATTACAAGTGTGGGGGAACCAAGGTACGATGTGGTGAAGAAGCGGATGATTGGACAGGTGAAACGAATGAAAGAGAGTGTGAAGTATAAAAGGGTAAATGAATTTGAGAAGGCTTGAATGGGGAAAAGTGAAAATGTGAACATGTATGCACATAGGCTTGAGAGTATGGCAAGAAAGAGGTATGGTGATGATGATATAAATCAATGTAAACCACTGATGAGGAAGTTTTTGGACACGATCCCGCGAAAGGTGAGTGAATGGCTGAGTGGAAAGAGAAAGGAGAGAATGAGACTGACAGGTGAACGGTTGATGTGGGAGGATGTGTTGGAGCTGTTGGAAGATGGACGATTTGATGATGAAAGAGATCTAGAAGAGGATGGATGGTACAGTGTGAATGTTGGGGGTAAGAAGCCCAGGAGCTTTCATCCACCCCAGCAGTATATCCAGCTACAGGGATGCCCTGAAGGCTGCACCAGCTGGAGTGATGTCGAACTTCCTGGGCCGGCAGAATGGATGGGTAAATGGAGGGTGGTCGAATGGAAGGGGACAGATGAATTTCAAGCGTGGGAACGGATATATGAGAGAGAAATGGTGGGAGAAAGATTGTGGAATGTCATCGGTGTGGAAGGAAAGGTCATATGTTGGCAGAATGTAGGTGGACGTCTGGTGCATGTTTTGGTTGTGGTAAGAAAGGGCATATGATAAAGGATTGCCAGGAAAGTGTGAAAGAGTGCTTTGAGTGTAAAGAAATAGGCCATTTGAAGAAAGATTGTCGGAGGTTGAATGGTGGAGCAACTGCTGGGGGGAGTGTGAAGTATGCTTGTGGTAATTGTGGAAAGGCTGGTCATTATGCGAGGATGTGTCGTGACCAGAGGAATGTATGTAGCTATTGTGCGATGGAAGGACATTCAAGTGAAAAGTGTTGGATTAGACTGAGAGCGCAAGGTGTGAATGGAAAGTCTGGAGCGGGAAACTGAATTGTAAGAGGGTACCTGGTGAAGTATCCTCTGGGTGCATGAGTGTGAGTAATGTGTTGGTAAGTCTGTCGAGTGTGAAAGTGCTGTCTGGTAGGAAGTATGAGTGTCTGAGTGTGAAGGTGGAATTGAATGGAATTGAGTGTTTGGCTTTAATAGATTCTGGATGCAAGGCGAGCTTGGTGTATAAAGATGTGTATGACAAGGTTAGCGAGAAAGCCCTCCTGTCTGAGTGCAAGGGTAGTTTGGTAGGTATTGGTAATAGGAGAGTGCCTGTGATTGGAATGATAAGGTCAGCTGTTCGAATGCATGGTATGATGATGAATGAATGGGAATTTTCTGTGATTGATAAGGTGAGTAGTGAGTATGGTGTGATTTTGGGCTATGATTTTATGAAAATGAATCGTATGGTTGTGCATCCTGCAGGTGATCAGATTGAGAGAAAGATTGGTAAAAATGGGGTGTATAAGTTATATGTAGGGAAAGATGGTAGTTTTGAGGAGTGTGTTTACTGGTATTGAGGTGACTGCTATGGAGAATGTAAGGCTTGTGAAGGGTGAAAGGGTGGTGGTTAAAGTGAGTTGGAGTAAGGATGTTAGTTTAAATGTGGGTGAGAACACCGTGATATTGGATGGAAAGTATGCATATTATAAGGTAAGGCGTGTTGCTTGTGTGTTTGATGGCTTGATGACAATGAATGATCCTTTTGTATGTGTGCAGGCGGACCCCAGGGTGAAGGGACAGGTGAGGGGAATCCAAGTCGGAGATGTACTGGGCCACCTCTCCACTGTCAATGAGGTAGGTATGGATGATAGCACGGATATCAGGGTGAATATTGCGAATGAAAAGACATGTGAATGGATGTATAATGAGGTGAAGGACATGGTGAAATTGGATGGATGTTTGACTGAGTATGAAAGGGAGGATGTGTATCGAATGATATTTGAACGAAAGGGAGCCCTCAGTAAGGGTGATCTGGATTTCGGGGTTGCAAAGCTCCCGGAATTCAAGATTGTCCTGAAGGAGGACTCCCCAATCTATCAGCGGCCGAGGCATTTCCCACGTCCAGTTGCTGATGAGATTGAGGAGCAGTGTTTGGAATTGGAGCAATTGGGAGTGATTGAAGAGAGTGAGAGTGCATTGGATAGTCCAATTGTGCCTGTACGTAAGCCGGATGGAAGATTGCGTCTGTGTGTGGATTATCGAAAGGTGAATGAAAGGACTGTGAAAGAAAGGTTTCTGATGTGTGTGGTATCTGAGTGTGTATATAGTATGCATGGGATGGAGTGGTTTACGAAGCTGGATCTGGTACGGGGGTATTACCAGATGCCTATTGCTGAGGAGAGCCGGCGGGTAACTGCCTTCTCTTCCACAAAGAGGCATTACCAGTTCCGGAACCTCAGCTTTGGGTTGGCTAATGCTCCCGGAGCCTTCCAGCGGGCAATGAATGTTGTGTTGAGTAAGTTTGCGAGTAAGAATGTGATTGCATTTATAGATGATATTTTGATTATGACTGAGACTTTTGAGGAGCATATGAGATTGGTGAATGATGTGTTGAGAACATTGGAGAGTGTTGGTGTGAAGGTGAAAGTGGCGAAGTGTGAATGGTTTGCGAAAGAATTGGAATTCCTTGGGCATATGGTGAGTGAGAATGGGTTGTGAAAATCACCGAAGTATGTTGAGAAGGTGCGAATGTTTCCTAAACCGGTGACTGTGAAGCAACTGAAGTCGTTTTTGGGTTTGATTGAGTTCCAGCGAAAGTTTATACGTGATTGTTCTGGTGTGAGTAAGCCTCTGACTGAGTGGATGGGCAAGAAAGGTAGTACGGTTGTCAAGTGGAATGATAAGAAGAATGAGGCATATGAGAGACTGAAAGAGGCAGCGGCTGAAGATGTTGAATTGGCGTACCCAGATTATAGTGTAAATGCTAAAATGCTTGAATTGTATACAGATGCGAGTGGGTATTGTATGGGAGGTTTTCTGATGCAAGAGCAGCGTTTGAACGGAGAGAATGTCAGGCGAATAATTGGGTATGTATCCAAGGCTATGAATGTTGCAGAACGAAAGTATTCGACTGTGGAACGAGAGTTGGCTGCGATAAGATATTGTTTGAAAGTGTTGCGTCTGTTTTTGTATGGTGTGAGGTTTGTGATAAAAACAGATCATCAACCTCTTGTGTATCTGCAGCGTATGAAGTGGGCTGATAGTAGGATTGCAAGGACTTTGGAAGATTTGAGTGACTTTGACTATGTGATTGAGTATGTGCCTGGTGAACGGAATGGAGTGGCTGATTTGATGTCAAGGTATCCTGGTACGAATGATGAAAATGTGTGTGGAGTGAGTGATGCTGAGTATTTGCCGAAAGGGATTATGAATGGAAAAGAGAGTAAGGGTGGTGGTGATTCCTTGTTTGAGAGTGTATGGAATGGTTTGCAAGATATGAAGAGTGATGGAGTAGATGTGAGAGTGCCCGATAGTGTGGATGATTTAAGGAAGGAGGTAATGAATGAAGTATGTAGGAGGCCTGAAAGCATTGGTATGGCAAAAGTGCGGAACTTCATGAAAGAATTGAGAGCGATGTGTATGCAAGGGGTCCCGCCATTTCAGGAAGTGTTGATTGTAGTGAGTCGTTTGTATGGAGTGATTGTTTATGTGCACTTTGGTGGTGAGAGGCCGATTGTGTACAAGGATGAGAAGATGAAGGGTTTGAATCCTAATGTGGTACATCTGCAATGTTTGAGCAGTGTGCACTACAATTGGGTGATTGAAAAGTGTTCGTATATAAGAGAGAAGAATGATTGTCTGGATGAAGATGAGCGTCGTGTGGTGAGTGATGATATGGGAGTTAATGACAGTGTGGATATCAGTGCTGATGTTGATGTGCTTGTTCCTTCTGTGTATTGCGAACATGGTGGACCTGATATGATGGAAGCGAGAGTGAAAGTTGGTGAAAGGTTTTTCTGTGGTTTGATTGATACTGGAGCGCAAGTGTCTTTAGTGAATGAGAATATTCTGAGTAAGTATGAAGAGTTTAGATGTTGCGAGCATAAACCTGTGAAGTTACGGATAAGTGGATTAGGGAATGGCATGATAGTGGCATGGGAACAGGTTAGTCTGAAAGTGAGTTTGGGTAATGGTGTGAATGTGAAGCATGACTTTGTGATTCTGAAAGATGAGCAAATGCCGTGTTGTTTCTTGCTTGGTGTAGACTTTATGAGATTGAATGATTTGTCTTTGGATGCTGATAAGGATAGTCTTATGAAAGGTGAATGTGAGGTGATGAAGTTGAATGAGTGTGCGAAGAATGTTGTCAAATTTTGTGGCATGATTGAGTTGGTCATGGATGATGAGAATGAGATTTTAAGTGATGATGATATTCTAGAGATGCAAGAGATGTGTCCTTTTGTTAGTGAGTTGAAGAAGTGTGTAATGATGCGTGTTGATTTGAATGAATGGCCAGAGTGTTTAAGTGATTTTAAAAGGTATGCTAAGGATTTTGTTGTTTGTATGGATGTTGTATATTTTGTGAGGCATGTGAAGGGTGGTGATGATATGTATGTACCTGTGATGTCCTTAGTTGGTATGATTGGTCTGGTGAAGGTTGTGCATTATAATTATGGGCATATGGGTAAGTTTAAGCTGTGGGAGTGTATGAAGGAACGTGTGTTCCACCCGTTTCTGAGAACTGTTGTGAATGATGTTGCAACTACGTGTGAAAGGTGTCAGAAGCGAAAGGTGCAAGGTGTGCAAGTGAAACCACCGATGTTGAAAGTTGATGCGAAAGAACCGTTTGAATTGGTAGTGATTGATTGTGTGTCTTTGCTGCGTACGAGTGCTGGGAATGTTGGTATGGTTGTGATGGTTGATCATAAAAGTAAGTTTGTGTATGCAGCGCCTGTGAGAGATAAAAGGAGTGTGACTGTTGCGCGTATGGTTGAGCAGTTGTTTTTTCCTATGTGTGTATGGAAGCCTAGAAGATGTCTGAGTGATAATGGGCCTGAATTTGTAGGAGAAGTGTTTGAGCAAATGTTGAGAGAGAATGGTGTGGAGCATGTGAGAACAACTCCGTATGTACCGTCTTCAAATGGATTGGCTGAACGTACTATAAGAACCTTGTGTGAGATGTTGAGAATGATGAGTACGACAGTGAATGACTGGGATGTATGTCTGGGGAGAGTGTTGTGGGCGTATAATTCAACTGTGCATAGCACAACTGGAATGTCCCCATGTCAGTTTGTGATGAATTTTGAAAGGCGAGTGAAAGATAGGTTTCTTTTGAGTGAAAGTGAGCAGAGTGTATGGCGTGAGGCGCATGAAAGGTTCCGTTCATTTGAATTAGGTGCAAAAGTATTGAAGGTGAAAGAAGTGAAGGGTAGGTTGAATGTGTCAAAGATGAGTGAGAAGTTTGATGGACCTTATAGAGTTGAGAGAGTTTGGGAAAATGGGGTGACATATGTTTTGGAGAGTTTGAATGACGGTATGACTGAGAGAGTGCGGGCTCATCAGAGTCAGTTAAGGAGATGGAGAGAACCTCCTGACTACCTGGTGAGTCATCCAGTGTATGAACTGTGTAGAGAGAGAGGTAAAGTGCATGATGATGAGATTGAATGTGATAGTATGGATCTGTCTGGGAAAGAGCTAGTCTTAGTCTCAAGGAGTAGAAAGCGTACAAAGAAGAGTGAAAGGAAGAATGAAAGTAAGTCCGAGCAGAGTCTTTCTGGTATGGTGGATCTTGAAATGGAGATTGAGTTTTTGCGTAAACAGGTAAGTGATTTGGCTGGTATAAGTAGACGAGTGAGTGAGCTGCCTGTGCCTGATTTTTCTGGTTTTGGGAACAGTATGAATGATAGTGTGTTTGGGCAGAATGAACCTAGTGTGGCTGATTTTTCGGGTTTTACGAATGGTAACAGTAGGGGCGAATTTGATGTAGTGAACGATGAAGTGGCTGATTTTTCAGGTTTCTGGTGGGAACCAGTCGAAGGAGTTTCTGGTATGCCTGTTGAGAATACGGGGGATGTGACTGACCTGTCTGTTTCGCAAGAGTGTACCTTGAGTTGGATGAGAGCTGTGAATGAGGAGCTGATGAATGGGGGTATGAAGAGTGAAGGTTCTGAATGGAAGAGTATGAAAGAATTCTGTCGTGAGATGGGAGAACTGGTAATGAGGGCTAAGAGTATGGTTGACGAGATGATTAATAGTGATGATGAGACTGACAGGAAGACTGATGAGCAACCCCGACTGATTGCTACGCGTAGCCAGGGACCAGTAGGCGAGTGTGAATGGGTGCAGAAGGATGTGATTGAGTATAAAAGGTACTGTGAGTAAGGATTGAGAGTGTATTGTGAGTGACTGTGGTCGAATGGCTTAAGGAAGGAGGGGTGTGGTGGAGCGAATGTGAGTGTGTGAAGGGGCCATTCTCCCACCCTTTTTCCCAATACACTCGCCCTCCTTCTGTAAGAATGTGTGTGTGAGTGGGAATGGGTTTTTTTATTATATTTTCTTTTGTACATATGTATTTGATTTCATGTTGTATGTATAAGGTTATTTAACATCTCATGTTTTTTTTATTAGCTACTAAATGTTAAAGATTTTATGAGACAGCGTTAAAGTACCAGAATAGAAGAAAAAAAAAAGAAGAAAAAAAACAAACAAAAACATTGCCTGCATTTTTGCAAGAGCGACTGTAACGAAAAATATTTTGAAGATATTTAAAGAAGTCTTCCAAGAGTACTTGACTAGATCTTAAAGACAACTGAGCTCCGAGGTGGCAGGCACCATAAGCCCTGCACACCCAATTTTGTCACAAGAGTGACTACCGACAAGATTTTCCCCCGGGGAAGCCGGCAAATCATAAACCGTGGTACCACGTAAGAAAACTCCTCTTTTGTTGTCTCTTGTTTTGGTTGTCCCCTTTTGTATATGCACTCTTAGTATTAATATATATTTTTTTGATTGATTTGGTTCCAAGATAGGATTGTTTTAGTATATATATATATATATATATATATATATATATATATATATATATATATATATATATATATATATATATATATATATATATATATATATATATATATATATATATATATATATATATATATATATATATATATATATATATATATATATATATATATATATAGGCTCATTGGGTGCATATTTACCCATATTTTTGTAAATATTGTATTTTTTTTCTTGTTAGTAAAGGACTGTACATACAATCTGTTTCATTCTCCTTCGATTTCTCAAGTCCAGATTAGTGTAGGAAGCGGGTTGGATCGATTGGGGTTAGTCTAAATTTTTCGGCCCGCTACAACATGTTAATAAAAAACAAGATAAGAAAAGAAAGAAAAAAGAGAAAAGAAGGAAGCGCACTCTGACATCAGGGGTAAGTCTGGCTCCCCCTAGCGCAGGAACAAGCAACCTACATGAAAACATTCAAATAAAGTGGAGGCCAAAAAGTTGTATAGTCCACAAGTCTTTCTATTATGAACCAGTCCCGAGTACAAGGGACAAGCAGTAGCCATCCCTCTCAAAGATCACCCAGACTGGAACATTCAACAAGAACTATATTAACTCGGATAAATCAGCGTGGAGTGGTGAAATGCCATCAGATAAGTGTGGAATTAGAACTGATCCCGACCCAGTTCCAGATGGAAATATCAATTCACAAACATAAGGTTCATAGGACACTGACTCAATTTACCTCACACTTTCATAAATAGATTTTTTTTTTTTTTTTTTTTTTATTAAGGGGCTATCTGGTGACTGCTGACTTAGGCATAAGTTGCCGTAAACAAACAGCCTAGTTATAGGCTACTTCAAAATAATTCAACAGGAAACAACAATAAAAAGAAATAACAATAACAAAGCAATAACAAAAACGATAACAAAAACAACAACAACAATAAAACCGGGTTAAATGAAAGGGAGAAGGCCGGCCTCCCCCAAAAAGTCAATAAGTCCACCAGTCATGGTGCACGCACTCGTCCCGAGTACAAGGGACAGGCGGTAGCGACCCCGACCATCCCGGTACCGAGACAGGTATCGTGCGCGAAGATCACCCAGACTGGGACATTCGACAAGAATATGCCGAACAGTCTGGGGGACGACGCAGTCGTTGCAATAGGGCGCATGCGAGCGCTCCATCAAGTAGCGATGCGTCACACGAGTGTGTCCGATTCGAAGACGACAGAAAGCAACCTGAAGCCGCCGCGGCATTGGGGGATAGGTCCATGGGAACAGTCGCGGCGCAATGGCACGCAACTTTAAGTTCCCTTCGACCGTCTCCCATGTTCTTTGCCAAGCAGTCCGAAGAGCTGCCCGTATTCCTGCCATGTAGTCGGTGTGAGGAAGAGCGAAACGCTGGTCTGGTCGAAGAGTCCTCGCAGACTCTTTGGCGCCATCATCGGCGCGCTCATTCCCCGCAATTCCTACATGTCCAGGAACCCAGCAGAAGATAATCTCGACATCTGCCCGGCTCGCCAAAACCGTGGCGTCACGGATATCGCGAACCAGGGGATGCGGAGATTCCAATGCCCCGAGAGCACTCAGGGCGCTTTGTGAGTCGCTATAGATCACAATCCGGTCTCCGAACCGGGCACGTCGCGTAATCTCCCGTACCGAGTGGTGTATTGCCACCAGCTCGGCCGTGAAGACAGACGCAGCGCCTGGTAGAGCCCCGCTGACTTCAAACAAAGGGGATACGGCGTGGAAGCCGACCCCCTCTTGGGACTTGGAGCCATCCGTATACACTGGCACGGTACCAGCGTGACACGATGTGTGCTCCAAAAAGGTCGAACGCAATACTCCCGGCGCAGTACAAGCTTTGGGAGCAGAGGCGTGGCGACAAATAGCCAAATGTGGTACCCTCCAGGGTGGCGTCCTGGGCAAAACCAGGGGCGCCACCGGCCCGAGAGCGATATCTACCTCTCGAAGGAGTTTCCTGGCCCTAAACCCAAAAGGCTTAGGGTATGACTGGAGTCTCGCGACGGCATAGGCACCATCGAGATCAGCTGCGGATGCAGTGAGAGCTGTTGGCGACTGAGGGAGGCGCCGGGCTCGCGCGTACAGGCGAGTGATACACTGCACGCGGCGCAGAGCGAGTGGCATCTCCCCAGCATCGACCAACAGGCTCTCAATGGGGAAAGTGCGGAAGGCACCGGTCGCAAGGCGAAGGCGGGTGTGGTGGATCGAGTCCACCTTCCGCAATAAACGCTCGGCTGCGGATGCATAAAACTCGCATCCGTAGTCGAGCTTCGAACGAACAAAGGATCGATAAAAAAGTAAGGCAGTAGCCCTATCAGCGCCCCAAGCGCTGAACGTCACGGAACGGAGAATGTCCATGGCGCGGGTACAAGAGACCCTAAGGCTGCGAATATGAGCCTCCCAGGTGAGGCGTCGGTCGAATACAAGACCAAGGAAACGGTGCGACTCAACCACATCCAGGCGCACCCCATTAAGAAACAAATCTGGGTCGGGGTGAAGCCGTGGATGGCGGCACAAGTGCACCACCTTAGTCTTGGCCAAAGAAAACCGAAACCTGTGCGCTTCGGCATAGCGAGAGACAAGGTTCAATGCCTGTTGGAGTCGACGCTCCAGAGTTGGCATCTGGGCCGCGCCAAAAGAGATCGAAAGGTCGTCCACGTAGAGCGTAGCGAGAACATCTTCCGGCAGCACCGAGGTGATGCCGTTGATGCTCAGGGCAAAGAGTGTGACACTGAGGACACTTCCCTGCGGGACACCCTCTTCCTGCTTCTTTGGGCCGGAGAGGGCTCCCCCCACCCGTACGCGGAATCGACGATTTCGCAAAAATTCAGATATAAAAATTGGGAGGCGTCCCCTCGCCCCCATCGTGTGGAGAGTCTCCATGATACCGTATCGCCATGCGGTATCATAGGCTTTCTCCAGATCGAAAAACACCGTGGCGTAGTGCTGTCTACGAAGGAAAGCCTCGCAGACGGCATTTTCCAGTCGGAGCAGAGCATCCGACGTGGAGTGGAACTTGCGGAAGCCACACTGTGCGGAAGACAGATGGCCTCCGCTGTCCAGGAAGAAGGCTAATCTAACATTTACCAATTTCTCCATCAACTTGCACACGCAAGAGGTTAGAGAGATTGGGCGGAAACCGGTCGGAGTAGAGTGATCTCTCCCCGGTTTGCGAAAGGCAAGCACAGAAGACCTTCCACCCAGATCCTGTTGAATAAATCTAACAGAAAGGCCATGCCTCGCTCACCTAGATGTCGAAGCATGGCGTACGGGACATCGTCCGGACCATGGGCGGTGTCCGCGCACGAAGCGAGAGCGGAACGCAACTCGCTTACAGTAAACTTGTCGTTGAAGGGTTCTCCGCCTCTGGAGGTAAAGTCCAGCCGGCGGCCTTCCGCGACATCACGACGTGCATTGAATGCTGGCGCAGCAGCATCACGGCTAGAGAATGCAGAAAAAGCGGTCGCGAAGGATTCCGCCACGGACGCGGGGTCCGAGATAGCGGGCCCATTCTCCTGGAGAACGGGAGGGGGGTCCTGCGAGAACTTGCCCCGAATCCTTTTGACTCGCCTCCACACCTCAGCTAAAGGGGTCTTCCCGTTAAGTGAAGACACGTATGCCCGCCAAGAAGAGCGGCGGGCGTGCTTCGAAATATACCGGAACCAAGCCCTAGCCCGACGAAATTCAGCGACAGTGAAATCGTTCGGGCGGCGCTTATAGCGCATGTAGGCATAACGCTTCTGTTTGAGGGCCGTCTAACACTCGGCCGACCACCATGGGAGTGGTCGGCGTGCAAAACGGCCAGACGTCCTAGGAATAGTAGTCAGGCCCACGGCGATGAGGTTACCGGAAAAGAACTCAACGGCCTCATCTACCGACCTAAACTCCTCGACTGAGATAGAGAATTCAGTCATTTCCTGAAATGCAGGCCACCGCGCTCGCGCCAAGCACCACCGAGGTGGTCTCTCAGGCGGCAGTTGCCCTGAAAATGATGTTTGAATGGGAAAGTGATCACTACCATGGAGGTCATCGACCACCCTCCAATCAAAATCAGGCTGTGCATCCGAAGAGCACAAAGATAGGTCAAGGCAAGAAAATGAAGCGGTTCTCGGACAGTGATGCGTAAACTCATCCACGTTTAGGACACCCATCTCAAGCTCTTCGATCAGATCGGCAAGGACTTGTCCCCTGGGATTTATGGAGTAATCTCCCCAGAGAGGATGCCTGCCGTTCAGATCTCCAAGCAAGAGATAGGGCCTCGGCAACCGTGCCACGACGCGGCGGAAGTCCCCCGCGTCGAAGTCAGCTGACGGTGGAATGTACGCAGAAATGATAGTATACCTCCTATCCAGGTGCAGCTGCACAGCCACTGCCTGAAAGGAGGTATCTAAAGAGAAAGATAGAACGGAGACATCATGCCGGGTGTAAACCGCGCATCCCCCAGCTCGGCCATCCCGCGGTGGTGAGGTCGCAAGACCCTTGTACCCCGGGAGGGCAGGCAGGGGGCACGCGCCTAGCATGGTCTCCTGCAAAAAGATAGCTAACGGGGAGCGGGACGAGACGAGCCTCCGCAGCTCCTCCCAGTTGGCCCGGAGTCCACGGCAATTCCATTGAAGGAATATGCCCTCCAGGCCTAGCTCGGAGGAGACGCGGGGGCCCTCCTCGAACTGAAGACCCTCACGGGAATGGCCGTACGCTTTCCGGGGGCAGAACCCCGGGCGCTGTTGGCCGGACAAAGCGCTGTCGCCTTCGAGGACTTATTGGGGGAGGTTGGGCTCGCCATGCGAGTTTTTTCCTCCCTCCGCCTCGAAACCTTAGGCGGGCGCTGCGGCTTCGGAGGCGGGGGGGCCCTCTTTTCGACGAACCACCGTCTCCGAGCCACTCGCTCCACCTCGGGGCGTGGGAGGCTGCCGAAGCTCCTTTGTTGCTGTCCTCCTTTCGGGGGACAGCTTTAGGAACCCCCGAAGATGGCCTAGCGACCATCTTCAGGGGGGTTGCCTCCTGTGAGTCTAACGACTCGGTGGAGGCGCGTGGCCGTTTCGCCTTGCGGGAAACGGTCACGCTGGGGGAAGAGGGGGGAGCCCTGGTTTTAGCCGGGGCTGGGTATGAACCCTTTTTGCCGCCAGCTTTACCAGGGGAGCGCCCGGGTTGGGTAGAACCCGCAGAAGAGCTCCGAATGGGCGCGGAAACAACCGTGCTCGTTGGCCTGGATGGGCCAGGAGCAGAGGGTGCCTTTCTAGCTACTGAGGAATATGACGTCCCAGGCAGAGCTGGGCGCGCCAGGACCAAGTCCTTAGCCTCGCGGAATGAGAGTCTATCCTGGGCCTGAACGGCCAGGATTTCTTTCTCCAGGAGATATGCACCACATTGCTTCGAAGAAGCAGGGTGCGGCTCTCCGCAATTGACACACTTGGCCACACACGATTTGGACTTATCGTGTGCGACCTTGGAGCAATTTACACAGACTTCGGGTGACCCCGACTTTGCACGTCTACATGAGCCATTCGTATGGCCGAAGCGGTGACAGTAATAGCACCACCGCGGAAGTGGCACGAATGCCTTCACGCGGTAGCGGTACCAACCGGCACGCACCGACTCAGGGAGCTTGTCACAGTCTAACGTGACGAAGAGTGTAGGGGTGGGTGGGTCTCGAGGCCCCTCCCTGTTTTCTCATCACACATTCGACTTTGACCGCCCCATGGTCGGCCAGCTCTAGGGTGATGTCCTCAATGGAGTAGTCAACGAGTTCCCTCGCATAACTACTCCTTTTACAAAGTTCATGGTAGAGTGCGGCGTCATACTCACCGGGGTGCCATCAAGTGTCCAAAGAGCACTTATCTTGGCCGCCTCGGCGGGATTCGCCGCATTCGCCAGAAGGTTCCCGTCCGAGAAACGGGTCACCTTCGGCTCTCTACCAATTGCACTAGCTAATCCTCTCCTCTGATGGATCATGTTGCCCTTGGACAACATGGTGCCATCAGTGGAGCGAATAACGAGGAAGCGTATGAAGCCAGCGGGCTCGAAAACGCCAGGTAACCTCTGAATCAGGGGCCCCGATGTCATCGAGGCTCCGCCCTGTGCACTCTTGGTCTTAGTCAGGGGCTCCGCACACGGGGGGGTAGAGGGGCTGGATGTTGCGATCTTGGCTTGGTCGCCTACCAAAGTGGCAGCAGACCTATCCGTCCCCGCAGCCCCCGCGGACGAGAGGAGCCCCGAGTCTTCTTTGTCTTTCTAGTCTTTTTCTTTTTTGGAGAGGAGGGCGGGGAATGAACCCCCTTCTCACCTCCGCCGGCAGAAGCCCCCATGCCAGATGGGCCGGCCTCAGCCAGGTCCCTCTCCGAAATGGAGAAGTTCCTGGTAGTCGTGGGGGCACCTGTCGGAGGAGATCCCTCCCCTCCTTTTATTGCCTCGGAGCCCTCAGCCGTTTGAGGGGGACCTTGCATAGGGGCGGACTCGGGTTCGGTGCTTGGCGCCGAGCCCGGATTCCCCCCCATGGAAGGCCCTACCGTCTGAGGCTGGGTCTCATCAAGGACCATGTCTATCATAGGAGGGGCCTCCAGTTGGCCATCCCCTCCCAGGACATCGCAGGTCCCCTTGGCAGCGTCAAGAGTCATTTGTGAGGAGGCACAAGCCTTAACCCCGGCAAGGTTTAATATCCTTGCCAGCAGGTCTTTTGAGGGAAGCGACCGAAGGGGCCTGGCTTCCCTCTCCCCCCTAAGGGGGTTTGCCCTACCAAGCCGCTTACAAGAGGGGCGGTCGGCAATGGGCTGCCTGCTGGCTTTCTTGGCAGTCCCCTTAGAATGAAAAGGAGGGACTGCCGCTGGAAATAGGGAGGTGCCCGAAAGCACCTCCAGAGAAGGGAGTGAGGGGAAGTCCCCTACACCCGTAGGCGTAGGAGAGGAGTAAGCCTCCTCTCCGGTTAAAGAAGTATGGAGGGTCCCCTGTGCAAGCACAGGGGGAGGGACCTCCATTTTTTTGGTGGAGCTGCCCGAGGGCGGCTCCATTGTTCTTGGGGAAGTTGGGGGTTGGTTTTTTTTTTATACTCATCATTGGGCATGGTGACCCTCTTATTTACATGGGATGCAACAGCTCACCACCTCTCACAGTTGCCCGCACTGCAAGAGGTGCTTGCAGGCCCGGCAGAGCCAGGCGCCGCCATTTGGGACCACCCCTCCCGCCTGGTGTCCTGGCAGTCCATCGGCATGGCGGCTCCACCTTAGACACGGCGTAAAAATGATAGATTTTGAAGACGAGAGGAAAAGGGATGTGAGGAAGGTATGGGTGGGGATGAAGCAGGTAGTTAAAAACCAGCCACCCCAGACCAGAGCTCAGGGGTTAGGGAACATTGTCCCCCACCCCCTCAGCCCCTCAGCGGGACGGTTGGCTGAAAGGAAGGTCAGCATCTACCCTGTGAAATTAGAGGCTGACCAGAGAAAGTTGTGGGAGAGGTTGTGTAAAAAGAGAGGAAACAAGTGTTTTGAAGGAAGGAAGAGAGGCTAAGCTGGGGCCGGACGGGGTGCTGAGTCCCGTCAGCATGGCGGCCAGGATGGCAAATCGCCGCGCCCCTTACGGGGGTTTCATAAATAGAAGTCACAGATACAGATATTGAGTTTTTCAAAGTCTGAGCTTTTAAATTTGCCAACAGAATTTGGAATTTTTCATACTGATCAACAGGCATGGGAGACTTGGGGAAAATCCTCTGAATCTATACTCATCAGATCTTCCCTCCTGGTCTGAATCATCCCATTCATTCGAGTCTGTATCATCAGATTCTCCAGACCGATCAAAACTGAGTGAGTCTTGAAATTCATTCGCAGTGTCAGAAACCTGAGAATCTGCTAATGAAAACTCCATTTTTATTAGAAACTCAGAATGGAAATATGGATCACAAACATACTTAAGGGACATCAATCAATTTCTTCAACTGATGATGGTAAACTTTGAGTAGTGGATTTAAATTAACAGATTCTGAATTAGCTTTCTGGATTACATAAGTTACCTTGTTCGAGCCAGAATAGACAATCACATATGGACCAGAATATTTAGGCTGAAGTTTCTGAACATTTTGATGCTCAGAGGAGTGAATTTTTAAGGCAACCTTTTGTCCAACAGAATAAGGTCCATATTTTGGATGTCCTTCAGACTAACCTTCCTGACAAGTTCAAGAGAGAGTGGAGTGATGGTCATATTATGAGATTGGTCCAGAATTAGTTTACTGGGAGATTGTCCATTCCCACCTTGGGTTGTATTATTATAGGAAATGACAACTTCAGGTAAAACCAGATCCCAGTCAGATGTTTGTTTGGCTCTTAAAAGTTGAAGCAAGGTTCGATTAACCCTTTCAAATATGCCATTGGAAGATTGATTGTAAGGAGTTATCAAAACATGAGTGATGTCAAAATGAGACAAGAGGTCACTGAAAAGTTAACTCCTGAATTCAGGACCACTATCTGACAAAAGACTGAATGGTAGGGATGACAAAAATGAAAAAACATGATTTTTGAGAGCATTCACCACAGATCTAGATCATTTATCCTGAGTGGAACTACAGATAGCCATTTTAAATAATGGTCAATGACCACTAGGCAAAAGCAAAGTTGACGTTGAGTAGCAATGAGATTTAATGGATGGGAAGTCTTGATTTTCAGAGTTGGTGCTTTCTCCTTGGTACTATATACCTTCATACACTGACAGACATGACAAGACTTGCAGATATCAGATACTACTTCAATGATGTATGGACTCCGAAACTGAGAGTGAACTAATTCAATCAATTTTTCATGACCCACATGAGAATATTCATAATGATAAGCTACAGCACGACAAATAACCAAAGATTTTAGAATAACATGTAATAAGGGAGAACCAGAAATCTAGACAAGTAAATCTTCATTAAATGAAAGATTTTGGACTGAAAATGGGAAAGGGGATCAAGACAGAAACCAATTTCTCATATGATAACAGATCTTAACTTCCGAATGAAAGAATCTTGTTTTTGGAAAGTGATTAAAGAACCAAATCAAGAGAAGATGAAAGAAAAAGAGGTGAAAAAGAACTGAAATGATTGACTGCTACACAAGGCAAAATTGATTAAAAAAATGACTGACTTGGTTAGAAGAGGTACTGATCGTTTCAGGGTTCTCATTCTGAATTTGGTCATCAACCAGAATATGCAGAACAGAGACAGAACAAGGGGGTAATTCAGGGGAATGTAGATCAGGATGTGATTGTAAAGGAATTAATAAATTATAATGAATACCAGCAAGACAATGAATCTGACTACCCATAAAGCATAGGATCAAAACTCCCATGGTAAACACTAATTTCTAAGTCATATAATTGACAAAGAACAGAACATACTGATTCGGAAGGTAACTGACCCAAATTTCTCACTAAACTCAAGTGTCTCAAAGTCGAAGCTTTCTGATCATAACTGTATTTAGTACTCTTTTAATATTTCATCATAAACAGCTTCACAGACAATGATGATTAGAAACATTGCCAGTTTGGTAATGTAAGATGATCATAAACAAAGAATTTTCACCTGCAGGGATGATCTGCTCAGATATTGAATCAGAATGTTCTTCATTCAAACCAATGGGGTTTCAGGACAAAATATCTGCAATCACAGTAAAAGAGCTTGGGGTGTATCACAACTCATAATTAAACTTAGACAGATCCTCCACAGTAAGGGCCAGATGATTTTATTTGTTTTATTTTGAGAGTCCTATTAGGGCAAAAGTTGCTGTACTTACGCTAAGGCCTACTAGTAGGCTAGATTAAAAAACAAATAATATGTAAATAAAAAAAAAAGAGAAAGGCTAAGCATAGGTTAAAAAAGAAAGAAAGAAAAGAAAGCACGCTCTGGAATTGTGGATAAGCCCATCTTCCCCCGGCGCAGGAACAATCAACCTACAAAAAAAAGTCAAATAAAATGGAGGAGGTCAGCCTCCTCCAAAGAGTCGGGTAGTCCACAAGTCTATCTATGTGCATGAACTAGTCCCTAGTACAAGGGACAAATGGTAGCGACCCTGCTCATCCCAGTTATTGGGACAGATAACCAACACGAAGATCACCCAGACTGGGACATTCAACAACAAGAATGTGCTGAACAGTCTGGGAGACAAAGCAGTCATTACAATAAAGGGCAGACGAGCGCTCTATCAACTGGTGGTGCGTCCTGCGAGTGTGTAAAATTCTGAGACTACAGAAAGCAACCTGAAGCCATTGGGGCAATGCGGGGGGAGAGGGGGGACATCTTGCGACTGCCAACTTGGGCATAAGTCACTGTACACAACACAGCCTACTGCTAGGCTATATTAAAAAAATAAATAGCTATGATAAAAAGGCCAAAGGCTAAAAAAATAACACCCAAGAAAACAAATCAAAAAGGGGCTTGGCAAAGATGATGGGAGATGGTCGAGGGGACTTAAAACTACTTGCAATCATCATAATAAGGTGCAGGCAAGCGCTTCATCAGGTGGCGGTGCATCATGCGAGTGTGTCCAATTTAGAGACAACAGAAAGCAACCTGAAGCAGTCGCGGCATTGGGTAGGTAGGTCTATGGGAACAGTCGCAGTGCAACCGCAAGTAACTTTAGTCCCCTCAATCATCTCCCATCTTCTTTGCCAAGCCACCCAGAGGGCATCCCATATTCCCACCATGTAATCAATGTGAGGAAGAGTGAAACACTGGTGTGGTCGCCCAGTCCTTGCAGACTCTTCAGCGCCCACATCGGCATGCTCATTGCCCGCAATTCCTACATGTCCAGGAACCCAGCAGAAGATAATCTCGACATCCGCCTGGCTTGCCAAAACCGTGGCATCACGGATATCGCGAACCAGGGGATGCAGAGATTCCAATGCCATGAGAGCACTCAGGGTACTTTGTGAGTCGCTATAAATCATGATTCTGATCTCCGAACCGGGCACATCGCAATATCTCCCATACTGAGCAGTGTATTGCAACCAGCTCGGCCATGATGATAGATGCAAAACCAGGTCGGCGTGGAAGCCGACCCCCTCTTGGCACTTGGAGCAATCCGTATACACTGGCACGGTTCCAGCGTGGCATGAAGTGTGCTCCAAAAAGGCCAAACACAGTACTCCCAGCGCTGTAGAAGCTTTGGGAACAGAGGCATAGGGACAAATATTCAAAGGTGGTACACACCAAGATGGCATCCTAGGCAGAACCAGGAGCGCCATCAGCTTGAGAGCTATACCAGCCCTAAGATCTTACTCTGAAATGGAGAAGATTTTGGCTGTCACAGGAGCTTCAGCTGGGGAAGGAGATCCCTCCTCTCCTCGTGAGGCATCTGGGAGATGAGCCATCTGAGGAGCAGCTTGCATAGGGGTGAACTCAGGTTCTGTGCTTGGCACTGAGCCTGAGTTCGACCCCATGGAAGATCCCACCATCTAGAGCTGGGTCACCTCGAAGAGGACTCCAAATGTCCTCCCCTCCTCAAGACATCACAGATCCCATTTGAGGTTCCTTTTTCACCTTCTAATGCCGGCAAACCAGCATCCGTCAAGGAAGAGAGGGGGTCAGGTACACTGACCCCCTGCAAACTAGTCAAACACACTGGCAGAACATTAGAGGGCACGAGCTGATGGGCCTTGCCATCCCTTGTTCCCCTAAGGAGGTTGGCTCTATTGAGCCGCTCCCAAATATGGGTTGTCTGCTTGCTCTTTTGGCAGTCCCCTGGGACAGGAAGGGAGGGACTGCAGCTGTAGAAGAGATGAGCTGCCCAAGGAAGCATCCATAGAAGGGGGTGAGAGAGAGTCCCCTGCACCCATAGGTCTAGGAGAAGAATAAGCCTCCTTCCCAGTAAAAGAAATTTGGAGGGTCCCCTGAGAAAGCACGGGAGATGGGGGGGACCTCCTTTTCTGCAGTGGAGCTGCCCAAGAGCAGCTCCAATGGTGGTAGAGGGAAATGTAGAAGGGAAGTATTATTTAGTCTATCAGTGGGCATGGTGACCATATTTTTAGCACAGGATGCAAACACTAATCACCCCACACAGTAGCCCACTCTGTGAGGGATGAACACAGGGCTGGCAAAGCCACCTGCCACCATTTGGGACCACACCTCCAGCCCAGTGGCCAGACAGCTCAACCTTAGGCTGGGTATAAAATTGATAGACTGTGAAAAGAGAGAGAAAGGGGATGAGAGGAAGGTGAAGGTGGGAATGAAGCAGGGTGATAAAAAGTCACCTCCCCAAACCGGAGCTCAGGGATGAGAGGTATTGTCCCCTCTCCCCTCAGCCTTGATCTGGGATGGTTGGGTGAGTAAAATCTGGTCTGCATCTACCCTGTGAAATTAGAGGCCAACCAGAGAAAGTTGTGGGAAAGGCTGTATGGAAAGTGAGGAAGCAGGGTAAGAAGACAGGGTGGCATAAAGAAGGAGAAGAGGCTAAGCTGGGGTGGGACGGGGTGCTGAGTCTTGTCAGTATGGCAGAAAGGAAAGCAATCACCATGCCCCTTATGGGCACGGGCCATTCAAGGTCACTCTAATTTCATATTATGTAGATAAATTAAAGGGCAGTGGTCAGTATACAGAATAAAAGGTAATTGTGAAGACTATGGGCGGATGCGACTCTAGTTTATTTTTGGGGCTACTTTTCATTGTTTTTCTGCTATCGCACTGGCCAATCACAGATCTGGATTCAGTTTCATAAATGACCAATCAGAAAGCTGTATTTGTTTCAAGGCTTTTTGTGCTTTTTATATTGATCAAAACTTGGTTTTTCTTATATTTTTGATGTTTTTCCCCCTTATTTCTTTTCTATATATCCTACCTACCCTATGCCAGACATTATTTAGTCTTTTTATTTACTTGTTACTTAATTTCCCATTGTTTAATGCTCGATTAAACCATATTTCGGTGTTGTTAATGAAGTCTCGCGTCTTAATTCTGATGAAAACAGTACTTTTTCATTTTTTCTGTTCCGTATTTATTTCTCTTCTTTGATTTTTTTAACAGTTTGTTTACGACCTTCATTTTGATTATTGTTCCAAATGGATGCGTTCAGTATTAGTGTTTTTATTACTATATATGTGTAGTTCAAAAACACAAATGGTCAATTTCAGTAAAAAAAAAGTCACAAATTTTCCGTGAACAATGAAGTACTTTTCCGTCTGCGCGCCTCACATTTAAACGACCACCCACGCCGTTTCCCGCTCATTTGTCGCGCTCTTTCCCCGCAATTCCTACATGTCCAGGAACCCAGCAAAAGATAATCTCGACATCCACCCGGCTCGCCAAAACCGTCGCGTTACAGATATCGCGAACCAGGGGATGGGGAGATTCCAATGCCCCGAGAGCACTCAGGGCGCTTTGTGAGTCGCTATAGATCACAATCCGGTCTCCGAACCGGGTACGTCACGTAATCTCCCGTAACGAGTGATGTATTGCCACCAGCTCCGCCGTGAAAACAGACGCAGCGCCTGGTAGAGCCCCGCTGACTTCAAAAGAGGGGAGACGGCGTGGAAGCCGACACCCTCTTCGGACTTGGAGCCATCCGTATACACTGGCACGGTTCCAGCGTGACACAATATGTGCTCCAAAAAGGTCGAACGCAATACTCCCGGCGCCGTACAAGCTTTGGGAGCAGAGGCGTGGCGACAAATAGCCAAATGTGGTACCCTCCAGGGTGGCGTCCTGGGCACAATCAGAGGCGCCACCGGCCCGAGAGCTAGATATAGCTCTCGAAGGAGTTTCCTGGCCCTAAACCCAAAGGGCTTAAGGTATGACTGGCGTCTCTCGGCGGCATAGGCACCATCGAGATCAGCTGCGGAAGCAGTGAGAGCTGTTGGCGACTGAGGGAGGCGCCGGGCTCACGCGTACAAGCGGTTGATGCCCTGCACGCGGCGCAGAGCGAGTGGCATCTCCCCAGCATCGACCAACAGGCTCTCAATGGGGGAAGTGCGGAAGGCACCGGTCGCAAGGCGAAGGCTGGTGTGGTGGATCGAATCCACCTTTCGCAATAAACGCTCGGCTGCGGATGCATAAAACTCACATCCGTAGTCGAGCTTCGAACGACCAAAGGATCGATAAAAAAGTAGGGCAGTAGTCCTATCAGCGCCCCAAGCGCTGAACGTCACGGAACGGAGAATGTCCATGGCGCGTGTACAGGAGACCCTAAGGCTGCGAATATGAGCCTCCCAGGTGAGGCGTCGGTCGAATACAAGACCAAGGAAACGGTGCGACTCAACCACATCCAGGCGCACCCCATTAAGAAACAAATCTGGGTCGGGGTGAAGCCGTGGATGGCGGCACAAGTGCACCACCTTAGTCTTGGCCAAAGAAAACCGAAACCTGTGCGCTTCGGCATAGCGAGAGACAAGGTTCAATGCCTGTTGGAGTCGACGCTCCAGAGTTGCATCTGGGCCTGCGCCAAAAGAGATCGAAAGGTCGTCCACGTAGAGCGTAGCGAGAACATCTTCCAGCACACCGAGGTGATGCCGTTGATGCTCAGGGCAAAGAGTGTGACACTGAGGACATTTCCCTGCGGGACACCCTCTTCCTGCTCCTTTGGGCTGGAGAGGGCTTCCCGTACGCGGAATCGACGATCTCGCAAAAATTCACATATAAACATTGGGAGGCGTCCCCTCGCCCCCATAGTGTGGAGAGTCTCCATGATACCGTATCGCCATGCGGTATCATAGGCCTTCTCCAGATCAAAAAACACCGTGGCGTAGTGCTGTCTACGAAGGAAAGCCTCGCAGACGGCATTTTCCAGTCGGAGCAGAGCATCCGACGTGGAGTGGAACTTCCGGAAGCCGCACTGTGCGGAAGACAGATGACCTCCACTTTCCAGGAAAAGGGCTAGTCTAACATTTACCAATTTCTCCATCAACTTGCACACGCAAGAGGTTAGAGAGATTGGGCGGAAACCGGTCGGAGTAGAGTGATCTCTCCCCGGTTTGCGAAAGGTGAGCACAGTAGCGATTCGCCAGGAGTCTGGGAGAAGACCTTCCACCCAGATCCTGTTGAACAAATCTAACAGAAAGGCCATGCCTCGCTCACCCAGGTGTCGAAGCATGGCGTACGGCGACATCGTCCGGACCATGGGCGGTGTCCGCGCACGAAGCGAGAGCGGAACGCAACTCACTCACAGTAAACTTTCATTGAAGGGTTCTCCGACTCTGGAGGTAAAGTCCAGCCGGCGGCCTTCCGCAACATCACCACGTGCATTGAATGCTGGCGGAACAGCATCACGGCTAGAGAATGCGGAAAAAGCGGTCGCTAAGGATTCCGCCACGGACGCGGGGTCCGAGATTGCGGTCCCAATCTCCTGGAGAGCGGGAGGGGGGCCCTGCGAGAACTTGCCCCGAATCCTTTTGACTCGCTTCCACACCTCAGCTAAAGGGGTCTTCCCGTTAAGTGAAGACACGTATGCCCGCCAAGAAGAGCGGCGGGCGTGCTTCGAAATATACCGGAACATAGCCCTAGCCTGACGAAATTCAGCGACAGTGAAATCGTTCGGGCGGCGCTTATAGCGCATGTAGGCATAACGCTTCTGTTTGAGGGCCGTCTCACACTCGACCGACCACCATGGGAGTGGTCGGCGTGCAAAACGGCCAGACGTCCTAGGAATAGTAGTCAGGCCCACGGCGATGAGGTTGCCAGAGAAGAACTCAACGGCCGAATCTACCGACTTAAACTCCTCAACTGAAATAGAGAAATAGGGAAAGTGATCACTACCATGGAGGTCATTGACCACCCCCCAATCAAAATCAGGCTGTGCATCCGAAGAGCACAAAGATAGGTCAAGGCAGGAAAATGAAGCAGTTCTCGGACAGTGATGCGTAAACTCATCCACGTTTAGGACACCCATCTCAAGCTCTTCGATCAGATCGGCAAGGACTTGTTCCCTGGGATTTATGGAGTAATCTCCCCAGAGAGGATGCCTGCCGTTCACATCTCCAAGCAAGAGATAGGGCCTCGGCAACCGTGCCACGACGCGGCGAAAGTCCCCCGCGTCGAAGTCAGCTGACGGTGGAATGTACGCAGAAACGATAGTATACCTCCTATCCAGGTGCAGCTGCACAGCCACTGCCTGAAAGGAGGTATCTAAAGAGAAAGGAAGAACGGAGACATCATGCCGGGTGTAAACCGCGCATCCCCCAGCCCGGCCATCCCGCGGTGGTGGGGTCGCAAGACCCTTATACCCCGGAGGGGCGGGCAGGGGGCACGCGCCTACCATGGTCTCCTGCAAAACGATAGCTAACGGGGAACGGGACGAGACGAGCCTCCGCAGCTCCTCCCAGTTGGCCCGGAGTACGGCCAGCCCATTGAAGGAATATGCCTTCCAGGCCTAGCTCGGAGGAGACGCGGGGGCCCTCCTCGAACTGAAGACCGTCACAGGAATGGCCGTACGTTTCCCGGGGGCAGAACCCCGGGCGCTGTTGGCCGGACAAAGCGCTGAAGGCGCTGTCGCCTTCGAGGACTTATTGGGGGAGGTTGGGCTCGCCATGCGAGTCTTTTCCTCCCTCCGCCTCGAAACCTTAGCCGGGCGTTGCGGCTTCGGAGGCGGGGGGCCCTCTTTTCGAGGAACCACCGTCTCCGAGCCACTCTCTCCACCTCGGGACGTCGGCGAAGGAGCCGAAGCTCCTTTGTTGCTGTCCTCCTTTCGGGGAACAGCTTTAGGAACCCCGCAAGATGGCCTAGCGACCATCTTCAGGGGTGTTGCCTCGTGTGAGTCTAACGACTCGGTGGAGGCGCGTGGCCGTTTTGCCTTACGGGAAACGGTCATGCTGGAGGAAGAGGGGAGAGTCCTGGTTTTAGCCGGGGCTGGGTATGAACCCTTTTTGCCGCCAGCTTACCAGGGGAGCGCCCGGGTTGGGTAGAGCCCGCAGAAGGGCTCCGAATGGGCGCGGAAACAACCGTGCTCGTTGGCCTGGATGGGCCAGGAGCAGAGGGTGCCTTTCTAACTATTGAGGCATATGACATCCCAGGCAGAGCCGGGCACGCCAGGACCAAGTCCTTAGCCTCGCGGAATGAGAGTCGATCCTGGACCTGAACGACCAGGATTTCTTTCTCAAGGAGATATGCACCACATTGCTTCGAAGAAGCAAGGTGCGGTTCTCCACAATTGACACACTTGGCCACACATGATTTGGACTTATCGTGTACGACCTTGGAGCAATTTACACAGACTTTGGGTGACCCCGACTTTGCACGTCTACATGAGCGATTCATATGACCGAAGCGGTGACAGTAATAGCACCACCGCGGCAGTGGCAGGAATGCCTTCACGCGGTAGCGGTACCAACCAGCACGCTCCGACTCAGGGAGCTTGTCACAGTCGAACGTGAGGAAGAGTGTAGGGGTGGGTCTAGAGGCCCCTTCCTGTTTTCTCATCACACATTCAACCTTGACTGCCCCATGGTCGGCCAGCTCTAGGGTGATGTCCTCAATGGAGCAGTCAACGAGTTCCCTCGCATAAACTACTCCTTTCACAAAGTTCATGGTAGAGTGTGGCGTCACACTCACCGGGGTGCCATGAAGTGTCCGAAGAGCAGCACTTATCTTGGCCGCCTCGGCGGAATTTGCTGCATTCGCCAGAAGGCTCCCCCGTCCGAGAAACGGGTCACCTTCGGCTCTCTACTAATTGCACTAGCTAATCCTCTCCTCTAATGGATCTTGTTGCCCTTGGATAACATGGTGCCATCAGTGGAGCTGTAGCGGGCCGAAAATAGATCTCTAATCCCAATCGATAATCGATCCAACCCGCTTCCTACACTGTCCGGACGTGAGAAATCGAGGGAGAATAAAACGGATTGTATATACAGTCCCTTTACTTACAAAAAAAAATACAATGATAGCTACAGTTTATATTTACAAAAATTTTATATTTTACTAGGGAAGTGTGCACACTTCAAAATGAGGCTAAATTCCCAAATAAAAATAATGATACCAAACGAGAATCTTATAACGGGCGGATACAACAATTTACGTAAATTCTAGACAAAACAAAAAACACAACCACAACCGAACGAAAAGGGGACACGCGCTATGTCTTGCTGGAGGTGGGTGGTAGTTGGTTAACTAGAAGGAGGCAGGATTGTCAACGAAGGCAGGTATGGCGGTTCAGGTGGATAGAGACACGAAAGCCCTCCTCTCAGGGCTGGGTGGAGCACTCTTCTACAGAACCCCTCTTGCTTCCAGTCCACACTTCCACTCTCTCTGAAGAAGAGATATATCCTCCTTCAGTGACCCATTTATTTATACATGGATGGCGAAACTAATAAGTGGGCATTACCCGAAAATACATTGACTAGCTTACCTCTTTCCAGAATAACGCTTCGTTAAATTTTCTTAATACAAAGTAATATCTTTTAGAGTGATATCTTAAAATTAGCTATTATCTTTCCAGAATAACGCCTGGAAAGAAAGAAAAACATGGTAATCATTTTATACATGAATTAAACAAAAATAAAACAAACCCATTCCCATTCACACACATTCTTACAGAGGGAGGGAGAGGGTACTGAGAAAAGGGGTGGGAGAATGGCCCTTTTACACACACTCGCATTCGCCCCACCACACCCCTCCTTCCTTAAGCCATTCGACCAGCCACTCACTAAACCCTTTCAATCACTCTTCACGGTACCACTTGTGCTCAATCGCACCCTTCTGCACCCATTCACACTCTTCTACTGGTCCCTGGCTACGCGTAGCAATTAGTCGGGGTTGTTCGTCAGTCGTCCTGTCAGTCTCATCGTCACTATTTATCATCTCATCAACCATACTCTTAGCCCTCATTACCAGTTCTCCCATCTCACGACAGAATTCTTTCATACTCTTCCGTTCAGAACCCTCACTCTTCATACCCCCATTCATCAGCTCCTCACTCACAGCTCTCATCCAACTCAAGGTACATTCTTGCGAAACAGACAGGTCATTCACATCCCCTGTATTCTCAACAGGCATACCAGAAACCCCTTCGACTGGTTCCCACCAGAAACCTGAAAAATCAGCCACTTCATCATTCACTACATCAAACTCACCCCTACTATTACCATTCATAAAACCCGAAAAATCAGCCACACTAGGTTCATTCTGCCCAAACACACTATCATTCATACTGTTCCCAAAACCAGAAAAATCAGGCACAGGCAGCTCACTCACTCGTCTACTTATACCAGCCAAATCACTCACCTGTTTACGCAAAAACTCAATCTCCCTTTCAAGATCCCCCATACCAGAAACACTCTGCTCAGACTTACTTTCATTCGTACTTGCATTCTTCCTTTCACCCTTCTTTGTACGCTTTCTACTCCTCGAGACTAAGACTAGCTCTTTCCCAGACAGATCCATTCTATCACATTCAATCTCATCATCATGCACTTTACCTCTTTCTCTACACAGTCCATACACCGGATGGCTCACCAGGTAGTCAGGAGGTTCTCTCCATCTCCTTAACTGACTCTGATGAGCCTGCACTCTCTCAGTCATGCCGTCATTCAAACTCTCCAAAACATATGTCACTCCATTTTCCCAAACCCTCACAACTCTATAAGGTCCATCAAACTTCTCACTCATCTTTGATACATTCAACCTACCCTTCACTTCTTTCACCTTCAATACTTTTGTACCTAATTCAAATGAACGGAACCTTTCATGCGCCTCACGCCATACACTCTGCTCACTTTCACTTAAACGAAACCTATCTTTCACTCGCCTTTCAAAATTCATCACAAACTGACATGGGAACATTCCAGTTGCACTATGCACAGTTGAATTATACGCCCACAACACTCTCCCCAGACACACATCCCAGTCATTCACTGTCGTACTCATCATTCTCAACATCTCACACAAGGTTCTTATAGTCCGTTCAGCCAATCCATTTGAAGACGGTACATACGGAGTTGTTCTCACATGCTCCACACCATTCTCTCTCAACATTTGCTCAAACACTTCCCCTACAAATTCAGGCCCATTATCACTCAGACATCTTCTAGGCTTCCATACACACATAGGAAAAAACAACCGCTCAACCACACACGCAACAGTCACACTCCTTTTATCTCTCACAGGCGCTGCATACACAAACTTACTTTTATGGTCAACCATCACAACCATAACAACATTCCCAGCACTCGTACGCGGCAAAGACACACAATCAATCACTACCAATTCAAATGGTTCTTTCGCATCAACTTTCAACATCGGTGGTTTCAATTGCACACCTTGCACCTTTCGCTTCTGACACCTTTCACACGTAGTTGCAACATCATTCACAACAGTTCTCAGAAACGGGTGGAACACATGCTCCTTCATACACTCCCACAGCTTAAACTTACCCATATGCCCATAATTATCATGCACAACCTTCACCAGACCAATCATACCAACTAAGGACATCACAGGTACATACATATCATCACCACCCTTCACATGCCTCACAAAATATACAACATCCATACAAACAACAAAATCCTTAGCATACCTTTTTAGATCACTTAAACACTCTGGCCATTCATTCAAATCAACACGCATCATTACACACCTCTTCAACTCACTAACAAAAGGACACATCTCTTGCATCTCTAGAATATCATCATCACTTAAAATCTCATTCTCATCATCCGTGACCAACTCAATCATACCGCAAAACTTGACAACATTCTTTGCACACTCATTCAACTTCATCACCTCACATTCACCTTTCATAAGACAATCCTTATCAGCATCCAAAGACAAATCATTTAATCTCATAAAGTCTACACCAAGCAAGAAACAACAAGGCATTTGCTCACCTTTCAGAATCACAAAGTCATGCTTCACATTCACACCATTACCCAAACTCACTTTCAGACTAACCTGTTCCCATGCCACTATCATGCCATTCCCTAATCCACTTATCCGTAACTTCACAGGTTTATGCTCGCAACATCTAAACTCTTCATACTTACTCAGAATATTCTCATTCACTAAAGACACTTGCGCTCCAGTATCAATCAAACCACAGAACAACCTTTCACTAACTTTCACTCTCGCTTCCATCATATCAGGTCCACCATGTTCGCAATACACAGAAGGAACAAGCACACCAACATCAGCACTGATATCCACACTGTCATTAACTCCCATATCATCACTCAACACACACTCATCTTCATCCAGACAATCATTCTTCTCTCTTATATATGAACACTTTTCAATTACCCAATTGTAGTGCACACCGCTCAAACATTGCAGATGTACCACATTAGGATTCAAACCCTTCATCTTCTCATCCTTGTACACAATCGGCCTCTCACCACCAAAGTGCACATAAACAATCACTCCATACAAACGACTCACTACAATCAACACTTCCTGAAATGGCGGGACCCCTTGCATACACATCGCTCTCAATTCTTTCATGAAGTTCCGCACCTTTGCCATACCAATGCTTTCAGGCTTACTACACACTTCATTCATTACCTCCTTCCTTAAATGATCTACACTATCGGGCACTCTCACATCTACTCCATCACTCTTCAAATCTTGCAAACCATTCCATACACTCTCAAACAAGGAATCACCACCACCCTTACTCTCTTTTCCATTCATAATTCCTTTCGGCAAATACTCAGGATCACTCACTCCACACACATTTTCATCATTCGTACCAGGATACCTTGACATCAAATCAGCCACTCCATTCCGTTCACCAGGCACATACTCAATCACATAGTCAAAGTCACTCAAATCTTCCAAAGTCCTTGCAATCCTACTATCAGCCCACTTCATACGCTGCACATACACAAGAGGTTGATGATCGGTTTTTATCACAAACCTCACACCATACAAAAATGGACGCAACACTTTCAAACAATATCTTATCGCAGCCAGCTCTCGTTCCACAGTCGAATACTTTCATTCTGCAACATTCATAGCCTTGGATACATACCCAATTATTCGCCTGACATTCTCTCCATTCAAACGCTGCTCTTGCATCAGAAAACCTCCCATACAATACCCACTCGCATCTGTATACAATTCAAGCATTTTAACATTTACACTATAATCTGGGTAAGCTAATTCAACATCTTCAGCCGCTGCCTCCTTCAGTCTCTCATACGCCTCATTCTTCTTATCATTCCACTTGACAACCGTACTACCTTTCTTGCCCATCCACTCAGTCAGAGGCTTACTCACACCAGAACAATCACGTATAAACTTTCGCTGGAACTCAATCAAACCCAAAAACGACTTCAGTTGCTTCACAGTCACCGGTTTAGGAAACATTCGCACCTTCTCAACATACTTTGATGATTTACGCAATCCATTCTCACTCACCATATGCCCAAGGAATTCCAATTCTTTCGCAAACCATTCACACTTCGCCACTTTCACCTTCACACCAACACTCTCCAACGTTCTCAACACTTTATTCACCAATCTCATATGCTCCTCAAAAGTCTCAGTCATAATCAAAATATCATCTATAAACGCAATCACATTCTTACTCGCAAACTTACTCAACACAACATTCATTGCCCGCTGGAAGGCTCCGGGAGCATTAGCCAACCCAAAGCTGAGGTTCCGGAACTGGTAATGCCTCTTTGAGGAAGAGAAGGCAGTTACTGGCCGGCTCTCCTCAGCAATGGGCATCTGGTAATACCCCAGTACCAGATCCAGCTTCGTAAACCACTCCATCCCATGCATACTATACACACACTCAGATACCACACACATTGGAAACCTTTCTTTCACAGTCCTTTCATTCACCTTTCTATAATCCACACACAGACACAATCTTCCATCCGGCTTATGTACAGGTACAATTGGACTATTCCATGCACTCTCGCTCTCTTCAATCACCCCCAATTGCTCCAATTCCAAGCACTGCTCCTCAATCTCTTCAGCAACCGGACGTGGGAAATGCCTCGGCCGCTGATAGATTGGGGAGTCCTCCTGCAGGACAATCTTGAATTCCGGGAGCTTTGCAACCCCGAAATCCAGATCACCCTTACTGAGGGCTCCCTTTCGCTCAAATATCATTCGATACACATCCTCCCTTTCATACTCAGTCAAACATCCATCCAATTTCACCATGTCCTTCACCTCATTATACATCCATTCACATGTCTTTTCATTCGCAACATTCACCCTGATATCCGTACTATCATCCATACCTACCTCATTGACAGTGGAGAGGTGGCCCAGTACATCTCCGACTTGGATTCCCCTCACCTGCCCTTTCACACTGGGGTCTGCCTGCACACATACAAAAGGATCATTCATTGTCATCAAGCCATCAAACACACAAGCAACACGCCTTACCTTATAACACGCATCCTTTCCATCCAATATCACAGTGTTCTCACTCACATGCAAACTAACATCCTTACTCCAACTCACTCTAACAGACACCCTTTCACCCTTCACAAGCCTTACACTCTCCATAGCAGTCACCTCAATACCAGTAAACACACTCCTCAAATGTCTACCATCTTTCCCTACATACAACTTATACACCCCATTTTTACCAATCTTTCTCTCAATCTGATCACTCGCAGGATGCACAACCATACGATTCATTTTCATAAAATCATAGCCCAAAATCACACCATACTCACTACTCACCTTATCAATCACAGAAAATTCACATTCATTCATCATCATACCATGCATTCGAACAGGTGACCTTATCATTCCAATCACAGGCACTCTCCTATTACCAATACCTACTAAACTACCCTTGCACTCAGACAGGAGGGCTTTCTCGCTAAACTTGTCATACACATCTTTATACACCAAGCTCGCCTTGCATCCAGAATCTATTAAAGCCAAACACTCAATTCCATTCAACTCCACCTTCACACTCAGACACTCATACTTCCTACCAGACCGCACTTTCACACTAGACAGACTTACCAACACATTACTCACACTCATGCACCCAGAGGATACTTCACCAGGTACCCTCTTACCATTCAGTTTCCCGCTTCAGACTTTCCATTCGCACCTTGCGCTCTCAGTCTAATCCAACACTTTTCACTTGAATGTCCTTCCATCGCACAATAGCTACATACATTCCTCTGGTCACGACACATCCTTGCATAATGACCAGCCTTTCCACAATTACCACATGCATATTTCATACTTTCCCCAGCAGTTGCTCCACCATTCAACCTCGGACAATCATTCTTCAAATGGCCTATTTCTTTACACTCGAAGCACTCTTTCACACTTTCCTGGCAATCCTTTATCATATGCCCTTTCTTACCACACCCAAAACACGCACCAGATGTCCACCTACATTCTGCCAACATATGACCTTTCCTTCCACACCGACGACATTCCACAATCTTTCTCACACCATTCGGTCTCTCATTTGCTGGGACATACCTCGGTTTCTCTCTCATATATCCGTTCCCACGCTTGAAATTCATCTGCCCCCTTCCATTCGACCACCCTCCATTTGCCCATCCATTCTGCCGGCCCAGGAAGTTTGACATCACTCCAGCTGGTGCAGCCTTCAGGGCATCCCTGTAGCTGACAAACTGCTGGGGTGGATGAAAGCTCCTGGGCTTCTTACCCCCAACATTCACTCTGTACCATCCATCCTCTTCTAGATCGCTTTCATCATCAAATCGTCCATCTTCTAACAGTTCCAACACATCCTCCCACATCAACCGTTCACCTGTCAGTCTCACTCTCTCCTTTCTCTTTCCACCCAGCCATTCACTCACCTTTCGTGGGATCGTGTCCAAAAACTTCCTCATGAGTGGTTTACATTCATTTACATCATCATCACCATACCTCGTTCTTGCCATACTCTCAAGCCTATGTGCATACATATTCACACTTTCACTCTTCCCCATTCGAGCCTTCTCAAATTCATTTACCCTTTTATACTTCACACTCTCTTTCATTCGTTTCACCTGTCCAATCATCCGCTTCTTCACCACATCGTACCTTGGTTCCCCCACACTTGTAATCACGCGGAAAAACTCCAATACTTTTCCCTCCAAACATTCCCCCAAAACATTCATCCAGTATCCCTTATTCTCCGGGTACTTGAGCTTACAATATCGCTCAAATTCCCCGAAGAATTCTTCCACACTTTTCCCACCATGTAACCTAAATCTATCTATCTTTGGCACTTCCCTTATCAAAATACCCTTTCCCACATTCACTTCACTCTCACTTGAGCTGCCTTCACTCTCACTCATATCAATCATACCATCACTCTCTCCTTCATCCGAGTACAATGAGTCCACACTCTTGCCTCTTACCTTCCTATCCTTTCCCTTTGCACCACTCTTCCTTCTTCTCTTGCATTCAACTCTCTTCCATTCTCCGTCCTTCCTATCACTCATAATCACCCTATCCTCTCTAGACTCGCACACACTCCCATTGATCCCATTAGTCTTATCCCCTTCAGTCGGAGCAGGGGTCAAGGTCGAGGGTCCTAGGGCCGGTCCTGACCCCTTCATCATGTCATACAGGTCCTGCATCCGTCGGTCCGTCTGATCCTGTCGGTCTCCCATTTCCTTCTTCATCCTATCAGTCTTTTCATTCATCCCTTGTATTTTATTCTCCATTCCCTCCATCATTCCCCATAACATTTCACACTCCTCTTCTTTCTTTCTCAACTCCAGTCTCAATCGCACTACTTCTTCATTCAATGTTTCCGCTACAGCCATTGTTCCCAAGTTAGTAAAAAGATAGGAGGAGGGAAAAATCAATCAAACTACTTGTCACACTAATTGGGTATGGACTGCAATCCAATCCAGTCACGCTCCCAGTTTTGAAGTCTCACGTCCCTATTCGGTCGCCAAATGTAGCGGGCCGAAAATAGATCTCTAATCCCAATCGATAATCGATCCAACCAGCTTCCTACACTGTCCGGACGTGAGAAATCGAGGGAGAATAAAACGGATTGTATATACAGTCCCTTTACTTACAAAAAAAAATACAATGATAGCTACAGTTTATATTTACAAAAATTTTATATTTTACTAGGGAAGTGTGCACACTTCAAAATGAGGCTAAATTCCCAAATAAAAATAATGATACCAAACGAGAATCTTATAACGGGCGGATACAACAATTTACGTAAATTCTAGACAAAACAAAAAACACAACCACAACCGAACGAAAAGGGGACACGCGCTATGTCTTGCTGGAGGTGGGTGGTAGTTGGTTAACTAGAAGGAGGCAGGATTGTCAACGAAGGCAGGTATGGCGGTTCAGGTGGATAGAGACACGAAAGCCCTCCTCTCAGGGCTGGGTGGAGCACTCTTCTACAGAACCCCTCTTGCTTCCAGTCCACACTTCCACTCTCTCTGAAGAAGAGATATATCCTCCTTCAGTGACCCATTTATTTATACATGGATGGCGAAACTAATAAGTGGGCATTACCCGAAAATACATTGACTAGCTTACCTCTTTCCAGAATAACGCTTCGTTAAATTTTCTTAATACAAAGTAATATCTTATTAGAGTGATATCTTAAAATTAGCTATTATCTTTCCAGAATAACGCCTGGAAAGAAAGAAAAACATGGTAATCATTTTATATATGAATTAAACAAAAATAAAACAAACCCATTCCCATTCACACACATTCTTACAGAGGGAGGGAGAGGGTACTGAGAAAAGGGGTGGGAGAATGGCCCTTTTACACACACTCACATTCGCCCCACCACAGAGCGAATAACGAGGAAGCGTTTGAAGCCGGCGGGCTCGAAAACGCCAGGTAACCTCTGAATCAGGAGCCCCAATGTCATCGAGGCTCCGCCCTGTGCATTCTTGGTATTAGTCTTAGTCAGGGGCTCTGCACACGGAGGGGAAGAGGGGCCGGATGTGCCGATCTTGGCTTGAGCACCAACCAAAGTGGCAGCAGACCCATCCATCCCCGTAGCCCCTGCGGATGGAGAGGAGCCCCGAGTCTTTTTGGTCTTTCTATTCTTCTTTTTAGGAGAGGAGGGCGGGGAATGAACCCGCTTCTCACCTCCGCCGGCAGAAGCCCCCATGCCAGATGGACCGGCCTCAGCCAGGTCCCTCTCCGAAATGGAGAAGGTCCCGGTAGTCGTGTGGGAACCTGTCGGAGAAGATCCCTCCCCTCCTTGTACTGCCTCGGATCCCTCAGCCGTTTGAGGAGGACCTTGCATAGGGGCGGATTCGGGTTTGGTGCTTGGCACCGAGCCCGGATTTGCCTCCATGGAAGGCCCTACCGTCTGAGGCTGGGGTTCTTCAAGGACCATGTGTGTCACATGAGGGGCCTCCAGTTGGCCATCCCCTCCCAAGACATCGCAGGTCCCGTTGGCTGTATTGTCACTAGTCTTGTGTGGGGAGGCACAGGCCTTGACCCCAGGCAAGGCTCAATATTCTGGCCAGCAGGTCTTTTGAGGGAAGCGACTGAAGGGGCCTGGCTTCCCTCTCCCCCCCTAAGGGGGTTTGCCCTACCGAGCCGCTTACACGAGGGGCGGTCGGCAGTGGGCTTCCTGCTGGCTTTCTTGGCAGTCCCCTTGGAAAGAAAAGAGGGGACTGCCGCTGGGAAATGGGAGGTGCCCGAAAGCACCTCCAGAGAAGGGGGTGAGGGGGAGTCTCCTGCACCCGTAAGTGAAGGAGAGGAGTAAGACTCCTCTCCGGTTAGAGAAATATGGAAGGTCCCCTGTGCAAGCACAGGGGGGGAGGGGACCTCCATCTTTTCTGTGGAGCTGCACGAGGGTGGCTCCGTTGTTTTAGGGTGAATTAAGGGATGTTTTTTTTTTGCATCATTGGGCATGGTGACCCTCTTTGTTTTACGGGACGCAATCGCTCACCACCTCTTGCAGTAGCCCGCACTGCAAGAGGTGCCTACAGGCCCAGCAGAGCCAGGCGCCGCCATTTCGGACCACCCCTCCCGCCTGGTGGCCTGGCGGCTCCACCTTGAACACAGAGTAAAAAAGATAGATTTTGAAGACGAGAGGAAAAGGGATGTGAGGAAGGTATGGGTGGGGATGAAGCAAGTTGTTAAAAGCCAAACACCCCAGACCGGAGCTCAGGGGTTAGGGGACATTGTCCCCTCCCCCCTCAGCCCCGATCAAGGAACGATTGGCTGAGAAGAAGGTCAGCTTCTACCCTGTGAAATTAGAGGCTGACCAGAGAAAGTTGTGGGAGAGGTTGTATGAAAAGCAACGAGGTAGGATAGGAATACAGGCTATCTGAAGGAAGGAAGAGACGCTAAGCTGGGGCCGGACGAGGCGCTGGATCCCGTCAGCACGGCGGCCAGGATGGCAAATCGCTGCGCCCCTTACGGGGGTTTCTCATGAGTTTTTCAAAACACTGCGGCAAGACTTCTTTGACCAGTAATTACAGAAAGAGATTTTGAGATTTTGGCACAATAGGGCAGATGTCTACAGTAAAAGTTTACCATGCCCCAAAATTGTCTAACCTGCTGGAGAGTAGTTGATACAGGAAATTCTTGAATTCCAGACTGGTTGCTATCCAGAGGAAGAATTCCTGAAGAAGAAATAATATGTTCCAGGAATGGAACTTGGGATTTATAGAGATCAGTTTTCCAGGATTTCAATTTAAAACCATTCTGTTTCAGAGCAGAAAGCACCAATTCCAAGCTAATCAGATGGTCTTGAAAACTGGATCCCATAATCAGAGTATCATCTAGATAGAATATTGCATGGGAAGTTGGAATGCCAGACAAAGCAATGGTCATAGCTATTTGAAAAGTTGCTGAGCCATTTGTCACTCCAAAGTGTAGTCTCAGAAATTCATAATGTGCCCTTAGGGTAGAAAATGCAGTTTTTCTCTACTATCATCATCTGTCAGAATCTGATAATAGCCTCATACCAGATCAATCAATGAGAAATACTTAACTCCATGTAACCCATATATCAAATCAGTCAGATTGGCAGTTAGGAACTTATCTTTCTTAGTCATGCTGTTAAGTTGATGATAATCAATACAGAGAGTTTTCCATCTATTTTTAAGCAGGAACAATAGGAGCAGAGTAATGAGAGAAACTGGGATGGGCAATACCGGCACTCTCCAGCTCCTCACAGGGTTGCTCAACTTCATCAGCAACTGGTAGAGCTAACTGCCGAATGGGTTGAGCAACAGGAGTAGTATCACTGACCTGAATCTTGTGTCTGAGAGCGGCGGTAGCGCCCACATCATGATCACCCTTACTGATTACCTCTAACGTCCATTCATCTGGAGAATTATCAGATTCAGACAAACCAGAAAGGAAAGAAATAACACCAGACAAAGTCTCCACAGATGCAGAGGGTAGAACAGAACCCAACTTTTGAAATTGTTGGATGACCTGAAGGTGGGCTGTGTTGTGAAAACAGAAACCTGCTGGTTTTGGGCAGTCATATTCAGAATTCCAGGAGAGATCTTAGGTTTGGAACATTCATCCTGAAGGAATACATCAAAACCAGGAGAAACAGGAAAGCCATCAAAGTCTATTTGAACAGATATGGTCATCCAAGAATGAGGATCAATACAGACAGATTCCTGAGACAAACAATCAAAAGTAAGAGACTCAAACAGATATGGGTCCTGGGCAACAGTTATATATGACCCATTCTCAAAAGATAATAATTTCCATCAGGTAGCAACTTATTAACTCTGAGAAAAACTGCACCCAATATAAGATCATGTCCTCCTTCCTTTCTCCCACTGTAACAGCAGGAACTGTTTGTCCTCCTTGATGGTTATCAGGTGCAGAGCATCCTAGTGAGCCATATCAAAGAGGTCATCTAGGTAATTCTCGAAATCCTTCTCCCTCTGGCGCTGGACCGCACACTCCTCCTCCTTTTCCTTCCACAAGTTGAAGAGCACCTCCAGCTTCACAATGAGGTGCTTCTTTAGATGCACAGGAATTCTGGCCTTATCCCAGAAGGGAAGAGCAGCGCCAATTGCTCTCGTAACTGGTCTGCTTCTCTTCATTGTGAAGATGGAAGAAGACTTGAAGAACCTGTCTCTTGGAGGGGAGTGTGTTCCCGGTAATGGTTGGGGAAGGTTACCCTAACAAGTAAATCTCACACAAATGATTTGATGCCATCTGTGAAAGAGAAAATATGCCTGGTTAATGAAATTCCATCATCCACTTATCCACAAGTGGAGACATTATTATCATTAATGAATAGTTAAGCTCCATTAGGGATATCCTGGGCAATGAGAAGGCTCATCGGCTGGCCCGCTCAGCACATTCTGTGTCCCCTGAGAACTCGGCTCTGCCTTTTAGGGACTACTTTCCTTCAATAAGAAAGTATATTTTTCAACTGTGGCAGAATGAATGGGATGACTGTTCATCATCCAAACTATACAAAATAAAAAATTCTATTCGCTCTTGGCCCTCGAGTCGTCATAGAATGCGGTCATTGGAGGTGGCCCTTTGCCGAGTTCGCATTGGCCACACGAGACTTACTCATGGACATCTTATTTCGGGTGATGCTCATATCAGCCCTTGCTGTCATTTTTGAGGTGGGGACCAATCGGTTGCCCACCTTTTATTGGATTGTAGCCATTTTACCATTTCCCGGTTGTCCTTTTCCCGACCCTTTTAACTATTCCTCAACACACCCACCTTCAATTCATATTGGCGGAGGAATCTTTTAACTCATCGTTTTTTAAATTTTTGTCCCAAAGTGGTCTCTTCCACCTTCTATAGTTGATATTTCTCATTTCACCCTAGCGGCCATATAGAATCCACTTGGATTTGGCAGCAACCCACTGGTAATTTTTTATTTTTTTAATTTTATAGAGCCTATCTGGCAACTACCCACTTGGGCATAAGTCGCCGAAAAACACAACAGCCTAGAACTACGCTACTTTAAAAAAAAAATGAAAACATAACGATATAAATTGGAAAACTTACAAACAGGAAGCAATCTCCGGCAGTGGGGGGAGGTCCCCCTCACCCCGGTGCAGGAGAGTGCGACCTAAAAAACAACAATATCAAACGAAAAACAAAAAGAACCTTAAATAAAGGGAAGAAGCCCGGCCTCCCCCCAAAAGTCAAGAAGTCCACAAGTCAATGTGCACGAACTCATCCCGAGCACAAGGGACAGGCGGTAGCGACCCCGCCCATCCCAGTACCGAGACAAGTATCATGGGCGAAGATCACCCAGACTGGGACATTCGACAAGAATGTGCCAAACAGTCTGGGGGACGACGCAGTCGTTGCAATAGGTCGCAGGCGAGCGCTCCATCAAATAGCGATGCGTCACAAGAGTGTGTCCGATTCAGAGACGACAGAAAGCGACCTGAAGCCACCGCGGCATTGGGGAATAGGTCCATGGGAACAGTCGCGGCGCAATGGCACGCAACTTCCCTTCGACCATCTCCCATCTTCTTTGCCAAGCAGTCCGAAGAGCTGCGCATATTCCTGCCATGTAGTTGGTGTGAGGAAGAGCGAAACGCTGGTCCGGTTGCAGAGTCCTCACGGACTCTTTGGCGCCCTCATCGGCGCGGCAACCCACTGGTAACCTACCTTAAACCTTAGGGATAAACTTTGGACACCCAGTGCTACCAGTAAACAACATTCAATTTGGATAACATTTTAGCCACGTTGTTTCTACACGAAAAGGAAGGTTTTTGAGGGGTGCCCAGCATAATGGATCCCATTTGTGGTTCCTTCAGTCAGACTGAACTCCATCGGGGATGAGAGGGGTCAGGCACATAATATCAAAATGCAGGGCTGCACTGGGCACGGCAGGATGGGTCCACTGCTTTCCCTTGCCTCCCCTAAGGGGAGTTGTTAGCCTTATCAAGTCACTCCTTGGCTGCCTGCCTAGTCTCTTGCAGTTCCCTGTGATAAAAAAAAGGTCGGGGGACTGACATTGTTTGGAAGATGGAGTCATTCAGGAGTGAATCCACAGAAGGGGTTAAGAGGAAAGCCTCCACACCCATAGGCCTAGGAAAAGAGTAAGCCTATCTGGTAGAAAAGGGTGGGAGAGGCCCCTGAGAAAGCACGGGGGGGGTTAACCTCATTTTCAGCTGCCCGAAAGCAGTTTCAAAGATGGCAAAGGGAACGCCCCTTTAACTGCAAATTTTGAACAAGTGGGATGAAAATCATGTGGATTTTTGACAAAAAAACTGTAACCAAGGAATGCGACTTAAATTGACCAATACAATCTGGAAGACAAGCAGCAGTCTAAATAATGGTTACCAATAGGTTGAAGAGGATCCATCAAAGCAGTCTGAATGATTAGGATGAAATGTAATGGACACTTTTTAGGGGCTATGTCACACTTGTTGAATTTCTTGAAGAGCAAAGAACTATTATGAAAGTATTTTGCAAAAACTTCACAGAAATCCTCATTTTATTGGAAGTTGATCTCACATACACTGTACAGTTCTGACCGAACCCCATCCAACACAGCCCTACTTGGTAGATTATCCAAATTTGCAGATAACACAAAAATTGGGAGTAGTTTTAAATGAAAACAATAGCAAAAAGTGTGGAGTTTTGCAAGTAGGTGAAAATAATAAGGTTTAACTATAAAATAGGTAGTAAAAATCTTATCTCTGTAGACAAAGAAAAAGATTTAGAGGTGATGAAGCATGTAAGAAGGAGAACCAAATGCTTGGATTTATTGCGAGAAGTTTTTATTAAAAACACAAAGATATATTCATACCTCTATATAAAATTTTAGTAAGGCCACACCTGGAATATATGATACAATTGTGGTCTCCTTATACACATGTAAACATCAATAAAATGGAAAGAATTCAACAAAGGACAACTAAACTAATTCCCTCGATTAGAAATAATTTGTATATCGAAAGATTAAATATATTAAAACTCTCGACTCTCAAAACTAGGCAACTGCGATGTGAGCTTACCAAAGTATTTAAAATTTTAAATAAATTTAAAAATGTAAATTATGAAATTTTTTAAAGTATGACCATGGTATCACATGTAACAATGATTTTAAACTGAAAGGATGGTTTCAAATGAACCTAGAAGAAAAAAAATTCACCTTTAAAATTATTGATAAATGGGATGCACTCTCCACAGAGGTAGTAAAGCTAGTAGTGTGAATAGTTTAAAAAACAAAATTAACAGTTATTTTACAAATAATTATATTGTTTAAATACGAAGTGCTGTTGTGGATTAAATGTTGCATGAGTTCCAAAGGAGGACAACTAGCATATTAGTATAAAATGGGACTGGCCTTTGAGTGGAATAAGTGGTTCTTGCTAGATCCCTGTAACTATGTAACTTTTTGGGGGGTTTCCAAACCTTAAAAAAAAGGGGCATTCATTTTTCTTCTGTTGATGATGTTAAAATATGTTTAAACATGGTAGAGTCCTCAGTTTTATAGAAATGGTTTAAATGGATGGTATTATCTCTTGCAAGTTTTTTTTTTTTACCTCAATGGAGCTTTTGTTGAAAAAAAAAAATTTATACCTTTTGTTTTAATTTGATTCCATTTTTCTACAAACCTTTTGAAGACCTATCATACATAGGAGTGTAAGACAAGGTTTTAGGATGTTGCTGTCACAAAAATAACAAAACATTACAAGGCAATATACAGAATGCACCTTGCAAAGAACAGGTTAAATATGATAACAATATGACAAGGAGAGCAGGTGCTGTATTTCACATATCAAAATTACACAAGTGACATAATGCATAAGTCTATATAACTTCTGGAATAACAGAGTAAAAAAAATCACAAAACTCTCCCCCTCTCAAAAAAAGAATGTACATAATGATCATTAAGGTGGCATGTAACCGTCAATGGGTCTTTGAACACATTACGAGTGATGAGGAAGGCCTTCAAAGTCAGGAAGCTCAGAAGGAGGCTCAATCGGTCTGGAGGAAGGGGAAGTCAAAGGTTTCCCAGGCGGCGGGGCTGGGTCTTTCTGGGGATTTAGTTTCATCATCTCATGGGCAGATCACAGGATGCTGGCCATGAGGGGAAAGGATCACCATCTTCTCACTCTCTGGGCTATCTATCCTCTGTTCTGTGCTCTCCGGCCAGGGCAAGGTCACAAAGGGTGATGGTATCCATGCGACCATTGGAAAAACAAATGTGAAAATATCCAGGGTTAGCCTCAATGAGCTCCACCTCTTGCACCAAAGGTTTATCTTTGTGGCAGATATGCCTGTGGAGGACAACTTTACCCTGAGAAGAAAAGCAAGTAAGCATACTCATGTCCTGACAAAGTTCTCTGTGGGTAAGAAGAAGGGTGGCATTGTTCAAACTGCATAGAAAAGAGCGAATGGAATGCAAAGCTTCAGGTAATACCAATAATACCCAGGCTGAAAGTTTACTAGTCATTGATTTCGAAATGATGCCCATATAGCACTTGCATTGTCCATTTCCAGCCAGGTTGTAAGGATTAATGCGACTCAATTAGAGTGGACTTTGCTGGCACAGCAAATATGGAGAACAAGTTAGCCAAGCATAAGATCACTGAAGATGACATATCTGTACAGGGGTAAGCAAGAGGGAAACATGAATACTTGTCAATGATGATCAGAAGATTCTTGTTCGGGGAAGGATGAAGGAAGTGGTCCCTTGAAAAGGATAGCCAACTGATTGAATCGGCCGAGAGCTCGAACGAGCTCTTGCCTCTCTGCGGCCAGTGTCACATGCTGATACAATGCTCCTAACTTCTAGAGTAAGGTAAATTTCTTATCTGCACAAAGTGCATGACTTGTGCAACACCTGGATGGCAGAGAGACCATTGTAAACCGGCGAGATTACGTGCAATAGCACGAATAACAGAAGAGAAAAATCCTCATGAAAGAGCATCAGCGGGCAAGTTCTGAGATCCAGGCCTATAGTCAACCTTATATCAGAAAGGTAGAAGTTCCAAATGCCACCAAGTGATTTTCTCATTTTTTTATTTTGCTCAGATGCTGGGTGTCGAACATTCAAGAGACCAAACACTGATCTGTGATTAGGGTAAATTTGTGTCCTGAGAAGGAAGTGGCGCCATCATGTAAATGATTCAATGAATACATAGGCTTATCTCTCTGCTGCAGAGTACCTTCTCTCAGACAAAGTCAGGGTTCAAGAGAAGAATGCGACAGGCTGTATGCTCTGTAGTTCTGAAGTACCAACTCAGAGGCATCAGTTTCAACAGTGAACAATTCCTTTTCATCGATCTTCACTCTGACTGCTGAGATAATGGCAGTCTTTATGTCCACAATGGAGGCTTCAACCTCAGAGAAACATGGGACCTATTAGGCATAGTATGCAAATAAGCTGAGCAGCCATGACAAAAACTTTCTATCAGATGGGACTGGGGCATCACAGAGGGGGATCAAATGAGTAGGGTGTGGTCAGAGCTCTTTGTAGACACCTGGTACCCCAGTAGGTTGACAATGTCAGTAGAGAACTTACATTTTTCTTTGTTCAATGTTAAGTTGTAGGTGTATGTATCTTTAATGAAAGAGGTTAGATTAGAAGCGACTTTAAGCTGAATGGAACGCATCCCATTTGTGAGTCCGAAGCTTAGGAGCCTGAACTGGAAAAATTCTCCATTGACCTTGAATGCAATGTAGATTTTATCCTCCAGGTCTAAGGGGATGAAGTGATGCACACTACACAAGTCAATCGTGATAAAGAACTTATAGCCAAAAATTTTGTTGACAAGATCATCAAGTTTCGGCATCAAGGGAGGTAAACCTATTGATAGTTGAGAGTATTTGACAACCAACCTTTTCTTTCCTCTGTTATTCACAACACACACTTGTCCCCTCACAGGTGAATATGATGACTCAATGATCACTTCCTTGAGCATGCAAGTAATCTCCAACCAGATGAACTTGTGATCAGACTCACCAAACCACTGGGCCTTGTAGCAATGGGATGACACACAGGAGGTAGATATGAAAAACACTCAGGAAATCTATTGACATTACTGCAGAAGAACAAATTCAAGCCTAAACAACAAATGCTGACAGAGAAAAAGGATCCTGAGGATAATATCAGAGCAAACTTTCTCATATTTGCGATCCTTGGTTTTAACATCAATATAGCCATGGTAATTGTCTATCAAGTCTGCTAGAGACTAACTTCTCTGGGCTCCAAGTACCCAACAAGGTTCTCCTGTTACTCCAGCAATGCACACCTTCATAGATGATTCGAGGAGTGGGGAGAGCACAGAATCCAAGGTGCCTGTTTGAGCCACAACTCATTTCCCACGGTTTAGCCTCCTTCATATTTGATAGGTATACCTTCACAAAGTGCCCTTTTATTGCAGCATCAACATGCAGCCTCCTTGGTGAGACATCTAGCACAACTCTTTTTGAGAGCTCCTACACAGAAGTAATATTTGACAATCACCTCAATGTTCCAAGGAGAAAGTAGGTTTGCTAGGACCCCCACCTTCACAGAGTCAGTCGTGTCACCCACAGTCTCCACATAGTGAGTGATGATGAAGAGCCAGTGCCAGAAGAGTCAAGCAGCTTCTGGGGCAGTTGGAGACACCTCCAGCCTTTCAAACCACAAACACCTACCCTGTCTTCCATCTCAAGGTCAATTAAATTGTACCGACTGTCATAAAGTTAAGAAATCTCCAAGCAACATTTTGCTTTAATTGACTAGAAAAAGAAATAACAAAACATTAAAGAATCTACCCAGCAAAGAAGAGGTGAGATATGATAACTTATGATAATAACAGGCATCCTACCTTCAAGGAGAATAGGTGCTGTATTTCACACATCAAAATTATACAATTATACAATTATATATAGGTATAAGTAGTGACCTGAGTTGATCTTAAAATAGGTATAAGTAGTGACCTGAGTAAATTTGCTGATGATACTAAGCTAGGTAGGGCCATTAGGGCTGATTCTGATGCTGTTGTAATGCAGGAGGAATTGACCATTCTGTCCAATTGGGCTGAGAAATGGCAAATGAAGTTTAACATAGACAAATGTAGTGTACTTAGTATAGGTAGAAATAATCCACTGAATAGTTATAAATTAAATGGGAGAAATTTAGGGAGGACCGATTGTGAGAGGGACTTGGGTATTTTGGTAAGTTCAGACCTTCGTCCTAGAAAGCAATGCCTAAATGCTAAGAATAAAGCTAATAGGATATTGGGATTCATTAGGAGGAGTGTAAGCAATAAGAGTGCTGAAGTCATTCTAAAACTGTATCTGGCGCTAGTTAGGCCTCATCTAGACTATGCAGTACAATTTTGGTCACCATATTATAGGAAGGATATTGATTTGCTTGAGTCTGTGCAGAGAAGGATGACAAGGATGATTGGTGGGCTAAGGAACTTACCTTATGGTGAAAGGCTCAGAAAACTAAATCTACATACATTGGAAAGGAGAAGAGTCAGAGGGGAATTGATTGAAGTCTTCAAATGGGTAAAAGGATATAATAAAGGGGATCTGGGTAAGGTTCTTATACTTAGTGAACATGACAGGACACGTAGCAATGGGTTTAAGCTTGATAAGTATAGGTTTAGGAAGGAGATTGGGAGGAATTGGTTTACAAATCGTGTGGTAGATGAATGGAATAGGCTCACTAGACATGTGATAGAAGCCTCCTCTCTGGGTAGTTTTAAGAATAGATTAGATAAATATATGGATGAAGCTGCTAGATGGGACTGACTTTTTTTATGTACATATGTATATATTTTCTAAGGAGTGGGGAGATTATATTTTGCAGGTGCATGAATGGACATAATCCTCTGGATGCTTTTTATGTATATTGTAGATTAGATCTGACCAACTCCTGTAAAGGGTGACAATGTTGATGACTTTTCTCTGATAAGAAAGCTTTTGTGTGTTGACTGGAACAGGAGCTGCCAAGTGTAGGCCATGAATGGTCTTTTGCAGTCTCCTTCTTTTCTTATGTTCTTAAGTGGCTTAAGGCATAAGTCTATATAACTTCTGGACTAACAGAGAGAGAGAGAGAGAGTAAAAAAATCACAACAGTTGCCATAGCTATTAAATATTATTATGGATTGAGTACTGAGAGGGATCCATATGGCAATGAGAGAAAGATATATGAGAATTATGAGGAATAAGTGTTTGTGGAAGAGATTGAGAAGAGTTTTGAAATGTTGATTAAAGCTTTTGGCAGTTTGTTTGGAGGGGTCTAAAATGAATGCAGAAAAGAGTAATGCAATGGTATTTGGTGATGAGAATGGGGTATGGTGTAATATCCATGTCTATGGTGTCACCCTTGAACATATATAAAGTTTTAAATTATCTTGGATGTATTGTGACCACAAGGGTCAATTATGAGAAGGATAAGGGTTTGAGTGTGACAGGAAGGTACAAGAAAGTATGCTGGTCCAAATGTTGTGTATGGGAGTGAGACTATGGAAGAAGGAAAAATCATGAGTGAGATCAGTGGAAAAAGAGAGCTTGAGAGGGATGCTTGATATTCAAAAGGTAGAGTGAAGAATGACTGGGTAAGTGGAGCTAATGGTCTGAAGAAGAGTATTCTGAGATTTTATGGCTTTGGAATAGCGGATGGTGTTAAACTTGTAAAGAGAATATAAGAGAGTGAGTGTCAGGGCTGGAAGACTATGTAAAAGGAGTTTGATTATGTGAGTGAGTGTGACAAAGTAGTGACTGAGGGAGAAGTGGATGATAGCGTGTGCATTGAGGGGGTTTGCAACTTCTCCAAAGTTTTTAGTGGTTGAGAAGCAAGCAAACCCCATTTTGTATGAAACCGATTAAATCTTAGTTTTGTTCATGGTAGCAATGATATTTCAACAGTGTGGTCATAATACAGGTGACCAACTAACACAAAGTCTTCTAATTAAATACACATGCCCTTCATGAACACTTTTATAAGCTACTTGATGATGTGCATTTAGTTAAATAAGTCTAAGTCTTAATTACCCATATAAAAATCCGTAATTAATACATTGGCCATATATGGTACGAGAAGTGGTCAATAAGTTTTGCGAATCGGTAGGGCAAAACAGAGGAAGGGGGATGGCTGTTTGTGAGGGTGTTAGGACAAGTTATGACAAGTCAGGACCTGCAGCCGCATGCTCCTGCCTTGTCTATTTAAGAAGCAGTAGCTGATCGCAGATCGTCAGTCACAAATTTTTCAACAATGGAAAAGGTTGAGCACCGCGCAGTGATCAAATTTTTGACCAAGGAAGGCAAGAATGCAAAAGAGATCGATGAACGCATGGTTGCAGTGTACACCGACATCGTCCCTTCCTATGCAACCATTGCTCGCTGGAATAGGGAGTTCTGCCATGGTCGTGAGGCCCTTGAAGATGACCCCCATCTAGGATGCCTGTCAGACTTTACCAATGAGGAAAATGTGGCCCGTGTGGAGAGGATGATCCTCGAAAATCGATGGGTGAAGGTCGAAGAAATCGAGCGAGAACTTGAAATATTACATGGAAGTGTTATCAACATCATCCACGACAATTTGGCCATGACCAAGGTCTCTGCCCGTTGGGTCCCTAGAAACCTCACGCCCCAGACATGATCAAATTCAACGTCATCAAAGTCCACAAGGCCAGAGTTGCACAAGCTGCCCTGCACGAGTGCAGATTCGAGGAGCTCAACCATCCCCCCTACAGTCCAGATCTGGCCCCTAGCAACTACTTTTTATTCCACCAGCTTAAGGCTGCACTGCGTGGACACTGGTTTGGGGATGATGAGAAGTCCAGCTCACCATCGAGGAGTGGATTGAACAGCAGTCAGGAGATTTCTGGTTGATGGGAATTCAAAGCGTCAGGGACAAGTGGCGCAAGTTCATTGAAGTTGAGGGTAGTTATATTGAAAAATAATAAAACACTTTTCCTCATATCTAGTTTCCTTATATCCGAATTGCAAAACTTATTGACCACCCCTCGGACATAGTTTCAATCAATTCACTCTTATTTCATTGTGAGATATTGTGCTTAAGTGTTAAAATACTCAAACTAACATGCGCAATATTTGGCACATAAGCAGTTTGCGCTTAACCGTGTGTGAGTGATCATAGTAAACATGTTAATGAAGAAACTATTTAAATATATATAAATACAGTGAAAAATATGTACCTGTTCAAGTTGATTTTCTTGAATCTCATATCCCTTTTCTTTAAATTTATCTTGTTGAATTTTTTGTCGCTGAATTGCACCAACTCCAGCCCTTCTCCTCATTATTAAACTAATTTGCAAAGTATAAATATATACCTAAAAAATAAAATTGGTTCATCTATAAAACACTGTGGATGAGAAGTATTCAATTTGCAAAAGAGAAATACCTTGAGTACATAATAGAAGCTTAAATATAAGTAGTGTTAAAAGATTTTGGTATTTACTAAAACATATCTTAATTTAAGGACAGTCTACAAATATATGGTTTTGCTTTTCTAGCTAAATAGCAAAAAAGTATCTGTATTTATATAATTTCAAAAATCTACGAGGGGCGGTCAATAAGTTTTGCGAATCGGTAGGGCAAAACAGAGGAAGGGGGATGGCTGTTTGTGGGGATGTTATGACAAGTCAAGACCTGCAGCCGCAGCTCCTGCCTTGTCTATTTAAGAAGCAGTAGCTGATCGCAGATCATCAGTCACAAATTTTTCAACAATGGAGAAGGTTGAGCACCGCGCAGTGATTAAATTTTTTACCAAGAAAGGCAAGAATGCAAAAGAGATCGATGAATGCATGGTTGCAGTGTACACCAACACTGTCCCTTCCTATGCAACCATTGCCCACTGGAATAGTGAGTTCCGCCATGGTCGTGAGTCCCTTGAAGATGAACCCCGTCCAGGACGCCTGTCAGACATTACCAACGAGGACAATGTGGCCCGTGTGGAGAGGATGATCCTCGAAAATCGCCGGGTGAAGGTCAAAGAAATCGAGCGAGAACTTGGAATATTACATGGAAGTGTTATCAACATCATCCACGACAATTTGGACATGACCAAGGTCTCTGCCCGTTGGGTCCCTAGAAACCTCACGCCCCATGATCGACTTCAACATCGGCAAAGTCCACAAGGCCAGAGTTGCACAAGCTGCCCAGCGTGAGTACAGATTTGAGGAACTCAACCATCCCCCCCTACAGTCCAGATCTGGCCCCTAGCGACTACTTTTTATTCCACCAGCTCAAGGCTGCACTGCGTGGACGCCAGTTTGGAGATGATGAAGATGTCCAGCTCGCTGTAGAGGAGTGGATTGAACAGCAGTCGGGAATTTGAAGCCTCAGGGACAAGTGGCGCAAGTGCATTGAAGTCGAGGGTAGTTATATTGAAAAATAATAAAACAAGTTTGTTTACTCATATCTCGTTTCCTTATACACGAATTGCAAAACTTATTGACCGCCCCTCGTACAACAATTCTCCATGTTTCCACCAATATCTTAAAATTGAGTAAAAGAAAGAGTTTCTCGCCAAAGGTTGAAATCCCAGCCCATTTTAAAATTCAAAAATATTGTGAAGAAAGAGAAAATGATGAAAATCACTTTGCCTGGGGAGATTTAGGTTTCTAATCTAAGCCATTAATTTGCAGCAATATTGCAGGTGCATTATGTAGTTAGGCATTGTAACTGTGTAAAAGAAAACTTAGCAGTTGATAAGAGCATCTGGTACATTACTGGTGATAAAATTCTACATTTATAGTCTAATTAGATTCTAAAATTTTAAAATAAATGTGCCTATGTACAAATTTATAGTTCTGTCACCTAACTACACACTTCAGTCCCTTTACTAGTTCTTCTATCAACACACTGATGAGCTGTGGAGACAGGGTGCATCCCTGTCTCACACCTACATCATTAAGCATCCATCCAGTTGCTACCCATTTCAAACTCAATTTTACTCTATTTCATCTTTATAAGCTTTTAATCATATTCAGAATCTTTGCATCCATGCTTTCTTCATTCAATCTCATCCATAGCTTATCCCTGTTAACTATGTCAAGTGCTTTCTCTATGTCCAGGAAGCATACATACAGAAGCTTTTTTCTCTTCCTGCACAGGTTCAGGTTGTTATGAACTTACCATCCTTGCCCAGGGATGTCATCACTCTGCAGGGGGTGGCCAAGGATTGGGGAAGGAAGACAGCGTTGGTTCATATAGTGGCCCTCTATGTACCTAAATAATGGTTCAATTTTTTAAAACCATTCATCGTTTCTGTCAAAACTTCCTCCTCTGGCAGGTTGTTACATTCCTCAATTACTCTATGTGAAAAGAAGTATTTCCTGATATTCAGTCATGATCTTGGCTTACAGATATTGTATTGGTATCCTCTTGTTGGTTGTCTATTTATTTTGTAGACTTCTGCAGCCATAAGTCCTTTCATGCCCTTCATTATTTTGTGTACCTCAATCAAATCACTCCTTAACAGTCTCATTTCAAGGGATAGGAGGCCTGTTTTCTTTAATCAAACTTCATATGGGTCATTTGCGATGGCTGTTATTTTTGTCGCCCTTCTCTGGGCACCCTCCAGCAAGTCCACATCCTTTTGATTGTATGGCCTTCAAACCTGCACACAGTACTACAGATGTGGACATACCAGTGATTTGTACAGGCTTACATTATTTTTGTTCTTGTTGTCTATCATTCTCCTGATACTTCCTAGATTTGATTTACCTTTTTAACTATAGTGGAGATGTGCTTACTTGGATTGAGTGTTCTACTCACAATTACTCCAAGATCCTTCTCACTATTCACCTCTTGTAGTTCTGTTCCCTCCATTGTAGATCTTATGTGTAGGTTCCTGTGACCTAAATGTAGACACTTGCATTTGTTGACATTAAATCCCATCTCCAGTCACCGTCTTTAGATTATTGATATCTTCTTAGCATGTAACTTTACTGAACATTTTTGTATCATCAGCAAACTTAAGTACCTCATATGGTAGACCTTCATTTATGTTGTTTATGTATATTATAAATAGCAAGGGGCCGAACACTGATCCCTGCGATACTCTGCTGAGAACATCTACCCATCTTGACTTCTGTCCCCTTACTACTACTCTTTGCTTTCTGTGCTGGAGCCAATTCTTTATCCACTTTGCAATATGTGGACCTAGACTATGTGGTCTAATTTTCAAGTTCAGTCTCTTGTGAGGAACCCCCTGTCAAATGCCTTGGATAGGTCTAAGTATATTATATCTACAGGTAACCCTTAAGTAAATTTAATGAAAAAGATAGTTCTTTGTTTAAATTAAGCTTTAACAAAGTGCCATATTTGCATGAGAAGCTGACTATTTATTGTTAATTAATAAAGGCCAATAGTATTTGGCAAATGTTCAAGGCCGTGTTCTGTCTTACTTGTTGAGGTTAAAATAGTATAGCTTAATGAAGGAGGGCTTATAATAGCCACACACGTGAGGCCTTTCATTTTGTTATTTATATATTGACTGTGGTAGTCCGGATTTTTTGGGGGGGTTGTTTGATTTTGCATAGAATCATTTCTTAGGATTGATTGATTGATTGCTAAAAGTTATAAGTAGGATTATTTATTTTTTATTGCATATATATAGGAAATTTAGCTGTATTTTTTTTGTAAATAGTAACGAGATCTCCAATTTAATCACCCCTCTCCATTGTGAATATTATTGTACATTTTTTTTTGTTAGTAAAGGACTGTACATACAATCTGTTTCATTCTCGCTTCGATTTCTCATGTCCGGATTAGTGTAGGAAGCGGGTTGGATCGATTGGAGTTAGTCTAGATTTTTGGCCCGCCACAACCCTTCATCCAAGTACTTTGTTATATTCTCAAAAAAGATCAGAAGGTTTGTCAGGCAAGATTTGGATGGTAAGAAAGCACCATTAAGGTCCTTTTCCACTGTGAAAGCCTTTAGGAACTGTTGGTTGAAGACCTCGGCCATCCTTTTTTCAGCCGTTATGATTTTGTTCCTAGCCTTTTTTTTTGTAACACGTCTGCAGTAATTGTGACCACACAAATGACAGCCGGCAGAACTATCTCTGGGGATAAAACATGAAGCGTTTTCTTTGTTGTGAAGTACAAGTGTGGTTGTTATGCCTCCTTGTACAATTTTGTATTATTTTGTGTGCTAGGTTATCCCTTGGATTGTAGATATTGTGAGATAGAATTCGCACATAGGATTGATTATATTTGCTTGTGGATATTTCGCCAATAAGTAGGATTGTGGTGTTTTGGGGGGGTAGTGAGATCTCGAATAGATTTACCCCATATCTCTTGTAAATATTTACTCCCATATTTTTTGTAAATAAAGGACTGTATATACAATCCGTTTCATTTCTCCCTCGATTTTGCACATCCGAATTAGTGTAGGAATGATTGGGGTTAGAGTATAGGTTCATGGCCTACTACAATGCAATACAGAAAGGGTTGTAATCATGAAGCAGGAGTTTGAATTCTTCCCATATGGAGAATAAATAATTGGAAACATATTCATCGTTTAAGGGTAATTAATTTTTTCTTTGCACCTGATGAAGGTGACTGAGGTTTTGATCCTTTTTTATTTTTAGGTGTAATTAACATTTGAGGTATAGGTAGTTTGAATGTTTTGGGGATAGCTTTTTTTATTAGATGGCAAAGAACCATCTGTCAGTTGTTAATATGACAGGATCGTTTTTGCTGGCAAAGATGTCTCCGAAGATATTGGGTCCTCTGTACTGGTAGGTAGTAATGTCGAGAGAGATGGTACCGAGTCATTCTGAGAGGTGGTTGGTGGGCCTGCTGGGGTGGGTGAAGAAACCCCAGAAGGCTGTGTTTCTCCTCTTACAAAAGGGCCACAGCCAAAGCTGGATCAGAAAAAATCCATTCAGCTTCTTCTGGAGTTACTGATGCTGTGGATGTAATAGGCTGGCTAGTTGACTGATGGACTCAAGGCAGATTCAGTGGGAAGAGGGTGGATGTCCGAAGGTGAAACGAACAGCACACAAACATCCTCAGAATCTGCCTCCATGTCTTCTGGACATGTCAATGGTTGGTTAGATGCTGATGGAGGAGAATCTGAGGAATGATGAGTCCTCTTGAGCCTTGGTTTAGGAGAAGCAGGAACCTCCCTAATAATTGGAGAGGAAGGAGGAGCATCATTCTGAGGCAGAAATTCTATTGGGGCTTGTTGATGGATACTCTGTGGCTGTAAAAATTGAGGTCTGAATGATCTCTGCTGTCTGTTAGGAATGGTCTGATTGCTCTAAGAGTGTCCACAAAACTCACTCCCGGTCGCATGTATAATTCTTTAGCTATCCTTCTAGCATTCTTCATGCTAATAAGGAATTTATTCTGAAGATCAACAACCGCTCTCTCATACAAGAAAAAGGTGCACTGCTTAGAGGTGGCTAGGTGATCACCACCACAGTTGGCACAAGGATGATGAGGGCACAGTATTCCATGGAAACCAGAGGAACAATTGACACATACCCTCTCCTGTCTGCAGTGCTTACTGTCATCGTCCAAAATGTTGACAATGAAAGTACCTACGGGGATTCTCCATGTAGGGCTTCACAGGAATACACAGATAACAAGCCTTGATATTCCTAGGGAGTTCCAACCTATAGAAAGTTAATATGATAGTAGCGGAAGGAACTCTGGTGCCATTAACATTACGAGTGGCGCGGTAGGCACCAACTACCTTCTGAGAAGTCAGTTTAGAAACAAGCCGGTCCACATCATATTCAATAAGCTCCCCGGACCTGAAAACTCCCTTGCAGGTGTTAAAGGTAGGATGGGCTGAAGAGGAGATATTGAGGTTAGCAAGAGAATCTAGTGCTTTGATTTCTTGATGCTGATCAAATGAAGAGGACTCCACAACAAGGCAGCCATCCTTGCTAGGCCACATTTGGGCAGGTTCACCACATTTGGCAACAAAGTTTTCATAGACATTGAAAATGTCAACCTTACTTATTGGTGTATCATTGTCTGATTTTAAAACTACAAATCTATCATAATCAAGATCATAATTGACCTCAGAACCGAAATGATCGGGTCTACAAAGATCATGGTCATTGGTGGCATGAGGACCAGAAGCCTGGGGCCTCTGGGAAAAGTTTTTAGTATTTTTACCCATAAATATTTGTATTAAAAGAACACGTACCCCTGGGGAGGTAAAATCATGATACTGTAGTTGCCCCCAGACTAGGCAGTTTACACTGTCCTCAGGGTAGCCCCCCCCCCCCGCTACAGCTGTCCTTTTAAAAACAGTGCAACATTGTAGCAGGCCAAAAATCTATCAAAGCCAAACACTCAGACACTCATACTTCCTACCAGACAGCACTTTCACACTAGAAAGACTTACCAACACATTACTCGGACTCATGCACCCAGAGGATACTTCACCAAGTACCCTCTTACAATTCAGTTTCCCGCTTCAGACTTTCTATTCACACCTTGAACTCTCAGTCTAATAATCCAACACTTTTCACTTGAATGTCCTTCCATCACACAATTGCTAGATACATTCCTCTGGTCACGACACATCTTCGAATAATGACCAGCCTTTCCACAATTACCACAAGCATACTTCATACTTTCCCCAGCAGTCGCTCCACTATTTAACTTCGAACAGTTTTTCTTCAAATGGCCTGTTTCTTTACATTTGAAACACTCTTTCACACTTTCCTGGCAATCCTTTATCATATGACCCTTCTTACTACACCCAAAACATGCACCAGACATCTACCTACATTCTGCCAACATATGCCCCTTCCTTCCACACCTACGACATTCCAAAATCCTTTTCACACCATTCGGCCTCTCATTTGCTTGGACATACCTCGGATGCTCCCTCATATACCCATTCCCCCGATTACCAGTGATCTGTCCCCTTCCATTTGCCCATTCAGCCTGCTGGCCCAGGAAGCTTGACATCACCCCAGCTGGCGCAGCCCTCAATGCATCTCGATAGCTGACATACTGCTGGGGTGGAAGAAAGCTCCTGGGCTTCTTACCCCCAACATTCACACTGTACCATCCACCTCATCAAATCGCCCATCTTCCAACACATCCTCCCACACCAACCGTTCACCTGTCAGCCTCACTCTCTCCTTTCTCTTTGTATTCAGCCATTCACTTATCTTTCACAGGACTGTATCGAGGAACTTTCTCATCAATTGTTTACATTCATTCATATCATCATCACCATGCCTCTTTCTCACCATACTCTCAAGCCTATGTGCATACATGTTCACACTTTCACTCTTCACCATGCGAGCCTTCTCAAATTCATTCACCCTTTTATACTTCACACTCTCTTTCATTCATTTCACCTGCCCAAACAGTCTCTCCTTCATGACATCATATCTCAGTTCACCCAGACTCGTGATCAGACAGAAAAACTCTAGCACCTTCCCTTCTAAGCACTCTCCTAATACATTCACCCAATATCCCTTATTCTCCGGGTACTTGAGCTTACAATACCGCTCAAATTTCCCAAAGAATTCATCCATACTCTTCTCACCATGCAACCTAAACTTATCAACCTTTGGCACTTCCCTTATCAAAATAACTTTCCCCACATTCACTTCACTCTGACTCATGCCAATTATACCAACATTAAAAATGGTAAAAGGTGAAATAGGCGCTCATTACAATTCTTTGATTATGCATCATTGCGTTAGATTTCTTTAAAGACATTAATGTCTTTTAGGAACCTGAAGAGTGCTTGTTGATCAAAGTTTTTGGACATTGGAGATAAAACCGATTTCAGGGCTGTTTGCTGGATTAGTATTCAAGGAAGGGAATGCTCTTGTTCTCTGGTTAATGAGGGAGGGGCACTCTATAAGGATATGAAGCATGGACACCGGCACATTGCATGAGGCATAGATGGGTGGTGGGGTGCCACACATGAGGTGCCCATGCATGAGCCTTGTGTGCCCAATCCTCATCCTGCTCAATGGCTGGTCTCTATTTGGCAATGGAAGCACAAATGGTTTTATGGCATGAAGCTTAGTTAGGGGATCTATTACTTCCCACTCCTGCTGCTAAAGTGAGTAGGCATATGCCCTCACCAGTGGGTACTGGTCACTAGTGGGGACTGGTGCCCCAATGAGAGCAGGCCCTCTCCCAGCTTCATCCACCTTTTCATTTGGGTTTATCCCTATATGACCAGGAACCCAGCAGAAGGTGATCTTGTACTTAGTACTCATCCAGTACTGCCAGTCCTCAATTTTGAGGACAAATGGGTGCTTGTTGTGTAGAGAACTTATAGAATCTAGTCCACTTCTTGAGTCGGAATAGATTATATAAGAATCAGGTGGTGAGCTGGAAATCTCATGAAGTGCAGTAAGTATCGCTGTGAGTTCTGCTGTAAAAATGGATGCATGGGGTGGGAGTGTGACTAGGGTAGTCCCTGTGGGTGATATCACACCTGCCCCAACACCAGCAGGGCCTTTCGAACCATCAGTCAACACAGGTTTCATGGGATGGTTTTCGTTTATATGTTGCAAGAACATATTTTTCAGTGTGAGAGGGTAGAAGTCTGATTTATTGGGAATGTAGAAGTTTTCGCACACTTCAGTGGTGCCTCTGATCCACGGTGGAACTTGTGGTTGTTAGCTGGGCATCCCGATAACACTTTCAATATGCACTGCATGCTCACCCATCCTTAACCCAAATGGTTGTGCGATGGATGGAACTCTATCATAAATTGCATTTGAACATCTCCCTAGGATGCTCTGGTAGACTGGGGTATTAGGTATTTATTGGATACAGGGGAAATATTTCAGGTTCTGAATCGGGTGGTGGTATTTTAATGGGAGAAGGCGGGGCATTCAATGTGGAGTGTATACACTTTTTGGCAAAATCTGGACACTATGTCATAGATTTAGATGATTTTTTTTATGCAAGTTGGGTCTGGTGAGATAACAATACATACCAATTTTTATAGTTCTGGGTCACCCATGGCCATTTTTATGGCTAGCTCAATTTTTGGTCAAACTGGTTGACCAAAAAAGTTTGAGAGGTCATAACTTTGGCTAGAGTTAACCAATCAGAATAATTTTAGTACCAAAATACTCAGGATAAATCTTTCAAATGAGTGGAAAAATTACATTCCTAGGACAATTTCTGCTATGATGACCCTTTTTTTTAATTCTTTGACCTTTGACCCTGGCCAAAGTGCAACTTCAATCCTCCCCCAAAATTTTCTAAAGTTCGTTCTATTTATCCTCCATAGCTCCAGAAAAAATAAAAATGGGATCTCCATGGATTTTGAATCCATGGGCATTTATGTACCATCAGGTGGGTGGTATTTTCAGTCATGTTGCTCTACTGGGGACATTTATGACATCAGACAGTGTTAGTAAATAGTGATTTTGAGAAAGTTTGATGTATCTTGACACTGTCATCATATTTCAGTCTTTCCAAACATAACCTCTCCCCCTTCCTAGGCTGTCCTGCCTTTTTTTCAGTCTTAGATTCAATAAAACAAGAGATTATTTTTTATCATTTCAGAAATGTGAGACAAACAACATAATACCTTTCAAATATTACAATTTTTATTACCATACAAAATGATATTTAATACAAAACATTAGACAAAATATTATTTAAAACAAAAATTTAAAACATTATTTAATAAATACCTAGGTACTCATTTGAGCAGAGCCATCACTTTGTTTGTTGCATCAGACTCCTTCTTGCTAATCATGTAGCTTCTTCCTGTTGCAGTTTTTGGTTCTACTGACACCAAAATGTCAGAGATGTCCATAGTACAAGAATCTTCTATTTCAGGAAAGCAAAGACTGGGAGAGGGTCCATGCGGGTGAAGAAATTTCACCGTCACTTCTCGTGACTCTGGAAAAGCTTCAGGTATGCAAGCAAGCCACCAATGTCCATCATAAATCCCAGTGACATAGCCTGCAAGTTTTCCATTGAACACTGGACAGGAAATATTTTTTGTGACTGATTCTAATCTAAAAGCCTCACAGAGACTAAATGGCCAAACTTGGAGAGCCTCCTTTGATATTGGAATAAACAAATGAAGTTTTTGTGTGCCTGGAATAATTTTGGTTACAGGTCTCATTTTCAAAAGTTCTTCCTGTTCATATTCCTTTTGAGTTCCATATCCAAACTTCATATTCCCAAGCTCTCTTTAGTAGCCTCCCTTTTGATGGTGCCACCTATGCCATCTGATGGGCCCTTCCCATGGTTAGTGGCAAAAAAAAATGCCCCTCTGCTTCTATACCATATTCCTCTTTATGCCAGCAAAGATTCTGGAAAGATTTACAGTTTTTATACTGTGCTGCAGATCCACCCGAAAAGTAGTAAATTTTCTTTGCCATTTTGAATACTGATTTCAGATACTCTATCAAAATTCGCTTAAATAGATGCACTGACACATTAGCATGGATGTTACACTCTGAAATTATGGTTTATGAGTCATGACAGAGTTTTCCATCTTTGATGTGATAAAACACCCAAGGATGTATTGTCACCTGTGTGCAATTCCAATGATATCCCTGGGCTGTGTCTTGAATTCCAAATCAATAGTTTTATGAAAAATCACCAATTACTACAAATTCACCATCTGCAATTTTGTTTTTCACAGTTTCCAAGTACTGTGCTTGTGATTTTACAACAAAATCATGTCACACCAAAGTTTCAACACAATCACAAAATCTATCCTTGAAATCATCAAGCGGTAATACCATGGTTACCAGCTCTGACCTATCAGTTGATGTCCACTGTTTGAATTCAATATTATCCACATTCTCCTGTTTATAAAATTCAAATAGTTTTGCTTTTAGTTGATTCACAGGTGGACAGTACTTGCATGATCTCATGTACCATGCTGGATGGGCTGGATTACATACGACAGAGGCAACTAGATGATGGTACGACGGTAGATCAGTGATATCAGATATTTTGGATCCAACCATTATCAGTTTTACATTTTGATGTATTGTACATACACATACTGAGTGAGTTACACTGCCTCCCACAAGAACATACTCATGTGGCCGTAGCATAGCAAACTTTGAGAGTGATACATTTACCTCAGGGTACTTCACTTTGAAACTGCTATGAAGTTCCTTCAAACTGTTGAGAACAAGTCATTTCTGTAACCTCTGCTTTTCCCCTTCAATTCGCACTACTAGACAATCCTTCTTTCCTGGTAAAACCCAACTCATGTCATCACTATGATAATATTCAAGGACTAAATATTTTAGTTCCTCAGGAAGCACTCTGCCAAGCTTAGGGTTAGGTGAAGCTAACATTCCTTTCTCCTTTAGTATATGGTGAGTTGGTATAGCCATTCTCTGAGAGCAATCAAACTCGTTTATGAGTTTTCTAAAGCTCATACTGGTTGCAAATATGGTTAGAATTCTGATTTGATCCATCTGGCTTGATTGCAGATATTTTCCTTTAGAGACTGGATGACTTCTGGCATACAGTTCACGTTACATCTTTGCGGCACATCTCCTTGTTTTCCTAAACTACCACCCACGACCAAATCCAACTTTTCCCTAACAGATTCTTCAACTTTTAACCTTTTCTCAGGTATGTAAGTCGGATGCCTTTCGGCTTTCCTTTTATCAAAGGGGCTCTCACTGATGAAAGACAATAATTGGTTCAGTAAGTCAACTTCAACTTCCACAACATCTGAATCCTCTTTTTGACTAGGCATCTCATTGAACTCTTGTTCAGATGCTGAAGTTCCGGACTCTTCTGGAGTATTTTGCTCCATTGGTAACACTGAAAGCTTTTTCCTACAAACAGAACAAAGCTTATCAGCTTTGCTAAGAGATGAGAACTTCTGCAAAAGCTGAGCAGAAACATTTCTTAGGTCTTTCTTTTGCAGGGATTTATGCATCTTCAGCAGATCACTGCAGTACTTTCGATTTGCCATCTTAATGAAACAAAGCGTGAAAAAGATCCAAATAGTAAATTACTGTTTATAAACAATATACAATAAATTATATTTAAAATTGCCAATATATAATATCAATATATCTGCTTCAATCATTGTATTATCCTAGAAAATTGGTAAGCAAAGAGAGAAGTGCATAATAATCATGAAGTATTATATCTTAGTAGAAATAGGTCAAAGTTTAGGTGCAAAGGGCTGTAGGTTGGTAGACTGGTTTATAACTAACAAACATTTCCATTAGTGCTTTTTAAGATTTGATTCTTCATAAATTCGCAGAGAAAACACAAGAAAAGAGTAGGTACCTATTCAATGATCAACATGATTTTTAATTATTTTCATGTTTTCTCAGTACAGTGCTTCAACCCTAATAGCTATTAAGTTAGCTAATGGCTAGATCATAATGCATTGCTGAGAATAGGTTTATTACACTATTAGTTTAATCTTTCTTCCATACCTATTTTTGGAGGGTATAGCTACCTATATTCTGTAGGTACATTCAGTTTTGATCAAATTAAAGGATTTGGGAAAAATTGCCTTCTCTAATTTGAAATAGCTTGGCATAGTAAAAATATGTGATCAATCAAAAGTCACTATTAATTAATGGGTGTTCATTTTAGATGCCTAATAAGTAATAAATCATTCTCCTCTTTTTCATAATATAATAATTTGGTAGGTAGGTAGCTATATAAAAATCATTAGGTATTTCAAAATTATCAAAAATAAATAACAAAATTACACACCTGTAAATTATTTTAGGATCTGCAGATAATTTCACAATTAATATTAAGGGGACCACTGCCAAAACATGAAAAATATTCGCCAAAATTCACCTAATTAATTAATCGCAATGATTTTTATACCATTAAATAGGGTTTTCAAAGCTCATTCTAAATATATATTAATTATAAAAATATAACAATTTAATATTCATTAAGTAATATCAGTATTAGTGAAAGAGACAAATTTGCATAATGAATCGCTTCTACGCAATCTATAGCATGCTGCTATAGAGAGAAAAATAAATTTATATATATATATATATATATATAACTTCAAATGTGAAAAAACATTGCCAAAAGAGTTTGTTTGTAAGAGTAATTGAACTTCTTTAACTGGAGCAATCATGGGTAAGAAATTGCAAAAATGCGCTCTATAGAGCCAAAGAAGATAAAATGAGCTCTATAACAATGTATCATATGACTCAATATCTCCAATAGCAATTGAGCTTAAACCAATTTAAATTGAAGGAGACCACGGAAATGAAAGTTCAAGAACTAAGCAACTGTATGAGCATTTCATGACAATGTTTATATACCTTGAGGGAAGTGAATCGATTTGACCATTAAGGAAATGTGACATAAAGTTGATATTCCTTATATTGGGGGAAAAGACTTTGTTATTGGTAATAAATAGCCTATACTGCATGCATCAAAGGTTTATAATTGGATAAAGTCAGTACTTTGACGACGGCATGTTGTTCTTTACCAAACAAAATTATGCAGTCATCAATGAAACGCCTATACTACTCCTCATAAGTATACCAAGAGCAGTTGAGCCTTTGTTCACTAAGTAGCAGTCACAGGGAACTGGTCAGGCCATTACACGTTAGGAAAAATCTTCTAAGGGGTACCTAGCATTTCTCCATTATTCGTACCCCAAACGCCTGAGATCCCTTCAATCTCAGTCTTTTGCACCTATGAGTGCTCCACGAGAGAGGGATAGTGAGAGAGAGAAAGCAAAATAAAAAGAAAGCGAGAGAGAAAGAAGGATATAAAATAAAAAGATGAACTGACAGAGAAAGAGAAAGAAAGCGAACAGAAAGAGAGGGAGAGAGAAAGTAAGAAAGATAGAAACAGATTGTGTGAACAGAGAAAAGGATTATAAAGAAGATAGAATGAAAGAAAAGATATATAAAGAGTGATAAACAGAGAGCAAGAAAAATCTAAAGAAAGTGGGACCGAAAATGTGGGGGAAAGAAAGTGAAAAAGAGAGGATGAAAGAGAGAGTATGAGAGGGAGAGGGAGAGGGAGAGAGAGAAAGAGAGGGATTTTAAGATGGAGAGAGAAAGCGTGACAGAATGAGAGTAACGAGGAAAACAGGTACCCTAGTAAACCTTACGATCCATTCAAAGAGTGTACCTTTAAGTGAACACTTGAACAGCTGCAGTCCTCTAAAGGGTCAGATTGACGCACTAGAAGAGCACTCACGCCACGCTTCAAGTCTCCAAACGGCTATTTTTCAAGACTTTGTCTAGTCTCAACTTGAACTGTTCAACAGAGTTGCTGTTGACAACTTCCACTGGAAGTGCGTTCCAAGTGCCGCAGATGCTATACGTGAAAGATTTCCTACACAGATCACTCTGGTAACGCTTCAGTTCAGTCTTCGACTGACCTTCAAACAGGTAGCACGTGTTTCATAGAGCTCTCAGTCTGTTGATTTATTTTTCAGATTTTTCTACAGTTTGTTTGTTTTTTTCTCACCACAATCAGCGAAAGCTAAGTTGCTCTTCTTTTTTTTCTCATTACTACTTAAGTTCTTTCTTTGTTTGAATAAGTGATGGAGTTCGGGGATGAAAGTGAGCATGAGTGTCGGAATGTATGCATTGGTTGTGGTGTATTAGGTGAGGGGTATACATGTGTTGTATGTGAGCTGTGTGAATGCATTGTAGATTTAGAGGGGATGAGAAGGCAGGATTTAGACAGGATATGTAGGCTGAAGGGGTTAGTTGCTGAGCTCAGGAGGGAACTTAGTGTTAGGCCTAGAGCTGGGAATAGGTTAGGTGCTGAGGTAGGCCAGTTAAAACATAACATAACATAATTTCATGGATGACAAAAGCCACAAGGGCCTATCAAAGGTCATCCGTATCCATCAAATCCCACCCACATAATGCATCCATAAGATTTTGTCAGATCATGCATCTACAATATACAATTTAACAATCCATAGGAATGTCCAACCATGCATCTATAATATATAATTTAAAGCCTCCATAGGAGTATGTCAAAAACAAAATCAAAGTCCCCCAAAATATACAATAAAAAGAAACTGCATCCACAGGAATGAGTCAAGAAACATATCCACATACCAAAAAGTAAGAGATTAACCCTCCATCCCCATATAATCATCCAATCTGCGCTTGAAAACATTCAAGTTTGGGCTGTCTACAGTCTCAGGTGGCAAACTATTCCAATAATCCACCACTCTGTTAGTGAAAAAATATTTTCTAAAATCCAATCTGCACCTCTGTTTTTTAATCTTTAAGTGGTGGCCTCTAGTTCTATTACTACCTTCTAACTCAAATAACTTGCTGAAATCCAATTTATCCATCCCAGAAAAGATTTTAAAAAGCTCAATCATATCTCCCCTCACACACCTTCTTTCAAATGAAAACATATTTAATACCTTCAGTCTATCTTCATATTCAAGGTGCTTCAGGAATGGTATTATTTTTGTTGCCCTCCTTTGTACTGACTCTAATAAGTTTATATCATGTCTAAAATGTAGTGACCATGCCTGTATAAGGTACTCTAAATGTGGCCTGACATAAGAGTTGTATAGTTTAAGGATGACCTCCTTACTCTTGTAGCTAACATTTCTTTTAATGTAACCTAGCACCCTATTTGCTCTATTTTTTGCCTCAATACACTGCTTTGAAAATTTCAGTGACCTATCTACTACTACTCCTAAGTCCTTCTCATCTTGAACTGAATTAAGCCAATACCCATCCATCTAGAGCTAAATTCCCTGTTATCTCTTCCCATGTTAATAACTTTGCATTTATTAAGGTTAAAAGTCATCTGCCACTTCTGAGCCCAAGCTAACAACTTATTTAAGTCACCCTGCACTTTAAAGCTACCCTCAACCTCTTTGACTACAGCTGCCAATTTAGTGTCATCAGCAAAAATTGACACTTTGCTATTTACCCCTTGCCCAAGATCATTTACATAGATTATAAATAATAAAGGGCCTAAAACTGATCCCTGAGGTATGCCACTAATAACATTCCTCCACTCTGACCTCACTCTATTCAGTACCACTCTCTGTTTCCCACATATCCCATGCAGCTTTAATTTATGAACTAGTCTTCTATGTGGAACCTTATCAAAAGCTTTGCTGAAATCTAAGTAGATCTACCTTTTCTAAAACCATGCTGAGCATCATTAATTAACCTGCTACTCTCTAGATGATCAGAAATTCCCTTCTTAACCATCTTCTCAAGAATTTTACAGACTATAGAAGTTAAGCTTACCGGTCTAAAGTTATTTGGGTCCTCTTTGCTTCCCTTTTTAAAAATTGGCACTACATTTGCACATTTCCAATCATTTGGTATTTCTCCAGACTCTAGTGATCTAATTAATATCTTCTCAAGAGCTACTGCAATACTTTCTACACCTTCTTTGAGTATCCTAGAATGAATGTTGTCAGGGCCAGATGCCTTAATAGTATTTAACTGCATTATAAGCCCTTAATTTCTTCTCTGTCTATATTAATAGAATTTATCAAAACCCCTTCATATTTAATAGGACCTATTTTATCACTGTTAGATTTATTATTGATTCTATAATAGCTAAAGAATTTTTTAGGATCTTTATTATTATTTTTCGCTAAATTAATTTCTGCTGTCCTTTTGGTCTTCTTAATAATCTTATTTAGTTCATTTCTGGTTGACCTATAATGGTTTAAATTATCTAAACTACTCTCACTTTGTAATCTCTGGTATGCCCTTTTTTTATCTGAAACTTTATTAGCTATCTCTTGATTCCACCATAATGGTTTCCTACATTTCTTCCTAATAGACTTCATTGGAATACACTGTTCCTGAACCATGTTTAATATAGTCTTAAAAATATCCCACATCTCATAAGTATTCTTTCCATGGAATTCTATATCCCACCTAATCTGATTTAGCATGCTGCGTAATTTATCGTAATCTTCCCTATAAAAATTTTGAATTTTTGTGGAGTTTGTCGTTGTTCTACCCTTAACTATTTGCAAATTAAACCGAACCATCTGATGATCACTGTTTCCCAATGATTCCCCTACACTCAATCCTTGAACTAAGTGATCATCATTTGAAAGAATTAGATCTAATATATTGGCACCCCTTGTTGGCTTATTAACAAATTGGGTCAAAAAGTTATCCTCAAAACACTCCATAAACTTACAACTTGCTCTATCTCTTCCTATCATATTTTGCTAGTCTACAGACGTTAAATCAAAGTCACCAAGAATAACTGTACCTTCTTTGTATCCTTTAGTTATTTCCCTAATCATTAACTCACCGATACAATCAGTCTGTCCTGGTGGTCTATAAAAAGCTCCCAAGTGTATTTTCCTATTTTTACCAACCTTAATATCTATCCATAATGATTCACCTTCTCCTTGATTTATAGAGTTATTCAGATTTGAAGAAATGCTATTTCTGATATAAATAATCAACCCACCACCAGTCCTATCTCTCCTTTGACTAATGTACATAGTATAACCTTCTAGTTCAAATTCACTGACATTATCATTAAATATATTTTCATTAACCCATGATTCAACTATACATATTATATCTATATCTTCATGAATGATATAACTAAATAATTCATCCTTCTTATTTCTAAGACTACAGCATTTGTGTAAAGACAACTCAGCCCACCTATCCCTGAAGCACCTGAGGGCCTATCTCCTCTGCATCTCCTTTCTCTCCTTCCCCGACCCTGTACTCTTGTATTTCCCTGACCACTATCACTACTCAAGTAATTTAACACTAAAGCACTTCCATTAGCCTGCCTACCTTCTACAAATCTGTGTTTGCTTACTTTCCCTGAACACTATAAAAACCTAGTTTCCCGCCTCTAAAGACCTAATAACACTATCTAATTCCTGCCACAAAACCTCAACCCCATCTCGGCTCAGATAGAGTCCATCCATCACATACAAACCCTTATTCCCATAAAACCCACTCCAAACATCTACGAACACCAATCCTGACTCCTCGCACAAACCTTTCACATATTCATTCAACCCCATTGCACGAGACAACCATTCCACCCCCGCATCCATTCTCGGAAGCACACCTGAAACAACGCCTTTTACTCTACTTTCACAAATCCTTTCAATCAGCCTTTTATACCGCTGTCGTAACTCACAAGTACCCACCTTCTTTACATGGTTTACTCCAACATGTGTAATCACAACTGCTTCCCTCTCACACCCAGACACCAACCTATCATACCTCTCACACACATCATTTACACCAGCACCCGGCAGACAAACTCTCACTCCCTTCCATTTACTTTCACTCAACTTCCTATCTAAATACCTAATCTGAGAGTCACCCATCACAATCACCTTAGTCATTCTCCTATTCTCTCTAGGCCTAGTATTACCCTCCCTCCTGCTCTCACTCACTCTACCTCTTATTCTACTTTCAGGCACGGCCACACCAGACAAATCTCTTTCAAATTCTTCCTCTCTCAGGGCATCAAATCTGTTAGTTAGCCTAACAGGTTCCATGTCCCTCTCATTTATACACCTAACCTGTCCTAACTTATCTATTCTGTTCACTTTCACCCACCACTCATCGTCACTTACTTCACTTACTGCTTTCTCTCCAGTCCCTGTTCTAGGCCTAACTTCCTCCCTCCTGGTCCTAATCTGACTCTTCAAACGTACACTTGCATCTCTTCTCACTTCAGACACTAAATCGTTCAGTCTCAAGCATTCCGTCGGTAATCGACTCACTTCCTCAGTCAAAGCACATACACGGCACTCAGTCACATTCACTCTCCTCTCTACACCACAGACATCGCACACTACATACACAATACTTTCAAAAGGCATACTCTCTACATCCAAACAGTCAGCCATACTTAAACAAGAACAATAATAGAAACAAAAACTTACGAACAACAAGAATTTGACCCGAATTTGTGCACACAAGTTTAAAACCTGCTAATGAAGATGGCCACCGAAGTAAACAAAAGTCACTTTCTCACCAAAACAAAATAACCACAATTTAACTTTGTTATATTAACCAAATATATAATCTAATAACTTAATATTTATGTTTAATATGTCACACACCAAAAAAAGCAAACAATAAAAATATTCTGAGAGCTCTACGAAACACATGCTACCTGAAGGTAGAGGGCCGGTGGAGGAGGTAGGATATGATAGTTCTAGGGATAGTGAAGTTAGCCCCCTTAGATTAGTTAGAAATAGGACTAGTGAGGATGGGGGACAGTGGAGAGTGGTTAGGAAACGTGAAGCTAGGGAGGCTTCCCCTGTTCTTTGTGAGAATAGGGTTGCCTCTGTTGAGGTTGTTAGCCAGGGGCAGAATAGGTGTGTGAGTCAGAGGGACACAGAACCTATTAGCTTGACTAATAGATTCAGTGCCCTAAGAGAGGAAGTAACTGGAAGTGATATGACTGATGGGGGTGGGGGTGGAGTTCGAGTGACTGGTAGTTTGAATGAGAATAGGAGTGGGGATGGAGTTAGGTCTGTGGGGGTTAGGAATAGGAGTCTGACTGAAGTGCTTGTGATGGGTGATTCGCGTGTTAGATATTTAGATAGGAAGTTGAATGCAAGTAGATTGAATGGTTTGAGGGTGTGTTTGCCGGGTGCTGGAGTGAGAGATCTGTCTGATAGGTATGAGGAGCTGGTGTCTGGCTGTGCAAGGGATGCAGTTGTGATTACACATGTAGGAGTGAATGATATGAAGAAAGTGGGTGCATGTGAGTTACGTGAGAGGTACAAGAGGTTGATTGAAAAGGTGAAAAAAAGTAGAATGAAAGGTGTTGTAACAGTTCTGCTTCCAAGAATGGATGTTATTGTTATTATTGTTATTGTTGTTGTTATTTAACAGGTCCCACTCCGCCGAAATGGCGCTCTGCAGGACCATTGACATATAGTTTTCTTTTTCAATGAGCATATGATTCACAAATGGTCTTATCACTTAAATCATAACACTCAGGGAACAAATGTGCTTTCAATTTTCTTTTAGAGTAAAATAACCGAGAATACTGAAAAAGTTCCAAATTTTCATAAGGGAGATTATGTAAAACTTCGAAGCTTGCTAAATTTGGTAGATTGGGATGTAGAATTCAGAGGTAAAAATGCTTATGGGATGTGGGATACTTTCAAGCATATAATAAATGTAGTCCAAGAGCAATGTATCCCAATGAAGGCCATTAGGAACAAAAGTAGGAAACCATTATGGTGGAATCAGGAGATAGCTAGAAAAATTTCAGAGAAGAAAAGGGCATACAAAAAATTACATGTAGAAAATTTTATTCAAAATTTAAGTGATTATAGAATGGCTAGGAATGAGTTAAATAAGATTATAAGGAAGAACAAAAGGGTGTCACAAATTAAATTAGCTCAGGATAGCAACAAAGATCCTAGAAAGTTCTTTAGTTACTATAAAATTAATAACAAGTCTGGCAGAGTTAAAATAGGACCTATCAAATATGAAGGGGTTGTGAGAGAAACTGATGAGGAAATAGTTGAGGTACTAAATGGTCATTTTGCATCAGTATTTACAAAGGAGAAGCTAAATAGTCTTATGTATAGTACTCATGGGTCAGGGAAAGAGGTGTTTACCAACATTAGTGTGGATTGGAGGATGATAAAAGGACTAATAGGTGAGTTAGATACTACCAAGGCCTCCGGCCCTGATAATATTCATTCTAGGATACTTAAAGAAGGTGTAGAAAGTATCTCAATAGCTCTGGAGAAGTTATATACTAGGTCACTGGAATATGGAGAAATACCCGATGATTGGAAGAGAGCGAATGTAGTCCCCATTTTCAAGAAGGGTAGTAAAGAGGATCCAAATAACTTTAGACCGGTTAGCCTAACTCCTGTAGTCTGTAAAATTCTTGAGAAAATAGTTAAAAAAGGGATTTGCCAACATCTAGAGAGGGAGGGGTTAATCAGCGATGCTCAGCATGGGTTTAGATCAGGTAGATCATGTTTGACAAACTTACTAGACTTTCTGGAATTTGTAACAGATCAAGTAGATAAGGGAGAGAATGTAGATATAATTTACTTAGATTTTAGTAAAGCATTTGATAAGGTACCACATAGGAGACTAGTTCATAAATTAAAAATGATTGGGATATGTGGGGGTGTTTCAAATTGGATAGCTGAGTGGCTGAAAGACAGGAAGCAAAGGGTAGTGCTAAATGGTGTAAAGTCAGAGTGGAGGGATGTTATCAGTGGGGTTCCTCAGGGATCAGCTCTCGGTCCATTATTATTTGTCATCTATATAAACGATCTTGGGGAGGCAGTTAATAATAAAGTGTCAATTTTTGCGGATGATACCAAATTAGCAGCTGTAGTTAAAGATATTGATGATAATTTTAAAGTGCAGGGGGATTTAAATAAATTGTTATCCTGGGCACATAAGTGGCAAATGACTTTCAACCTTGATAAGTGCAAAGTTATTAACATGGGAAAAGATAATAGAGAATTTAACTATGAAATGGATGGGCATTGGCTGAGCTCAGTAGAGGATGAGAAAGATCTAGGAGTAGTAATAGATAAGTCATTAAGGTTTTCTAAGCAGTGTATTGAAGCAAGAAATAGGGCAAATAGAGTGCTGGGTTTTATTAAGAGAAATGTCAGTTACAAAAGTAAGGAGGTTATTCTTACACTCTATAACTCTTATGTTAGGCCACATCTAGAGTACTGTATACAGGCATGGTCCCCACATTTTAGACACGATATTAACCTTCTTGAGTCAGTGCAACGGAGGGCAACAAAGATTATTCCTTCCCTGAGGCACCTTGAATATATAGATAGACTGAGGGTATTAAATATCTTCTCGTTCGAAAGGAAGTGTGTGAGAGGGGATATGATTAAGTTGTTTAAAAAAATTTCCGGAAGAGATAAATTGGATGTTAGCAAATTTTTTGAGTTAGATGATGGAAATCGGACTAGAGATCACAACTTGAAAATTAAAAAGCAAGGGTCTAGGTTGGATTTAAGAAAATATTTTTTCACCAATAGAGTGGTAGACTTCTGGAACAAATTGCCGCAGAGGGTAGTAGGTAGTCCAAATCTAAATGTATTTAAGAGGAGGTTGGATGAGTTTATGGGGAGGGAAGGTTGTGATGGTTCCTAAGTTTTGTATATATTAATATTGTTTGTATATATCTATAGCTGCATGATTTAGTTCTTGGCAAGCCTTGATTGGTGATACCCTTGTTTCTGGATGAAATCCTCTGGATGTAGTTTTCCTGGGAGTTTGGGGCCTTAAAAAAGAGGCCGTTTGACTCGGATGACCTATGATGAGCCCTTGTGGCTTTTGTCATCTGTTATATTATATTGTGGGGGACTTTGATTTTGTCTTTCCCTGGTGATGGGGCTTTTTGTGGGTGGGTTTTGACGGAGGCGGATGACCTTTGATAGGCCCTTGTGGCTTTTGTCATCCGTGTAATTATGTTATGTTAAAATCTTGGAGCAGCACATTTGAAGGTGCGAAAGCCAGCACCTGTTAAAAATCTTGGCTCAAAAAGGGTTACTCCGGTGGCAGCTCTAGGGATAGTGGGGTAGATTGAATGTCTCGTGCGATTGGGCTGAATGATTATGTGAGGAGGATGTGTGAGATGGAAGGTGTCATGTTTGTGGATGTGTGGGATAGGTTTGTGGGAATGAAAGAAATGTATGCGATGGATGGACTGCATTTGAGTAGGAGGGGGGTAGATGTGTTGTGGGAGAAGTATGATCGTGTTATTAGGTCTTTGCAGGCGCGAAACTAGATACTAATAGTGGTCAGGAAATTATGAGAGGACATTATAGTACTGAAAGTAGAATAGACTTGGCAGATAACAGAAATAGGTTCCAAGGCGATAGAGGTGAGGTCATTCAGGTTGGAAGAGGTGCTTCAGGGATAGGGGGGTTAAATTGTTTCTATACAAATGCTCGTAGTCTTAGAAACAAGAACAATGAGCTATTTAGTTATATTAGCGATGAGGATATAGATATATTATAACATAACATAATTACACGGATGAAAAAAAAGCCACAAGGGCCTATCAAAGGTCATCCGCCTCCGTCAAAACCCACCCACAAAAAGCACCATCACCAGGGAGAGACAAAATCAAAGTCTCCCACAATATAATATAACAGATGACAAAAGCCACAAGGGCTCATCATAGGTCATCCGAGTCAAACGGCCTCTTTTTTAAGGCACCCAAACTCCCAGGAAAACTACATCCAGAGGATTTCATTCAGAAACAAGGGTATCACCAATCAAGGCTTGTCAAGAACTAAATCATGCAGCTATAGATATATACAAACAACATTAATATATACAAAACTTAGGAACCATCACAACCTTCCCTTCCCATAAACTCATCCAACCTACTCTTAAATACATTTAGATTTGGACTACCTCTGCGGCAATTTGTTCCAGAAGTCTACCACTCTATTGGTGAAAAAATATTTTCTTAAATCCAACCTACACCCTTGCTTTTTAATTTTCAAGTGGTGACCTCTAGTCCGATTTCCATCATCTAGCTCAAAAAACTTGCTAACATCCAATTTATCTATCCCGGAAAAAATTTTAAAGAGCTCTATCATATCCCCTTTCACACACCTCCTTTCGAACAAGAACATATTTAATACCCTCAGTCTATCTATATATTCAAGGTGCCGCAGGGAAGGAATAATCTTTGTTGCCCTCCGTTGCACTGACTCGAGAAGATTAATATCGTGTCTAAAATGTGGGGACCATGCCTGTATACAGTACTCTAGATGTGGCCTGACATAAGAGTTATAGAGTTTAAGAATAACCTCCTTACTTTTGTAACTGACATTTCTCTTAATGAAACCCAGCACTCTATTTGCCCTATTTCTTGCTTCAATACACTGCTTAGAAAACCTTAATGACTTATCTATTACTACTCCTAGATCTTTCTCATCCTCTACTGAGCTCAGCCAATGCCCATTCATTTCATAGTTAAATTCTCTATTATCTTTTCCCATGTTAATAACTTTGCACTTATCAACCTACTCTTAAATACATTTAGATTTGGACTACCTCTGCGGCAATTTGTTCCAGAAGTCTACCACTCTATTGGTGAAAAAATATTTTCTTAAATCCAACCTACACCCTTGCTTTTTAATTTTCAAGTGGTGACCTCTAGTCCGATTTCCATCATCTAACTCAAAAAACTTGCTAACATCCAATTTATCTATCCCAGACAAAATTTTAAAGAGCTCAATCATATCCCTTCTCACGCACCTCCTTTCGAATGAGAACATATTTAATACCCTCAGTCTATCTATATATTCAAGGTGCCTCAGGGAAGGAATAATCTTTGTTGCCCTCCGTTGCACTGACTCAAGTAGGTTAATATCATGTCTAAAATGTGGGGACCATGCCTGTATACAGTACTCTAGATGTGGCCTAACATAAGAGTTATAGAGTTTAAGAATAACCTCCTTACTTTTGTAACTGACATTTCTCTTAATAAAACCCAGCACTCTATTTGCCCTATTTCTTGCTTCAATATACTGCTTAGAAAACCTTAATGACTTATCTATTACTACTCCTAGATCTTTCTCATCCTCTACTGAGCTCAGCCAATGCCCATCCATTTCATAGTTAAATTCTCTATTATCTTTTCCCATGTTAATAACTTTGTACTTATCAAGGTGGAAAGTCATTTGCCACTTATGTGCCCAGGATAACAATTTATTTAAATCAATATCTTTAACTACAGCTGCTAATTTGGTATCATCCGCAAAAATTGACACTTTATTATTAACTGCCTCCCCAAGATCGCTAATATAGATGACAAATAATAATGGACCGAGAACTGATCCCTGAGGAACCGCACTGATAACATCCCTCCACTCTGACTTTACACCATTTAGCACTACCCTTTGCTTCCTGTCTTTCAGCCACTTAGCAATCCAATTTGAAACACCCCCACATATCCCAATCATTTTTAATTTATGAACTAGTCTCCTGTGTGGTACCTTATCAAATGCTTTACTAAAATCTAAGTAAATTATATCTACATTCTCTCCCTTATCTACTTGATCTGTTACAAACTCCAGAAAGTCTAGTAAGTTTGTCAAACATGATCTACCTGATCTAAACCCATGCTGAGCATCGCTGATTAACCCCTCCCTCTCTAGATGTTGGCAAATCCCTTTTTTAACTATTTTCTCAAGAATTTTACAGACTACAGGAGTTAGGCTAACCGGTCTAAAGTTATTTGGATCCTCTTTACTACCCTTCTTGAAAATGGGGACTACATTCGCTCTCTTCCAATCATCGGGTATTTCTCCATATTCCAATGACCTAGTATATAACTTGTCCAGAGCTATTGAGATACTTTCTACCCCTTCTTTAAGTATCCTAGAATGAATATTATCAGGGCCGGAGGCCTTGGTAGTATCTAAATCACCTATTAGTCCTTTTATCATCCTCCGATCCACACTAATCTTAGTAAACACCTCTTTCCCTGACCCATGAGTACTATACATAAGACTATTTAGCTTCTCCTTTGTAAATACTGATGCAAAATGACCATTTAGTACCTCAACTATTTCCTCATCAGTTTCTCTCACAACCCCTTCATATTTGATAGGTCCTATTTTAACTCTGCCAGACTTGTTATTAATTTTATAGTAACTAAAAAACTTTCTAGGATCTTTGTTGCTATCCTGAGCTAATTTAATTTCTGACACCCTTTTGTTCTTCTTTATAATCTTATTTAACTCATTCCTAGCCATTCTATAATCACTTAAATTTTTAATATTATTTTGTATCTGTAATTTTTTGTATGCCCTTTTCTTCTCTGAAATTTTTCTAGCTATCTCCTGATTCCACCATAATGGTTTCCTACTTTTGTTCCTAATTGCCTTCATTGGGATACATTGTTCTTGGACTACATTTATTATATGCTTGAAAGTATCCCACATCCCATAAGCATTTTTACCTCTGAATTCTATATCCCAGTCTACCAAATTTAGCAAGCTTCGAAGTTTTACATAATCTCCCTTATGAAAATTTGGAACTTTTTCAGCATTCTCAGTTATTTTACCCTTCTCAATTCCCAAGTTAAAACGAACTATCTGATGGTCACTATTTCCCAATGCTTCCCCAACAGTCAATTCTTGAACTAAATGATCACTGTTAGAAAGTACTAAATCTAATATATTGTCCTCCCTGGTTGGCTCATTAACAAATTGATTCAAAAAATTATCCTCAAAGCATTCTATGAACCTGCCACTTGTTCTATCCCTACCTATCATATTTTCCCAGTCCACAGAGTTTAAGTTGAAGTCCCCAATAATAACTGCATCTGTTTCACATCCCTTACTTATTTCCCTTATCATTAGTTCATCCATATCATCAGTCTGCCCAGGTGGCCTGTAAAAAGCTCCCAAATGCACCATTCTATTTTTACTGAACCTAATATTTATCCAAAGTGACTCAACTCCATCCTGCTTTATTGAAGTATTTAAACTTGAAACAATGTTGTTTTTTATATAGATAATTATTCCTCCACCAATCCTACCTGTCCTTTGACTAATGTACATATTATAGCCCTGTAAATCAAATTCACTTAAAGTGTCACTAAATTCTATTTCATTAACCCATGATTCAGTAACGCATAATATATCTATATCCTCATTGCTAATATAACTAAATAGCTCATGCTTCTTGTTTCTAAGACTACAAGCATTTGTATAGAAACAATTTAACCCCCCTATCCCTGAAGCACCTCTTGAAACTTGAATGACCTCACCTCTATCGCCTTGGAACCTATTTCTGTTATCTGCCAAGTCCATTCTACTTTCAGTACTATAATGTCCTGTCATAATTCCCTGACCACTATTAGTATCTAGTTTCGCGCCCGCAAAGACCTAATAACACGATCATACTCCTCCCACAACACATAACAAACATAACATAACATAACATAATTACACGGATGACAAAAGCCACAAGGGCCTATCAAAGGTCATCCGCCTCCGTCAAAACCCACCCACAAAAAGCACCATCACCAGGGGAAGACAAAATCAAAGTCCCCCACAATATAATATAACGGATGACAAAAGCCACAAGGGCTCATCATAGGTCATCCGAGTCAAGCGGCCTCTTTTTCAAGGCACCCAAACTCCCAGGAAAACTACATCCAGAGGATTGCATCCAGAAACAAGGGTATCACCAATCAAGGCTTGTCAAGAACTAAATCATGCAGCTATAGATATATACAAACAATATTAATATATACAAAACTTAGGAACCATCACAACCTTCCCTTCCCATAAACTCATCCAACCTACTCTTAAATACATTTAGATTTGGACTACCTACTACCCTCTGCGGCAATTTGTTCATAAGTCTACCACTCTATTGGTGAAAAAATATTTTCTTAAATCCAACCTACACCCTTGCTTTTTAATTTTCAAGTGGTGACCTCTAGTCCGATTTCCATCATCTAACTCAAAAAACTTGCTAACATCCAATTTATCTATCCCGGAAAAAATTTTAAACAGCTCAATCATATCCCCTCTCACACACCTCCTTTCGAACGAGAACATATTTAATACCCTCAGTCTATCTTCATATTCAAGGTGCCTCAGGGAAGGAATAATCTTTGTTGCCCTCCGTTGCACTGACTCAAGAAGGTTAATATCGTGTCTAAAATGTGGGGACCATGCCTGTATACAGTACTCTAGATGTGGCCTAACATAAGAGTTATAGAGTTTAAGAATAACCTCCTTACTTTTGTAACTGACATTTCTCTTAATAAAACCCAGCACCCTATTTGCCCTATTTCTTGCTTCAATACACTGCTTAGAAAACCTTAATGACTTATCTATTACTACTCCTAGATCTTTCTCATCCTCTACTGAGCTGAGCCAATGCCCATCCATTTCATAGTTAAATTCTCTAGTATTTTTTCCCATGTTAATAACTTTGCACTTATCAAGGTTGAAAGTCATTTGCCACTTATGTGCCCAGGATAACAATTTATTTAAGTCCCCCTGCACTTTAAAATTATCATCAATATCTTTAACTACAGCTGCTAATTTGGTATCATCCGCAAAAATTGACACTTTATTATTAACTGCCTCCCCAAGATCGTTTATATAGATGACAAATAATAATGGACCGAGAACTGATCCCTGAGGAACCCCACTGATAACATCCCTCCACTCTGACTTTACACCATTTAGCACTACCCTTTGCTTCCTGTCTTTCAGCCACTCAGCTATCCAATTTGAAACACCCCCACATATCCCAATCATTTTTAATTTATGAACTAGTCTCCTGTGTGGTACCTTATCAAATGCTTTACTAAAATCTAAGTAAATTATATCTACATTCTCTCCCTTATCTACTTGATCTGTTACAAACTCCAGAAAGTCTAGTAAGTTAGTCAAACATGATCTACCTGATCTAAACCCATGCTGAGCATCGCTGATTAACCCCTCCCTCTCTAGATGTTGGCAAATCCCTTTTTTAACTATTTTCTCAAGAATTTTACAGACTACAGGAGTTAGGCTAACCGGTCTAAAGTTATTTGGATCCTCTTTACTACCCTTCTTGAAAATGGGGACTACATTTGCTCTCTTCCAATCATCGGGTATTTCTCCATATTCCAATGACCTAGTATATAACTTGTCCAGAGCTATTGAGATACTTTCTACCCCTTCTTTAAGTATCCTAGAATGAATATTATCAGGGCCGGAGGCCTTGGTAGTATCTAAATCACCTATTAGTCCTTTTATCATCCTCCGATCCACACAAATGTTAGTAAACACCTCTTTTCCTGACCTATGAGTACTATACATAGGACTATTTAGTTTCTCTTTTGTAAATACTGATGCAAAATGACCATTTAGTACCTCAACTATTTCCTCATCAGTTTCTCTCACAAACCCTTCATATTTGATAGGTCCTATTTTAACTCTGCCACACTTGTTATTAATTTTATAGTAACTAAAGAACTTTCTAGGATCTTTGTTGCTATCCTGAGCTAATTTAATTTGTGACACCCTTTTGTTCTTCTTTATAATCTTATTTAACTCATTCCTAGCCATTCTATAATCACTTAAATTTTGAATATTATTTTGTACCTGTAATTTTTTATATGCCCTTTTCTTCTCTGAAATTTTTCTAGCTATCTCCTGATTGCACCATAATGGTTTCCTACTTTTGTTCCTAATGGCCTTCATTGGGATACATTGTTCTTGGACTACATTTATTATATGCTTGAAAGTATCCCACATCCCATAAGCATTTTTACCTCTGAATTCTATATCCCAGTCTACCAAATTTAGCAAGCTTCGAAGTTTTACATAATCTCCCTTATGAAAATATGGAACTTTTTCAGCATTCTCAGTTATTTTACCCTTCTCAATTCCCAAGTTAAAACGAACTATCTGATGGTCACTATTTCCCAATGCTTCCCCAACAGTCAATTCTTGAACTAAATGATCACTGTTAGAAAGTACTAAATCTAATATATTGTCCCCCCTCGTTGAATCGTTAACAAATTGATTCAAAAAAATTATCCTCAAAGCATTCTATGAACCTGCCACTTGTTCTATCCCTACCTATCATATTTTCCCAGTCCACAGAGTTTAAGTTGAAGTCTCCAATAATAACTGCATCTGTTTCACATCCCTTACTTATTTCCCTTATCATTAGTTCATCTATATCATCAGTCTGCCCAGGTGGCCTGTAAAAAGCTCCCAAATGCACCATTCTATTTTTACTGAACCTAATATCTATCCAAAGTGACTCAACTCCATCCTGCTTTATTGAAGTATTTAAACTTGAAACAATGTTGTTTTTTATATAGATAATTATTCCTCCACCAATCCTACCTGTCCTTTGACTAATGTACATATTATAGCCCTGAAAATCAAATTCACTTATAGTGTCACTAAATTCTATTTCATTAACCCATGATTCAGTAACGCATAATATATCTATATCCTCATTGCTAATATAACTAAATAGCTCATCCTTCTTGTTTCTAAGACTACGAGCATTTGTATAGAAACAATTTAACCCCCCTATCCCTGAAGCACCTCTTGAAACTTGAATGACCTCACCTCTATCGCCTTGGAACCTATTTCTGTTATCTGCCAAGTCCATTCTACTTTCAGTACTATAATGTCCTCTCATAATTCCCTGACCACTATTAGTATCTAGTTTCCCGCCCGCAAAGACCTAATAACACGATCATACTCCTCCCACAACACATCTACCCCCCTCCTACTCAAATGCAGTCCATCCATCGCATACATTTCTTTCATTCCAACAAACCTATCCCACACATCCACAAACATGACACCTTCCATCTCACACATCCTCCTCACATAATCATTCAGCCCAATTGCACGAGACATCCATTCTACCCCAACATCCATTCTTGGAAGCACACCTGTCACAACACCTTTCATTCTACTTTCTTTCACCTTTTCAATCAACCTCTTGTACCTCTCACGTAACTCACATGCACCCACTTTCTTCACATCATTCACTCCTACATGTGTAATCACAACCGCATCCCTTGCACAGCCAGACACCAGTTCCTCATACCTATCAGACAGATCTCTCACTCCAGCACCCGGCAAACACACCCTCAAACCATTCAATCTACTTGCATTCAACTTCCTATCTAAATATCTAACTCAAATGCAGTCCATCCATCGCATACATTTCTTTCATTCCAACAAACCTATCCCACACATCCACAAACATGACACCTTCCATCTCACACATCCTCCTCACAAAATCATTCAGCCCAATTGCACGAGACATCCATTCTACCCCAACATCCATTCTTGGAAGCACACCTGTCAAAACACCTTTCATTCTAATTTCTTTCACCTTTTCAATCAACCTCTTGTACCTCTCACGTAACTCACATGCACCCACTTTCTTCACATCATTCACTCCTACATGTGTAATCACAACCGCATCCCTTGCACAGCCAGACACCAGCTCCTCATACCTATCAGACAGATCTCACTCCAGCACCCGGCAAACACACCCTCAAACCATTCAATCTACTTGCATTCAACTTCCTATCTAAATATCTAACTCGCGAATCACCCATCACAAGCACTTCAGTCAGATTCCTATTCCTAACCCCCACAGACCTAACTCCATCCCCACTCCTATTCTCATTCAAACTACCAGTCACTCAAACTCCACCCCCACCCCCATCAGTCATATCACTTCCAGTTACTTCCTCTCTTAGGGCACTGAATCTATTAGTCAAGCTAATAGGTTCTGTGTCCCTCTGACTCACACACCTATTCTCCCCCTGACTAACAACCTCAACAGAGGCAACCCTATTCTCACAAAGAACAGGAGAAGCCTCCCTAGCTTCATGTTTCCTAACCACTCTCCACTGTCCCCCATCCTCACTAGGCCTATTTCTAACTAATCTAAGGGGGCTAACTTCACTATCACTAGAACTATCATATCCTACCTCCTCCACCGGCCCTCTACCTACACCTGAAACATCTAACTGGCCTACCTCAGCACCTAACCTATTCCCAGCTCCAGGCCTAACACTAAGTTCCCTCCTGAGCTCAGCAACTAACCCCTCCAGCCTACATATCCTGTCTAAATCCTGCCTTCTCATCCCCTCTAAATCTACAATGCATTCACGCAGCCCACATACAACACATGTATACCCCTCACCTAATACACCACAACCAATGCATACATTCCGACACTCATGCTCACTTTCATCCCCAAACTCCATCACTTATTCAAACAAAGAAAGAACTTAAGTAGCAATAAGAAAAAAAAAGAAGAGCAACTTAGCTTTCGCTGATTGTGGTGAGAAAAAAACAAACAAACTATAGAAAAATCTGAAAAATAGATCAACAGACTGAGAGCTCTATGAAACACGTACTACCTGTTCGAAGGTCAGTCGAAGACTGACACCAAGCCATGACTGAATCCACCTAAATATACTGCCATCGATCCTGTGTATTTTAACTTTGCTCAGAAGCCATAAGTGTGGCACTCGAACAAAAGCCTTACTAAAGTCCAAGTATAAAATATCATAGTTTTCATCATTATCTGCTGCTTCATACACCTTACTATGAAAAGACAGAAAATTAGTCAGAAAGGATTTACCCTTACTAAAGCCATGCTGTGATTCTTTTATCAACTTATGCTTATCCAAGTGATCTCCAATATTCCTTGCTATAATAGATTCCATCATTTTCCTTATTACTGATGTCAAACTTACTGGTCTGTAATTAGACATATTTGTTTTGGTAATTGTGAAGACGATGACTTTGATTTTGTCTTCCCCTGGTGATGGTGCTTTTTGTGGGTGGGTTTTGACGGAGGCGGATGACCTTTGATAGGCCCTTGTGGCTTTTGTCATCCGTGTAATTATGTTATGTTATGTTATGTTATCCTAGGCCTAGTTTTTTCGGGGCTACTTTTCGTTGTTACTTTTTTAGAGATGAAATCGAAGAATTTTATGGCGATTTTCGTTTTTATGCTGGGGGGCTGTGCCCCCCAAACCCCCCCCAAAGGATTGAAACTCAGGGTCATCGCAGTGTTATCCCCGCAGCGAGCCGTACCCAACAACGAGCCGACGCTCAAAATAATCGCATCCGGCCATCGTCTACACAATTACCTTTGTTTTATCCCCTTTCTTTAATATAGGTATCACATTGGCTTTCTTCCATGCCACTGGCACAATGCCAGTCTCCAATGATTTTCTAAAGATGCATGCTAGGGGCTCACTTAACACATCCTTACATTCTTTTAAAATTCTAGGAAAGACTGTTAAGGCAGGACCTTATTTATTGCTATCGTATATTCCACGTTTTAACCATCATCTCCCCTTCCGACATCTTCACAATGGCACCTACTGTTGGCACAAGAGGTCATAAATTTAAGATTTAGATGCAGCATTGTCAGTTGGAAGCTCGTAGACGATTTTTCTCTTGTCGAATTATCCAAAAATGGAATTCTCTAGCCCAAGATATTGTTGATGCTCCGAGCCTCACTGCGTTTAAGTCTAGACTGCAGTACTTCCTCGGTGAAGAATTGTTCTACCTTTGACCTACTGCCAGTTCATTTCAATCTCATAACATAACATAACATACATAACATAATTACACGGATGACAAAAGCCACAAGGGCCTATCAAAGGTCATCTGGCTCCATCAAAACCCACCCACAAAAAGCACCATCACCAGGGGAAGACAAAATCAAAGTCTCCCACAATATAATATAACAGATGACAAAAGCCACAAGGCCTATCATAGGTCATCCGAGTCAAACGGCCTCTTTTTTAAGGCACCCAAACTCACAGGAAAACAACATCCAGAGGATTGCGTCCACAAACAAGGGCATCACCAATCAAGCCTGGTAAAGAACTAAATCATGCAGCTATAGATATATACAAACAATATTAATATTTTCAATTTGTTATATTTTCAGGGTATTTTATATGGAGGATACACTTAGCCAGTCATTAATGTTATATTTGAGTAAACCTCCCGTGTAGCCTGAATGGAGTATCTGTCTTGGACTTTTGGGCCTGTCCCTCTCCTATCCGGTCTGGCTGGAGTCTCTCCTATCCGGTCTGGCTGGAGTAGAGTGGTAGGGCCCTACCAGGTAATAGAACCTCATCAGGACCGGGTGCTTTACTACTTTTGATTTTATCAATTTCCTTTGTCACTATCTCCTTTGTGATCAAGATATCCTTTAATTTCTCTTCATCATTACCCCGAAAGATCATTAACACCTCGGGTATATTTAGAGTATCCTCCGGTGTAAATACTGAGAGAAAAAAGTCATTTAGCATTCCAGCCATTGAGTCCCTATCACTCACTAATTCTCCATTGGAATCTATAAGTGGGCCTATTTTATCTCTAACCTTAGTTTGGTATAATTGATAAAAACTTTTAGGATCTTCCTTTGCCCTATTTGCCACTTTAATTTCATAATTTCTCCTTGCTACTCTAATTAACTTTTTAACATCTCTTGCTAGTTCATTATATCTCTGCCTTAAGTGATCCTCTCCATTTTTTATTTTCCTATAAATGCCCTTTTTAATGCCAATATAATGCCTAATTTTATCTGTCATCCATTTTGGGTCATTATTTTTAGTCCTAATCTCCTTATATGGAATGTTAATCATCTGACCTGTAATTAATTGCTCAATTATTCTTTCATACTCCTCTTCAATTGTAATCTCTTCCTCCACTAACTGATATCATTGAATCTATTCCTGATTTGATTTCATTGCCTGGTTTCTGTACAACTGCCTCCAGGTAAGTCCTTAGCCCATTATAATTTGCTCTTCTAAAGTCAGGAATTTTAACATTGTTCATGCTGCTATCAATACCATTCCATTTCATCTTGAATCCAATTTCACAATGGTCACTATTACCCAAATTTCCTCCAATCTCAGTATCCTTAATAACTTCTTCCCTATTTGTCAGAACTAAATCCAGTATATTATTACCTCTAGTGGGTTCGTTAATAATCTGCCTCAGAAAATTATCTTGGACAACATTCAAAAATTCCTCAGCCTCTTGATCACCCACAAGAGCTTCCCAGTCGCACGCATACAGCCAACACTGAAGATGTCTGTGGAGGATGTACCCGTGTTGTCGAAATGCTTGGCCAGGGCGGATCCTTCCTAGCGGAATCGGGAGCGGTAGAATGCGCAATTCATATAACAGCAGCTAATAATTTGGACTTTAACTTGGATTAGTCCAAAGTTGCTTCCGGGGGAAGGGACACGAAGATATCCCTTAACTGGGCATTGAGGAGAGGAAGTAGGCGAGCGACGCCATCATTTTCGAGATCCAATCTATTGATCTGAAAGATTCTCTCAAAAATGGTTAAAAAATGACCCAAAGTCCTCTCCATCATTAAAAGCGGGAAGTTTGACTGAAGGAGTTTAGAGAATTTCAGCCCGGAAACCGATGGATTGAGAATCCATTTGAATTTGGCTCATTTCCAGCTCATGCTGTCTAATTTGTTCACGTTCTTCCATTTCCATTTTGTTCTCCAATTCCGTTTTTCTTAGTTCCTCTTCCCTTCGGCCTGTACGTTCGTTTCTCTCTTCTTCCTGTACGTAATTTAGCAGGTCTTTGCCCGAAAGACCTAAAATTTCACCCTGACTCGTGAATTTTTCGAAGGATGACATTGTTACGCAGATAACGGCGAACCGACAAGGGACAGAACGCCAGGAGTTTCGACGCGCGGAACAGCTAGAAAAGAGTGCAACGATCAGGTAAAATTTGGGCAATAGCAAAGCTTAAGGTTATTTAAAGAGGCATGTACAAAAATATAATTTTATTTACATAAAATAGGAGAATTAATGGGCAAAATTAAAATTGGTAAACGAGAGGGGAATTGCAGAGTTATGCATCAGGCTCTGTAGTTAGAAAATAATGCGTTACAGAAGAAGAGTATTCCAATAAGGAGGATTAACTCAAATGGGTTGCTTAAGGGTGAGAGTTGTTGGCTTACGGAGGATTCCGGGTGAGACGTCAGGGTAAGGTTTCACGGATGTCTTCTGCAGGCAATAAACGTGATGGCGAAGGCGCTCGGAGCTTCTGAGCGGGAAGTTGACGTGATGACGATTCTCCAAAGGGGAGTGGGGGGGGGGGGGGTAACGTCCGGTCCAGGGGAGAGTATTTCGGCTACCCGAGGAGGGAACGAGGAGGGCTTCGACAGGAGTTGATGAGTGGAGTCGGAAAAATCGCTTGGTGGCGATCGTCAAATGGAATTACCTCAATTGCTGGGCTAATTCCAGCACACAAAAAGTTCAGCCGTCACTTTGCTTTGTTGTTAGCACCTGACTTGAAGCTAGGGGAATGCTTCTTAGTCCTGGCGGGACTCCTCAACTCTGTGTCTCCCACCTGGAAGACGAGCCCTATATATCCGAGGCTTCCCCCGCAGGGGTGGGCGAAACAGCGCTACTCTCGAATGGCCTCGAACCTTTACGCCGAGGCGATTCTAACCCGCGAAAAAGGTGGTCCGAGGTGGACGCGGTTCGAGGGTACCGCTTGTGGATGGGGAGGGGGGTTTACCAATTTAAGCCTAACCAAATTCTAGAACCTTCTCAAGCGCATGGACGTCAATACCGTGCTGGAAAAAAAATTCCACGTGGAATTCCCCCACAACTATTTACTCAAAATTGCTGCCATCAGCTTCCACCGCGACGTCAATACAGCTGCCTTCCTTACTGTGCCCCTGGAAAGATCTTCGAACACCTCCATAATCTTGGCAACAAGCTCGGCCTTGGGGCCGAGGAGGTCAGAAAGTGGAGATGGTGAAGTTGTAGAAATCCTGCGAGAACCAATTCTGACTTTTTCCGGAAGTATGGCCTTCCAAGAGCAAGCCCTTTCAAACCAGGGTTTGACTACAATCTCCACATAGTCGTCCGAATTGAGTCTTGGACTCCTCACTCGAGACGCTCACAGACTATCACAGGAGGAACTTAGACGTTGTACAACTGGTCCTAGCAGAAGTTGTTTTCATCTGAAAAGAACCATATCGTCTCCGGCTCAACAGCTTGTTCAGGATTTTCTTTCCCTTCCTCAAGCGGTTCTCCTTGGCCTTTGGTAGGCCTCTTGTACGACCTTGTAACGAAGGTCCTAATTCAAGGATAGCTTCATGGTAGTACTCAAATGAAAATCTTTTGCTAGGGTCTTCCATTACCCCCTTCTGCAGTTGTTGGGTGAAAATTGGCGTGCAAACCCAGTCAGAATGCCTGCTTTGCAACATTTTGCTGGGCATGGCTTCGTAATCCCCGTTTCCCATATCATGGATTATAGCCTAACCGCGTTCAGAAAGCAATGAACAACAGCTATATCGCTGGTATTTTTTATACCCGGTGTGAATCATCACGATGCAGATATCTCCTTTTTCAATATTCAGCTTGCTTCCAGTCTCCTCCATGTCGGTTAAACTTTTGTCGATTAAAATTTTACTCACTATGCTATCCAACACCGTTGTCTGTTTATCGATACATCAACACCGTTCCTAAAATAAGAGACATTAAAATCGTCAAATTTGTTTACGAACACCCTGTATATATTCTAAGTTGTTGTCAATGTGCTATGGCTAGTCTTAGAATACGTCCTGACAATTTTCGTATTAAATTTGATTCGAACACAATTAATAATTATCGCAAATATTCCTAAGAAAATGTGATCAATTAGAAATGCGTATTGATGCTTAGATATTCATTTACCAATTGTGGAAGTAAATTCGTAGTAAAAATGAATAAAATTACGTATTACAACATTACTAGTGTACCAGTGCGCTCAGAAACGGCAAAATTTAACTAATAATGATAAGAATAGGTATTTTGATGCACTTGGTAATTGCCTCCCCCCCCCCCCCCCAAGAATTTTACGACTTCACTTGTTAATAAAAAACTCACCTTTTACCTCAAAAAATAATTAACAAAATTGTATTATTATTATTATTGTTTTTCATATTGATCCGGTAATTCTAAAAATATGGATTAAACGAATTTCTTAGCTATACTACGAGTATTTATGTAAAATCAAATCTCATTCCTCCTGAGACACAAAAAAGAGAAGAAATATGAGTCCAACAAAATATTGAGATAATGACACCGTCATTAGAAGAGCAGAAAAGTCAAACATTTTCGTTCTACTTAATAAAGAATAACACATGCAAAAACTAAACAAAAGAATATGAGACACATCAAAATTCCAAAGAATGACGAAAGACACGATGGATCAACTGAAGAAAAGAGCCAACAAACTAATATCAGAAAAAAACATCATCCCCAATCAAATTCAACTCTTTCCTATTAACGGCAAAGTCAAATTACATAGGCAAAATAACCATCTTCGCCCAATCATTTTTCAAACCCCAAAGCAGCATATAAACTCACCAAATGTTTGAATTCAATTATTACGCAATTCATGCCGTCAAAATACTCTGTTCAGAAGGCTACGGATAGAGTTTAGATTAAACGAACTAGGAATGTGCCCCAAAAAGCTGGTAAAGTTAGGGGAGTAAAGGTAGGCTTTCAGTAAACAGTAGGGAAAAGGCCAGTGATGGTGCGGCTAAAATTACACGGAGTTCTCTTTTCTAAAGGATTTTTTCCAAGAAAATGTATTCCAGAGTTCTTTATTAGACAACCTATAGGGAAGAATCTTGAACTTTACGCTAATCGCACCCTGTAATTAAATCAACCAAAAGCTAAGCCGCTTTTGGTCGGTACCCCTTATTTTGGTCTAAAAAGCCTTGAAATTGACCACTGAAATCTGCTCCATAATCCCGAAACACTACCCTCTTTTGGATGTAAAGGTAATCACACCTAATAAATAACTATACAATTTGCTCACTGTCGAGGTTTAGGTGGTGGGTAATCCCAGTCCCACTTCCTGGACATATATTTTATTACCGCACCAAGGTGAAGTGTATCCAATACACCTACCGTAGCCACTTCCGGTGAATAATAGCAACCCCAGTGCTTCCCTTTGTATCAAAATTAAGATGATGATCCCCTGAGTGTGTCCCCACTCAGTAAAAGCCAGTCATGGATGGACCGGTGTAATTTTGAGATTTAAGCCGAGTGGATTGCTTAATAATTGCTAAAGGATCGTCCAAAATAGTTAAACACACAGATACAAAAATAATCTTTAATGTACATGAATTTGAAATAAGCGACAGCGTATATAGGTATAAGTAGAATTAATATTTGCACTGAATAAGTACGTCTACAAAAATGTCGTGGGGATTATACTTGAAAATTACTCACTAGGATGCTTGCGTCTTAATGGCACTCGACAGAATGAATGGAATAGTATTATTGAATTAAACACTGAATTAAGCACTCCTAATACTCGAGGTTATGGGCTCGGGTTGGGAATTCTAGTTCACAAATAAATTAGTGAAGTTAGGGGAGGGGATAATTTACTTTAACGATACCTTCGAGTTCGTAAGTATTTTTGAGAATGACGGTGAAGATCTTCTTCTGGTGACGATAATTGCACCTAGTCCGGCGGTCCGAGGTTACCGAATGAGAAGGTAATCCTAGACCGGTGATATAATGATCATATGCCGGATCACGAAGGCGAGCCAAACTGTGGCTCAAATCGGACTTCTTCTTCTTCGAAGTGACTGTCCGATTATTTTGCTCCTGGAGTGGGTAGCCAAAACCGATTACCTAGCTACATCTAGGGTAATCCGCAGAGGGAGGTCCTGTGTAACCTCAGACTCTGAATAAGGGGGCCTGCGAGAAGTTTGGCACCTACAAGTACCGTGACGGCAACAACCAATTCCCCGAGAAGTTCCTTCTTGCAAAGGGCGAACTGTTTCCTTTGTGGAACGAGCTCCACACACACTCAACGTAGGTCTAAAGTCTTCTGCCTGACTCCAGGGAGAAGTTTCCCTTTTATTTCTCTCACGAGCAGAAATCGAGAGAGAGCACCGAATTCTCATAAAATCCGTATCGTTGCGTGAAAGACCTTTTAATCTGCGGCCAGACAAAGTAAATCTTTCACACCTTCGAGCCACGTCGCAGTTTACGATGGCACGAAAACTCGGACCTTCATCGGCTAGCAGGTATCTTTTAGCGGCAGACATTTCCTGAACGGCCGTCTCGAATTTGGAATACTGGAGGGACACGCAGCTTGTGTCGTAGTATTTCTGCGTACACTAATGTACGCGGTATTTAGACTTCTACACTCACTCTTTTGTTACAAAGACAACTTTCCAATTGCTCGCCGTTCTTCTCTTATTTCATTCGATAGTTGAAAAGCACGCTCAATGGTAGTACAGAACAGTTCTCCCCCTGCCCAAACCTGACCTTTCAACTCTAATTCTCATTAATTTCTTCTGCAAATAACCTGCACGATCTACGCATCCATAAATCATTATACATTTTGAAAGCTAAACCTAGCCTCAATGAACAAATTTCATCCGTTCCTTTGCTCCTTACTCGTTAATATATCCCCTTTATTATTACTTTATGCACGTACTAAATTTAAAATGTTTGATTCATAATTTTGACATATTAAATTGCACTAAATTAGCCGTCCTTATATTATTTTCAATACATTGATGATGAGGCTGCCCCTCGAAACCTTTATTGTATCAGTAAATTAGAAGAAATGCATTTGTTTTCTGTTGCCATATATATATATATATATATATATATATATATATATATATATATATATATATATATATATATATATATATATATATATATATATATATATATATATATATATATATATATATATATATATATATATATATATATATATATATATATATATATATATATATATATATATATATATATATATATATATATATATATGTCACTTTATTCATTAATTAAATCTAAATTTTTGCGAAGCAATTACTAGTTTTAATATCAGTTTATTATTTTTTTAATGCTTTTGGATTTCATTCACATTACTTGATCTTTTAGGGATGGATTATCTTTATCAAGTAAATTTCACCAGCTAAAATTCGGGATGGTTCACTCGTATCTCTACTCGAGGTTGGTGGGATCGTTTATCTTTACATAATCCGAAAGTTTAGATAATTAAACAAATAAAACAATTAACGATAATCCTAATATATTTAGTCCCAAACGCACACTGAGTCAGTCCTAGGGTCCGATAATCTTCACGGTGAAGAGCTACACAGGTCTAGACTCTCAGCTATGTCTACACGTGCGTAGGTACACCAACGCACACGCACATGTTCATATTAACTATCTGAATGTTTACAGAGTACTATAACTCTAATAATTTGAGTCATAAGCTTGAGACGTCTTGACTACCTGAATGAGTCCTACCACTCGGTAAGTGTGACCTTTCGAAGGCATATGATATAGAAAGATCCTTTAGAATTCAACCTTTGCTGAGTAGCATCCTACACACTCGTCGAATCAATGATATAGTGGCCATTGAAAAAGGATCCAAGGAAAGCTATTTTTTTTTAAGATCTAATCTTAAAGGGAAAATTTAATATAGCATTAGGAAAAAAGGATCTTGTAAAAATGAGGCATCCCCAGTTTTTTGCGACCTTAATATAACCTAATATAGAATAGACTAGGTTAGATTAGGTTGAGTTATGTTAATTTTAGTTGGTTAGGTTATAGTAGGGTAAAATAAAACTTGAGATGCCTTATCTTTACAAGATCCGTAAAACGAGATATTTTCTAAAATGTTTTATGCAAAACAACAGATGAATTATGAGCCACATTTATGGATTGATCATGTTTTTCTTCTTTGGGCAAATCAAGAATATATGTTTGCGAATTTTTACGCAGGAGTTGGTAATTAAAAAAATATGAATTAAAAATATTTAGCACTTATCAAACATAAATCAGTTGTTCTATTAAAGATATATAAATTTTATCTGTCAAATAAAAAACACCCTTTATCGAATTTTCTTTGGAATTATATCCTTAGTGGATACCTACATAACACAATTTTGAGAATTTTTTTCCAAAACTAGGATATGTTTAAATATTTTTATTCTTTAGTTGTACATCCGATGTACACCTTATTACAACGTTTAAAATCCCATTTCCAGTGGAGTAAAATCTCAAAAAAATATCATGTATGTCGATCCAATGGTATTACAATCACAATAAGATATTTTGAAAACTTAACTGTCCAAATTATTGAGGAAATTTATATTTGACTAAGATATTAAATTAATACAAATGTTGTTTTATTCGATTATAACTAATCGAATGATGTTTGCAGGTCTACCATCGCGCTCTTTCCCATCTCCTTTCGCATTAGTTCTGGGAGTCATCGGAGGAGCTTTTTTCGTGATCGTTAACTTGTTGATCACTTTTTCGGAAATCCTCGGTAGAAGCCGACAAGATCAGCAACAGAATCAATTTTCAGAAGCATTACAAAAGCAATGATCCTCTTGGGAAGCCGATGACAGGAGCATCAGAGCTGATTCGGATCTACTTCAAAGTAAGTCTTTAGTCATTTGATAATTATATTCTTCATTTTCTCAACTGCCAAAATTAACGCGGAAGTTTGCATTTTATTGGGAACCTCGCTTATTCTCCACCTTTTTTCTTTATTTTTTCCATTCTTTCTTTCATTTTGCAACCTTCATTGTTCATTATCCCCCCCGTTTTGCTAATTTTTTACACATTCATAGTGCTTACACGGGCGTCCCACATTAAAAATCCCAATTGCCAAAATATTCAATTATTTTTAGTTAGAAAAAGCTTAGAAAATTAATCAAATCGCATTGTCTACTTACCCTCATAGGTTTCTGTGACTTGAAGCTTATAGTTTCTGTTGATATAATTTAAAGGTAGTAGAGCGCGTAAGTTTATGGTATACATTATGTCTGCTATAGGTTCGAATCCATGAAATGTAGGTGTGATTTTAACAAGGAAATTTACCTTCAAATCAGCCTTAATGAAAGTGGATTTTTTCGATTTTGTTGATTAAATGCTGCATTTATGTTTAAGCTTTCGTGTACTAAAGCGAAAATTCGTGGCATTAAGGAAGAGAAATATGAATTACTAAGCTACATAAAAGCCTCAATTTATAATATAATTAGTGCGGGAATATAGAAAGAAGCTGGACGTCAAAATAGTTTAAGAAACACTCAGGAAAATAAATATGGAAATGGGAGCAAGTTACTACCAGGACTTCTTACCCTCTTAAGCGGACAAAGATCAAGAATTGAATATTAAAATACGCTCGAAGACTTGTATGGAATTGAAAAGACGTGATTTTAGTATGAGAATCCTTTAAAATTTACATAATGAATTTAAAGCCGTAACAAGAAAACGAAGTTCTGATTTGGTACTAGTAACAGTTGTAGCCAAAATGTTGTACATGGGTTTGATAACACGTAAACGGAGATTGTTTATTGATTTTGTAACCTAATAGAATCTGCGAAGACGAAAAATAATATTCCTAGAATTCGGGCAACATTAGACTTAAATCATAATTTTTTACATTAATGATTGCGTCAAATGACTTTGCGAAGTAATGCGGGTTTAAATTTTAAAATTACTTGGACAAATTTAAGGACCCTTCCCTGTCTTGAAAGGATGGTATTCACTTAAATTTTGTGGGCGAGGCTTGACTTGGAAACATATGGTTTGGACGAGAAAAGTAACATTACTACAGGGAAAATCGAACACGGCTAAGACGACTGATACAAATAAACGTGACACGAGGCATAAAGACGAGAACTAAAGGCAAATATAGGAAACAAAGATGGTAAATTGACAACGATAAATCTTTGAAGTCATACCCAATTGGGTATAAACAATTGCGTGCAGTTATATAATTGAATTAAATGATTTGGTTCTTAACCTTTTGATTTCCCAATTGTTCAACGGATTTAAGACCACTTTGGCGTAATTTGCTTAACTCAAAATTGATTAGACACTGAATAGGAAACTTGGGCAAAGCTACTAATAATGTTTATAAAATAATTTTAGAGACCTAATGCGGAGAAATGGGGGAGGGTTGAACTGTTTTATTTGAACTAAAAAATAAGCTTAGCAATATTAGAAGTGGAAAGATATCGAGATCTAAGTATTAGTGGTCGAGCTGATTTAATCCGAAATCAATGATAACAAGCCCTTTTGAATTTCTCCTCGCAGTTTAAATATTCAATAATTGCCACCAAGATATCAAATCATCACTCAATCAATACCTCTTATTGTGATCTTTAATTTCTAGGCTTGTAGCGATGGTGTGAGGGGAAAATGACTGGCGTTGTTTATTTCCTATTAAATAAGCCAAAATTATATATTGAGAGTTACATCGAGTCATGTTCAGTGTAGATTCTGAGATAAGTTCGCACCCAGAAAAAAAACGCATATGAAAGATAACTATAATGAAAACGAATCAGAACCAAATCAAGTTAGATAGGTATATTATGCTTTAGGCTGGTCAAGTGGAACGTCAATTAGGTGAAAAATAGTTATGAAAAACACATATAATGAAATTTTAAAGTAAAAAAAACATAAGAGAGAAGAGAAGAACGATTATTAGTAAGTAAGAACATTGCATTAACAAACTCAAATTCATAGTAAAGATTTATAACATTTCTTGTGTTTTTACTGTTGATCTCTTGTGACGCTTATCCCTACTAAGAGAAGAAAGAAATGTTGCGGCACAACCAATTCTGCCTGCCGCGCGAGTAAGCGAATAAAAAATAATTTCCTATATAGACAAGATTAAAATACCTAAACACCGGAGCCTCATTACGTTTAACCAAGTATGCTAAATGAACGAAACCTCAGTGTACGAGCTTTAGCCGGTCAATTATGGAAGGCATAGTCTTCTGAGAATTTAAAAGAGCTAATGCCGATCGTCTGAAGAAAAATATTTGAAAAGTATAATAGTGTTGAGGGACGAAGGCGTGTAACCAAAAAGTCTCTAAAGGTACATGCTACTGTGCGTCAAGCAGCCCCTATCGGCGCTGCGTTCGGGTACAATTAAATTGGGAATAAGGTAAGGACCTTCTACTTAGAGTGCGATATTATAGGTTGGCTCTTTAAAAGGGAATACGTTTGCCGGGTTCGTCTCAAAGGTTATTCGAAAGATAAACACCTCTACAAAAATAAAATTTAATACAATCAAGGGCACAGCTAAATATCTAAATAATAATCAGTAAAACAAAAGAATATTATGACAGGCAAATATTAAGGAAACTAGATCCAGGAAAATATATAAGTTATCTAATAAGTTGGATTGAATGAAAGGTTTAGCAAGTCTATTAGCGTTACACCAAATGGGAAATTTTCTTAGAACTGGGAACGAAGAGGTGGGACTTACGAGGAAAGGACTCCTGGTTACTTCTGGAGGATGAACTGGGGATGTGGAAGACCAATGGCCAGGTCTTCGTCGATGGGGTCTCGATGCGAAGGCGCCCAGAGAGACTCCTAAGGTGGTTGATATTACCTAGGCTCCAGGGAGAAGTAATCACGAAATCGAGATTCGTCTGCGGACGGCAGGAGGTCTCAATAACTGTAGTGAGACGAGAGAAACTCAGAACAATCTTCCGGGGTATAAACGGGTTTCCGTAATCTTCCTCTGATCAGGGAGGATTACACGAAGACGCTCTGTTGACGAGATCACAAGGGCGAGGGGATCACTCCACAGAAGACAGATACTAAGGTATGGACGGCAAGAAGCCCGGGTTCTCTCTATCGGCTGAGGATTTGCAGACATCACCTTAAATAAGAGCCGCTACAGCCATGGTCGAGAGATGGCTTCGCGCACGATGGCCTCGCAAGGGGATACCAGACGTCGCTTAAGCAATCTTTTACCTTGATAATTTCGGGTATCGACGAGACGAAGGGAATTAAGCGAGATTTCCAAGGGATATCGTACGCGGCTTAAGCAAACGTAAGCCTTAATAAACTTGGGCATCGACGAGGCGAAAGGAATTAAGAGAGATTCCATTCTACCCCAACGCTAGAAGACAGTAATAAAGCACCCTAAATTAAACACAGCTGCGTTGATATATCTTGACCAGCGAAATTCTGTGATAACGGCGTATTGAGTTTCATGCTTCCACAAAGGGTAAGAAAGAGAAAATGTGAGTGGAAGAGGTAAAAGGAAAATAGGACATGCAAGTAAATGTTGAATAGATACATGAATATATTTACAATTTGTGAATGCTACATAAACGTTATAAATTTAAAAAAGAGTATTTTACTAACAGTTTTTGATAACTGTTACGACCTAAGAAATTCGAAAAGGAAAGGAATTCTTTGCTTAATGAAAACCTATGGGGTCAGAGTAGGTTATTCTTTCTCCTGTAGTTTTGTAGGCTGGGTTAAGTGATCAACCACTTGTTTATGGGCTGAAGGAATATATGTATATATATATATATATATATATATATATATATATATATATATATATATATATATATATATATATATATATATATATATATATATGGATTCTGGATTCTTTATTCCTAGGTATATAGCTGGAATAGGCTTCGAAATGGTGAACAGGAAACATAACTTTTCTTCTTGAATAATAATAATTTTTCTGAACATCTTTTACACAAAAATACACCTATATAAATAATTATTTTATCTACTCATAACACTACAAAAATTCAACCAATCAGGATTAATATACGTTTAATATTTCATCGGTAAGATATTGGAAAAAATAATAAATTACAGACTGTCCAAATTCTTCGATGATAATGGCTGAAGAAACAGCTGCTAATTTGGCTTCAGGAAAAACAGAAGCACGGAGATGGCCCTTGCAGTCATCTTTGAAAAGATAGCGAAAGCAAAGAGAGAAAAATGATCGTAGACATCGTATGCCGGGGCGTGTCCAATGCATTCGACAAAGTATGGCAGAGGGGTATACAACTCAAGATACTCAGATTAGGAATGAACAACAAGATCGAAAGGATTTTATGCAATTATGTAATAGAGAGACGTGCTTATGTGGAAATAGGATGACATCAGGGTGAAATATTCGAGCTCGCTGCTGGTTTGCCCCAAGGCGGATGTCTGAGTCCGTCTCTCTATTCAATCTACACAGCAGATATACCACCACCAAGAAATGGAGGCTGCTTGAACATCCCCTTTGCCGACGATGTCACTCAAATCATAGTTTGCCCTTACAGGAACGGCCCAATACAAGCTAGGATGACTGCAGAAGAGAAAAGAAGCATTAATATATAGGAATGAAAAATGGAAAATTAAAACCAAGAGGAATAAATTTAAAATGGTACCCGTGTACAGGAGGAGCATCTCAGATGTATATGTAGAAGGGCAGCACTACAGATACGACAAAGAATGTAAGGTGCTTGGACTAACCATTACGAAATCAGGTTATAAACAGCATGTAACTGAGAGGTTAAATCGAGGGAAGAGCGGCCTGGCATTACTGTAGAAGTTACTTAACCTAAGCATGAAAAACAAGAGAAAAATTTATCAAGCCATAGTACAGTGGCGGCAACAAAAAAAGTGACATGTGACAATTCGGGGAAAATAAAACAGAAAAATGTAACTTACATATTTTATTATGAATATTTCATGAAAGTTATTACTTGGTCATGTTGCCCTTGCACTTGATGACCATCCTGAGTCGATTGGGCATTGATTCAGTGAGGTTTGCGAAGTAGGTGGGGTCGATCGTAACCCAGATCTGCTTCAGTGATTCTATCAGGTCCTTGATGCTGCCGGGTGCTGTCTCTTGAACTTTGGATTTCATCAGATTCCAAGCATTCTCAATAGGATTTAGGTCCAGGAAATTACCAGGCCACTCCAAAACACTAATATTATTATCATTGAAGAACCTTTTTACTAACTGGGACCTGTGAGCAGGGGCACCATCATACATGAAAAATTCACACTGATGAATTTCCCAAAATGGCAGCATGTGCTGCCTCAAAACTTCAAGATAGTTAGTCCCCCTCATGGCTACATTCTTGGCAAGGGAGTACAGACCTCCTCTGCCCTTTTTTCCACTAAAGGCACCCCACACCATCACACTATCAGGGTGCTTCACTGTTTTCACGGTATATTTCGGGTCATCCCGAGACACAGTGCTGGGACGACGCACGATCTTTGACTCTCCTCTGACCAGCCTAAAGGTGCTCTCATCACTGAACATGACCTTCTTCCAATGGGCAGCTGTCCAATGTTTATAGGTCTTGCAAAAATTGAGCCTTTCCATCTTCATAGCCTTGGTAAGAAGTGGCTTCTTGGCAGCGCGGCGAGACGGTAGGCCTAAGTCCTTCTGTAAGCGATGACTGATGGTCCTGAGGGCAACGTTCTCGAGGAGGTCTGGGTGTTTTTTCTTGATTGAAGCGGAGGTTACAGAAGGGTCTGACATCACTTTACGCCTTAGGATATTATCAGTCCTTGGAGATGTCTTCCTAGCTGCACCAATGCCCTCCTTCCTCTTTGGTATGGTACCTGGTGGCAATAACTCAGCTGCACGTTTTAGGCGATGAATCGTATTTTTGACGTTACTAAATCTGCTGCTACATCAATAAAAGACTTTTCCTGCTCTAATAGGGTCAAGGCACGGCTTTTCTCTGTCATAGAAAGCTTTTTCCACCCCATTGTATCCACTTGCACAGAAGTTATAGCACGTCAAATGGAGGCACGAATGCAGATAATCAGCACGCTGGAGTGCCATATACTAAAACGTCGTTGTACGAGCTCAAACGAGACACTGAGTTCCAATAGAGCGCAGTTCTGTTGTCTTAGCCCAGGAGAGTCGTCCACTTGCGGCATAAGCTCCGCACATTTTCATTGGATTGTTGGCAAGTAAAATAGTGAAAGCGATTTTGTGTATCGATTTCTGTTGCCAATATTCAATGTCACTTTTTTTGTTGCCGCCACTGTACAGTCCGCGATTATTTATCCAGCTATCTACTTAATAAAAAAAACACCAGAAGAAGCGAAAGAAGAAGACTACGAGATCTATATAGGGAAGCAAGGATAAAGCCACTTAACAGAATAATTGCAAAAAGAGCAAGGAAAGTCTTAGAAAAGACACAAAATGAAGTAGGAGTTGAATTAAACAACTAAATTGCCCAGAGAAAAGGATGGAGATCACACAGATTATTCCCAAGTTTCCCAATGATAGATGAGGGAGGAGAAGAAGACGAAAAAGAAATCTACACCTAGAGAAAGAGATTAATACTCGACGACGACTAAGAGTAATTAATTAACCGAAGCAAACTAGAGTATAGCATATAGTCAAATATAACTAGGATAGGAATAGGAAAGAAAAAAATGAGTCAATTTAAAATAGAATAGGAGATAGAAAACATGTCTTTTGGGGGCTGACCTGGAATAGAAAAAAATGAGTCCTATTAGAGCCTACTTGAAAGAGAAACAGATGAGTCTTTATAGAGAGGACCTAGAAAAGGTAAACATGAGTCCTATTAGACCCAACATGGAGAATTAAAACAGGTTTCCGATTATATTCGAATAGGAAAGGTAAGACATGAATCATATTAGACCCGACTTAGAAAAGAAAAATCAGTCACATTATACCATACCTAATAAAAGAAAACATGATTCCTATTAGACCTGAGCTGCAAAGGCAAGTCATGAGTCCTATGTGCTACTCCTGGAAAAAGAAAACATGGATCCTTTGAGACCCGACCTGTAAAATTCTAACAAATTTCCTATTAGACCCGAATTTTAAAATTAAAACATAAAATCCAATTATAACGAAGCTAGAAGGGGAAATCTTGAGTCCAATTAGACCTGACATAAAAAATGAAAACATGAATCCTATTACAACCAAGCTAAAAACATAAACGTGTTTTATTTGACGCGTAGTGGAAACGCAATTCATTTGTCAAATTAGATCCGCAATAAGTTGTTTGTTTGTTTGTTTATCCGACCTGGAAAAGGAAAGCATAAATCCTATTTGACCCGACATGTAAAATGAAAAATATGATTCCTATTAAATCCGACCTGGAAAAGGAAACGGAAACGTGAATCATATTAGACTCTACATGAAAAAGGAAAACATGAACCTTATTAGACCCGACCTGGAAACATATATCCATAGATTCTGGAGAAGGAAAACATGAGTTGTGCCAATAGATCTGGCCTAGAAAAGGAAAGCATGATTCCTATAAAACCCGGCCTGGAAAAGGAAAACATGAAACATTGTAGCGGGCCGAAAATCTAGACTCTAACCCCAATCGATCCAACTCGCTTCCTACACTAATTCGTACGTGAGAAATCGAGGGAGAAATGAAACGGATTGAAATGTACAGTCCTTTACTTACAAAAAATATGAGGTAAATACTTACAAGAGATAGGGGTGAATAAATTTGAGATCTCGTTACTTATTTATATACAATTAATCCTATCTTAGGAATATTTATGGTATTTGATTATTAGTAGGATTTATTTTAGTTAATAAATCAGCCTAAATAGCTATTTGAAAACCAGTACCATAAATTTGTTGAGTTTGGATGGAAATAGTCGTCTGCTGATATTTAGCCCTAACGATTGACGTGAGATGAATTTAGGAAACTTCTGAACTAGGTTTGTAAGAAAAACAGAAATAAACAAAATAAATATACTTATAAAATCAACTAATGCACAATGCGAGAATTGAATTGTGAATACAACGTAAGATGTGGTGAAGTAAATATGATAAAATCAGATGTGGTAAATAAACTATGATTTAAAGTAACAAGGTGTAAAGTAACTAAGATAAGAAATAAGATGTGGTAAAGTATGATGTGAAATGACTATGATGGTATTGTAATTGGGATCAGCAATGAGAGAAGTAACGAGAATTAGGACCTACTCTCGTATGGCAGTATGCAGCTTCACCTGGATAGGAGGTATACTATAATTTCTGCATACATTCTACCGTCAGCTGACTTCGACGCGGGGGACTTCCGCCACGTCGTGGCACGGATGCCGAGACCCTTTCTCTTGCTTGGAGATCTGAACGGCAGGCATCATCTCTGTGGAGATTACTCAATAAATCCCAGGGGACAAGTGCTTGACGATCTGATCGAAATTTTTGAGATAGGTGTCCTAAATGTATATGAGTTTACGTAACACTGCCCGAGAACCGCTTCATTTTCTTGCCTTCACCTATCTTTGTACTCTTCGGATGCACAGCCTGATTTTGATTAGGGGTGGTAGATGACGTCTATGGTAGTGATCACTTTCCCATTCAAATATCATTTTCAGGGCAACTGCAGCCTGAGAGCCCACCTCGGTGGTGCTTGGCGCGGTGGCCTGCATTTCAGGAAATGACTGAATTCTTTATCTCAGTGGAGGAGTTTAGGTCGGTAGATGAGGCCGTTGAGTTATTCTCTGTAACCTCATCGCCGCGGGCCTAACTACTATTTTCAGAACGTCTGGCCGTTTTGCACGCTGACCTCTCCCGGCCAAGTGTGAGACGGCCCTCAAACAGTAGCGTTATGCCTACATGCGCCGCCCGACCGATTTCACTGTCGGTGAATTTCGTCGGGCTAGGGCTAGGTTCCGGTATATTTCGACGCACGCCCGTCGCTCTTCTTGGCGGGTATACGTGTCTTCCCTTAACGTGAAGACGCCTCTAGCAGAGGTGTGGAAACGAGTCAAAAGGATTCGGGGCAAGTTCTCGCAGGACCCCCCTCCCGTTCTCCAGGAGAATGGGACCGCAATCTCGGACCCCGCGACCGAGATTGCGATCTCTTTCTCCGCATTCTCTAGCTAGGATGCTGCTCCGCCAGCATTCAATGCACGTCGTGATGTCGCAGAAGGCCGCCGGCTCGACTTTACCTCCAGAAGCAGGGAACCCTTCAACGACAGGTTTACTTTGAGTGAGTTGCGCACCGCTCTTGCTTCGTGCGCGGACACCGCCCATGGTGCGGACGATGTCCCGTACGCCATGCTTCGACACCTGGGTTAGCGAGGTATGGACTTTCTATTAGATTTGTTTAACAGATTCCTGGCGAATCGATACTGTGCTCGCCTTTCGCAAACCGGGAAGAGATCACTGTACTACAGCCAGGGTCCGCCCAATCTCTCTAACCTCTTGCGTGTGCAAGTTGATGGAGAAATTGGTAAATGTTAACTTAGCTTTTTCCCAGGACAGCGGAGGCCATCTGTCTTCTGCACAGTGCGGCTTCCGCAAGTTCCACTCCATGTCGGATGTTCTGCTCCGACTGGAAAATAGCGTCTGCGAGGCCTTCCTTCGTAGACAGCACTAGGCCATGGTGTTTTTCGATCTGGAGAAGGCCTATGAAACCGCATGGCGATACGGTATCATAGAGACTCTCCACACGATGGGGGCGAGGGACGCCTTCCAATGTTTATATGTGAATTTTTGCGAGATCGTCGATTCCGCGTACGGGTGGAGGAGCCCTCTCCGAACCAAAGGAGCAGGAAGAGGGTGTCCTGCAGGAAAGTGTCCTCAGTGTCGTACTCTTTGCCCTAATCATCAACGGCATCACCTCGGTGCTGCCGGAAGATGTTCTGGCTACGCTCTACGTGGACGACCTTTCGATTTCTTTTGGCGCGGCCCAGATGCCAACTCTAGAGCGTCGACTCCAACCGACGTTGAACCGCGTCTCTCGCTATGCCGAAGTGCACAGGTTTCGTTTTTTTTTTTTTGCTAAGACTAAGGTGGTGCACTTCTGCCTCCATCCACGGCTCCATCCCGACCCAGATTTGTTCTTAATGGTGTGCGCACGGAAGTGGTTGAATCGCACCGTTTCCTTGGTCTTGAATTTGACTGAGGACTCACCTGGGAGGCTCATATTTGCATCATTAGGGTCTCTTGAACCCGCGCCATGGATATTCTCCGTTCCGTGACGTTCAGCGCTAAGGGTGCTGTTAGAGCTACTGCCTTACATATTTTATCGATCCTCTGTTTATTCGAAGCAGGACTACGGATGCGAGTTTTATGCATCTGCAGCCGAGCGTTTATTGCGGAAGGGGACCTCGATCCACCACACGGGGAAAGGGGTGCCTTCCGCACTTAACCCATTGAGAGAATGTTGGTCGATTCTGGGTAGATGCCACTCGATCTACGCCACGTACAGTGCATCACTTGCATGTACGCGCGATCCCAGCGCCTCCTTCAGTCGCCAACAGCTCTCACTGCATCCGCAGCTGATTTCGACGGTGCCTATTCCGCCGAGAGACGCCAGGCATACCCTAAGTCCTTTGGGTTTAGGGCCAGGAAACTCCTTCGAGAGCTAGATATAGCTCTCTGGCCGGTGGCGCCCTGGTTCTGCCCAGGACGCCACCCTGGAGGGTACCACATTTGGCTAATTGTCGCCACGCTTCTACTCCCAAAACTTGTACCGCGCTGGGAGTATTGCGTTCGACCTTTTTGAAGCACACCTCGTGTCACGCTGGAACCGTGCCAGTTTATATGGATGGCTCCAAGTCCCAAGAGGGAGACAGCTTCCACGCCGTATCCCCTCTGTTTGAAGTCTGCGAGGCTCTGCCGAGCTGGTGGCAATACATCACTGGGTATTGGAGATTACGCGACGTGCCCGGTTCGGAGACCGGATTGTGATCTATAGCGACTCACAAAGCGCCCTGAGTGCTCTCGGGGCATTGGACTCTCCTCTTCCCCTGGTTCGCGATATCTGTGACGTCATGGTTTAAGTGATCCCAGAGGATGTCGATATTATCTTCTGCTGGGTTCCTGGACATGTAGGAATTGCGAGAAATGAGCGCGCCAAAGAGTCCGCGAGGACTCTGCGACTACATGGCAGGAATACGCGCAGCTCTTCGGACTGCTTGGCAAAGAAGATAGGAGAAGGTCGAAGGAAACTTAAAGTTGCGTGGCATAGCGCCGCGACTGTTCCCATGGACCTATCTCCTAATGCCGCGACGGCTTCAGGTCGCTTTCTGTCGTCTCCGAACTGGACACATTCGTGTGACGCACTGTTATTTGATGGAACGCTCGCCTGCGTCCTATTGTGACGACTGCGTCGTCCCCCAGACTGTTCGGCACATTCTTGTTAAATGTTCCAGTCTGGGTGATCTTCGCGCACGTTACCTCTCCCGGTACCGGGATGGGCGGGGTCGCTACCGTCTGTCCATTGTATTCGGGACGAATGCGTGCACATTGACAGGTGGACTTGTTGACTTTGTGGGGGAGGCCGGCCTTCTTCCTATTATTTAACCAGGTTTTTTGTTTTATTTTGTCTTGTTTTTTTGCCTTTGTTTCCCCCCCTCCCTTATAGGTCGCACGCTCCGGCGCCGCGGGTATCTCCCCGACGCAGGAGCTTTCTTACTGCTCGCTTCCTTTTCGTTTTTTTTGGGGGGAGGGGGGTGTTTTTTATCCCTTTGAATTTGATTTTAAAGTAGCCTAGTACTAGGCCGGGTTTTTAATACGGCGACTAATGCCCAAGTAGGCAGTCACCAGATGAGCTCTTATAAAAAAAAAAATCCCTCATATGCCTCACAAAATATACAACATCCATACAAACAACAAAATCTTTAGCATACCTTTTAAAATCACTCAACCACTCAGGCCATTCATTCAATTCAACACGGGTCATTACACACCTCTTCAACTCACTGACAAAAGGACACGTCTCTAAAATATCATCATTACTTAAAATCTCATTCTCATCATCCATGACCAATTCAATCATACCGCAAAATTTCACAAGATTCTTCGCGCACTCATTCAGCCTCATCACCTTAGATTCACATTTCATAACACAATCCTTATCAGCATCCAAGGACAAATCATTCAATCTCAGAAAGTCCACACCAAACAAGAAACAACACGGCATTTGCTCATCATTCATAATCACAAAGTCATGCTTCACATTCACACCACTGCCCAAACTCATTCTCAGACTAACCTGTTCCCATGCCACTATCATGCCATTCCCTAATCCACTTATCCGTAACTTCACAGGTTTATCCTCGCAACATCTAAACTCATCATACTTACTCAGAATCCTCTCGTTCACTAACGAAACTTGCGCACCAGTATCAATCAAACCACAAAAGAACCTTTCACCAACTTTCACTCTCGCTTCCATCATATCAGGTCTACTATGTTCGCAATACACATAAGGAACAACCTCACCAACATTATCACTGACATCCACACCGTCATCAACTCGCACATTATCACTCCTCACACACTCATCTTCATCCAGACAATCATTCTTCTCTCTCATATACGAACACTTTTCAATCACCTAATTGCAATGCACACGGCGCAAACACTGCAGATGCACCACATTAGCATTCAAACCCTTTATCTTCTCATCTTTGTACACAATCGGACTCTCACCACTAAAGTACACATAAACAATCACTCCATACAAACGACTCACTACAATCAACACTTCCTGAAACGGCGGGAACCCTGGCCTACACATCGCTCTCAATTTTTTTATAAAGTTCCGCACCCTCACCATACCAATGCTTTCAGGCTTCCTGCATGCTCGCTCATTACCTCCTTCCTTAAGTCATCCACACATTTCACATCTACTCCATCATTCTTCAAATCTTGCCAACCATTCCATACACTCTCAAACAAGGAATTACCACCGCCCTTACTCTCCTTTCCATTCCTAATACCTTTCGGCAAATACTCAAAATCACTCACTCCACACACATTTTAATCATTCGTACCAGGATACCTTGACATCAAATCAGCCACTCCATTCCGTTCACCAGGCACATACTCAATCGCATAGTCAAAGTCACTCAAATCTTCCAAAGTCCTTGCAATCCTACTATCAGCCCACTTCATACGTTGCAAATATACAAGAAGTTGGTGATCTGTTTTGATCACAAACCTCACACCATACAAAAACGGACGCAACACTTTCAAAAAATCCCTTATCGCAGACAACTCTTTCTCCCAGTCGAATACTTTCGCTCTGCCGCATTCATAGCCTTGGATACATAGCCAATTATTCGCCTGATATTCTCTCCATTCAAATGCTGCTCTTGCATCAGAACACCTCACATACAGTACCCACTTGCATCCGTATACAATTCAAGCATCTTAGCATTCACACTTTCCAGGAATTGGGGCTCCCTATACTTTTGTCGAAGTCATTAATTACTCTATTATTGGAGTACCACAATAATAGTTTTAAGGAAAGAGCCGGTCAACACGTAAGGATCCAGTGAAAAATCAAGTATTAACCAAAAGACGAGAATACTGATCAAAACAAAGTAGGCTTCACGTCAACAAACCAATTGCCAGATAGCTAATTTATGGAGGCCTCTAAGTTACAGAGTTAAGCCTCAATTCACTCTCCACTAACCTAACTAAAGATATGACAGGAGTCACGAACTATTATCTCTTTTAGTTAGCTTGGGTGCAGCATTAAAATCCTACTTAATCAAAACAAATATATATATATATATAGTCATTCGGACTTACATGACCTTGATAGGAACGGAAGTTGACGGATGTTACTATACTAGAATTTTCACAAGTCTTCGCGTTGCAGTAGAAGGAGGGTGGTAGTTACTGAGGCGGTAGAAACCGATGAAGCTCTCTTCTTATGACTTTATCTATACGGTTATAAATATGAAAGACGGAGAGAGTTGTTGTGCTATCTAGCTCAAGGAGTACTCTTCTTGGTAGCTCTTTGAGTTCTTCCAGTATCCTCGTCTACTTCGCAGGGTTACCAAACTGGGTTTTGGTATATGAGGTAATCCCGAAATTCCTGTTTGGCACTTAGGAATTTTAATCCAGCCAGACCTCTTGCTAAGTCTGCGAAGGATAAATCGGTATGGCACCGATAAGAAAAAGAGACGAACTTCTAAGTCTTAAAAGTAGAGTTCGGAAGTGGGCGAAGAACTGATCACAATAATCTAGTCCTCTATCGTCTCTAACAGAATAATCATCTCTTTCCTTCCTCACGGGGCTTATTTATAGACCGGAGACCGCCCCACCTAAGGGGGACGGGGTAATGCCACTAAAAGGAGGGCGAGGGGGGGAGGGTGGATGACACCGCGGAGCCCAGGTCTGCTTCTTAATGAAAGGCACCGACAACCGTCACATTATTTCTCCTCGGTTGTCTTTTCGATCTGACACCGCTCTTAGGCGCTCTGACCACAGGCCCCCTGACCTCGTAGGTAATCAGATCTTTTGAGAGCTACTTAATAGCCTTTCGCGTTACCTTGGTCAGGCAGCCCGACTCAACTGCCCACTCGGTGGGGAGATCAGAGCCCTTCGGCAGTTTGAGTGTTAGTCAGATGACTAACGTTCTCACGCCCCTCCATTTCTGGTACTTTTCTCTCGTCGCTCTCCCCGAAGAGGGATTTTTATAATATATATATATATATATATATATATATATATATATATATATATATATATATATATATATATATATATATATATATATATATATATATATATCTGCTTGGCCTTCTGGGTGGCGTTGTTTGAATTCCTCAACATTTACCTCCCTTTTAAAGAAATTAACGGGGGAAGGGGGGAGGTATTCAAGTCCGATACTTACAATATTTCTAAAAGAGAAATTACTGAACAATATTTACCAGGGAATGCCTAGATACTGTCTGCGCCTGACCATACATTAATACATACATGACTGTCCCAGATTATGTGATTCTTATTTACAAGTAGGGAGTCACTCGCCCCTTCTTAATTATAACTCTACCAATTAATAATTTACATTACACTTATATACCTAACCTTATCTATCTTTGATCCATCCCAATTATTATAATACCTTAGTCGGAATACACCTTAGTCTTCGACAGGATTCATACTTAACGTGTCGGCCATACAATTGTCGGACCCTTTTATGTAGTGAATGGAGTATTGATACAACATACATCAAGAGTAAACTCCATCTTAGGAGCCCTCCATTCTTACTCTTCATTTTCCTTAAATATGACAAAGGTTTATGATCACATTCCAACTTAAACTCGCGCCCTATTAGATAATATTGGAATTTACCTATTGACCATATTATGGCTAAAGATTCGAGTTCGATGGTGGCATAGGCTCGTTCTCTACTTGAAAGCTTCCTACTGACATACGCTATGGGGTAGGCAGTTTGGTCGTCTTCGTATTGAAGCAATACTCCACCGATACCGTTTTGGCTAGCGTCGGTGCGAATTCCGAAGGTCTTGTTGGGATTCGGTAAACGGAGAATAGGTGCAACTATGAGTTTTTCTTTAAGAACCTCCAACTGAGTTATTGCATGGGGGTTCCAAGTGATAGGGTCAGACGATATCTTTTTTAATAAATCATTCAGTGGGGCTGCGATGGAAGCGAAGTGCGGTACGAAACGCCGATAAAAAGAAGCGGCTCCCATGAACGAACGGAGTTGTTTCTTTGTTTGCGGCCTGGGCATTTTGACTATGGATTCCACTTTTTCTTGCTGGGTAGTCAAGTGCCTTTGCCCTATTTTGAATCCAAGGAAGTCAATAGATTCGTAGGCGAAATAACACTTGGTAGGCACGGCGGTTAGTCCTTGCTCTTTCAATTTCTCCAGCAACGAGCGTAAGGCATGTAAGTGGGATTCCCATGTACGGGTAGCTACGTACACGTTGTCGAAGTAAAACGACACATCACTTAAGCCAGAGATAATTCTCCTCGTCATTCTATTGTAATTGCTACTGATTGTAAAGTAGTCCGAATGGTAGCCTGGCAAACTGAATAAGCCCTATCTCGGTTGCAAAAGCTGTCAGCTTTTTAGACTCGTTAGCGAGCGGTATTTGATAGTACGCCTTGCATAAATCCAAATAGATGGAGATTTTGGTCTATTAGTGGGATGGGCTCGGCGTCGAAAACAGTGACTGAATTCCATTTTCGGAAATCCACACACATCCGAAAGGATTAGGCAGGTTTCTTAACCATTACGATGGGCGAACAATAATCTGACTCCGATGGCTCTAAAATGCCCAATTTTAATAAATTATGGACTTCATTATTCAAGGCTTCCCGTAGGTGTATCGGCAACGGATACGGTTTGCTTCGTACCACTGAATTTATTAATTAACTCAAATATTTACACTAAATTTTATGAGTGTAACATGGTCTTGGATCACATGATTAGAATATGGGCCTACTCCTGACGAGAATACTGATGAAATCCTTGGCACATCCGGGGGTTTCTGAAATGACATCCGGGAATTCCTTGAGCAAGTTAAACATTTCAAATTTCTGTTGACTTTCTAATTGGGGATTTATCTTTAAATCCACTCGTGTGTCTTCCGTGGTGAGTGAGAGCAGTTCATATTCCTCGTCTTGTTCCACATATACTGTGTTTATGACCTGTAGTGGTGTACACGAGTAAGCGGCATCAATCGGTTCTTCTTCGTTTAGTAGGGTAATATTATTTATGCACGCGCGGTGGTGATATTTTTTCAACATGTTTATGTGATAGATTCTTCGCACTGTTGGGCTATCTATCAAGTAGTCGACTGGTCCTCGTGCCAGGATTACTTAAAACGGTCCCTTCCATTGGGCCCATAACTTATTATTTTCGGTCGGGAGTAATAACAAGACTTCCTCCCCTGCCTTTAATTTTCGCGCCCTCGCTTTCATATCGAAGTAGTCCCGGTATTTGGCAAAATTTTTCTCGGCGATGTCTCGAGCTAATCCCACACAGTATTCTAGGCACTTGCGCACTTCCATTACGTATTCGTAAGACGATTTAATCTCTTGCTCGAGATGCGCATTGGTAAATAATTCTTTAAGAATGCTCATGAGACCTCGCACATTTCTCCCGCTCAAAGGGCGAGAATTCCAATGTCCGGTGAGGGATTTCTCTGCCTGCGAACGGGGCTACAGGCAAGTATCTGTGCCAATGAGTCGGGTTATTTTGACACAACTTCTTCAATATAATTTTGAGAGTCCCGTTTAATTTCTCACAGATTCCGTTTTTGGATGGATGAAATAGACTCGTTAAATTGGCCTGACTATCAGTAGCTTATTTAAGTACTCCATCAATTCTGATGTGAACTGGCGCCCTCTATCAGATAGAATTTCATTAGGCAGGCCTACTCGGGCAAATATTGAAATTAGTGCTTCCGCGCAGGAAATAGTGTCAATTGTACGTAGTGCCACGGCATCTGGAAAACGTGTGGCACAATCTACTAGAGTGAGGATGTAGGAGTGTCCCCGCTTGAAAGGGGTGAATTGGTCCCACCAAATCGATAGCCACTCGAAACAATGGTTCGGTTATAAGAGGCACTTTTTGTAATGGAGCGGGAGGTACCCTTCCTCTGGAGGGATATTTCTGACACACGTCGCATGACCGGCAATAGGCCACAATTTCCTTGGCAGCCCGGGGCCAATAAAAGTGTCTGAATATCCGCTGTGCCGTTTTATTGTGCCCAAAGTGTCTTGCTAATATTCCATCATGAACCGTATTCAAGATTCTTTGCGTGTATTATTGGGGTACACACAAAGCTTTGTTGCCATCCCTATTCTCCTCGCTGATAGTAAGGTATAGACGCGAGTCTTCTACAATATACTTGATTGGCTTCTTTCCTTTCACTTGGAGAGTTTCACCCTTAATCGACTTTTCCCATAGGGGTTTAAGAGTTGGGCATTCCTTCTGGAAAATAGCGAAGGAAGTCAATTTTAGCGCATTGTCTTCAAGGGTAATCCTAGGGGTCAACTCAGCAGGTTGCTCCTTTCTCTGGGCCTCTTGCGCCCGGGTGACTACTTGTTGGACCACTTCTTGCTGGGGGATTTGGGGGTTTTGTCCGATTATCACAGCGCAGAAAAAAATCGGGGCTACTACCACGTCCGTCCAACCCGTAAAATATCTGCACTATATATGCCATCTCACGACGGGGAACCAGTTGTCGCGTCCTAAAAAGTCGTGGACGATGGCGAATTTTTGATGGTTTGGGTTTACTGAGGGCAACAACTTATCGGACACCAATATGCAAGTGCATCCGGTGTCTCTGACTAACGTAGACACTCGGCACCCATTAACTGTGCCATCTTCAAATTGTAGGCCGCCTGGTGAACTTTTGTAGAATAGAAAGTTTACCCGTTGTTTGGGGCCTTCGGATTTTGGCACTGGGATGGAGGGACCAGCAGATTGTCTGGCCGGGAGCGCGGCAGGTCAGGTTTTGCACCTGTGGTCTTCAGGTCTCCCTCAGTCGGGAGTTCTAAGGACACTGGAAACTAAAGTGACCTACTATCACGCAGGTATAACAAGTAATGGGTTTCCTGGGATAAGTGCCGGTATTAGGATATGACCCTTGGAGAACCCTAACGTTTTTTTTTAATCTTTGCTCCTCCAAAACTTGGCTTATAAGTTCCTTTTGGCGCTAAGAACTTAAAGGGCTTCTTCTGCAAATGTCTTGGTGGCGGCCCATTTTTCTTTGGGGTGGGGGAGCCTTTCTCTTTCTTGTATTCCCGGGGATATAACCGATGATTTACCGCATGGAGGTCCGCCTCGTCCAGGCACTCGTTGAAGGTAGAAGTTTTTCTGTCCTTAACAAACGCAGCTCAAAGCCAAAATGTTTGTAAGTTTGTCCAGGTCATATACGGGCCTGATGGAACTTCATCCTATATTCTTCGGGATTGAGGTTTGTTGCTGAGAGAAGTTCGGCTTTGAGAGTGGAATAGTCTACAATCACTTCTGATGGTAGAGATATAAATATCTCTTTCATCCGGCGATTGAGTAGAAGTAACAGCCTGGCGACCCCATCTTCTAGGTCCCAATTATTGACTTCGAATATTTTCTCAAAATGGGACAGATATGAGTATGAGCATAATTCTTCTTCGTTCCTGTACTCCGGGAGTTTCATGCTGGCCGCTGGTAAAACTCCGCTTTTGGATGCCACTGACTGCATCTCTAACTGGTCTTTGTTAGGAGCACTTTCGTGGGCTCTCTTCTCTCTTTTTCCAGCTTCCAGTTTCATTTTACGTTCTTCGGCTTCCAATTTCATCTTACGTTCTTCGCTTCTTTCTTCTTTCATTTCTCTCTTTCTCCTGAATATACGAGCTCAACTCGGGTCCTTCCAGTCCGAGGCTTTGACCTTGCTTCCGATAAAGGTCAAACGATGCCACCGCGCTTATGTCAGTCATCTACTGCGTTGCAGATCGAGCTTGACTTACTCCACCACCGAAACTTACCACTTGGCTTACCAATTACCTTCAGATTGTTTCCACCCCTAACTTTACCAATTTTCCTCTCGTCAATTATTCTATTATTCCTGGTATTCATTTTACGTGTTGGCTCTCCCTTAATTAGACGCTGCTGGGTTCTTTCTAACAAAAACCTACAGACCTGACACCACTTATGTCGAGGAATTAGGGCTCCTTCTACCTTTGGTGGAGAATTATTCTTCAACTGTTGGCCGTTTAACAACTACTACGATACTATACGTCTTATGTCAAAGTATTTATATATTTAATGACTTAGCGAGCCAGCTGATGAGAATACCACAGCGTTTAATCAGTTTTAAGGAAAGAGCCGGTCAACACGTAAGGATCCAGTGAAACATCAAGAATTAACCAAAAATATATAACTTTTAATTTATCAATTAACTCAAATATTTACACTAAATTTTATGAGTCTAACATGGTCTTGGATCACACGATTAGAATATGAGCCTACTTCTGACGAGAATGCTAATCGGAACAAAGTAGGCTTCACGTCAACAAACCAATTGCCAGATAGCTAATTTATGGAGGCCTCTAAGTTACAGAGTTAAACCTCAATTTACTCTCCACTAATCTAACTAAAAATATGACAGGAGTCACGAACTATTATATATCCTTTAGTTAGCTTGGGGGCAGCATTAAAATCCTACTTAATCCAAATAAATATATATAGTCATTAGGACTTACATGACCTTGATAAGAACGGGGCGGGGGTTGACGGATGTCGCTATACTAGAATTTTCACGAGTCTTCGCGTTGTAGTGGAAGGAGCGTGGTAGTCACTGAGACGGTAGAAACCGATGTAACTCTCTTTTTATGACTTTATCTATCCGGTTATAGGTGTAAAAGACGGAGAGAGGAGTTGTGCTTTCTAGCTCAAGGAGTACTCTTCTTGGTAGATCTTGAATTCTTCTAGTATCCTCGTCTACTTCGCAGGGTTACCAAACTGGTTTTGGTATACAAGATGATGCCAAAATTCGTTCTTAGCACTTAGGAATTTTGATCAACCCAGATCTCTGGCTAAGTCTGCGAAGGATAAATCGGTATGGCCCTGAAAAGAAAACGAGACGAACTTCACAGTCTTACAAGTCGAGTACGCAACTGGGCGAGGGAGACTGGTCACAATAATCTAGTCCTCTATCGTCTCTAACAGAATAATCATCTTTCCTTCCTCACGGGGCTTATTTATAGACCGGAGACCGCCCCAACTAAGGGGGACGGGGTAGTGCCACTGAGGGGATGGCAAGATGAGGAGGGGGTGACACCGGGGAGCCCATGTCTGCTTATTAATGAGAGGCACCGGCAACAGTCACATTATTTCTCCTCGCTCGTCTTTTTGATCTGACACCGCTCTTAGGCACTCTGACCACGAGCCTCTTGACCTCGTAGGTAATCGGATCTTTTGAGAGCTGCTTAATGGCCTTTTATATATCCTTTAGTTAGCTTGGAGGCAGCATTAAAATCCTACTTAATCAAAACAAATATATATAGTCATTCGGACTTACATGACCTTGATATGAACGGGGATGACGGATGTCGCTATACTAGAATTTTCACGAGTCTTCGTGTTGCAGTGAAGGGACTCTGATCTCCCCACCGAGCGGGTAGTCGAGATGGGCCGGCAGCCCGACTAGACTACCCACTCGGTGGGGATATCAGAGCCCTTCGGCAGTTTGAGTGTTAGTCAGACGACTAACGTTCTCACGCCCCTCAATTTCTGGTACTTTTCTCTCGTTCTCTCGGAAGAGAGATTTTTTAAATATATATATATATATATATATATATATATATATATATATATATATATATATATATATATATATATATATATATATATATCCGCTTGGCCCTCTGGGAGGCGTTAAGTTTTAATTCCTCTACACACACTATAGTCTGGGTATGCCAATTCAACATCTTCAGCCTCTTCCTTTTTCAGTTCCTCATACGCTTCATTCATCTTATCATTCCACCTAAGAATCGTCCTACCTTTCTTGCCCATCCACTCAGTCAGAGGCTTACTCACACCAGAACAATCGCGTATAAACTTTCTCTGAAACTCAATCAAACCCAGAAACGACTTCAGTTGATTCACAATCACGGGTTTCGGAAACATTGGCACCCTCTCAACATACTTCAGCGACTTTCGTAACCCATTCTCACTCACCATATGCCCAAGGAATTCCACTTCTTTCGCAAACCATTCACACTTTGCTACTTTCACCTTCACACCAACACTCTCCAACGTTCTCAACCATTCATTCACCAATCTCATATGCTCCTTTAACACTCTCAATCATAATCAAAATATCTATAAACACAATCACATTATTACTCGCAAACTTACTCCACATAACATTCATCGTCTGCTGGAAGGCTCCGGGAGCATTAGCCAATCCAAAGCTGAGGTTCCGGAACTGATAATGCCTTTTTGTAGAGGAAAAGGCAATCACCGGCCGGCTCTCCTTACCAATGGGCATCTGGTAATACCCCTGTACCAAATCCAGCTTTGTAAACCACTTCATCCCATGCATACTATACACACACTGAGATTTCACACACATCGAAAACCTTTTTTTCATCTTTCGATAATCCACACACAGACGCAATCTTCCATCAGACTTATGTACAGGAAAAAACGGACTATTCCATGCACTCTCACTTTCTTCAACTACCCCCAATCGTTCTAATTCCACACACTGCTCCTCAATCTCATCAGCAACCGGACGAGGGAAATGTCTTGGCCGCTGATAGATTGGGGTGTTCTCTTTCATGATCATCTTGAATTCCGGAAGCTTCGCGACCCCGAAATCCAGATCCCCCTTACTGAGGCCCCCCTTTCGTTCAAACGACATTCGATAAACATCCTCCTTTTCGTATTCAGTCAAACATCCATCCAATTCCACCATCCTTCCCACTTCATTATACGTCCATTCACACGTCTTTTCATTCGCAACATTTACCCTGACATCTATGCAATCATCCATACCTACCCCATTGACCTTGGAGAGGTGACCTAGTACTTCTCCGACTTGGATCTCCCTCACCTGCCCTTTCACTCTGGGGTCCACCTGCACATATACAAAAGGATCATCATTCTCATCAAGCCATCAAACACAAGCAATACGCCTTACCTTATAACGCGCATCCTTTACATTCAATATCAGTGTTCTTACCCACATTCAAACTCACATCCTTACTCAAATTCACTCTAACTGACACCCTTTCACTCTTCACAAGCCTTAGACTCTCCATAGCCGTCACCTCAATACCGGTAAACATACTTCTCAAAACACTACCATCTTTCCCTACATACAACTTATACACCCCATTTTTGCCAATCTTTCTCTCAATCTGATCGCTCTCAGGATGCACAACCATATGGTTAACTTTTATAAATGTACCCTAAAATCACACCATATTCACTATTAACTTATCAATCACTACGAATTCACACTCATTCATCAACATAACATGCATTCGAGCAGCTGACCTTATCATTCCAATTACAGGCACTCTCATAACACCAATCTCTACCAAAATAACCTTACACTCAGACAGGAGGGCCTTATCACTCAGCTTGTCATACACATCCTTATACACCAAGCTCGTCTTGCATTCACAATCTATCAAAGCCAAACACTCAATCCCACTCAATTCCACCTTAACACTCATATTTCATACCAGACAGCACTTTCACACTAGACAGACTTACAAACACATTAATCGCACTCATGCACCCGGAGGATACTTCACCAGGTATTCTCATACAATTCAGTTTTCCGCTTCAGACTTTTCATTCACACCTTGCGCTCTCAGCCTAATCCAACACTTTTCACTCGAATGTCCTTCCATCGCACAATAACTACATACATTACTCTGCTCACGCCAATTGTAGCGGTTTACTACACCCCTACAAATGAAATATTTATTCCTTATATATATATATATATATATATATATATATATATATATATATATATATATATATATATATATATATATATATATATATATATATAAAATTTCAAGAAGGGTTGGTAACCCTGACATAAATCGGGAGATTGTTACTCCCGCTCTCCCAAGCGTCATCATGAGCTTCATTAGCTTTGCTCGGCTGCTTCGGTAAACAGGTCTGTAAATATTTGAATTATAATGGTTTAGCTAAATATTTCATCAAAGAATTCCGAATTTATGCGTTATTATTTATCTCATTTACAGACCCATTTAACTATAATCCAATTTATAATTCAATTTATAATCCAATCTATTTATGCAACTATTTACCAATATTTACCAATCACTTATTATTTACTTACTTATAATCTATTTACCAATCACTTATCATACAATTACTTATAATATATTTATCAATCTATTTAACAATTACTATTTACAAATTACATATATTACAATCTATTTATCAATTATCAAATTACCAATTTTTTTAATCTAATTATCAATCATTAATTGTTATACTCAATTATCCAATTACCAATCATCATTTGTTATAGTTTAATTACCAAACCATATTTATCAATTGTAAATCCATTCCTGTTAACACATGCAAATTTAATTCACACGCGTAATTCTCAATACAATCATAAACTGTTACTGTATAAATTGAACCTGAAATAATTTTATTGTTTATTCAATAATATATACATTATTCTTAACTTTGTTAGTAATTTACGTATTCCCTTATCGTCGCCCAGATTTAGACCTAAAGAATTCGTCTGCAAAATTTAGACTTCGCGTTAGCATTTAACTTCATTTCCTTGAATAACGAAATATAGGTTTTTATGTTTATTGTGATCTGAGAGCTATCTAGGATATTGCCGCAATATTCATTTAAACCTATAAATAGTGCCCGGAATAGTTTAATTATCTCCAGTTCATTCGTTCGTAATATTAAATTAATTTTCACTGTTACGCGTGTTAATTTTCGGAGGACGCATTCCGCCTCACTTGGTTCCTTTTTTTTTCTCGCGTGCTTTTATTTTTCACGAGTGACTCGACACGTGCTCGTGTTCAATCCTTAGTTGACCTTAACATCCTTAAGTGTTCCCTTAGCAATTTCGTAAAAATTATTATACTATACAGTAATAAATAAAAAGACTGACTAATTTTTAATATTTTTTTTCAATTTCTTTACGTTCAAGCGCGTTAATCGAATTTGTGCATAAACACACACAGTTTTATTTTTCTCTAAATGGATTATAACATGCTAAGGGAGCACAGCTCGACCAACCCGAGCCACTCATAACTGAGATATTCATGCGTGGGGTGCCGGACCAAATTAAGCCGCTTATACAAATGTGCTCCCCAGCGAACGTCGAGAAAATGTCAGAGGCGGATGACGCCCTGTATAACAATCCATTCATGAGCTGGGAGAATGCAAGAACCAGGACTTTAACCAATGATAATAGGGGGCGTAGCACATCATACAACTCAAATGTCAAACACCACTCTCGTGTATCGATTTCATAGGTTAGGTCACCGGCCGAGACTTCTTACAACCGACCAGGACTCCCTCAGGATGCATCCTCCCAGGCTCCGGGTCTTTTATCCGTTCTGGAGAGGATTGAGATGGTTATTCATACACTAAAGGTGCGAATGGATCTTCACTGAGAGCAAAATCGTGAGCATGACGGAGGAGTCAGACGTCGTTCCTCCTCTCGAAAAAGGCAACAGCAACGAGGAAACAGGAGCACAAGAGGTGAGGCACAGCAGTTTCATTTACAACCCAAGTCTAATTCCCCCAATCTAAACAACTCTCAGGGTAGCTGCTGGTACCATTCTAATTATGGGAGCAACGCTGTCCGCTGTGTTCAGCCTTGCAATTTTGACCTTGCATCATTTTATGCCCACAACTTTAACCCTCATTCTGGTCTTGCTGCTCATATTGCCATCTTTCAACCTTCAAGCTTTTGTTGGTATCACCTCAAATTTGGCTCTAGAGCAAAAAAAATGCTCTGCCCCATGCAACAACCAGCAAAATACTCAATCTCAATCTACCCTAACCTCACCACCTCCGATTTTACAACGCTATATGGGTTCCCTTACCCAACTTTCACCTTCAGCACAGGGAACTTTAAACTGAATTCGCAAGTGATACGTAGGTCTGTCACCTCTACAACCTCATCTCTTCAGGCCGATCCTCCTTTAAGTGTTCATGATCCACTCTGGTTTCTTCTTCCTGGTTGACACTGGCGCTCAATGCAGTGTCATTCCAGCCTCTTCAGTCGGAAAAAAAACTTGCACTTCTTCTGATCATGTCCTTAAAGCTGAAAATTCATCGGGCATAAGGACTTATGGGGAGGCGTATCCTCGAGCTCTCTCTCGGGTTACGTCGTTTTCCCGTGGACGTTCACCATTCCAATTTTAGGTCTCGATTTCCTTTCCACGCACGACATTCTCGTTTATTCTAGTCACCCCAAGCTTATCGACAGAACCACGACACTAACAGTTACTAGCCCTCATTTCCTTCCACCAGCTCTCTCATCTCCGTTCGTTTCCTTGCAACTGCCCCCTACTTCCAGCAACTTTTGCGGGAGTTCCCAAGCCTCTGTCTGCCTCCTTCTAAGGAAAGACCTATTAAGCACAATGGTGCACATAATAGAAACAAGGCCAGTTTTCTCATTTCCCCGTCGACTGGGGCCGGATAGACTTGCCCTAATGAAGCAGGAATTTAAGTTCATGATGAAAGCCGGGATCGCTTCCCCATCCACCTCCCCAAGGGTTTCACCGCTTCATGTAGTACCCAAGTCTACTCCAGGGAAATTCAGAGCTGTAGGTGACTACAGGCGAATCAATACCTGTACAGTTCCGGATACGTATCCTATGCCTTTCTTATCGGATTTGAACTCACCTATCTTTGGTTGCTCCATTTTTTCTCGGCTCGATTTGGTTCGCGCTTTCAACCAAATCCCGATTCACCTTGATATCCCTAAGACGGCTATCACCACTCCATTCGGTTCCTTCGTCATGAACCGAATACCTTACGGGCTTCGTATCAGCGGTCAGACCTTCCAACGCTTCATGGATCAGGTTCTGAGAGGTCTTCCCTTCGTATTTTGTTATATAGACGACCTCCTGATAGCATCTTCGTCTTTAGAGGAGCATTTTTCTTACATTCGCCAGGTTTTTGCACGTTTAGATGAGTATGGTATCGTACTTAACACTTTTAAGTGTATCTTTGGTGTCACGCAGCCCTCCTTTTTGGACACCACATTTTTCCTGAGGAAATTCTTCCTCTCGAGGACAAAGTTGAAGTTATCCGGGCTTTTCCCCGACCTTCTTCGCTAAAGCAACTTCGTAGATTCTGTGGGATGGTAAACTTTTAGCACAGGTTCATTTCCAACATCACCCACATTATACAACCTCTCTAGGAATTGCTTTCCAAGTCCAATAAGAACCTTCCTCTTCCCTGGCCCCCCGAAGCTTGCGAGGTTTTATCTCGCATCAAAGAGGCTATGGCTTCCGCTGTCGCCCTGGCCCATCCGTGCTCAGGAGCTCCCATAAGCGTTGCTTCTGACGCGTCCGTTACTCATGTCGGTGCGACGCTACAGCAGAAGGTTGCTGACTCTTGGCAACCTCTCGCCTTCTTCTCTAAGGCTCTTCTTCCTTCTCAACAGAGGTAGAGTACGCTTTCCCGCGAATTACTGAGCATATACCTCGCGCTCCGTCACTTCCAACAATACTTGGAAGGACGTGATTTTACCATTTTTACTGACCACAAGCCATTGGTTGGTGCGCTCGCCCCTAGTGGCACCTTCCCTGTGCACTCTACAGTTGATACTCGTCCCCTTGACTTCATCTTGCACATAACAAACGATATTCGTTACGTTCCTGGTTCTTCAAACGTCGTACCAGATGCGCTCTCTCGCATTTCATCGATTTCAGGCACGCAATTCTTCCAAACTGCGCCCATCGATGACGCGTCAATAGCGCTTGGTCAAGAATAAGATGAGGCACGCAAACACTGCATTACTCTTCCCAGTTTATCGTTCGCGAAATCGACTTGCCTAACAGTTCGTCCAGGCGTATCCTGGTTGACTATTCATTGCCTGACTGTCCTGTTCCACTCAGTCCTCTCGCTTACCGTCGGCAAATTTTAAAATAGACTCACGGTCTCTCATTCTGGCATTTCAGCAACTCGCAAGCTCATCACACAACGTTATGTGTGGCCAGGTATGAACGTCGACGTGGCCAAATGGACCCGCGCATGTCTGCCTTGTGAACGAGCAAAGGTTCAACACCACACAAAGTCAGCTCTGGCTGCTTTTCCACTTCCATCGGCACGTTTTGACTCCGTTCACATCTGGTTGATCCTCTGCCCTTTTCGCGTGGTTGCAGTTACCTTCTCACCATGATCGATCGTTTTACCTCTTGCCCAAAAGCATTTCCTATCCACATCAGAGCTTCCACTGTAACTTGAGCCTTCGTCTCAGCATGGGTTGCTCCTTTTTACGTCCCATCAACGATCATGACTGATCGAGGTAGCCAATTTGAATCCCACCAATGAGATGCACTCATGTCGGTGCTTGGCTCCTTTCGTCTCCTTACCACTAGCTACCATCCAAAGAGTAACTCTAAGGTGGAACGTTTTCACCGGACTCTCAAAGGAAGCTTAAGCTCCAATGACCCCAACATCACTTGGGTAGACAAGCTACCCTTAATTATCCTAGGAATTCTTGCCTCCTTGAAAGAGCATTTGAATTGCTCTGCTGCGGAACTCGTCTATGGTACGCACCTTCGTCTTCCAGGCCAATTATTTTCTTTTACTGAATGTCCTTTTCCTTCCGACATACATCCTGCTGCATACGTACACAATTTAGTACGGGCGATGCCTGAGGTAAAGCCTACCCACCACTTGAGTGCCTGTTTGTCCGTCGCGATTCCACTCGCACATCCTTGCAACCTGTCTATGACGGACCCTTTCTCGTCGTCTCCAGGATAACGAAATTCTTTGTACCTTAGCTTGGTACAAAGCAGGATACGCTTTCTATCGATCGGCTTAAACCCGCTTTCATAGAGGCCGTTCATCTGGAACAGCCACTACCTTTCTCTTCCACTAATATAGGTCCAGTGGTCATCCCAGCCTACCTTCAGCACCCATTATTCCTTCAACACTTACCAACCAACTAACCCCAATTCTGAACCCTTCTTCAGCTCTTTCAAATCAAACTGCAACTTTTCCTTCCCCCTCTTTACTCGCAAACCCTTCGCCAACCATCTCTACACTCCCCATTTCTTCTTCCAAACTGCTGCCGCCTCCCTTTTTGTTGCAGGACCACTCGACAGCAGCTGGAGAACACCAAGCGACAAAAGCGCAACTCCCGACAGTCACCTTCTCGGGAGGTCCAGAACAATCGTCACCCAACGCCCCGGTTCTCACTCGAGACATCTCCCGCCTCAATCGAGTGGCACTACTAACAGCAACCTGATCCGCAATCGGAGTCAGCCAATTGGTACCATAGAGAGTTCTGGACGCCATATAAGGCCTCGTGAAACGAAAAATAATGTATATAGGCATTCGAGTGGGTTGGTTTCCTATACACGTCAAGTTTAAATTCATGGTGATCTTTATTAATGAGGACATCTAAAAAGGGTAAAATATTATCATATTCCCATTCATATTTAAATTTGATGGAGACATCAAATTTCTAAACCTTTCCTTAGAGCATACAAAATATGTCATCCTTCCTATTTAGATGAAGAAATTGTCATTATAAGGAACATTGTTTCGAATTTGTATTACCCCGATTGGTTCATATCGTCTGCCCATTTTTCAGCTAGGAAAACATTCTATGGTAATAAGCCTTCCCGCACTAATGACTTCAACAAATGTATAACATTGCCATTTAATAATAAATTAAATAGTTTAAAGGACATATTTGGAAAAGCGGGTATTAATCTAGCCTTTAAATATAATAATTCCTTAAACCAATTGAGGATTGCCAGGAAACCCAAAGAACATATTAACATAGGAGTATATTCAATACCATGCAACGATTGCCATAAAGTTTATATAGGGAAAACGGGGAGAAATCTAGACAGGAGATTGTATGAACACAAAAGAGATATTAGAGTGGGCAGCGAAAGCAGTGGAATATTTTACCATGTTAGAGACAAGAATCATACGATCGATTTCAATGAAAGTAAAATGGTATTTAAATCGGCTAACTATGTTAAGAGAAGAATCGTAGAATCGAGCTTGATATCGTCAGTTCCTAATTTAAATCTATTCGAGTGTCAATTTTCTTTTAATCCTGTAATGAGAAAGCAAATAAACAAAATAGTAAAATTTCAGCACTTGAATATGTTTAGGCCTACCCCCCCCCCCCATATTAGCCACAAGTAGTGGATTGTGTTATGCTTATATGCACTTTTCTTATATTTTCTATCCAGTGTCAGTTGAAAAAAGGTGTGAGATACACCGAAACTGTTCTGAATTAAATTGTCTTCGGAGAATGTGGTTTAATTCCTCATATATATATATATATATATATATATATATATATATATATATATATATATATATAAATAAATATATATATATATATATATAAATATATATATATATATATCTATATATATCTATATATATATAACTATATATATATATATATATATATATATATATATATATATATATATCTATATATATATATCTATATATATATATATATATCTATCTATTTATATATATATATATATATATATATATATATATATATATATATATATATATAACATAACATAACATAACATAATTTCACGGATGACAAAAGCCACAAGGGCCTATCAAAGGTCATCCACATCCGTCAAATCCCACCCACATAATGCATCCATAGGATTTTGTCAGATCATGCATCTACAATATACAATTTAACAATATATAGGAATGTCCAACCATGCATCTACAATATATAATTTAAAGCCTCCATAGGAGTCTGTCAAAAAAAAATCAAAGTCCCCCAAAATATACAATAAAAAGAAACTGCATCCACAGGAATGGGTCAAGAAACATATCCACATACCACATATTATTGTTGTGTGTAGAGAAATTAACCAATTTTTGTGGGTAAACTAATTTAATTAATTTTTGTTTATGATAATATTCAGAGTATCACTGTGGTTAATGTTTAAATGTTGTGTATTCCATTGTTAAAGTTAAAATATAAGTTTATGTTGGGAATTAGTGTGCGTTTCTCTATATCCTTACGTGTTTCCAATGGCTTTATTCTTTAAGATATTCAGACATCAATATATATTAGCACTCTGAGCACTCTTAGAACAAAAAGGGGGGGGCATTCTACGACAATCAAAATAACGAAGAAAATAGCGCCACCTAATTTAGGCCATTGCTGCCAAAAATTAACATTTTTTTAGTATTCAAATATATATTGCGGGCTGTGCCCCCCAGACCCCCCAATTCGAGTGAAACTCAGGATGATGGTAGAGGAGTCCTCCTGCAGTGATATCTCCCCCACAAGCAGTCTCCTTGAATTTACTAAAAAAAGGTGAAACATATTGGAACATGGACGAAATATTATGTGGCCAGGACCAGGAAACAGTGGAGGTGAGCGTGTGACGCAGATCTTCAGGTTTACCCCATCTCCACCTTTCACTATTATAATTGAGCCACGCTTCCTTTAAATGGGACCACAATCTATAGAAAAGTTTATTAAAGTGACAGAGGAATTAACACAAGTTGTATTGAAGTCGAACAAACCATATTTACAGGAATCGCAGTCTCTTAACTGCTTGGTTTCAGGATTGCCAATGTTTGAAATAAGGTTGAATTAAGGTTGCCAGTGTGTGAAGTTAATGGTTTAGTTTCACAAAAATAGTTAAGTGAAACATACAAAGTTTAATACATTAGTAATTCTAAAAAAAAATAATGCATAACTAAATAATATAAAGTAGAAGTGCCGGTATTTACTAAATAATATATATATATATATATATGAATAACGTTACAGCCACGAGGAAAATGAAACAACGGAGAACTGCGAGGCCTTTCGACTAATGGTCCTTTACTAAACAGACTAAAAGACAGGGAAAAAGAGATATATTTATACACCTGATTAATGAAAATATGGGATATAAAGATTAAAAGGGGTGGGATTAGCAGATACCTGGAAAAATCCTATTAACGAGATGAGCCGTTAGGGTTAAAAACAAAAAAAAAGGTTACGGGTTACGAAAGAAAGGAGGGGGGGCAGTGTTTAGGAATCACATATGCAATATGAAAACAAAAAAAGTTTACACATGATAACTAGAAAATATGACAAAAGAAAACTATGAGGAAAGGTTTTTTTTATAAATAAGCTAAAATAACTTCTAGGTGGTAATCATTAATTCAGAAATTTTATCTTTAAAATCATTCTTAAACATTCTTTTGATACAAGGGTCCAAAAATACATTCCAGGGCTGAGATTAAAATTCGAAGTCAGTTGTATAAATGCTGATTCTAAAAGATTTCGTGAAAAAAGTCATTTGATTTGGCAATCACAGAACTCTCCTTCCAATTAATACGATGGGAATTTTCACTCAAATGGATAAAAATGGCATTTGATGTTTGCCCAGTGCTTACAGAGTACTTATGTTGCTTAATACGCACATTCAGATCCTTGCTAGTTTGCCCAATATAAAATGAAGGGCAATCCGAACAAGGGATTTTATAAATTACGTTATTTGTTTCATTAGGGCAATTTTTTATTAACATTATTTTTAAAGTATTAGTATAAGAGAAAACAAGATATATATATATATATATATATATATATATATATATATATATATATATATATATATATATATATATATATATATCTATCTATCTATCTATCTCTCTCTCTCTCTCTCTCTATATATATATATATATATATATATATATGGTTTAGGTTGATAGCTGTACATATTGTATTTTGTAAATACTTTGGTTGATTGTTTGTATTTTTATTATTTACTGGGGTTGTGGTGGATCGCCATTATTTACTGTTATAAAAAAAAAGAAGAAAAAGACTTCCTCCTCAATACCCTCCTTGAACTACCGAGCAGACCTTGTTTGGGCGGCGGAAAGAATTGATGGGGGTGTCGCGACCCCTCCGCCACAACGAGATAGACACATATGCAGGACATGATAGTTATTTAAAATCGTTCATGGATTTGAAAATATAAACAATTCAAAATTTCTAATGTTTATATCAAATGAATTAGATGTTATGGTTAACGCAGCTAGTATAGGTTCATTTAAAGACAGAATTGATAAATGGATGACAAACAAATCCTAACCCAGACCGGTGTCCATGCAATGCAGCTCAATGCTGCCCTGCATGGACACCGGTTTGGGGATGATGATGTGCAGCTCGCCATCCATGAGTGGATTGAACAGCAGTCGGGAGATTTCTGGTTGTCGGCAATTCGAAGCCTCGGAGACAAGTGGCGCAAGTGCATTGAAGTCGAGGGTAGTTATATTGAAAAATAATAAAACACTTTTTCTCGTATCTCATTTCCTTATATCCAAATTGCAAAACTTATTGACCGCCCCTCGTAGCTTACAGGAAATAAAAAGATAAAAATGCTAGAAAAGCCTCATAAGTGAATGAGGAATGTGATAATATGTCAAATATGAATAAATATGCATTTTTCTCTAGCCTTCTAGTTAACAAAGCACGATCCGGCGCCTGCCTCAAGCGGCAACAGCTCTCACTGTATTCAAAGTTCATCTATATGGTGCCCTATGCTGCTGAGAGATGTCAGTCATACCCTAAGTCCTTTGGGTTTAGGGCCAGGAAATTTGTTATGAGATCTAAGTATCGCTGTCGGGCTGGTGGTGCCCCTGGTTCTGCCCAAGACGCCATCCTGGAGGGTACCATCTCTGCTCCCAAAGCTTCTACATCACCGGGAATATTGCATTCTCCTTTTTGATGCACACTTCCTGACATGCTGGAATCGTGCCAGTGTATACGGATGACTCCAAGTCCCAAGAGGGCATCGGTTTCCACGTCGTATCCCCTCTGTTTGAAGTCGGCAGGGCTCTGCCAGGTACTGCGTCTGTCTTCACTGCGAGCTAGTTGCAATACTCCAATCAGTATAGGAGATAATGCGATGTGTCCGTTCGAGACAAGATTATGATTTATAGTGACTCAAAAAGCGCCCTAAGTGCGCTTGGGGCATTGGAATCACTGCATCCCCTGGTCTGCGATATCCGTGATGCCCAATGCTGCAATGGCTTCAGGTTGCTTTTTGTTATCTCCGAATTTGACACACTCACGGGATGCACCGCGATTTGATGGAGCGCTCGCCAGCACCATTCTGTGAAGACTACGTTGTCCCCCAGACTCTTTGGCACATTCTTGTTAAATGTCCCAGTCTGGGTGATCTCCATGTACGTTAACTGTCCTGGGGCTGCTACCGCTTGTCCCTTTTACTGTGGATGGATTTGTGCACACCGACTTGTGGAATTTACGACTTTTTAGAGGAGGTGGCCTCCTCCTTTATATTTGACCTTTTTTGGGTGTTTCTTTTTATTAGTTATTTATATATTGTTTTTTAATATAGCCTAGTAGTAGGCTGTGTTGTGTATGGCGACTTATGCCCAAGTAAGCAGTCGCCAGATGGACACTGCCCCTCATCTAGACAATTTCCAGTATGCCATGCTTCGATACTTGGGTGAGTGAGGCATGTCTTTTATGTTGGAGTTGTTCCACAAGATCTGGGTAGAGGGTATCCACCCAGACTACTTGTGAATCGCTACAGTTCTCACTTTTTGCAAACTGGGGAGAGATTACTCTACCCCGGCCGGTTTCCGCCTAATCTCTCTTAACCTCTTGCATGTGCAAGTTGATGGAGAAAGGGGTAAATGTTAGATTTGCCTTTTTCTCTGGACAGTAGAGGCCATTTGTCTTCTGCACAGTGCAACTTCCACAAGTTCCACTCCACATCGGATGCTCTGCTCCAACTGGAAAAATTAGTCTGTGAGGCCTTCCTCCAGAGACAGCACTATGCCACATTGTTTGTTTTTTGATCTGTAGAAGACCTATGATACTGCATGGTGATATAGTATCAGTGAGACTCTCCACATGGTGGGAGAGAGGGGATGCCTCCCAATCGTCATATCTGAATTTTTGCTAGATAATCGATTCTGCGTATGGGTAGGGGGAGCCCTCCCTGGCTATATGGAGTAGGAAGAGGATGTCCCGGAGCAAAGTGTCCTGTGTCACTCTCTTTGCCCTAAGCAGCAACGGCATCACCTTGGTGCTGCCGGAAGATTTTCTTGCTATACTCTACGTGGACGACCTTTCGATCTTTTTTGGCAGGGCCCAGATGCCAACTCTGGAGTGTCGACTCGAACAGGCATTCAACCACATGTCTCGCTAGGTTGAAGCACACAGGTTTCGGTTTTCCTTGGCCAAGACTAAAGTGGTGCATTCTGCCACCATCCATGGCTCCACCCTAACCCAGACTTGTTTCTAAATGGGTTTCACCTGGAAATGGTGAACTCGCATCATTTCCTTTGTCTTGTATTTGACCAACGCCTCACATGGGAGTCTCATATTCGCAGCCTTAGGATCTCTTGTATACGCCCCATGTATATTTTTCGACTGGGGTGTTGATAGTGCTACTGCCTTCCTTTTTTATTGAACATTTGTCCGTTCGAAGCTCTACTATGGATGCAAGTTTTATGCATCTGCAGCCAAGCGTGTATTGTGGAAGGTGGACTCGATCCACCACATAGCCTTTGCCTGGTGACCGGTGCCATCTGCATGTCTCCCATTGAGAGCCTACTTATCCAAGCTCGGGAGATAAGACTCGCTCTGCACCGTGCACAGAGCATTATTCGCCTGTACATGCGTGCCAAGCGCCTCCCTTAATCGCCAATATCTCATTACATCCGCTGCTGATCTTGACGGTGCCTATACTCCCGTGAGATGCCAGGCATACCCTAGTAATCTCCGAGAGCTCGGTATAGCTCTCAGGCTAGTGGCACCCGTGGTTCTGCCTAGGACGCCACCTTATTTGTCACCATGCCTCCCAAATCTTTTACAGAGTCGAGAGTATTGCGTTTGGCCTCTTTGGAGCACACTTTGTGTCACGCTGGAACTGTGCCAATTATATGGATGGATGGTTGGTTGTGGTTCCACAGCCTCTAGTGCCCTGAAGGTGCCGGTATTAGGCAGTTGTGTATTTAAATTCTGTTGATCTGCCCAGTCCTCTGCAGAACATTCTGGTGTACTTAAATAATTGTCTTGAGGGCCAGGCTGGGGTCTTGGGAGCCACCAAGTAGGTCTGCTACTGTTGGCCTACGGATGTGGAGTGATGCCAATGATTGGAGGAGAGCAGTGCAGTGGGAGTGGTGATGGGGACAATCAAGTAGCAGATGGTCTTGTTGTATGGGGAGTCAGTCAGGCCCAGTCTATGCATGTGGGCATTGATGTCACTGTGTCCCATCCTGAGTCTGGTAATAACAGTGTCTAGGGCACTATTAAGCCTTGAGTCCCTCCTTAATAGTGAAGAGTTCTGCTGTAAAGATAGATGTAGTGGTTGGCAACCTCCAGGCAGTGGTGATGGAGATTATTATTTTTTATTTTTTTAAGAGCTCATCTGGCGACTGCCTACTTGGGCATTAGTCGCCGTATTAGTGGTGATGGAGAGTGATGGCATGAATATATCTGCACCAACTCATGGGGGGGGGGGTGAAAGGCGTGAACCATCAGTATATATGTGTAGGGAGTGTGTGTAGGAGATTCAGGACTAGGGTCCTGCCCAGTGCTGAGCAGTCAGCCTTGGACCATGGTATGTGTGTGTGAAATCCCCGAGAGACTATTGAGGAAAAGGGAACCAAGAAGTCAGTGGGGATGTTTTCTCTAGTGTGTGGAAGGAGGGTCAGGTGGTCCAGAGTGTAGCGAAGAAGGAGAGGGCTCTGTCAACAAAGGGCATGTGGGCTTGATATGGTAGGGGGGCCATGTAGTAATTTCCTACGCTGTTGGAGGAGAATAGTGGCTGCAAGTTTAGTGTAGGTACGGACAAGGCGGGTGGAGCGTCGGCGTGATAGTGAGGGTAAGGAGGACTCTGCCTGAAGGGCTGTGACTGGGAAGGATCTGAAAGCCCCTAAAGCTATACAGAGTGCTGAATTTTGGATTATTTCCAATTTTTTGAGTAGGGATGGCGAGGCTGCCCCATAGACCTCACATCTGTAGTCCAAGCAGCTCTGGATGTTAGAACAATAAAAGCAGAGAAGGGTATTCCTGTCTGCACTCCATTGACACTTGAAAGAGACCATGAGGTTAAGCCTCTTGATGAATGAAGTCATCATGTATTGTATATGGTAGCCCCAGGTTAGGTGGGGACCATCTAATATTAAACCAAGGATTTTTTGGTGAGTTTTGAAGGGTATTGGGGTCCCATTGGGATATTGGGAATGCGTTTTCGGGTGAAGCACAGGAGGCTAGATTTCTGGGTATTCACTGTCAGGCACCAGCGCATTGTCCAAGAATGGACATCATCAAGTCCACACTGAAGATTGAGCTGAGCCTCTTGGATAGTGGGAGCAGAGCAGAGCAGAGCAGGGAGATGTCGTCAGTGTAGAGGGGGGGTGCTTGTGTGTGTAGTGAGGAAGGAAAGTCAGAGAGTAAGACAAGGAGAGGGCTGAGAGGGAAACCTTGTGGGAAACCTCTGGTGACAGGGTGATATCTAGAGTAGGCATCACCTATCACCATGGAGAAGTATCTGGAAGACAGGAAGGACTTAACCCGGTTAAGGGGAGAACCTCTGAGTCCCAGGTGGCCAAGTTTTGTTATAATAGCGTTATGTGAAGCTTCTTTAAGGTCAAGGAATGCTCCTAAAGTGAATTGTTTATTGTTAAGTCCTTCCTGAATGTGGTGTTCCAGGTGGAGCAGGGCATCCTGTAGGCACAAAACCCGTACTGTGTGTGGGAAGGAGGTGTTTGTGTTCTAGCCACCATCTCAGTCTGTTCAGTACTATGTATTCTAGTGATTGCCCGAGGTTGGAAAGGAGGCTTCCTTGCCAGGTTTGGGGCTAGGATGTGTGACTGCTTGTTGCCACACCGAAGGAAATGTCCACGACAGCCAGCTGTCATTAAAGACGTTCGGTGGAAGTGAGCCTGAGGGTCTGGGAGGCATCAGAGGAATTCATTGGGGACGTTATCCACCCCGGTGGCCTACCCACAGACAGAGAGTGTAAGGCTGAGGAAAGCTCCTGTGGTGTGATAGCTGTGCTGATTGTGTGGCCCATGTGTGATGGCGGTATGTTGGGGAAGGTTACAGGGTTGGGGAAGCCAAGTGTGGAGTGAATGTGAGAGGCAAGACACTTGACTTTCTGAGCGTTTTCAGTTGCCCTGAAAATGATATTTAAATGGGAAAGTGATCACTACCATGGAGGTCATCGACCACCCCCTAATCAAAATCAGGCTGTGCATCCGAAGAGCACAAAGATAGGTCAAGGCAAGAAAATGAAGCACTTCTCGGACAGTGATGCGTAAACTCATCCACGTTTAGGACACTCATCTCAAGCTCTTCGATCAGATCGGCAAGGACTTGTCCCCTGGGATTTATGGAGTAATCTCCCCAGAGAGGATGCCTGCCGTTCAGATCTCCAAGCAAGAGATAGGACCTCGGCAACCATGCCACAACGCGGCGGAAGTCCCCCGCGTCGAAGTCAGCTGACGGTGGAATGTACGCAGAAATGATAGTATACCTCCTATCCAGGTGCAGCTACACAGCCACTACCTGAAAATAGGTATCTAAAGAGAAAGCAAGAACGGAGACATCATGCCGGGTGTAAACCGCGCATCCCCCAGCACGGCCATCCCGCAGTGGTGGGGTCGCAAGACCCTTATACCCCGGGAGGGTGGGCAGGGGGCACGCGCCTAGCATGGTCTCCTGCAAAAAGATAGCAAACGGGGAACGGGACGAGACGAGCCTCCGCAGCTCCTCCCAGTTGGCCCAGGGTCCATGGCAATTCCATTGGAGGAATATGCCCTCCAGGCCTAGCTCGGAGGAGACGCGGGGGCCCTCCTCGAACTGAAGACCCTCACGGGAATGGCCGTACGCTTCCCGGGGGCAGAACTCCAGACGCTGTCGCCTTCGAGGACTTATTGGGGGAGGTTGGGCTCGCCATTCGAGTCTTTTCCTCCCTCCGCCTCGAAACCTTAGGCGGGCGTTGCGGCTTCGGAGGCGGGGGGCCCTCTTTTCGAGGAACCACCGTCTCCGAGCCACTCGCTCCACCTCGGGGCGTGGGCGAAGGAGCCGAAGCTCCTTTGTTGCTGTCCTCCTTTCGGGGAACAGCTTTAGGAACCCCGGAAGATGGCCTAGCGACCCTCTTCAGGGGTGTTGCCTCGTGTGAGTCTAACGACTCGGTGGAGGCGCGTGGCCGTTTCGCCTTACGGGAGACGGTCACGCTGGGGGAAGAAGGGGGAGCCCTGGTTTTAGCCGGGGCTGGGTATGAACCCTTTTGGCCACCAGCTTTACCAGGAGAGCACCCGGGTTGGGTAGAGCCCGCAGAAGGGCTCCGAATGGGCGCGGAAACAACCGTGCTCGTTGGCCTGGATGGGCCAGGAGCAGAGGGTGCTTTTCTAACTATTGGGGCATATGACGTCCCAGGCCGAGCCAGGCGCGCCAGGACCAAGTCCTTAGCCTCGCGGAATGAGAGTCGATCCTAGGCCTGAACGGCCAGGATTTCTTTTTCAAGGAGATATGCACCACATTGCTTTGAAGAAGAGGGTGCTGCTCTCCGCAATTGACACACTTGGCCACACACGATTTGGACTTATCGTGTGCGACCTTGGAGCAATTTACACAGACTTCGGGTGACCCCGACTTTGCATGTCTACATGAGCGATTCGTATGACCGAAGCGGTGACAGTAATAGCACAGCCGCGGCAGGGGCACGAATGCCTTCACGCGGTAGCGGCATCAACCGGCACGCACCGACTCAGGGAGCTTGTCACAGTCGAACGTGACGAAGAGTGTAGGGGTGGGTCTCGAGGCCCCCCCCTGTTTTCTCATCACACATTCGACCTTGACCGCACCATGGTCGGCCAGCTCTAGGGTGATGTCCTCAATGGAGTAGTCAATGAGTTCCCTCGCATAAACTACTCCTTTCACAAAGTTCATGGTAGAGTGCCGCGTCACACTCACCGGGGTGCCATGAAGTGTCTGAAGAGCACTTATCTTGGCCGCCTCGGCGGGATTCACCGCATTCGCCATAAGGCTCCCGTCCGAGAAACGGGTCACCTTCGGCTCTCTACCAATTGCACTAGCTAATCCTCTCCTCTGATGGATCATGTTGCCCTTGGACAACATGGTGCCATCAGTGGAGCGAATAACGAGGAAGCGTTTGAAGCCAGCGGGCTCGAAAACGCCAGGTAACCTCTGAATCAGGGGCCCCGATGTCATCAAGGCTCCGCCCTGTGCACTCTTGGTATTAGTCTTAGTCAGGGGATCCGCAACCGGGGGGGCAGAGGGGCCGGATGTGCCGATCTTGGCTTGGTCGCTTGCCAGAATGGCAGCAGACCTATCCGTCCCCGCAGCCCCCGCGGATGGAGAGGAGCCCCGAGTCGTCTTTGTCTTTTTGGTCTTGGTCTTCTTCTTTTTTGGAGAGGAGGGCGGAGAATGAACCCGCTTCTCACCCTCGCCAGTAGAAGCCCCTAGGCCAGATGTACCGGCCTCAGCCAGGTCCTTCTCCGAAATGGAGAAGGTCCTGGTGGTCGCAGGGGCATCATCCGGAGGAGATCCCTCCCCTCCTTGTACTGCCTGAAAATCCCCAGCCGTTTGAGGAGGACCTTGCATTGGGGCGGATTTGGGTTCGGTGCTTGGCGCCTAGCCCGGATTCCCCGCCATGGAAGGCCCTACCGTCTGAGGCTGGTTTTCCTCAAGGACCATGTCTGTCACAGGAGGGGCCTCCAGTTGGCCATCCCCTCCCAGGACATCACAGGTCCCCTTGGCAGCGTCATGAGTCCTTAGTGGGGAGGCACAGGCCTTGGCCCCGGCAAGGTTTAATATTCTTGCCAGCAGGTCTTTTGAGGGAAGTGACCGAAGGGGCCTGGCTTCCCTCTCCCCCCTAAGGGGGTTTGCCCTACCAAGCCGCTAACACGAGGGGCAGTCGGCAATGGGCTGCCTGCTGGCTTTCTTGGCAGTCCCCTTAGATAGCAAAGGAGGAACTGCCGCAGGAGATAGGGAGGTGCCCGAAAGCACCTCCAGAGAAGGGGGTGAGGGGGATTCCCCTACACCTGTAGGCGAGGAGTAATAGCTCATCACCTCTTGCAGTTGCCCGCACTGCAAGAGGTGCTTACAGGCCTGGCAGAGCCAGGCGCCGCCATTTCGGACCACCCCTCCCACCTGGTGTCCTGGAAGTCCATCGGCATGGCGGCTCCACCTTAGACACGGCGTAAAAATGATAGATTTTGAAGACGAGAGGAAAAGGGATGTGAGGAAGGTATGGGTGGGGATGAAGCAGGTTGTTAAAAAAAACCATCCCGAACTGGAGCTCAGGGGTTAGGGAACATTGTCCCCTGCCCCCTCAGCCCCGATCCGGGACGGTTGGCTTGAGAAGAAGGTCAGCGTCTACACGGTGAAATTAGAGGCTGACCATTGAAAGTTGTGGGAGAGGTTGTATGAAAAGCTAGGAAACAAGTGTTTTGAAGGAAGGAGAAGAGGCTAAGCTGGGGTCGGACGGGGTGCTGAGTCCCATCAGCACGGCGGCCAAGATGGCAAATCGCCGCGCCCCTTACGGGGCAAATGTGAAAGTGATGAGACCCCACATCCTGCAGGGTGTCTGTGAGATACTAAATTTAGTCTTGTGACTGGAGGGAAGTGTAACTGACTTTAATTCTAATTGAAAGGTGCCCCAGTCTCCTTTTTTAAAAGACCAATGCGGTCTGCATGAGAGGGGGGGTGGGGCACTGATGGGAAGGAAATGACTACAGGAAGATGGTCACTTCCCATTTAAGGGCGAGTAGTGGTGTGGAGGAACGGGCCATTCCCCAGACTTAGGTCCAAGGTAGAGGGGGTCCCTGAACCTGGATCAATCCTGGTAGGGAGGCCAGGGGGGCTGATAAGAGAGTAGGAGTCATGTCTGCTAGGAAGTCCGAGAGGGAGCAGCCCAAATGGTTCCCCCAGCTCCTGGGGAGGGCTGGTTCTCAGAAGTCGTGATGGGCATTAAAATCGCCCATTATTATATATTAAGAGGATCTGAAGAGCCCCAGAATCAAAGGTAATAGTCACTCGCAGATGCTCTAATCCGCCCCCGGGGAAGGAAGTTACAGTGAGAGGGCTAGAAGAGAGGGATTAGTGGACCAGCAGCAGCAGGCCACCTACTGCTCTGCCTACCCTGAACAAACCATAGCCAGGAAAGAAGGGGGAAGAATGCATCAGTGAGCCACATCTCACAGATGCTGACAACTAGAGTTGAATAGGAAGAAAGTGTGGTTTTAAAAATTGGAAATTTCCGATATAAAGACTGGGCATTTGCGTGAGTGATGCAAGGAAGGTCAGAAAGTCTGGTCGACACCTCAGAAGGCTTTCTCTAAGGCTGCTACCTGAGAGATTTTCCTTATTTTTTCTTATTATGTCTTATATATCAATACATATATTCTGTTCTAAATCTTTTCTTAGGTTCTAAGTTATGACAAAATTTATGTTGAATAAAGTTAAGACTAATACATATTAGTGCTCATTAATAGGTTGACATTAGCTCATCCCCCATGTAACTCATTTATGGGATTATTATACATCCTCTCTGCATGTTACCATTTCCTTCCTGCTCTTCACAGCAAAACTATCCACTCTCTGCTTTACGGATATCCACATACAATTCATGGGGTCATGAAGGGTTCCAGGATTGCTGGTTGGTGTCCAAATATACAATACTACCTAGATACCCCCCACAATGAGGATGGTACGTATATGCTTTCATGCTCAGCAACAATTGTAATTCTGAATTTTATGTGCATTTTGTTATATTTGCTTTCAACTTATTGATGTACAGCTAAAATTTTCCTTTTTTCAGAAAATCTTAAGCTTATTAAAATAATAATGATGGAAGAAGGTTTGCTGAGTCTAAAATGGAATAATCATATAGTAATTTTTAAAAATTTATTTCAGAAACTGAGAAAAAAGGTAAATTATAAATATTCATTCTTGTGCACTTTGGAGGATAGAAGAATAAGTAAGAATTTTGTAATAAGCCAGTAATAGAGTAGTTTTCAAACCATATCCTTGTATACATTTCTAGAAATTTAACAAAGCATCCAGTAGAAGTTTTCCATCATAGCTCATGTTGAAAATGCATGGAGATGACCATAAAGCAAGTTAGTTTGTTTTAAATCTTTGAAAAGTTGTCTCACACAAAAATTGAGAACTAGAGAGAGAATTATGGATACCTGCAGTTCATCCTGCATGCATTAAGGATGGGATGGCAACCTATGACTGTTAGGATCAGGAGGGCACATAATCCTTGAAAAGGAAAACTGGTGTAATCCAATTGTGCTATACTCACCCAGTAAAGAAAGGGCAAATGCTAAAAGGCAAATAAACCAAAAAGTTAAATATCAAGGTGCAAGAGGACTATATTTATCAAACCCATCAATCTGAAATGCAGGGGCAGATAGCTACTTTCAAAGCTTTCAGAAATGAACCCCAAAAGAAGATAGCCATCAAAAGTATGAATTTTTTTCCTGTTTGGGGTCCATTTTTACCTTTATTCTTTTCTCCCTTTATGAATACATCTCTTTTACATATTTTAGCTTTTCTATTTTTAACACATCGTGTTTAGAAGATTGGTAGAGGCCATCAATTAGAGGAAAAATATTCTTCACTTGTCCAGCATAAGGGCAGCTAAGCGGTCTGAGGAACTCCGAGTGGCGAGACTCTGTAAAGAGAATCCCAAGGATTTTTTTGGATATGTGAACAGCCGTAAACCAATCCGTCGAACGATTGGCCCTTTGAGAAATGAGGAAGGGACATTAAAGCATTCAGATGCAGAAAATGCTAACCTCCTCAACGACTACTTCTCTTCAGTGTTTACTGAAGAGTGTGGTCTCATCCCCCAGCCGATGGATTCCTACTTGGGGGAAAGGCTGGAGGATATGGACTTCACCGAAGGAGAAATAAAAAAGAAGATTACTGACCTAATGACGAATAAGTCACCTGGCCCAGATGGGTTTCTACCTAAAGTGTTGAAAGAAGTGCACAATCAAGTGTCACGACACCTGAGCGCAATCTTCAACATGTCAATCCGGACCGAATGCGTTCCTAGAGACTGGCGTGAAGCGGAGGTGACTCCTATCTTCAAGAAAGGAGACCGTAGCCAACCGTCGAACTACAGACCTATCAGTCTGACTTCGATAGTCGGTAAAATCATGGAAAGCATGATGGTCGACAAAATGACGTCGTATTTACAGTCAAACCTGCTACTGAGGAGTTCCCAGCACGGCTTCCGAAGGCAACGGTCATGCCTGACGAACCTTGTGGAATTCTTCCACTTCGTGTTCAGTGAGCACGATCGGGACAAGGCGGTGGATGTGGTGTACTTAGACTTTCAGAAAGCCTTTGATAAGGTACCACACCCCCGCCTTCTCCGGAAAGTGCGAGCGCTAGGCATAGACGGAAAAGTAGCTGGCTGGATCGAGAAATGGCTAAGTGGCAGAGCGCAACGGGTGGTGGTGAATAGACAGGCTTCTGAGTGGGTCCCACTTACTAGCGGGGTGCCTCAAGGTTCTGTCCTGGGACCACTACTATTCATCATCTACGTCAACGAAATGGACGGTGACATGGTTGCCAAGATTTCCAAATTTGCCCACGATACCAAGCTTGGTATGAACGTTGCAAAGGATGGAAATACTGCCCACCTGCAGGAAGATCTTGGGAAGATTGGGGAGTGGTCGGACACGTGGCAAATGCCTTTTAACGTGAACAAATGCAAAGTGATGCATATCGGCCACAGAAACCCCCAATCTCAGTATATCCTTAAGGGCACTGCTCTTGAATCGAGTGACACTGAGAAGGACTTGTGTGTAACTATCACTAGCGACCTCAAGTTTTCGAAACAGTGCATCGAGGCAGAGAAGAAAGCCCAAAGGATGTTAGGCTACATAAAGCGCCAGTTTGGATACCGTAACAAGGAGATAGTACTTTGTCTGTACAACTCCCTCGCTCGGCCGCACCTGGAGTATGCCGTACAATTTTGGAGTCCTTCGTTTCAAAAGGATATCGCAAGGTTGGAACGCGTACAAGCCAGGGCAACCAAGCTGATTCCCTGTATCCGACATAAAAGTTATGAGGATAGACTAAGGGAATTAAATCTGTTCTCGCTGAAAACCCGTAGACTGCATGGTCAGCTCATCGAAGTTTTCAAAATACTTCGAGGGTTCGACAATGTTGACTACCGGGATATTTTCACACTGAGTGAAAACAGAACGCGCAATCACGGCTTCAAACTTGAACTGAAGCGTTACAACCGTAATCTGTGTGGGAAATTCTTCACTTACAGTATCTGCAGTAAGTGGAACGCACTTCCAGTGGAAGTTGTCAACAGTGAATCTGTTGACCAGTTCAAGTCAAGACTAGACAAAGTCTTGAAAAGTGGCCGTTTAGGGACGCAAAACAATTGAGCAGCCATGTGCCTGCTCGATTGCTAGTCCAAAGGTACCCTCTTTAAATGGACCGTAAGGTCTCCTAGGTTACTTCCTTTCCTTGTTACTCCTTGTTACACTCTATCCCTAGGAGCTAGCTTAATGTAGACATTGTTGGTCTTCTAATGTTGAGGCACTAGGTTCAATTCCAACAAGAGCAGACACAAAGATATGGCCACGGATTGATAGATGCACTGTGCTTACTCTCCCAGGGTAGATAGATCTTACACACCCAATAACACTATCATAGCAATACAACACACTGTTCCAAGTAATCCTGTTAAGGCAAAAGTGCTTAAATCACAATTAAAAATGTTATGTAACATTAAAAATGGAATGGGAATTTTTCACCACCCTATATAATAATTCCTTTGAATTCAACATATTCTTGACCTAGCAAGTCTGTTGGTGTATGTTTCATTTATCTATTATTAGTCTAATTATTGCTGTTTTCAGGACACTTGCACTGATGCAATATCTTGTAGGCAGAAATTTGTTAATGTTCACAAGCTTGTCCTTATGGCATGCAGTAAGTTTTTTTGAGCTTTTTGAGCAACCAAATGACGTGTTCCAAAATCCTGTCATCGTATTAAAAGACATGAAATCATCAGAACTGGAAGCTTTACTAGATTACATGTATATTGGAGAGGTTGAAGTACAGCAGAATAATCTATCAGACATAATCAAAGCAGCTGAAAGTCTTCAAATCAAAGGCTTGGCAATACTTGATGATTTTCCAAAAAATCTAAACCAAAATCCATACATAAATCTTTTAAGAGAATGCATCTTTCTGAGTATAATAGCTCAAATGATGAGAAGCTAATTGAAAATTCTCAATTTTCTGCTGAAATTCTTAAGAACACTTCTCTCCTCTCCACAATCAAATGAAGCCCAGGATCTCAGTAGTGCCTCACACCATGATAGCACTGGAGACAATTTTGACAGATGTGTCATCAATTTAACAGAAAAAGTGAAGAGTCATCCAAATTATTTGAATCAAACTCCTTTGAATTTTCAAGTGTGGGCAATGAAGTTGAAAATAATTCCCCATTAATTTATAATTCTCGAATCAAGACTAAAAATGAATCAGAAGAGACAAGTGTTAATTATTTTTCCCCAAACCATATTTCATCTACTATTGATCATAGTTTGGGCAGAATGACAAATAACACTTTGTATGAATCCCAAGAATATTGTACTGTATCTTCGGTGAGTTGAGTTGTGTATTGCTGGGTAGAAAGAGAAAAATGACAAAAGAAATGTTCTTATATCACCCATTTCTCCCCCTCCCCTGCACTTAACATTGTGAAATAGTCCACTTGACAGGCCTACCATGCTTCACCTTATCTTCTTACATCCTCTGTCAGTAGGTTTGTGATTGAATACACCCCTCACCTGTTCTTTCATTGTTTCAATAAACATTTGTTTTCCTACCTTCATCAGTAGATTCAAATTTCTAATTTTGATTATCTGTGGTCTTTGTATTTGTTTCTGTGGACTTTTGAGTGCAGCTTTCCTGCCCCAGGATTCATGGTTAATGATGCATCCTATTGCAATCCTCTTTATTTCTTCATTCTCAATCTGTCCGGCTCTTCTTAGACCTTCACTTATTTTATTCTTTTGCATGACCTGCAAAGGGGTTCAGATCTATGCTTTCTGTATAAACCTGCTTCTCAGGTGTTATAAATAAGTCTCCCCCCCCTCCAGTCTTTAGATTTGCTATTGGGTTTATTGCCATCCTAATCCCTTTTCATTTTTCCTGATCACATTTTCCTTCACCTCAACCTCATTCTTTCTTCACTCACTGAATGGAAATGCACCAGCTTCCTTTATTTCTCAAATATTTATTTTTTCCCCACTCGATGAACCTGTCCCTGATTTTTTTTATTGTTAGCTCCCTGTATTGAAAGCAGTATCACTTTTTGGAGTTTTGCATACATTGCCTGATCCTAGTGCCCCTGTAGTTGACATGAGCTATGTTCCTTCACATACTCATTCAACTTGACAACTTCTTTTAAAACATCTCAAATACTTTATGGGTGGAGATGACCTCATTAGTTTCATTTTATTTTTTAAATAAAATGTCATTTAAAGAAAAAAGAAAACCAATGAGGGTATTCTGATAATGAAGAACTTCAGTGTGGGGTTAGAAAGCAATCAAAAGGACAAATTTGAATTTCTTTGGGATAGGGAGGTAGTGATGCCCTCCTTGAATGTTCAAAATTGTTTCATTGAACTTCTCTCAACTATTTATCACCCAATATGGAATTATTGAGGTTCTTTGAGGCTAGGGTATTAACTCAAATTTTCAAATAATTTTTATTATTTCCTTGTAATGGCTTTTAAGTATTATTGCTGTGTATGCTCTTCCCATCTAAGTATTTAGAATATTGCCAACATCAAAATTTTATATCAACCTCCCTTAGGTAGTTTCTATTGAGGCCCAATTTATATCATAATAGAGTTGATATTGAATCCAGTTTAATCTATGTTTGCTTTCAGAGACCAGAGTTTCAAGACCAGATTACACTGCCAAACTTGCAACAATTATGAGACTCTTCACAAAATCACCAGTTAAGTATTTGCAATTGAATGTTACTGAGAGTTTTCCAGAGCACATTGTCCTCAATAAAGTAATAAGTGTGATCGTTTATTTGATAAACAGGAATGCCTTTATAGTGTATGTGATTGTGTTGCAGTTAGAGAATTAAATTGAAGTCTTGTGTGTCTAACAAATGTATCAGGTGTCTTCACCCAAGTATCTATTTACACTTTAAGGGTATTAATAAATAGCTTTCCTAGGCCAAAACCCTTTTTTTTCTATATCCATCTATAGTGCATAAATCTTTTATCCAACTTTAAAAAAATTAGTGAAGTTACAAGTAATTAAAAAGTATGGGATGAATAAAAAAAAAGATTTATGGTGGGTTAGAACAAAAGGTTTCTCAGAAAAGTTACTTGGCTGGAGTTAAATTGAGTTTGAAAGGTTTCTACTTGTATTAGTAGTATAGTTCAATGTTGAATGATTTAATAGGATTGTTTATTTCAGACAAATATTGTTGTGATTTTCTTTTTTACTAATTTTAGACTTATTTGTGTGTTAGCCAAGCTAAAATCATAATTTTAAAGGAATCTCCCAAAGGAACCTTCTTCATGTTGAGCTGGTGGCTAATTATTATTTAGTACACCTCTCTGAGGTCCCTCTGTATGACCTCATTCCATGTCTTCCTTGGTCTCCCTCTGGCATCTATATCCCCCAACCTCCAAACTCCTAACACCCTTCACCCAATTATCATCCTCTTCTCAGTGCCACACTAATGCATTCTATCCCCAATCTATCCTTTAATTCACATTTCGCAACTCTGGTCGACCTCTAATTTAACAGGGTAGACGCTGGCTAGCTTCCTATCGCCCAACCATCCTGGATCAGAGCTGAGGGGGAAGAGGACAACGCTCCCTCACCCCAGAGCTCCAGTTTAGGGCGGTGGGTTTTTATCAACCTGCTTCCCCCTCCCTCACCTTCCTCTCTCCTTTCACTATTTATCAAATTTATGCCCAGCCCAAGGTGGAGCAACCATGCTGAAGGGCTGCCTGGTCACTGGGTGTGAGGTGTGGTCTTAAATGGGAGCAGCTGGGGTTTCCGGCCTCATGTTAAATGAGTTTATTAAAAAAAAAAAACCTTGACCTTTCCTGGAGCCGCCAATAGTTAGTTCCCTGAAAAAAAAATGGACCCCTCCCCCTGTGCTTTCTCAGGGGATCCCTCCAAATTTGTTCTAGCGGAGAGGAGGCTTACTCCTCTCCTAGGCCAAACCGCCCCATCCAGCCCCAGCTTAGCCTCTACTCCTATCTGACAGCCTGTGTTTTTACCCTACAAACTCTCCCACAACTTTCTCTGGTTGGCTTCTAATTTCCCAGGGTAGACACTGACCAGCTTCCTCTCACCCAACTATCCCGGATTGGGGCTGAGGAGGGAGGGGACAACGTTCACTCACCCCTGAGCTACTGTCTGGGATAAGGGTTTTTTAACAACCTGCTTCATCCCCACCCACAACTTCCCCACATACCGCTTTCTCTCTCCTTTAAATCTCTAACGATTTTACCTCCAGCCCAAGGTAGAGCCACCATGCCGAATGGCTGCTTGGCCACTGGGCGGAAAGGTCTGAACTTAAATGGCAGCACCTGGCTCTGCCGGTCCCATACTCACCCCTCGCAGAGCGGGCTACTGCGTGGGGTGATTAGCGTTTGCATCACGTGTAAACTATAGGGTCACGATGCCCAATGATGGAAATCTTATAAAAAAAAACCTCTCCACCTACCATTCACTACCGACGAAGCCGCCTTCAGGTAACTCCACAGTAGGAAAGGAGGTTTCCCCCATTGCACTATCTCAGGGGACCCTCCAAACTTCTCTTACTAGAGAGGAGGCTTATTCCTCTCCCATGGTTATGGGTGTAGAGGACTCCCCCCTCACTCCCTTCTCTAGCGACATTTCCCACTTTGCTTTCAAAGGGGACTACCAAGAAAGCGCGCATACGTATGGCCACTTACAGGCCCCCCTGAGATGGGCTTGGTCCCTGATGGTAGGACCTTCCATAGGGTCGAACCTGGGCTCAATGTCAAACACTGAACCCGAGTCTGTCCCTGTGCAAGGTCTTCCTCAGACCGCTCGGATCCCCCCCCCCTTTCCCCCGAGGCCTTAGAAGGAGAGGAGGGATCTCCTCCCCCGGCTGGTACCCCTGTGACAACCAAGATCTTGTCCATTTCAGAGAAGGATTTTGCTGAGGGTGGTACATCTGGACTAGGGGTTCCTGCCGGTGAGGACAGAAGTGGGTCCATTCCCCGCCCTCCTCCTCCCCAAAAGAAAAAAAAGTGGGGTCCTCTCCCACCGCGGGGACGGACGGGGCCGCTGCCGTTTCGGTATGAGATTAAGCCAAGATCGGCACGTCCGGCTCAGGTGCTCCCCCGGGTTGGGGGTCCCAGACAAAGACTATAGGTACGCTGAGCAGAGCCTAGATTACATCGTGGCCCCTCATTTAGAGGCTACCTGGCGTTTTCAAATGCTTACTATTTATTCAATCCACTGATGGCAGCATGTTGGCTAAGGACAACATGATCCATCAGAGGATAGCTTTAGCTAGCGTCGTTAATAGAGAGCCGAAGGTGACCAGTTTCTCGGACGATAGCCTTCTGGCGAATGCGTCAAATCACTCCGAGGCGGCCATGATTAGTGCCCATGGCACGCCGGTGAGTGCGACGCCGCTGGCTTCAGACGCTGCTTAGTTATTCGCTCCACTGATGGCACCATGTGGGCCAAGGGCAACATGATCCATCAGAGGAGAGCTTTAGCTAGGGTAATTGGTAGAGAGCTGAAGGTGACCCGTTTCTCGGACGGGAGCCTTCTGGCGAATGCGGCGGATCCCTCCGAGGCGGCCAAGATAAGTGCTCTTCGGACACTTGATGGCACCCCAGTGAGTGTGACGCCGCACTCTACCATGAACTTTGTGTAAGGAGTAGTTTATGCGAGGGTACTCGTGGACTACTCCATAGAAGATATCACTCTAGAGATGTCCGACCATGGGGCGGTCAAGGTCGAACGTGTGATGAGAAAACAGGGAGGGGCCTCGAGACCCATCCCATACACCGCGTGAAGGCATTCGTGCCAATGATCCAGAGGTGTTATATTGTCACCGCTTTAGCCATACTAATCCCGTAGTCTGTGTAAGCTGCTCCAAGGCCGCACACGATAAGTTCAAATCGTGTGTGGTGCGTATCTCCTTGAGAAGGAATTCTTGGCCGTTCAGGCCCAGGACCGTCTCCAATTTCGCGAGGCTGACTTAGTCCTGGCGCCCCCGGCTCTGCCCGGGACGTCTTATACCTCAATGTTAAGAAATTCACCCTCTGTTCGGGCCTATTCAGGCCTACGAGCACGGTCGTAGGTGGAGGCGAAACGGCCGCGCGCCTCTACCGAGTAGTTAGACTCACAGGAGGCAACACCATCTTCCGGGACTCCTAAAGCTTCCCACCAAAAGGAGGACATCACTAAAGTAGCTTCGGCTCCTACGCCCACACCCAGTGGTAGGCTGGGTGGCTCCGAGACGGTGGATCCTACAAATGAGGGACCCCGAGGCAGAGGGAGGAAAAGACGCGCATGGCGAGCCCAACCTCCTCCCAGCATAGCGCCCGGAGTTCTGCCTCAGAGAAGGGTACGGCCATTCCCGTGAGGGTCTTCTATTCGAAGAGGGTCCCCGCATCTCCTCCGAAACAGGCCTGGAGGGCATATTCCTTCAATGGAATTGCCACGGACTTTGGACAACTGGAAGGAGTTACAGAGGCTCGTCTCCTCCCGTTTCCCGTTAGGTATCTTTTTGCAGGAGATCATGCTGGGCGCGTGCCGTCTGTCGACCCTCCCGAGGGATAAGGGTTTTACGACTCCGCCACCACGGGATGGGGGCCGGGCAGGAGGATGCGTGATTTACACTCGGCATTGTGTCTCCGTTCTTTTCTTTAGATACCTCCTTTCAGTGAGTAGCTGTGCAGCTGAACTTGGATAGGAGGTATACTGTATTTCTGCGTACATTACACCGTCAGCCGACTTCGAAGCGGGGGACGTCCGCCGCGTCGTGGCATGGTTGTTGAGGCCCTTTCTCTTTCACAGGGATCTGAACGGTAGAAACCCCTTCTGTGGAGACTACTCGATTAATCCCGGCTGGAGATGGGTGCCCTAGATGTGGATGAGCTTACGCATCACTGCCCGAGAACTGCTTCATTTTCCTGCCTCGATCTATCTTTGTGCTCTCCGGATGCACAGGCTGATTTTGGGTGATGGATGGTCGATGACCTCCATGGTAGGGATCACTTTCCCATTCAAATATCATTTTCTGGGCCGCTGCCACCCGAGACCCCGCCCCGGTGGTGGTTGACGCGGCCGCGGTGGTCCGCATTTCAGTAAATAATTGATTTCTCTATTTCACTCGAGGAGTTTAGGTCGGTAGATGAGGCCGCTGAGTTCTTCTCCGGCAACCTCATCGACTCGGGCCTAACTACTATTCCTAGAACGTCTGGCCGTTTTGCACTCCGATCGCTTGTGTGGTGATCACCCGAGTATGCGGCGGCCATCAAACAGAAGAGTTATGCCTACATGGACTTTAAGCGCCGCCCGAACGACTTCACTGTGGGTGAATTTCGTCGGCATACGTGTCTGTCTTAACTTAACGGGAAGACTCCTCTAGCAAAGGTGTGTCAGAGTTGAAAGGATTCGGGCAAGTTCTCGCAGGACCCCGCCTCCATGGTGGAATCCTTCGCGACCGCTTTGTCCAGCCGGGATGCTGCTCCGCCAGCATTCAATGCTCGTCGTGATGTCGCGGAAGGCTTTCGACTGGACTTTACAAGAGGCGGAGAACTCTGAGTGAGTTGCGTTCCGCTCTCGCTTCGTGCGCGGACACTGTACCTGCTCCAGACGATATCCCGTATGCCACGATTCGACACCTGGGTGAGCGAGGCATGGCCTTTCTGTTAAATTTGTTACAGAGGATCTGTAACAGGTACTGGGACAGGTAACATACGCGAAGATCACCCAGAGTGGGACATTCAATAAGAATATGACAAACAGTCTAGGGGGACAACGCAGTCGTCACAATAAGGGAGAGCCGTCTCCCATTTCTTTTGCAGGGCTACCCATATTCTTGCTATGTAATCAGTGTTAGGAAGAGCGACACGGTGGTCTGGTCGCCCAGTCCTCGCAGAATCTTTCGCGCCCTCATTCCCACATGACAAGGAACCCAGCAGAAGATAATCTCGACTTCCGCCCGGCTCGCCAAAACCGTGGCGTCATGGATATCGCGAACTAGTGGATGAGGAGATTCCAAAGCCACAAATCACTAAGAGCGCTTTGTGAGTCGCTATAAATCACAATCCGGTCTACCCAACCGGGCACGTCGCGTTATCTCCCATACCGAGCAGTGTGTTGCAACCAGTTCATCCGTGAAGACGGACGAAGAACCCAGCTGAGTTCAAACTGAAGGGGATACGGCGTGGAAACCGACCCCATCTTGGGACTTTGAGCCATCCGTATACACTAGGACAGTTCCAGCGTGGAACGAAGTGTGCTCCAAAATGGCCGAACGCAATACTCTCGGAGCTGTAGAAGCTTTAGGAGCAGAGGCGTGGCGAAAAATAGTCAAAGGTCGTGGTACCCTCTAGGGAGGCGTCCTGGGAAGAACAAGGGGCGCCACCGGGCCGAGAGCTATACCTAGCTTAAGAAGGAGATCAGCTGCGGATGCAGTGAGAGCTGTTGGCGACAGAGGAAGGCGCAGGGCTCGCGCGTACAAGCAAATAATGCACTGTGCCCGGCGCAGAGCGAGTGGCATCTCCCCAGCATCGACAAGGAGCATTCAATGGGGTCGCCAGGCAAAGGCCGGTGTGGTAGATCGAGTCGTCATTCCGCAATACACGCTAGGCTGCGGATGCATAAAAAACGCATCCGTACTCTAGCTTCGAACGAACAAAGGATCGATAAAAAAGTAAGGCAGTAGCCCTATCAGCGCCTGAGGTGCTTAAAGTCATGGAACGAAGAATATCCATGGTGCGGGTACAAAAGACCTTATGACTGCGAATATGAGCCTCCCAGGTGAGGTGTTGGTCAAATACAAGACAAAAGAAACTGTGCGAGACGAACACTTCCAGGCGCACCCCAGTGAGAAACAAGTCTGGCTCAAGGTGGAGCCGTGGATGGCGGCAGATGTCCACCACTTTAGTCTTGGCCCAAAAAACTGAAGGCTGTGTGCTTCGGCATAGCGAGAGACGCGGTTCAATGCCTGTTGGAGTCGACGCTCCAGAGTTGGCATCAGGGTCGCTCTGGAGAGCGAAAGGTCGTCCACGTAGAGCGTAGTGAGAAAATCTTCCAGCAGCACCGAGGTGATTCCGTTGATGCTCAGGGCAAAGAGTGCGACACAGAGGACAATTCCCTGCGGGACCCCATCTTCCTGGTCCATTGGGCCGGAGAGGGCTCCTCCTAACAGTACGCGAAATCGACGATCTCTCTAAAATTTAGATATAAAGATTGGGAGGCGTCTCCTCGTCCCCATGATACCGTATCGCCATGCGGTATCATATGGCTTCTCCAGATCGAAAAACACCGTGGCGCAGTGCTGTATACGAAGGAAGGCCTCCAGTCGGAGCAGAGCATCCGACGTGGAATGGAACTTGCGGAAGCTGCACTGTGCAGAACACAGATGGCCTAGTCACTCCAGGAAAAAAAATCTAACATTTACCAATTTCTCCACCAACTTGCATGCGCAGGAGGTTAGAGATTGGGCTGAAACCGGCCGGAGTAGAGTGATCTCTCCCCGATTTGCGAAAAGCGAGCGCAGTAGCGATTCGTCATGAATCTGGGAGGATACCCTCTACCCAGATCTTGTTGAACAAATCTAACAGAAAAGCCATGTCTCGCTCACCCACGTGTCGAAGTATGGTGTACGGGACATCGTCTGGACCAGGGGCGGTGTCCGAGCACGAAGCGAGAGCGGAAGGCAACTCACTCAAAGTAAACCTGTCGTTGAAGGGTTCTCCGCCTCTCTAGGTATAGTCCAGTCGGCTACCTTCCGCGATATAATGACGCGCATTGAATGGTGGCGGAGCAACATCTCGGCTGGAGAATATCGGAGAAAGAGGTCGCAAAAGATTCCACCAGGAAGGCAGGGTCCGATTTTTTTTATTAAGGGGCTATCTATCTGGCGACTGCCGACTTAGGCATAAGTTGCCGTAAACAAACAGCCTAGTTCTAGGCTACTTCAAAAAAATTCAACAGGAAACAACAATAAAAAGAAATAACAATAACAAAGCAATAACAAAAACGATAACAAAAACAACAACAATAAAACCGGGTTAAATGAAAGGGAGAAGGCCGGCCTCCCCCAAAAAGTCAATAAGTCCACCAGTCATGGTGCACGCACTCGTCCCGAGTACAAGGGACAGGCGGTAGCGACCCCGCCCATCCCGGTACCGAGACGGGTATCGTGCGCGAAGATCACCCAGACTGGGACATTCAACAAGAATATGCCGAACAGTCTGGGGGACGACGCAGTCGTTGCAATAGGGCGCATGCGAGCGCTCCATCAAGTAGCGATGCGTCACACGAGTGTGTCCGATTCGGAGACGACAGAAAGCAACCTGAAGCCGCCGCGGCATTGGGGGATAGGTCCATGGGAACAGTCGCGGCGCAATGGCACGCAACTTTAAGTTCCCTTCGACCGTCTCCCATCTTCTTTGCCAAGCAGTCCGAAGAGCTGCCCGTATTCCTGCCATGTAGTCGGTGTGAGGAAGAGCGAAACGCTGGTCCGGTCGCAGAGTCCTCGCGGACTCTTTGGCGCCCTCATTCCCCGCAATTCCTACATGTCCAGGAACCCAGCAGAAGATAATCTCGACATCTGCCCGGCTCGCCAAAACCGTGGCGTCACGGATATCGCGAACCAGGGGATGCGGAGATTCCAATGCCCCGAGAGCACTCAGGGCGCTTTGTGAGTCGCTATAGATCACAATCCGGTCTCCGAACCGGGCACGTCGCGTAATCTCCCGTACCGAGTCGTGTATTGCCATCAGCTCGGCCGTGAAGACAGACGCAGCGTCTGGTAGAGCCCCGCTGACTTCAAACAGAGGGGATACGGCGTGGAAGCCGACCCCCTCTTGGGACTTGGAGCCATCCGTATACACTGGCACGGTACCAGCGTGACACGATGTGTGCTCCAAAAAGGTCGAACGCAATACTCCCGGCGCAGTACAAGCTTTGGGAGCAGAGGCGTGGCGACAAATAGCCAAATGTGGTACCCTCCAGGGTGGCATCCTGGGCAAAACCAGGGGCGCCACCGGCCCGAGAGCTATATCTACCTCTCGAAGGAGTTTCCTGGCCCTAAACCCAAAAGGCTTAGGGTATAACTGGCGTCTCTCGACGGCATAGGCACCATCGAGATCAGCTGCAGATGCAGTGAGAGCTGTTGGCGACTGAGGGAGGCGCCGGGCTCGCGCGTACAGTCGAGTGATACACTGCACGCGGCGAAGAGCGAGTGGCATCTCTCCAGCATCGACCAACAGGCTCTCAATGTGGGAAGTGCGGAAGGCACCGGTCGCAAGGCGAAGGCCGGTGTGGTGGATCGAATCCTCCTTCTGCAATAAACGCTCGGCTGCGGATGCATAAAACTCGCATCCGTAGTCGAGCTTCGAAAGAACAAAGGATCGATAAAAAAGTAAGGCAGTAGCCCTATCAGCGCCCCAAGCGCTGAACGTCACGGAACGGAGAATGTCCATGGCGCGGGTACAAGAGACCCTAAGGCTGCGAATATGAGCCTCCCAGGTGAGGCGTCGGTCGAATACAAGACCGAGGAAACGGTGCGAATCAACCACATCCAGGCGCACCCCATTAAGAAACAAATCTGGGTCGGGGTGAAGCCGTGGATGGCGGCAGAAGTGCACCACCTTAGTCTTGGCCAAAGAAAACCGAAACCTGTGCGCTTCGGCATAGCGAGAGACAAGGTTCAATGCCTGTTGGAGTCGACGCTCCAGAGTTGGCATCTGGGTCGCGCCAAAAGAGATCGAAAGGTCGTCCACGTAGAGCGTAGCGAGAACATCTTCCGGCAGCACCGAGGTGATGCCGTTGATGCTCAGGGCAAAGAGTGTGACACTGAGGACATTCCCTGCGGGACACCCTCTTCCTGCTCCTTTGGGCCGGAGAGGGCTCCCCCCACCCGTACGCGGAATCGACGATCTCGCAAAAATTCAGATATAAAAATTGGGAGTCGTCCCCTCGCCCCCATCGTGTGGAGAGTCTCCATGATACCGTATCGCCATGCGGTATCATAAGCCTTTCCAGATCGAAAAACACCGTGGCGTAGTGCTGTCTAAGAAGGAAAGCCTCGCAGACGGCATTTTCCAGTCGGAGCAGAGCATCCGACGTGGAGTGGAACTTGCGGAAGCCGCACTGTGCAGAAGACAGATGGCCTCCGCTGTCCAGGAAATAGGCTAATCTAACATTTACCAATTTCTTCATCAACTTGCACACGCAAGAGGTTAGAGAGATTGGGCGGAAACAGGTCGGAGTAGAGTGATCTCTCCCCGGTTTGCGAAAGGTGAGCACAGTAGCGATTCGCCAGGAGTCTGGGAGAAGACCTTCCACCCAGATCCTGTTGAACAAATCTAACAGAAAGGCCATGCCTCGCTCACCTAGATGTCGAAGCATGGCGTACGGGACATCGTCCGGACCATAGGCGGTGTCCGCGCACGAAGCGAGAGCGGAACGCAACTCACTCACAGTAAACTTGTCGTTGAAGGGTTCTCCGCCTCTGGAGGTAAAGTCCAGCCGGCGGCCTTCCGCGACATCACGACGTGCATTGAATGCTGGCGGAGCAGCATCACGGCTAGAGAATACAGAAAAAGCGGTCGCGAAGGATTCCGCCACGGACGCGGGGTCCGAGATTGCGGTCCATTTTCCTGGAGAACGGGAGGGGGGGCCTGCGAGAACTTGCCCCTTATCCTTTTGACTCGCTTCCACACCTCAGCTAAAGGGGTCTTCCCGTTAAGTGAAGACACGTATGCCCGCCAAGAAGAGAGGCGGGCGTGCTTCGAAATATACCGGAACCTAGCCCTAGCCCGACGAAATTCAGCGACAGTGAAATCGTTCGGGCGGCGCTTATAGCGCATGTATGCATAACGCTTCTGTTTGAGGCCCGTCTCACACTCGGCCGACCACCATGGGATTGGTCGGCGTGCAAAACGGCCAGACGTCCTAGGAATAGTAGTCAGGCCCACGGCGATGAGGTTGCCGGAGAAGAACTCAACGGCCTCATCTACCGACCTAAACTCCTCGACTGAGATAGAGAATTCAGTCATTTCCTGAAATGCAGACCACCTCGCCCGCGCCAAGCACCACCGAGGTGGTCTCTCAGGCGGCAGTTGCCCTGAAAATGATATTTGAATGGGAAAGTGATCACTACCATGGAGGTCATCGACCACCTTCCAATCAAAATCAGGCTGTGCATCCGAACAGCACAAAGATAGGTCAAGGCAAGAAAATGAAGCGCTTCTCGGACAGTGATGCGTAAACTCATCCACGTTTAGGACACCCATCTCAAGCTCTTCAAACAGATCGGCAAGGACTTGTCCCCTGGGATTTATGGAGTAATCTCCCCAGAGAGGATGCCTGCCGTTCAGATCTCCAAGCAAGAGATAGGACCTCGGCAACCATGCCACAACGCGGCGGAAGTCCCCCGCGTCGAAGTCAGCTGACGGTGGAATGTACGCAGAAACGATAGTATACCTCCTATCCAGGTGCAGCTGCACAGCCACTGCCTGAAAGGAGGTATCTAAAGAGAAAGGAAGAACGGAGACATCATGCCGGGTATAAACCGCGCATCCCCAAGCCCGGCCATCCCGCGGTGGTGGGGTCGCAAGACCCTTGTACCCCGGGAGGGCGGGCAGGGGGCACGCGCCTAGCATGGTCTCCTGCAAAAAGATAGCTAACGGGGAGCGGGACGAGACGAGCCTCCGCAGCTCCTCCAAGTTAGCCCGGAGTCCACGGCAATTCCATTAAAGGAATATTACCTCCAGGCCTAGCTCGGAGGAGACGCGGGGGCCCTCCTCGAACTGAAGACTCTCACGGGAATGGCCGTACGCTTCCCGGGGGCAGAACCCCGTGCGCTGTTGGCCGGACAAAGCGCTGGAGGCGCTGTCGCCTTCGAGGACTTATTGGGGGAGGTTGGGCTCGCCATGCGAGTCTTTTCCTCCCTCCGCCTCGAAACCTTAGGCGGGCGCTGCGGCTTCGGAGGCGGGGGGCCCTCTTTTCGAGGAACCACCGTCTCCGAGCCACTCGCTCCACCTCGGGGCGTGGGCGAAGGAGCCGAAGCTCCTTTGTTGCTGTCCTCCTTTCGGGGGACAGCTTTAGGAACCCCCAAAGATAGCCTAGCGACCATTTTCAAGGGTGTTGCCTCCTGTGAGTCTAACGACTCGGTGGAGGCGCGTGGCCGTTTCGCCTTGCGGGAAACGGTCACGCTGGGGGAAGAGGGGGGAGCCCTGGTTTTAGCCAGGGCTGGGTATGAACCCTTTTTGCCGCCAGCTTTACCAGGGGAGCGCCCGGGTTGGGTAGAGCCCGTAGAAGGGCTCCGAATGGGCGCGGAAACAACCGTGCTCATTGGCCTGGATGGGCCAGGAGCAGAGGGTGCCTTTCTAACTACTGAGGTTATGACGTCCCAGGCAGAGCTGGGTGCGCCAGGACCAAGTCTTTAGCCTCGCGGAATGAGAGTCTATCCTGGGCCTGAACGGCCAGGATTTCTTTCTCCAGGAGATATGCACCACATTGCTTCGAAGAAGCAGGGTGCGGCTCTCCGCAATTGACACACTTGGCCACACACGATTTGGACTTATCGTGTGCGACCTTGGAGCAATTTACACAGACTTCGGGTGACCCCGACTTTGCACGTCTACATGAGCGATTCGTATGGCCCAAGCGGTGACAGTAATAGCACCACCGCGGCAGTGCCACGAATGCCTTCACGCGGTAGCGGTACCAACCGGCACGCACCGACTCAGGGAGCTTGTCACAGTCGAACGTAACGAAGAGTGTAGGGGTGGGTCTCGAGGCCCCTCCCTGTTTTCTCATCAAACGTTCGACTTTGACCGCCCCATGGTCGGCCAGCTCTAGGGTGATGTCCTCAATGGAGTAGTCAACGAGTTCCCTCGCATAAACTACTCCTTTCACAAAGTTCATGGTAGAGTGCGGCGTCACACTCACCGGGGTGCCATCAAGTGTCCGAAGAGCACTTATCTTGGCCGCCTCGGCGGGATTCGCCACATTCGCCAGAAGGCTCCCGTCCGAGAAACGGGTTACCTTCGGCTCTCTACCAATTGCACTAGCTAATCCTCTCCTCTGATGGATCATGTTGCCCTTGGACATGGTGCCATCAGTGGAGCTAATAACGAGGAAGCGTTTGAAGCCAGCGGGCTCGAAAACGCCAGGTAACCTCTGAATCAGGGGCCCCGATGTTATCGAGGCTCCGCCCTGTGCACTCTTGGTGTTAGTCTTGTTCAGGGGCTCCGCACAGGAGGGGGTAGAGGGGCCGGATGTGCCGGATGGCCGGATGGTAGCAGACCCATCCGTCCCCGCAGCCCCCGCGGATGGAGAGGAGCCCCGAGTCTTTTTCTTTTTTGGAGAGTAGGGCGGGGAATGAACCCGCTTCTCACCTCCGCAGGCAGAAGCCCCCAGGCCAGATGGGCCGGCCTCAGCCAGGTCCCTCTCCGTAATGGAGAAGGTCCTGGTTGTCGTAGGGGCACCTGTCGGAGGAGATCCCTCCCCTCCTTTTACTGCCTCGGAGCCCTCAGCCATTTGAGGCGGATTCGGGTTCGGTGCTTGGCGCCGAGCCCGAATTCCCCCCCATGGAAGGCCCTACGGTCTGACGCTGGGTCTCCTCAAGGACCATGTCTATCACAGGAGGGGCCTCCAGTTGGCCATCCCCTCCCAGAACATCGCAGGTCCCCTTGGCAGTGTCGCCAGTCTTGTGTGGGGAGGCACAGGCCTTGACCCCAGGCAAGGTTTAAAATTCTTGCCAGCAGGTCTTTTGAGGGAAGCGACCGAAGGGGCCTGGCTTCCCTCTCCCCCCTAAGGGGGTTTGCCCTACCGAGCCGCTTCGATGGGGAGCGGCTGGCTAAGGGCTGCCTGCTGGCTTTCTTGGCAGTCCCCTTGGAAAGAAAAGAGGGGACTGCCGCTGGGAAAAGGGAGGTGCCCGAAAGCACCTCCAGAGAAGGGGGTGAGGGGGAGTCCCCTGCACCCGTAGGCGAAGGAGAGGAGTAAGCCTCCTCTCCGGTTAGAGAAATATGGAGGGTCCCCTGTGCAAGCACAGGGAGGGGGGGGCGGGCATCATTTGTTTGCTGCAGCTGCCCGAGGGCGGCTCCGTCGATGTTTCAGGGAAAGTTGGGGGTTGAGTTTTTTTTTTTTATCTTTATCATTGGGCATGGTGACCCTTTTTTTAACACGGGATGCAATAGCGCACACCTCTCGCAGTAGCCCGCACTGTGAGGTGCTTACAAGTCCGGCAGCGCCGGGCGCCGCCATTTGGGACCACCCCTCCCGCCTGGTGGCCTGGCAGTCCATCGGCATGGCGGCTCCACCTTGAACACGGCGTAAAATATATAAATTGTGAAGAGGAGAGGAAAAGGGATGTGAGGAAGGTATGGTTGAGGATGAAGCAGGTTGTTAAAAACCAGCCACCCCAGACCGGAGCTCAGGGGTTAGGGAACATTGTCCCCCACCCCCCTCAGCCCCGATGCGGGACGGTTGGCTGAAAGGAAGGTCAGCATCTACCCTGTGAAATTAGAGGCTGACCAGAGAAAGTTGTGGGAGAGGTTGTGTGAAAAGAGAGGAAACAAGTGTTTTGAAGGAAGGAAGAGAGGCTAAGCTGGGGCCGGACGGAGCGCTGGATCCCGTCAATACGGCGGCCAGGATGGCAAATCGTCGCGCCCCTTACGGGGAGGCGGGGTCCGAGAGAACTTGCCCCGAATCCTATTGACTCGCTTCCACACATATGCTAAAGGGGTCTCCCTATTAAGTGAAGACACGTATGCCCCCTAAGAAGAGCGGTGGGCGGGCTTCGAAATTTACCGGAACTTAGTCCTAGATCGACAAAATTCACCGACAGTGAAGTCGTTCGGGCGGCGCTTATAGCGCATTTAGGCATAACGCTTCTGCTTTAGGGCCGCCGCACACTCGGATGACCACCACACAAGCGATCGGTGTGCAAAACGGCAGGACGTTCTAGGAATAGTAGTTAGGCCCAGGGCGATGAGGTTCCCGGAGAAGAATTCAACGGCCTCATCTACCCACCCAAACTCCTCGCCTGAGATAGAGAAATCAGTCATTTACTGAAATGCGGACCACCACACCCGCGCCAAGCACCACCGGTAACGGCCAAGAAAATAATATTTGAATGGGAAGTGATCACTAACATATAGGTCATCGACCACTCGACATTCAAAATTAAGCTGTGCATCCGGAGAGCACAAAGATAGATCGAGGCCGGAAAATGAAGCGGTTAACGGGCAGTTATGCGTAAATTCATCCACATCTAGGACACCTATCTCCAGCTCGTCGATCAGGTCGGCAAGGACTTGACGCCCTGGGATTAATCGAGTAGTCTCCCCAGAGGGGGTGTCTACCGATCAGATCTCCGAGTAAGAGAAAGGGCCTCGGCAACCGTGCCACGACTCGGCTGACGGTGGAATGTACGTGGAAATAACAGTGTACCTCTTCTCCAGGTGCAGATGCACAGCTACTGCCTGAAAGGAGGTATCTAAAGCGAAGAGAACGGAGACATTAAAGGAATATGCCATCCAGGCCCAGCTCGGAGATGAGGGGGCCCTCTTCGAAGAGAACCTCACGGGAATGGCCGTACGCTTGCCGGAGGCAGAACTCCGCGCGCTGTCGCCTTCGAGCACTTATCGGGGAAGGGTGGGCTCGCCATGCGAGTCTTTTTCTCCCTCCAACTCCATGCGACACCGAGGCGGCAACTGCTTCTGAGTGGGTGGGGATGAAGCATGTTGTTAAAAAAAACCCACCACCCATAGCTCATGGGTGAGGGAACGTTGCCCCCCCCCCCTCGATCCGGGATACTTGGGCGAGAGGAAGCTGGTCGGCGTCTACCCTGTAAAATTAAGGCCGACCGGAGAAAGTTGTGGGGAGAGGTTCCAGGGAAAATGAGATGAGGAAACTGGTTGGGCTAGAGAGATCTCTCCCATGCTTTGCAAAAAGCAAGCATGGTAGCCATTCGCTATGAGTCTGGAAGGAGACATTCAATACAGATAATGTTTAACAAATTTAACAGAAAGGCCATACCTTGCGCCCCTAGGTGTGGAAGTTTGGCATACGGGACATCGTCCGGACCAGGAGAGCATCAGCGCACGACGCAAGCATGGAATGTGACTCACTTAGCTTAAACAGGTTGTTAAAGGGTTTCTGCCTATGGAGGTGTAAAAGTCCCATTGGTGGACTTCAGCGAGTATATGATGTACAATGAATACTAGCGGAGCACGGTGAAATCGTTCGGGCAGAGCTGATAGATATTGCATATAGGCATATCGCCCCTCTCGGAAGGCCATCTCATATTCGGCCAACTACCAAGGAACGACATGACGTGCAAAACGGCCAGTTCTTGGAATGGTAGTCAGGTCCATGGCAACGAGTTTGCCGAAGAACTCTACAGCCTCATCAACCAACGTAAACTATTCGACTGGGATAGAAAAAAAGGTTATTTTCTGAAATGCAGGCTACCCCTCCAACTCCAAGCACCACCGAGGCGGTTTCACAGGCGGCACTGCCCTGAAAATGATATTTGCATAGGAAAGTGTTCACTATCAAGAAGGTCATTAACCACCTCCCACCCAAAGTTATGCTGTGTATCAGGAGAAAAAAAGGACAGATCAAGAGAATAAAATAGTGGTTCTCTGACAGTAATGCACTCATCTACATTTACGACGCCAATCTCCAACTCTTTAATCAGGTCTGCAAAGACCTGACCCGTTTGATTAGTCATTTAGTTCTCCCAGAGGGGGGTGCTTACCATTCAAATTCGCGAGGAGAAAAGGCATCGGCAACTGTACCACGACACGGCGGCGGAATAGCCCAGCAGGCAAGGCTGTTATTTAAACTCAACCCATCCTCTAGGACAATAGAAAAGGGTTAAAGTGTGGTCAGTCATTCCCAAATGGATATAACAACTACCCTACTTGGATGTAATTCTTGATTCGGACCACTCCACTTGGAAGTATCCCACGAGAGGATGAGTTGCAATAAAACTTCCACTAGCACAGGGGGGTAATAAAATGCCCACACCATGCAACAGCTTGCACTACTCTAGCGTGGCCTTGAGGACAGCTTCACAGAGAGCGAAGCTCCACTTAATTGTGGTAAAGTTGGCGGAGCTTAGAGCACAAGCTGTAGGATATAAGTTTTCTTCCTTAATCTCCTAAACAGTGGGAGGGAGCAGAGATGCCATCTGCTCCCAGGGAGCTATAAACGACAAACAACAACAACAACACGGCGCATCAAAGTTGGCTGATGGTGGAATGCACCATAAAACTATATATCTCCTAACCATGTGTAGCTGCACTGCCTGGAAATAGGTATTTAAAGCAAGAAGAACGTGTAAATGGCGTATCCGCCATTCTGCTGTGGTGGAGTTGTGAAACCCTTAGGGGCATGCACCCAATGTGGTCTCCTTTGAAGACAAATATCTAAAGGGGAATGGGAGTATAGGACCCTCAGCAATGCCTACCAGTTAGCACGGAGTCCACAGCATTTCCAAAGAAAATACCATCCAGGCTTAACTTGAATGATCTGCGGTGGCCTTCTTCGAGCACAAGACCCTCCTGGATATGGCCTCAGCCATCCCGAGACGAAGGCTTATTGGAGGAGGTTGATCTCCACCTCACTTGAATCCTTTGTCGGCGAGGGTGGCCTGGTGGGTCATGGGTCCCTCATCTTCTCGAGGATCCTGAGTCTTAAGCATCCCGTCCATCTGGGGCAAAGGAGCCGAGGCTTCTTTGCTGCCGTCCACATCATGGGGAACAGGCTTAGAATTCCCTAAGGACGGTTTCATGACCACTTTGGGAGGGTTTGCCTCCACTTACTCAGAATTGGAGGTGTGTGACTGCTTTGCCTTACGAGGAGTGAGCGTGTGGGGGGGGGGGGAGGTGGAACTCCTGTTTTTAGTTGGGCATGGCATGAGCCCTTGGAGCTGACAACTCTATCAGGGTGGGTGCTCGGGGGAGGTAGAACCCCCAGAACGGTTCGGAATGGGTGCGGTGGCAACCATGCTAGTACCTGAAGGGGATAAGAGAAGGTGCCTTCCTTATCTCAGAGGCGTAGGAAGTCTAGGGTTGTGCAGAGGGTGATAGGACCAATTCCTTGGCTTCTTGAAACGAGATTTAGGATGTAGCCTAAACAGCCAGGACCTCTTTCTGTAAAAAATAAGAGCTACATTGCTTTGAAGAAGCAGGCGGTGGCTTACTGGAATTCACACATTTGGGCGCATATGAAAGACTTATAATCTAAGGCCCTTGCGCAGATTGTACAGATTTCGAGTTGATCAGACTTGGTACATCTTCAAAAGCATTGTTATTGGTGACACAGCGCCTAGGGCTGGTCTTGAATGATGTCTTCGATGGAGTAGTCCACGATTTCCTTCGCATTAATTACTTTTAGGTACCAAATTAATGGGAGTGCGGTATTCTCTGCACCGGCGAGCCATTAAGTATCCGGAGGGCAATTAAAATAGCTTCCTGTGTACAGTCAGACACATTCGCAAGGGCCCCATTCAAGAAATATTTGACCTTCAGTTCCCTACCAAGTATCCGAGCAAAAGCCTGACCCTGAAGGAACATGCGTCCTTTGGTTAGCATGATACCATCACTGAATAAATCATAAGAAAGTATTTGAATCTGGCTGGCTTGAAAACACCAGGTAACACATTGATGAGAGGCCTGGGTGTCACAGAGGCTCCACTCACCTACTTTACCTTTTTTCAGTACTACCCTTTCATATATTTTTTTTTTGTCTATTCTTCCACTCATGCTTTCCAAGCTAGTATAAGCCTGTCAATGGATGGAAAGCAAAAGAAGTACCATATTGTCATGTATCAACATCAGAGCAGTAAACATCAATGCCACAAGATGGAAAAGGAAAGATTTTTGAGAAAAGATTAGGTTGATCTGATCGAATACTAGGTCATTGGATTATTATACTGAGTTAGTATTAAATTCCATTAACAATTTAAAGGAATACTGAAGACACAACGTACTTTGCCTTTGGACTTGCATTTTGCATTTTTGATCTTGGCAACGTGGCTGGGGTGCTTTATTTGCTGATGTCTCCGGAGAGTTTTGGAATGTCGGAAAGCGAGCAGACACACAGGGCAAATCAAGGGCTTCTCTCCTGTGTGCCTTCGGATGTGTTCTCTGCGATGTGAAGTACTCCTAAATCTCTTCTCGCAGTAGGGGCAACTCATAGATGTTTTGTTAGAGTCTTTATTCTGAAAAGATAATTGGACATCATTATCATTAGCACTAATTGCATCATCATGCTTGGAGGGAAAAAACTTTCACTAGCAAATCCCAAACCAGCAGCCACGATCTGGCCTTAGTCACTTTATACTCTATGCACCAGAAGACTATTAGTATTCTTTATGTCCCACATTCACAATAATTTGTACATTACGAAATTAACCAAGGGAGTAATGAGCCTCCAATCAAGCTCATACCTGACTATCACTACCACCATCTATAATGATATTTACCCAATTCTCAACAGGTGTAAATGCCAATTCATCAGATTAGGGCTTTTTTCTTCTTTTTTTTAAGAGTTCATCTGGCAACTGCTTAGTACTAGGCTACTTAAAAAATAAGATTCAAAAACACACACACAAAAAAAACAATACTAAAAATAAAAAAACAAGGAAAAGGCAATGAGCAGGAAGGAAGCTCCTGCGTTGGGGGGAGATCCCCCCGGCGCCGGAACGTATAACCTATAAAGAAAACAAAAAAAAACACTAGTTAAATAAAAGGGAGAAGGCCGACCTCCCTAATCAGATTAGGACAAAATAAAGACATCAGGTGTAAATAGGTACAGAGTGTAGTCCCGATTTGGCTCAAATTGACAGTGGCTGCCATGCATTTTAGATAATCGTGGTTCAGACGGGATCCCAATTGTGGGTTTCAACTGAGAAATAAAAGGAGCTTAAATGAGGATAGATCAGTGGTAAAAGCCCCTACCTAAAACAAAAGATATTAAACAATTGCAGCTACAATGCACTCTTACCTCACACCTCTATGATGGCTAGTTCATCACACCAGCCCACCCTCTTCGGTGACAAGTGGCAATACTGTGTTTTGCTACCAACCAGTGAGCTTTTTCCAGCCAAAGGAAGTGCTATACAATCCAATTCAAGGGTGTGAATATCGAAACCTTCTTTGGCAGGTTTGAAGATAGAGGAGTGATGTGTATGACGAGAGGGAGGAGGAAAAAAAGATAAGGGGGGTGTGTGTATGACAATGTGTGTAGATTCAGCTGCCTACACCCAAGCATAAGAGTGAGTGCACTGCCAATAGGTAACTAGTTCCCTAAATACAGATTTATTTTTATCCAATCAAGTGTGGGAGGGGGAGGGGGATTGAAGCCATACCAAATCACCCCACCAATCTAGTGCTCTTTACCAGAACACAGGCCTAACTTGCAAAATAACTCTTCACACCATTCATCTGTTTATCACCCATTCCATACATTTTGCAAACCTAAAGATAATTAGGGACTTTGTTCTTCTCTACAGATTCATGTTGATAATTATGGCATTACCTCTGGTTTAGGGGCCTATGCCTAGGATACTTATGGCATTACCCCTGGCTTAGGGGTCTGTCCCCAAGATAATTATGGCATTACCTCTGGCTTAAGTGCCTGTACATAAGATAATTATGGCATTACCCCTGGCTTAGAGGCTGGGCCGGCCTGTCCCTAGGAAAATTGCCCCTGGCTTAGGGGACTGTGCCTAGGATAATTATGGCATTACCCTTGGCTTAGGAGACTGTGCCTACGAGAGCTGCCTATAAGTACTCCGCCAATTGGATGGATCTTCCCACACATCCTGTGCTTTATGTATCACTGGATTTTGTCCAATGTGTGTGAGTTTGGGTCTGTAGGCATTTTTTTAGGGGGAGAGGAGGATGCAAATGCATCCCACTCAGCAAAAGTGATTATCATTAAGAGGTAGGCCAAAGGAAAATAAAGGCAGGAAAATGGAAGAACTCCAAGTGCAAGTGGAGTTCTCGCTAGTTAAGTGGATACAGCAATAAACTTTGAACATCGACGCATGGATTCAATGATGACAGCAAGCACAGATGCATAACTTTTGGCTGGATCATGAGCTGGTTGCACATTGAGCGATACTCACCCCATAGGGATAAGTAGATGTGGTGAGTTGTAAATGCATGAAAGGTGTATGTGGGAGCCATTCCCACCCCCACCCTACCAGGTTTTCAGCTATGGGTCTTTACCTCTTTTCCTGAGTGTCTTTTTATCTTACTTTTCTGGCCTTGTGCATGAAAGAAGAGAGTGAGAGGATGAAATGGAATGGGATAGATTGGGAAGTTAGGTTGGTCATATATATTGATATTTTATTAACTTATTCTTATATTTTCTTTTAAGGACTTTTTTTTGGCAATAAGATTAATAATGTTTGAAAGGGCTGTTAACACTAGAACGTTTTTGCGGTCAATTTGACCGCATTTTGATTTTTAAATGCACGTATCTCATATTTTTTCCTCAGCAAAATTGAGATTAACTGACTTTTCCTGATATATGATGAAATGTATTGAGCTGAAATATTTAAAAAATTACTCCAATAGCTTTTGTTATTTGACATGTTAGCAAGTTTTTTGAGTTAGAGGATGAAAGTCGGACTAGAGGTCACCACTTGAAAATTAAAAAGCAAGGGTGTAGGTTGGATTTAAGAAAATATTTTTTCACCAATAGAGTGGTAGACTTCTGGAACAAATTGCCGCGGAGGGTAGTAGGTAGGGAAGGGAAGGTTGTGATGGTTCCTAAGTTTTGTATATATTAATATTGTTTGTATATATCTATAGCTGCATGATTTAGTTCTTGACAAACCTTGATTGGTGATACCCTTGTTTCTGGACACAATCCTCTGGATATAGTTTTCTTGGGAGTTTGGGTGCCTTAAAAAAAAAGAGGCCATTTGACTTGGATGACCTATGATGGGCCCTTGTGGCTTTTGTCATCTGTTATATTATATTCTGGGGGATTTTGATTTTGTCTTCCCCTAACAATGGTGCTTTTTGTGGGTGGGTTTTGACGGATGCGGATGACCTTTGATAGGCCCTTGTGGCTTTTGTCATCCATGAAATTATGTTATGTTATGTTGTGCTATACCTGAAATGACCAAGCGGTCAATTTGACCGCATGTTTTTTTCCGGTACAGAGGCTTGCAGGAACATGCTAATTCCAGTTGAAACGTGTCAATGCTGATACAAAGAGTTACGTGACAGCTTCTCAGTCATTGCTTGCTCTACTGTCATGCTGCAAACATGTCAAAAAAATAACTTTTTCTGATGGTGAAATTCTGAATGTCTTGAAAACAATTCCTCAATCTGACCCTGAAGCTGATAATTTATCTCACACCAGTGAGGAGGAGTATACTCCATATATTATTCAAAGTACATCGTCTGAGACTGAAGATGATGCAATGCCAAATAGTCAAAGTTTGCAAAGACGTAGAAGATTTTCAAATAGTCCTGTGCACGTAGAACCTTCATCACTGCTTAATGATGTTTTGGGTGAGTAAAATATATTCTATTCAATAGCAGCTCACACCTATACATAATGGAGCAGATATTTGTTTCTCTGTCTCTCCGCCTTTTGCCATATATACAAACTTATGTGTACATATACGTGTATTTAGTAATATATAGGTACCTATATATACCAGCAGATCCAGTCAAGCATATACAGTATATAGGTATATATATAGTATATATAATATATTATACGGTACTTATATATTATATAATAGGGCATTATCCCCAAGCTAGCAGATCGGGCCAGTAAGGCAGCATCCACTAGTTATTATAATTGATAGTAATAAACTTTATTTTATAAAAAATAAGATTTATTTGTTTGTGTTGATATTTTATTCGTATACAGTTCTGAAAACTTGATTTTTCATATATTTTACTGCTATTATTACAGCTTCTCTTTTACTATAATATAGAAATATTTTGAATTATAATTTTACACTGATAGAATCATTCCCATGTTGCTTTCAGAGAAGAAAAGAGGACGTGGAACGAATGAAAGCATTCAACGTGCTGCAACATTAGGATTAGGAGAAATTGGGACAGTTCTCACCGGCAAGGATGGTACACACTGGGAAATTATTGAACCAAATAAAAATGACAGGAAGATTTAGAGCTCAAAATATTCTTCGGGAATTACCTGGGCCTACACCACTTGCAAAATGACAAATTATTGAAGGTAATTTTCTGAGTTCTTTTAGGTTGATGATTGATGATTTCATTATCAAGCACATACAAAACTGTACTGAAACTGAAGCTCGCAAACAATTGCAATGTGACTCTTGGACTATATCATGTGAAAAAGTTTATGCTACTATAGGCATCATGATTGCATGAGGAGTTCTAGCTAAAGGACAATCAGTGGAACATCTCTGGTCAAAACAATGGTGTGTTCCATACTTCCGCAAATCAATGACCCAAATGCATTTCAAACAAATCACGAAATTCATCAGATTTAATATACGATCAACACGATCTGCTCAATGAAAACAAATAAATTTGCTATGGTATCCCAAATTTGGGAAAGATTAATTTTGAACTGCATTGCTTACTATAAACCAAGCGGCACTATAGCAGTGGATGAGCAGTTGTTCCCATGTGATTTTTTTTTTTTTTTTTAATTAAGGGGCTATCTGGCGACTGCCGACTAAGGCATAAGTTGCCGTAAACAAACAGCCTAATTTAGGCTACTTTAAAAAATTAAACAGAAAACAATAAAAAGGAATAACAATAACAAAGCAATAACAAAGCAATAACAAAACAATTACAAAAACAACAACAACAATTAAATCTCGTTAAATAAAAGGGAGAAGGCCGGCCTCCCCCCAAAAGTCAATAAGTCCACCAGTCAAAGTACACGCACTCATCCCGAGAACAAGGGACAGGCGGTAGCGACCCCGCCCATCCCGGTACCGGGACAGGTGTCGTGCGCGAAGATCACCCAGACTGGGACATTCGACAAGAATGTGCCGAACAGTCTGGGGGACGACGCAGTCGTTGCAATAGGGCGCAGGCGAGCGCTCCATCAGATAGCGATGCGTCACACGAGTGTGTCCGATTCGGAGACGACAGAAAGCAACCTGAAGCCGCCGCGGCATTGGGGGATAGGTCCATGGGAACAGTCGCGGCGCAATGGCACGCAACTTTAAGTTCCCTTCGACCGTCTCCCATCTTCTTTGCCAAGCAGTCCGAAGAGCTGCCCGTATTCCTGCCATGTAGTCGATGTGAGGAAGAGCGAAACGCTGGTCCGGACGCAGAGTCCTCGCGGACTCTTTGGCGCCCTCATCGGTGCGCTCATTCCCCGCAATTCCTACATGTCCAGGAACCCAGCAGAAGATAATCTCGACATCTGCCCGGCTCGCCAAAACCGTGGCGTCACGGATATCGCGAACCAGGGGATGCGGAGATTCCAATGCCCCGAGAGCACTCAGGGCGCTTTGTGAGTCGCTATAGATCACAATCCGGTCTCCGAACCGGGCACGTCGCGTAATCTCCCGTACCGAGTGGTGTATTGCCACCAGCTCGGCCGTGAAGACAGACGCAGCGCCTGGTAGAGCCCCGCTGACTTCAAACAGAGGGGATACGGCGTGGAAGCCGACCCCCTCTTGGGACTTGGAGCCATCCGTATACACTGGCACGGTACCAGCGTGACACGATGTGTGCTCCAAAAAGGTCGAACGCAATACTCCCGGCGCAGTACAAGCTTTGGGAGCAGAGGCGTGGCGACAAATAGCCAAATGTGGTACCCTCCAGGGTGGCGTCCTGGGCAGAACTAGGGGCGCCACCGGCCCGAGAGCTATATCTACCTCTCGAAGGAGTTTCCTGGCCCTAAACCCAAAGGGCTTAGGGTATGACTGGCGTCTCTCGGCGGCATAGGCACCATCGAGATCAGCTGCGGATGCAGTGAGAGCTGTTGGCGACTGAGGGAGGCGCCGGGCTCGCGCGTACAGGCGAGTGATGCACTGCACGCGGCGCAGAGCGAGTGGCATCTCCCCAGCATCGACCAACAGGCTCTCAATGGGGGAAGTGCGGAAGGCACCGGTCGCAAGGCGAAGGCCGGTGTGGTGGATCGAATCCACCTTCCGCAATAAACGCTCGGCTGCGGATGCATAAAACTCGCATCCGTAGTCGAGCTTCGAGCGAACAAAGGATCGATAAAAAAGTAAGGCGGTAGCCCTATCAGCGCCCCAAGCGCTGAACGTCACGGAACGGAGAATGTCCATGGCGCGGGTACAAGAGACCCTAAGGCTGCGAATATGAGCCTCCCAGGTGAGGCGTCGGTCGAATACAAGACCAAGGAAACGGTGCGACTCAACCACATCCAGGCGCACCCCATTAAGAAACAAATCTGGGTCGGGGTGAAGCAATGGATGGCGGCAGAAGTGCACCACCTTAGTCTTGGCCAAAGAAAACCGAAACCTGTGCGCTTCGGCATAGTGAGAGACGCGGTTCAATGCCTGTTGGAGTCGACGCTCCAGAGTTGGCATCTGGGCCGCGCCAAAAGAGATCGAAAGGTCGTCCACGTAGAGCGTAGCGAGAACATCTTCCGGCAGCACCGAGGTGATGCCGTTGATGCTCAGGGCAAAGAGTGTGACACTGAGGACACTTCCCTGCGGGACACCCTCTTCCTGCTCCTTTGGGCCGGAGAGGGCTCCCCCCACCCGTACGCGGAATCGACGATCTCGCAAAAATTCAGATATAAAAATTGGGAGGCGTCCCCTCGCCCCCATCGTGTGGAGAGTCTCCATGATACCGTATCGCCATGCGGTATCATAGGCCTTCTCCAGATCAAAAAACACCGTGGCGTAGTGCTGTCTACGAAGGAAAGCCTCGCAGACGGCACTTTCCAGTCGGAGCAGAGCATCCGACGTGGAGTGGAACTTACGGAAGCCGCACTGTGCAGAAGACAGATGGCCTCCGCTGTCCAGGAAATAGGCTAATCTAACATTTACCAATTTCTCCATCAACTTGCACACGCAAGAGGTTAGAGAGATTGGGCGGAAACCGGTCGGAGTAGAGTGATCTCTCCCCGGCTTGCGAAAGGCGAGCACAGTAGCGATTCGCCAGGAGTCTGGGAGAAGACCTTCCACCCAGATCCTGTTGAACAAATCTAACAGAAAGGCCATGCCTCGCTCACCCAGGTGTCGAAGCATGGCGTACGGGACATCGTCCGGACCATGGGCGGTGTCCGCGCACGAAGCGAGAGCGGAACGCAACTCACTCACAGTAAACTTGTCGTTGAAGGGTTCTCCGCCTCTGGAGGTAAAGTCCAGCCGGCGGCCTTTCGCGACATCACGACGTGCATTGAATGCTGGCGGAGCAGCATCACGGCTAGAGAATGCGGAAAAAGCGGTCGCTAAGGATTCCGCCACGGACGCGGGGTCCGAGATTGCGGTCCCATTCTCCTGGAGAACGGGAGGGGGGTCCTGCGAGAACTTGCCCCGAATCCTTTTGACTCGCTTCCACACCTCAGCTAAAGGGGTCTTCCCGTTAAGTGAAGACACGTATGCCCGCCAAGAAGAGCGGCGGGCGTGCTTCGAAATATACCGGAACCTAGCCCTAGCCCGACGAAATTCAGCGACAGTGAAATCGTTCGGGCGGCGCTTATAGCGCATGTAGGCATAACGCTTCTGTTTGAGGGCCGTCTCACACTCGGCCGACCACCATGGGAGTGGTCGGCGTGCAAAACGGCCAGACGTCCTAGGAATAGTAGTCAGGCCTACGGCGATGAGGTTGCCGGAGAAGAACTCAACGGCCTCATCTACCGACCTAAACTCCTCGACTGAGATAGAGAATTCAGTCATTTCCTGAAATGCAGGCCACCGCGCCCGCGCCAAGCACCACCGAGGTGGTCTCTCAGGCGGCAGTTGCCCTGAAAATGATATTTGAATGGGAAAGTGATCACTACCATGGAGGTCATCGACCACCCCCCAATCAAAATCAGGCTGTGCATCTGAAGAGCACAAAGATAGGTCAAGGCAAGAAAATGAAGCGGTTCTCGGACAGTGATGCGTAAACTCATCCACGTTTAGGACACCCATCTCAAGCTCTTCGATCAGATCGGCAAGGACTTGTCCCCTGGGATTTATGGAGTAATCTCCCCAGAGAGGATGCCTGCCGTTCAGATCTCCAAGCAAGAGATAGGGCCTCGGTAACCGTGCCACGACGCGGCGGAAGTCCCCCGCGTCGAAGTCAGCTGACGGTGGAATGTACGCAGAAATGATAGTATACCTCCTATCCAGGTGCAGCTGCACAGCCACTGCCTGAAAGGAGGTATCTAAAGAGAAAGGAAGAACGGAGACATCATACCGGGTGTAAACCGCGCATCCCCCAGCCCGGCCATCCCGCGGTGGTGGGGTCGCAAGACCCTTATACCCCGGGAGGGCAGGCAGCGGGCACGCGCCTAGCATGGTCTCCTGCAAAAAAATAGCTAACGGGGAACGGGACGAGACGAGCCTCCGCAGCTCCTCCCAGTTGGCCCGGAGTCCACGGCAATTCCATTGAAGGAATATGCCCTCCAGGCCTAGCTCGGAGGAGACGCGGGGGCCCTCCTCGAATTGAAGACCCTCACGGGAATGGCCGTACGCTTCCCGGGGGCAGAACCCCGGGCGCTGTTGGCCGGACAAAGCGCTTAAGGCGCTGTCGCCTTCGAGGACTTATTGGGGGAGGTTGGGCTCGCCATGCGAGTCTTTTCCTCCCTCCGCCTCGAAACCTTAGGCGGGCGTTGCGGCTCGGGAGGCGGGGGGCCCTCTTTTCGAGGAACCACCGTCTCCGAGCCACTCGCTCCACCTCGGGGCGTGGGCGAAGGGGCCGAAGCTCCTTTGTTGCTGTCCTCCTTTCGGGGAACAGCTTTAGGAACCCCGGAAGATGGCCTAGCGACCATCTTCAGGGGTGTTGCCTCCTGTGAGTCTAACGACTCTGTGGAGGCGCGTGGCCGTTTCGCCTTACGGGAAACGGTCACGCTGGGGGAAGAGGGGGGAGCCCTGGTATTAGCCGGGGCTGGGTGTGAACCCTTTTTGCCGCCAGCTCTACCAGGGGAGCGCCCGGGTGTAGTAGAGCCCGCAGAAGGGCTCCGAATGGGCGCGGAAACAACCGTGCTCGTTGGCCTGGATGGGCCAGGAGCAGAGGGTGCTTTTCTAACTATTGAGGCATATGACGTCCCAGGCAGAGCCGGGCGCGCCAGGACCAAGTCCTTAGCCTCCCGGAATGAGAGTCGATCCTGGGCCTGAATGGCCAGGATTTCTTTCTCAAGGAGATATGCACCACATTGCTTCGAAGAAGCAGGGTGCGGCTCTCCGCAATTGACACACTTGGCCACACACGATTTGGACTTATCGTGTGCGACCTTGGAGCAATTTACACAGACTTCGGGTGACCCCGATTTTGCACGTCTACATGATCGATTCGTGTGGCCGAAGCGGTGACAGTAATAGCACCGCCGCGGCAGTGGCACGAATGCCTTTACGCGGTAGCGGTACCAACCGGCACGCACCGACTCAGGGAGCTTGTCACAGTCGAACGTGACGAAGAGTGTAGGGGTGGGTCTCGAGGCCCCTCCCTGTTTTCTCATCACACGTTCGACCTTGACCGCCCCATGGTCGGCCAGCTCTAGGGTGATGTCTTCTATGGAGTAGTCAACGAGTTCCCTCGCATAAACTACTCCTTTTACAAAGTTCATGGTAGAGTGCGGCGTCACACTCACCGGGGTGCCATGAAGTGTCCGAAGAGCACTTATCTTGGCCGCCTCGGCGGGATTCGCCGCATTCGCTAGAAGGCTCCCGTCCGAGAAACGGGTTACCTTCGGCTCTCTACCAATTGCACTAGCTAATCCTCTCCTCTGATGGATCATGTTGCCCTTGGACAACATGGTGCCATCAGTGGAGCGAATAACGAGGAAGCGTTTGAAGCCAGCGGGCTCGAAAACGCCAGGTAACCTCTGAATGAGGGGCCCCGATGTCATCGAGGCTCCGCCCTGTGCACTCTTGGTATTAGTCTTAGTCAGGGGCTCCGCACACGAGGGGGTAGAGGGGCCGGATGTGCCGATCTTGGCTTGGTCGCCTACCAAAGTGGCAGCAGACCCATCCGTCCCCGCAGCCCCCGCGGATGGAGAGGAGCCCCGAGTCTTTTTCGTCTTTCTTGTCTTTTTCTTCTTTTTAGGAGAGGAGGGCGGGGAATGAACCCGCTTTTCACCCCCGCCGGTAGAAGCCCCCAGGCCAGATGGACCGGCCTCAGCCAGGTCCTTCTCTGAAATGGAGAAGGTCCCGGTGGGCGCAGGGGATTCATCCGGAGGAGATCCCTCCCCTCCTTGTCCTGCCTGAGAATCCACAGCCGTTTGATGAGGACCTTGCATAGGGGCGGATTCGGGTTCGGTGCTTGGCGCCAAGCCCGGATTCCCCCCCATGGAAGGCCCTACCTTCTGAGGCTGGTTTTCCTCAAGGACCATGTCTATCACAGGAGGGGCCTCCAGTTGGCCATCCCCTCCCAGGACATCGCAGGTCCCCTTGGCAGCGTCATAAGTCTTTAGTGGGGAGGCACAGGCCTTGACCCCGGCAAGGTTTAATATTTTTGCCAGCAGGTCTTTTGAGGGAAGCGACCGAAGGGGCCTGGCTTCCCTCTCCCCCCTAAGGGGGTTTGCCCTACCGAGCCGCTTGTACGAGGGGCGGTCGGCAATGGGCTGCCTGCTGGCTTTCTTGGCAGTCCCCTTAGAAAGCATAGGAGGGACTGCCGCTGGAGATAGGGAGGTGCCCGAAAGCACCTCCAGAGAAGGGGGTGAGGGGGAGTCCCCTACACCCGTAGGCGTAGGAGAGGAGTAAGCCTCCTCTCCGGTTAAAGAGGTATGGAGGGTCCCCTGCGCAAGCACAGGGGGGGGGACCTCCATCTTTTCTGTGGAGCTGCACGAGGGCGGCTCCGTTGTTGTTATAGGGGGAATTAAGGGGAGATGTTTTTTTTTTTCATCATTGGGCATGGTGACCCTCTTTGTTTTACGGGACGCAATCGCTCACCACCTCTTGCAGTAGCCCGCACTGCAAGAGGTGCTTACAGGCCCGGCAGAGCCAGGCGCCGCCATTTGGGACCACCCCTCCCGCCTGGTGGCCTGGCAGTCCTTCGGCATGGCGGCTCCTCCTTGAACACGGCGTAAAACGGATAGATTTTGAAGACGAGAGGAAAAGGGATGTGAGGAAGGTATGGGTGGGGATGAAGCAGGTTGTTAAAAGCCAACCACCCCAGACCAGAGCTCAGGGGTTAGGGGACATTGTCCCCTCCCCCCTCAGCCCCGATCCGGGACGATTGGCTGAGAAGAAGGTCAGCTTCTACCCTGTGAAATTAGAGGCTGACCAGAGAAAGTTGTGGGAGAGGTTGTATGAAAAGCGACGAGGTAGGATAGGAATACAGGCTATCTGAAGGAAGGAAGAGAGGCTAAGCTGGGGCCGGACGGGGCGCTGGATCCCGTCAGCACGGCGGCCAGGATGGCAAATCGCCGCGCCCCTTACGGGGTGTTCCCATGTTAGACTAGGCGCCCATTCACACAATATATTGCCAGCAAGCCTGATAAGTTTGGTATCAAATTTTGGTTAGCAGCTGATGTAAAGTCTAATTACTTTGTGAATGGATTCCCGTACATTGGAAAAGATCAAGCTCATCCTCCAAATCAACCACTCTCTGAATACGTGGTTCTCCGTTTCATAGAACCATACATGCAAAAAGGTAGAAATGTGATGACTGATAACTTTTTCACGTCAGTAAAACTAGCTGAAAAACTACAGGCAAAAAGTACGAGTATCGTAGGTACAGTAAATCGTATTAGAAGAGAAATTCCAGAGACCATTAGAAAAACTCGTGAAAACTGGTACAATTCACACATACTGAAGAACAATTAATGCACATTTACAGTGTATCAAGGTAAACCTACCCAAAATGTACTCTTACTGAGCTCCATTCATAAAACTGTTGCAATTGGGGATGATAGAAAGAAAATTCCTGAAACTGTGAAGTTTTATAACTCTACAAAATATGGTGTAGATATAATAGATCAAATGGCTTGGAAGTACAGCACAAAATGTGCTTTGCGGAGATCGCCAGTGCAAGTTTTTTACAAAATTTTGGATCTAGCTAGCATCAATGCAGTAGTTCCTACAGAGGAGTTACTGGACAGAAAATTCTCCGCTGCTACAATTAGTTGAAGAACTGCAGATAAACTTCAAGAATAGCGATGCTGTAGATAATAGTTGCAATGATGATGAATTGTTAGAGACTTCTAGGAAGAGAAAACAATGCCAAGTAGGAAGTTGCAATAAAAATAAAATATCTGAAACTTGTTACAAATGTAAGAGACCTGTATGTGGCAAATGTACAAGCAAAATGATGAAGAAAGTACTTTGCACTCATTGTAACAATTAACTATCTATGGAAAAAAATTTTATGTGTAAGAATGTTTGAATCAAAGTTATTTACCTACTGTTAATGAAAAGGAATAGTATTTCTTGAAATTAAATGAATTGCATTTAGTTTTTTTTATTAAATACATTTTTCCTTACTTTATAATTATATCAATGATTTATGGAATGTATCATTAAAATTTGATTTAAAAATATATTATTTTCTTATCCCATATTGCATATATGACTGATATGCCGAAAAATTTAGACTAACCTCAATCGATCCAAACCGCTTCCTACACTAATCCGGACGTGAGAAATCGAAGGAGAATGAAACGGATTGTATGTACAGTCCTTTACTAACAAAAAAAATACAATATTTACAAAAAATATGGGTAAATATGCACCCAATGAGCCTATTTATATATATACTAAAACAATCCTAAAAAAAAAATATATATTAATACTAAGAGTCAGCATATACAAAAGGGGACAACCAAAACAAGAGACAACAAAAAGAGGAGTTTTCTTACGTGGTACCACGGTTTACGATTTGCCGGCCTCCCCGGGGGAAAATCTTGTCGGCAGTCACTCTTGTGACAAAATTGGGTGTGTGGGGCTTATGGTGCCTGCCACCTCAGAGCTCAGTTTTCTTTAAGATCCAGTCAAGTACTATTAGAAGACTTCTTATATCTTCTTTAAATATCTCCAAAATATTTTCGTTAAAGTCGCTCTTGCAAAATGCAGGCAATGTTTTTGTTTGTTTTGTTCTTTTTTTTTTATTCTGGTACTTGAACGCTGTCTCATAAAATCTTTAACATTTAGTAGCTAATAAAAAAAAACATGAGATGTTAAATAACCTTATTCATACAACATGAAATCAAATACATATGTACAAAAGAAAATATAATAAAAAACCCATTCCCACTCACACACACATTCTTACAGAAGGAGGGCGAGTGTATTGGGAAAAAGGGTGGGAGAATGGCCCCTTCACACACTCATATTCGCTCCACCACAAACAGAGATATAAATATAAGCGTATTAAAAAAAAGAGAGAAAGTGTGGTCAAAATGACTGCTCGGTCATTCTAGCTGATGCAACTTTCCGGACGTTCTAGTGTTAAAAGGGTAATGACTAAATATTTTGATTAAAGAATCGCAGATTATTATGAAAGAAATGTCTACTGCGGATGGGTGAGTGGTTTAGTTTTTTTAATACTATTATTTCAGTCATGTAGCTTACAATGTATGTATTAATGGCCTGCGTGTATTGTCTTGTTTTGTTGTTTTTTTTGTTTTTAAGAACTGTTGTTGAGGGAAAATGCCCATCCCAAGTTGGGCAATATGTCTTGTAAAGCTGCCTCCTCTTAGAAGCATTTTAATCATCAGGACCCACAAAACTGGGCTGCATTCCAAGGTTGTTGTCCCCCTGCTTTTTGTCCTGAGGCTGTTGTTGGACATTAATTAATGTAAGGGAAGGACCTCAGCGCACTATTTGTATTTTATCTAGGAGAAATTTGCCCTCCCTTTTCTCCTTCCCTCTCCTCAATTATTGAGTGATTATTTTGTACAACTGAAGAATACGTCTTTTGATTTTGTAATGTACTGTGACCTTTTTTTATGTTTAATATATAAATGTATTGACATTTATTTATATTCTTTATTGCACTCTGTCCCATTTCCTTTACTATATATATTTGGTAGCATTAATTAAATTGGCAGTGCCTGGTAGAGCCCGCCATCTTCCAACAGAGGCGATATGGTGAGAAAACCAACCCCCACCAGGCACTGGGAGCCATCTCTGTATAATGGCACGGATCCAGCTCGATACGAAAAGAGGGGGAAAAAACATAAATGCGTTACTCTTGGCACTGTGGAAGCTTTAGGAGCAAATAGTTAAAGGTTGTACCCTCCAGGGTGGGCTCCTGGGCAGAACCCAAGGGGACACTGGCCTAGAGACCCCAAAAGTTTTTTAGTCCTAAACCTAAAGGGATTAGGATATGACTGGTGTCTCTCGGCAGGATAGGCACCATTGAGATCGGTCTCGGATGCAATGAGAGGTAACAACAGGGAAAGAAGGTACCCTAGGAGACCTTACGGTCCATTCAAGGAGGGTACCTTTGGACTAGCAATCGAGCGAGCACATGGCTGCTCAATTGTTTTGCGTCCCTAAATGGCCACTTTTCAAGACCTTGTCTAGTCTTGACTTGAACTGGTCAACAGCTTCACTGTTGACAACTTCTAGGCTTGTGGGTACAAGCACATAATACACTGTATGGAGCAGAGCAAGTAGCATTTCACCAGTATCAACAAGTAAGCAATCATGCGGAGGGGACTGGTCATCAGACAGAGACTAGTGTGGCAGCTCGAGCCCACCTACCGCAATGCACAATTAGCTGTGAATGTGTAAAACTTGAATCTGTAGTAAATCTTCAAACGAACAAAGGATCAGTAGAAAAGTAAATTGGTAGCCCTATCAGTACCTATTGTGCTGGACATCATGAACAGGTACAAGAGACCTTAAGGATGATAACACTGGTCTGCGTCAAAAATGTACCTTAGGTTTTCTGTAGTGTTTCTAATAAAATTGACCTCCTAAATCCGAATCTGGCATCCGTTTTTCTCTATCAGGTCCAGTTTTGCTATACAGGGAGTGATAATAATTTTATAGTTTATACATGGTCTATATTACACCAAAATTTCAATAGTTTTTGCACTACTGTATTCACAGTCAATTTTGTGTACATTTTAAGTAATTATGTTAATAAGTATATATTTTTGTAGGTTAGGAATTGCTAAGCATTATAATAATAAGAATAATAATAATAATAATAGTGGTTGAGTTAAAAATTAACAGAAAATGTAAGAATAGCTCCGACAGATTTTGCTATGTTTGTGGCAAAGTGACTTTTTCCGAGCAGCAATGTACAATATCTCCTGTAATTAAATCTTTGTATCAAGCATAATTTGGAGTAAGGCTAAGAGATCAAGATAAAATAATTTGCACCACATATCTGCTGCAAGGAAGGCTACATAAGTTTAAGACGCTGGAGTCAGGGTGAACAGAAGTCTCTCTCTTTTCGTGTTTCCATGGTGTGGAGAGAGGGCAAGGACTACACTACAGACTGCTATTTTGGAAGACAAATCTTAAAGGTGAGCTTTGTATCAAATATTTAAACTTTCTGTATTATATTGGCTCCTGAAAATGTCATTATTATGCATAGACTTAGCATAAAATTAAAAAACTAACATAGTTCACTTCAGCATGAACATATCTTTTACTAAACATTTATGTACACTCTGCAACTCTAAATCAATTCTTTTATGTAATATAAATAAGAAGAATAAACATAGTGTGGCATATCCGGATGTTCCTTTTGCCATCAAACCCCTGCCCCATGGTCCAGGAATTCCTATACCTTCTACCCCTGAACATATAGAGCTCCATGAAGAGATTAATATGGAAGTTGATCAAGATTATGAAACATCTGAGTCTTATCAGGTTTCCACACATGATATGGTCGCAAGACCATTCACTCAAGTACAGTTAAAACACTTGACCAGGAATCTGGGGCTTTCAAGGGGGAATGCACAACTTCTTGGCTCACGTCTTCGTAAAAGTAATCTTCTCGCTAAAGAAACAACATTTTTGGGTACAGAAATAGAGAACAAGAGTTCCGAAGCTATTTTTTACAGCATTCTTCCAGGTCTTTAGTATACTGCGCCAATATTAAAGGACTTGTTGAGGCTTTTGGAATTCCCTACAACCCATTAGAATGGAGAATTTTCATAGATTCCTCCAGTAGAAGTTTAAAAGCTGTGTTACTGAATATTGGTAACAAGAAAGCTTCCGTTCCTATAGGCCATTCAATCCAACTTACTGAAAGTTATGAAAATATGGAAATATTGCTTGATGCAATAAATTACTTTACCCACATTTTTTTTTTTTTTTTAATTAAGGGGCTATCTGGCGACTGCCGACTAAGGCATAAGTTGCCGTAAACAAACAGCCTAATTTAGGCTACTTTAAAAAATTAAACAGAAAACAATAAAAAGGAATAACAATAACAATAACAAAGCAATAACAAAACAATTACAAAACCAACAACAACAATTAAATCACGTTAAATAAAAGGGAGAAGGCCGGCCTCCCCCAAAAAGTCAATAAGTCCACCAGTCAAAGTACACGCACTCATCCCGAGAACAAGGGACAGGCGGTAGCGACCCCGCCCATCCCGGTACCGGGACAGGTGTCGTGCGCGAAGATCACCCAGACTGGGACATTCAACAAGAATGTGCCGAACAGTCTGGGGGACGACGCAGTCGTTGCAATAGGGCGCAGGCGAGCGCTCCATCAGATAGCGATGCGTCACACGAGTGTGTCCGATTCGGAGACGACAGAAAGCAACCTGAAGCCGCCGCGGCATTGGGGGATAGGTCCATGGGAACAGTCGCGGCGCAATGGCACGCAACTTTAAGTTCCCTTCGACCGTCTCCCATCTTCTTTGCCAAGCAGTCCGAAGAGCTGCCCGTATTCCTACCATGTAGTCGGTGTGAGGAAGAGCGAAACGCTGGTCCGGTCGCAGAGTCCTCGCGGACTCTTTGGCGCCCTCATCGGCGCGCTCATTCCCCGCAATTCCTACATGTCCAGGAACCCAGCAGAAGATAATCTCGACATCTGCCCGGCTCGCCAAAACCGTGGCGTCACGGATATCGCGAACCAGGGGATGCGGAGATTCCAATGCCCCGAGAGCACTCAGGGCGCTTTGTGAGTCGCTATAGATCACAATCCGGTCTCCGAACCGGGCACGTCGCGTAATCTCCCGTACCGAGTGGTGTATTGCCACCAGCTCGGCCGTGAAGACAGACGCAGCGCCTGGTAGAGCCCCGCTGACTTCAAACAGAGGGGATACGGCGTGGAAGCCGACCCCCTCTTGGGACTTGGAGCCATCCGTATACACTGGCACGGTACCAGCGATGTGTGCTCCAAAAAGGTCGAACGCAATACTCCCGGCGCAGTACAAGCTTTGGGAGCAGAGGCGTGGCGACAAATAGCCAAATGTGGTACCCTCCAGGGTGGCGTCCTGGGCAGAACCAGGGGCGCCACCGGCCCGAGAGCTATATCTACTTCTCGAAGGAGTTTCCTGGCCCTAAACCCAAAGGGCTTAGGGTATGACTGGCGTCTCTCGGCGGCATAGGCACCATCGAGATCAGCTGCGGATGCAGTGAGAGCTGTTGGCGACTGAGGGAGGCGCCGGGCTCGCGCGTACAGGCGAGTGATGCACTGCACGCGGCGCAGAGCGAGTGGCATCTCCCCAGCATCGACCAACAGGCTCTCAATGGGGGAAGTGCGGAAGGCACCGGTCGCAAGGCGAAGGCCGGTGTGGTGGATCGAATCCACCTTCCGCAATAAACGCTCGGCTGCGGATGCATAAAACTCGCATCCGTAGTCGAGCTTCGAGCGAACAAAGGATCGATAAAAAAGTAAGGCGGTAGCCCTATCAGCGCCCCAAGCGCTGAACGTCACGGAACGGAGAATGTCCATGGCGCGGGTACAAGAGACCCTAAGGCTGCGAATATGAGCCTCCCAGGTGAGGCGTCGGTCGAATACAAGACCAAGGAAACGGTGCGACTCAACCACATCCAGGCGCACCCCATTAAGAAACAAATCTGGGTCGGGGTGAAGCCGTGGATGGCGGCAGAAGTGCACCACCTTAGTCTTGGCCAAAGAAAACCGAAACCTGTGCGCTTCGGCATAGCGAGAGACAAGGTTCAATGCCTGTTGGAGTCGACGCTCCAGAGTTGGCATCTGGGCCGCGCCAAAAGAGATCGAAAGGTCGTCCACGTAGAGCGTAGCGAGAACATCTTCCGGCAGCACCGAGGTGATGCCGTTGATGCTCAGGGCAAAGAGTGTGACACTGAGGACACTTCCCTGCGGGACACCCTCTTCCTGCTCCTTTGGGCCGGAGAGGGCTCCCCCCACCCGTATGCGGAATCGACGATCTCGCAAAAATTCAGATATAAAAATTGGGAGGCGTCCCCTCGCCCCCATCGTGTGGAGAGTCTCCATGATACCGTATCGCCATGCGGTATCATAGGCCTTCTCCAGATCAAAAAACACCGTGGCGTAGTGCTGTCTACGAAGGAAAGCCTCGCAGACGGCACTTTCCAGTCGGAGCAGAGCATCCGACGTGGAGTGGAACTTACGGAAGCCGCACTGTGCAGAAGACAGATGGCCTCCGCTGTCCAGGAAATAGGCTAATCTAACATTTACCAATTTCTCCATCAACTTGCACACGCAAGAGGTTAGAGAGATTGGGCGGAAACCGGTCGGAGTAGAGTGATCTCTCCCCGGCTTGCGAAAGGCGAGCACAGTAGCGATTCGCCAGGAGTCTGGGAGAAGACCTTCCACCCAGATCCTGTTGAACAAATCTAACAGAAAGGCCATGCCTCGCTCACCCAGGTGTCGAAGCATGGCGTACGGGACATCGTCCGGACCATGGGCGGTGTCCGCGCACGAAGCGAGAGCGGAACGCAACTCACTCACAGTAAACTTGTCGTTGAAGGGTTCTCCGCCTCTGGAGGTAAAGTCCAGCCGGCGGCCTTTCGCGACATCACGACGTGCATTGAATGCTGGCGGAGCAGCATCACGGCTAGAGAATGCGGAAAAAGCGGTCGCTAAGGATTCCGCCACGGACGCGGGGTCCGAGATTGCGGTCCCATTCTCCTGGAGAACGGGAGGGGGGTCCTGCGAGAACTTGCCCCGAATCCTTTTGACTCGCTTCCACACCTCAGCTAAAGGGGTCTTCCCGTTAAGTGAAGACACGTATGCCCGCCAAGAAGAGCAGCGGGCGTGCTTCGAAATATACCGGAACCTAGCCCTAGCCCGACGAAATTCAGCGACAGTGAAATCGTTCGGGCGGCGCTTATAGCGCATGTAGGCATAACGCTTCTGTTTGAGGCCCGTCTCACACTCGGCCGACCACCATGGGAGTGGTCGGCGTGCAAAACGGCCAGACGTCCTAGGAATAGTAGTCAGGCCTACGGCGATGAGGTTGCCGGAGAAGAACTCAACGGCCTCATCTACCGACCTAAACTCCTCGACTGAGATAGAGAATTCAGTCATTTCCTGAAATGCAGGCCACCGCGCCCGCGCCAAGCACCACCGAGGTGGGCTCTCAGGCGGCAGTTGCCCTGAAAATGATATTTGAATGGGAAAGTGATCACTACCATGGAGGTCATCGACCACCCCCCAATCAAAATCAGGCTGTGCATCTGAAGAGCACAAAGATAGGTCAAGGCAAGAAAATGAAGCGGTTCTCGGACAGTGATGCGTAAACTCATCCACGTTTAGGACACCCATCTCAAGCTCTTCGATCAGATCGGCAAGGACTTGTCCCCTGGGATTTATGGAGTAATCTCCCCAGAGAGGATGCCTGCCGTTCAGATCTCCAAGCAAGAGATAGGGCCTCGGCAACCGTGCCACGACGCGGCGGAAGTCCCCCGCGTCGAAGTCAGCTGACGGTGGAATGTACGCAGAAATGATAGTATACCTCCTATCCAGGTGCAGCTGCACAGCCACTGCCTGAAAGGAGGTATCTAAAGAGAAAGGAAGAACGGAGACATCATGCCGGGTGTAAACCGCGCATCCCCCAGCCCGGCCATCCCGCGGTGGTGGGGTCGCAAGACCCTTATACCCCGGGAGGGCAGGCAGCGGGCACGCGCCTAGCATGGTCTCCTGCAAAAAAATAGCTAACGGGGAACGGGACGAGACGAGCCTCCGCAGCTCCTCCCAGTTGGCCCGGAGTCCACGGCAATTCCATTGAAGGAATATGCCCTCCAGGCCTAGCTCGGAGGAGACGCGGGGGCCCTCCTCGAATTGAAGACCCTCACGGGAATGGCCGTACGCTTCCCGGGGGCAGAACCCCGGGCGCTGTTGGCCGGACAAAGCGCTGAAGGCGCTGTTGCCTCCTGTGAGTCTAACGACTCTGTGGAGGCGCGTGGCCGTTTCGCCTTACGGGAAACGGTCACGCTGGGGGAAGAGGGGGGAGCCCTGGTATTAGCCGGGGCTGGGTGTGAACCCTTTTTGCCGCCAGCTCTACCAGGGGAGCACCCGGGTGTAGTAGAGCCCGCAGAAGGGCTCCGAATGGGCGCGGAAACAACCGTGCTCGTTGGCCTGGATGGGCCAGGAGCAGAGGGTGCTTTTCTAACTATTGAGGCATATGACGTCCCAGGCAGAGCCGGGCGCGCCAGGACCAAGTCCTTAGCCTCGCGGAATGAGAGTCGATCCTGGGCCTGAATGGCCAGGATTTCTTTCTCAAGGAGATATGCACCACATTGCTTCGAAGAAGCAGGGTGCGGCTCTCCGCAATTGACACACTTGGCCACACACGATTTGGACTTATCGTGTGCGACCTTGGAGCAATTTACACAGACTTCGGGTGACCCCGATTTTGCACGTCTACATGATCGATTCGTGTGGCCGAAGCGGTGACAGTAATAGCACCGCCGCGGCAGTGGCACGAATGCCTTCACGCGGTAGCGGTACCAACCGGCACGCACCGACTCAGGGAGCTTGTCACAGTCGAACGTGACGAAGAGTGTAGGGGTGGGTCTCGAGGCCCCTCCCTGTTTTCTCATCACACGTTCGACCTTGACCGCCCCATGGTCGGCCAGCTCTAGGGTGATGTCTTCTATGGAGTAGTCAACGAGTTCCCTCGCATAAACTACTCCTTTTACAAAGTTCATTGTAGAGTGCGGCGTCACACTCACCGGGGTGCCATGAAGTGTCCGAAGAGCACTTATCTTGGCCGCCTCGGCGGGATTCGCCGCATTCGCTAGAAGGCTCCCGTCCGAGAAACGGGTTACCTTCGGCTCTCTACCAATTGCACTAGCTAATCCTCTCCTCTGATGGATCATGTTGCCCTTGGACAACATGGTGCCATCAGTGGAGCGAATAACGAGGAAGCGTTTGAAGCCAGCGGGCTCGAAAACACCAGGTAACCTCTGAATGAGGGGCCCCGATGTCATCGAGGCTCCGCCCTGTGCACTCTTGGTCTTAGTCAGGGGCTCCGCACACGAGGGGGTAGAGGGGCCGGATGTGCCGATCTTGGCTTGGTCGCCTACCAAAGTGGCAGCAGACCCATCCGTCCCCGCAGCCCCCGCGGATGGAGAGGAGCCCCGAGTCTTTTTCGTCTTTCTTGTCTTTTTCTTCTTTTTAGGAGAGGAGGGCGGGGAATGAACCCGCTTTTCGCCCCCGCCGGTAGAAGCCCCCAGGCCAGATGGACCGGCCTCAGCCAGGTCCTTCTCTGAAATGGAGAAGGTCCCGGTGGGCGCAGGGGATTCATCCGGAGGAGATCCCTCCCCTCCTTGTCCTGCCTGAGAATCCACAGCCGTTTGATGAGGACCTTGCATAGGGGCGGATTCGGGTTCGGTGCTTGGCGCCAAGCCCGGATTCCCCCCCATGGAAGGCCCTACCTTCTGAGGCTGGTTTTCCTCAAGGACCATGTCTATCACAGGAGGGGCCTCCAATTGGCCATCCCCTCCCAGGACATCGCAGGTCCCCTTGGCAGCGTCATAAGTCTTTAGTTGGGAGGCACAGGCCTTGACCCCGGCAAGGTTTAATATTTTTGCCAGCAGGTCTTTTGAGGGAAGCGACCGAAGGGGCCTGGCTTCCCTCTCCCCCCTAAGGGGGTTTGCCCTACCGAGCCGCTTTGATGTGGAGCGGCTGGCTAAGGGTGGCCTGCTGGCTTTCTTGGCAGTCCCCTTAGAAAGCATAGGAGGGACTGCCGCTGGAGATAGGGAGGTGCCCGAAAGCACCTCCAGAGAAGGGGGTGAGGGGGAGTCCCCTACACCCGTAGGCGTAGGAGAGGAGTAAGCCTCCTCTCCGGTTAAAGAGGTATGGAGGGTCCCCTGCGCAAGCACAGGGGGGGGGGACCTTCATCTTTTCTGTGGAGCTGCACGAGGGCGGCTCCGTTGTTGTTATAGGGGGAATTAAGGGGAGATGGTTTTTTTTTTCATCATTGGGCATGGTGACCCTCTTTGTTTTACGGGACGCAATCGCTCACCACCTCTTGCAGTAGCCCGCACTGCAAGAGGTGCTTACAGGCCCGGCGCCGCCATTTGGGACCACCCCTCCCGCCTGGTGGCCTGGCAGTCCTTCGGCATGGCGGCTCCACCTTGAACACGGCGTAAAACGGATAGATTTTGAAGACGAGAGGAAAAGGGATGTGAGGAAGGTATGGGTGGGGATGAAGCAGGTTGTTAAAAGCCAACCACCCCAGACCGGAGCTCAGGGGTTAGGGGACATTGTCCCCTCCCCCCTCAGCCCCGATCCGGGACGATTGGCTGAGAAGAAGGTCAGCCTCTACCCTGTGAAATTAGAGGCTGACCAGAGAAAGTTGTGGGAGAGGTTGTGTGAAAAGAGAGGAAACGAGTGTTTTGAAGGAAGGAAGAGAGGCTAAGCTGGGGCCGGACGGGGTGCTGAGTCCCGTCAGCACGGCGGCCAGGATGGCAAATCGCCGCGCCCCTTACGGGGTACTTTACCCACAATTGGAGGATATGTGGTGACTTAAAGGTAAGATCATTTTACACTTGGTATTTCTAAGCTCTTTGATATTGACATTTCTATTTTTAATTGTCAATACTTGTATACACACACCTTTTGGTCAACTTACATTTTACAAGAATACAAATCTGGAAATCATGAGTCATTTTTTAGTTATATTTTTTTGTTTAAGTGTGTCCCTATAGGTTAATGCATCTTTTGGGGTTAATGGGGAACTTATCCTAATTGAGAAGGTATACAACATAACTCAATAAACTCAAAATAAGATGTACATATATCCAATTAGTTCCAATACAATGATTTAATACATCGACATACAAGATTTTTCAGTACATATTCATATTCTTATTGTTTAAAGAAATATTACTTTGAATTTGTTTTTAGAAATATTACAATTTGAATTTACATACCCTTCTAAATTTCTTTTCAGGTAGTGTCTCTTATACTTAGGATGCAAACAGGCTACATGAAGCATCCCTGTTGCCTATGCTTATGGGAGAGTCGTGCAGAGAGTTTGCACTATGCTTCTCCATGAGAAGCATTTAGAATTGGATCAAACAATGTGATAGTTGAACCTTTAGTGCCTCCTCTCAAAATACTGCTTCCTCCACTGCATTTAAAGCTTGGAATGATGAAAAATATGTCAAAACCCTTAATAAAGAAGGCCAAGCTTTTAAATTTCTTCTTCAAAAATTTTCACAAATCAGTGACGCTGAGCTCCATGCAGGAATTTTTTGATGGACCTCAGATCAGCAGTTTGAGGCATCAATGATGGAGATAGAAAAAGATGCCTGGAAAGCTTTCAAAGCTCTAGTTAACAATTTTCTGGGCAATAAAAGAAGCCCAGAATATGTTGCCCTGGTCAATCAGCTCCTAACAAGTCTCAAACATTTGGGAGCTCGAATGTCTATAAAGATACACTTTTTACAGTCCCATCTCGATTATTTTTCCGACAACTGCGAGGATTACAGTGAAGAACAGGGCAAAAGATTCCACTAGGACATAAAAACAATGGAATCCAGGTACCAGGGTAAATGGGACGTAGACATGCTTGCTGACTACTCTTGGTGTTTGAAGCGTGATGAGAGACACAAAAGAAAGTCGTCAAGGTCTTTTCTTGGAAATTAGAATTATTTTCTTTATTATTTTGCATTCTTTAATTTTTTGTTTTATTAAAAGGATCATAGTTTACATGCGTTTATTCCTGTTTTATGATTAACAATAATAATGCATTATTAGATAGAGAAAGGTTTCTGAAAATTTCTTTTCAGGAAAAATGAGGTAATCTCAATGAAAATGGTGTATGCTTTACTGAGAAAATCTGAGCTGATTAAACAAAAATACATTCATTTTTATGCTCAGGAGGTTTGATTCATTAAGAAACCACAAAGAAATCCTGGGGAACATAAAAATGCTTTTCAAACGCAGGCCTGTGTAATATAAGCCTTCCAGATAAAACAGTAAAAAACAACAAAGAAATGGTGTGAATACACCAAGTACTTGTTTAAGAACAAGGTAGGGTTGGAGTCAGGGGTGGTGGTAGAAATGCACTAACCTAGTCTTGGTCAAAGAAAACTGAAACATGTGCGCCACAGAATTTTTTTATTATTATTATTTTAGGAGGCCATCTGGCGATTGTCTACTTGGGCACAAGTAGTTGTACTCACTACAGCCTATGACTAGGCTATATTAAAAAACAAATAAAGGGGAAATAACAAATAACAAGGATAAAAAGATCAGAGGCTAAAAACAAAAACAAAATGGTGACAAGGAAGCGTGCCCCAGTGCGGGTTTTATCTGGGTTTTTTTCAAAAAACAAATGCTACAAGCATTAGAATAACATAGAAAAAGAATAGCTATCTCTATTTTTATATAATATTAATAATTACTTAGTTTAATAATTATATTATAGTAAGAACAGATCACTGATAGAGAATTTGGGGTACCCATGATAGCCATAACCTGTAGAAGGAGAGATGAATTATGAGTCAGTATCAGAGAAATAACCTTAACCCTTCATTGGTATGTTTGGGTCCAGTGGACCCCCACAATACTGCTGACTTTCTTATATTCACAGGTTCTAATTAAGCGATAATTATCAAAGTCCATGTACCTTTCTATCATGGCACAATAAGAAAATAGAAGAAAAAAAAATGTGAAAAAAACATACGTAGTCTGGGCACAGCACAAAAACAGGTGAGTTGGGGTCTACTGGACTCCATGATACCATTTACGTAACAGTAATGATTTTTTTATAGACATCCCTAAAATGTGCTATATTTCATATTTTGTAATGAAATATCCATCTGTATAGGAAATTATATAATAATAATGAAATTATTGAATGAATAAATATATAAGAAATATATATATATTATAATGAAAAAATATAATCTAAAACACTATAATAATACAACTTATTTTCAGACCATGGCGAGCACTTCATAGAGAAAGATAAGAATGAATGAGGATATTCAGAGGCAACTTATGGATCTCAGTATAGATTCTGAAAATGAAGACAACCTACTATTGGAGGAAGTCTACGATAGCGATGAGGGAGATACGTACATGCCCACGTTATCTTCAGAATCTTCGGAAGGTGAAGAAGATTTAGATGATGCTAAGGAAGTGCAGATGGCATGAGCAAAGCAACAAAGAAGATCAAGTAAACCAGCACATTCTCATCCACAAGCTCAACAACGTCCAAAAGAACCAGTACGCAAAAGTTGCACCACTAAGTATGAAGACCGTTCAACCCAGAACCAGTAGAACCTTGCAGAGAAACATCCTAAATATTGGAGTTGTCGGTCCAAAGGGTCTTGCAAGAAGGGTCAACCAACATGAGGATTGCTTGAACTTGTTCATTGACGATAAAATGCTTGATGTAGTGGTGACACATGCCAATACATTCATAACAGAGGCATTTGCGAATTATGGAGAACTTCTGCAGCAACAACAATGCACACATGCAAAGTGGAAATAAAAGCTCTTCTGGGTGTATTGATTTTCAGTGGTTTCAGCAAATGTACATCTTGTGGTGGAATGAATGTGAGTAATTGTAGGACCATTCTCCCACTCCTTTTCCAATACCCTCCCCCTCCCTCTGTAAAAATGTGTGCAAGTGAGAGATATTTTGTTTTTTATATAATATATACATATTTGCTTTCATGTTATATTATAAAATGTTTTTTCTCTCTTTCCAGGAGATATATTCTGAAAAGAGTGTAAGTAGTTTTGACATAGCGCAATATATTTAAAACAAAAAGCTACTCTATGAGAGATAAAGACTTGCAAAATTGAATCTTTCCTTTTTGTAAAGAGTCTGGCAATAAGTTATTGTGAGTCCTAGCTGGACAGGAGGTTTCTCTTTGTAGTCTCGAAAGCGTGAATGTATCGCATATATAGTACCGAGTTCGGAGGCGGCAGGTTTTTTTAAAACGCTTGAGACGCCAATACCCACCTGGGTAACACGTGAGGCCTTTATTCTTTTTATTTGTCCACTTGTTTGCTTTAGGCCTCTTGTTGTTGAATTCTTGTTTGCTGTGTTATCAATTCGTTGTTATTGCCCCGGCAGATATTTTTTTGATGTTTGACTTTGCCTATCTTCCTTTTGTATATATAGTCTAATTGAGCGTTTTGGTATAAATCTTTTTGCTAGTATTCATAAGTGGAATTGGTTTTTTATAAGTAATGAGATCTCAAATTTATCTACCCCTATCTCTTGTGAATATTTATCCCAAATTTTTTTTGTAAATAAAGGACTGTACATACAATCCCTTTCATTTCTCCCTCGATTTCTCACATCCGAAATACTGTAGGAAGCAGGTTGGATCAATTGGGGTTAAGTATAGATTTTCGGCCCGCTACATTTGGCGCCCGAATAGGGATGTGAGATCTCAAAACTGGGAGTGTAACAGGATTGAATTGCAGTCCCCATCCAATTAGAGTGACAAGTAGTTTGGTTGTTTTACCCCCTTTTCTATCATTTTTACTAATCCAGGAAAATGGCTTCTCTGGAGCAGGGTCTCCATGGTGAGGTTGTGAAACTGAGGCTGGAGTAGAGGCAGAAAGAGGAGTTAGAAGGAAAAGAAGTACCTCAAAGGCCTTACGGCCCATGTCGAGGAGGCACATTTTGCAGTTTCGATATTAGCATGTATTAATTACTTGCTATGAGATCAAGTTTTCAAATATAATTTGTCAAGTCTACTCTTGAATTGTTCGACACTGCTACTCTCAACAACTCCTGCTGGTAGTTTATTCCATGTGTCGCAAATGTCATATGTGAATACCTTACCCACTGGAATGGTATTGAATCTGGGCAACTCCACCTTCCATCCGTGATTTCGAGTCATATTTCGGTTGAGGGTAAAGAACTTGGTAGAGTCGACATTTTCAAATCCTTTCAAGATTTTAAAAGTCTCTTATTAGACGACCGCGGTCTTCGAGTCTCTAACGAATAGAGATCGAGCTCTTGCAGTCTTTCTTGGTATGACTTGTTCCTTAGAAATGGGATCAGTTTCATGGCCCTGACTCGCACCTTTTCCAGACGATCGATGTCTTTTCGATAATGAGGAGACCAGAACTGAACAGCGTACTCTAGGTGAGGCCTCACCATCGAGTTGTACAAAAGCAAAACAACCTCTCTCTCTCTCTCTCATAAAGAAAGTAGAGAGAGAGGTGACGCCCCCTTGTCGCGGGAAGAGAGCTTGTGCGTACCCTTGACTTTTCGAGCTATGTCGGCGGGGGTACCTATCTTCTGGCACCCCTGGCAGGGTTTCCCTTGTCAATTTGGTCGGAAATTAGGTTCCAGACTAAGTGCGTCTTTCTTTAACCTACTCTATCCTTCCTCTTTTTTTTTTTTACATTAATCCTATTTCTTCTACTTATACAAAAAGAAAAAGCAACAAAAAAACAACCCCTATTCCTATCATGTCACTCTTACCCTTTTTTCATCTATCTACATATAAGGACCTGGCAGCTACCTCATGCGTCAGAAGAGAGGCTTTGGAACCTCTATAAACAACGCCAATCGACGCTCACTGGTTGCGAGAGACTAGGACTCGAGGGGTCTTAGGCGTTGGGGCACGATGAATGGGATGAGGGTAGTGCCCCGTTAACCCCTTTCCTGGTGCATAATTATTGACCATTCCCATTGACCGTTGACGGGTGCCTCTGGTAGCATTGGTCCGTGGTGACGGCCCTTTGTTTCCATGTTGGTTGCCAGGCCAACAAAAAGCCTTGGTCGAGTTTCTTGGTGTGGCGGGATATCCATTGAACGCTGCTACGAGATCCTGGCCGTCGTGAAGGGAACTAGTAGGAGTTTAGTATGGGGCGTGCTTCGTTGTTGTTCACCTGGTGACAAATCGATGGCCCCTTCGGGGACCGTCTGTACTGCTTGGTTGGGAGCCACAGCACGCCGAGGCTTGACGACTCGGTCGGACGAACAGCAGCACATGGGTCGTGCCTTCTGAAAGATCCGAAACGTCTACGATCGATAGGCGGGACCGACTCACGCGGGGAGAACTCACCAACCCCCTTTTTTCTATTGATTGGTCGCAAAGTTTTGAAAGAGAGAAAGTGTTCAAAATGACATGCAAAAAAGGTCCAGCTGCACTCAAATATACATGTGCGATATGCCAGAAGGATAAGTGGTGCGTTGACTTTCAGGAAGGATGTTTTTCGAAATGCCATCCGGGAAGTATATGCAACAACTGCATCCTTAAAGGAGAGGTCCGAGAGGCAGTGACATACTGCAATGAACTCAAGGATCTCTTCACAACCTCTGAAGAAAAATCTAAGGCACTGGAAAGTAAAATACAGACCCTAGAAACGCAGCACGCGCTTCAGATTCGGCGTCTCGAGGAAAAAATCCTAGAGCTAGCCTCTAAACTAGAGGCCCAGTCAGCTCAAGCTCGAGACGAAAGTCCGACTGACTTGGGTGGTTCCACCGATGTGACTCCAGCTCAAGGAGCTGAAACTGCATTGGCAGTCCCACTTCAGCCATGCAGAGAAGCCAATGAGAAAAAGAAAAAGAATAAAAAGAAGAAAAACGACCTTAATGCAGCTCACCCCAGTGTAGAGGATTCGAGCATTACTGGTGCGCAAGGAAAAGTGCTAAGAGAAGAAGAGAAAAGAGAAACGGAAGAAGAGAAAACAAAGGAAGACAGAAAAATAAGAAGAGGAAGAAGAATAAAAATAAAAATGTAGAGATACAAGAGAAAAGCGGCAAGTCGCTTCCGAAAGGAAGCGACAGGGTCTGCAGTCCCTGCTAGCGGCCCGCCTTCGCACTAGTGTGAAGGTAAGCTGCCTGCCAGGATGTGGTAACCACCACATCAGAGTAGAGGCTGAGAAATCACAGATTTCTGAGATTTCAGTCGTTGCTCTGATGGTCAGTGGAAACGACCTCTACCTGAGAGCAGGTAGGGTAGGCCCTACAGACAAAATCCTCCACACGGTCATGGGTGCCGTGGAGGACTGTGGGCTGAAAACCCGCAAGCGTGTCATAGTCGGGAAGCTCCCGAGAAGAGGTCCAACACGGACCGCTCACTCGATGAATGTCTCTTTAAACCGGAGCCTGGCAGATTTGTGTGCAGCAGAAGGGGTCTTTTTTGTGGACCCGTACCGCACCTTTTATGGTAGAAATGATCTCTACCAAAGGGATGGGGTACATCTTTCCTTTAAAGGAAAGGCCTTTGTGTCGAACATCATCCAGGATGTCGTAGAGAGGACCCAAAGGAGTATCCGGCCCAGTGAGGACGGAAGTACGCCCGTGTCACTCCAGGAACGACCTTCTCAGAGGTCGCAGAGGGGTGCCTCGTCAACATACAAGCCGGGAAACGGAGAGCGTAGGGAGTCCTACAGTCGGGGACTCCCTGAAAGTTCTTCTGTTCAATGCGAGGTCAATCAGGAATAAGTTTCCTGAGCTTCGTGGCCTCGTAGCGACTGAAGAACCCGAAATGGTAGCCATAACAGAATCGTGGATAAAAACCTCAAACCGAGACTTTGAAAGCGAATTCACGGTTCCTGGATACCAACTCTTCCACAAAGATAGGCCAGACAGAGAGGGTGGCGGTGTAATGTTGTATGTCAAGGATACAATCAAATCTACAAACTCCAACATTATATCCGATCACAATTTTTTTTTTTATTTAAGGGGCTATCTGGCGACTGCCGACTTAGGCATAAGTCGCCGTAAACAAACAGCCTAGTTCTAGGCTACTTTAAAAAATTAAACAGGAAACAACAATGAAAAGAAATAACAATAACAATGACAAAACAATAACAAAAACAACAATTAAACCTAATTAAATGAAAGGGAGAAGGCCGGCCTCCCCCCAAGAGTCAACAAGTCCACCAGTCAAAGTGCACGCACTCGTCCCGAGTGCAAGGGACAGGCGGTAGCGACCCCGCCCATCCCGGTACTGGGACAGGTGTCGTGCGCGAAGATCACCCAGACTGAGACATTCGACAAGAATGTGCCGAACAGTCTGGGGGACGACGCAGTCGTTGCAATAGGTCGCAGGCGAGCGCTCCATCAAATAGCGATGCGTCACACGAGTGTGCCCGATTCGGAGACGACAGAAAGCGACCTGAAGACGTCGCGGGATGGGGGATATGTCCATGGGAACAGTCGCGGCGCAATGGCACGCAACTTTAAGTTCCCTTCGACCGTCTCCCATCTTCTTTGCCAAGCAGTCCGAAGAGCTGCCCGTATTCCTGCCATGTAGTCGGTGTGAGGAAGAGCGAAACGCTGGTCCGGTCGCAGAGTCCTCAAGGACTCATCGGCGCGCTCATTCCCCGCAATTCCTACATGTCCAGGAACCCAGCAGAAGATAATCTCGACATTTGCCCGGCTCGCCAAAACCGTAGTGTCACGGATATCGCAAACCAGGGGATGCGGAGATTCCAATGCCCCGAGAGCACTCAGGGCGCTTTGTGAGTCACTATAGATCACAATCCGGTCTCCGAACCGGGCACGTCGCGTAATCTCCCGTACCGAGTGGTGTATTGCCACCAGCTCGGCCGTGAAGACAGACGCAGCGCCTGGTAGAGCCCCGCTGACTTCAAACAGAGGGGTTACGGCGTGGAAGCCGACCCCCCTCTTGGGACTTGGAGCCATCCGTATACACTGGCACGGTTCCAGCGTGACACGATGTGTGCTCCAAAAAGGTCGAACGCAATACTCCCGGCGCAGTACAAGCTTTGGGAGCAGAGGCGTGGCGACAAATAGCCAAATGTGGTACCCTCCAGGGTGGCGTCCTGGGCAGAACCAGGGAAGCCACCGGCCCGAGAGCTATATCTAGCTCTTGAAGGAGTTTCCTGGCCCTAAACCCAAAGGGCTTAGGGTATGACTGGCCGCTCTCGGCGGCATAGGCACCATCGAGATCAGCTGCGGATGCAGTGAGAGCTGTTGGCGACTGAGGGAGGCGCCGGGCTCGCGCGTACAGGCAAGTGATACACTGCACGCGGCGCAGAGCGAGTGGCATCTCCCCAGCATCGACCAACAGGCTCTCAATGGGGGAAGTGCATAAGGAACTGGTCGAGAGGCCAAGGCCGGTGTGGTGGATCGAATCCACCTTCCGCAAGAAACGCTCGGCTGCGGATGCATAAAACTCGCATCCGTAGTCGAGCTTCGAGCGAACAAAGGATCCATAAAAAAGTAAGGCAGTAGCCCTATCAGCGCCCCAAGCGCTGAACGTCACGGAACGGAGAATGTCCATGGCACGGGTACAAGAGACCCTAAGGCTGCGAATATGAGCCTCCCAGGTGAGGCGTCGGTTGAATACAAGACCAAGGAAACGTTGCGACTCAACCACATCCAGGCGCACCCCATTAAGAAACAAATCTGGGTCGGGGTGAAGCCGTGGATGGCGGCACAAGTGCACCACCTTAGTCTTGGCCAAAGAAAACCGAAACCTGTGCGCTTCGGCATAGCGAGAGACAAGGTTCAATGCCTGTTGGAGTCGACGCTCCAGAGTTAGCATCTGGGCCGCGCCAAAAGAGATCGAAAGGTCGTCCACCCTGAGCGAGGCGAGAACATCTTCCGGCAGCACCGAGGTGATGCCGTTGATGCTCAGGGTAAAGAGTGTGACACTGAGGACACTTCCCTGCTCCTTTAGGCCGGAGAGGGCTCCCCCCACCCGTTCGCGGAATCGACGATCTCGCAAAGATTCAGATATAAACATTGGGAGGCGTCCCCTCGCCCCCATAGTGTGGAGAGTCTCCATGATACCGTATCGCCATGCGGTATCATAGGCCTTCTCCAGATCAAAAAACACCGTGGCGTAGTGCTGTCTACGAAGGAAAGCCTCGCAGACGGCATTTTCCAGTCGGAGCAGAGCAGAGCATCTGACGTGGAGTGGAACTTACGGAAGCCGCACTGTGAAGAAGACAGATGGCCTCCGCTATCCAGGAAATAGGCTAATCTAACATTTACCAATTTCTCCATCAACTTGCACATGCAAGAAAGAGGTTAGAGAGATTGGGCGGAAACCGTTCGGAGTAGAGTGATCTCTCCCCGGCTTGCGAAAGGCGAGCACAGTAGCGATTTGCCAGGAGTCTGGGAGAAGACCTTCCACCCAGATCCTGTTGAACAAATCTAACAGAAAGGCCATGCCTCGCTCACCCAGGTGTCGAAGCATGGCGTACGGGACATCGTCCGGACCATGGGCGGTGTCCGCGCACGAAGCGAGAGCGGAACGCAACTCACTCACAGTAAACTTGTCGTTGAAGGGTTCTCCGCCTCTGGAAGTAAAGTCCAGTCGGCGGCCTTCCACGACATCACGACGTGCATTGAATGCTGGCGGAGCAGCATCCCGGCTAGATAATGCGGAGAAAGCGGCCGCGAAGGATTCCGCCACGGACGCGGGGTCCGAGATTGTAGTTCCATTCTCCTGGAGAACGGGAGGGAGTCCTTCGAGAACTTGCCCCGAATCCTTTTGAGCTTCCACACCTCTGCTAGAGGGGTCTTCCCGTTAAGTGAAGACACGTATGCCCGCCAAGAAGAGCGGAGGGCGTGCTTGGAAATATACCGGAACATAGCCCTAGCCCGACGAAATTCAGGGACAGTGAAATCGTGCAAAACGGCCAGGCCAGATGTTCTGGGAATAGTAGTCAGGCCCGCGGCGATGAGGTTGCCGGAGAACTCAACGGCCTCATCTACCGACCTAAACTCCTCGACTGAGATAGAGAATTCAGTCATTTCCTGAAATGCAGGCCACCGCGCCTGCGCCAAGCACCACCGGGGTGGGGTCTCAGGCGGCAGTTGCCCTGAAAATGATATTTGAATGGGAGTGATCACTGCCATGGAGCTCATCGACCACCCCCCCCAATCAAAATCAGGCTGTGCATCCGAAGAGCACAAAGATAGATCAAGGCAAGAAAATGAAGCTGTTCTCGGCCAGTGATGCATAAACTCATCTACATTTAGGACACCCATCTCAAGCTCTTCGATCAGATCGGCAAGGACTTGTCTCCTGGGATTTATTGAGTAGTCTCTGCAGAGGGGGTGTCTACCGCTTAATCTCCGAGCAAGAGAAAGGGCCTTGGCAACCGCGCCACGACGCGGCTGAAGTCCCCCCCACGTCGAAGTCAGCTGACGGTGGAATGTACGCAGAAATGATAGTATACCTCCTATCCAGGTGAAACTGCACAGCCACTGCTTGAAACGAGGTATCTAAAGTGAGAGGAAGAATGGAAACATCATGCCGGGTGTAAAGCGCGCATCTCTCAGCCCGGCCATCTCATGGTGGTGGGGTCGCAAGACCCTTTTACCCCGGAAGAGCAGGTAGGGGGCACGCGCCTAGCATGATCTCCTGGAGAAAAATAGCTAACGGGAAACGGGATGAGGCGAGCCTCCGCAGCTCCTCCCAGTTGGCCCAGAGTCCACGGCAATTCCATTGAAGGAATATGCCCTCCAGGCCTAGCTCGAAGGAGACGCGGGGGCCCTCTTCGAACAGAAGACCCTCACGGGAATAGCTGTACGCTTCCCAGGCAGAATCCCGGGCGCTGTTGGCCGGACAAATTGCTGAAGGTGCTGTCACCTTCAAGGACTTATTGGGGGAGGTTGGGCTCGCCATGCGAGTCTTTTCCTCCCTCCGCATCGAAACTTTAGGTGGGCGTTGCGGCTTAGGAGGCGGAGGGGCCTCTTCTCGAGGAACCACCATCTACGAGCAACTCGCTCCACCACTAGGCGTAAGCGAAGGAGCCGAAGCTCCTTTGTTGCTATCCTCCTTTCGGGGGACAGCTTTAGGAACCCCGGAAGATGGCCTGGCGACAAATTTCAGAGGTGTTGCCTCCTGAGTGGAGGCGCGTGGCAGTTTCGCCTTACGGGAAACGGTCACGCTGGGGCAAGGTGGGGAAGCCTCCGCATCTCTCAGCCCGGCCATCTCATGGTGGTGGGGTCGCAAGACCCTTTTACCCCGGAAGGGCAGGTAGGGGGCACGCGCCTAGCATGATCTCCTGGAGAAAAATAGCTAACGGGAAACGGGATGAGGCGAGCCTCCGCAGCTCCTCCCAGTTGGCCCAGAGTCCACGGCAATTCCATTGAAGGAATATGCCCTCCAGGCCTAGCTCGAAGGAGACGCGGGGGCCCCTCTTCGAACAGAAGACCCTCACGGGAATGGCCGTACGCTTCCCGGAGGCAGAATCCCGGGCACTGTTGGCCGGACAAATCGCTGAAGGTGCTGTCACCTTCAAGGACTTATTGGGGGAGGTTGGGCTCGCCATGCGTCTTTTCCTCCCTCCGCATCGAAACTTTAGGTGGGCGTTGCGGCTTAGGAGGCGGAGGTGCCTCTTCTCGAGGAACCACCATCTACGAGCCACTCGCTCCACCACTAGGCGTGTGCGAAGGAGCCGAAGCTCCTTTGTTGCTGTCCTCCTTTCGGGGGACAGCAGCGAAGGAGCCGAAGCTCCTTTGTTGCTGTCCTCCTTTCGGGGGACAGCTTTAGGAACCCCGGAAGATGGCCTGGCGACCAGCTTCAGGGGGGTTGTCTCCTGTGAGTCTAACGATTCGGTGGAGGCGCGTGGCAGTTTCGCCTTACGGGAAACGGTCACGCTGGGGCAAGGTGGGAGAGTCCTGGTTTTATCCAGGGCTGGGTGTGAACCCTTTTTGCTGCTAGCTTTACCAGGGAAGTGCCCGGGTTGAGTACAACCCTCAGAATGGCTCTGAATGGGTGCGGAAACAACCGTGCTCGTTGGCCTGGATGGGCCAGCAGCAGAGGGTGCCTTTCTGAGTATTGAGGCATAAGACATCCCAGGCAGAGCCAGGCGCACCAGGACCAAGTCCTTAGCCTCGTGGAATGAGAGTCGATCCTGGGCCTGAATGGCCAGGATTTCTTTCTCAAGGAGATATGCACCACATTGCTTCGAAGAAGCGGGGTGCGGCTCTCCACAATTGACACACTTGGCCACACACAATTTAGGCTTATGGTGTGCGGCCTTGGAGCAACTTAGACAGGTTTCGGGTAACCCCTACTTTGCACATTGACAGGAGCGATTCGAATGGCCGAAGCGGTGGCAGTAATTGCACCTCCGTGGCAGTGGCACGAATGCCTTCATGTGGTAGCAATACCAACAGGCAATCACCGACTCAGGGAGCTTGTCATAGTCGAACGTGCTGAAGAGTGTAGGGGTGGGTCTCGAGGCCCCCCTCTCTGTTTTCTCATCACACGTTCGACCTTGACCGCCCCATGGTCAGTCAGCTCTAGGGGTGATGTCCTTTATGGAGTAGTCAACGAGTTCCCTCGTATAAACTATTCTTTCACAAAGTTCATGGTAGAGTGCAGTGTCACACCTCCAAGTGTGCCATCAAGTGTCCGAAGTGCGCTAATCTTGGCCGCCTCAGAGGGATTAGGCAAAGGGCTCCAATCCGAGAAATGGGTTACCTTCGGCTTTCTACCAATCACGCTAGCTAACTAAGGCTCTCCTCTGATGGATTATGTTGCCCTTAGCCAACATGCTGCCATCAATGGAGCAAATAACCCAAACCGGAGGTCAGGGATTAGGGAACATTGTCCCCTCCCCCCTCAGCCCCGATCCGAGATAGTTGGCTGAGAAGGTCAGCATCTACCTTGTGAAAGTAGAGGCCAACCAGATAAAGTTGTGGGAGAGGTTGTAGGGGAAGTAGGGGAGAAACGCAGGCTGTCTGAAGGATGGAGAAGAGGCTAAGCTGGGGCTGGAGGGAGCGCTGAGTCCTGTCAGCATGGCGGCCAGGAAGGCAAATCGCAGTGAGCCTTACAGGGAATTTCCTTTGCAGTAACTGTATATAAAGAAAGAATAGAAGACAAAGAAAAATAGAAAAAAAAGAAAAAAAGACCTAGCTTCTCAAAGCCAATTGGGACTTACTGATCCCAGTGAAAATGGCTCTTGGCACATAGAATTCCTGTATGCTGATTATATTTAAATTTATTGTAAAATATTACCTATACAATTTTTTTGTCATTTATAATTATTGCTAATATATTTACATGATATAACAAACAGAATAATCTACTAACCTTAGAGTTGAAAAATCACCCAAAATGTAAGGAAACATAGACAGCTATCCACACTCCTTGGCAGCTTGGCCAACTCTAAAAACCACGTGTTTGGAAAATATATTGTGACTACACACAAAAATCCAAAAAAGGTAAAAAAATAAAGTGTTCCATTCAAATCTTGGACAATAGAGACCCAGCATTCCCCAAGGAGCATTTCTTGGGATCTATAAATCCCATTAGTCTAGAAAGGATTAAGGGGGGTTGACGCTATCTAGCCTGTGGTCAATTTTGTGCAGCTTGACTGCTCTCTTGGTAATCCCCTGTGAAAGTAAAAGAGGGACTGCCACTAGAAATGAGAGTTGCCCAAGGGCATTTCCAGAGATGGGGAGTATACTCTAGGCTTAGGAGAGGAGTAAGCCCCCTCTTGGGTAGAAGATGTTTGAAGGGGCCCCTGAGAAAGCACAGGGAAGAGACCTTTTTCTGATGTGGAGCTGCCTGAAAGTGGCTATGACCATGGTAAAGGGGGTCAAGGAGGTTTGTTGTTTTAGTTATCCATGGCCATGATTTCACCACCCTAGCCTATGATAGCCAACACTGACCTCAACAAGGAACACAGTAGTGGGCGCCTTCGATTGGCCCAGGCCACTTTCACTGGGTGGGGTAGTATATAGCTTCTCTGGCTCCTCTTGAGTAAACCCAGACCAAATCCTACACATGTTGTGGTTGACAGGACAGATCCAGCTTGGTGACTGGCTTAGGAGTGGTTGAGGTCACCACATGTAACATCTTGTTGTAGGAGCATTTGGTTCTGCAATCTAAATGAGCACTGGGTCATGATTGAGGAGGTCCCTGGGCAGAAGGGGCCAACAAAAGGGGTAGAGAAAAAGTGATTGTAAAGGGACAACAAAAGGGCAGGGGGAAGATGAAGGGGAGTTGGTATAGGAGATGGAGATTAGAGGTTAGCAAAGGAAGAAAGAGAGGCTAAGCTGGGACCAGACGTGGTGCTGACTCTTGTCTGGACGGCGGCCAGATAAACACATTGCCATGCCCATTACAAGAGAAATGTCAGCGGACCCATCCATTGTCCTATTTGATTTCTTCATCTTTGGAGAGGAAGAGAGTGTGAAGTTGTTTCTTTCCTTCCCTAGAATGGCCCCCTCCAAGCCTAGACAGACCAGCCTCAGCCAGATCTTTTTCAAGGTGGAGAAAATCTTGGCTGTCAAGGGGGCATCAGGCAGAGGAAGGGGTGCATCCACTTCTTGTGAATCTTCAGGGGCCTGTGCCACTTGCAGAGGCCCTTAGAGTTGGACTCAGGTTCAGTGTCTGGCACCAAACCTCTGCCAGTAAAGTCCAGTTGGTGGATTTCAGCAACATTGAGACATGCAATGAAAGCTAGCAGAGCAACATACCAGCTAGAGAATGCAGTTTTGAATGACTGTCATGGTCTCTGAGTCTGAGATTGCACTCCCATTATACTGGAGGATGGTAGGGCTGGTCCTGATACCTCCTCCCAATGAGCCCCAGCTCCTGCTACCTTCACTCATCAGTGATTGTTATTCTGATCTTTATGTGAATTTCAATATTCATTCAGGGGATCTTGTTCATGATGGCACAACATGGTAGGTAATAGTAGCATATCTACTTACTGATTGATTAAGAATCTCAGGGTTTGGGTCCTTATATCTTAGAGAATCTTTCTTCACCAAACTTTTCTTTGTACAATATGTTCTTGAGGTGGAAGGCCCCCCCTGGGTTTTCAGGGGGTGTTCTTTTATCTCAAAGTAGACTACATTAGTTTGGTCTACAGTATGCAGTATATCTTCAGCTTCATCTCTAAAATGAAAAAAGCAATTTAATTGCATTATCGAAGTCTGCAAAAATTTACATGTTGGCTGTTTCTGAAAACACGTTAAGCAAAGGGGAAATTGCAAAAGAAAACCCATACAAATATGCAAACCAAAGAATGTTAAAAACAAAGCAGTGTTGATTTTGTAGATTTCTACAAAATCAACTGCTTTAGAAAGGTACAAAAAAGAAAAGCCAAATATATTACAAACTATTCAACTGAGAACTAAAATCAATTACAATTTCAAAGGACTTTGGATCAAAACTAACACCAACGTACGAGGTATTGATTGGCCTTGGATGAGGCAAATATTGCCAGTCACAAGTAACACGTATCACAAATATTTTGTATATACAGATGGAGGCAAAATCATTGTTCAAGAAAAACTAAGAACTTATGATGATCAGCATAAAGTGATTTCTAACAGGAATTGGTTAGTTCTCAATAATTTGATTGATACTTTTGCATTTCCTTATAGTAAACAAGTAGGTAAGATTGGCCTTGCAAGGCACCGTTTGGAGCCAAGAACCTAACACAACGCTCTATTCTCAATTGGAGCAGAGAGGAACTGGGACAAATATTAATCTACAGTGCCCACAAAATATATTTGATCACCCTGGATAACAAGCTTCCCCCCCTCCATATTCAGGTATACACAATTCAGTTTCTCTTCAACATAAATACATGCAGGTTGTTTAGCTATTTGAGAGCTTTCTTATGCCTTTCCTGTTTTCATTAATTCCTTGTAATTTTTACCTTGTTAACAAGAATGGAGGAAACAAATTGTGCGAAAAAACAGCTTAATACTGTCTTGAAACTCACAGATACTAATAGCTAAGCAATTAAATATAGCTCAAAGTACTGTTTATTCATGGGTTCATTAGAGAAGAACAATGGCTGCTTAAAAACTGCATTCTCTAAAAAAATGAACTGTTCGACCAAGAAAACAAACTTGCCAACAGATAAACTTATAAACTGTTTAGTATTGGTCAACTCTATAATAACTACAGAAGAAATCATATTTTATATGAATAATATGTTATTTGGTATTTTTGAATGAACTATTCAGAAATGCCTCCAGAAAAAACTCATACTAAGGGTTCACTGGCCTAAAAGCTCAGATAAAATTTATTCTAGATGTATCCTAAAGACAATGAAACACCTACTGAGTGTGATTGTTTAGGGTCGTTGCAGTATATTTTCTTCCTAGGAACAGAAGGAATCCTAAAATTCATGTACATCTAAACATGATAGGAGCTCAACACTTTAACAGAGCACTAAACAAATCTCACCTCAACCACTACCTCCATCCAGACTCAAGAAAGAGTACTCCCTGCAATACTACTACAAACTCCAGTAGAATATTCTACTCCCTTCCCAATTATTATTATTATTATTTAAGGGGCTATCTGGCGACTGCCGACTTAGGCATAAGTCGCCGTAAACAAACAGCCTAGTTCTAGGCTACTTTAAAAAATTGAACAGGAAACAACAATAAAAAGAAATAACAATAACAATAACAAAACAATAAAAAAAACAGCAATTAAACCTGGTTAAATGAAAGGGAGAAGGCCGGCCTCCCCCAAGAAGTCAACAAGTCCACTAGTCAATGTGCACGAATCTGTCCGAGTACAAGGGACAGGCGGTAGCGACCCCGCCCATCCCAGGACCGGGACAGGTATCATGCGCGAAGATCACCCAGACTGGGACATTCAACAAGAATGTGCCGAACTTTCTGGAGGACGACGCAGTCGTTGCAATAGGGCACAGGCGAGCGCTCCATCAAATAGCAAGGCGTCACACGAGTGTGTCCGATTCGGAGACGACAGAAAGCAACCTGAAGCCACCGTGGCATTGGGGGATAGGTCCATGGGAACAGTTTCGGCGCAATGGCACGCAACTTTAAGTTCCCTTCGACCGTCTCCCATGTTCTTTGCCAAGCAGTCCGAAGAGCTGCCCGTATTCCTGCCATATAGTCAGTGTGAGGAAGAGCGAAACGCTGGTCCGGTCGCAGAGTCCTCGCGGACTCTTTGGCGCCCTCATTTCCGGCAATTCCTACATGTCCAGGAACACAGCAGAAGATAATCTCGACATCTGCCCGGCTCACCAAAACCATGGCGTCACGGATATCGCGAACCAGGGGATGCGGAGATTCCAATGCCCCGAGAGCACTCAGGGCGCTTTGTGAGTCGCTATAGATCACAATCCGGTCTCCGAACCAGGCACGTCGCGAAATCTCCCGTACCGAGTGGTGTATTGCCACCAGCTCAGCCGTGAAGACAGACGCAGCGCCTGGTAGAGCCCCGCTGACTTCAAACAGAGGGGTTACGGCGTGGAAGCCGACCCCCCTCTTGGGACTTGGAGCCATCCGTATACACTGGCACGGTTCCAGCGTGACACGATGTGTGCTCCAAAAAGGCCGAACGCAATACTCCCGGCGCAGTACAAGCTTTGGGAGCAGAGGCGTGGCAACAAATAGCCAAATGTGGTACCCTCCAGGGTGGCGTCCTGGGCAGAACCAGGGGCGCCACCGGCCCGAGAGCTATATCTACCTCTCGAAGGAGTTTCCTGGCCCTGAACCCGAAGGGCTTAGGGTATGAATGGCATCTCTCGGCGGCATAGGCACCATCGAGATCAGCTGAGGATGCAGTGAGAGCTGTTGGCGACTGAGGGAGACGCCGGGCCAGCGTGTACAGGCGAACGATGCATTGCACGCGGCGCAGATCGAGTGGCATCTCCCCAGCATCGACCAACAGGCTCTCAATAGGGAAAGTGCGGAAGGCACCGGTCGCAAGGCGAAGGCCGGTGTGGTGGATCGAATCCACCTTCCGCAATAAATTCTCGGCTGCGGATGCATAAAACTCGCATCCGTAGTCGAGCTTCGAACGGACAAAGGATCGATAAAAAAGTAGAGCAGTAGCCCTATCAGCGCCCCAAGCGCTGAACGTCACGGAACGGAGAATGTCCATGGCGCGGGTACAAGAGACCCTAGGGCTGCGAATATGAGCATCCCAGGTGAGGTGTCGGTCGAATACAAGACCAAGGAAACGGCGCGACTCAACCACATCCAGGCGCACCCCATTAAGAGACAAATCTGGGTCGGGGTGAAGCCGTGGATGGCGGGAGAAGTGCACCACCTTAGTCTTGGCCAAAGAAAACCAGATATAATTCAGATATAAACATTGGAAGGCGTCCCCTCGCCCCCATCGTATGGAGAGTCTCCATGATACCGTATCGCCATGCGGTATCATAGGCCTTCTCCAGATCAAAAAACACCGTGGCGTAGTGCTGTCTACGAAGGAAAGCCTCGCAGACGGCATTTTCCAGTCGGAGCAGAGCATCCGACGTGGAGTGGAACTTACGGAAGCCGCACTGTGCAGAAGACAGATGGCCTCCGCTGTCCAGGAAATAGGCTAATCTAACATTTACCAATTTCTCCATCAACTTGCACACGCAAGAGGTTAGAGAGATTGGGTGGAAACCGGTCGAAGTAGAGTGATCTCTCCCCGGTTTGCGAAAGGCGAGCACAGTAGCGATTCGCCAGGAGTCTGGGAGAAGACCTGCCACCCAGATTCTGTTGAACAAATCTAACAGAAAGGCCATGCCTCGCTCACCCAGGTGTCGAAGCATGGCGTACGGGACATCGTCCGGACCATGGGCGGTGTCCACGCACGAAGCGAGAGCGGAACGCAACTCACTCACAGTAAACTTGTTGTTGAAGGGTTCTCCGCCTCTGGAGGTAAAGTCCAGCCGGCGGCCTTCCGCGACATCACGACGTGCATTGAATGCTGGCGGAGCAGCATCACGGTGCTAGAGAATGCGGAAAAAGCGGTCGCTAAGGATTCCGCCACGGACGCGGGGTCCGAGATTGCAGTCCCATTCTCCTGGAGAATGGGAAGGGGGTCCTGCGAGAACTTGCCCCGAATCGTTTTGACTCGCTTCCACACCTCAGCTAAAGGGGTCTTCCCATTAAGTGAAGACACGTATGCCCGCCAAGAAGAGCGGCGGACGTGCTTCGAAATATACTCCCTTCCCAAAATGTAAACAAGATATAAAGCATCCAGACTACCATTACCCACAGACAATTAAGCATTCTTAATGAACTTAAAATAGACAAGTTAAGAGTAATTACTATGCAGGATATACAGTACTTTTATCCAAGCTAAGATCAGGCTAATTGACCATCCTCCAAAAATACAAGCACAGAATAAACTTTGCTCAACACCAAATTTCATCAGATGTAACCTAGACCTAAATAACATCAAACACCTTTTGCTCAATTGTTCCAACCTGACTTAAACACAAAACATTCCATCACCTTCTGCTTCACCGAAGAGAGCCATGGAAGCCCCATCTGATTCACAGAAGAGAGGCATAGAAGCAAAAAAGTAGAGTATAGAAACATATATGTTTGGTTATCTCAAAATCTTCTTACATGATTTTGAACCAAAATCATATAAGGCAACACTAAGTTTCTTTCCAGAAGAGACATGCACTTGTACCCTATCATTATTTCATGAACTTCCTTTCTAATGACACAGCCAAGTCCTCTCAAATGGCACCCAATCCAAAAAGGATAGACATTTCAACATGATCCTATCCTTTCTCCAACACCCAATAGTTAATCTAATTTTTTATTTTTATTTTAAGAGCTCATCTGGCGACTGCCTCCTTGGGCATAAGTCGCCATTTTCACAACTGCCTAGTTGTAGGGTACTTTAAATGGTAACATGAAAAAAAACAACAAATAAAAAAAAGTAAGAAGGCAAGAGGCATAAGCAAGCTCCAGCCTGGGTGCAAAAAAACAACAAACAAGTTAGATAAATGGGAAGAAGGCCAGCCTCCCCCCAAAAGTCAGTAAGTCCACCAGTCAATGTGCATGAACTCGTCCCAAATACAAGAGACAGGTGGTAGCGACCCCACCCATCCAGGTACCGGGACTGGTGGTCCGTTTGCCAAGTCCTCACAGACTCTTTGGCACCCTCATCGGTGCCCCATTCCCCACAATTCATACATGTCCAGGAACCCAGCAGAGGATAATCTCAACATCCACCCGGATCGCCAAAACTGGCATCACAGATATTGCAAACCAGAGGATATGGGAATTCCAATGCCCCGAGAGCACTCAGGGTGCTTTGTGAGTTGCTATAGATCACAATCCGGTCCTGAACTGGGCAGGTCACGTAATCTCCCATACAGAGTGGTGTATTGCCACCAGCTCGGCCGTGGAGACAGACGCAGTGCCTGGCAGAGCCCTGCTGACTTCAAACAGAGGGGATACGGTGTGGAAGCCAACCCCCTCTTGGGATTTGAAGCCATCCCTATACACTGGCAACTGTGCCACGAGGTGTGTTCCAAAGATGTCAAACGCAATACTCCTGGCAAGGTAGAAGTTTTGGTAGAAGAGGCGTGGTGACAAATAGCCAAAGGTGGTACCCTCCAGGGTGGCATCCTAGGCAGAACCAGGGGCGCCAGCAGCTCGAGAATTATACAGAGCTCTTGAAGAAGTTTTCTAGTCCTAAACCCAAAGGGCTTAGGGTATGACTGACGTCCCTCGGTGGCATAGGCACCGTTGAAATCAGCTGCAGATGCAGTGAGAACTATTGCTGACTGAGGGAGGTGCTGGGCTTGCATGTACAGGCAAATAATGTACTGTGCACGACGTAGAGCAAGTGGCATCTCCCCAGCATCAACAAGTAGGCTTTCAATGCGGGAAGTGCGGAAGGCACCAGTCGCCAGGCGAAGGCTGGTATGGTGGATCGAGTCCACCTTCCACAATACACCCTTAACTGTTGATGCATAAAACTCGAATCCATAGTTGAGCTTCAAACGAACAAAGGATCGATAAAAAAGCAAGGATGTAACCCTATCAACACCCCAAGCACTGAACATCATGGAACAAAGAATATCCATGGCATGGGTACAAGAGATCCTAAGGTTGCAAATATGAGCCTCCCACGTGAGGCATCGGTCAAATACAACACCAAGGAAACGGTGCAATTCAACCACTTCCAGGCATACCCTAAAAGAAAAAAGTCTGGGTCAGGGTAGAGCCATGGATGGCGGCAGAATTGCACCACCTTAGTTTTGGCTAAGGAAAACCAAAACCTGTGCGCTTCGGCATAGCAAGAGATGCAGTTCAATGCCTGTTGGAGTCGATGTTCCAGAGTTAGCATCTGGGCCGCCCCAAAAGAGATTGAAAGGTCGTCAACATAGAGCGTAGTGAGAACATTTTCCGGCAGCTCCAAGTTGATGCCTTGATGCTCAGGGCAAAGAGTATGACACTGAGGACACTTTCCTGCAAGAAACCCTCTTCCTGCTCAATTGGGCCGGATAAAAATTCAGATATAAACACTGGGAGGCATCCCCTCACCCCCATCGTGTAGAGAGTCTCCATGATACCATATCGCCATGCAGTATCATACAAGGTTGGAAAAAACCCTGGCTTTTTTTAAAAACAAATCACTTGTGTTTTGGGGGGGTTTTATGTATTAAAGTTCATAAAGGGGCAATAAATCACAAGAAAACCAATCACAACCACTGAACTCCTAAAAATACTCTTTTAATTTAATAGCACAATGTTAAAATTAACCCAGTAGCTATTACCATATAGTATAATAAAAACTAATATTTTGATTCCTAAGGACAGAAAAATGTGTGACATTATAAATAACTTCTAATGTTGTATTTATAAATAGAGCAAACTTAGTAAATGAAAAAATAATGAATGTTTTTTGGTATAATTTAAGATGAATTTACCAAATTACCTATAAGATTAACAATTTTTCCTATTTGATACTATAAAATAGTTTCTTCTGAAATATTTCAAACCATACAGGTTCTGTACCAGTATTGTACGCATTCTAAATCAGGGCGGCCCTACAGGTGTTGTCACTTGCCTAGTAATGTCAGTTCAAGTGTTGCTGTCATAATACAGACATAATTGCTTCTTACTTAAAATTGTTTTCAGTGGTTTGATGATATGGTGATGAAATATTTGCATTACTTACATGTTCAAAGTATTTATGTTTCAATTAAACCACTCAAAACTGAGGAAGTGTGAACATATTTTTAATATATTTACTTTCAGTGTTTGTGAATGACTGTATTTCAGATATATAAAATAACTGTTAGCAGCAAAAGCTGCTAACAATTAAAAACTATGTACTTGTGAAAAAACTTTAAAAATTTGTGATTTTGCATAAAACTAAAATATAAGAGGAACTTAATTAAAGTTAAAAAGGCTGAGGAATGGGCACTTGTCTCAGACATTGAAAATGATAAAAACATTGTTATATGCAATCATTGCAATATCAAGATCACGTTAAACTGCAAAAAAAAAGTTAGAAGAAAGTAACATGGATGTAATTGATGAGATTGTAGAATTGGAACAAGAACCAAGACCAGGCACTGCAGCTAGCAATATTAGCAATGCCATCATAAGTCCATTTTCAAGCTACTCCTCATGTCTTGACGCATCTACGCAAGTTAAGCCTAGGCGACAAAAGACAATGAGTTCATTTGTAGTTTCTACTACTTCAGAAGTTGAAGAGCAAATTGATATTCAATTAGCTTGATACTTCTTTTCAACTAATGTTGCTTTCAATGTAGTTGAAAATAAAGAATTTATTAAATTCTGCAGCTTGGTGCGGCCAGGTTATAACCCCCCTAACCGTAAAGTCCTAGAGAATGAACTACTTGATGCAGTGTACGAGTCTGTATCTAGTGAGATAAGGGATGAGCTGTCAAATACTACAAATAGTGATTTTAAAAAGGCTTTGACAATAATGCAAGACAGTTGGAGCAATGTATCTAATGACCCCATCATCGGCCATAGTCTTTATAATGGGATTAAGCCATATCTATAATCAATCACCGATGCTGGTTCAGCTAAAAAAATGCTGAATAAACTAGGCAACAAATTTTAACTTTTTGTTTGTTACAGACATAGGAATAAGTTTTTAATTAGTTAGAGGGTGCTAAATCTGAATTTGAAAAATAAAATTCTCTATCATGTTTAGATTTTTTGTAATGAGCAGTCCCCCCCTTGCTATTTATTCTGATTAATAAATAAAAAATCTTTTTATTTTTTAATTTTTAAATTTTTAAGTGGGGGACCTTACTTCTATATTTTGGCTTAGGACAGTGTACATCACTGGCGGTTACCCCCCATCTCCCTCCCAAGTTATGAAGATTTTATTGCATTGATTAAGTTTGTTATGCACTTAAAGCTTAAAGAATTTTGCTGTAGCCTTCTCATTTTTCTTTTGTGAGACATCAAAGTTTGTTTTTGTAAAGACCAGCAATAATCCCCCCCCCCATCATATTTGGATTAAATTTGCCTTGGTACCTCATCTCCATAACCAAAATTTGTTGATGAAAAAGTTCACCATGTTAATCATGTTCATCACTAACCGCTCCCAGATTTTCATAAAAAAAATCTAGATGAGAATGCAGAAAATGCATTTTAAGTGACATTATACATCCCATCTTTTCATAGGCTTCCAGCATATTGTTTACTATTTCTCGGTAATTTGGAAATTTTAAAATTTATGAGAAAGTTTTCAGTTGTGGTGGAGCGAATGTGAGTGTGTGTAAAAAGGGCCATTCTCCCACCCCTTTTCTCAATACCCTCTCCCTCCCTCTGTAAGAATGTGTGTGTGAATGGGAATGGGTTTGTTTTTTATTGATTAGCATGTTATTATAAGATGTTTTTTTCTTTCCAGGCGCCATATTCTGGAAAGGACTTAGTGTCATATATCTTTATATAGCAAACAAAATATTACTAGTCTTGTTAAGGAAAGAGGGCTTAGAATAGCCATGCAAGAGTGATAAGATCACTTCACTTCCATCAAGCGCAGAGGTGCCAATTGTTAGGAAGTCATAGGCATTTTGCTAACTCGAGTGGCAGGTGGCTGGACATCCCCCACCCTCTTTGTACCACGTGAGGCCTTCTCTTTTTCTTTTTTTTTTTAACTATATATTGACTGTTATAGTCCGGATCTTTTTTTGGCTGTTGATTTTTTTAATGTTTCTTAGGATCAATTAATAGGATTTGTTTCTTAGGGTGAATTAATAGGATTTGTTTATTTTTGTTGATTGCGGGTATAAAGGAAATTTAGCTATATTTTGTGTGTGAATAGGAAAGAGATCTCTAATATATCAACCCATATTTTTGTAAATATTGTTTTTTTTTGTTAGTAAAGGACTGTACATACAATCCGTTTCATTCTCCTTCGATTTCTCACGTCCGGATTAGTGTAGGAAGCGGGTTGGATCAATTGGGGGGTAGTCTAAATTTTTCGGCCCGCTACACAGTGACTTCTACAAAGGATGTTCATGCTTTGCATTCCTTTTCATTGAGACAAAGGGGAAGGAATCATCAGAAACAACTCTGTAAATTTGTGGTCGGGTGAAAACACCAGCTTCTATTTTTGCATCAGATAATGATCCTTTGAATTTGTTTTTCAAATATTCAAAGCCTTCACTTCTTTGATCATTAACCCTAATCTAACCTGAAGAGGTGGAAGATGAACCTTTTTTGGATCTACCAGACCATCATGCTTAACATTATGTTTGCCAACAATGTGTTCTTCTCTGGCTGGCCATTCTTGCTTTTTATAGTGATTTTTATCATCTCTGTTATCCCATAGACATAAAAAGCCCAGGTACTTTGTGTATCCCAACTGTAACCCAAGAAGAAGTGATACAACTTTCAAATCACAACAGATGCTCCAGTTATGCTCTTTGTACTCAATAAGTTTCAGCAATAATTGCATTGATGAATATGTTTCTTGAAGACCTGTAGTGTGGGCTACAGGAATTGCAGCTTTTTCATTCCCAGTGTGCAGCAGAACAGCTTTAATTAAGACTTACCATACTATAGTCAATGAAAAGTGTCCACTCATTAGGATCAGTCACACATTTGTTAAGCATAAATAACAATCATCAAAGTGATTTGGGGGCTCACACCATATCATGGGAACAACAAATGGCATTGCCTTCCTCTTCCCATTTAAACAAGCTGTCAACATTGTGTTACACTGCATGCAGCAAATATGAAGGGCCCCTACTTTGCCACTGGTGCGAATTACCCACAAACATAACAAAATATGTTGGGGCTGTTTACACATCCGTGTCTAGAACTTGAAGCCATGACAAGATTTCAAATACTAACTTGAGCAAGCAAACAGTACACAATGTGAGATCCTTATCATAAGGTTCTTATCATAGCAAAATTTTTATAAATGTATTATCTTCTTTATCAGTTACCACCAGTTATCAGTAGCAGAAAATCTAAAAAAATCATAAAACCCCTCCCAGTAATTAGAATTCAATGATATTTGAGCTTCAATATAGTCTACTTTATATATGTATATTAAAAATGTGAATATATATATATATGTTATTTATTAATATACAAGGCCCTAAACCTCGAGGTCCACCTTATCTCTCATCTGCCCTCTCCCATTGTCAAACTCCTCAGGCACTCCGGTCTAACTTCACTCCCATCCTGAACACTCCTTGTTTTGTCCTCTGCTCGATGGATGACCGTTCCTTCTCAGTTTGTGTTCCTAGGCTCTGGAATGCACTTCCTGCAGAAGTCAGATCCTCTCCCTTGCTACTTTTAAAGGTCTCCTGAAGACTCCTTTCTTCAGAATTGCCTTCTCTCCCATGTAAACTTTCTCTATACTCGCTACACAACCTGCGCTCTGTGAGGGCTAACAGCCCTGAAGGGCAAATTATAAATACTTATTATTATATATATATTAATTATATATATTAAAAATTGCATATTGGTACAATATTGAGCAAAAGTGTGAAATGGCTTGAAAAGGACAATTCAAATTACACAAAAACTAGACGTGATATACAAATTCTAAAGATAAATTTGTAATCAGCACCTAAAAATCATCTAGAAACACCTATTTTCTGCTCTGTAACAAAGATTGTGTTACACAGTATTATTGCTATCAGCTAATTGGAACTGCTATCAATTGAGTGAAAGAAGTGTATGGCCAAGATGTAAGTAAGAAGTATTGAGCAATCTATTGAAAAATAGAGCTAATGGAATTGCATTTGAATTTTTAAAAATAAATTTGTTATTGTTCTAGTTTAACTATAATAATATTTCACAAGTCCTTATATATTTTTTTAGTTTTATAAATGATTCCATTGATAATGTAATATTTTTTTAAATATTTTTTCCTCAGGTCTTTGTTGTTTGCACTGACAATGAAAATAAAATGGTAAAGATGAAGGAATTAATCAAAGAGGTTTTCCTGATATGTTGACATATGGGTTCAGTGTTTATTAGTCATTACTTTAATCTTCTGGAAAGGGAAATGTAATTCTCCTATTCTGAAACATGTTGTAGAAGTACAGAAATATTTCAGAAACACTCACCAACCTCATGTATTAGTTAGCTAAAGGAAGTTTTAGGCTACAATAATAAATATTATTTTACAAATATATAATATTACCTTGCAATATTATTTGTTCATTCATTTGTGTTAAGTCTTGAAAAGTCAAATCAATATAAAAATTTACTTTTACCTATATTTTACAATATCTTTAACAGGGATGGCTTAGAGAAAAAGGTGGTGCAGCACCACAAATTCCTAATGACACATGCTGGAATAGCCATGTGAAATGACTGCAAACTTATAAGGACAGTTATGTCTTTTATTTGCAAATAAGAGAGGAACATGAGGCTCAGATACCAGGAAACATTGGAAAAATCATAGACAATGTTGCTGTTTCAAGAGACATCAAATCTTCTCTCACAATTACAGTTGTTTGAAAAGGCTTTGGACGCTGTAAGTTTTTTGTATATTCTATTTTATCATAAAAATAGAACAAGATGAAAATGATCAATATTAACTTAAGTTGTATAGAAAACTATGAAATATTCAGAAAAACCCTAGGAGACTGCCCATGGGCCTGTGGTGTTTACCAAATATTCTAGTCATGGTAGATCTATATATTAGTAAATACCAATATCTAAAAATATAATACCTAGTGTAAACAACAATTCTTCTACAGATACAGAAGGATTCTTGCCATCTTTCTGATGCTGTTCATGAATGGATTTTATTGACTCAAAATGGAAACTTGCATATGCATTCAGCTGCCATTCAACAGACTTTTCTTTTTTTTTCTCAAGGGGCAATCTGGCGACTGCCAACTTAGGCATAAATGGCCGTAAACAAACAGCCTAGTTCTAGGCTACTTTAAAAAATTTGAAAAGAAAACAACAATAAAAAGAAAAACAATAAAGGAAGCAATAACAATAACAAAAACAACAATTAAACATAGTTAAATGAAAGGGAGAAGGCAGGCCTCGCCCCAAAAGTCAAAAAGTCTACCAGTCAATGTGAACGCACTCGTCCCGAGTACAAAGGACAGGCGGAAGCGACCCCGCCCATCCCGGTACCGGGAAAGGTAACGTGCGTGAAGATCACCCAGACTAGGACATTCAACAAGAATGTACCGAACAGTCTGGGGGACGACGCAGTCGTCGCAATAGGGCGCAGGCGAGCGCTCCATCAAATAGCGATGCGTCACACGAGTGTGTCCGATTCGGAGACGACAGAAAGCGACCTGAAGACGTCGCGGCATTGGGGAATAGGTCCATGGAAAACGTCGCTGCGCAATGGAACGCAATTTTAAGTTCCCTTCAACCGCCTCCCATCTTCTTTGCCAAGCAGACCGAAGAGCTGCCCGTATTGCTGCCATGTAGTCGGTGTGAGGAAGAGCGAAACGCTGGTCCGGTCGCAGAGTCCTCACGGACTCTTTGGCGCCCTAATCGGCGCGCTCATTCCCCGCAATTCCTACATGTCCAGGAATCCAGCAGAAGATAATCTCAACATCCTCCCGGCTCGCCAAAAGCGTGGCGTCACGGAAATCGCAAACCAGCGGATGCAGAGATTCCAATGCCTCGAGAGCACTCAGGGCGCTTTGTGAGTCGCTATAGATCACAATCCGGTCTCCGAACCAGGCACGTCGAGTAATCTCCCGTACCGAGTGGTGTATTGCCACCAGCTCGGCCGTGAAGACAGACGCAGAGCCTGGCAGAGCCCCGCTGCTGACTTCAAACAGAGGGGATAGGGCGTGGAAGCCGACCCCCTCTTGGGACTTGGAGCCATCCGTATACAATGGCACGGTTCCAGCGTGACACGAGGTGTGCTCCAAAAAGGTCGAACGCAATACTCCCGGCGCTGTACAAGCTTTGGGAGAAGAGGCGTGGCGAGAAATAGCCAAATGTGGTACCCTCCAGGGTGGCGTACTGGGCAGAACCAAGGGAGCCACCAGCCCGAGGGCTATATCTAGCTCTTGAAGTAGTTTCCTGGCCCTAAACCCAAAGGGCTTAGGGTATGACTGGCCGCTCTCGGCGGCATAGGCACAATCGAGATCAGCTGCGGATGCAGTGAAAGCTGATGGCGACTGAGGGAGGCACCGGGCTCGCGCGTACAGGCGAGTGATGCACTGCACGCGGCGCAGAGCGAGTGGCATCTCCCCAGCATCGACCAACAGGCTCTCAATGGGGGAAGTGCGGAAGGCACCGGTCGCAAGGCGAAGGCCGGTGTGGTGGATCGAATCCACCTTCCGCAATAAACGCTCGGCTGCGGATGCATAAAACTCACATCCGTAGTCGAGCTTCGAACGAACAAAGCATAGATAAAAAAGTAAGGCAGTAGCCCTATCAGCACCCCAAGCGCTGAACGTCACTGAACGGAGAATATCCATGGCGCGGGTACAAGAGACCCTAAGGCTGCGAATATGAGCCTCCCAGGTGAGGCGTCAGTCGAATACAAGACCAAGGAAACGGTGCGACTCAACCACATCCAGGCGCAGCCCATTAAGAAAAGAATCTGGGTCGGGGTGAAGCCGTGGATGGCGGAAGAAGTGCACCACCTTAGTCTTGGCCAAAGAAAACCGAAACTTGTGCGCTTCGGCATAGCGAGAGACGCGGTTCAATGTCTGTTGGAGTCGACGCTCCAGAGTTGGAACCGGGGCCGCGCCAAAAGAGATCGAAAGGTCGTCCACATAGAACGTAGCGAGAACATTTTCTGGCAGCACCGAGGTGATGCCGTTGATGCTCAGGGCAAAGAGTGTGACATTAGAACACTTACCTGAGGGACACCCTCTTCCTGGTCCTTTGGGCCGGAGAGAACTCCCCCCACCCGTACGCGGATCGACGATCTCGCAAAAATTAAGATATAAGGACTGGGAGGCGTCCCCTCGCCCCCATCGTGTGGAGAGTCTCCATGATACCGTATCGCCATGCGGTATCATAGGCCTTCTCCAGATCGAAAAACACCGTGGCCTAGTGCTTTCTACGAAGCAAGGCCTCGCAGACGGCGAATTCCAGTCGGAGCACTGCATCGGACGTGGAGTGGAACTTGCGGAAGCCACAGTGTGCAAAAGACAGATGGCCTCCGCACAGTAGCGATTTGACAGGAATCTGGGAGGAGACCCAACACTCAGATTCAGTTGAACAAATCTAACAGAAAGGCCATCCTGAGCTCACCCAGGTGTCGAAGCATGGCGTGCGGGACATCGTTCGGACCATGGGCGGTGTCCGCGCACGAAGCGAGAGCGGAGCGCAACTCACTCACAGTAAACCTGTCGTTCAAGGGTTCTCCGCCTCTGGAGATAAAAGTCCAGCCGGCGGCCTTCTGCGATATCACGACGTGCATTGAATGCTGACGGAGCAGCATCCCGGCTATAGAATGCGGAAAAAGCGGTCGCGAAGGATTCCGCCACGGACGCGGGGTCCGAGATTGCGGTCCATTTTCCTGGAGAACGGGAGGGGGGGCCTGCGAGAACTTGCCCCTTATCCTTTTGACTCGCCTCCACACCTCTGCTAAAGGGGGCTTCCCGTTATGTGAAGAGACGTATGCCCACCAAGAAGAGCGGCGGGCGTGCTTCGAAATATACCGGAACCTATCCCTAGCCCGACGAAATTCAGCGACAGTGAAATCGTTTGGGCGGTGATTATAGCGCATGTAGGCATAACGCTTCTGTTTCAGGGCTGTCTCACACTCGGCCGACCACCATGGGAGTGGTTGGCTTGCAAAAAGGCCAGACGTCCTAGGAATAGTAGTCAGGCCCACGGAGATGAGGTTGCCAGAGAAGAACTCAACGGCCTCATCTACCGACCTAAACTCATCGAATGAGATAAAAAAAATTCCGTCATTTCCTGAAATGCAGGCCACCGCGCCCGCGCCAAGCACCACCGAGGTGGGCTCTCAGGCAGCAGTTGCCCTGAAAATGATATTTGAATGGGAAAGTGATCACTACCATGGAGGTCATCGACCACCCCCCAATCAAAATCAGGCTGTGCATCCGAAGAGCACAAAGATAGGTAAAGGCAAGAAAATGAAGCGCTTCTCGGACAGTGATGCGTAAACTCATCCACGTTTAGGACACCCATCTCAAGCTCTTCGATCAGATCGGCAAGGACTTGTCCCCTGGGATTTATGGAGTAATCTCCCCAGAGAGGATGCCTGCCGTTCAGATCTCCAAGCAAGAGATAGGGCCTCGACAACCGTGCGGCGACGCGGCGGAAGTCCCCCGCGTCGAAGTCAGCTGACGGTGGAATGTACGCAGAAATGATAGTATACCTCCTATCCAGGTACAGCTGCACAGCCACTGCCTGAAAGAAGGTATCTAAAGAGAAAGGAAGAATGGAGACATCATGCCGGGTGTAAACCGCGCATCCCCCAGCCCGGCCATCCCGCGGTGGTGGGGTCGCAAGACCCTTATACCCTGGAAGGGCGGGAAGGGGGCACGCGCATAGCATGGTCTCCTGCTAAAAGATAGCTAACGGGAAACGGGACGAGACGAGCCTCCGCAGCTCCTCCCAGTTGGCCCGGAGTCCACAGCAATTCCATTGAAGGAATATGCCCTCCAGGCCTAGCTCGGGGGAGACGCGGGGGCCCTCCTCGAACAGAAGACCCTCACGGGAATGGCGTACGCTTCCCGGGGCTGTTGGCCGGACAAAGCGCTGAAGGCGCTGTCGCCTTCGAGGACTTATTGGGGGAGGTTGGGCTCGCCATGCGAGTCTTTTCCTCCCTCCGCCTCGAAACCTTAGGCGGGGGTTGCGGCTTCGGAGGCGGGGGTTCCGGCTTCGGAGGCGGGGGTTGCGGCTTCGGAGGCGGGGGGCCCTCTTTTCGAGGAACCACCGTCTCCGAGCCACTCACTCAACCACTAGGCGTGGGTGAAGCAGCCAAATCTCCTTTGTTGCTGTCATCCTTTCGATCGACAGCTTTATGAACCCCGGAAGATAGCCTAGGAACCATCTTCAGGGGTGTTGCCTCCTGTGAGTCTAACGACTCGGTGGAGGCGCGTGGCCGTTTCGCCTTACGGGAAACGGTCACGCTGGGGGAAAAGGGGGGAGCCCTGGTTTTATACGGAGCTGGGTGTGAACCCTTTTTGCCGCCAGCTTTACCAGGGGAGCGCCCGGGTTGAGTAGAACCCGCAGAAGGGCTCCAAATGGGGGCGGAAACAACCGTACTCGTTAGCCTGGATGCGCCAGGAGCAGAGGGTGCCTTTGTAACTATTGAGGCATATGACGTCCCAGGCAGAGCCAGATGTGCCAGGACCAAGTCCTTAGCCTCCCGGAATGAGAGTCGATCCTGGGCCTGAACCGCCAGGATTTCTTTCTCAAGGAGATATGCACCACATTACTTCAAAGAAGCAGGGTGCGGCTCTCCTCAATTGACACACTTAGCCACACACTATTTGAACTTATCGCGTGCGGCCTTGGAGCAATTTACACAAACTTCGGGTGAACCCGACTTTGCACGTCTACAAGAACGATTCGTATGGCCGAAGCGGTTACAGTAATGGCATCGCCGCGGCAGTGGCACGAATGCCTGCACGCGGTAGCGGTACCAACCGGCACGCACCGACTCAGGGAACTTGTCACAGTCGAACGTGATGAAGAGTGTAGGGGTGGGTCTCGAGGCCCCTCCCTGTTTTCTCATCACACGTTCGACCTTGACCGCCCATGGTCGGCCAGCTCTAGGGTGATGTCCTCAATGGAGTAGTCAACGAGTTCCTTCGCATAAACTACTCCTTTCACAAAGTTCATGGTAGAGTGCCGCGTCACACTCACTGGGGTGCCATGAAGTGTCCGAAGAGCACTTATCTTGGACGTCTCGGCGGGATTGGCCGCATTCGCCAGAAGGCTCCCGTCCGAGAAACGGGTCACCTTGGCTCTCTGCCAACTGCACTAGCTAATCCTCTCCTTTGATGGATCATGTTGCCCTTGGGAAACATGGTGCCATCAGTAGATCGAATAACGAGGAAGCGTTTGAAGCCAGCGGGCTCGAAAACGCCAGGTAACCTCTGAATGAGGGGCCACGATGTCATCGAGGCTCCGCCCTGTGCACTTTTTGTCTTTGTCATAGTCAGGGGCTCGGCACCCTGGAGGGCAGAGAGCCAGGATGTGCCAATCTTGGATTGATTGCTTGCCAAAGTGGCAGCAGACCCATCCGTCCCCGCAGCCCCCGCGGATGGAGAGGAGCCCCGAGTCTTCTTTGTCTTTTTGGTCCTTTTCTTTTTTGGAGAGGAGGGCGGGGAATGAACCCGCTTCTCACCTCCACCAGCAGAAGCCCCCAGGCCAGATGGACCGGCCTCAGCCAGGTCCTTTTCCGAAATGGAGAAGTTCCTGGTAGTCTAAGGGGCACAGGCCAGACGAGATCCCTCCTTGTACTACCTCAGAAACCCTAGCCATTTGCGGAGGTCCTTGCATAGGGGCGGATTCGGGTTCGGTGCCGAGCCCGGATTCCCCCCCATGGAAGACCCTACCGTCTGAGGCTGTGTTGCCTCAAGGACAATGTCTACCTCAAGGGGGGGCCTCCAGTTGCCCCCCCCCCAAGACATCGCAGGTCCCGTTAGCAGTATTGTCATTAGTCTTCTGGCATGGGGAGGCACAGGCCTTGACCTCGACAAGGTTAAGAATTCTTGCCAGCAGGTCTTTTGAGGGAAGCGGCCGAAGGAGCCTGGCTTCCCTCTCCCCCCTAAGGGGGTTTGCCCTACCGAGCCGCTTACATGAGGGTCGGGCGGCAATGGGCTGCCTGTTGGCTTTCTCGGCAGTCCCCTTAGAAAGAAAAGGAGGGACTGCCGCTTGAAATAGGGAGGTGCCCGAAAGCACCTACAGAGAAGGCGGTGAGGGGGAGTCCCCTTCACCCGTAGGCGCATGAGAGGAGTAAGCCTCCTCTCCAGTTAAAGAAATATGCAAGCTCAGAGGGGGAGACCTCCATTTTTTCAGTGGAGTTGCCCGAGGGTGGCTCCGTCGATTTACAAGGGGTAATGGGGAGAGATTTAAGGGGTTTTTTATTTGCATACATGGGCATGGTGACCCTCTTTTTTATACTGGACGCAATAGCTCATCACCTCTCGCAGTTGCCAGCACTGCAAGAGGTGCTTACAGGCATGGCAAAGCCAGGCGCCGCCATTTGGGACCACCCCTCCCGCCTGGTGGCCTGGCAGTCCATCGGCATGGTGGCTCCACCTTAGACACGGCATAAAACTGAGTGTGAAGAGGAAAGAAAAGGAATGCGAGGAAGGTATGGGTGGGGATGAAGCAGGTTGTTAAAAAAAAACATCCCGAACCGGAGCTCAGGGGTTAAGGAACATTGTCCCCTCCCCCTCAGCCCCGATCCCGGACGGTTCTCTGAGGCTGGCCAGAGAAAGCTGTGGGAGAGGTTGTTTGAAAAGCGACGAAGTAGGGGAGAAATACAAGCTATCTGAAGGAAGGAAGAGAGGCTAATGTGGGGCCGAACGGAGCGCTGGATCCCGTCAGCACGGCAGCCAGGATGGCAAATCGCCGCGCCCCTTCAACAAAGACTAAATCATGCATTGGAACCTTTTCATTTTCTGGCATACATGATTGATCCTTGCTATATAGGTAAGACTGCCAATTTTCTCTAATAATTGCTGAAGAGTTAACATATTATAGTGGCCATATATTAAAAGCAATAATTACTATAGTAGTACAAAAATGAAATATTCTTTCCAATGAACCTTTGGAGTTTGGAAGCAGATGAAACCAAGTTGAAGGAAATTTTAATTTGAAACTCAAATGCATGTAATTAATAAATTATAATATATTTATCAGCAGATAGTTGATTGCATGTGTCCTTTTTTTTCTCTTTTGATAGGAATACATCTGCTAGCTGAGTAAGAAAAAGAGGCAGAGAGCTGGCTTCATAATTAGTATCCAAACTTTCTAGTAGGACTCCTACAATTAAAACTGAAGGAAGCTTGTTTTTCCCACACATATGTTCTCAGAGTATGAAAAAATCCTTAAGTACAGTCAAAAGAATCTAAACATAAGCTTCTTGAAGGGTTCTGCAATTATATTACTAAGCTCCATTCATGTCCAGCAAGCTCAGGCTCTATTGGGCGTATATTTTCCAGTTTCGGTCTTGTCTGGAGCAATGTAAGGAATAGATTAGGGGCAGACAAGGCACACAAGCTGGTCAGGATATACAGGCACCTTAGGCCAAGCTAAGAAGTAAGATCCTAAACCTATGGAAAATTGAAGAATAAATTGAATGAATTTTTTATATTTCAGATTACCAAAGGAATTTTTTTTTTTATAGTCCGTCACATTCATTTATATTTTACATTAAAATATATTTTTAAGTGTTTCAATTGCTTATAGAGGAGCTATTATTTAATATTTCAAATAATATGAAAGAAAACTTGGAAAACTTATGCATAAATAAATGGTAATATTATGCCATTAGTATAAATTTATAATAAGTATCGTGGTATACAGCCGAGTATGTATACATGTTTGTTCCGTACCTGAATAATTCTGTTCCACTTTTCTCTAAGAGTGCTTTATTTTTACTTTTGATTTTTTAACCAGGGAGGATTCGTAATATTATATATCTATTGCCATTTGCAGCATTTTGAGGATCTAGTAAACAACTAGGGCAAAAAATATACTTTTAATTACAAAAAAATGTATTAAAAACTTTAAATATACTGATGCTATAGTAAGAGTACTACACGATGGTTGATGCAAAACTCACTTTGGCAGGGAATGGTAACTAACGAACATAAGTTTTGGATTCTTTTTATCTTTAACTAAGGGGGAGTCTGGAATTGGATGGCCGTTTGAACGAGAACCTCCTAGATGAGATGATTTGAGATAAGTTTGACTGGAACCTTCTCACCGACATGAGACTGACTCGTAAAACAGCTGATAGTCTGTATGGGAGAATGAGGCTCTTGGCGAGGCTATTCAGGAGAACAGCTGATGCTTATCCCAAAGTAGGTGGGGAGCGAGTGGCCATGCTTCTTGACTTGAAGATATAAGTGAGGGGATTGTTGATGCACCAGTTATTCCAATCCCTGTGTTATACTTGCAGGCTTCTCAGTAATGAAACTTGAACAAGAGGTGAATCTTTTCTAAAATGGGAATTCACATTGATATTCCTCAATGGTGAAGGTTATTTCTGTTTTATTCAGAAAACTGAGATAGGAGGTTTCTCTGAACGAGATTGGTATGAGAGTGGTTCTCGATACCACTGGTCTACTCTTCTAGGCGCTGTGGGCCGGACAATGCCCTGAAGGTTCTTTCACCTAAAAGGACTTATTGGGGGAGGTTGGGCTTACCATAGAGTCTTTTCCTCCCTCTGCTTCAAAACTTTAAGCGGGCTGGGTGGCTTCAGAGGCAGAGGCAGAGGTCCTCTTTTTGAGGATCCACAGTCTCTGAGCCACCCAGCCAACCAGTGGGTGTGGGCAAAGGAGCCAAAGCTCCTTTGTTGCTGTCCTCCTTTCGAAGGGCAGCTTTAGGAACCCCATAAGATGGCCTAGCAACAAACTTCAGGGGTGTTGCCTCCTGCGAGTTTAACAACTCGGTGGAGGCGCTTGCCCTGGTTTTAACTGGAGCTGGGTGTGGACCCTTTGTGCCACCAGCTTTACCAGAGGAGCGCCCGGGGTGGGTAGAACCCGCAGAAGCGTTCAAATGGGCGCAGAAATGACCGTACTCTTAGGCCTGGAGGGGCCAGGAGCAGATTGTATGTTTTTCAACATTGAGGCATAGGATGTCCCGGGTTGCGCTGGGCATGCCAGGACCAAGTCCTTAGCGTCACAAATTGAGAGATGATCCTGAGTCTGAATGGCCAGGATTTCCTTCTCAAGGAGATATGCAGCACATTGCTCCAAATAAGTGGGATGCAGCTCTCTGCAATTGAGACACTTGGCTACACACGATTTGGAATTGTTATGTGCAGCCTTGGAGCAACTTACACAGATTTCGGGTAACCTCGACATTGCACATCGACATGAGCGATTAGTATGGCCAAAGTGGTGGCAGTAATAGCACCTCCACGGCAGTGGCATGAATGCCTTCACGCGGTAGCAATACCAATGGGCACGCACCGACTCAGGGAGCTGGTCACATTCGAATGTGACGAAGAGTGTAGGGGTGGGTCTCGAGGCCCCTCCCTTTCTCATCACATGTTCGACCTTGACCACCCCATGCTCGGCCAGCTCTAAGGTGATGGCCTCTAGGAGGGATTTGACGCATTCATCAAAGGCTCCCATCCAAGAAATGGCTCTCTACCAATCACACTAGCTAAAGCTCTACTCTGATGGATCATGTTGCCCTTAGCCAACATGCTGCCATCAGTGGAGCAAATAACCAGTAAGTGTTTGAAGCCAGCAGGCTCAAAAATGCCGGGTAGTCTCTGAATGAGGGGCCCAAACTTAATCAAGGCTCTGCTCTGTGCACTTGTACTTTTGGACTTTGTCAGGGGGAGGGGGCTGCATGTGCCAATCTTGGCTTGGTCGCTTACCTAAGTAACAGATGGACCGGCCTCAGCAAGGTCCTTCGCCGAGATCGAAAAAGTACTGGTGGTCGCAGGGGCACCAGGCAGAGGAGGAAATCCCTACCCTCCTTGTACTGCATTGGAGAACCAAGACATTTGAGGAGGACCTTGCATAGGGGTGGACTCAGGTTCAGTTCTTAGCGCCCAGCCCGGATTCACCCACAGGGAAAGTCCTACAGTCTGGAGCTGGGTTGCCTCAAGGACCATGTCTATCTCGGGGGGAGGCCTCCATTTGGCCATCCCCCCCAGGACATCACAGGTCCCATTGCAAGGCACAGGCCTTGACCCCCGCTAAGGTTAGTATATGAGCCAGCAGGTCTCTGGAGAGAAGTGGCAGATGGGTCCTGTCTTCCCTCTCCCCCCCTAAGGGGGTTTGACATACCGAGCCACTTCAATGGGGAACGGTTGGCTATGGGCTGACTGCTGGCTTTCTTGGCATTTCCCTTGGAAAGTAAGGGGGAACTGCCGCTGGAAAGAGGGAGGCGTCCAAAGGCACCTCCAGACAAGGGGGTGAGGGGGAGTCCCCTACAACCATAGGCAAAGGAGAGGAGTAAGCCTCCTCTCCAGTTAAAGAGATTTGGATGGTCTCTTGCAAGAGCACAGGGAAGAGGACCTCCGTTTTTTCAGTGGAGCTGCCCGAAGGTGCCCTCCTTCAATGGTGATGGGGAAAGGGGAAGAGGGGTTTTCTTAGATTTTCATCATCATGCATGGGGACCCTATTCTTTCTGCAGGAAGCAAATGCTAATCAATGCCCTTAAAAAAACTAATTTCATAATAAATTGCTTGCAAGGATACTATCATAGTTTACTTCACTTTATCTCTCCTGTTATTAGAACTTTGCATATTAATTTGCATAATCAAAACTATCTAAAAAAAACTTACTCTACAGCGGAGTTGACATTAATACGTTGTAAATCATCATCAGAGATTTTAATAGTTGAGGAATCCTCTTGAGAAATTTGATGCATCTCTATAGAAGGTTCAATTTGGTGCTCAGTCCAGTTGCAGCCCTTTATTTCTAAATATAAAGCTGCATTCATAAAGGGTTCCACTTCAGAAGGATTTAAATTTACCTTTGAAAGAAAAAAATTGCTACAGGTTTTACCACTGATCTGCACTCATTAATGATGCCTTTTATTTTGAAGCAGAGATCTATAGTTTAATGTGGATCTACAACATATGAAATCACTGTGAATACAACTTGAAATGCGACTCCATCTGGCACCTTGCCACACCCAATGTGGTTGAACATTGCTACAAGAGGAAGCAGTATCTGCACTTGGCTAAGCCATAGCCCCTTTAAAAGAAAAATACAAGGTAGTTTGTACAATCCTAAAATTTCAAGATGGGTAAAACTATGGGAAAAAATTTTCTGTATACGTATAGAAAAAAATAAATAGCAACTTATGAGGCTCGACCTCTCTCAAATACAAATCCTCTTCAAGCATCCAATCCGACCGGAACCAAAAAATTATACAGATAACATCAGCCTGTGGCATCCGTCCCTTTCCACTACTATTCATAATACAGGAAACCCCCGATTAACAGGAGTTTAATTAACGCGAATTCGATTCATGCCTTATATTTTTTTGTACTTTAATACCGATTACTGCCCGCCCTGTGAATTCAATTAACGGACTAACAAAAAATATTAGTTTAGGATAAAATAATTGTTTACGATGGAAGAAATTTTATATTATATACTGTACATGCATATATACGTCTTAAAGGATCACTTACCCTCCAGCGTCACTTAACACTCAGTGCCACATTCTATCACCTACTATAACAATCTTGTCTATGTTTGTTTATTTATTCAAATAAGAATTCAATTTATAGTGTTAAGCCATTGAAAAATGAACAAACAAAATAGTAATAAACAGTGTGATGGAAATAAAAGGTTCATAAAAGTTATTAATTTGAAAGAAAACTTGAAATTATAGAAGGTTGTGAGCAAGGAGAAACAAATTATAAAATTTGAAATGGAAAGATTATCATCAAAAATGAATCCTCATTAGTACAGCTATAATTAAAGAAAAGGCCTTAAAATTATTTAATTCATTGAAGGAAAAAGATGCAAAATGCAATAGAGAGGTATTTATAGCTAGCTCTGGTTGGTTTGACTGTTACAAGAAGCAATTTTTTTTGTTGTTTATTTTTTAATTTTAAGAGCTCATCTGGCAACTGCCTACTTGGGCATTAGTAGCCGTATTCAACACTGCCTAGTACTAGGGTACGTTAAAATAAGATGTAAAAAACAAGCAAAAAATTTTTTTTAAAGGAAAGCCAGCAAGCATGGGGAGGTCACCACAGGGGTGCAGGAATGTTCGACCTATTAAAATAACAAAAAAAGACAACAAAACTAGTTAAATGAAGGGGAAAAAGCCGGTTTCACTTCAAAAGTCTATAAGTCAACAAGTCAGTGTGCATGAATGTCCCGAGAACAAGGGACAGGAGGTAGCGACCCCGCCCATCCCAGTACTGGGACAAGTATCGTGCGTGACATCACAAGAATGTGCCGAACAGTCTGAGGGACGACGCAGTCGTCGCAATAGGACGCAGGTGAGCGTTCCATCAAATAGCGATACGTCACACGAGTGTGTCAGATTTGGAGACGACAGAAAGCGACCTGAAGCCGTCGCGGCACTGGTGGATAGGTCCATGGGAACAGTCCCTGCACAATGGTACACGACTTTAAATTCCATTTGACCGTATCCCATCTTCTTTGCCAAGCAGGCCGAAGAGCTGCCCGTATTCCTGCCATTCCTGTCAGTGTGATGAAGAGCGAAACGCTGGTCCAGTCGCAGAGTCCTCATGGACTCTTTGGCGCCCTCATCGGAGCGCTCATTTCCCACAACTCCTACATGTCCAGGAACCCAGCAGAAGTTGTTGTTTTTGTTTTTTTGTTGTTTTTTTAGGGGCTATGTGGCGACTGCTCACTTGTGCATAAGTCGCCGCAAATAAACAGCCTAGTTTTAGACTACTTTAAAATAAAAATTTGAACAGAAACAATAAAAAAGAGATAACAATCAAGGAGCAAGCTCGGGCGCTGGGGGGAGGTCCCCCTCCCTCCGGTGCAGGAGCCTGCGACCTACAAAAAAACAAAACAAACAATAACAAAAAACAAAAACAACTAGTTAAATACAAGGGAGAAGGCTGGCCTCCCCCAAAAGTCAACAAGTCAAAGTGCACGAACTCGTCCCTAACATAAGGGACAGGCGGTAGCGACCCCGCCCATCCCGGTACCGGGGCAGGTAATGTGCGCGACGATCACCCAGACTAGGACATTCAACAAGAATGTACCGAACAGTCTGGGAGACGCAGTCGTCGCCATAGGGCGCAGGCGAGCGCTCCATCAAATAGCGATGCGTCACACGAGTGTGTCCGATTCGGAGACGACAGAAAGCGACCTGAAGACGTTACAGAATTGGGAGATAGGTACATGGGAACAGTCGCGGCGCAATGGCACGCAACTTTAAGTTCCCTTCGACCGTCTCCCATCTTCTTTGCCCGTATTCCTGCCATATAGTCTGTGTGAGGAAGAGCAAAACGCTGGGCTGGTCGCAGAGTCCTCGCGGACTCTTTGGCGCGCTCATTCCCTCAAATTCCTACATGTCCAGGAACCCAGCAAAAGATAATCTCGACATCCGCCCGGCTCGCCAAAACCGTCGCGTCACGGATATCGCGAACCAGGGGATGAGGAGATTCCAATGCCGCAAGAGCACTCAGGCCGCTTTGTGAGTCGCTAGAGATCACAATCCGGTCTCCGAACCGGGCACGTCGCGTAATCTCCCGTACCGAGTGGTGTATTGCCAACAGTTCGGCCGTGAAGACAGACACAGCGCCTGGCAGAGCCCTGCTGACTTCAAACAGAGGGGATAGGACGTGGAAGCCGAACCCCTCTTGGGACTTGGAGCCATCAGTATACAGTGGCACGGTTCCAGCGTGACACGAGGTGTGCTTCAAAAAGGTCGAACGCAATACTCCCGGTGCCGTACAAGCTTTGGGGGCAGAAGCGTAACGACAAATAGCCAAATGTGGTACCCTCCAGGGTGGCGTCCTGGGCAGAACCAGGGGCACCACTGGCCCGAGAGCTATATCTACCTCTCGAAAGAGTTTCCTGGCCCTAAACCCAAAGGGCTAAGGGTATGACTGGCGTCTCTCGGCTGCATAGGCACCGTCGAGATCAGCTGCGGATGCAGTGAGAGCTGTTGGCGACTGAGGGAGGCGCGTACAGGCGAGTGATGAACTGCACGCGGCGCAGAGCGAGTGGCATCTTCCTAGCATCGACAAATAGGCTCTCAATGGGGAAAGTGCGGAAGGCACCGGTCGCAAGGCGAAGGCCGGTGTGGTGGATCGAATCCACCTTCCGCAATAAACGCTCGGCTGCGGATGCATAAAACTCACATCTGTAGTCGAGCTTCGAGTGAACAGAGGTAGTAGCCCTATCAGCGCCCCAAGCGCTGAACGTCACGGAACGGAGAATATCCATGGCGCGGGTACAAGAGATCCTAAGGCTGCGAATATGAGCCTCCCAGGTGATGCGTCGGTCAAATACAAGACCAAGGAAACGGTGCGATTCAACCACTTCCAGGAGTACCCCATTAAGAAATAAGTCTGGGTCGGGGTGGAGCCGAGGATGGCGGCAGAAGTGCACCACCTTAGTCTTGGCCAAAACCGAAACCTGTGCACTTCGGCATAGCGAGAGACGCGGTTCAATGCCTGTTGGAGTCGACGCTCCAGAGTTGGCATCTGGACCGCGCCAAAGGAGATCGAAATGTCGTCCACGTAGAGCGTAGCCAAAACATCTTCCGGCAGCATCGAGGTGATGCCGTTGATGCTCAGGGCAAAGAGTGTGACACTGAGGACACTTGCCTGCACGACATCTTCCTGATCCTTTGGGCCGGAGAGGGATCCCCGCGCACGTACGCGGAATCGACGATCTCGCAAAAATTCAGATATAAAGATTGAGAGGAGTCCCCTCGCCCCCATGGCGTAGTACTGTCTACGAAGGAAAGCCTCGCAGACGGTATTTTCCAGTCGGAGCAGAGCATCCGACGTGGAGAGGAACTTGCGGAAGCCACACTGGGCAGAAGACAGATGGCCTCTGCTGTCCAGCAAAAGGCTAATCTAACATTTACCAAATTCTGCATCAACTTGCACACGCAAGAGGTTAGAGAGATTAGGCGGAAACCGGTCGGAGTAGAGTGATCTCTCCCCGGCTTGCGAAAGGCGAGAACAGTAGCGATTCGCCAGGAATCTGGGAGAAGACCCTCAACCCAGGTGTCGAAGCATGGCGTACGGGACATCTCCGGAACATGGGCGGTGTCCGCGCACGAAGCAAGAGCGGAGCGCAACTCACTCACAGTAAACCTGTCATTGAATACTGGCGGAGCAGCATCCCGGCTAGAAAATGCGGAAAAAGCGATCGCTAAGGATTTCGCCACGGACGTGGGGTCCGAGATTGCGGTCCCATTCTCTTGGAGAACGGGAAACGGGGACCTGCAAGAACTTGCACCGAATACTTTTGACTCGCTTCCACACCTCTGCTAAATGGGTCTTCCCGTTAAGTGAAGACACGTATGCCCGCCCTTCTTCGAGATATACCGGAACCTAGCCCAAGCCCGACGAAATTCAGCGAAAGTGAAATCGTTCGCGAGGCGCTTATAGCGCATGTAGGCATAACGCTTCTGTTTGAGGGCCGTCTCACACTCGGCCGACCACCATGGGAGTGGTCGGCGTGCAAAACGGCCGGACGATCTACGAATAGTAGTCAGGCCCGCGGCGATGAGGTTGCCGGAGAACTCAACGGCCTCATCTACCGACCTAAACTCCTCGACTGAGATAGAGAATTCAGTCATTTCCTGAAATGCAGGCCACCGCGCCCGTGCCAAGCACCCCTAAGGTGGGCTCTCAGGCGGCAGGGGCCCTGAAAATGATATTTGAATTGGAAAGTGATCACTACCATGCAGGTCATCGACCAACCCCCAATCAAAATCAGGCTGTGTATCCAAAGAGCACAAAGATAGGTCAAGGCAAGAAAATGAAGCGGTTCTCGGAAAGTGATGCGTAAACTCATCCACGTTTAGGAGACCTATCTCAAGCTCTTCGATCAGATCGGCAAGGACTCCTCCCCTGGGAATTATTGATTAATCTCCACAGAGAGGAGGCCTGCCGTTCAGATCTCCAAGAGAAAAGGCCTCGGCAACCGTGCCACGACGCGGCGAAAGCCCCCCCCCCCTGAGTCGAAGTCAGCTGATGGTGGAATGTACACAGAAATGATATTATACCTCCAATCCAGGTGAAGCTGCACAGCCACTGCCTGAAAGGATGTATCTAAAGAGAAAGGAAAAACGGAGACATCATGCCAGGTGTAAATCGCGCATACCCCAGCCCGGCCATCCCGTGGTGGTGGGGTCGCAAGACCCTTATACCCTGGGAGAGCGGGCAGGGGGCACGCGCCTAGCATTGTCTCCTGAAGAAAAATAGCTAACGGGGAACAGGACGAGACGAGACTCCGCAGCACCTCCCAGTTGGCCCGGAGTCCACGGCAATTCCATTGAAGGAATATGCCCTCCAGGCCTAGCTCGGAGGAGACGCGGGGGCTCTCCTCGAACAGAAGACCCTAACGGGAATGGCCGTACGCTTCCCGGAGGCAGAAAGAACCCTGGCCGCTGTTAGCCAGATAAAGCGCTGTCGCCGTCAAAGCCTTATTGGGGAGGGGGGGGGCTCGCAATGCAAGTCTTTTCCTCCCTCCACCTCGAAACCTTAGGCGGGTGTTGCGGCTTCGGAGGCGGGGGGCCCTCTTTTCGAGGAACCACCGTCTCTGAGCCACTCGCTCCACCACTAGGCGTGGACGAAGGAGCCGAAGCTCCTTTGTTGTCCTCCTTTAGGGGGACAGCAACTCGGCGGAGCCGCGTGGCCGTTTCGCCTTACTGGAAACGGTCACGCTGGGGGAAGAGGGGGGAGCCCTGGTTTTAGCCGGGGCTGGGTATGAACCCTTTTTGCAGCCAGCTTTATCAGGTGAGTGCCCAGGGTGAGTAGAGCCCACAGAAGGGTTCCGAATGGGCGTGTAAACAACCGTGCTCGTTGGCCTGGATGGGCCAGGAGCAGAGGGTGCTTTTCTAAATATTGAGGCAGAGCCGGGTGTACCAGGAGCAAGTCCTTAGCCTCGCGGAATGAGAGTTGATCTTGGGCCTGAACGGCCAGGATTTCTTTCTCAAGGAGATACACACTACATTGCTTCGAAGAAGCAGGGTGCGGCTCTCCGGAATTGACACACTTGGCCACACACGATTTAGACATCGTGTGCGGCCTTGGAGCAATTTACACAGACTTCAGCTGACCCCGACTTTGCACGTCTACAAGAACGATTCGTATGGCCATAGCGGTGACAGTAATAGCACCGCTGCGGCAGTGGCACGAATGCCTGCACGCGGTAGCGGTACCAACCGGCACACACCGACTCAGGGAGCTTGTCACAGTCGGATGTGATGAAGAGTGTAGGGGTGGGTCTCGAGGCCCCTCCCTGTTTTCTCATCACACGTTCGACCTTGACCGCCCATGGTCAGCCAGCTTTAGGGTGATGTCATCAAAGGAGTAGTCAACGAGTTCCCTAGCATAAACTACTCCTTTCACAAAGTTCATGGTAGAGTGCCGCATCACACTCACCGGGGTGCCATGAAGTGTCCGAAGAGCACTTATCTTGGCCGCCTCGGCGGGATTCGCCGCATTCGCCAAAAGGCTCCCGTCCGAGAAACGGGTCACCTTCGGCTCTCTACCAATTGCACTAGCTAATCCTCCCCTCTGATGGATCATGTTGCCCTTGGGAAACATGGTGCCATCAGTAGATCGAATAACGAGGAAGCGTTTGAAGCCAGCGGGCTCGAAAACGCCAGGTAACCTCTGAATGAGGGGCCACGATGTCATCGAGGCTCCGCCCTGTGCACTTTTTGTCTTTGTCATAGTCAGGGGCTTGGCACCCTGGAGGGCAGAGAGCCAGGATGTGCCAATCTTGGATTGATTGCTTGCTAAAGTGGCAGCAGACCCATCCGTCCCCGCAGCCCCCACGGATGGAGAAGAGCCCCGAGTCTTCTTAGTCTTTTTCTTTTTTGGAGAGGAGGGTGGGGAATGAACCCACTTCTCACCTCCGCCGGAAGGAGCCCCTAGGCCAGATGGAAGGGCCTCAGCCAGGTCCTTCTCCGAAATGGAGAAGGTCCCGGTGGTTGCAGGGGCACATGTTGGAGGAGATCCCTCCCTCCTTCTACTGTCTCGGAGACCCTAGCCATTTGAGGAGGACCTTGCATAGGTGCGGATTCAGGTTCAATGTCTAGCGCCGAGCCCGGATTTCCACCCATGGAAGGCCCTACTGTCTGAGGCTGGGTTGCCTCAAGGACCATGTCTATCTCAGGGGGGTCTCCAGTTGGCCATCACCCCCCCCCCCCCCCCCAGGACATCGCAGGTCGCATTGGCAGAGTTACCAGTCATGAGTGGGGAGGCACAAGCTTTAATATCCTTGCCAGCAGGTCTTTTGAGGGAAGTGACCGAAGGGGCCTGGCTTCCATCTCACCCCTAAGGGGGTTTGCCCTACCGAGCCGCTTCAATGAGGGGCGGTCGGCAAAGGGCTGCCTGCTGGCTTTCTTGGCAGTCCCCTTGGAAAGAAAAGAGGGCACTGCCACTGGAAAAAGGGAGGTGCCCTAGAGCACCTCCAGAGACGGGGGTGAGGGGGAGTCCCCTACACCCGTAGGCGTAGGAGAGGAGTAAGCCTCCTCTCCGGTTAAAGAAGTATGGAGGGTGCCCTGCACAAGCACAGGGGATGACCTTCATTTTTTCAGTGGAGCTGCCCAAGGGCGCCCCGTTGATGAGCAAGGGGAAATTAAGGGGAGATTTGGATTTTTTCATCATTGGGCATGGTGACCCTAAATTTTCTGCAGGATGCAATAGCTCATCACCTCTCACAGTTGCCTGCACTGCAAGAGGTGCTTACACGTCTGGCAGAGTCAGGCCCCGCCATTTGGGACCACCCCTCCTGCCTGGTGGCCTGGCAGTCCATCGGCATGGTGGCTCCACCTTGAACACTGAGTAAAAAGATAGATTGTGAAGAGGAGAGGAAAAGGGATGTGAGGAAGGTATGGGTGGGGATGAAGCAGGTTGTTAGAAAAAAAACATCCCGAACCGGAGCTCAGGGGTTAGGGAATGTTGTCCCCTCCCCCCTCAGCCCCGATCCGGGACGGTTGGCTTGAGAAGAAGGTCAGCATCTACCCTGTGAAATTAGAGGCTGACCAGAGAAAATTGTGGGAGAGGTTGTATGAAAAGCGACGAAGTAGAGGAGAAATACATGCTATCTGAAGGAAGCAAGAGAGGCTAAGCTGGGGCCGGACGGAGCGCTGGATCACGTCAGCATGGCGGCCAGGATAGTAAATCGCCGCACCCCTTATGGGGTCGAACATAGCCAAAAGAGGAGACCTTATGAGGCACAGGAGATCATGAAAGTGCATGACTTGCCTAAATAGTGAAGAGTGTACGAGAACTTTAATACTATAAACATCTTTGCATCAAAGATTTGGAAAAACTTAAATTTTACCTTATATTTAGAAAGTTGAACTTGGCTGACTGTAAACAAGTAGAGTCCCTACCTTTCCTTTATATATAAATTCCAAGGTCTGCAGCATTTGTTTCGCAGAAAGTTCCCGGAAGACAATTAGAGGACACTGGCAACTAACTGCTTTCAATAGAGAGCAGAAATATCTACTGTGTATTGATAACATGATTTTATGAGCAGAGAAGATTTTGTCCTCACAAGCAATCTTCACATCACAATACATCTCCTGAAAGAATTGAAAAAATTTTCAGATCTAACCATGCAGTATGCAGTAACACACTTTTTTGCACCCTAATACATTCAGGGACTAAGCAGGAAACAGTCTTCATATTACTTAAAATAATAGTAAACTTAACATTGCAAATGCTGCAAACAAAGAAGTGGGGGAATGCTGCTGAAGCAGTGTGACAAAAAATCTAATTATCATATCCTCCAGCATCAGGCAGAACCATTGTTGTTATCTTTGTTGTAATTTACTTAAACTAAACGGCAAAAACAGAAAGAGAATCCTTCTCTCACAGTTAGAGAACTAGTGTCAAAGGAAGAAGTACAAATGTGCAGAGGGTAAAGAATCTGTGGTCAAAAGAAGAATTGGGTGGTTAAACAACTCTCCAGAATCTTACCAACCTCCAACATTCAGGCAGACCCACCCTGGCAAACATTGAAGGTTTTAGTGTGTGGGGGGAGGGGGAAATACCCAATACTCCAAATTATTAAATCAAGCATCGAGCCTTATGCTACACTTGGCACATGAGGGGCAGTCAATAAGTTTTGCGAATCGGTAGGGCAAAACAGAGGAACGGGGATGGCTGTTTGTGGGCGTGTTAGGACAAGTTATGACAAGTCAGGACCTGCAGCCGCACGCTCCTGCCTCGTCTATTTAAGAAGCAGTAGCTGATCGCAGATCGTCAGTCATAAATTTTTCAACAATTGAGAAGGTTGAGCACCGTGCAGTGATCAAAATTTTGACCAAGGAAGGCAAGAATGCAAGGGAGATCCATGAATGCATGGTTGCAGTGTACACTGACACCGCCCCTTCCTATGCAACCAGTGCTCACTGGAATAGGGATTGCCGCCATGGTCGTGAGTCCCTTGAAGATGACCCCCATCCAGGATGCCCGTCAGACGTGACCAACAAGAACAATGTGGCCTGTGTGGAAAGGATGATCCTCGAAAATCGACGGGTGAAGGTCGAAGAAATCGAGCAAGAACTTGGAATATCCCATGGAAGTGTTATCAACATCATCCAGGACAATTTGGCCATGACCAAGGTCTCTGCCCATTGGGTCCCTAGAAACTTCACGCCACATGATTGACTTCAACATTATCAAAGTTCTGAGGAGCTGTTGCTCCTGTACAACCAAGACCCAGCAGGATTCGAGTCACGCATAGTGACAGGTGATGAAACGTGGGTCCACTGGGATCCCGAGACCAAGCTCCAAAGCATGGCATGGAAGCACAGGAGCTCTCCGACCCCCATAAAGTTCCAGACTTAACCCTCAGCTGGGAAGATCATGGCCACCATCTTCTGGGATTCTGAGGGAGTGCTGATGGTGGACTTTGCGCCTTGTGGAAGGACCATCACAGGCCAATATTACGCCGAGGAACTGGCTGGGTTGAAGAAGTGTATCCATCATTAGTGGCGTGTCAAGTTGACCAGCTGTGTCCTCCTCCCCCCCTGACAATGCCCCTGTCCACAAGTTGCCCTGCGCGAGTGCAGATTCGAAGAGCTCAACCATCCCCCCTACAGTCCAGATCAGCCCCCAACAACTACTTTCTATTCCGCCACTCACGGTGTGGTGGAGCGAATGTGAGTGTGTGTAAAAGGGCCATTCTGCCACCCCTTTTCTCAGTACCCTCTCCCTCCCTCTGTAAGAATGTGTGTGTGTGTGTGTGTGAATGGGAATGGGTTTGTTTTGTTTTTGTTTATTTTATGTATAAAATGATTACCATGTTTTTCTTTCTTTCCAGGCGCCATATTCTGGATAGATAGTAGCTAGTTTTGATATATCACTATAATTAAAACAAAATAGTACTTTGTTTAAAATAATCTTTTATCAAAAGATTATATTTTGAGGATTGTTTGGATATACATTTAGAGGTAAGCTAGTCGATAAATTTACTCGGGTAATGCCCACTTATTAGTTTCCCTTCCATGTATAAGTAAATGGGTCATAAACGGAGGATATATCTCGTCTACAGAGAGTGGAAGCTTGGACGGACGGCAAGAAGGGTTCTCTAGACGAGTGCTCCGCCCAGCCCTGAGACGGAGGACTTTCATACCTTGCTAGACACCTGGACCACCATACCCGCATTGGCTGACAATCCTGCCTCCTTTTATGTTAGCCTACTACCACTCACCTCCAGCACCCAAGTGATAGCGCGTGCCCCTTTTCGTTCGGTTGTTGTTGTGTTTTTTATGTTTTGTGTAGATATATTTAAGTAAATTTTTTTTATTCGCCTGTTATAAAATTCTCTTTTGTATCTTATTTGGATTGGGGAATTTTGCCTCATTTTGAAGTGTGCACACTTCCCTTGTAAATATAAATTACTGTAACTATCATTGTACTTTTTTTGTAAGTAAAGGGACTGTATATACAATCCGTTTCATTCTTCATTCTGCCTCGATTCCCACGTCCGGTTGCTGATGAGATTGAGGAGCAGTGCTTGGAATTGGAGCAATTGGGGGTGATTGAAGAGAGCGAGAGTGCATGGAATAGTCCAATTGTACCTGTACATAAGCCGGATGGAAGATTGTGTCTGTGTGTGGATTATAGAAAGGTGAATGAAAGGACTGTGAAAGAAAGGTTTCCAATGTGTGTGGTATCTGAGTGTGTGTATAGTATGCATGGGATGGAGTGGTTTACGAAGCTGGATCTGGTACTGGGGTATTACCAGATGCCCATTGCTGAGGAGAGCTGGCCAGTAACTGCCTTCTCTTCCTCAAAGAGGCATTACCAGTTCCGGAACCTCAGCTTTGGGTTGGCTAATGCTCCCGGAGCCTTCCAGCGGGCAATGAATGTTGTGTTGAGTAAGTTTGCGAGTAAGAATGTGATTGCATTTATAGATGATATTTTGATTATGACTGAGACTTTTGAGGAGCATATGAGATTGGTGAATGATGTGTTGAGAACATTGGAGAGTGTTGGTGTGAAGGTGAAAGTGGCGAAGTGTGAATGGTTTGCGAAAGAATTGGAATTCCTTGGGCATATGGTGAGTGAGAATGGGTTGCCAAAATCACTGAAGTATGTTGAGAAGGTGCGAATGTTTCCTAAACCGGTGACTGTGAAGCAACTGAAGTCGTTTTGGGGTTTGATTGAGTTCCAGCGAAAGTTTATACGTGATTGTTCTGGTGTGAGTAAGCCTCTGACTGAGTGGATGGGCAAGAAAGGTAGTCAGATGAATGAGGCGTATGAGAGACTGAAAGAGGCAGCGGCTGAAGATGTTGAATTGGCTTACCCAGATTATAGTGTAAATGCTAAAATGCTTGAATTGTATACAGATGTGAGTGGGTATTGTATGGGAGGTTTTCTGATGCAAGAGCAGCGTTTGAATGGAGAGAATGTCAGGCGAATAATTGGGTATGTGTCCAAGGCTATGAATGTTGCAGAACGAAAGTATTCGACTGTGGAACGAGAGCTGGCTGCGATAAGATATTGTTTGAAAGTGTTGCGTCTATTTTTGTATGGTGTGAGGTTTGTGATAAAAACAGATCATCAACCTCTTGTGTATGTGCAGCGTATGAAGTGGGCTGATATTAGGATTGCAAGGACTTTGGAAGATTTGAGTGACTTTGACTATGTGATTGAGTATGTGCCTGGTGAATGGAATGGAGTGGCTGATTTGATGTCAAGGTATCCTGGTATGAATGATGAAAATGTGTGTGGAGTGAGTGATCCTGAGTATTTGCCAAAATGGATTATGAATGGAAAGGAGAGTAAGGGTGGTGGTGATTCCTTGTTTGAGAGTGTATGGAATGGTTTGCAAGATTTGAAGAGTGATGGAGTAGACGTGAGAGTGCCCGATAGTGTAGATGATTTAAGGAAGGAGGTAATGAATGAAGTGTGTAGGAAGCCTGAAAGCATTGGTATGGCAAAGGTGCGGAACTTCATGAAAGAATTGAGAGCGATGTGTATGCAAGGGGTCCCGCCATTTCAGGAAGTGTTGATTGTAGTGAGTCATTTGTATGGAGTGATTGTTTATGTGCACTTTGGTGGTGAGAGGCCGATTGTGTACAAGGATGAGAAGATTAAGGGTTTGAATCCTAATGTGGTACATCTGCAATGTTTGAGCGGTGTGCACTACAATTGGGTGATTGAAAAGTGTTCATATATAAGAGAGCAGAATGATTGTCTGGATGAAGATGAGCGTGTGGTGAGTGATGATATGGGAGTTAATGACAGTGTGGATATCAGTGCTGATGTTGGTGTGCTTGTTCCTTCTGTGTATTATGAACATGGTGAACCTGATATGATGGAAGCGAGAGTGAAAGTTGGTGAAAGGTTGTTCTGTGGTTTGATTGATACTGGAACGCAGGTGTCTTTAGTGAATGAGAGGATTCTGAGTAAGTATGATGAGTTTAAATGTTGCGAGCATAAACCTGTGAAGTTACAGATAAGTGGATTAGGGAATGGCATGATAGTGGCATGGGAACAGGTTAGTCTGAAAGTGAGTTTGGGTAATGGTGTGAATGTGAAGCATGACTTTGTGATTCTGAAGGATGAGCAAATGCCGTGTTGTTTCTTGCTTGGTGTAGACTTTATGAGATTGAATGATTTGTCTTTGGATGCTGATAAGGATTGTCTTATGAAAGGTGAATGTGAGGTGATGAGGTTGAATGAGTGTGCAAAGAATGTTGTCAAGTTTTGCGGTATGATTGAGTTGGTCATGGATGATGAGAATGAGATTTTCAGTGATGAGGATATTCTAGAGATGCAAGAGATATGTCCTTTTGTTAGTGAGTTGAAGAAGTGTGTAATGATGCGTGTTGATTTGAATGAATGGCCAGAGTGTTTAAGTGATTTTAAAAGGTATGCTAAGGATTTTGTTTGCTTGTATGGATGTTGTATATTTTGTGAGGCATGTGAAGGGTGGTGATGATATGTATGTACCTGTGATGTCCTTAGTTGGTATGATTGGTCTGGTGAAGGTTGTGCATGATAATTATAGGCATATGGGTAAGTTTAAGCTCTGGGAGTGTGTGTTCCATCCATTTCTGAGAACTGTTGTGAATGATGTTGCAACTACGTGTGAAAGGTGTCAGAAGCGAAAGGTGCAAGGTATGCAAGTGAAACCACCGATGTTGAAAGTTGATGCGAAAGGACCGTTTGAATTGGTAGTGATTGATTGTGTGTCTTTGCCACGTACGAGTGCTGGGAATGTTGGTATGGTTGTGATGGTTGATCATAAAAGTAAGTTTGTGTATGCAGTGCCTGTGAGAGATAAAAGGAGTGTGACTGCTGCGAGTGTGGTTGAGCAGTTGTTTTTTCCTATGTGTGTATGGAAGCCTAGAAGATGTCTGAGTGATAATGGGCCTGAATTTGTAGGAGAAGTGTTTGAGCAAATGTTGAGAGAGAATGGTGTGGAGCATGTGAGAACAACTCCGTATGTACCGTCTTCAAATGGATTGGCTGAACGGACTATAAGAACCTTGTGTGAGATGTTGAGAATGATGAGTACGACAGTGAATGACTGGGATGTGTGTCTGGGAAGAGTGTTGTGGGCATATAATTCAACTGTGCATAGTGCAACTGGAATGTCCCCATGTCAGTTTGTGATGAATTTTGAAAGGCGAGTGAAAGATAGGTTTTGTTTGAGTGAAAGTGAGCAGAGTGTATGGCGTGAGGCGCATGCAAGGTTCCGTTCATTTGAATTAGGTGCAAAAGTATTGAAGGTGAAAGAAGTGAAGGGCAGGTTGAATGTGTCAAAGATGAGTGAGAAGTTTGATGGACCTTATAGAGTTGTGAGAGTTTGGGAAAATGGGGTGATGTATGTCTTGGGGAGTTTGAATGACGGTATGACTGAGAGAGTGCGGGCTCATCAGAGTCAGTTAAGGAGATGGAGAGAACCTCCTGACTACCTGGTGAGCCATCCGGTGTATGGACTGTGTAGAGAGAGAGGTAAAGTGCATGATGATGAGATTGAATGTGATAGTATGGATCTGTCTGGGAAAGAGCTAGCCTTAGTCTTGAGGAGTAGAAAGCGTACAAAGAAGAGTGAACGGAAGAATGCAAGTACGAATGAAAGTAAGTCTGAGCAGAGTGTTTCTGGTATGGGGAATCTTGAAAGGAAGATTGAGTTTTTGCGTAAACAGGTGAGTGATTTGGCTGGTATAAGTAGACAAGTGAGTGAGCTGCCTGTGCCTGATTTTTCTGGTTTTGGGAACAGTATGAATGATAGTGTGTTTGGGCAGAATGAACCTAGTGTGGCTGATTTTTCGGGTGTTATGAATGGTAATAGTAGGGGTGAGTTTGATGTAGTGAATGATGAAGTGGCTGATTTTTCAGGTTTCTGGTGGGAACCAGTCGAAGAGGTTTCTGGTATGCCTGTTTCGAATACAGGGGATGTGAGTGACCTGCCTGTTTCGCAAGAATGTACTTTGAGTTGGATGAGAGCTGTGAGTGAGGAGCTGATGAATGGGGGTATGATGAGTGAAGGTTCTGAACGGAAGAGTATGAAAGAATTCTGTCGTGAGATGGGAGAACTGGTAATGAGGGCTAAAAGTATGGTGGACGATATGATAAATAGTGACGATGAGACTGACAGGATGACTGACGAACAACCCCGACCAATTTCTACGCATAGCCAGGGACCAGTAGAAGAGTGTGAATGGGTGCAGAAGGGTGCGATTGAGCACAAGTGGTACCGTGAAGAGTGATTGAAAGGGTTTTGTGAGTGGCTGGTCGAATGGCTTAAGGAAGGAGGGGTGTGGTGGAGCAAATGTGAGTGTGTGTAAAAGGGCCATTCTCCCAACCCTTTTCTCAGTACCCTCTCCCTCCCTCTGTAAGAATGTGTGTGTGTGTGTGTGTGTGAATGGGAATGGGTTTGTTTTGTTTTTGTTTATTTTATGTATAAAATGATTACCATGTTTTTCTTTCTTTCCAGGCGCCATATTCTGGAAAGATAGTAGCTAGTTTTGATATATCACTATAATAAAACAAAATAGTACTTTGTTTAAAATAATCTTTTATCAAAAGATTATATTTTGAGGATTGTTTGGATATACATTTAGAGGTAAGCTAGTCGATAAATTTACTCGGGTAATGCCCACTTATTAGTTTCCCTTCCATGTATAAGTGAATGGGTCATAAACGGAGGATATATCTCGTCTACAGAGAGTGGAAGCTTGGACGGACAGCAAAAAGGGTTCTCTAGACGAGTGCTCCGCCCAGCCCTGAGACGGAGGGCTTTCATACCTCGCTAGACACCTGGACCACCATACCCGCATTGGCTGACAATCCTGCCTCCTTTTATGTTAGCCTACTACCACCCACCTCCAGCACACAAGTGATAGCGCGTGCCCCTTTTCGTTCATTTTTTTTATGTTTTGTGTAGATATATTTAAGTAAATTTGTTGTATTCGCCTGTTATAAAATTCTCTTTTGGTATCTTATTTGGATTGGAGAATTTTGCCTCATTTTGAAGTGTGCACACTTCCCTTGTAAATATAAATTACTGTAACTATCATTGTACTTTTTTTTTAAGTAAAGGGACTGTATATACAATCCGTTTCATTCTCCCTCGATTTCTCACGTCCGGACAGTGTAGGAAGCGGGTTGGATCGATTGGGATTAGAGATATATTTTCAGCCCGCTACAACGGCTGCACTGCGTGGATGCCGGTTTGGGGATGACGAAGATGTCCAGCTTGCCATCCAGGAGTGGATTGAACAGCAGTCGGGAGATTTCAGGTTGTTGGGAATTCAAATCCTCAGGGACAAGTGGCGCAAGTGCATTGAAGTCGAGGGTAGTTATATTGAAAAATAATAAAACACTTTTCCTCATATCCGAATTGCAAAACTTATTGACCGCCCCTCATATTTCACCACCCAGGAAATTGATCGCCCGCCGAAAGGGTCGACTTTCAGGAGAAAAAAATGTTAAAAAAAGAACATTTAAAAACTTTAAACAAATTTAAGGAAAACACACCTTTCAATATTTTATCATCCAGCACTTTGCCTTGAAGACCAAACAAAGATGCCTGGGCATTGATGCAGCCAGTCCCTTAAGGTATTTGTTGTCCAGAGTAATCCAGAGGGCCTCTGTGCTCTCTAGTCTCCCTTTTAGATTTTTGTTTGTTTATTAGTGCTGTATATTTATTTTACAGCTCTAGTTCTTGATCAATTTGTATTTATTGTATATATTATATTTTTGAGTGAGCTTTTTGTATAGTTTGGTTTTTCTTATTGATTTTTTTTTGTGTGTAGGTGTTACCGAGTAACGGGTAGTTTATCCTGTTCCAAGATTTGTTATCTTTTCTTAATTCAGTATTTATTTATATATTTGTATTTATTTGGTTTTGTGTGTTTTTATATAGTACTTTTCTTTTTTGTTAATATTCTTTATTGCACTTTTTGTAAGTACTTTGTTTGGAAGGGCATCATCTTTAATTTGTTTCTGTGTTTACATTTTAGTTTTTTGTATTACCATTTTCTTAATTCATTTAATTATGGTGGGCCATGGGACTAAAAGCAAAACCTCACAACATGTTAGAGACACCCGGGAATCTACTGCATGTTACCCTTGTGTCACTTGTAGTAGGTCAATGGAGGATGGTGTTACATGCATCCAGTGTGATTTGTGTACCAGCTGGTGTCATGGTACCGAGGTCTGCTGTGGAATTTTGTCTGCTTTCCTTAATATGATCCTGGCTAATAGAGGTAAGGGTGTTAAATTTGCTTGCCCTAACTGTGTCGATTGTGACATTTCCCCTCAAGATCAAACATGCTCTTGTGGTGACTTTGTTAAGTCTCTGGGTGTGATGGTGTCTAAGTTATCTGACTGTGTCTACCTTAAGTGCCCAGGTGACTGCCATTCCCAGTGAGCTTAGAGACCTAAAAGATTCTCTTGTCTCTGGAGCTATTTCTTTCCCTTTATCATTGAAGGAGGCTCTGGGGCAGCCAGAAATGCAACATTTTAAAGACTAATTAAGGGAACTTCAAAAGCAAGACAAAAGGCGTGACAGCATTATTATACGTGGACTTTCTCTTGAAAATTTCCAGCAAAAATACGAGGTTGTGTCATTGGTTTGCCCTAGCCTTGGTCCAATAATTGTTACTAATGTGTTGTCCCTTAAGCCTAATCAGATAAGGGCAAAGGTAGCCAACACACAGCATGGTTTGACTATTCTGACTAATTCTAAGAATTTAGGTGGCACTCAACATTCCAACATATTCATCAATAAAGACCTTACTTATAAGCAGAGAATGGAGAGGAGGAGTAAGAGAGGGATAACTGCTCCAAGTATTCAGTTAGGTGGTATTCCTATGCTCTCTGGTTTAAATACCCATCCATTGGGTACCTCCCTTCCTGACCCTGCTGCGGCTACATGCACCACTCCAGTTAGACCTATAGGGCAGTCCTCTTTGACCCCGGGCTGTACAGTTAGAACTCAAATAGCTAATTTTCAAAAAACCTGAATATAGTTTTTTAAATTTTTGTGTAGTTGTTTGGTAGGTTAATTTGAATTCCCTTATCAATAAAGTTAATCTTGTTTCTTTGTTTTGTTTTTCTGTGGCTGTAGATATCGTAGCCCTTACAGAATCTTGGCTCTCTTCCTCAATTTATTCATCAACTATTCACATTTTGGTTATACCTTTCTCCAGAATGACTCCCCTTCAGATTTTCGTATACATGGAGTTGGTCTGTAGAGTAAAAACTCTATTAGGTATAATAATGTGTTTACTGAATTTCCTAATACTCTTGGAGTCTTCCTCCAATCATTTAATATTTATATTTTAGTTGTATACAGGCCTCCAAGTTATACTTCAGATGAGAATAGTTGTCTTATTTCTTATATCAACTCGTTTTGTTCCTCCAAAGAGGTCATTCTGCTAGGAGACTTCAACCTAATAGATATTGACTGGATGGTGCCTGATCCACAGGCTTTCACACTGCTTGGTCGCTCCTTCTTGGATTTATTTCTATCGCTAGGCCTTATTCAATTGGTGAATTTTCCTACTTTTGTTACCTCTGAAAATATATTGGATTTAGTTTTCACCTCTAGTCATGACCATGTTTTAGAGTTAACTGGCACAGAGCCTCTCCTTGTATGTGGCCATGTTGGTATTTTATTCACTTGCTCAGTTTGTTCTCTCTCAATGACACCAAAGCCTGATTCTGAGTTATGCCTTGATTGGTTTCATTGTAATTTAAATGCACTTAATGATTATTTGTTCTTGATTGACTGGGATAACATACTTTTTGGTTGTGATATACATGAAAGCTACTCTAAATTTGCTAGTATATTGCATAATGGTTTCAAGTTCTATGTACCTCATAAATCACAAAGTCCATGTCAACCTTGAGTTAAAAAAAGTTTCTTGAGCTCTTCAGTCTCAAAAGAAATCTGCTTGGATTCATTTTAAGTCTCTAAGATCTAATTATGGGCAAAATTCTCCGATTACTTTTCAAGCGTGGTTGGAATTCAGGAATGCAAATATCAGGTTTATGCTTGATGTGTGTAATGCTGTCTCTCCCTATGAAAAATCCTTGGTTGACGACCAGAATCCTAAGAGACTTCATGCCTATTTGAGAAGTAAAAAGGTTGATCATCCATCGGTTGGTCTTTTAAGAGTAGATGACAGGTGGTACAGCGACTGTGAACCAATGGCTAACCTATTGGCTGAACAATTGATGTCTGTATTTGTTGTCGGAAACTTGCCTAATCCATATCCATATCCACACCAAATATCTGTAGCTTATATGATCCTTAATATAGTCATGGTAGAGGAAATATTAAGTCTCTTCAAAGATTAAAGCTATCAGCTGATTGTGGACCTGATGGCTTTCATTCCATGATCTTTAAGAAATGTGCATTCTCAGAACTATCCGCTTTAGCTTATCTACCACAAGAGCATTTTTTTTTTAAGAGCTCATCTGGCAACTGCCTACTTGGGCATTTTTCGCCGTATTAAAAACTTGCCTAGTACTAGGCTACTTTAAAATCAAATTCAAAAACACACAAAAAACCCAAACCAAACACCAAAATTTAAAAAAAAGAAAAAAGCCAATGAGCAGGAAGCAAGTTCCTGCGTCGGGGGAGGTCTCCCCAGCGCAGGAACGTGCAACCTATAAGGGAAAAAATAACAAACAAAGATTGGATAACTAAAAGGGAGAAGGCCAGCCTCCCCCCAAAAGTCTAGAAGTCCACCAGTCAAGGTGCACGCACTCGTCCCGAGTACAAGGGACAGGCGGTAGCGATCCCACCCCATCCCGGTACTGAGACAAGTAATGTGGGCAAAAAAATCACCCAGACTGGGACATTTGACAAGAATGTGCTTAACAGTCTGGGGTACGACACAGTCGTCACAATAGGGCGCAGGCGAGTGCTCCATCAAATAGCAAAGAGTCACACGAGTGTGTCCAATTCGGAGATGACAGAAAGCGACCTGAAGCCGTCGCGCCATTGGGGGATAGGTCCATGGGAACAGTGGCAGTGCAATGGAATGCAACTTTCTGTTCCCTTCAACCGTCTTCTTTGCCAAGCAGCCCGGAGAACTGCCCTTATTCCTGCCATGTCATCGGTGTGGGGAAGAGGGAAACGCTGGTCTGTTTGCAGAGTCCTCGCGGACTCTTTGGCGCCCTCATCGGCACGCTCATTGCCAGCCATTCCTGCATGTCCAGGAACCCAGCAGAAGATAATCTCGACATTCACCCAGATCGCCCAAACTTGGCATCATGGATATCATGAACCAGGGGATGCAGAGATTCCAATGCCCCGAGAGAACTCAGGGCGCTTTGTGAGTCACTATAGATCACAATCCAGTCTCCGAACCGGGCACATCACACAATCTCCCATACTGAGTGGTTTATTGTGGCCAGCTCAGCCATGAAGACAGACGCAGCACCTGGCAGAACCCCGCTGACTTCAAACAGAGGAGATACGGCATGGAAGCCGACCCCCTCTTGGGACTTGGAGCCATCTGTATACACTAACACGGTTCCAGCGTGACACGATGTGTGCTCCAAAAAGGTCGAACGCAATACAGCCGGCGCAGTACACGCTTTGGGAGCAGAGGCGTGGCGACAAATAGCCAAATGTGGTACCCTGCAGGGTGGCGTCCTGGGCAGAACCAGGGGCGCCACCGGCCCGAGAGCTATATCTATCTCTCGAAGGAGTCTCCTGGCCCTAAACCAAAAGGGCTTAGGGTATGACTGGCGTCTCTTGACGGGATAGGCACCCTCGAGATCAGCTGCGGATGCAGTGAGAGCTGTTGGCGACTGAGGGAGGCGCCGGGCTTGCGCGTACAGGCGAGTGATGCACTGCACGCGGCGCAGAGCGAGTGGCATCTCCCCCGCATCGACCAACAGGCACTCAAAGGGAAAAGTGCGGAAGGCACCGGTCGCAAGGCAAAGGCCGGAGTGGTGGATCGAATCCACCTTCCGCAATAAATGCTCGGGTGCGGATGCATAAAAATCGCATACGTAGTCGAGCTTCGAACGAACAAAGGATCGATAAAAAAGTAGGGCAGTAGCCCTATCAGCGCCCCAAGCGCTGAACGTCACGGAACGGAGAATGTCCATGGCGCGGGTACAAGAGACCCTGAGGCTGCGAATATGAGCCTCCCAGGTGAGGCGTCGGTCGAATACAAGACCAAGGAAACGGTGCGACTCAACCACATCCAGGCGCACCCCATTAAGAAACAAATCTGGGTCGGGGTGAAGCCGTGGATGGCGGCAGAAGTGCACCACCTTAGTCTTGGCCAAAGAAAACCGAAACCTGTGCGCTTCGGCATAGCGAGAGACGCGGTTCAATGCCTGTTAAGAGCTCATCTGGCGACTGCCTACTTGGGCATTAGTCGCCGTATTAAAACTGGCCTAGTTCTAGGCTACTTTAAAATAAAATTAAAGAGAGTAAAAAAAAAAACAACACCCCAAAAGGGGAAAAGGAAGCAAGCTGGTGCATCGGGGAGAGGTCCCCCCGGCGCAGGAGCGTGCAACTAAAGGAAAAAAAACAAACAAAAAACAAAACAAAAAACAAAACAAATGCAAAAAAACAAAAAAAACAAACAAACCTTGCTTAAATAATAGGGAGAAGGCCGGCCTCCCCCAAGAAGTAAGTCCACAAGTCAATGTGCACGAATCTGTCCCGAGCACAAGGGACAGGCGGTAGCGACCCCGCCCATCCCGGTACTGGGACAGGTATCGTGCGCGAAGATCACCCAGAATGGGACATTCGACAAGAATGTGCCGAACAGTCTGGGGGACGACGCAGTCGTTGCAATAGGGCGCAGGCGAGCGCTCCATCAGATAGCGATGCGTCACACGAGTGTGCCCGATTCGGAGACGACAGAAAGCAACCTGAAGCCGCCGCGGCATTGGGGGATAGGTCCATGGGAACAGTCGCGGCGCAATGGCACGCAACTTTAAGTTCCCTTCGACCGTCTCCCATGTTCTTTGCCAAGCAGTCCGAAGAGCTGCCCGTATTCCTGCCATGTAGTCGGTGTGAGGAAGAGCGAAACGCTGGTCCGGTCGCAGAGTCCTCGCGGACTCTTTGGCACCCTCATCGGCGCGCTTATTCCCCGCAATTCCTACATGTCCAGGAACCCAGCAGAAGATAATCTCGACATCTACCCGGCTCGCCAAAACCGTGGCGTCACGGATATCGCGAACCAGGGGATGCGGAGATTCCAATGCCCCGAGAGCACTCAGGGCGCTTTGTGAGTCGCTATAGATCACAATCCGGTCTCCGAACCGGGCACGTCGCGTAATCTCCCGTAACGAGTGGTGTATTGCCACCAGCTCGGCCGTGAAGACAGACGCAGCGCCTGGTAGAGCCCCGCTGACTTCAAACAGAGGGGATACGGCGTGGAAGCCGACCCCCTCTTGGGACTTGGAGCCATCCGTATACACTGGCACGGTACCAGCGTGACACGATGTGTGCTCCAAAAAGGTCGAACGCAATACTCCCGGCGCAGTACAAGCTTTGGGAACAGAGGCGTGGCGACAAATAGCCAAATGTGGTACCCTCCAGGGTGGCGTCCTGGGCAGAACCAGGGGCGCCACCGGCCCGAGACCTATATCTACCTCTCGAAGGAGTTTCCTGGCCCTAAACCCAAAGGGCTTAGGGTATGACTGGCGTCTCTCGGCGGCATAGGCACCATCGAAATCAGCTGCGGATGCAGTGAGAGCTGTTGGCGACTGAGGGAGGCGCCGGGCTCGCGCGTACAGGCGAGTGATGCAATGCACGCGGCGCAGAGCGAGTGGCATCTCCTCAGCATCGACCAACAGGCTCTCAATGGGGGAAGTGCGGAAGGCACCGGTCGCAAGGCGAAGGCCGGTGTGGTGGATTGAATCCATCTTCCGCAATAAACGCATGGCTGCGGATGCATAAAACTCGCATCCGTAACGAGCTTCGAGCGAACAAAGGATCGATAAAAAAGTAAGGCGGTAGCCCTATCAGCGCCCCAAGTGCTGAACGTCACGGAACGGAGAATGTCCATGGCACGGGTACAAGAGACCCTAAGGCTGCGAATATGAGCCTCCCAGGTGAGGCGTCGGTCGAATACAAGACCAAGGAAACGGTGCGACTCAACCACATCCAGGCGCACCCCATTAAGAAACAAATCTGGGTCGGGGTGAAGTCGTGGATGGCGGCAGAAGTGCACCACCTTAGTCTTGGCCAAAGAAAACCGAAACCTGTGCGCTTCGGCATAGCGAGAGACGCGGTTCAATGCCTGTTGGAGTCGACGCTCCAGAGTTGGCATCTGGGCCGCGCCAAAAGAGATCGAAAGGTCGTCCACGTAGAGCGTAGCGAGAACATCTTCTGGCAGCACCGAGGTGATGTCTTTGATGCTCAGGGCAAAGAGTGCGACACTGAGGACACTTCCCTGCGGGACACCCTCTTCCTGCTCCTTTGGGGCAGAGAGGGCTTCCCCCACCCGTACGCGGAATCGACGATCTCGCAAAAATTCAGATATAAACATTATGAGGCGTCCCCTCGCCCCCATCGTGTGAAGAGTCTCCATGATACCGTATCGCCATGCGGTATCATAGGCCTTCTCCAGATCAAAAAACACCGTGGCGTAGTGCTGTCTACGAAGGAAAGCCTCGCAGACGGCATTTTCCAGTCGGAGCAGAGCATCCGACGTGGAGTGAAACTTACGGAAGCCGCACTGTGCAGAAGACAGATGGCCTCCGCTGTCACGGAAATAGGCTAATCTAACATTTACCAATTTCTCCATCAACTTGCACACGCAAGAGGTTAGAGAGATTGGGCGGAAACCGGTCGGAGTAGAGTGATCTCTCCCCGGCTTGCGAAAGGCGAGCACAGTAGCGATTCGCCAGGAGTCTGGGAGAAGACCTTCCACCCAGATCCTGTTGAACAGATCTAACAGAAAGGCCATGCCTCGCTCACCCAGGTGTCGAAGCATGGCGTACGGGACATCGTCCGGACCATGGGCGGTGTCCGCGCACGAAGCGAGAGCGGAACGCAACTCACTCACAGTAAACTTGTCGTTGAAGGGTTCTCCGCCTCTGGAGGTAAAGTCCAGCCGGCGGCCTTCCGCGACATCACGACGTGCATTGAATGCTGGCGGAGCAGCATCACGGCTAGAGAATGCGGAGAAAGCGGTCGCTAAGGATTCCGCCACGGACGCGGGGTCCGAGATTGCGGTCCCATTCTCCTGGAGAATGGGAGGGGGGGTCCTGCGAGAACTTGCCCCGAATCCTTTTGACTCGCCTCCACACCTCAGCTAAAGGGGTCTACCCATTAAGTGAAGACACGTATGCCCGCCAAGAAGAGCGGCGGGCGTGCTTCCAAATACGTAGGTGAGTCAAAAAGTTCTCAGACAAATGCCAGATTATTGAAATGTTCGATTTTGTACAAGTAAATACAGGGTCAAACACGACTTTCATGTTTTCTGAACAATTCCTACAAAATTCGTCATTCAATTTGTCGAGACTCTTTGTATTAGATGTGCTTCAAAAAGGTTACTTTTTTGAACCCATAAAATGGCAAATTTTGAGATAAGAGCGAACATTAAATTCCTGACTAAACTTGATTGGAAGCCTGTTAAGATTATTGACGCTCTACAACAGGTTTATGGTGACTCTTCGCCATGTAGAGCGGTAGTTTACGACTGGATTAAGCGCTTCAAGGGGGGCAGAGAAGAAGTTGAAGATGATCCACGTGAAGGGAGACCCTCCACCTCCATTAACCCAGAAAATGTCAAGCTTGTGAGGAATCTAGTGGATAAAGATCGCCGTATTACTATTGATGAAGTTGCCAATGCATGTGAAATCTCTCATGGCTCAGCATTTGGAATTCTAACTGAAAATCTTGGCCTGAGCAAGCTTTCAGCACGTTGGGTCCTAAAAGCGTTGCGAGAAGACCAGCTGAATCATAGGGCCAACCTTTCTTTGGCTATTTTGACCAAGATTGAAGCAAACAAGGATAGTTTTTTTGAGCGCCTCGTAACGGGAGATGAAACTTGGGTGTATCAGTTTGATGCTGAAAGTAAAAATCAATCAAAAGAGTGGCACCCAAGGGGGGCAGCAGGGCCTATCAAGTTCAAGACAGAGAGGTCCGTTAAGAAGATAATGGCTACAGTTTTTGGGGATTCGGAGGGAATTATTTTAATAGACTTCTTAGAAGGACAAAAAACTGTTACATCCAGCTATTACGAAGGAGTTTTAAGGAAGCTGAAAACTTCAATAGCCAAAAAACGACGAGGAAAGCTCCACAAGCAAATCTTGTTCCACCATGACAATGCCCCTGCACATTCGTCCAAAGCTGTGAGATCTCAGCTACGGGAATTTCGATGGGAAACTCTTGCTCATCCCCCTTATAGCCCTGATTTAGCACCCTCTGACTTTTTTCTGTTTCCAAATTTAAAGGGACACCTAAAAGGAACCCGGTTTCAATCATTAGATGAAGCAAAAAAGCAGGTCATTACTTGGTGCCAGAGACAACACCGTGAATTCTACAAAGATGGTCTTTACCGTTGGATTCATAGATTAAGAAAGTGTATAGATGTTAATGGAGCTTATGTAGAAAAATGATTACAGTATTACAGTTCGGGCGGCGCTTATAGCGCATGTAGGCATAACGCTTCTGTTTGAGGGCCGTCTCACAGTCGGCCGACCCCCATGGGAGTGGTCGGCGTGCAAAACAGCCAAACGTCCTAGGAATACTAGTCAGGCCCACGGCGATGAGGTTGCCGGAGAAGAACTCAACGGCCTCATCTACCGACCTAAACTCCTCGACTGAGATTGAGAATTCAGTCATTTCCTGAAATGCAGGCCACCTCGCCCGTGCCAAGCACCACCGAGGTGGTCTCTCAGGCGGCAGTTGCCCTTAAAATGATATTTGAATGGGAAAGTGATCACTACCATGGAGGTCATCGACCACCCCCCAATCAAAATCAGGCTGTGCATCCGAAGAGCACAAAGATAGGTCAAGGCAAGAAAATGAAGCGGTTCTCGGACAGTGATGCGTAAACTCATCCACGTTTAGGACGCCCATCTCAAGCTCTTCGATCAGATCGGCAAGGACTTGTCCCCTGGGATTTATGGAGTAATCTCCCCAGAGAGGATGCCTGCCGTTCAGATCTCCAAGCAAGAGATAGGGCCTCGGCAACCGTGCCACGACGCGGCGGAAGTCCCCCGCGTCGAAGTCAGTTGACGGTGGAATGTACGCAGAAATGATAGTATACCTCCTATCCAGGTGCAGCTGCACAGCCACTGCCTGAAAGGAGGTATCTAAAGAGAAAGGAAGAACGGAGACATCATGCCGGGTGTAAACCTCGCATCCCACAGCCCGGCCATCCCGCGGTGGTGGGGTCGCAAGACCCTTATACCCCGGGAGGGCAGGCAGCGGGCACGCGCCTAGCATGGTCTCCTGAAGAAAACTAGCTAACGGGGAACGGGACGAAACGAGCCTCCGTAGCTCCTCCCAGTTAGGCCGGAGTCCACGGCAATTCCATTGAAGGAATATGCCCTCCAGGCCTAGCTCGGAGGAGACGCGGGGGCCCTTCTCGAATTGAAGACCCTCACGGGAATGGCCGTACGCTTCCCGGGGGCAGAACCCCGGGCGCTGTTGGCCGGACAAAGCGCTGAAGGCGCTGTCGCCTTCGAGGACTTATTGGGGGAGGTTGGGCTCGCCATGCGAGTCTTTTCCTCCCTCCGCCTTGAAACCTTAGGCGGGCGTTGCGGCTTCGGAGACGGGGGGCCCTCTTTTCGAGGAACCACCGTCTCCGAGCCACTCGCTCCACCTCGGGGCGTGGGCGAAGGGGCCGAAGCTCCTTTGTTGCTGTCCTCCTTTCGGGGAACAGCTTTAGGAACCCCGGAAGATGGCCTAGCGACCATCTTCAGGGGTGTTGCCTCCTGTGAGTCTAACGACTCGGTGGAGGCGCGTGGCCGATGTCATCGAGGCTCCACCCTGTGCACTTTTGGTCTTTGTCATGGTCAGGAGCTCCGTACCCTGGGAAGCAGAGGGCCCGGGTGTGCCGATCTTGGCTTGGTCGCTTGCCAAAGTGGCAGCAGACCCATCCGTCCCCGTAGCCCCCGCGGATTGAGAGGAGCCCCGAGTCTTCTTCGTCTTTTTCGTCCTTTTCTTTTTTGGAGAGGAGGGCGGGGAATGAACCCGCTTCTCACCCCCGCTGGTAGAAGCCCCCAGGCCAGATGGACTGGCCTCAGCCAGGTCCTTCTCCAAAATGGAGAAGGTCCTGGTGGTCGCAGGGGCATCATCCGGAGGAGATCCCTTCCCTCCTTGTACTGCCTGAGAATCCACAGCCGTTTGATGAGGACCTTGCATAGGGGCGGATTCGGGTTCGGTGCTTGGCGCCGAGCCCGGATTTTCCCCCATGGAAGGCCCTACCTTCTGAGGCTGGTTTTCCTCAAGGAACATGTCTATCACAGGAGGGGCCTCCAGTTGGCCATCCCCTCCCAGGACATCACAGGTCCCCTTGGCAGCGTCATAAGTCTTTAGTGGGGAGGGACAGGCCTTGAACCCGGCAAGGTTTAATATTTTTGCCAGCAGGTCTTTTGAGGGAAGCGACCGAAGGGGCCTGGCTTCCCTCTCCCCCCTAAGGGGGTTTGCCCTACCGAGCCGCTTGTACGAGGGGCGGTCGGCAATGGGCTGCCTGCTGGCTTTCTTGGCAGTCCCCTTAGAAAGCAAAGGAGGGACTGCCGCTGGAGATAGGGAGGTGCCCTAGAGCACCTCCAGAGAAAGGGGTGAGGGGGAGTCCCCTACACCCGTAGGCGTAGGAGAGGAGTAAGCCTCCTCTCCGGTTAAAGAGGTATGGAGGGTCCCCTGCGCAAGCACAGGGGGGGGGGGACCTCCATCTTTTCTGTGGAGCTGCACGAGGGCGGCTCCGTTGTTTTAGGGGGAATTAAGGGGAGATGTTTTTTTTATCATCATTGGGCATGGTGACCCTCTTTGTTTTACGGGACGCAATCGCTCACCACCTCTTGCAGTAGCCCGCACTGCAAGAGGTGCTTACAGGCCCGGCAGAGCCAGGCGCCGCCATTTGGGACCACCCCTCCCGCCTGGTGGCCTGGCAGTCCTTCGGCATGGCGGCTCCAACTTAGACACGGCGTAAAACAGATAGAATGTGTAGAGGAGAGGAAAAGGGATGTGAGGAAGGTATGGGTGGGGATGAAGCAGGTTGTTAAAAAACCCCCATCCCGAACCGGAGCTGAGGGGTTAGGGAACAATGTCTCCTCCCCCCTCAGCCCCCATCCGGGGTGGTTGGCTTGAGAAGAAGGTCAGCATTCTACCCTGTGAAATTAGAGGCTGACCAGAGAAAGTTGTGGGAGAGGTTGTATGAAAAGCGACGAGGTAGGGGAGAAATCGGGCTATCTGAAGGAAGGAAGAGAGGCTAAGCTGGGGCCGGACGGAGCGCTGGATCCCGCCAGCACGGCGGCCAGGATGGCAAATCGCCGCGCCCCTTACGGGGGGGGAAGAGGGGGGAGCCCTGGTTTTAGCCGGGGCTGGGTATGAACCCTTTTTGCTGCCAGCTTTACCATGGGAGCCTCATGGTCGGCCAGCTCTAGGGTGATGTCCTCAATGGAGTAGTCAATGAGTTCCCTCGCATAAACTACTCCTTTCACAAAGTTCATGGTAGAGTGCGGCGTCACACTCACCGGGGTGCCATGAAGTGTCCCAAGAACACTTATCTTGGCCGCTTTGGCGGGATTCGCCGCATTCACCAGAAGGCTCCCGTCCGAGAAACAGGTCACCTTCGGCTCTTTACCGATTGCAGTAGCCCGCACTGAAAGAGGTGCTTACAGGCCCAGCAGAGCCAGGCGCCGCCATTTGGGACCACCCCTCCCGCCTGGTGGCCTGGCAGTCCTCTTGGCCGCTTTGGCGGGATTCGCCGCATTCACCAGAAGGCTCCCGTCCGAGAAACAGGTCACCTTCGGCTCTTTACCTCTTGCAGTAGCCCGCACTGCAAGAGGTGCTTACAGGCCCGGCAGAGCCAGGCGCCGCCATTTGGGACCACCCCTCCCGCCTGGTGGCCTGGCAGTCCTTCAGCATGGCGGCTCCAACTTAGACACGGCGTAAAACAGATAGAATGTGTAGAGGAGAGGAAAAGGGATGTGAGGAAGGTATGGGTGGGGATGAAGCAGGTTGTTAAAAAAAACCCATCCCGAACCGGAGCTGGGGGGTTAGGGAACAATGTCTCCTCCCCCCTCAGCCCCCATCCGGGGTGGTTGGCTTGAGAAGAAGGTCAGCATTCTACCCTGTGAAATTAGAGGCTGACCAGAGAAAGTTGTGGGAGAGGTTGTATGAAAAGCGACGAGGTAGGGGAGAAATCGGGCTATCTGAAGGAAGGAAGAGAGGCTAAGCTGGGGCCGGACGGAGCGCTGGATCCCGCCAGCACGGCGGCCAGGATGGCAAATCGCCGCGCCCCTTACGGGGGAGGAAGAGGGGGGAGCCCTGGTTTTAGCCGGGGCTGGGTATGAACCCTTTTTGCTGCCAGCTTTACCATGGGAGCGCCCGGGTTGGGTAGAACCCGCAGAAGGGCTCCGAATGGGCGTGGAAACAACCGTGCTTGTTGGCCTGGATGGGCCAGGAGCAGAGGGTGCCTTTGTAACTATTGAGGCATATGACGTCTCAGGCAGAGCCGGGCGCGCCAGGACCAAGTCCTTAGCCTCGCGGAATGAGTCTATCCTGGGCCTGAACGGCCAGGATTTCTTTCTCAAGGAGATATGCACCACATTGCTTCGAAGAAGCAGGGTGCGGCTCTCCGCAATTGACACACTTGGCCACACACGATTTGGACTTATCATGTGCGACCTGGAGCAATTTACACAGACTTCATGACCCCGACTTTGCATGTCTACATGAGCAATTCGTATGGCCGCTTCGGCCATACAGTAATAGCACCGCCGCGGCAGTGGCACGAATGCTTTCATGCGGTAGCGGTACCAACCCGCAAGCACCGACTCAGGGAGCTTGTCACAGTCGAATGTGACGAAGAGTGTAGGGGTGGGTCTCGAGGCCCCACCCTGTTTTCTCATCACATGTTCAACCTTGACCGCCTCATGGTTGGCCAGCTCTAGGGTGATGTCCTCAATGGAGTAGTCAACGAGTTCCCTCGCATAAACTACTCCTTTCACAAAGTTCATGGTAGAGTGCGGCGTCACACTCACCGGGGTGCCATGAAGTGTCCCAAGAACACTTATCTTGGCCGCTTTGGCGGGATTCGCCGCATTCACCAGAAGGCTCCCGTCCGAGAAACAGGTCACCTTCGGCTCTTTACCAATTGCACTAGCTAATCCTTTCCTCTGATGGATCATGTTGCCCTTGGACAACATGGTGCCATCAGTGGAGCGAATAACGAGGAAGCGCTTGAAGCCAGCGGGCTCGAAAACGCCCTGAGGCTCCGCCCAGTGCACTCTTGGTCTTAGTCACGGGCTCTGCACACGGGGGGGTAGAGGGGCTGGATGTGCCGATCTTGGCTTGGTCGCCTACCAAAGTGGTAGCCGACCCATCCATCCCTGCAGCCCCCGTGGATGGAGAGGAGCCCCGAGTCTTCTTTGTCTTTCTTGTCTTTTTATTCTTCTTTTTAGGAGAGGAGGGAGGGGAATGAACCCGCTTCTCACCTCCACCGACAGAAGCCCCCATGCCAGATGGACCGGCCTCAGCCAGGTCCCTCTCCAAAATGGGGAAGGTCCTGGTAGTCGTAGGGGCACCAGTCGGAGGAGATCCCTCCCCTCCTTGTACTGCCTCGGAGCCCTCAGCCGTTTGAGGAGGACCTTGCATAGGGGCAGATTCGGGTTCGGTGCTTGGCGTCGAGCCCGGATTCCCCCCCATGGAAGGCCCTACCGTCTGAGGCTGGGGCTCCTCAAGGACCATGTGTGTCACAGGAGGGGCCTCCAGTTGGCCATCCCCTCCCAAGACATTGCAGGTCCCGTTGGCAGTATTGTCACTAGTCTTTTGTGGGGAGGCAAGGGCCTTAACCCTGGCAAGGTTCAATATCCTTGCCAGCAGGTCCTTTGAGGGAAGCGACTGAAGGGGCCTGGCTTTCCTCTCCCCCCTAAGGGGGTTTGCCCTACTGAGCCGCTTCTATGGGGATCAGCTGGCTAAGGGCTGCCTGCTGGCTTTCTTGGCAGTCCCCTTGGAAAGAAAAGAGGGGACTGCCGCTGGAAAAAGGGAGGCGCCTGAAAGTACCTCCAGAGAAGGGGGTGAGGGGGAGTCCCCTGCACCCGTAGGCGAAGGAGAGGAGTAAGCCTCCTCTCCGGTTAGAGAAATATGGAGGGTCCCCTGCGCAAGCACATGGGGGAGGACCTCTATTTTTTTGCTGGAGCTGCCCGAGGGCAGCTCCGTCGCTGTTTCAAGGGAAGTTGAGGGTTGGGGTTTTTTTTTGTTGTACATACATAGGCATGGTGACCCTCTTTTTTATACGGGATGCAATCGCACATCACCTCTCGCAGTAGCCCGCACTGAGAGAGGTGTTTAAAAGCCTGGCAGAGCCAGGCACCGCCATTTGGGACCACCCCTCCCGCCTGGTGGCCTGGCAGTCCATCGACATGGCGGCTCCACCTTAGACACGGTGTAAAACAGATAGAATGTGAAGAGGAGAGGAAAGAGGATGTGAGGAAGGTATGGGTGGGGATGAAGCAGGTTGTTAAAAACCAGCCACCCCAGACCGGAGCTCAGGGGTTAGGGAACATTGTCCCCTCCCCCCTCAGCCCCGATGCGGGACGTTTGGCTGAGAGGAAGGTCAGCATCTACCCTGTGAAATTAGAGGCTGACCAGAGAAAGTTGTGGGAGAGGTTGTATGAAAAGCGAGGGAACAAGTGTTTTGAAGGAAGAAGAAGAGGCTAAGCCCCTTACGGGGCAAAACAATATAAAACAAGTCACAAAATTATCAGAGGAATAACACAAACCACCCCCATATTAGATTTCAAGTTGAAACAAAACTTGTACCAAATTGGGTACATATGATAGAAACTTAACACTTAATTTGCACTAAAACCATCCTAACCAAACACCACTTCATAATAAAACCAGAGCCACTAACACTCAAAAAGTACCACCATCACACTAATAGTAACTCTAATACAATAAACTACCACCTCACCCCAAAACAAGCTGATAAAAAGTTTGGTAAACCTAAGGATCCATGGCCTGGGCTCGCCTCTGAATTTCATCAGTCCTGGAACTGGGGGGATATCATGGCAATGATACCAAGTTTCAATCAATTTGGGGGGGGGGTACAGATCCCCAGTATATAAGTAATCATAATTGTTTATAGAATAATTAAACATTTTTTTTTTTTTAGTTTTATTTAACCAAATCTTTTCTGCAACTATAATCGTTTCTGCGAAAATCAATGTGAGGGGACTGATGTCACTTAATCTTTTTTATTATCCTCATTTGTAGTCATTTTTATTTGTCAATATATTTTTTCCCATTTTACTATTTTTAATACCATTTTTATACATTTAAATATACTTAGCTAGATCTTTTAGAGGAACTAGTTTTTGTGGAGCCTTTTGGTGGATGAGAGAAATTTCATGTGGCAATTTCAGTTTCAACATGGATTCATTGGCTACAAGTTTCCCTTCGTCTATTATCAAACTTTCTGGTTTATTTTGGAATCAGGAAAAGTTATTAACATTTTTTGGTGAGCATAATTTGATTAAAGTTACAACCGATTGTGAAGTTTGTGGTCAGGCATTAGCAGTCAGATAATTATGAATTTATATATGCAAAAACAAAACTGGCACCAGCAATCGCCATTATTTAAAAATGTGAATTAAAGAAAGATGCAATGCTTTCCTCGCTACTATTTCAGAGCTATACCCACCTCAATAAAGTAAGTGAACAGCATTTTCCATTTGGTTACTTTCGGGGGGTTTTTTGTTTTGTTTTTTTTACAAAAATGGTGCCTGTAGATTTTAACTGACTCAAACGCACAGGAATATTCATGCGCAGGTGAACAAAACATAAACGCAAATTGGTACCAATAGATTCAGCTGAAAAAAATAACTTTTTTGGGCGTGCCACCGATCTTCAAGTTTACCAAAAGTTCTTTACTAGCCTAACCCGCAGATTAAACAACTTCCTGAAGAACAGCTGAAATAAACCACCTCCCCATATAGACAAATCAATGTGCACAGGCTACTTCCGTCCCAACTAAAATCAGGCCACTCTACCATTCTTCCAAAATATAAGCACAGAATATGGTAAACATTACGATTGGAGACACGAACGATGGGACGCAAACTATTTCATCTGTGTTCCAATATGTTTCACCTTTTTGGAGTAAATTCAAGAGGACTGCTTGTGGGGGGGTTTACCACTGCCGGGGCACCCCCTTATGATGAACTTGAGTTTCAATAAATTGGGAGGGTCTGGGGGGCACAGCCCCCCAGTATATAATCATAATTGTTTATAGAATAATGTTCTAACGTTTTTATTTAGCCAAATCATTTTGTTTTTCACTTGATATCTTTTTATTATCCTCACTTGTAGCCATTTTTATTTGTCAATATATTTTTCCCATTTTACTATTTTTATTACCTTTTTTATACATTTAAATATACTTAGCTAGATCGTGTAAAGGAACTGTCTGTGGAGCCTTTTGGGTGGAGGAAAGACGACTTTTAGGCAGCAAATTCAGTTTTAACATGGCTTCCATATGTGCAATTTGCCCTTCATCTATTATCAAACTTTCTGCTTTATTTTCATATTGAGGAAAGTTGTTAACATTTTTGGACAATCATAATTTGCTTAAAGTTAAAATTGATTGTGAAGTTTGTGGTCAGGCATTAGAGATTAAAAATAATTATGAATTTAGATGTACAAAAACTAAACATGACTCAAGTGGTCGCAGTTATTTTTTAAAAAATCAGCATTGAATGGGAGTTTTTTCTCAAAGTCCGGGCTCTCTGTAGAAACTATTCTGCAAATTATTATTGGGTTTTGGTAAACCAATTGACATTAAAAGTTCTATCCAATCAAATCAAAGTTTCACAACAAAACTGATTGGTTTAGTTTCTGCAGAGAGGTCGCTATTCACTATTGTGAACAAAATAGGCAGAAGATTGGCTGCAAGGGGAAATTTGCAAGAAATTCAATCCTGAAATACAGATGAAAAACCAACCGGTTCAACGACTATCTTGCAAACGCCATTTTCTGCAAAAGATTCCCTTTTACCAATTAGGGAAATAAAGAAAGATTCCACTCTTTCCTCATCACCATTTCAGAAGTATACCCAATGCAATAAAGTAAGTAGACAGCGTTTTTCATTTAGTTATTTTCGGGCATTTTTTTTTACAAAAATAGTGCCGGGTATATTTGAACTAGGACTCAAACACGCATGAATATGCATGCGTGGGTGAATGAAACATACACGCAAAAAATATACTTTTTGAGTACACCGCCGATCTTCATATTTACCCAGAAAAAAAACTTGCCTTAAAACCAATGTGGGTCCAATGTAACCTAAAGCAAAATGACAAAACACCCACTCCTTGAAAGCCTAATCTCAAACAAGGATGAAACTCGCTGAATAACTTCAATGGATTCACTGGGAAAATGATGGGGGGAAGATGTTCCTGGCATCTATCAGCCTCACAGAAGAGAAGTAGCAAAGAAAAAATATAATATCCTATGAACTATCAAGGAATAAGCAATATAAGAACTTGTAGCCTGGCACGAAACCGGCTTCCAGTAACAAAACAGATATACAAATAACCAAATGCATATACGTATAATCTATAAATTAGCAGCCGAGCAGCTTATCTTCAACTTTACCAAAGTTGAGTTTGGTTTGGTTAGGTAAGGTTAGTGCTTTATAACCATCATTCTTTTTGCAAAATGCAAATCTTGGCTGAAAATTGCTGTTTTTATGTTAGCTGTACTCAGATAAATGTGAAGCTAACTCAAGGGTAAGCCTAAAAATGTTAGAGAAATACATTTTATGGCCAAAAATTGTTGTGAGGATGTTCTGGAAATTTAATGTAAACAAGTGAGCAAATTTGCTTAAGTCTGACTCAAAAAAATAGTTAAATGCATGTGTAGACATTAGCATTTCAAGGTGGCATCATACAAGAATTACAGGTTTTAGTAGCCTAAAATTTATGGAAAATAAAAATTAACAAAACAAATGCGCAAGCATAAATTAAGAGTCTTGGCAATTTGAGATGGTTTATGGAAAAATTCTTGAGTTGAAATACTGAGGTTTTATAAATTTATAAAAGGTGATACGCCCTCTCTGCCATTGGAATATAACTCCTAGAGATCTATTACAATGATCCAAAGTATTACTGGCTTTAGTTGTCTAAAATGGGTGTGCTATTCTATTTCAAATTACCAATTTCTTACCTCATCTTTCAGTAGCCTCTATAAAATAACTATTGTGCTCAGATAAATGTGAAGGTAACTCAATTAATTCTAATTAATCAAGGTCTTAAGTTTTCTTTTTATTAAATAAAATTAAACCTTACATTATCCTTAAAATTGTTGAATCCATTGATTGTATTTTTTATATGATTTTTCATATATATAGCATCATAATTTCTCATTTTGCCCAATACAAAGTTTGAGTAGTATAAAACCTGGGGAAAAAAGTGATATTAAAACCAATACTTATTCAATCAGTATTTATTAAATCTTTCTCATATTTTTGTTTAAGTGAAAAACAATGGAGAAATCTATGTTAGAAAATTTCTTGAAAAGGGGAAGGAAAAAAAGTGTATGTACAGTTTGTGAGGAGGGGTTTACATAATCGAGATAAGAGTACTCTTGTGGCCCAGGGGATGGAAAGGCAGGTATCTTTGCAGACACTGCCCTTGCACAATTACAAAGGCACCTGTGACATACTTTCTGTCTATCTGTATTCATTCTATCCTCTTAATCTGCCACACTGCTAACATTTATTACTACAAAATCATTAATTCTTCTCTGGTTTCCATAGTCATTGCTACTATATAATAAAGAACAAAACATATAGATATATATAAGGTCAGGTAAGGGTAATAGTAAGAATTCCTCACACAGGTCAGCTCTCAAGATTATGACATCCTATCTCTAACAGAAATTAAACCAAAGATTGGGCATATACTGGATCCACAAATCATCATGATACCAGGCTTCGACCTGTTCATTAGAGATCTATCTGGTCGAAACATCAGAGGAATGTACATATATGTCAAATCAATCCACAAAACAAGGCAGATCCCCCCCCCTAGTATGTCAACCCATATATGGATAGCACATGGATAACAATGCAGGGACTCAACAACTTCAAACTCCTCATGGGGTGCATATATAGAAGTGGGAGCCCGACTGTGGCAGAAGTCTATGATGCCAACCTGTATTTTTTTTATTCATTCATTGTGGTACAACCCATCTGGCAACTTATGCCCTATCTGGCGACTGCCTACTTTGGCATAAGTTGCCGTACACAACACAGCCTAGTACTAGGCTATATTTAAAAACAATTAATATGTAACTAACAAATAATGATAAAAAAGAACAAGGGTTAAAAAAAAAATGAGAAAAAGAAAAAGAAGGAAGCATGCTCTGGTATTGGGAATAGGCCCACCTCCCCTCGGCACAGGAACATGCAACCTACAAAAAGAAACAAAAAAGGCCAAATAAAGTTGGAGGCAAAAAGTCGTAAAGTCTACAAGTCAGTGTGCACAAACTTGTCCTGAGTAAAAGGGACAAGCGGTAGCGCCCCTGCTCATCCTGGTACTGGGACAGGTAACATGAGTGAAGATCACTCAGACTGGGACATTCAACAAGAATGTGTGGAACAGTCTGGGGGACGATGCAGTTGTCACAGTAAGGCGCAGCAAGCACTCTTCATCAATTGGCGGTGTGTCCAATTCGGAGACGACAGAAAGCAACCTGAAGCAGGGGCGTCATTGAGGGGTAGGTCCCTGGGATCAGTCGCAGAGCAATGGCACGCAAGTTTAGATTCCCCTTGACCGTTTCCCATCTTCTGTCATGCAGTGGAATTTTCAATTTAGTGGACTTTGTAAATTAGCAGACGTCACAAATAGGTGGAATTTGTAAATTAGTAGCTTGGGGAAATTAGTGGAATTTGTAAAGTAGTGAAATATGGATATTAGTGGAATTTAGAAATTAGTGGATGTTGCAATTTAGTAGACTTTGCAAAATTAGAGGGAATGAGCTTTGGAGGAAGGGAAGCAAATATCAGTCACTTCCTCTTAGAATGTAATGCTCTCAAAAATGAAAGAAACCTTAAAATACAAGACCCGATAAATATCACAAACCTAGAAAAGATTGGAAAAATATTATTTGATAAAAAAATCAAGAATTAAACAAAGAAACTGTATATAGAAGATGGAAGAGTCAGCAAAGGTAACAACATATTTTAACTACAAAGAACAAATCCCAGATAAAAAGGATAAGCCGGACACCTAATATGTTCATGCTTGGAAGTAACAATGACCAGGATGACACCGGATAGTATTTAACATGATCATAATTAAATAATAAGTGCTACCAGTCTCCTTAAAATAAATACAAAAGTGCCAATGCAAAGGCAATACTTCAAACTGAACTGAACTGAAATTAAGAGGAATTCGCAAATTAGTGGAATTAGTGCAAATTAGTGGGAGCCTTTTACAGACCACCTGGACAGACCACCAGGGAAATAAGGAAAGGATATGAAGTAGATACAGTTATTCTTGGTGACGTTAATTTAAATTCTGTGGACTAGGAAAATATGATAGGAAGTTGTAAGTTTATAAAATGCTTTGAGGATAATTTTTTGACTCAATTTGTTAATAAGCCAACAAGGGGTACCAATATCTTAGATCTGGTTCTTTCAAATGATGATCCCTTGGTTCAGAAATTGACTGTCGGGAAAGCATTGGGAAATATTGATCATCAGATAGTTCATTTTAACTTGAGAATAGTGAAAGGTGGAACATCAATAAACTCCAAATTTTTATAGGGGAGATTACGATAAATTACAAAACTTGCTATATCAGATTAGGTGGGATATAGAATTCAGAGGGAAGAATACTTATGAGATGTGGGACACTTATAAGACTATACTAAACATAGTCCAGGAGAATTGTATTCCAATGAAGGCTATTAGGAAGAAATGTAGGAAAATTTCTGAGAAGAAAAGGGCATTCCATATATTACAGAGAGAAAGTACTTTTGACAATTTAAATCATTATAGGTTGACCAGAAATGAGCTAAATAAGATTATTAAGAAGAGCAAAAGGGCGGCAGAAATTAATTTAGCTCAAAATAATAATAAAGATCCAAGAAAATTCTTTAGCTATTATAAAATTAATAACAAATCTAAGTGATAAAATAGAGCCTATTAGATATGAAGGGGTTTTGAAAGAATCTGATAAGGAAATGGTTGAGGTTCTTAATGATCATTTTTCTTGAGTATTTACACAAGAGAATCAAGATAGATTAATTGATGATAATTCTAGGTCAAGGTAAGTAGTGTTAAATATCATTAATGTGAACAGGAAAATAATTAAAGGGCTTAATTGGAGTTAAATACTAGTAAGTCATCTGGACCTGACAACATTCATTCTAGGTTACTCAAAGAAGGTGTAGATAGTATTGCTGTAGCCCTTGAGAAGATATATACTAGATCACTAGAGTTTGGATTAATATTTAATGATTGGAAATTAGCAAATGTAGTGCGAATTTTTAAAAAGGGAAGTAAAGAGGTTAATAAATGATGCTCAGCATGGGTTTAGAAGAGATAGATCATGTTTAACAAATTTACTGGATTTTATGGATTATGTTGCTAAACAATTAGATAAGGGACAGAATGTTGATGTAATTTACTTAGATTTTAGCAAAGCTTTTGATAAGGTTCCACATAGGAGACTAGTTCACAAATTAAAAATGCATGGGATATGTGCTGAATGGGGTGAGGTCACAGTCAAGAAATGTTATCAGTGGCCTACCTCAAAGAAGTTGAGGGTAGCTTTAAAGTGCAGTGACTTAAATTTAAGTTATTAGCTTGGGCTCAGAAGTGCCAAATGACTTTTAAGGGCACCGTTTACTGAATTTGGTCAAAAAAATTCATTTTTTTTTATTTGCTATTTTATAAGAGCATTGTATTGCTCATTCGATCAACCAACTGCCAGGCGCATGACGTGCCCCTACGCCCGTATACGCCTGTCAATTAAAGGGACGGTCATTTAATTAAATACCCCACATGCAAGACCCTCTTATTTGTTTGGCTTTGTTTTCCTTGTATTTCTTCATATTTTCTATTTTTTTGTGTGTGCATTTTTTTATCATTGATACTATTGTACGATAATTTGCACGAGCTATCGCTTGCTGCCAGGGGTATTGGCCGAAAGCAGAAAAAATTTACATACTCATCTACCTATCAGTGTAATCTTACTTTTGCCAAGCACCCTGTGTCGCGCTAAGTGTTTATAAAGCTATAGTTTGTTCATTTCCTTTACTATTTTTTATACAAAAATAAGTGATTATAATACGTAATGGGTAAAGTGAGTGAGAAAAAAAGAAAAAATTCGTCATTGCAACGCGATCGTGCCATAAAAAGATAGCAAAAAGATAAACCTTTAGAAGCCTCTGACTCCGTTAGTTGTGATAGCGCTCAAGGCGATTGTAGCGATCGAGCCCCTATTTTTTCCATCCCCCATGATAAACATGATACTGCAGCAAGTTACAGACATTCCTTATTGCAAAAGGAGTTGAGGGAAGACTTTCCTACAAGTGATAGTAGCGGTACTATTATGATATCCTTGCAGAGGTTGCTAACTTTGCTTAGTCTTATAAAATGCGAGTGTGGCAACGAAGTTACGTCCAAAGTGATTAGCAACTATTTTGACTGCACAATAAAAGTTACATGTAGCGATTGTGATGAAATTGTGCATTATTCTGAACCAAGAAAGTGCCAAGATACTGACGCTTTTGAATTGAATATTGCATATGTCTATCATTCTATCTCAGAAGGCTATGGGCGGGCAGGTTTGCCACGTCTCGCGGCTGCAATAGGTGTGACAGAACTTGGAACAAATTCTTTCATGAAACATGCGAGATACTTGTATGAAAAAATGGGCAGTTACTTCAAAGAACAAGAGAGTGTGACAAAGGATTGTGTTAGGAAAGCCTATGCAAATGTAGGAAAAGATATCAATGAAGAAAAGATCCATGCTGATATTAGTTTTGATGGCACATGGCTCACAAGAGGCCATAAAAGCCACATTGGTGCTTCTTTTGTGATGGATATATATTCTGGCATGGTGTTGGACCATGAAGTCCTGAGCAATTTTTGCGCAGCATGCATCAGCAAAAGAAAAAAATCACAAGAAACTTTTGAAGAATGGAGCAAAACAGTTCATTTAGGAAAGTGCCAAGCTAACTTTCAAGGTTTGTCTGGGGCCATGGAACCAGAAGGAGCTGTCAGAATGTGGCAGAGAAGTGAAAAGAAAGGCTACCGCTATGTAACATTCCTCAGTGATGGAGACTCAAGTTCTTACAAGGCTGTATGCAACATGAACAATGGGAATGGTCCATATGCTAGCCAGAGTGTTCTCAAAGAAGAATGTATAAACCATGTCCAAAAACGAATGGGCACACGGCTTAGGAAACTAAAAAACGAATTAAAAGAGGACAAGACGACCAAAGCAGGAAAAGTAATGAAGAAAAGCTTAGTTGGTGGTAGGCATCAACTAACAGACAAACAGATTGATGCTTTCCAAAGATACTATGGAAAAGCTATCAGGGATAGCATTGGCACCAATATGGTAACAATGAAGCTCAAAATAATGTCAGGATTTTGGCATGCCATTTCCAGAGATGGTGATGGCAATCATTATCATATACACTGCGATTCTTCTTGGTGTGTCTTCAAAAAGGCAAAAGAAGAAGATAAGCCTCTTCCTTCCCACAATACAATGAAGAACTACATAAGGGTTGAAAAAAAATATGAAGATAGAATAAGGGAAATCTTTTTTGATTTATCTAGCCCTGCCCTCCTTGAAAGGTGCCTGAGAGGAGAGAGCCAAAATAGAAATGAAAGTTTTCATTCTAAGCTTTGGCATCACCAAAACAAAGCAAAGTTTGCGGGCCTTCATAGAGTGATATTTGTTACTCAACTCACCATACTTGATCACAATTTTGGATATGTGGCCAATAGATTTCTTGAATATCTTGGTTTTTATACAACGTCAGCCAGTTTGTTAGCAAAGAAGAGAATGGACAGAGAAAAATTGAAATCCCCAAAGGCCCCAACGAAACCAAAGAAGAAATCTGGGTCACTACCAGGTCCTGATTACCAGCCTGGTAACTTCTAAAGCATTTCCTGGCAACAATGAGGTGGGTGGGCTCCACTGATACCCTAAGAATATGTTATTTCCATACTAAATATATATTATCTATTTATAAAAAAGTAATTAGTATGAAAAAAACAGGGGACCAGGAGCCTTGGGCACTTTAGAGATTTCTAGCTGCAAGAGAGAACTCTCCTTCCATAGACAGAAATGATGTAAAATGGTCAGAAATTACCTAAAGAAACTCTCTATCAACCTCATAAGGAATGTTAAATGAATTATGTAAGTAAATATTTGAATTTGGGTTACTTTAAATTAATATTCGTCGAATATAGAAAAATGTTTACAGAAAAAGGCTTTTTCTCAAAACTTAATTTTTTAGTATAAAGAGTTTAATAACTTTTTTAGTAATTGACCGAATTTGAAATTTTTTTTTGGCATAATAATCAGCACATATGACTTTACATTTCACGGCATTTTAATTTATTTATTCCTTCAAATATATTTTTGGAAAAGCCATAAACCTCAAATTTTTGCCATAAAAAAATTATAATATTTCAAAATTTAATAAAATTATTGTAAACAAAGCTATGTCTACAAAAATGCCGTGAAATTTAGTTTGTTGTGTTTATGAGGTGCCATTAATAGTAATATGCTGTACTATTAATAGATTAAAAGTTATTAGGGTTTTTCCAAATGGACCAAAATTTTAAAAAAAAATAAATAAATAAAAAAATACATGAGTCAGAGTCAAATTTATAACTTAGAGACGTCATACAGCTACTAATACATATTGTGTATAAATTTTATTTGCCTACGATAAAAAATAAGAGAGTTATTAGCGAAAAACTGAAATCGCGGCTGACGCGGTAAACGATGCCCTTAACCTTAAGAAATGCAAAGTTCTTAACATGGGAAGGGATAATAGGAAATTTAGCTATTAAATGGATGGGCATTGGCTGAATTCTGTGGAGGATGAGAATGACTTAGGCGTAGTAGTAGATAGGTCACTGAAGTTTTCAAAGCAGTGTATTGAAGCAAAAAATAGAGCAAATAAGGTGCTAGGATACATTAACAGGAACGTTAGCTACAAGAGTAAAGAGGTTATCCTTAAACTCTACAACTCATATGTTAGGCCACATTTAGAGTATTGTATACAAGCATGGTCACCACATTTTAGACATGACATCAACCTGCTAGAGTCAGTACAAAGGAGGATGTTGCAAATTTCCTGTTTAATTTTTAATTATGAACTTGGTCACTGGGAACAATTTGAACAAGAAATTGCAGGAAGAATAATTAAATTAAATTTTAAATGAAAAAAAATGGCTGTAATATAAGGTGGTTATTAAATATCCCATTCACAGTGTCTAAGTATAATATGCTTAAAGGATCCTAATAGGTAGCTATTATTAATAAATGACAGCTAAATATATACTTAGCCTGTGAAATGGTGATTACTCTTGATCTTGGAGCAAGATAATGGCTTATTTATCCATTAATATTTATGAGACTTAAATCAAAATAGCTAAGTTATTACCATATGGCTTTGCACACAGTATGAACCAAAACTTGATAACTAGCAGAAATTTTAGTAGATATTTAACGGGGGTCTGTTTTCACATCTTGACACCGAGTCGTAGTAGCAGAAAAGAAAATGACTGCTTCTCGGTACACCCAATGCTGTGCTAGGTGGCAACTCGAAACAGTACTTTTGCAAAACACAACGACAACCATTTATTAAAAGTTAATTAAACCAAACCATTATTACTACTACTCCCAACTTACTTAATATAACAAGGAAACTAAATTAAAAAGAATGTTTATTTACAATTCCCACATTTGTTTCCAGGAGTAAAAAATTTACGACTTCCTGAGGTCGAAAAGAAGAATAAAAATTATTGCAATAAATTAATCATGCGTCTCTAATTTTCATTAATCCAATCTTTCATCACATTAAATATTAACACCATTATAAACCCCATACTTTATTAACCCCCTCCCCCTGTCATTTCCTCACCTTTTTACGATTCTCGGACTCACGGAAGAATTATTCTAAAGCTCATTCATTCTCCAGGGCAAAAAACAGTTATATGTCACCAAGGTCTTTCAGTGTTTACCACTGTTGTTGCGACTTCCTTTTGTCCTTACTGGACTCTTTGAGACAGTGTACTTACTGGTCCCTTCTTATTAAAGGTTTTGGGTTCTGTATCAAGATTTTTTTAATTCAGGTTTAGTATTATGCGATTCATTTTCTGTTATTTTATCATTACACCTAATTTCTAGTGGATACAATTTATTAATGGTGCGTATTATGCTACCTAATCTAGTTTTTAATTTTGCTCTTCTTACCACACCATCTTGGCCCTTATATAATTCCTGTATTAAACCCAATGACCAGTTTTCACAGTTTTTATCAGAATGTATCAACACTACTTCCCCTTTCTCAATACCACTACCTATACCATCATCCCCACCTTTATTATTTACACAATCTATGAGAGAGACTAAATAATTCTGTTTCCACTGTTCAAACCATTGTTTTCAAATTTTAGATAATGTATAGTATCTTATACTCAGTGGAACAGTTTCCATAAATGTAGGATCCTCTATTTGAGGTGACGTGGTTATTGCAGGTAAGAATTAAGGCATCATCGATATATTAAATGGGAGGGGGTAAGAGTTTAGTTCATTTAAGTTGTTATATGTGTAAGTGGTCTGTTATTAATTCTACATTCTATCTCAACTATTAAAGTACGGCGATCATCCATATTAATGAATTTTCCATATAGCACTTTCCTTAAACATCCCTTTACTACTCCAATAATTCTTTCATAGAACCCTCCAAACCACGGCGCTCTTGGGGGAATAAATTTCCATTCGCATTGTCTTTCCTCTAGTTCTTTCTGTACACCACTATCCTCCAATATCATACTGAGCAGATCTGCCCCAGTTTAAAATTTGTGGCATTATCACTAAGAATAACTTTTCGACAGGATCTTCTAGCCACAAGCATAAATATATTTAAAAACGTTTCTGCTGCCGTCATATCCATGGCAAAGTGCAAATGAATTGCTCTAGTGGCTGCACAATCAAAAAAACTATATAAACTTTCCAGAATACTTTATTACCTTGTTTCTCTCCCTCATCTTTTAAGGTGATAGCACCCGTATAATCTACTATCTCAAAGGGTTTAGCATCCTCCACTCATTCTCTCGGTAATGGAGGAGATTTAGGATAGGGATAGGATACTCACTCCCACCTTCTGCAAAAACACATTTACTTATTACATTTTTGACCCTTTGTCTGCCTTTGGGGATCCAAAAATTTTCCCTTAATTTACATAGAGTTTCCTGAACTCTTGCATGCATGCTCTGTTCGTGTGCGTTATTAATGAGATTTGTTATATGATGTTTGGTGGGGAGAAGAACAGGGAATCTTGTATGGTATGGCAAGTCTGCATTACTGATTCTACCCCTACATCGCATTACACCTTCATTTTGGAATAAATTAAACTCTTTAACTAGATGAGCGGGTTTACTTAATTTGGTATTTTTAAAATAATCACAAATTTCCTCAAATGAACATTTGCAAATTTTCCAACCAATACTGCTGTGGATTAAATTTAAACTTATTCCCAGTGGTCTGGTTAATAAACTTGAAAACTAGTTTAGTTACCCTCATCAATTTATTCCAACTACCAATTCTGTTAGGATCAAGAATATATTGTATTGGCTTGGATTTCACAGCTAACAATGATTTCGCTGAATCGACATCTGGCTCATACTTTTGGTTGAGGCCATCTATCTTTATTATTTAGCCAATCTGGAACTCAAAGCCATAATCTGGAGTCTTTAAATTTGGTAAACTTTACCTTTCGTGTCAGCATGTCTGCTGGGTTACTCTCTGTAGGTAGATATTTATAGATACATTGGGGATCTGTACAACCCATATCTACTACCCTATTTTGTAGATAAGCTATTTTACAATTTTTATTTCTTCCCCATTGCAAAGACACTTCACTGTCCGACCAAATATAACTACTTTGTATCTTAACATCGTTTAATACTTCTTTCAAATATTTACTTAATTTCACGGCCACGTACATGGCCATTAATTCTAATTGTGGTATGGTCTTTACTTTCATAGGTGAGATGCAGGATTTAGAGATTATTAACATGGAATCAGATCTATAATTTGTAGCATATGCTATGGCTCCGTACGCTTTTTGCCAAGCATCACAAAATATATGAAGGTCATACAGTTCTCCACTGTGCAATACTGCCCTTGGATATTCGATAGTATCCAACTCCTTCACTCCTAAGCTCAGTTCTTCCCATTTATTTATAATTTCCATGGGAAGATCCTCATCCCACCCCAACTTCCAAGTTTACTGGACTAGCAGGTTCATGGGAGTGATTAATGGGGAAACCCATCCCCAGGGATTGAATACTTTACTTATATTACTTAAGAGCATTCTCTTACTCATGGCTGTATGCCATTTAACGTTATTGTGAGAGCCCATGTAAAATAGATATTAGTAGCCAAGTCTACCATTTGGGTTCGTAAGCACATTCTAGGCTTCACAAATAACAATGGACATGAACAACAGACACATATGATAATTACAATGCAATAGATGAGTACAACTCACCTTAGATAACAAACTCAAACCTAACATACTTTACTGAATCAGTAAGTCCAGAGTTCACCTCAGTAGAGTCAGGTAGGTGTAGGTAAGTTACTTTAGTATGTGTCATGTAGGTCTATGTCAAGTTGGAAGGTATGAAATAGTAACTAGGTAGTAGGAGTAATATTTGCAGATCCAAACATGGTGACGGTCAAGCCAGAACCCCCTAACATAGGTAACTCAATTATGGACTAAAACTCTGAATAGGAACACCAAAAACAAGATGAACACACGAACATATATACATAATAAAAAGTAACTGTAATTGGAATTACAAGTTAGTACACCCCTTTCCCTAAAATGGGACCCTACAAATTCATACAGTCCACAGTGCGCTTGGCTCTGGTAGACAGACAGATAGGCTGAGCTGGCATAGTAGGCTCAGGTATAGGGTCAGGAGGTTCAACCGAAGGTGAGACAACAACCTCCAGCAATGGGCTGGGTGTTGACTTGGTTGCAACAGGAGTTGGTCGAGGGTCATTGCTCACCTGAGAGGGATTAGAAGGCTGGCAAGATGTGAGGAGAGGCCCAATATTAGCAGGATATAGTTAGTCCAGATGTCACTTAAGTAGCTGTCCTTCTGGAAGTCGGCACTCTTAAGACACTGGACCAGTCTGCTTAGAGACCAGCTGGCAACCATGCTGGTCCTGAAGCATAGTTGGGAACGATGACACCATCCCCAGGAGACAACTCTATAGACCTCAGACTGTTGACTATCACGCTGAATATCCTGCTTAGTAGTGACCTTCTGCTTTACTTGCTCTGTAGGAAAAAGCAAGTCTAGGCACTTAAATAGTAGCTCTGCAGGAGATACCCCTGTACTAGCATGTGGAGTCATCCTACACTTGAAAAGAAATTTGTCTAAAAAAATGTCCAATGGATCATCTGAAGTAGCTAGTGCATCCTTGAATGTTCTCACCATCCTTTTGCCAGTCCATTGGTGGATGGCTTGTATATGGCAGAAGTTGTGTGTCGGATGCCATTGTTCTTTAAAGAAGTTCTGGAACTCTACACTGGTGAAGCAGGTACCATTGCATCCACCAGTATAAGGAAATACTTTGAGTTGATGGGTCCAGCGTAGTCAAGATGCAATCTGTGGCAAGGATGTTATGGCCACTCCCATGGATGAATCTCACTCTTAGGAGGCATAGGTCTATGATCTAAGCAGTGGGGACAAGAACGAACAAGTTCTTCAAGGACATTATCTAGCCCAGGCCAGCAGAAATAGCTACATGCCAACTCCTTCATCCGAGAGGCCACAACAGGTCCTGAGTGTAGACTTGGAGCATAGCAGAGCAAAGTTTAGGCGGCACAATCACCCTGTAGCCCCACAGGACATCCTCCCTCCATGCTGAGCTCATCACAACAGGAAAAGTAAGGACTCATAGTAGCATCCGAGATTGACACTGGCCATCCTAGCTCAGAGTAACGCAGGACTTTAGATAGTAGAGGGTTTGGTTTGGTCTGGTTAGCAATAGTGGTAGCAGTGAGAGGAGACTTTTAAAAAAATAACAATGCCTTGCCATACTCCCAAGACAGGAATCACATTGCACTCCGTAGATGGCAATGGGAGCCAGCTTAGAGTATCCACAGTGCCCAAGATAGCTCCTGAGTGATGCACAAGTTGAAACTTGTAGGCCTGCAGAATTAAGTCCCACCTTTGGATCCGTCCTGAAGCCATTGCAGGGATAGAATTGGCCCTGCTTTGATAACCTCCATATGAGGATGTCATCCAAGTAGCACAGCACACCTGGCAGATCTCCCAGCAGCCCTTTCATAGTCCGCTGGAAAACACCTGGAGCCGAGGAGACACCAAAAGTCAGGTAGTTGTACCGGAACAGTCCTCTGGGCGTGTTAATAGTAGTGTAAGGTTTGGAGCATTCATCCAATTGGAGCTACGCGTAGGCTTGCGACAAGTCCAACTTGGAAAAAAAATTAGCACCAGAGAGTGAACTCAGCAGATCCTCTAACTGTGGAATAGGATAGGTATCCAGAGTCAGAGCATGATTGACAGCGAGCTTGTAGTCGCCGCAAATCCTGACAATACCATTAGGTTTCAACACTGGCAAAATTGCAGCTGCCCACTTAGAATAGGGAAAAGGAGAAATGATGTTCTCCTCCTCCAACCTCTTGAGCTTTGCTTCCACCTTATCTCTTAGTGAATAGGTCAGTGTCCATGGCTTGCAAAATTTAGGAGCCACATTCAGATCCAAGGACAGAGAAACCTTCCCATCTGAGAAACAATCTAACCCTGGTGCAAACAAATCAGGAAACAAGTTGACAAAAGATGAAGCAATAGAGGTCTTGTTAGTAGAAAAATTAGAAATATTGAGCATATCACGACCCATAAGTGCAGGTCCATTGCCATCAATGACAATAATGGCAGCTTCTCTGAGTTTGATCTGGAGTCACAGCAACATTTACTTGTATTTCCCCCTTGACTGCTAATGGTACACCCCCATAAGCATGTAGCCTAGTTGCAGTGGCATGGAGAGGGGGCGGGCTGACCCGAACATAGACATGTAGATAGAGTTACTTATTAGAGATCTAGCTGCTCCAGTGTCTAACTCCATAGTTAGAGGTACACCATTAATAAAAATCTTTCAAGTAAGACTTTGTGGAGACCTGATTGAGGCATGCAAGATCATTCATGGTTTTGAGAATGTTGATATGAATGACTATTTTGAATTCAATACTACTAACACAAGAACAAATAATAATAAATTAAGGAAGACTGAACATATCAGAAATGTTACAGGAGCAAATGCATTTAGTATTCGTGTTTTCAATCCCTGGAATGATCTCCCAGAGTATGTTGTCAGTGCTTCATCAATAAGTGCCTTCAAGAAGAGACTTGACAATCATTGGAACCAAAGTAACTAGTCATATGAATGATACTGGGAATGTCTTGATTTAGTGATATGTGAGCAAAGTGAGAAATATTTTTTCTATTTTTGTTTCTATACAGAAACAAATCATTATATAATGATAATAACTAGGATCAAAGTGGCCGATGAAAAGGAAATTCAACATTTAATTTAAGTATCTGAAGGAAGCGGACATGTAATGGTTAAAACTGTGATAATTTAAACTACTAATGTCCAATATTTTGTAAAATAAGTTGAAGTGGGACCCAAACAAGACAAAGTCTTATGCTCCCACTAATATCAAATAGGTAAGGAGTAGTAGTTGCAGATCCAAACACGGTGGCAGTCAAGCCAGAACCCCAAACATAGGCAACTCGACTATGCACTACAACTCGGAATAGAAACACCGAAAACAAGACGAACACATGAACATATATACATAATAAAAAGTAACTGTAATCTGAATTACAAGATACTACAGTTATTTACTCAAATAGTATCCTTATTATATTGGCTTCTTCCAACAACTCGTTAGTAATGGTATACTTGTTGTTGTGGTTTTTGAGGACTTTGATGCCTTGTGGCGTATGTGCCCTGTTGCTTGAGTCCCGCTTTATAGTCGTGGGAGTTGTTGGGATTTCCTCAGGAATTTGCAGGCGAGGCGGATGATAGTGGATTGGTTGTGAGGAGAGACAGGGGGGAGGGCAGCAGCCAGTAGTGTGGGTAGGTCAAAGGTGGGGACATTCAGGGCATGGAATCTATGCACCAGGGCTTGGTGGTGGGAGTAGAAGCAGGGGCAGTGGAGTAGGAAGTGCTCAACTGTATCCTCTATGTTCCAGCACCACTAGGGACAGAATGGGTCAGGGGAGAGGTTCATCCGATGGAGGTGGGCATTGAGGGATGTGTGGCCCAGCCTTAATGGGGTGAGGGCGACGTCCAGAATCCCTGACTGTTGTTTCTTCCAGGGTTGTGGTGAGGAGTCTGTGCGGTAGCTGCCCATGGCGGTGTTGCTGAGGGAGCCATGGAGGCTGTGTCCCATGTTGAACAGCAGGCGGTGGAGTGTATTTTGGGTTTTTGGCAGCGGAGTGTGGGAGCGGAAGGGGAGTTAAAGTCTTCGTGAGTCAGGCCCATCTTGGCAGCAGCATCTGCTATATCCTTCCTTCTGATGTTTGAGTGGGATGGTACCCACTAGAGGGTGATCGCCCAATCGGCCGATCTGAGGGACAGTAGTAGGTTCTGCAGGGTGTGAATGAGGGCGGTGGATGACTGTGGGCGTCGGGAGAGTAGGAGTTGCAGAGACGACCAGGAATCTGTGAAAATGACTGTTCTGGTTGGGGCGTGGTTTGTGTTGAGGTGGCTCAGGGCCTGCCGGATTGTAAATAACTCCACGGCCACTATGTCCATCTCTGGAGGCAGCCGCCAGGTTTGGCAGATGGTGGAGCGGGGGACATAAATGGCAGCTGCAGCGGAAGGGGGAGATGGAGAGTGGGAACTGTTAGTGTATACCTGGAGGTGATGATGGTAGCAGGAGTGTTGCAGGTGGGTGAAACAGAGCTGCCGCCATAGGGCCAGCTGAGTGCTTGGTAGGGAGGTTGGGTATGGTGAGAGCAAACATGGAGGTGAGGTCCATCCAGGGAAGCGCTGGGGGGGGGGGTATATTTTTGCCAGCAGGGGTCGGGGCAGGCATAGCGTGCTATAGGCGGGCAAGTAGAGGCTGTCGTGCACCAGGAAGCCAGGTTGGGGCCTGTGGGTCTACTCGAGATGTGGAGTAGATGGCTGCAAGGGGGTGGGGAGGTGGTAAGGTCTGGATGTGGTGGTACTGGTGGCACAAGGCCTCTCGTCTCTGGAGGTGTAGGGGAAGGAGGCCACATTCTGCATGGAGGGCTGAGATGGGGGAGAACCTCATTGCACCAATGGCTATCCTCAGGGCCGAGTGCTGGATGATGTCCAGTTTGCGAAGCACTGTGGGGGCTGCAGAGCCATAGAGGCTGCTCCCGTAAGTTAGTTTGGATCGGATAGCTACCTGGTAATAGTGGAGGTCACGGCTGGCCCCCCCCCATTGGACTCCTACCACCCTTCATGACATTGAGACGCTTGTTGCAGGAGATCCGTAGGTGTTCGATGTGGGATGACCAGGCAAGGCGGGGGGCGTCGAACCAGAAGCCAAGGAGGCAATGGGACCTGATGTATGGAATAATAGGGTGTCCACTGATGGTGATGCTGGGTGGGGATGTGACCCTCTTGAGGGTGAAACACATGGCTGCACTTTTGGGGGCGCTGATTGAAAGGCCCCAAGCAGTCATCCAGGCAGACAACGCGTCGGCTGCTTCCTGGAGGTGTAGCTCAGCCAGATCTTGAGTGGCTGCTCTGCTGATAATCGAGATATCATTGGCATAGGACAAGGAGGCGAGAGTGGTCTGCGATCCATAGGTCCGAGAGGAGGATGTTGAACAGAAAAGGGCTGAGGATGGAGCCCTGCGGGACACCTCTGTGCATGGGAGACTGCGGAGGGAGTGAAGAGCCGACATTAACACAGAAGGTGCAGTTGGATAAGAATGAGTTGATCCATGAGAAGGGTGGACCAGTGATGCCCATCCTAGCCAACTTATATAGGATGCCCACATGGGGTGCAGAGTCGAAAGCCCCCTCCAGGTCGCTGAACAGGGTGGTCATTACCTCTCTCCAGTAGGTGTCGTAGATGTGGAATTCCATCTGCCCCAGAATGTCCAAGGTGCTGCGGTGTGGACAGAAGCCACACTGCTCCAGGGGGAGTATATATTTACTCTCCAGCCACCAGGAGAGACGAATAGTGCCCAGCCGTTCGAGGATCTTCCCGATGCAGGAGAGGAGTGCTATAGGGTGGTAACTTGTGCTCTCGTCTCTGGGACACCCAGGGTAGTTTTCCCCAGGGTTGGCCTTTGTAATGGCAGCTCCTGTACCTAAAAAAGGAGAAAAAGGTAAAAAAAAACAAAAAAAACAAAACAGAATATCCTATAGAAAATTAACCCACTCTACTTCTTATATACCAGATTTTTTCCAGGAATTCTTTAACAGTCCTTATCATCTCATCTGTTGTTTCATTTACCAGACCTAGTAAATGAATAACATGAATAACATGCATCATTTCCATCCTATCTCTCTATCATACTTCTCACATCCCAGTACTACATGTTCCACAGTCTCATCATCACCTGATTCACACATCTGACAGACCTTGCTCTGAGTTTCAGACCATCTATAGTTTCTTGCATTTACATCCATGCATTGGGCTCTCGCTCAAAAGAGTAGGTCACTACCCAAGCTTCCATCATACCACCTCACACACTCTGGGGATAGGCATCGAACTGGTTGGTTTTTCTTCCGTATTTGAGGATTTCATGGGACAGAACTTCTAATGTCAATTGGTTGACTAAAAATTAGTAAATAATTTGCAGAATAGTTTCTACAGAGATCCGAGACTTTGAGAAAAAGGTGCCATTCAATGCCGATTTCTTAAAATAATGGTGCTCACTTGAGTCACGTTTAGTTTTAGAACATCGAAATTCAAAATTATCGTTAATATCTAATGCCTGGCCACAAACCTCTCAATCGATTTTAATCTTAAGTAAATTTGACAGTCCAAAAAGGTTAACAATTTATCTTGATCCAAAAATAAAGTACAAATTTCAACAATAGATGAAGGGCAAATTTCACATATGGAAGCCATATTCAAACTACGTTGAGCGCATAAAAGTAGTCTTTCCTCCACCCAAAGGGCTCCACAAAAACTAGTTCCTTTAAATGATCTAGCTAATTTACCTTAAGTATGGTCATTTATTACCCGATTAGGGTATTTAGATCCATACCAAGGTGGGGTGATCCTCTTCAGAGTATCAGCGTTGCTTGTTAAAAGTGCCTCATATAGGCACTAATAGGAGAATCTGTAGCTGAATTTGTCAGGGTGGTTGCTTCGTGTTGAATGTGTTGACTGTGGGTGCGTTGATACTTTCCTGGCTGAGGACATTCCAAGCCTGGGTCACCCGCGCTGCAAAGAAGTGGTTCCTTGGACTTGGCTGATGGTGGACCTGCAGTTTCCCGTCGTGTCCTCTGGTGGTCCTGCTGAGTGATGGCCTGAACATTGTGTTGCTGCAGACAGGGCATTCTCTATTAAACTGCGAGTCAAACCCCCTGAGTATTTTGAAGGCCTAAATGATGTCTGTCCGCTGCCGCCTGTACTCCAGTGTTGGAAGGTCAAGAGTTTGTAAGCGTTCTGGATGGGAGAGTGAAGCAAACCCCTGGACCAATCAAGTTGCTCTTCTCTGCACGTTTTCGAGTGCGTCTCAGTCATGCTTAAATTTGGGTGACCACACCACTGACACATACTCAAGGTATGGGTGAATAAGGCTCTTGTAAAGAAGCGTAAAGGGCTGCTTGTTCAGTGCTGTAAAGGTGTGCTTTAGTGCCCCTAGAATCTTGTTTGCCTTGTTTGTCTGCATTTGTATACGTCTACTGAACTTTAGCCCTTGGTCAATGGTTACTCCCAGATCTTTTTCTTATTTGATTCCATCCAGAATGTGGGTTGTGCCATCTTCCTTCTTTATTGTGTATACATGTTCAGCATTATTGTGGCCTAGGTGCATTACTTTATACTTTTCTGGATGAAATTTCATCTGCATGGTATGAGTCCAGGCCTGTAGCTGGTCAAGATCTTTCTGCAGATAGTCTGGTGTGCTTCTTGTGAGTCTATTATTGCTTTATATATCTTGGTGTCATCAGCAAACATTGGCATGAAACCCTTCAGTAATTCTGGGATGTCATTTACAAAGAGTGAGAATAGGAGGGGGCCCAATACTATACCCTGAAGTACTCCACTCTTAACCACTGCCCACTCTGAGAGAGTGCCGTTGACTGAGACCTGTTGCTCTCTTGTTGTTAGGAAGTTCCTCATCCATCCTAGTAGGGTGCCCTTAATTCCAAATGTCTATTTGTTTCAACAACCGTTCATGAGGAACTTTGTCAAAGGCTTTTTCATAATCAAGAAAGATCACATCAACTGGTAGGCTGTGACTCAAAGCTTCCGTCCAAATGTTCAGTGCTTCAATCAGGTTTGTTACTGTAGACTTCCGAGATACAAAACCATGCTGATTTGAGCTCGATAAGGTATTTTGCTTCAAGTGTTCGGTAATGTCTTCAGCGATGATTCTTTCAAGTATTTTCAATACCACAGATGTTAAGTGATACTGGCCTATAGTTAGCTGGGTCTGTTTTCTTCCCCTTTTTGTAAATGGGCACTACTGTAACTATCTTCCATTGTATTGGAACTTCCCCTTTCAACAGGCTCTGATTGAACAAAATGCTTAGGGGTGTCGCCAGTACGTTACCTAGCTCTTTTAGTACTTGAGGGTGGATTGCCAGGTAACTTATCTGTCCTTAGGGCTCCAAGCTTTTTGAGGATCCAGTCTCTTGTGACAGTAATCTGCAACTCCGATGTGAGTTTTTTTTCTGTAAAATATGGTAATGAGGTTAGGTTATCATATGTGAACATACTGGCATCTTGCTTGTTCAAAATGTCTGCCTTGCTTTTGTCATCCGTAACATATTCGCCATTTTTGTTTTGAAGATTGGCCAGTGTTGCCCTAGTTGCTTGCTGGCTGTTGACATATCTCCAGAAAGCCTTGGCATTTGTCTTTATTTCTTTTGCCAACTTAGCCTCAAAGCTCTTGCATGCTTTTCTAGTTTCATGTGATGCCTCATTTCTTGCTGTGATATACCGGAGATGGTCTTGACTATCTTTAGTATTTAGGTATCTAATCCAGTGATGATGCTTCTTCTTTATACTACGTAGTGCTCTCCAATTCATCCAAAGGGGTTTGCCTTGGTTCTTGAGTTAATATGGGTTTTAGAGGGTGTGTATTTTTTTACCGCATCTGTGATTGACATGTCTATGATGTCTGCCATTTCTTGGGTGGATTTGCCTTCTAGTTTGTTCTTCCAGTCTATATTCAATTTCTGGTGTATAGCAGTGAAATCTGACTTGTAATCCAAGTATGATTTGGATGGGGATGTGGTTTCCTTGCTGAAAATCAGTTTGAAGGTAATGCCTACATGGTCACTGGCTCCCAGTAGGTCAAGGTGGGTTAGCTGTTCAATCTTATTTCTTTTGTTGGTAAAAATCAAATCATCTAGGGTGGGATTCTGTCCCTGTCTAAACTGTGTAGGCTCTGTGATGACGCAGGAGGAATGCGTCTCTGATGCACTCAATAAATCTTGAAAGATGGTTCTCGGTTCTCATGCTATTAGGTAGTACTGGGTCTGGAGTCCATGTTATAGTTGGGTGATCGAAGTCACCCATCAGAACTATATGCATATAGTTATTAGAAGTTGCCCAGTGGAGGGTGTTGTAAAGGTTGGCATCATAAGTTTCTGCAACAGCGAGGTTGCCACTGCAGTATATGCATCCCATGAGAAGTTTGGAGCAACTTGAATCTATTATTGTTGCCCATGTGCTGTGCTTGTATGGGTCCGAGCACTTGGGAAAAGTCTGCCTCGCCTTATGGGTTGATTTAACATATATGCATGTTCCTCTGGTGCTTGGTGCTTTGAGCTAAGTATATTTAACTGTATAAAAAAGGTAATAAAAATAATAAAATGGGAAAAAATATATTGATAAATAAAAATGATTCCAAATAAGGATAATAAAAAGATATTAAGTGAAAAACAAAATAAAAATTCAATTTATTCATTAGTGACATCAGACCCCAGCCCCATCCCCCATTATAATTCTCAAAACAATTAAAGTTGCAGAAATGATTTAGTTAAATCATTCACTTCTGTAAACATTAGAACATTATTCTATAAACAATTATGATTGTATACTGGGGTGTACTGGGGGGCTATGCCCCCCCCCCCAGACCCCCAGTATTTAGCCCCATATGAGCAGTCCCCTTAAATTTACTCAAAAAACGTGAAACATATTGGAATACGGACGAAATAGTTTACGTCCCAACATTCGCACTGTCAATCTATATATTTACATTCACTTATTCTTTCTTCATCACTCATAGCATTTATTAACTCTTCGTAATATCAGGTCACTATTTCTACTTGTTTTTGTAATTGTTGACTCCATACTCTGAGTTTTGCGTAGTCACAACTAGCAATTTGTATTTCATTGTACACCCTTGTTTTCAGGGTGGTACAAAAAGATTTATAACCCACAATCTTATGAATTGTTGACATGGCAATGCTAATTTAAATTTAATTAACGAAAGTGGGAATTATTGAGGGTGAACTAATTTAAATTTATTGACTATTAAGAAATTAAAAATTTAATAAACGTCTTACTATTGTTTCTTACAACCGCCACCACCACAACTTGTGGTGTACTATCCCAGTCGCTAGTAATTTATTGAAATAATTTTTCTTTTACCATGAACATTGGTATACATCTCGCCTATATGGTCTAGTTTAAGCTATTTTACCATTAAGTTACAGGAGCTAAGTAAGCTAAGATCCAGGTTGAAGGACAATGTCGCGAATTTCCTGTTTAATTTTTAATTATGAACTTGGTCACTGGGAACAATTTGAACAAGAAATTGCAGGAAGAATAATTAAATTAAATTTTAAATGAAAAAAAAATGGCTGTAATATAAACTTAGTAGAAGAATAAAAATCTTCACTTACTTGCTCTAATATAAGGTGGTTATTAAATATCCCATTCACAGTGGCTAAGTATAATATGCCTAAAGGATCCTAATAGCTAGCTATTATTAATAAATGACAGCTAAATATATACTTAGCCTGTGAAATGGTGATTACTCTTAATCTTGGAGCGAGATAATGGCTTATTTATCCATTAATATTTATGAGACTTAAATCAAAATAGCTAAGTTATTACCATACGGCTTTGCACGCAGTATGAACCAAAACTTGATAACTAGCAGAAATTTAGTAGATATTTAACAGGGTCTGTTTCCACATCTTGACACTGAGTCAGAGTAGCAGAAAAGAAAAAGACCGATTCTCGGTACACCCAGAGCTGTAATAGGTGGCAACTAGAAACAATACACTTTTGCAAAACACAACGACAACCATTTATTAAAAGTTAATTAACCCACATCATTATTAATACTACTCCCAACTTACTTAATATAACAAGGAAACTAAATTAAAAGGAATGTTTATTTATAATTCCCACTTTAGTTTCCGGGTGTAAAAAAATTACAACAGAGGGAAACAAAAATAATACCTTACCTGAAGCACCTTGAATATGAAGATAACATAACATAAACATAACATAACATAACATAATTTCACGCATGACAAAAGCCACAAGGGCCTATCAAAGGTCAGCCGCCTCCGTCAAAACCCACCCACAAAAAGCACCATCACCAGGGAAAGACAAAATCAAAGTCTCCCACAATATAATATAACAGATGACAAAAGCCACAAGGGCTCATCATAGGTCATCCGAGTCAAACGGCCTCTTTTTTAAGGCACCCAAACTCCCAAGAAAACTACATCCAGAGGATTGCGTCCACAAACAAGGGTATCACCAATCAAGGCTTGTCAAGAAATAAATCATGCAGCTATAGATATATACAATCAATATTAATATATACAAAACTTAGGAACCATCACAACCTTCCTTCCCCATAAACTCATCCAACCAAAACTTAAATACATTTAAATTTGGACTACCTACTACCCTCCACGGCAATTTATTCCAGAAGTCCACCACTCTATTGGTGAAAAAATATTTTCTTAAATCCAACTTACACCCTTGCTTTTTAATTTTCAAGTGGTGACCTCTAGTCCGATTTCGATCATCTAACTAAAAAAACTTACTAACATCCAATTTATCTATCCCAGAAAAAAATTTAAAGAGCTCAATCATATTCCCTCTCACACACCGTTCGAACGAGAACATATTTAATACCCTCAGTCTATCTATATATTCAAGGTGCCTCAGGGAAGGAATAATCTTTGTTGCCCTCCGTTGCACTGACTCGAGAAGGTTAATATCGTGTCTGAAATGTGGGGACCATGCCTGTATACAGTACTCTAGATGTGGCCTAACATAAGAGTTATAGATTTTAAGAATAACCTCCTTTATTTTGTAACTGACATTTCTCTTAATGAAACCCAGCACTCTATTTGCCCTATTTCTTGCTTCAATACACTGATTAGAAAACCTTAATGACTTATCTATTAATACTCCTAGATCTTTCTCATCCTCTACTGAGCTCAGCCAATGCTCTATTCTCTATTATCTTTTCCCATGTTAATAACTTGGCACTTATAAAGGTTGAAAGTCATTTGCCACTTATGTGCCCAGGATAATAATTTATTTAAATCGCCCTGCACTTTAAAATTATGATCAATATCTTTAACTACAGCTGCTAATTTGGTATCATCCGCAAAATTTGACACTTTATTATTAACTGCCTCCCCAAGATCGTTTATATAGATGACAAATAATAAAGGACCGAGAACTGATCCCTGAGGAACTCAACTGATAACATCCCTCCACTCTGACTTTACACCATTTAGCACTACCCTTTGCTTCCTGTCTTTCAGCCACTCAGCTATCCAATTTGAAACACCCCCACATATCCCAATCATTTTTAATTTATGAACTAGTCTCCTATGTGGTACCTTATAAAATGCTTTACTAAAATCTAAGTAAATTATATCTACATTCTCTCCATTATCTACTTGATCTGTTACAAACTCCAGAAAGTCTAGTAAATTAGTCAAACATGATCTACCTGATCTAAACCCATGCTGAGCATCGCTGATTAACCCCTCCCTCTCTGGATGTTGGCAAATCCCTTTTTTAACTATTTTCTCAAGAATTTTACAGACTACAGGAGTTAGGCTAACTGGTCTAAAGTTATTTGGATCCTCTTTACTACCCTTCTTAAAAATGGGGACTACATTCGCCCTCTTCCAATCATCGGGTATTTCTCCATATTCCAGTGACCTAGTATATAACTTCTCCAGAGCTATTGAGATACTTTCTACCCCTTCTTTAAGTATCCTAGAATGAATCTTATCAGGGCTGGAGGCCTTGGTAGTATCTAATTCACCTATTAGTTCTTTTATCGTCCTCCAGTCCACACTAATGGTAGTTAACACCTCTTTCCCTGACCCATGAGTAATATACATAAGACTATTTAGTTTCTCCTTTGTAAATACTGATGCAAAATGACCATTTAGTACCTCAACTATTTCCTCATCAGTTTCTCTCACAACCCCTTCATATTTGATAGGTCCTATTTTAACTCTGCCAGACTTGTTATTAATTTTATAGTAACTAAAGAACTTTCTAGGATCTTTGTTGCTATCCTGAGCTAATTTAATTTGTGACACCCTTTTGTTCTTCTTTATAATCTTATTTAACTCATTCCTAGCCATTCTATAATCACTTAAATTTTGAATATTATTTTGTACCTGTAATTTTTTATATGCCCTTTTCTTCTCTGAAATTTTTCTAGCTATCTTCTGATTCCACCATAATGGATTCCTACTTTTGTTCCTAATGGCCATCATTGGGATACATTGTTCTTGGACTACATTTATTATATGCTTGAAAGTATCCCACATCCCATAAGCATTTTTACCTCTGAATTCTACATCCCAGTCTACCAAATTTAGCAAGCTTCGGAGTTTTACATAATCTCCCTTATGAAAATTTGGAACTTTTACAGCATTCTCAGTTATTTTGCCCATCTCAATTCCCAAGTTATAACGAACTATCTGATGCTTTCCCAACAGTCAATTCTTGAACTAAATGATCACTGTTAGAAAGTACTAAATCTAATATATTGTACCCCCTCGTTGGCTCATAAACAAATTGATTAAAAAAATTATCCTCAAAGCATTCTATGAACCAGCAACTTGTTCTATCCCTACCTATCATATTTTCTCAGTCCACAGAGTTTAAGTTGAAGTCCCCAATAATAACTGCATCTGTTTCACATCCCTTACTTATTTCCCTTATCATTAGTTCATCTATATCATCAGTCTGCACAGGTGGTCTGTAAAAAGATCCCAAATGCACCATTCTATTTTTAATGAACCTAATATCTATCCAAAGTGACTCAACTCCATCCTGCTTTATTGAAGTATTTAAACTTGAAAAAATGTTGTTTTTTTATATAGATAATTATTCCTCCACCAATCCTACCTGTCCTTTGACTAATGTACATATTATAGCCCTGTAAATCAAATTCACTTATAGTGTCACTAAATTCTATTTCAGTAACCCATGATTCAGTAACACATAATATATCTATATCTTCATTGCTAATATAACTAAATAGCTCATCCTTTTTGTTTCTAAGACTACGAGCATTTGTATAGAAACAATTTAACCCCCCTATCCCTGAAGCACCTCTTGAAACCTGAATGACCTCACCTCTATCGCCTTGGAACCTATTTCTGTTATCTGCCAAGTCCATTCTACTTTCAGTACTATAATGTCCTCTCATAATTCCCTGACCACTATTAGTATCTAGTCTCCCGCCCGCAAAGACCTAATAACACGATCATACTCCTCCCACAACACATCTACCCACCTCCTACTAAAATGCAGCCCATCCATCGCATACATTTCTTTCATTCCAACAAACCTATCCCACACATCCACAAACATGACACCTTCCATCTCGCACATCCTCCTCACATAATCAATTCAGCCAATCGCACGAGACATCCATTCTACCCCAACATCCATTCTTGGAAGCACACCTGTCACAACACCTTTCATTCTACTTTCTTTCACCTTTTCAATCAACCTCTTGTACCTCGCACATAACTCACATGCACCCACTTTCTTCACATCATTGACTCCTACATGTGTAATCACAACCGCATTCCTTGCCCAGCCAGACACCAGCTCCTCATACCTATCAGACAGATCTCTCACTCCAGCACCCAGCAAACACACCCTCAAACCATTCAATCTACTTGCATTCAACTTCCTATCTAAATATCTAACTCGCGAATCACCCATCACAAGCACTTCAGTCAAACTCCTATTCCTATCCCCCACAGACCTAACCCCATCCCCACTCCTATTCTCATTCAAACTACCAGTCACTCTACCTCCACCCCCACCTCCATCAGTCATATCACTTCCAGTTACTTCCTCTCTTAGGGCACTGAATCTATTAGTCAAGCTAATAGGTTTTGTGCCCCTATGACTCACACAGCTATTCTCCCCCTGGCTGACAACCTCAACAGAGGCAACCCTATTATCACAAGTACAGGAGAAGCCTCCCTAGCTTCACGTTTCCTAACCACTCTCCACTGTCCCCCATCCTCACTAGGCCTATTTCTAACTAATCTAAGGGGGCTAACTTCACTATCCCTAGAACTATCATATCCCACTTCCTCCACCGGCCCTCTACCTTCACCTGAAACATCTAACTGGCCTACCTCACCACCTAACCTATTCCTAGCGCTAGGCCTAACACTAAGTTCCTTCCTGAGCTCAGCAACTAATCCCTCCAGCCAACATATTCTGTCTAAATCCTGCCTTCTCATCCCCTCTAAATCTACAATGAGTTCACGCATTGGCACTTGGAACCTATTTCTGTTATCTGGCAAGTGTATTCTACTTTCAGTACTATAATGTCCTCTCATAATTCCCTGACCACTATTAGTATCTAGTTTCCCCGCCCGCATAGACCTAATAACACGATCATACTCCTCCCGAAACACATCTACCCCCCTCCTACTCAAATGCAGTCCATCCATCGCATACATTTCTTTCATTCCAACAAACCTATCCCACACATCCACAAACATGACACCTTCCATCTCACACATCCTCCTCACATAATCATTCAGCCCAATCGCACGAGACATCCATTCTTGGAAACACCCGTCACCACACCTTTCATTCTACTTTCTTTCACCTTTTCAATCAACCTCTTGTACCTCTCACGTAACTCACATGCACCCACTTTCTTCACATTGTAGCGGGCCCAAAATCTAAACTAACCCCCAATCGATCCAACCCGCTTCCTACACTATCCAGATGTGAGAAATCGAAGGAGAATGAAACGGATTGTATATACAGTCCCTTTACTTACAAAAAAAAATGTACAAAATATCTACAATAGAGAGGGGCGATTATATTGGAGATCTCCTTACTTTTCAAAAAAAATACAAAAAAATCCTATATATATGAAATAAAAAAAAAAAAATAAGTCCCACTTATAAATATTATTAATCGATCCTAGGAACAATAAGAATCAAACAACCCAAATAAAATTTGGGTTACTACAGTCAATGAACAACAAAAGATGGGCTCACGTTATACAGTCCCTTTACTTACAAAACTTTTGTATTCAAAAATTGCGCCTCCGAGCTTGGACTAAGATAGGTAACCTTGTTAGAGTTTTGTGGCTCTAATAAGCCCTCCTTCATTAAAGCTAAACTATTTTATACACAATCAAATAGGACAGAACATGGCCTGGAACCCTTGTCCTATACTAATGGCCTTTGGTATAATAATAATAATAGTTATAGCTTCAATTACAGGGGTAATTTACAAGAGCTTGCCCTTTTATCTTTCCAAATTATGGCGCCTGGAAAGATAAAAAAACATTTTATAATAACATGCAAATCAATAAAAAACAAACAAACAAAAACCAAACTCATTCCCATTCACACACACATTCTTACAGAGGGAGGGAGAGGGTACTGAGAAAAGGAGTGGGAGAATGGCCCTTTTTACACAAACTCACATTCGCTCCACCACACCCCTCCTTCCTTAAGCCATTCGACCAGTCACTCACAAAACCCTTTCAATCACTCTTCACGGTACCACTTGTGCTAAATCGCACCCTTCTGCACCCATTCACACTCTTCTACTGGTCCCTAGCTATGCGTAGCAATTAGTCAGGGTTGTTTGTCAGTCGTCTTGTCAGTCTCATCGTCACTATTGATCATCTCGTCAACCATACTCTTAGCCCTCATTACCAGTTCTCCCATCTCACGACAGAATTCTTTCATACTCTTCCATTCAGAACCTTCACTCTTCATACCACCATTCATCGGCTCCTCACTCACAGCTCTCATCCAACTCAAGGTACATTCTTGTGAAACAGACAGGTCCCTCACATCTCCTGTATTCTCAACAGGCATACCAGAAACCCCTTTGACTGGTTCCCACCAGAAACCTGAAAAATCAGCCACTTCATCATTCACTACATCAAACTCATCCCTACTATTACCATTCGTAAAACCTGAAAAATCAGCCACTTCATCAAACTCATCCCTACTATTACCATTCGTAAAACCTGAAAAATCAGCCACACTAGGTTCATTCTGCCCAAATACACTATCATTCATACTGTTCCCAAAACCAGAAAAATCAGGCACAGGCAGCTCACTCACTCGTCTACTTATACCAGCCAAATCACTCACCTGTTTACAGAAAAACTCAATCTCCCTTTCAAGATCACTCATACCAGAAACACTCTGCTCAGACTTACTTGCATTCTTCCTTTCACTCTCCTTTGTACGCTTTCTACTCCTCGAGACTAAGACTAGCTCTTTCCCAGACAGATCCATACTATCACATTCAATCTCATCATCATGCACTTTACCTCTCACTCTACACAATTCATACACCGGATGGCTCACCAGGTAGTCAGGAGGTTCTCTCCATCTCCTTAACTGACTCTGATGAGCCCGCACTCTCTCAGTCATACCGTCATTCAAACTCTCCAAAACATACGTCACCCCATTTTCCCAAACTCTCACAACTCTATAAGGTCTATCAAACTTCTCACTCATCTTTGACACATTCAACCTGCCCTTCACTTCTTTCACCTTCAATACTTTTGCACCTAATTCAAATGAATGGAACCTTTCATGTGCCTCACACCATACACTCTGCTCACTTTCACTCAAACAAAACCTATCTTTCACTCGCCTTTCAAAATTCATCACAAACTGACATGGGGACATTCCAGTTGCACTATGCACAGTTGAATTATACGCCCACAACACTCTCCCCAGACATACATCCCAGTCATTCACTGTCGTACTCATCATTCTCAACATCTCACACAAGGTTCTTATAGTCCGTTCAGCCAATCCATTTGAAGACGGTACATACGGAGTTGTTCTCACATGCTCCACACCATTCTCTCTCAACATTTGCTCAAACACTTCTCCTACAAATTCAGGCCCATTATCACTCAGACATCTTCTAGGCTTTCATACACACATAGGAAAAAACAACTGCTCAACCACACGCGCAACAGTCACACTCCTTTTATCTCTCACAGGCGCTGCATACACAAACTTACTTTTATGATCAACCATAACAACCATACCAACATTCCGAGCACTTGTACGTGGCAAAGAGAGACAATCAATCACTACCAATTCAAACGGTTCTTTCGCATCAACTTTCAACATCGGTGGTTTCACTTGCACACCTTGCACCTTTCGCTTCTGACACCTTTCACACGTAGTTGCAACATCATTCACAACAGTTCTCAGAAAGGGATGGAATACACGCTCCTTCATACACTCCCACAGCTTAAACTTACCCATATGCCCATAATTATCATGCACAACCTTCACCAGACCAATCATACCAACTAAGGACATCACAGGTACATACATATCATCACCACCCTTCACATGCCTCACAAAATATATAACATCCATACAAGCAACAAAATCCTTAGCATACCTTTTAAAATCACTTAAACACTCTGGCCATTCATTCAAATCAACACGCATCATTACACACTTCTTCAACTCACTAACAAAAGGACACATCTCTTGCATCTCTAGAATATCATCATCACTTAAAATCTCATTCTCATCATCCATGACCAACTCAATCATGCCACAAAATTTGACAACATTCTTCGCACACTCATTCAACTTCATCACCTCACATTCACCTTTCATAAGACAATCCTTATCAGCATCCAAAGACAAATCATTCAATCTCATAAAGTCTACACCAAGCAATAAACAACACGGCATTTGCTCATCTTTCAGAATTACAAAGTCATGCTTCACATTCACTCACTTTCAGACTATTCTGTTCCCATGCCACTATCATGCCATTCCCTAATCCACTTATCCGTAACTTCACAGGTTTATGCTTGCAACATCTAAACTCATCATACTTACTCAGAATCCTCTCATTCACTAAAGACACCTGCGCTCCAGTATCAATCAAACCACAGAACAACCTTTCACCAACTTTCACTCTCGCTTCCATCATATCAGGTTCACCATGTTCATAATACACAGAAGGAACAAGCACACCAACATCAGCACTGATATCCACACTGTCATTAACTCCCATATCATCACTCACCACACGCTCATCTTCATCCAGACAATCATTCTGCTCTCTTATATATGAACACTTTTCAATCACCCAATTGTAGTGCACACTGCTCAAACATTGCAGATGTACCACATTAGGATTCAAACCCTTCATCTTCTCATCCTTGTACACAATCGGCCTCTCACCACCAAAGTGCACATAAACAATCACTCCATACAAACGACTCACTACAATCAACACTTCCTGAAATGGCGGGACCCCTTGCATACACATCGCTCTCAATTCTTTCATGAAGTTCTGCACCTTTGCCATACCAATGTTTTCAGGCTTCCTACACACTTCATTCATTACCTCCTTCCTTAAATCATTCACATATAGGGCACTCTCACGTCTACTCCATCACTCTTCAAATCTTGCAAACCATTCCATACACTCTCAAACAAGGAATCACCACCACCCTTACTCTCTTTTCCATTCATAACCCCTTTCGGCAAATACTCAGGATCACTCACTCCACACACATTTTCATCATTCATAACAGGATACCTTGACATCAAATCAGCCACTCCATTCCGTTCACCAGGCACATATTCAATCACATAGTCAAAGTCACTCAAATCTTCCAAAGTCCTTGCAATCCTACTATCAGCCCACTTCATAAGCTGCAGATACACAAGAGGTTGATGATCGGTTTTGATCACAAACCTCAAACCATACAAAAACGGACGCAACACTTTCAAACAATATCTTATTGCAGCCAGCTCTCGTTCCACAGTCGAATACTTTTGTTCTGCAACATTCATAGCCTTGGATACATACCCAATTATTCGCCTGACATTCTCTCCATTCAAACGCTGCTCTTGCATCAGAAAACCTCCCATACAATACCCACTCACATCTGTATACAATTCAAGCATTTTAGCATTTACACTATAATCTGGGTAAGCCAATTCAACATCTTCAGCCGCTGCCTCTTTCAGTCTCTCATACGCCTCATTCATCTGACTACCTTTCTTGCCCATCCACTCAGTCAGAGGCTTACTCACACCAGAACAATCACGTATAAACTTTTGCTGGAACTCAATCAAACCCCAAAACGACTTCAGTTGCTTCACAGTCACCGGTTTAGGAAACATTCGCACCTTCTCAACATACTTCGGTGATTTTGGCAACCCATTCTCACTCACCATATGCCCAAGGAATTCCAATTCTTTCGCAAACCATTCACACTTCGCCACTTTCACCTTCACACCAACACTCTCCAATGTTCTCAACACATCATTCACCAATCTCATATGCTCCTCAAAAGTCTCAGTCATAATCAAAATATCATCTATAAATGCAATCACATTCTTACTCGCAAACTTACTCAACACAACATTCATTGCCCGCTGGAAGGCTCCAGGAGCATTAGCCAACCCAAAGCTGAGGTTCCGGAACTGGTAATGCCTCTTTGAGGAAGAGAAGGCAGTTACTGGCCGGCTCTCCTCAGCAATGGGCATCTGGTAATACCCCAGTACCAGATCCAGCTTCGTAAACCACTCCATCCCATGCATACTATACACACACTCAGATACCACACATATTGGAAACCTTTCTTTCACAGTCTTTTCATTCACCTTTCTATAATCCACACACAGACGCAATCTTCCATCCGGCTTACGTACAGGTACAATTGGACTATTTCATGCACTCTCGCTCTCTTCAATCACCCCCAATTGCTCCAATTCCAAGCACTGCTCCTCAATCTCATCAGCAACCGGACGTGGGAAATGCCTTGGCCGCTGATAGATTGGGGAGTCCTCCTTTAGGACAATCTTGAATTCCGGGAGCTTTGCAACCCCAAAATCCAGATCACCCTTACTGAGGGCTCCCTTTCATTCAAATATCATTTGATACACATCCTCCCTTTCATACTCAGTTAAACATCCATCCAATTCCACCATGCTCTTCACTTCATTATAAGTCCATTCACATGTCTTTTCACCTGCAACATTCACCCTGACATCCGTACTATCATCCATACCTACCTCATTGACAGTGGAGAGGTGACCCAGTACATCTCCGACTTGGATTCCCCTCACCTGCCCTTTCACACTCGAAGCACTCTTTCACACTTTCCTGGCAATCCTTTATCATATGCCCTTTCTTACCACACCCAAAACATGCACCAGAGGTCCACCTACATTCTGCCAACATATGACCTTTCCTTCCACACCGACGAAATTCCACAATCTTTCTCCCACCATTCGGTCTCTCGTTTGCTGGGTCATACCTCGGTTTCTCTCTCATATATCCGTTCCCACGCTTGAAATTCATCTGCCCCCTTCCATTCGACCACCCTCCATTTACCCATCCATTCTGCCGTCCAGGAAGTTCGACATCACTCCAGCTGGGGCAGCCTTCAGGGCATCCCTGTAGCTGACAAACTGCTGGGGTGGATGAAAGCCCCTGGGCTTCTTACCCCCAACATTCACACTGTACCATCCATCCTCTTCTAGATCGCTTTCATCATCAAATCGTCCATCTTCTAACAGTTCCAACACATCCTCCCACATCAACCGTTCACCTGTCAGTCTCACTCTCTCATTTCTCTTTCCACTCAGCCATTCACTCATCTTTCGTGGGATCGTGTCCAGAAACTTCCTCATCAGTGGTTTACATTCATTTACATCATCATCACCATACCTCGTTCTTGCCATCCTCTCAAGCCTATGTGCATACATGTTCACACTTTCCCTCTTCCCCATTCGAGCCTTCTCAAATTCATTCACCCTTCTATACTTCACACTCTCTTTCATTCGTTTCACCTGCCCAATCAATCTCTTCTTCACTACATCATACTTTGGCTCTCCCACACTCGTTATCACTCACAAGAACTCCAACACTTTCCCATCCAAACAATCTCCCAGAACACTCACCCAGTGACCCTTGTTCTGCGGGTACTTGAGCTTGCAGTACCGCTCAAAATCCCCGAAGAACTCATCCATACTCTTTCCCCCATGCAATCTAAACTTATCAATCCTTGGCACTTCCCTAATCAAAATTCCTTTCCCCACATTCACTTCACTCTCCGAAGAGCTACTCTCGGTCTCACTCATTCCAATCATATCGTCACTCTCTCCCTCATCTGAGTATAGCGAATCCACACTCTTCCCTCTCGACTTCCTATCCTTAACCTTAGAACCATGCTTACTTCCTCTCTTACTTTCCACTCTCTTCCATTCACCCCTTCTCCTACCACTCACAGTATCTTCTTTAGACTCAATCATACTGCCATCCATTCTGTTTAGCAGGGTCCCTTCGGTAGGAGCAGGAGTCAGGGTTGTAGGTCCTGGGGCTGGTCCAGCCCCTGTCATCATGTTATATAGGTCCTGCATCCGTCGGTCCGTCTGATCCTGTCGGTCTCCCATTTCCTTCTTCATCCAATCAGTCTTTTCATTCATCCCTTTCATTTCTTTCTCCATTCCTTCAATCATTCCCTGCAACATTTCACACTCCTCTTCTTTCTTTCTCAACTCCAGTCTCAATCGCACTACTTCTTCATTCAAAGTTTCCGCTACAGCCATTGTTCCCAAGTTAGTAAAAAAATAGGAGGGAAAAATCAATCAAACTACTTGTCACGCTAATTGGGTATGGATTGCAATCCAATCCCATCACGCTCCCGGTTTCGAAGTCTCACGTCCCTATTCGGGCGGCAAATGTAGCGGGCCAAAAATCTAAACTAACCCCCAATCGATTCAACCCGCTTCCTACACTATCCGGACGTGAGAAATAGAAGGAGAATGAAACGGATTGTATATACAGTCCCTTAACTTACAAAAAAAATGTACAAAATATCTACAATAGAGAGGGGCGATTATATTGGAGATCTCCTTACTTTTAAAAAAAAATACAAAAAAATCCTATATATATAAAATAAAAATAAATAAATAAGTCCCACTTATAAATATTATTAATCGATCCTAGGAACAATAAGAATCAAACAATCCAAATAAAATTTGGGTTACTAGCTATTTCTTGATTCCAGCATAATGGTTTCCTACATTTCTTCCTAATAGATTTCATCGGAATACACTGTTCCTGAACCATGTTTAATATAGTCTTAAAAATATCCCACATCTCATAAGTATTCTTTCCATGGAATTCTATATCCCACCTAATCTGATTTAGCATGCTGCGTAATTTATCGTAATCTCCCCTATAAAAATTTTGAATTTTTGTTGAGTTTGTCGTTGTTCTACCCTTAACTATTTGCAAATTAAACCAAACCATCTGATGATCACTGTTTCCCAATGATTCCCCTACACTCAATCCTTGAACTAAGTGATCATCATTTGAAAGAATTAGATCTAATATATTGGCACCCCTTGTTGGCTTATTAACAAATTGGGTCAAAAAGTTATCCTCAAAACACTCCATAAACTTACAACTTGCTCTATCTCTTCCTATCATATTTTGCCAGTCTACAGAAGTTAAATTAAAGTAACCAAGAATAACTGTACCTTCTTTGTATCCTTTAGATATTTCCCTAATCATTAACTCATCGATACAATCAGTCTGTCCTGGTGGTCTATAAAAAGCTCCCAAGTGTATTTTCCTATTTTTACAAACCTTAATATCTATCCATAATGATTCACCTTCTCCTTGCTTTATAGAGTTATTCAGATTTGAAGAAATGCTATTTCTGATATAAATAATCAACCCACCACCAGTCCTATCTCTCCTTTGACTAATGTACATAGTATAACCTTCTAGTTCAAATTCACTGACATTATCATTAAATATATTTTCATTAACCCATGATTCAACTATACATATTATATCTATATCTTCATGAATGATATAACTAAATAATTCATCCTTCTTATTTCTAAGACTACGAGAATTTGTGTAAACACAACTCAGCCCACCTATCCCTGAAGCACCTGAGGGCCTATCTCCTCTGCATCTCGTTTCACTCCTTCCCCGACCCTGTACTCTTGTATTTCCCTGACCACTATCACTACTCAAGTAATTTAACCCTAAAGCACTTCCATTAGCCTGCCTACCTTCTACAAATCTGTGTTTGCTTCCTTTCCCTGCCTCACTTTGAGCCATTAAATTTCCCTGACCACTATCAAAACCTAGTTTCCTGCCTCTAAAGACCTAATAACACTATCTAATTCCCGCCACAAAACCTCAACCCCATCTCGGCTCAGATGGAGTCCATCCATCGCATACAAACCCTTATTCCCATAAAACCCACTCCAAACATCTACAAACACCAATCCTGACTCCTCGCACAAACCTTTCACATATTCATTCAACCCCATTGCACGAGACAACCATTCCATAAGAACATAAGAAAAGAAGGAGACTGCAAAAGACCATTCATGGCCTACACTTGGCAGCTCCTGTTCCAGTCAACACACAAAAGATTTCTTACCAGAGAAAAGTCATCAACATTGTCACCCTTTACAGGAGTTTGTAAGATCTAATCTACAATATACATAAAATGCATCCAGAGGATTATGTCCATTCATGCAACCGCAAAATATAATCTCCCCACTCCTTAGAAAAATATATACATATGTACATTAAAAAAAGTCAGTCCCATCTAGCAGCTTCATCCATATATTTATCTAATCTATTCTTAAAACTACCCAGAGAGGAGGCTTCTATCACATGTCTAGTGAGCCTATTCCATTCATCTACCACACGATTTGTAAACCAATTCCTCCCAATCTCCTTCCTAAACCTATACTTATCAAGCTTAAACCCATTGCTACGTGTCCTGTCATGTTCATTAAGTATAAGAACCTTACCCAGATCCCCTTTATTATATCCTTTTACCCATTTGAAGACTTCAATCAATTCCCCTCTGACTCTTCTCCTTTCCAATGTATGTAGATTTAGTTTTCTGAGCCTTTCACCATAAGCTAAGTTCCTTAGCCCACCAATCATCTTTGTCATCCTTCCCTGCACAGACTCAAGCAAATCAATATCCTTCCTATAATATGGTGACCAAAATTGTACTGCATAGTCTAGATGAGGCCTAACTAGCGCCAGATACAGTTTTAGAATGACTTCAGCACTCTTATTGCTTACACTCCTCCTAATGAATCCCAATATCCTATTAGCTTTATTCTTAGCATTTAGAAATTGCTTTCTAGGACGAAGGTCTGAACTTACCAAAATACCCAAGTCCCTCTCACAATCGGTCCTCCCTAAAATTCTGCCATTTAATTTATAACTATTCAATGGATTATTTCTACCTATACTAAGAACACTACATTTGTCTATGTTAAACTTCATTTGCCCTTTCTCGGCCCAATTGGACAGAATGGTCAATTCCTCCTGCATTACAACAGCATCAGAATCAGCCCTAATGGCCCTACCTAGCTTAGTATCATCAGCAAATTTACTCGGGTCACTACTTATACCTATGTCAAGATCATTAATATAAATTAAGAATAGCAAGGGACACAAAACAGATCCTTGTGGAACTCCACTGCTAACACAACCCCCCTCAGATTTAACTCCATCTATACTAACTCTTTGCTGTCTGTTACCAAGCCATGACTGAATCCACCTAAATATACTGCCATCGATCCTGTGTGCTTTAACTTTGCTCAGAAGCCGTAAGTGTGGCACTCGATCAAAAGCCTTACTAAAGTCCAAGTATAAAATATCATAGTTTTCATCATTATCTGCTGCTTCATACACCTTACTATAAAAAGACAGCAAATTAGTCGACAGGATTTACCCTTAGTAAAGCCATGCTGTGATTCTTTTATCAACTTATGCTTATCCAAGTGATCTTAATATTCCTTGCTATAATAGATTCCATCATTTTCCCTACCACTGATGTCAAACTTACTGGTCTGTAATTAGACATATTTGTTTTATCCCCTTTCTTAAATATAGGTATCACATTGGCTTTCTTCCATGCCACTGGCACAATGCCACTCTCCAATGATTTTCTAAAGATGCATGCTAGGGGCTCACTTAACACATCTTTACATTCTTTCAAAATTCTAGGAAAGACCTCATCAGGACCGGGTGCTTTACTACTTTTGATTTTATCAATTTCCTTTGTCACTATCTCCTTGGTGATCAAGATAACCTTTAATTTCTCTTCATCATTACCCCGAAAGATCATTGACACCTCGGGTATATTTAGAGTATCCTCCATTCTCGGAATGGATATAGTTGATAGGTCACAGAAGTTTTCAAAGCAGTGTATTGAGGCAAAAAATAGAGCAAATAGGGTGCTAGGTTACATTAAAAGGAATGTTAGCTACAAGAGTAAGGAGGTCATCCTTAAACTATACAACTATTATGTCAGGCCACATTTAGAGTACTGTATACAGGCATGTTTTTAGGGTATGCAGTTAATGAGAGGTTAAAGTGAACTTTAGTTAGTGTTATATAGCAGTTAGATATTTTTATGGTGTTTAAATCAATGGGGTCATATCCTAAGTTCATTATATATTTATTAATCCAACCGCAAAAAGGTTTTGGGTGAGGCTGAAGGTCATAGAAATTATACCAAAAGAATTGTAAAATACATATATGTGTTGGGTGATTTGCAATTCTGAGTACTTTGATACCATATCTTAGCCCTAGCAATATTCTACGAAATTTAAGAGGCATTATATTAGCTTCTGCCTCTAAAAAATCAACTCTGGTACAATTTAATGCACCTATAGCTAGTCTAATACACTTAAATTGTATTCTATCAAGTTTTAATAGGTTGCTTTCTGATGATGTATGGTATAGGAAAGAGTCATAGTCTATTTTGCTTCTAATAAGGGATTTATATATATGTAATAGATGCATTCTATTTGACCCACAGTTTGTATTTGCAAGATATTTTAGGATCAAAATGCTAGATATACATTTCTCTACTAATGATGTAATATGAGCTGCCCAAGTTAGTCCCTGATCTAATACCATGCCCAAGTATTTATGAGTTTGCATGTAATTAATAGGGTAATTTAATATTATCAGCTCTGGCAAGTTATGTTTCCTAGAGCGTTTTGTAAAAATTATACACTTAGTTTTAGTAGGAGAAAAGGTGGTGCCCCATTTTTGTGACCAGTCAGATATAGAATCCATGATATTTTGCATCTGGTTGTGCATTTGATCCAATTTTTCACCAGATAGCCACACTGCAATATCATCAGCGTACAAGGCATGGTTTATGTCTAAATTTTTTAATCAATCGTTTAACATGATTGAAAATAAGAGTGCGACTTATAACGCTACCCTGTGGTAAGCCGATTTGTACAGCAAATTTTTCTGAAGGGAGATTAGCTATCAAAACTCTTATAATTCTAGAAGAAATGAAATTTTTAATAAAGTTGGGGAGATGGCCATGTAAACCCATCTTGTATAGTTTTTTTATAAAGACCATGGTGCCAAATGGTATCATATGCTTTTTCAATATCCAGAAAGATTGCCATTACATATTTATTGCCGAGGAACGCTTCCCTTATGTCACATTCCAAGCGTACCAAACTATCCATAGTTGAGAAGTGCTTTCTGAATCCACTTTGGTAGTATGATAAGTACTTTTTTTCATTAAGGTATTTCCATAACCTAATGGTCAATATTCTCTCTAATGTCTTGCATAAGCAACTTGTCAAAGCTATAGGGCGGTAAGAAGACAGTTCCTGACTTCGTTTCCGTGGCTTTAAAATAGGGATGAGTAAACTCTCTTTCCATGTATCTGGATAGGTATTATTTAGAAATAGGTGATTGTAGAAATTTAAGAGATTATGTTTATTTAGGTTACTAAGATTTGCTAGGAAGGGATATATTATGATATCCATGCCAGGAGAGCTTGGCTTGTTTTGGGGAATAGCTGTTTCTAATTCCTATAATGTAATTGGGCAGTTATATTCCTCATTGTTAGATACCCCAAATGAAATTTCATTAAATTCAGCCTCCACCATAGTGTATACAAAGGGTTCTATGTAGGAATGAATACTGCTAATAGTAGCAAAGTGGCCAGCTAATATTTGGGCAGTCACAAATGGGTCAGAAGTAAAGTTACTGCCAGATTTTAAAGTGACGAGTGGATGGGGTTTATATCCTTTTGTAAGTCTCCCTATCTTATCCCAAACTTCTGCTGTATGAGTGTTATGATTAATAGTTTGTACAAACCTTCTCCAGGAGAGATATTTCAATAATCTAATTACCCTTCTGGCTAAGGCTTTAGCTTTATGATATAACAGTAAAGACTCTGGATTCATGTACTTCTTAAATAGTTTATAGGCTTTTTTTTAACTTTTATTGCATAGGCACAACTATCATTCCACCAGGGATTGTTATATTTAGGGAATATTCTTGATGATGACTTTGGTATAGTTTTGGCTGCACATTTGGTGATAGCAGAGGTTACTAGAAGGCAAGCATCATTTGCATTAAGTGAAATATTGACTTTTGGAATTTGTAGCTCTTGATGAAATTTTTTTTAAATTACCTTTATATAGCCATTTGGGCCTGGTATTATACTTCATTTCATACATCGTTTCCATAATTATGGGGAAGTGGTCACTATCATAAAGATCTGGTAGTACTTTCCACTCTAAGTTTAGTTTTAAAGAATGGGAGCATAGATATATATCTATATGAGAAAAGTGTCCTCTAAATTCATTGCAATAAGTTGGGGCCTTTGAGTTTAGGATGTATAAATTTGCTTCTTCAATAAAATCTGTTATTTTATTTCCTCTCTGACAGCATTCTGATGAGCCCCACAGGTAGTGATGTCCATTCAACTCTCCAGATTTTAATACTGGTGGAGGAAGTTGACTATTAAGATTAATTAGGTCTTGTGTAGTTTAAGGAAATATGGAGGTATATATAGATTGAACAAATTGTGAATTTTAAAGATGGAGTTCCCCAGGGTTCGGTTCTGGGCCCATTGTTGTTTCTCATATTCATAAATCACACCTGCTTCCAAATTCAGTGCAACTTTAAGATGTTTGCTGATGACCTCAAATTATATTTTCACTCCTCAGCCCCATCCCTTGGCTGCTCCTTATCTCTTTCAGGTATGCAGGATAATATTGATTTACTATCTTCCACTGCTGCTTCTTGGGGGCTAAGGTTTTCTACCAGTAAATGTGTCCATCTCCGCTTTGCTAGACAGCGCTGTGTCCAGTCAGATGATCTCCTTTCTCCCATATACATACTAAATGACATTCCTATAAATCAATGCTTCTCTCACAAGGATTTGGGAATAACTGTGGATAGGAAGCTGAAATTCCACCAGCACATAAGCTGTGCAACTGCTAAAGCCGGAGGTATTGCCACTAATCTTTTAAAATCAACTGTTACTCGCTCGGCTAACTTCATGTCAACCCTTTTCATCTCTGATGTCCGACCGATTCTAGATTTTGCATCTCCAATTTGGAATCTTGGGTTCCAGGGCCAAAATCAGCTTCTGGAATCTGTTCAACGCAGATGGACAAAACAGGTTGCTGGTCTGACTGATCTTCCATACCTTGACAGGCTGACAACTTTGGGATTATTCTCTGTGAAGGGTAGGCTGTTAAGGCAGGACCTTATTTATTGCTATCGTATATTCCACGATTTAACCATCATCTCCCCTTCCGACATCTTCACAATGGCACCTACTGTTGGCACAAGAGGTCATAAATTTAAGATTCAGATGCAGCATTGTCAGTTGGAAGCTCGTAGACGATTTTTCTCTTGTCGAATTATCCAAAAATGGAATTCTCTACCCCCAAGATATTGTTGATGCTCCAAGCCTCACTGCGTTTAAGTCTAGACTGCAGTACTTTCTCGGTGAAGAATTGTTCCACCTTTGACCTACTGCCAGTTCATTTCAATCTCAATTTGTTATATTTTCAGGGTATTTTATATGGAGGATACACTTAGCCAGTCATTAATGATATATTTGAGTAAACCTCCCGTGTAGCCTGACTGGAGTATCTGTCTTGGACTTTTGGGCCTGTCCCTCTCCTATCTGGTCTGGCTGGACTAGAGTGGTAGGGCCCTACCAGGTAATATAGCTTCCAGATCAGAGGTGATATTTAAAGTTACAAATGGTACCCAGGAGGCTATGGCAAGTAGAACTCCTCCTCCATTACGGCTTCTATCTTTTCTTAAAATGGAATATCCTTTTAAAGAAATGTTTTGCTCTATTCCTAACCTTGTTTATTGTAACATTACAATTGATGGGGAATACTCATTTAAGATCATCTGCAGGAATGGTAACCTTGTTGTATAACTGCGTATATTCCACTGACATATTCTAAAGTTCATTATCTATATATAATTTAAACTATTAATCACCAAATAATATTCTGTAACCATCCCTAGAATCAATTTTTTTTGTAAAGCCCATTTTATTAAACACTATAGCCATTTTTTTAACTGCCTGTTTAGGGGCAATGTTTGCTTCCTGATTTTCTTATATTCTTTAAGGATAGACCATAGGTATTCATTTAAGACATTCATATTATCAACATTATGAGAGTTTTGTTTATCTTCATTACTAATACTTTTTGCAGGTAGTTTGTGGTCTAGTAATAGGTAGGTCGCATTGTGTTTCTTTTGTAGCTTTTTCAGTTATATTTTTTTCTTGTTATTTGTATATATGTCACTTGCATTTATAGGATGATTTTTTTAATATACCTGTCGAGCTTCCAAGAAGGATAATTTTTTATCAATTTTTAAATGAATAATTTCTTTCTCCCTGATCCACACAGGACATTCTTTAGAATTTCCTAAATGGTTGGGAGAAGAGCAGTGAATACATTTCGGAGCTTCCCTTGAAGTGATACAATCCTGAGAATTATGTTGCTTATTATAATAAAGACATCTAGATTTATTTGTACAGGTCCTACTTCCATGTCCAAAATGCCAGCAATTAAAGCACATCAAGGGATTAGGGTAGTGGTTATCAATACTGAACGTAAGGTATCCATAATATAATATAATTTTTAATTCATTAAGTAATAATTCTTCATCAAAGTATAGTATATCAGGTGCATATATGATACCATGAATAGTGTTTAAATTTTGTGCAACTGAGCACTCTACATCATATTGTCCATTGATAATGGTTTTTGTATTTAAAAGGGCTATTGTCTGATCTGAAGATGGTAAACATATAGATGAGAGGCCCGGCCGGAAAAAATGATTTTGTGTAAATATTATCATTCACCCGAATCAATCATTTCTGACGTCATACCACACCCCCAACCCCTATTATAATTCGCAAAATGATTAAAGGTGCTGACATGATGTAGTTAAAGCATTCACCTCTGTAAACGGTGTGGTGGAGCGAATGTGAGTGTGTGTAAAAGGGCCATTCTCCCACCCCTTTTCTCAGTACCCTCTCCCTCCCTCTGTAAGAATGTGTGTGAATGGGAATGGGTTTGTTATATTTTTGTTTATTTTATGTATAAAATGATTACCATGTTTTTCTTTCTTTCCAGGCGTCATATTCTGGAAAGATAGTAGCTAGTTTCGAGATATCACTATAATTAAAAGAATATTGTACTTTGCTTAAAATAAACTTTTATCAAAGCGTCATATTCTGGAAAGAGAGAGTGGAAGTGTGGACTGACAGCAAGAGGGGTTCTCTAGACGAGTGCTCCACCCAGCCCTGAGACAGAGGGCTTTCGTGCCTCACTAACCACCTGAACCGCCATACCCGCCTTCGTTGACAATCCTGCCTCCTTCTAAGTTAGCCTACTACCACCCACCTCCAGCACACAAGTGATAGCGCGTGCCCCTTTTTTCGTTCGGTTGTTGTTGTGTTTTTATGTTTTGTGTAGATATATAAGTAAATTTGTTGTATTCGCCTGTTATAAAATTCTCTGTTGGTATCATATTTGGATTGGGGAATTTGGCCTCATTTTGAAGAGTGCACACTGCCCTTGTAAATATAAATTGCTGTAAAAATAACTGTAACTATCATTGTATTTTTTTGTTAGTAAAGGACTGTACATACAATCCGTTTCATTCTCCCTCGATTTCTCACGTCCGGACAGTGTAGGAAGCGGGTTGGATCGATTACCGATTGGGATTAGAGATATATTTTCGGCCCGCTACATTTGGCGCCCGAATAGGGACGTGAGACTTCGAAACTGGGAGCGTGACGGGATTGGATTGCAGTCCATACCCAATTAGTGTGACAATTAGTTTGATTGATTTTTCCCTCCTCCTATCTTTTTACTAACTTGGGAACAATGGCTGTAGCGGAAACGTTGAATGAAGAAGTAGTGCGATTGAGACTGGAGTTGAGAAAGAAAGAAGAGGAGTGTGAAATGTTGCGGGGAATGATGGAGGGAATGGAGAATAAAATAAAAGGGATGAATGAAAAGACTGATAGGATGAAGAAGGAAATGGGAGACCGACAGGATCAGACGGACCGACGGATGCAGGACCTGTATAACATGATGACAGGGGCTGGATCAGTCCCAGGACCTACAACCCTGACCCCTGCTCCTACTGAAGGGACTCTGCTAAATGGAATGGATGGCAGTATGATTGAGTCTAAAGAAGATACTGTGAGTGGTAGGAAAGGGGGTGAATGGAAGAGAGTGGAAAGTAAGAGAGGAAGTAAGCATGGTTGTAAGGTTAAGGATAGGAAGGCGAGAGGGAAGAGTGTGGATTTGCTATACTCAGATGAGGGAGAGAGTGACCATATGATTGGAATGAGTGAGACCGAGAGTAGCTCTTCGAAGAATGAAGTGAATGTGGGGAAAGGAATTTTGATTAGGGAAGTGCCAAGGATTGATAAGTTTAGATTGCATGGGGGAAAGAGTATGGATGAGTTCTTCGGGGATTTTGAGCAGTACTGCAAGCTCAAGTACCCGCAGAACAAGGGTCACTGGGTGAGTGTTCTGGGAGATTGTTTGGATGGGAAAGTGTTGGAGTTCTTGCGAGTGATAACGAGTGTGGGAGAGCCAAAGTACGATGTAGGGAAGAAGAGATTGATTGGGCAGGTGAAACGAATGAAGGAGAGTGTGAAGTATAAAAGGGTGAATGAATTTGAGAAGGCTCGAATGGGGAAGAGTGAAAGTGTGAATATGTATGCACATAGGCTTGAGAGTATGGTGATGATGATGTAAATGAATGTGAACCACTCATGAGGAAGTTTTTGGACACGATCCCGCGAAAGGTGAGTGAATGGCTGAGTGGAAAGAGAAAGGAGAGAGTGAGACTGACAGGTGAACAGTTGATGTGGGAGGATGTGTTGGAACTGTTAGAAGATGGACGATTTGATGATGAAAGCGATTTAGAAGAGGATGGATGGTACAGTGTGAATGTTGGAGGTAAGAAGCCCAGAAGCTTTCATCCACCCCAGCAGTTTGTCAGCTACAGGGATGCCCTGAAGGCTGCACCAGCTGGAGTGATGTCAAACTTCCTGGGCCGGCAGAATGGATGGGCAAATGGAGGGTGGTCGAATGGAAGGGGGCAGATGAATTTCAAGCGTGGGAATGGATATATGAGAGAGAAACCGAGGTATGTCCCAGCAAACGAGAGACCGAATGGTGGGAGAAAGATTGTGGAATGTCGTCGGTGTGGAAGGAAAGGTCATATGTTGGCAGAATGTAGGTGGACATCTGGTGCATGTTTTGGGTGTGGTAAGAAAGGGCATATGATAAAGGATTGCCAGGAAAGTGTGAAAGAGTGCTTCGAGTGTAAAGAAATAGGCCATTTGAAGAAAGATTGTCTGAGGTTGAATGGTGGAGCAACTGGTGGGGAAAGTATGAAATATGCATGTGGTAATTGTGGAAAGGCTGGTCATTATGCAAGGATGTATCGTGACCAGAAGAATGTATGTAGCTATTGTGCGATGGAAGGACATTCAAGTGAAAAGTGTTGGATTAGACTGAGAGCGCAAGGTGTGAATGGAAAGTCTGAAGCGGGAAACTGAATGGTAAGAGGGTACCTGCTGAAGTATCCTCTGGGTGCATGAGTGTGAGTAATGTGTTGGTAAGTCTGTCTAGTGTGAAAGTGCTGTCTGGTAGGAAGTATGAGTGTCTGAGTGTTAAGGTGGAATTGAATGGAATTGAGTGTTTGGCTTTAATAGATTCTGGATACAAGGCAAGCTTGGTGTATAAAGATGTGTATGACAAGGTTAGCGAGAAAGCCCTCCTGGCTGAGTGCAAGGGTAGTTTGGTAGGTATTGGTAATAGGAGAGTGCCTGTGATTGGAATGATAAGGTCAGCAGTTCGAATGCATGGTATGATGATGAATGAATGGGAATTTTCTGTGATTGATAAGGTGAGTAGTGAGTATGGTGTGATTTTGGGCTATGATTTTATGAAAATGAATCGTATGGTTGTGCATCCTGCGAGTGATCAGAATGAGAGAAAGATTGGTAAAAATGGGGTGTATAAGTTGTATGTAGGGAAAGATGGTAGCGTTTTGAGGAGTGTGTTTACTGGTATTGAGGTGACTGCTATGGAGAATGTAAGGCTTGTGAAGGGTGAAAGGGTGTCTGTTAGAGTGAGTTGGAGTAAGGATGTTAGTTTGGATGTGAGTGAGAACACTGTGATATTGGATGGAAAGGATGCGTGTTATAAGGTAAGGCGTGTTGCTTGTGTGTTTGATGGCTTGATGAGAATGAATGATCCTTTTGTATGTGTGCAGGCAGACCCCAGTGTGAAAGGGCAGGTGAGGGGAATCCAAGTCGGAGATGTACTGGGCCACCTCTCCACTGTCAATGAGGTAGGTATGGATGATAGTACGGATATCAAGGTGAATGTTGCGAATGAAAAGACATGCGAATGGATGTATAATGAGGTGAAGGATATGGTGAAATTGGATGGATGTTTGACTGAGTATGAAAGGGAGGATGTGTATCGAATGATATTTGAGCGAAAGGGATCCCTCAGTAAGGGTGATCTGGATTTCGGGGTTGCAAAGCTCCCGGAATTCAAGATTGTCCTGAAGGAGGACTCCCCAATCTATCAGCGGCCGAGGCATTTCCCACGTCCGGTTGCTGATAAGATTGAGGAGCAGTGTTTGGAATTGGAGCAATTGGGGGTGATTGAAGAGAGGGAGAGTGCATGGAATAGTCCAATTGTACCTGTACGTAAGCCGGATGGAAGATTGCGTCTGTGTGTGGATTATAGAAAGGTGAATGTAAAGACTGTGAAAGAAAGGTTTCCGATGTGTGTGGTATCTGAGTGTGTGTATAGTATGCATGGGATGGAGTGGTTTACGAAGTTGGATCTGGTACGGGGGTATTACCAGATGCCCATTGCTGAGGAGAGCCGGCCGGTAACTGCCTTCTCTTCCTCAAAGAGGCATTACCAGTTCCGGAACCTCAGCTTTGGGTTAGCTAATGCTCCCGGAGCCTTCCAGCGGGCAATGAATGTTGTGTTGAGTAAGTTTGCGAGTAAGAATGTGATTGCATTTATAGATGATATTTTGATTATGACTGAGACTTTTGAGGAGCATATGAGATTGGTGAATGATGTGTTGAGAACGTTGGAGAGTGTTGGTGTGAAGGTGAAAGTGGTGAAGTGTGAATGGTTTGTGAAAGAAGTGGAATTCCTTGGGCATATGGTGAGTGAGAATGGGTTGCCAAAATCACCGAAGTATGTTGGGAAGGTGCGAATGTTTCCTAAACCGGTGACTGTGAAGCAACTGAAGTCGTTTTTGGGTTTGATTGAGTTTCAGCGAAAGTTTATACTTGATTGTTCTGGTGTGAGTAAGCCTCTGACTGAGTGGATGGGCAAGAAAGGTAGTACAGTTGTCAAGTGGAATGATAAGATGAATGAGGCGTATGAGAGACTGAAAGAGGCAGCGGCTGAAGATGTTGAATTGGCTTACCCAGATTATAGTATAAATGCTAAAATGCTTGAATTGTATACAGATGCGAGTGGGTATTGTATGGGAGGTTTTCTGATGCAAGAGCAGCGTTTGAATAGAGAGAATGTCAGGCGAATAATTGGGTATGTATCCAAGGCTATGAATGTTGCAGAACGAAAGTATTCGACTGTGGAACGAGAGCTGGCTGCGATAAGATATTGTTTGAAAGTGTTGCGTCCATTTTTGTATGGTGTGAGGTTTGTGATAAAAACCGATCATCAACCTCTTGTGTATCTGCAGCATATGAAGTGGGCTGATAGTAGGATTGCAAGGACTTTGGAAGATTTGAGTGACTTTGACTATGTGATTGAGTATGTGCCTGGTGAACGGAATGGAGTGGCTGATTTGATGTCAAGGTATCCTGGTACGAATGATGAAAATGTGTGTGGATGAGTGATCCTGAGTATTTGCCGAAAGGGATTATGAATGGAAAAGAGAGTAAGAGTGGTGGTGATTCCTTGTTTGAGAGTGTATGGAATGGTTTGCAAGATTTAAAGAGTGATGGAGTAGACGTGAGAGTGCCCAATAGTGTGGATGATTTAAGGAAGGAGGTAATGAATGAAGTGTGTAGGAAGCCTGAAAGCATTGGTATGGCAAAGGTGCGGAACTTCATGAAAGAATTGAGAGCGATGTGTATGCAAGGGGTCTCGCCATTTCAGGAAGTGTTGATTGTAGTGAGTCGTTTGTATGGAGTGATTGTTTATGTGCACTTTGGTGGTGAGAGGCCGATTGTGTACAAGGATAAGAAGATGAAGGGTTTGAATCCTAATGTGGTACATCTGCAATGTTTGAGCGGTGTGCATTACAATTGGGTGATTGAAAAGTGTTCATATATAAGAGAGAAGATTGATTGTCTGGATGAAGATGAGTGTGTTGTGAGTGATGATATGGGAGTTAATGACAGTGTGGATATCAGTGCTGATGTTGGTGTGCTTGTTCCTTCTGTGTATTGCGAACATGGTGGACCTGATATGATGGAAGCAAGAGTGAAAGTTGGTGAAAGGTTGTTCTGTGGTTTGATTGATACTGGAGCGCAAGTGTCTTTAGTGAATGAGAATATTCTGAGTAAGTATGAAGAGTTTAGATGTTGCGAGCATAAACCTGTGAAGTTACGGATAAGTGGATTAGGGAATGGCATGATAGTGGCATGGGAACAGAATAGTCTGAAAGTGAGTGAATGTGAAGCATGACTTTGTAATTCTGAAAGATGAGCAAATGCCGTGTTGTTTATTGCTTGGTGTAGACTTTATGAGATTGAATGATTTGTCTTTGGATGCTGATAAGGATCGTCTTATGAAAGGTGAATGTGAGGTGATGAAGTTGAATGAGTGTGCGAAGAATGTTGTCAAATTTTGTGGCATGATTGAGTTGATCATGGATGATGAGAATGAGATTTTAAGTGATGATGATATTCTAGAGATGCAAGAGATGTGTCCTTTTGTTAGTGAGTTGAAGAAGTGTGTAATGATGCGTGTTGATTTGAATGAATGGCCAGAGTGTTTAAGTGATTTTAAAAGGTATGCTAAGGATTTTGTTGCTTGTATGGATGTTGTATATTTTGTGAGGCATGTGAAGGGTGGTGATGATATGTATGTACCTGTGATGTCCTTAGTTGGTATGATTGGTCTGGTGAAGGTTGTGCATGATAATTATGGGCATATGGGTAAGTTTAAGCTGTGGGAGTGTATGAAGGAGCATGTGTTCCACCCGTTTCTGAGAACTGTTGTGAATGATGTTGCAACAATGTGTGAAAGGTGTCAGAAGCGAAAGGTGCAAGGTGTGCAAGTGAAACCACCGATGTTGAAAGTTGATGCGAAAGAACCGTTTGAATTGGTAGTGATTGATTGTGTGTCTTTGCTGCGTACGAGTGCTGGGAATGTTGGTATGGTTGTTATGGTTGATCATAAAAGTAAGTTTGTGTATGCAGCGCCTGTGAGAGATAAAAGGAGTGTGACTGTTGCGCGTGTGGTTGAGCAGTTGTTTTTTCCTATGTGTGTATGGAAGCCTAGAAGATGTCTGAGTGATAATGGGCCTGAATTTGTAGGGGAAGTGTTTGAGCAAATGTTGAGAGAGAATGGTGTGGAGCATGTGAGAACTCTGTATGTACCGTCTTTAAATGGATTGGCTGAACGGACTATAAGAACCTTGTGTGAGATGTTGAGAATGATGAGTAAGACAGTGAATGACTGGGATGTGTGTCTGGGGAGAGTGTTGTGGGCGTATAATTCAACTGTGCATAGTGCAACTGGAATGTCCCCATGTCAGTTTGTGATGAATTTTGAAAGGCGAGTGAAAGTGAGCAGAGTGTATGGCGTGAGACGCATGAAAGGTTCCGTTCATTTGAATTAGGTACAAAAGTATTGAAAGTGAAAGAAGTGAAGGGTAGGTTGAATGTGTCAAAGATGAGTGAGAAGTTTGATGGACCTTATAGAGTTGTGAGGGTTTGGGAAAATGGAGTGACGTATGTTTTGGAGAGTTTGAATGACGGCATGACTGAGAGTGCGGGCTCATCAGAGTCAGTTAAGGAGATGGAGAGAACTTCCTGACTACCTGGTGAGCCATCCGGTGTATGGACTGTGTAGAGAGAGAGGTAAAGTGCATGATGATGAGATTGAATGTGATAGTATGGATCTGTCTGGGAAAGAGCTAGTCTTAGTCTCGAGGAGTAGAAAGCGTACAAAGAAGAGTGAAAGGAAGAATGCAAGTACGAATGAAAGTAAGTCTGAGCAGAGTGTTTCTGGTATGGGGGATCTTGAAAGGGAGATTGAGTATTTGCGTAGACAGGTGAGTGATTTGGCTGGTATAAGTAGACGAGTGAGTGAGCTGCCTGTGCCAAATTTTTCTGGTTTGGGGAACAGTATGAATGATAGTGTGTTTGGGCAGAATGAACCTAGTGTGGCTGATTTTTCGGGTTTTATGAATGGTAACAGTAGGGGTGAGTTTGATGTAGTGAATGATGAAGTGGCTGATTTTTCAGGTTTCTGGTGGGAACCAGTCGAAGAGGTTTCTGGTATGCCTGTTTCGAATACAGGGGATGTGAGTGACCTGTCTGTTTCGCAAGAATGTACTTTGAGTTTGATGAGAGCTGTGAGTGAGGAGCTGATGAATGGGGGTATGATGAGTGAGGGTTCTGAACGGAAGAGTATGAAAGAATTCTGTCGTGAGATGGGAGAACTGGTAATGAGGGCTAAGAGTATGGTTGATGAGATGATAAATAGTGACGATGAGACTGACAGGATGACTGACGAACAACCCCGACTAATTGCTACGCGTAGCTAGGGACCAGTAGAAGAGTGTGAATGGGTGCAGAAGGGTGCGATTGAGCACAAGTGGTACCGTGAAGAGTGATTGAAAGGGTTTAGTGAGTGGCTGGTCGAATGGCTTAAGGAAGGAGGGGTGTGGTGGAGCGAATGTGAGTGTGTGTAAAAGGGCCATTCTCCCACCCCTTTTCTCAGTACCCTCTCCCTCCCTCTGTAAGAATGTGTGTGAATGGGAATGGGTTTGTTTTATTTTTGTTTATTTTATGTATAAAATGATTACCATGTTTTTCTTTCTTTCCAGGCGTCATATTCTGGAAAGATAGTAGCTAGTTTCGAGATATCACTATAATTAAAAGAATATTGTACTTTGCTTAAAATAAACTTTTATCAAAGCGTCATATTCTGGAAAGAGAGAGTGGAAGTGTGGACTGACAGCAAGAGGGGTTCTCTAGACGAGTGCTCCACCCAGCCCTGAGACAGAGGGCTTTCGTGCCTCGCTAACCACCTGAACCGCCATACCCGCCTTCGTTGACAATCCTGCCTCCTTCTAAGTTAGCCTACTACCACCCACCTCCAGCACACAAGTGATAGCGCGTGCCCCTTTTTTCGTTCGGTTGTTGTTGTGTTTTTATGTTTTGTGTAGATATATAAGTAAATTTGTTGTATTCGCCTGTTATAAAATTCTCTGTTGGTATCGTATTTGGATTGGGGAATTTGGCCTCATTTTGAAGTGTGTACACTTCCCTTGTAAATATAAATTGCTGTAACTATCATTGTATTTTTTTGTTAGTAAAGGACTGTACATACAATCCGTTTCATTCTCCCTCGATTTCTCATGTCCGGACAGTGTAGGAAGCGGGTTGGATCGATTACCGATTGGGATTAGAGATATATTTTCGGCCCGCTACAACGTCAGAACATTAAAAAATTAGGATTATAATGAAACTCAGGATCATTGTAGTGCGGTCCACGCATCGTGTTTACCCCCCGTCTCCCCCCACGAGCCATCCCCTATGAATGTACTCCAAAAATGTGAAACATTTTGGAACATGGATGAAATAGTACATGTTATCAGCCGGGCTGCTCGTCTACATATTTACCCTGAGGATTTTGTATGTATTAAGGAGGGATCCTGTTCTGCAATATTTAACCTCACTGACAGGGCCATGACAAATGGATTCAACAACTGTTTTAATTGTTAATGGACTTAATTTTGTCAAATTAACTGTTGGAGAACTTAAAAAGGTAATACTTCAGATTCAAGGTGCACGGTAGATGGCACTGTTAGTCGACTACAATTTTGGGCTACAACATATCTCTTATGACGTCAGACGGTAGCGTCAGATGTGACAATCACTGCATTATATTTTTTTGTTGTTTTGGGGATTTGTAACTTTTAGTCTATTATTTACTAAATATCTGCGCTCTGCTCGTTTAAAGTTTTTTTCAAAGTTAGGTAAGGTTTCTTGATGTCTTTTATTGTTTTTTGTTTTGTTTTCGTATTTTTTGTTTACTGCGAACGATAACAGTTTCTTACTCGCAACATCGTAGCTTATAAATAGGACCCGTTTTGCAAATGTTTTTCTTTCGTTATTGTGTTTTTGTGCTCTCCATGTGCTCCTTTGTTATTTGAATTCGACTTTACTTGTATGATCGCAAAAAACTTTTAGATTATCTAGAGGGGCATAAACTAATCAAGAAACCTATAAAAGTAAGAATTATTTGTTATTAGGTTAGGTTTTTCTGCCAGTAAAAAGCTGTTGGGGAGAAAAAACCCAGTAAATTCAAGGGGACTGCTCGTGGGGGAGATATCACTGCAGGGAGACCACCCTGCGATGATCCTGAGTTTCAATCAATTGGGGGGGGGTTAGAGGGTGCAGCCCCCCAGTATATACTCATATACAAAAAAAATATTACGCCGATATTGTTCACAGATGACGCTACCGTCTGACATCATAAGAGATATGCTGTAGCCCAAAATTGTAGCCGACTAACAGACCCATCTACCGTGCACGCCAAATCTGAAGTGTTACCCTTAAATATACCCAACAAACAAATTAGGGATCAATATTCAATTTGAGGGCATTTTTGTTTATAGAAGTCACATTTATACTACCTGTATCATTGGTCTTACTTTGAGATGTTACAGGAGTTTTATTACTGTCAGTCTTTGACTGACCTTCGAAGAGGTAGCACGTGTTTCGTAACGCTCTCAGAATATTTTGATTATTTGATATACTTTGGTGTGTGACATAAACATAAATATTAAGTTATTTTGTATAAATTGTGGTTATTTTGTTTTGGTGAGAAAGTGACTTTTGTTTACTTCAGTGGCCATCTTGATTAGCAGGTTTTAAATTTGAGCACACAAATTTGGGTCAAATTTTTGTTGTTTGTAAGTTTTTGTTTCTATTATTGTTCTTGTTTAAGTATGGCTGACTATTTGGATGTAGAGAGTATGCCTTTTGAAAGTAGTGTGTATGTAGTGTGCGACGTCTGTGGTGTAGAGAGGAGAGTGAATGTGTCTGAGTGCTGTGTATGTGCTTTGACTGAGGAGGTGAGTCGATTACGTGCAGAATGCTTGAGACTGAACGATTTAGTGTCTGAAGTGAGAAGAGATGCAAGTGTAATGACCCAAAATGGATGACAGATAAAATTAAGCATTATATTGGCATTAAAAAGGGCATTTATAGGAAAATAAAAAATGGAGAGGATCACTTAGGGCAGAGATATTAACTAGCAAGAGATGTTAAAAAGTTAGGAAACCATTATGGTGGAATCAGGAGATAGCTAGAAAAATTTCAGAGAAGAAAAGGGCATATAAAAAATTACAGGTAGAAAATAATATTTAAAATTTAAGTGATTATAGAATGGCTAGGAATGAGTTAAATAAGAATATAAGAAGAACAAAAGGGTGTCACAAATTAAATTAGCTCAGGATAGCAACAAAGATCCTAGAAAGTTCTTTAGTTACTATAAAATTAATAACAAGTCTGGCAGAGTTAAAATAGGACCTATCAAATATGAAGGGGTTGTGAGAAAAACTAATGAGGAAATAGTTGAGGTACTAAATGGTCATTTTGCATCAGTATTTACAAAGGAGAAACTAAATAGTCTTATGTATAGTACTCATGGGTCAGGAAAAGAAGTGTTTACTAACATTAGTGTGGATCGGAGGATGATAAAAGGACTAATAGGTGAGTTAGGATACTACCAAATGATTGGAAATTGGCAAATGTAGTGCCAATTTTTAAAAAGGGAAGCAAAGAGGATCCAAATAACTTTAGACCGGTAAGCTTAACTTCTATAATCTGTAAAATTCTTGAGAAGATGGTTAAGAAGGGAATTTCTGATCATCTAGAGAGTAGCAGGTTAATTAATAATGCTCAGCATGGTTTTAGAAAAGGTAGATCGTGTTTAACTAATTTACTGGATTTTATGGATTATGTAACTAAAGAATTAGATAGGGGTGAGAAAGTTGATGTGATCTACTTAGATTTCAGCAAAGCTTTTGATAAGGTTCCACATAGAAGACTAGTTCATAAATTAAAGCTGCATGGGATATGTGGGAAGGTTTTAAATTGGATAACTGAATGGCTGAAAAATAGGAAACAGAGAGTTATACTGAATGGAGTGAGGTCAGAGTGGAGGAATGTTATTAGTGGCGTACCTCAGGGATCAGTTTTAGGCCCTTTATTATTTATAATCTATGTAAATGATCTTGGGCAAGGTGTAAATAGCAGAGTGTCAATTTTTGCTGATGACACTAAATTGGCAGTTGTAGTCAAGGAGGTTGAGGGTAGCTTTAAAGTGCAGGGTGACTTAAATAAGTTGTTAGCTTGGGTTCAGAAGTGGCAGATAACTTTTAACCTTAATAAATGCAAAGTTATTAACATGGGGAGAGATAATAGGCAATTTAGCTATGAGATGGATGGGTATTGGCTTAATTCAGTTGAAGATGAGAAGGACTTAGGAGTAGTAGTAGATAGGTCACTGAAATTTTCAAAGCAGTGTATTGAGGCAAAAAATAGAGCAAATAGGGTGCTAGGTTACATTAAAAGAAATGTTAGCTACAGGAGTAAGGAGGTCATCCTTAAACTATACAACTCTTATGTCAGGCTGTAGCGGGCCGAAAAATTTAGACTAACCCCAATCGATCCAACCCGCTTCCTACACTAATCCGGACATGAGAAATCGAAGGAGAATGAAACGGATTGTATGTACAGTCCTTTACTTAACAAAAAAAATACAATATTTACAAAAAAATATGGGTAAATATGCAGCCAATGAGCCTATTTATATATATATATATACTAAAACAATCCTATCTTGGAACCCAATCAATCAAAAAAAATATATATTAATACTAAGAGTCAGCATATACAAAAGGGGACAACCAAAACAAGAGACAACAAAAAGAGAGTTTTCTTACGTGGTACCACGGTTTACGATTTGCCGGCCTCCCCAGGGAAAATCTTGTCGGCAGTCACCTCGGAGCTCAGTTGTCTTTAAGATCTAGTCAAGTACTCTTAGAAGACTTCTTATATCTTCTTTAAATATCTTCAAAATATTTTTGTTACGGTCGCTCTTGCAAAATGCAGGCAATGTTTTTGTTTGTTTTGTTCTTCTTCTTTTTTTTCTTCTATTCTGGTATTTTAACGCTGTCTCATAAAATCTTTAACATTTAGTAGCTAATAAAAAAACATGAGATGTTAAATAACCTTATTCATACAACATGAAATCAAATACATATGTACAAAAGAAAATATAATAAAAAACCCATTCCCACTCACACACACATTCTTACAGAAGGAGGGCGAGTGTATTGGAAAAAAGGGTGGGAGAATGGCCCCTTCACACACTCACATTCGCTCCACCACAAGGCCACATTTAGAGTACTGTATACAGGCAGGGTCACCACATTTTAGACATGATATAAACTTATTAGAGTCAGTACAAAGGAGGGCAACAAAAATAATACCATCCCTGAAGCACCTTGTATATGAAGATAGACTGAGGGTATTAAATATGTTTTCATTTGAAAGAAGGTGTGTGAGGGGAGATATGATTGAGCTTTTTAAAATCTTTTCTGGGATAGATAAATTGGATTTCAGCAGGTTATTTGAGTTAGAAGGTAGTAATAGAACTAGAGGCCACCACTTAAAGATTAAAAAACAGAGGTGCAGACTGGATGTTAGAAAATATTTTTTCACTAACAGAGTGGTGGATTATTGGAATAGTTTGCCACTTGAGACTGTAGACAGCCCAAACTTGAATGTTTTCAAGCGCAGATTGGATGATTATATGGGGATGGAGGGTTAATTTCTTACTTTTTGGTATGTGGATATGTTTCTTGACTCATTCCTGTGGATGCAGTTTCTTTTTATTGTATATTTTGGGGGACTTTGATTCTTTTCTTTTTTTTACAGACCCCTATGGAGGCTTTAAATTATATATTGTAGATGCATAGTTGGACATTCCTATATATTGTTAAATTGTATATTATAGATGCATGATCTGACAAAATCCTATGGATGCATTATGTGGGTGGGATTTGACGGATGCGGATGACCTTTGATAGGCCCTTGTGGCTTTTGTCATCCGGGAAATTATGTTATGTTATGTTAAGGCCTCCGGCCCTGATAATATTCATTCTAAGATACTTAAAGAAGGGGTAGAAAGTATCTCAATAGCTCTGGAGAAGTTATATACTAGGTCACTGGAATATGGAGAAATACCCGATGATTGGAAGAGAGCGAATGTAGTCACCATTTTCAAGATGGGTAGTAAAGAGGATCCAAATAACTTTAGACCGGTTAGCCTAACTTCTGTAGTCTGTAAAATTCTTGAGAAAATAGTTACAAAAGGGATTTGCCAACATCTAGAGAGGGAGGGGTTAATCAGCGATGCTCAGCATGGGTTTAGATCAGGTAGATCATGTTTCACTAACTTACTAGACTTTCTGGAGTTTGTAACAGATCAAGTAGATAAGGGAGAGAATGTAGATATAATTTATTTAGATTTTAGTAAAGCATTTGATAAGGTACCACATAGGAGACTAGTTCATAAATTAAAAATGATTGGGATATGTGGGGGTGTTTCAAATTGGATAGCTGAGTGGCTGAAAGACAGGAAGCAAAGGGTAGTGCTAAATGGTGTAAAGTCAGAGTGGAGGGATGTTATCAGTGGGGTTCCTCAGGGATCAGCTCTCGGTCCATTATTATTTGTCATCTATATAAACGATCTTGGGGAGGCAGTTAATAATAAAGTGTCAATTTTTGCGGATGATACCAAATTAGCAGCTGTAGTTAAAGATATTGATCAGTTGGCTGTCTGGCTTTGTTCTGGAAGGTTGTCTTACAGGAGCTCCTGATTCTCATTGTAAGATTGGGATATAATACTGATTTGGGTGTGTAATTTTTCTTGTATTTATTTAATACATCAATCACTGTATAATAAATACATTAGTGATTAATACTTTTGGGGAAGATAACTGGCAGCAATCCTGAGCAAGAATTTTTTTTGGGGTGAGTGTTAGCTTTTTCATTAGTAAATTTCTGAGAGTATGGCTTTTTGTATAGATGGTGAGAGCATGCCATTTGAAAGTAGTGTGTATGTGGTGTGTGATGCATGTGGAGTTGAAAGGAGAGTGAATGTAACTGAATGCCGTGTGTGTTTTCTGGAAGGGGAGGTTAGGAGGTTGAGTGGGGAATGTAAGAGGTTGAATGATTTGGTGTTTGAGGTGAGAAGAGATGCAAGTGTGCGATTGAAGGGTGAGATTAGTGCTAAGAGGGTGGAAGATAGGGCTAGGACTGGGAACAGTGTGGAAGTTGTGAGTGATGATGAATGGTGGGTGAAAATGGATAGGATAGATAAGTTAGGACAGGTTAGGTGTGTGAATGAGAGGGACATAGAACCTGTTAGGTTGACTAACAGATTCAATGTCCTGAGAGAGGAAGAGTGTGAAAGTGATTTGCCTGGTGTGATTGTGGATGAAAGCAGGATGGGTGGTAGCGTGACTGAGAGCAGGAGGGAGGGTAATGTTAGGCCAAGACAGAATAGGAGAATGACTGAGGTGCTAGTGATGGGTGACTCTCAGATTAGGTATTTAGATAGGAAGTTGAGTGATAGCAAGTGGAAGGGAATGAGAGTTTGTCTGCCAGGTGCTGGTGTAAGTGATGTTTGTGAGAGGTATGATAGGCTGGTTTCTGGGTGTGAGAGGGATGCAGTTGTGATTACGCATGTGGGAGTGAATGATGTAAAGAAGGTGGGTACATGTGAGTTATGTGAGCAGTATAAAAGGTTAGTTGAAAGGATGAGTACAAGGTGTTGTTTCTGGTGTGCTTCCGAGATTGGATGTGGCGGTAGAATGGTTGTCGTGTGCAATTGGTTTGAATGAATTTGTGAAATGACTGTGTGAGGAGCTAGGATTGGTGTTTGTAGATGTCTGGGGAGGGTTTTACGGGAATAGGAGGTTGTATGCGATGGATGGGCTCCATCTTAGTCGGGCAGGTGTTGAGGTTCTATGGGGGGAGCTGGATAGTGTGATTAGGTCCTTACGGGTGGGAAACTAGAAGCTGTTAGAGGTAAGGGAATAACAGGAATAGAGGGCAGGTGTAGGAAATGGAAGGGATGCAGAGATAGAGGAATAGCTAGGGGAGAGGGCATACTGATGCGTTATAGGGGGACTAATGCACAAGTGAATGAGCAGATAACTAGGAATAGAAAAGCACGCTGCAATGAAGATGGGAATAATAAAAAAAACTTTAAAATATACTACACCAATGGTCGGAGTATAAGGAATAAGATAGATCTCTTAAGAGCGTTAGCGAGTGAAGAGAATTTTGATATAATTGCGATAACAGAGTCATGGCTTGATTTGGCAGGTAATACACTTTAAACCTGAGGTTGAGATTGAGGGCTTTAACATGTTCCATACAGATAGGAATAGGAAGAGAGGAGGAGGGGTTATTATTTATATTAAAGATAATCTCCAGTGTTGTGTAAACAGTACAATTAAATTAGATGATAACACAGAGTCATTATGGCTAAATGTAAAGGAAGGTAAAAACAAGCTTGTCTTAGGATTATTATACAGACCACCAAATCTTAGTAAGGAAGCTTCAAATCTTCTGTGGCAGGAGATTGAACGGGCATGTAGAAGTAAGCATGTGTGTATAATGGGCTATTTTAATTACAGAAATATAGACTGGGAAGCTCTTGTGGGTGATCAGGAGGCTGAGGAATTTTTGAATGTTGTCCAAGATAATTTTCTGAGGCAGATAATTAACGAACCCACTAGAGGTAATAATATACTGGATTTAGTTCTGACAAATAGGGTAGAAGTTATTAAGGATACTGAGATTGGAGGAAATTTGGGTAATAGTGACCATTGTGAAATTAGATTCAAGATGAAATGGAATGGTATTGATAGTAGCATGAACAATGTTAAAATTCCTGACTTTAGAAGAGCAAATTAAGCATTATATTGGCATTAAAAAGGGCATTTATAGGAAAATAAAAAATGGAGAGGATCACTTAAGGCAGAGATATAATGAACTAGCAAGAGATGTTAAAAAGTTAGTTAGAGTAGCAAGGAGAAATTATGAAATTAAAGTGGCAAATAGGGCAAAGGAAGATCCTAAAAGTTTTTATCAATTATACAAAACTAAGGTTAGAGATAAAATAGGCCCACTTATAGATTCCAATGGAGAATTAGTGAGTGATAGGGACTCAATGGCTGGAATGCTAAATGACTTTTTTCTCTCAGTATTTACACAGGAGGATACTCTAAATATACCTGAGGTGTCAATGATCTTTCGGGGTAATGATGAAGAGAAATTAAAGGATATCTTGATCACAAAGGAGATAGTGACAAAGGAAATTGATAAAATCAAAAGTAGTAAGGCACCCGGTCCTGATGAGCTCTTTCCTAGAATTTTGAAAGAATGTAAGGATGTGTTAAGTGAGCCCCTAGCATGCATCTTTAGAAAATCATTGGAGAGTGGCATTGTGCCAGTGGCATGGAAGAAAGCCAATGTGATACCTATATTTAAGAAAGGGGATAAAACAAATATGTCTAATTACAGACCAGTAAGTTTGACATCAGTGGTAGGGAAAATGATGGAATCTATTATAGCAAGCAATATTAGAGATCACTTGGATAAGCATAAGTTGATAAAAGAATCACAGCATGGCTTTAGTAAGGGTAAATCCTGTCTGACTAATTTGCTGTCTTTTTATAGTAAAGTGTATGAAGCAGCAGATAATGATGAAAACTATGATATTTTATACTTGGACTTTAGTAAGGCTTTTGATCAAGTGCCACACTTACGACTTCTGAGCAAAGTTAAAGCACACGGGATCGATGGCAGTATATTTAGGTGGATTCAGTCATGGCTTGGTGACAGACAGCAAAGAGTTAGTATAGATGGAGTTAAATCTGAGTGGGGGTGTGTTAGCAGTGGAGTTCCTCAAGGATCTGTTTTGGGTCCCTTGCTATTCTTAATTTATATTAATGATCTTGACATAGGTATAAGTAGTGACCTGAGTAAATTTGCTGATGATACTAAGCTAGGTAGGGCCATTAGGGCTGATTCTGATGCTGTTGTAATGCAGGAGGAATTGACCATTCTGTCCAATTGGGCCGAGAAATGGCAAATGAAGTTTAACATAGACAAATGTAGTGTACTTAGTATAGGTAGAAATAATCCATTGAATAGTTATAAATTAAATGGCAGAATTTTAGGGAGGACTGATTGTGAGAGAGACTTGGGTATTTTGGTAAGTTCAGACCTTCGTCCTAGAAAGCAATGTCTAAATGCTAAGAATAAAGCTAATAGGATATTGGGATTCATTAGGAGGAGTGTAAGCAATAAGAGTGCTGAAGTCATTCTAAAACTGTATCTGGCGCTAGTTAGGCCTCATCTAGACTATGCAGTACAATTTTGGTCACCATATTATAGGAAGGATATTGATTTACTTGAGTCTGTGCAGAGAAGGATGACAAAGATGATTGGTGGGCTAAGGAACTTACCTTATGGTGAAAGGCTCAGAAAACTAAATCTACATACATTGGAAAGGAGAAGAGTCAGAGGGGAATTGATTGAAGTCTTCAAATGGGTAAAAGGATATAATAAAGGGGATCTGGGTAAGGTTCTTATACTTAGTGAACATGACAGAACACGTAGCAATGGGTTTAAGCTTGATAAGTATAGGTTTAGGAAGGAGATTGGGAGGAATTGGTTTACAAATCGTGTGGTAGATGAATGGAATAGGCTCACTAGGCATGTGATAGAAGCCTCCTCTCTGGGTAGTTTTAAGAATAGATTAGATAAATATATGGATGAAGCTGCTAGATGGGACTGACTTTTTTTTATGTACATATGTATATATTTTTCTAAGGAGTGGGAAGATTATATTTTGCGGTTGCATGAATGGACATAATCCTCTGGATGCATTTTATGTATATTGTAGATTAGATCTGACGAACTCCTGTAAAGGGTGACAATGTTGATGACTTTTCTCTGGTAAGAAATCTTTTGTGTGTTGAATGGAACAGGAGCTGCCAAGTGTAGGCCATGAATGGTCTTTTGCAGTCTCCTTCTTTTCTTATGTTTCTTATAATTTTAAAGTGCAGGGGGATTTAAATAAATTGTTATCCTGGGCAGATAAGGGGCAAATGACTTTCAACCTTGATAAGTGCAAAGTTATTAACATGGGGAAAAATAATAGAGAATTTAACTATGAAATGGATGGGCATTGGCTGAGCTCAGTAGAGGATGAGAAAGATCTAGGAGTAGTAATAGATAAGTCATTAAGGTTTTCTAAGCAGTGTATTGAAGCAAGAAATAGGGCAAATAAGAGTGCTGGGTTTCATTAAGAGAAATGTCAGTTACAAAAGTAAGGAGGTTATTCTTAAACTCTATAACTCTTATGTTAGGCCACATCTAGAGTACTGTATACAGGCATAGTCCCCACATTTCAGACACGATATTAACCTTCTCGAGTCAGTGCAACGGAGGGCAACAGAGATTATTCCTTCTCTGAGGCACCTTGAATATATAGATAGACTGAGGGCATAAGATATGTTCTCGTTCGAAAGGAGGTGTGTGAGAGGGAAAATGATTGAGCTCTTTAAAAAAATTTCCGGGATAGATAAAGGTAAATATGTAGATTATCGGCCCGGCCGATAAACCGTAGTTTTTTCGTCCGTGTTCCAAAATGTTTCACGTTTATCGAGTACATTTAAGGGGACGGCTCGTGTGGGAGTAAGCACAAGGGGGGGACCACACTACGATGATCCTGAGTTTCATTATATTGGGGGGGGTCTGGGGGGCACAGCCCCCCAATATAATCTTAATTGTTATAATGTTCTGCCGTTTACAGAGGTGAATGCTTTAACTACATCATGTCAGCGTCTGTAATCGTTTTGCAAATTATTATAGGGGTGTGGGGGGGGGAGGGTTATGACGTCAGAAATGCTTGATATCAATTTTTCTTTCCTACTAAATAGCTTTTTATTATCCTCATTCGGAGTCATTTTTATTTTTCAATATATTTTTCCCCATTTTACTATTTTTGTTACCTTCTTTTATGCATTTAAATGTAATTGGCTAGATCATTTCAAGGAACTACTTGTTTTTTAACAGTTTGGGTGTCAAATATTCACCTTTTACGCAGTTTGAAAATAATCATAGAATTCTGAATTTTGTCCATCGGCTATTGCAGAATTATTAACCCTAGTTTCTGATAAAGATAAATTAAACACCTTTTTAGATGTGTTTAATTTAGTGCGAATTAAAAGTGAATGCGACATTTGTGGCCAAGCATTAGATGGGAACCCTAACTTCGAATTTAGATGATCGAAAATAAAATGTGATTCAAGTCAGCTAGATTTCGAATAGGGCGCAGACACGCAAAATAAATAGGCTTTCCTCTTCGCTATTTTGGAAGTATAACCACTGCATTTAAGTAAGGGAAACAAAGTGTTTCGTTTGGTTATTTTCGGGCAATTTGGTAACTTAAATGGCCTACGTTAACAGCATTTTCAGTGGGTTTAATTTCGAGATTTTAAAAAAAAAATGGCACCTAGCATTCGAACAAAACTCAAACGCGCATGAATATTCAAACACAGGTGAACGATAACGCGAACAAAGATTCAAACACGGGTGAACGATATTTACCAAAAAAAAAAATTTCAGGCCGAGCCGATAATCTACATGTTTACCTAGATAAATTAGATGTTAGCAAGTTTTTTGAGTTAGATGATGGAAATTGGACTAGAGGTCACCACTTGAAAATTAAAAAGCAAGGGTGTAGGTTGGATTTAAGAAAAAAAAAATTTCACCAATAGAGTGATAGACTTCTGGAACAAATTGCTGCAGAGGGTAGTAGGTAGTCCAAATCTAAATGTATTTAAGAGTAGGTTGGATGAGTTTATGGGAAGGGAAGGTTGTGATGGTTCCTAAGTTTTGTATATATTAATATTGTTTGTATATATCTATAGCTGCATGATTTAGTTCTTGACAAGCCTTGATTGGTGATACCCTTGTTTCTGATGCAATCCTCTGGATGTAGTTTTCCTGGGAGTTTGGGTGCCTTAAAAAAGATGCCGTTTGACTCGGATGACCTATGATGAGCCCTTGTGGCTCTTGTCATCTGTTATATTATATTGTGGGGGACTTTGATTTTGTCTTCCCCTGGTGATGGTGCTTTTTGTGGGTGGGTTTTGACGGAGGCGGATGACCTTTGATAGGCCCTTGTGGCTTTTGTCATTCGTGTAATTATGTTATGTTATGTTATTAGGCCTATCACTTTCATTATTTCTTTGTAGCGTGTATTCTATGTTGTTTTTGTTGATTTTTGATTTTGGGGGGCGTTCAAGCCATTTGTATTGATAACTTTAGTTTAGCTTTGTGTGTGATATGCATTGCTTATTTGTTTATGTTTTTTTCAAACTTCTAAATGCGTTCTTAATGTTTTTGTATTCTTTGTATGTGTGTTTGTTTTAGTTTTTTTTGTTTTTTCTTAGTCGGTAGAGTTCTCGTCGTATTCGGAGTTTTCTTCTCTCTTGGTTTTACGTTGTCTTCATCGGTGATTATTTGTTATAATTGTGAGTTTTGGTCTTGAATCGGTTGTTTTCTTTGATTAGGTTAGATTATACATCTCATAATGCGTAGAACGGCACTTCATCCCCGCCAGCCACTTGGTTGGTGGAGCTTGAAAATCTTGCGCGACATTCTGCTTTTCTGTTCTGGTTAATCATCTGAGTAATTTCTTCACTCAGTTCTCGATTAACCAGATCCTGCGTCTTCCGGGTCCGTTCTTCGATGACTTTGTTAATGGGAATTATCCCCGCCTCTCTGTGCAGGTCTTCTTGTCTTCTTTCTTACCTGCGTGTACCTGTGATTAGGTACATGCATTTATTTTGCACTACTTGAAATTGCATCTTTTGTGTTTTCGAGACACAAGAGAGGGTGGAGGCGGAATAAAGCAACGTAGATCTAACAAGGGCATTGATCTTCTTGTTGCTTTCACTTAGATTTCTGAACGCATAAAGAGTTCAGACAGCGGCCGAGGCTCGAGAAAATCTTTCTTCGACGTGCTTCGTGTATCCGGTAGAGGTGATTTTCATACCCAGTACCTTGCATTCGTTGGTATAGGGATAACGAGTATCCCCCACTCGCACGTCTGCTCTTCGGAAGAAAGCAATCAAAATAACAAGCAAAAAAGGACCCGTTCGTCTAAAACATAACTGTGCAGCATGCCAGTTAGAAAAGTGGTGCGTTGACTTTCCGGAGGGTTGCAACTCAAAATGCAGCACCGAAAGTATCTGCACTACGTGCATATTGACGCGAAAGGTGGATAAACTAAAAGACCTCTATAGAGCCTCAAAGGAGAGAGCTCAAATTCTTGAGAGAAAGGTGAAGAAATTCGAAGCCTTTCACGCAGCTCATATTCGATGCCTAGAAGAGGCATCGCCCACTGACGTGTCGGAATCTTCTGGTGCCGTAGTTCTTACCCAAGCGGAGATTCCGGCATCATCCGACGTTAAGCCAGCAGAGAAAAAGAAGAAAGAAGAAAAAGAAGAAGAACCAAAAATAGAAGAAAAACGCATAAACAAGAAGAAAAGGGGGAATAAGAAAAAGAAGGGTAAGAATGGAGAGAGTAAAGAGGAAAAGGAGAGGCCTCTTCCACAAGGGAAGACCCCGTCTTCAGAGACCAAGTGTCGGAAGGTCACCCTCATTGGTGACTCGCAAACACGGGATCTGCAGCCGCTGCTAGCTGCCCGCCTTCGCAATAGCGTGAATGTAAGCTGCCTACCAGAGTAGATGCAGAGAAAGCTCAGATTTCTGATAATTCAGTTGTCGCTCTGATGGTGAGGGGAAACTACCTCTACCTCAGAGGGGGTAAGGTTGGCCTTAGTGGCTAGACCATCCAAGCGGTGATGGGAGCCGTGGATGACATTGGGCTTAAAACCCCAAAACGTGTCGTGGTTGGGAGGCTTCCGAGAAGAGGTCCATCCCGAACCGCTCACGATAGAAACGTCGCAGTAAACCGACGGTTGGCGGATCTCTGCACGGCAGAAGGAGTATTCTTTGTAGACCACTACCTTACCTTTTGCGGGAGAAACGACCTGTACAAAAGGGACGGAGTGCATCTTTCCTTTAAAGGGAAAGCCGTACTCGCCAACATGATCCAAGATGTTGTAGAGCGGACCCAAAGAAGTGTCCATCCCCGAGTAAAGGAGGACGTACGCCAGTACACCCGTGTTACTCCAGGAACTACCTTTTCTGAGGTCACAAAGAGGGAAGTGACCCCGCCACAAAGAAAGAAAGCGGGAAACGGAAGAGCGTAGGGAGTCCTACAGTCGGGGACTCCCTCAAGGTTCTTCTGTTTAATGCGAAGTCTATCAGAAACAAGTTTCTTGAACTTCGTGGCCTCGTAGCAACAGAAGAACCTGAGATGGTGGCCATAACGGAGTCGTGGATAAAAACCTTAAGCCGAGATTTTGAAGGTGAATTCACGATTCCCGGTTACCAGCTCTTCCTGAAAGATAGGCCAGACAGATAGGGTGGCAGTATGATGTTGTATGTCAAGGATACTCTCAACTCGACGAATTGCAACATCGTATCCGACCATGAACTACTAGGTGTTGACCTAGAGATAAGTTCTGCCAAATACAGGACTCTGGTGCTTTATAGACCTCCTGCCCAACTCGTTGAAAAGGACAGAGATCTGTACCAGCTACTAGGAGAACTTGCCGAAGACAGAGTGTGTATCGTCATGGGGGATTTCAACACACAAGTTGACTGGGAAACCAGAAAACCATGTGGCGAGAACGCACTACTCCTAGAGTTTGCGAACAACGAGTTCTTGACTCAATGGGTGAGAGAGCCAACGAGAGGAGACAATATCCTCGACTTGGTTTTCACTTCTGAAGATGACATCGTTGAGGACCTCTCTGTTGGCGAAGAGCTCGGTGGCATTGACCACCGACTAATTAAATTTGTAGTCAAAGTCCCGAAGGCAGGGCCTGCAACTAGTAAATCGAGGAAACTTGATTTGAGAAGAGCAGACTTTGCAGGTCTTCGTGCTGGACTGACTGACGCGAGGCTAGAAGTGTGCGATGCTTTTGAAGTCCAGCATAAGGGTGGCTAGGCAGTCTGAGGAAATCCGAGTGGCGAAACTTTGTAAAGAGAATACCAAGGAGTTCTTTGTATATGTAAACACCTGTAAACCAATCGATCGATCGATTAGCCCTTTGATGAATGAGGAGGGGACATTAAAGCACTCATATGCAGAAAATGCCAATCTACTCAACTACTACTTCTCTTCAGTGTTTACTGAAGAGTGTGGTCCCATCCCCCAGCCAACGAGTTCCTACTCGGCGGAAAAGCTGGAGGATATGGACTTCACCGAAGGAGAAATAAAAAAGAAGATCACTGACCTAATGACGAATAAGTCACCTGGCCCAGATGGGTTTCTACCTAAAGTGTTCAAAGAAGTGCGCGATCAAGTGTCATGTCACATTACTCTCATTCTCTATAGAGTTCTTTCATGTACCCAGTCCATCTGTATGTTGAGATGGTTTTAGACTGGGTTTAGGGGATGCAAGCCTTATCTGCATTTATAAGTTGTTCGTTGAGGTCGTCGAGTGCCTTGTCTATCCCCTCGAGAATTGCCTCGTCTAGATTTGGTGGACGGTAGGCCTCGAGAAGACCCGCGTACCATGCCCAGTGTTCTCTCCTGTATTCTTTTCTGACTGGACCTGGGACTTGTATTGGGTTCCTGTTGATGGTAAGTAGGATCCCTATTTGATCACTACATGGTACCTGGACTGGTTCTATGTACATAGTAATTGAACGGCAGCTGACGATTAGCCAGACAAATGTCTGGTTTTGTGGCACTTCCTCGAATATAGGTAGTGAAGTCCGGGCCTATTCTCTGGATCATATTTAGGTCCATCATACTCTCTAGGCACCTTCCAGTTCCATTGAAGGACCTGTACCCGGATTCCCGACATCTGGCATTAAGATCCCCCATTAATTTGGTGGGGGCTCTTCTGGCCGGGTCCCCCGAGCGATGAGGATCACTCCTCCGCCCGGTACTCGCAGTTTTGCCCCAGATTCGAGGAAATTTCTGACTTGTGCTTCGGCTGTGGGCTAGTCCAGTCCTCCAACTAGTTTCCACGCAAGTCCTTAATTAAGCCAATCCAAGTGGCCGACATAGTTAAGACAAAATTAATGAAGGGCAGTCATCCGAGCAGTTTCCCACGAAGGGCGGTGGATGGGAGCAATGAGATGCTTTAAGCCCTTATTTTATTTCGTCACTCGCAGCGAGAAGATATATTAAATCTTTTCAGATCAACTGAGGTCCTAATGACTCCCAGGACAGTCGCGTTCTTAGTTGGCGAGGCTCAAAAGTCCGTAAATTAAGCATAAGTAGTAAGGTAGTAAGGCAATGCTACGCAGTCGAATATTCGCCCAGCGGAATTATTCAAAAATTGCTACATTATATGTATATCGTATTTCTACGCGAACATAAGTATTACAAAAATTGGCCAATCATGGCGCGGGAAATTTTTTAAGGGAAAACTAAGCGCTAAAAGAAATATGCAAAATTGGAAAGCTCAGATTATCTGGGCGAATATTCCGACTGCGTAGCATTGCCTTACTACCTTCTGAAGAGCGTTGTAATCTCGGACGGGCTTAATATCTACGGACTTTTGAGCCTCGCCATCTAAGAACGCGACTGTCCTGGGAGTCTTTAGGATCCCAGTCGATCTGCAAGATTTTCATATAATCTTTTCACTCTGAGTGATGAAGTAAAATGACAGCCTAAACACCTCATTGCTCCCGTCCACCACCCTGCGTGGGAACCTGCTCGGATGACTGCCCTTCATTAATTTCGTCTTAACTATGTCGGCCACTTGGACTGACATAATTAAGAGCTTGCGTGGAAACTGGTTTGAGGCCTATCCCACAGCAGAAGCACAAGTCAGAAATTTTCTCGAATCTAGGGCAAAACTGCGAGTCCCGGACGGAGGAAAAATCCTCATCGCCCGGGGGACTCGGCCAGAATCATAGAGGAGAATACTTCCGTCTATATGTAGTTAGATGCAGTTTTGGCGTACGTACCCGTGAGGGGGTGGCAAAAACTTAGCTGTCGTTGATTCGGCCGCTATGCATTAAGTCCACCAAGCTCAACCCTCTGAGGTCCCCACTCGAGAACCATCCCCCATCCATCATCACCCATCATCCCGGCACCAACCGAGCGGGGAAATAACAGATAACTGGACGGGAGCGCTCTTCTCACGACGAAGTCAAATCCAACCCTTGACTCTACCTCCTTTACCACTTCTGACATCACTTTTTTCACCCATAACATATTAACTACACATTATTTTACAAAGGAAGAAAAGAACCGCAAGAAAGAAGACGCCCACGACGATGGAGGCCCTCCCTAAGAGGGTCCCCCTACGGACCATAGCTGGAAAACAGACCCCCGAGAAGAAGACTATGTGCCAATCCTTATTTGCAAATTTAAGGATTGCACTTATCAAATTAATCGACATTCCCAATGGATTCATCGCTATATGCGGTGAAAATAAGGATATAGACCGGCTCATATCCGAAGAAGGGGCCGAAGTGCTAAAGGAAACGAACCTGGAAGCAAAAACCCCACCAGCAATTTCTGCCAATAGGAGCGTGATCTGCCGAAAGGTAGAGAGCTGGGTGGGATAGAATTCCCCGCGGAACTAAAAAGCGAGGTGGAAAGAAACCACACATGGGCTAAGGTCAGGGAAGTCATCAAATTTCGTGACCATACCCATGTCTTCAAGGTGACCTTTCAAACTACCGAAATGGCTCACAAGGCGTCAACGGAGGGACTCCTCATTTTTAATATGAGGATCCCAGGCTGCAATATAGAACACGAGCGATACCACAGCATCCTAATGTGCTTCGTCTGTTATGCTTTAGAAAAACATACAACCGTCAATTGCCCCAAAAGGGAACAATTTGGGGAAGCGAATGCACCACACAGGGTCATAGATATGACTCCTGCAAAAGCACTGAAAAAAGTGTATGAACTGCAAGGGACCCCATCGAACGATGGCCCTTAAATGCCCAAAGAGAAAGGAAATAATCAAGAAAATGGAAGATGAAGAAAAGAAGAAGAAAACTACAACCCATGCAAGCACTGTGAAGAGAAGTGAAGGGATGGCCTCAGCAATGGCAAATCCCTCACCGATGGTCTTCACAAACGATCTAAGTGCAAAAATACTCACCTGCATTACACATGCAAACGTGGCAAATGCGGTAAAACCTGGATACTACAACCAGGTTTTAAACGCGCTATTAAAAACTAATAACCTGCCATCCATCATCGTGCCTGATGACCCAGAATGCTCCAAGGCATTCAAGGATAGTGTTATTAGAAATAGTAACAATCAGGAAAAAGCCACTAGACTGAAAGAGGTCATTGAATCTCCCTCATAGGAGGAATCCGAAGAAGAGGACGAGAATAATGACAAAGAGGAACAAGAATCCACATCTTCGGATAGTGACGAGGGCCCGTGCACTCGCACATGAGCGACGAAGAGTCGGTCAAAGACTCCTAGTCCTCCCCCGAAGAACGAAAAGCCTGTGCACTCCAGACACGCCCCACAGGCCAAGAAAAGTAAAAAGACCAAGAAGAAACACAGGTAAATACATCTCACAATGGAACGGAACTCACTAAGAATCATGGAAATTAATACCAACTGCTGGACAGCGAAAAGAACTCTCTACGGAAATTTGTTCAGGGAGATTGATGCAGATGTCATCTTGATTTCTGAACATGGAATTGACACTCGTAGCTCCGAAATGAAGATCTGGAACTACGACGTGTTAATCACAAATTACTCTCAAGAGCGGTACGACGGTGCCGCCATTGCCATCAAAAGAGGGATCAAGTATAAACCAATAAGAAACCTGGAAGAATCCTATCTTGCAATAGAGGTCGAACTCGATATAGGAAAGCTGGTCATCGCCACCGGGTACCAGCCGCCGAGATGAGAATATTTGCCAATCCATTCTTTCTCTGGCGTATTTGGCAGAAGGACCCCCACCATATTATTGGGGGATCTTAATGCCAGATGTCGGGAATCTGGGTACAGGACCTTCAATGGAAATGGAAGGTGCCTGGATACTATGATGGACCAAAATATGGTCCATAGAATAGGCCAGGACTTCCCAACCTATACTCGAGGAAGAAGTGCCACAAAACCAGACATTTGTCTGGCTTATCGTCAGCTGCCGTTCAATTACTACATGGAACCAGTCCAGGTACCATGTAGTGATCATATAGGGATCCTACTTACCATCAACAGGAACCCTATACAAGTCCCAGCTCCAGTCAGAAAAGACTACAGGAGAGCAAACTGGGCACGGTACGCGGGTCTCCTCGAGGCCTATCGCCCACCAAATCTGGACGAAGCAATTCTCGAGGAGATAGACGAGGCACTCGACGACCTCAACGAACATCTTACGAATGCAGATAGGGCTTGCATCCCCAAAACCCAGTATAAAACCATCTCCTCATACAGGTGGACTGGGTACATGAAAGAACTCTACAGAGATTTGAGAGTCATGTACGAGTTAAATATCAGAAATGCATCAGTTGACTCGCTACAACGAAGTAGAGAGATCAAGGAAGAGCTCAACCAGTTGATCCTCGAACAACAACAGAGACAATGGGACGATGCGATCGAGAGCCTCGATCAAGATACATCCCCAAAGACTTTTGGAAGAAAGTCAAAAGTCTCAGAGAATCATCTGGGAAAAAGAAGAAAATGGAAATCCAAAAATAAGATGGATCCATTGAAACAGAAGAAAGGAAAATCGAAGTAATACTCCGGCGTTATTGGGGAAAAATCTTCAGCATATCAGAAGAAGAAAACGAATATTTTGATATAGAGTTCGAAAAACAACATCGTAGACGAGCTTAACACGGAAATACACCGAACACATCTTCATCACCAGGTGGATAGACTGCGTGACGGAGACGCCGAGATCACCGAAGAAGAGATCCTTGGCGCACTCCGCTCATTCCGACAAAAAGCCCCAGGCCAATCGGGACTTACGAAGGTAAACTTCGAAAAAGCACCAGCTAATATCATCAAAGGAATGAGACGTATTTTTAACGCATGTCTGAATACAGGGTACTTTCCAGATGCTTATAAGACGGCAAAGATGATCTTCTTGCCCAAGCATGGAAAGGACCCAACGTTTAGAGAGAGCTACCGCGCAATTTCACTCCTGGAATTTATCGGGAAACTCTTTGAGAAGATCCTCAACGGGAGACTGGTGTCTCACCTGGAAGAAAACTCCCTCTACAACCCATGTCAATTCGGGTTTAGAAAGAAGCGAAGTACGGAAATGGCAATCAATGTCATAACGGAAAAGCTTTCCCAAGCCAAACGGGACAGGAGTTATTTGGATATCGTTTGTTGGGATGTATCCTAGGCGTTTGATAAGGTGTGGCAGCGGGGCATGCAGTATAAGATCTTACGGCTGAGTCTAAGTGACAACTTAGAAAGAACTCTATGTGACTATGTCATGGAGAGAGCGGCGTATGTCAGTCTAGGGTGCACGGACGGACCAAGGTTTCCACTCACTGCGGGTCTCTCGCAGGAAGGGTGGTCTGTCCCCCACCCTTTACTCGATATACACCGTGGATGTCCCAGCCCCTGTGTACCCCTCTTCCTTCAATATTCAATACGCCGATGATTTCAGCCAGATAATCGTATCTCCATGGAGGAATGCGCCGTGGCAAGCTCGCATGACAGCGATGTAAATCGCGAACTTGAACAACTACGAGGCTCAGTGGAAGATAAGAACAAACCAAGAGAAGTTCAAGGTGGTCCCCATTGGACGCACCCTAAGAGCAGACGTGCGTGTAGGGGATACGCGATAACCAACGAATGCAATGTACTCGGTATGAAAATCACCTCTACTGGTTACAAGAAACACGTCGAAGAAAAAATTTCTCGAGCCTCGGCCGCTGTCAGAACTCTATATACATTTAGAAATCTACGCGAAAGCAACAAGAAGAAGTTCTACAATGCCCTGTAAGATCTACGTTGCTTTACCCCGCCTCCACCCTCTCATGTATCTCAAAAACACAAAAGAGGCGACTTCAAGTAGGGCAAAATAAATGCATGTACCTAATCACGGGTACACGCAGGCAACAAAGAAGACGGCAAGAAGATCTGCACAGAGAGGCGGGGATAATTCACATTAACAAAGTAATAGAAGAACGGACCAGAAAATGCAGGATCTGGTTAATCGGGAACTGAGTGATGAAATCACCCAGATGATTAACCAGAACAGAAGAGCTGACTGTCACGCCAGATTTCCCAGCTCCGCCAACCCAGTGGCTGGCGGGGACGAAGTGCCGTTCTATGCATAATGAGATGTAAAACCTGAACCTAAATAAGAAGAAAACCGAACAAGATTAGAAACTCAAACTACGACAACAAACCACCGATGAAGACAACTTTAAACCAAGATTGTGAAAAAAAACGATTATGACAAGAACCCTACTAAAGATGAAGAAACAAAAAAACTAAAACACACACGAATACAAATGATACCAATAACAATAAGCACGCACCTAAAATGTAATAAGAAAAACACCAACATATAAGCAATGCATAACACACACAAAATTAAACTAAAAATTATTAAGACAAATGGCTTGAACGCCATAAATAATTATTTTAATTATAAAAAAATCTACAGAAACAACAAAGAATACACGCTACCAAAAAAATAATAAAAGTGATAGGTCTGATCACCAGGCTCTAGGCATCTCTTTGCACCCTACCACACTTCTTTCTCTTTTCTCCGCTTGTCTATTTTCTCTATCTACCCACACACCCTATCGTCCTCCCTTACATGAACCCACTTTAACTTAATCATAGTCTGACTATTTGTCGCTCCGATCTAGTTCTCTGGCAAAGGAGGCAAAGGAAAATTAAGTTTGCAAACGTGATTCTTTTAACAGCCGTCAACTCGGGGACGCAGAGATGCACAAAAGAAGCCCCCTTCTAGGGCTCCGATGGGAAAATGTACTTGCAAATCGGTAGCGTCGCGATGAGGTCACCCTTTGGCGTCCTCTTTGCCAATTTATACATGGGCTCAATTGAGAACAAGATTTTCAAGAGCAATATAGCGCCCAAGCTCCCATCTACGCGCGCTATATCAATGACATAATTTTGAATACGAATAACCTTGAACAAGTGAACGGCCTAGTTGAAACATTCAGGAACAACTCTTGTCTGAATTTCACCCACGAAACGGAATATGAAGGATCCCTTCCCTTCCTTGATATCCTCATAAGTGCCCAGGAGTCTAAATTTGTGACCCAAGTATACGTTAAAGCCACTAACTTGGGCTTCTGCTTAAACGATTATTCTGAGTGCCATGAACGTTACACGAGATCAGTCATCAATGCCTTAGTTAACAGTGCAATTTCTCATTCATCCTCGTGAATGGCTGTTGATCACGAACTTAAGAGGGTTTCCCGAGTTCTCGTTAACAACAGCTACCCACAAGAATCTATCGACACCATCATGAAAGAGAAAATGAACTTGGCTGCTGACCCTGGCGGCAGGTCTAGTCTGAAGAAGAGTAATCTCGACCTTTATTACAAGGCCAATATGAACACCGGCTACCGTGAAGAAGAAAAGGCTCTCAAAGCCATTCTCAATCGTAACGTGACCCCAACCGATCGTAATACGGATATCAATCTAATTATATACTACAAGCCCCCCCCCCCCCAAAAAAAAAACAAGTAGTTGCATCATGAAGAATAGCTGTCTCCTTCCAACGAGGAAACTCAAGGAGACTAACGTCGTGTACGAATATTCGTGCAAAGTTAGTGACTGCGAATACCGCAATTCAAAGTACATCGGCGTGACCTCCACAACCCTGTCAAGGCGACTGACAGCTCACCTTCAAGATGGCGCGATTAAAAAACATGCCCAATCTCATGGCACTACCCTAACCCGTGAAAACCTGAATTAGGACACATCCATCATCCCGAGACTCCAAAATCGCAGAAAATTGTGGATGGCCGAAGCCGTCTTCATTCAAATGAAGAAACCGGCAATTAACGTGCAACTTCAGCCGGAAACCATACTCCCGACATCTCGGTGTCCCCGAGTTGACCGCCGTTAAAAGAATCATGTTTGAAAACTTGATTTTCCTTTGCATCCTTTGCCAGAGAACTAGATCGGAGCGACAAATAGTCATGATGATGATGTACTCAGTTTTCGAAGAGATATGGTATAGTGGAAGATATAGTGGGTGAACAAAATTAAAGATGGGGGTGGGGGATTTTTGCCCTAGTAGGGAGGGCATCACTTTATTTTTATAGTTTCATTTTTCCTTTATTTGTGTTGTTATTTTGTGTGTTTTTTGTTAATGTCTATTTGTATCTTCATATGTTTGTAGTGTTCTTCTTATTGTATTTTGTTTCTTCTTCTCTTTCTTTTTACTTTTAGTGTAATAATGTTATTTGTAGCATTCAAGCCTTTAATAGCTTTTTTTGCCGACAATGCTATTTTAGTGTTGTCTGTTGTCTCGTTTTTCGTGTGTAAATGTATGGGACTAGATGTGATGTGTTGTGACGCTTTTTATGTGTATATTGGAGTGATATTATTTCGTGTACACAGTTTTGTGCTCGGGAACCGGCTTCTGCGTGAGGCTTTCGCACGTAGCCACGCAGGTATATTCAACCTGCCGCCTGCTCCCTGGAGTTCTGGTATGACATCATCCGTTAGAGTGAACCAGATCTTTTTGCCCAGTTTCTGGGTGTCAACATTGATGGGCTCCAAGCATTTCCTTCGATGCAGGACGCTTTGCCTGATTCGGTCACGCCTTCTTACTTTGTTGATAAGCAGAGAGGCAGTGTTCTGGATACGTTGGAGCCTTTTCATCGAGGTTTTATTAGCCGCTTGGGACACCACTGCGGGGTAGATCAGCATAGCCCGGACATACATCATATATAATTTTGTGATGTTGGCCGAGCTAAGATCTCTAAACCTGTAGAGCTTGGCTATTTCTCTCTTCGCCAGGTTCCGCCTCTCCGTGTGGTATCGAGTATCCATGGTCAGTGATTTTGAGGCCAAGGACGGTGCCTTCACGGAGTAGTTGTACCTCCTCCCATCTATGATGATAGGCCATGTCAACTTGCGGTTCAACGGGACAATTTTGAACTTGTCCCTGTTGGTCCTGATTTTCCATCGTCTCTCGAATTGGCTGATGTTGATTTCCGCTATAGTGCGGGCCGCCTGCGCCCTTGCTTTCCTCTCCGGGCACGGGACAATTCGTGTGACGTCATCTGCGTATTGCAGATACATCGTGTCCCTGTGCACCGGAGTTGGGAGGTCGATGGTGAAGTCCAAGTAAAGCAGAGGACTCAGGCAGCTTCCCTGAGGGACGCCCCACTTTAATTCGAATTCGGGGCCTCCGTGCCCTTCAATCATGAGACACGCCCTTCTGTCCATGATGTAGTCACAGCGGATCCTTTCCAGGATTGGGTCTAGCTGGAGGTTCAAGATCTTGTATTGAAGTCCTTCCAGCCAGACTTTATCGAAGGCCTTTCGCACGTCCCTCAACACAATGTCTGCATAGAACCTGTTCGCTTGGGAGTATGCTACTTTCTCAGTTAGGAGCGCCAGGGCGGTGTCTGTGCCCCTTTTTTTGCAGAACCCGTGTTGTTGTGGGTTGTGCGCTCCTAACTCGCTCAGTTGAGCTTGTAGCCTGTTCGCTAAAATCTTTTCAAAGATTTTACCCTGCATCTCAAGAAGAGAGATGGGGTGACAGCTTGCCACCTGGTCTGGGGGCTTGTTTCTCTTTGTGATAAAGATGATTTTGGCCATCTTGTATCCATCCGGGAAGTAGCCTGTATTCAGGGCGGCATTCATCGTGTTTGCCAATCCCTGAATAATTTGCCTTGGGGAAATACGAGGTTATTTTTCGTAATCCCAGACCAGCCTGAGCCCTCTGCTTGAAGGACCTTATGGTGTTCAAGGTCTCTTCTACTGTTATCGGGCATCCGTAGTCAGCCATCACTCTTTCCTGTGATAATTGCGGATGACGGTGGATTCTATGTATCATTGTGCCGAGGTCGTCGAGCAGTAGGTCTTCGAAGTCCTGGTCGAAGTGCTCGTTCTCCTCCAGTGATATAGCGAAAATCGTTTGCCAGTGCGATCTAAATCTTCTTTCGAGAGACTCTGGGTCCTCTATGATGTCGTCTCCTTACTTGATTTTCGTTCTGGGTCTGGGAGGTAATCCCCTAATTCCCCGGATGCTATTCCAGAATTTTACGGGATCACTCTCCCTGTCCAGCCTCCCAATGATTTCATTCCATATCGTTGTTTGTTTTTCTAATATGATGCCTTTCATTTCCATGCCAAGATGTCTCATTCTGTCCGTCATTTCCCTATTGGTACCTGTCCTACCGATCTCATCATAGATTGCTCTATGTTCTCGGGCGATTTCTCTCATCTCGTCCGTCCACTCAGGTTGTGGGAGCATTTTATAGGAGATTCTGGGAACACATCTCGCGTCGGCTTGAATGAGGAGATCGGTGATCTTGTTGATCTCCTCATCAATTTCTTCGAGATTAGCGTCTCCCAGATCAGTTGGTTGGTATGTACTGAGTATCTCTCTATATAGCTCCCAGTCAGCTTTCGCGCAACTTTTCCTAAGTGTAACGGGCTTGAGTATTGGCGCTAGCGAGATGGTAGTGAGAATCGGGATGTGATCGCTCGGAAACACTGGTCCGGGGTCATTGACAATGTTGAAGGGGAAGTTTTTAGATGTCAACACAATGTCCGGCTTTGTTGCTTAACGTTGTGTTATTAAGGTCGGGAAATCTGGCCCGGCCCTCTGGAGTCTGTCTCTTACGAGTATCATCTCCAGGTTTCTTCCCCTTTCATCGGTGCTTCCGTAGCCTGATGCACGGCATCTGGCATTAAGATCACCGCCAAGCAATGTCAATTTCCCACGCCCGAAGAGGTTGTAAAAGTTAGGGATCGGCAGGTAATCGCGTCGCGGTGGTTGATAGGCCGCCGCTTCGGTCAGGTCTCCAACTAGGGTAGGTATTGCTACTGCCACGAATGATTCATCTAGACCTGGAAGTGTTTTATATGTAAGGTTGTTGCAGATCGCGATGGCAGCGCCATCGAACCGTTCTTGTGTATGTTTTTTGCTGATGATTGTGTAATTGGGTATTTTTATGCTGTTGATTTTTGTGTTAACGCCATGTTTTGTGATGAGGATTAGGTCGGGATCCACTTTACGAAAAATGTTTCCGTAAGGAATGTGTTTCCCTACCCATCCGTTGACGTTAATTGTTAAGATCTTTAGTGTGTTGTTGGTGTTCTCCATGTTTATGTTCTGTTGTGTACGTGTGTGTTGGTTTTGTCTCGATTAGTGGTTTTCGCTGTGTGTATTTCTCCCGTTCCGAATTCTTTTGAACTCTGCTTCGCTTACGGCGAGTCAGGAGTCCCTGTATATTTTTATCCTGGCCTCCATGAGCGCCGCTACTACCAGCGCTTCACGGTCTGGGGAATCATAGGACCATTTCCGTAGTCCCGTCCTCACTCCTTCAGTGATTTCCCCCACCTTGGGGCTTTTCGGAAATGAAGTTTCTTCTGTTCTGAAGAATTTGATGTTGAGGTCTTCTCCATCAAATTCCCTAACTTTCTTCAAACTCCTACTCCTGCTCCTGTTCTTAATGGGTTGAGAGATCTCCCGTTCGTCCTCGCATGACGAGGCTGAGCTTAGGAGATTTCCTTCCGCCTGCTTGAGACGTCTGGCTGCTCTCTTAGCACTCTCTTCCCTCTTCTTCATTGCAGCTAGTCTTGGGTCTTTGTTAGAGGACCTCTGTGGGGTGAGCTTCTTTTTTATTTCTTTAGACCTACCCTCTCTCTCCTCGGTCTCCCGTGGGAAGGGGGTCGCGGGCGCCTCTTTTTGAGTTCCGATTTGAACTTGAAAGACATCCCCTGAAAGGGGTTCTCCGGGAAACACATTTCTGCAAGACCATTGTTCTTCAACATATTGCTGACCTCTCTGGAGAAGCAGCCTGGGCTGGTCAGATTTCTTACGTGCGCGTAGAGGAGGCATGTAAGTATTTTTGTGGCGTCCTTGTCGTCCTTATCTACTTTGACGTAGGTTCTTAGGTCCTGGCTGTTCAAGGGCTTGCTGAGGGGGTGGTTTTTGCTGCTTGGGCATAGGAGGTGTTTGCCCACCTAATACCTTCCGCCCTCTTTGCTTCTGTCTTTTTCCGGATAATCTCCTTCTTCTTCGGGCATGACATCGCCATTTGCCCATGCCTTTGGCCACAGTTTGGACACTTTTCCTCCTTAGCCTGGAACTCGCGCCAGCCGTGTCCTTTTTGGCTGCACTTGGAACAGGTTGCCTCCTGCTCCTTGCAATCTTTGGTCGTATGATTCTCCAGGCGATAGCAATTAAAGCAGATCTGCACGAGGATGTCCTCCTCGTGTTGGACCTGCTCCCCACTGATTTTGGCGTTAAAGAGAAGTAGACCTCTCTCTTTGGCCTTCGACGCCATCTCCGTGTCTGTTAAGACAACCTTGAAAACGTGGGAGTACTCCGAGTTGTCCCTTTTATTACGGAACTTTATGACCTCGGCCACTTTTGCCCACTTCTGGTTCTTCTCTACTTCCTCCTTGATCTCTTCCTTTGTGTGCTGGCCGACCCATGGGTCCAGCCTTCTGCACACGACGCTCCTGTGCGCCTGTATTTGGGGAGGCATGGTTGGTTGGAGGTTTTTCTCCATTAGATGCCTTACCCCTTCTTCTTTCGTGAGCGTCTCAATATCCTTCTCTTTTTCGCACACAGCGACATAACCGACTGGAGTGTCGATCAACCTGAGCACGCCCACGTTGAGCTTACCGAACAGGGTCTTATATACAGTACCCTTATCCGGTTTTGCTTGTCCGCTAACACACCTAAACGGGACCCTTGGTGCATCCTGTGCCGCATTATTCCGGGTGAGCTCCCCTTGAAGAGGGGGCACACTTTTCCTTGGGTAGATTGACTTTTTCTTTATTCGGGACTCTCTATATGTGTTTTAATTTATGGGGGAATTGTGGTTATTTTTCCTAAAAAAATGTTCGGTTTTTCCTTTTTGGGAGAAGAGGGCCCCCCCTCGTAAAAACCGCAGCGTGGATGTGAAAAGGGATTTGCCTTTATGTGGATGATGGAAGATGGATGAGATGAGTCCGGGTGGGATCCTCTCAGGAAAGTGATTGTATGGCGGACTTATTGACAACGCCGCCCCCCCGAGAGTTTTGAATCGCGACTGCTCCCCAACATACCATAAATACGGTTGTATGTCCCTCTATAGTCCTGGAAGGGGCCTTCGCCGTAATGGGCACCGAAGGTTGCTGTCCGTCCCTTGTCCGGAATATTTCTGACATTGTTCTCTACTGTGGGCTAATCCTCAAACCAGCTTCCTCCAATGCCCCCAATTATGCCAATGCAACTGCTAGGCATAGTTGGGACGAAACATGAATGGCAAATTCCCCTCACATCTGACGCCGTTCACGCAGGGGGGCAGGGCCGGGGACTTATCAGTCATCTGCTTAAGTGGGGCTGCTAGAAAGAAAGATGAAGTTAGTATGATGGTGAGTGGTGATGAAAAATGAGTACTAAATCTTTTTTGGAAGTTTTCGGAGGCGTTTGGGAAATTTTTTACCCAAAACTTTCCCTCCTTTGCCAGATCTGAGATGCTGTCAGAGCTGTATTTTACCGAGAATTCTTCGCCGTCGACAAATAGTCAGACAATCTGAGCTTTCCAATTTTGTTTCTTGTAGCGCTTAGTTTCCCCTTAAAATTTTCCCGCGCCATGATTGGCCAATTTTTGTAATACTTATGTTCGCGTAGAAATGCACCTAGGCAAAATACTCGAACGCATGGTCAACTGCCGCCTACGGGAGTTCCTGGAAGAGAGGGACTGGTTCTCCCCCCATCAATACGGGTTCAGGAGGGGTAGGTCCACTCAGGCGGCCGTGACCATCGTACACGACAGAATACAGAAGAAACGACAGATACACCAAAAGACTCTCTCCGTCAGTAAGGACGTGGAGAAGGCCTTTGACAAGGTGTGGCACGAGGGACTCCGTTGGAAACTCGCCAACAACACGGAGTTACCTCTCTGCACCAGAAGGCTCCTCTCACACTACCTCACTGGACGGCGATGCCACATCAGATACAACAACACCCTTTCAAGACCCTTCACACCACGCTCAGGCGTTCCCCAAGGAAGCGTTCTGGCACCCACACTCTACATCATGTTCACAAACGACACCCCACGCCCACCAGAAAACTGCGTTCACACTTACATAGTGGCCTACGCCGACGACGAGACCATTCTCGTCAGCGGCCGGGCCCCCGAAGAAATCGCGCTCCATGCACAAAGAATACTTGACGAGAAGACAGACTACGAGGACAAATGGCTGATTGCCACGAATCCTCAGAAGACACAGATGACACTCTACGGCGCTAGAGATCACTTCATGCACAACCTACAAATCTACTCACACACACCAAACATGATCCACCAAAACCCAACAAGGCTCGCATACACACAGTGCACCAAAATCATGGGGGTAACATTCGACAAATCCCTCAGGTTCAACTTACACCAGAACATAATACAAGCAAGAGCCTCACGTACAAACACATCGCTGGGTAGGTTCTACCCAGCGAGTAAAAAACTAAAACTACACCTTTACAAAGCACTCGTGCGTCCCATTCTCACGTACGCCCCACTGTCACTCGTAGCCTCGAGCGACACCTGGAAGCGAAAGGCTCAGCGCATTCAGAACTCTGCTCTGAAGCGCGCTTGCCGTTCACCGCTGTACTCGAGAATGGACGCACTACACAACAACAACAAACTAACTCCTCTCAACACCTACGCTCACACCAGACTCACAAAACAACTTGAAAAACTCACCACAGACCCACTTTACACCTCGCTTCATGTAAGAAGGTACGCGATGGCGCCGCGATATCCCGCGGCCCACGAACACATGCCACCCGTACCATTCTTCGCATAAAACCATAAAGGCATCGTGAATAACGCGTTTCCGGATGGACTGTTAGCCTCCCATCCCCTGACTTGCCCCCAACCCTCGCCCAGTCAATTACCACATAACCTACACCCTCACTACAACACCTCGCTTCGGTGTATAGCCACCGACCTATCTACTCTCGCTGTCCCTTTCTTAATTATTTTCCGCAACGCTCCTCTCTGACTACCCGTCTGCCGTATTACGGCAGTCCCTCTCTGTTCTTTCTATACACAAAATGCAATGCAAAAATGAATAATTCACACACATCGCATCAGAATTCTCCGTGAACTTACGACATAAGAGAAGTCTTTGCCTGCAAAGAAGGAAAAGTCGAGGGAAGTCACTTCCAAGACCACTCCTGTTCAACAGCCTTACCGAGGACGGTACTAATCATCGATCTACGAGATACCCCCAGACCTAAATAGGACCTTCAGTCACCCCCCTGTCCCCCCCCGAATAAAAATTCCTTTATTACCCAGGCGCGTCATCTTGATATGACGTGCTACCCCCCCCCATCCCTGCTCCACCGTGATGTCTGGCTCCATGAACGTGACTCTACACATATAGCTTCGTTGCAACTATGCCGTTCTACTTAGAAAAGGCATAATTGAAAACTCTGGGGAAAGGAGGTCTGAGGCTTACCCCGCTGCGGAACCCAGAGGAAGAAGTAACCTGGATCGGGATTCAGTTACAAACGCGGGGAGGCATAACAACCTAGCCTGCGGCCACCGTCCAAGACCACAGAGGGAGACACTACCGTCTCTGTGAGATGTCGGACGTAACTGTTAAATACCCAAAACCCAATAGAGGGGGCGGCACCCCGACTGGAGTTAGTTGATTCTGGCTTCAGTCATCATTAAGTCCGCCATGTTTTTACAGCTTCTGAGGAGCCCAACCAGGTCCATACTCATCCATCACCCTTCACCACATCCGGGTCATGTTCACGGGGTCCTCATCGGCGGGGTGGGGGTACTCTCAAATCAAAGAGAAAACCGTAAAGTTATAACCATGGCAACCAACACACACCTAATACTAACACATACCTCCGAAACAACACCCGCCACAATCGACCACTACACGTTACTGAAGCTAGCCGCCACTCACGACACCCCGATCACCAACATCATCAAACTACGCACAGGTCACAAGCTCGTCTTCCGCTCACAGGAGGACGCGCTAACATTCCATGAAAAGACAACCGCCGTACTCAACACACACAACCTCAAAACAAAACTCGCTGACGGTATCCTAAAGAGATACCAGATTCGGGTAACAAGGACCAACCCTTTGTGGTTAGCGTCACAAATGATGACCTCCGCACACATCTCCGACAGGAGTATGGGGAGGAGATCATCAAGGACCTGTATTTCAACAGGTCGAAGAACTGGGCAGTGATCACACTGTCCAGCGACACCTCGAAAAACATGCTGCTAGACCAAGGCATCAAGGTCTGTGGCATCCTCAAAAACCCACAATACATCGAAGAACAATACAACATTAGACCTACACAATGTCACCGGTGCTACAAGACCGGACACAACACCAGCACATGCTCAGCAGACTCAATCTGCTTAAAGTGTAGTGTAGTGGGGCACCACTACACGCCCTGCACCTCAACCACAGCCCTCTGTGCAAACTGTGGCGGCGACCACGTCGCCGTCAACCCAATATGCCCTTACCTAAGTAAGGTCCGCCATGACGCCGTGGAGGCTATTCGGCGCCCACAACAAAATACACACACAGCCGCACACTCCGCCCCCACCCCCCTCCTCTCACCAGAACATTCGCCGCAGCTGCCGGCGCAACGCTACCTGCTCATCCTGCCCTAACCCAGACGCACCCGACCCCCCTGCAGCAACCATACCTCACCCACACATCCCATCTCCCCCCACCCCAGCACACAACACGCAGAGACCCCCACTACTACCAACACCTACACATCACACAACCACCCCCACCCCACTCTACACGCCCACCCCCACCCCACATCAGACAAACAACAACACAAAAACAAAACTACACCTGGCCACCCTGCTCTCAGCGGTGGCAAAAGACATGTCGAGGGGCGACCCTCGCTTATACGCAGAATTGCTAAATACACTATTCGCCTCCTATGGCATAGAGCAGATCACCTTCCCTGAGAAGGTGTTCGCTCTAATAGACGAACACCCATCAGGACCCGCACTCCTCCCCACGCCGATGGGTACACACCCCTCCCCGCCGGGAACCACTGGCCCCCACTCTCATCACGCTCTCCCCACCGCCTGTACTATCCCTGCTCCTTCCTTAACCACTGCTTCCGCCCCTCTCCCAACCACCTCTCCTGCCCGCACCCCTCCCACCTCTCTTTCAAAACCCCGCCTTCCTTCCACTGCCACCACCCCCTCTCCGACCCATCTCCGCCTCCTTTCCCACAGCTCCCACCGTCACCCCAACCCCCACTCTCACTCAGTCCACCACACCCCGTGCCAATCAAAAAACCCCACCCAAAAGCCCCATCCGCGCACACAGGCATGGGACAAACAATCCAGGACTAATAGACCACCACTGGTGCTCACTTCTAGACACCATCACCACCGCAAGTAACCTACACTCAACACAAAAAACTACACCTGCATAAAACACTTCACATTCTCAATACACACACAGAGACTCATCACACAGTACAATAACCACTACACCAGAGGCCCATGACAACACAACATAAACTAACTACGTGCCCGCATCCTTCAGAGCGTGCAGCTAGATAGGAACCGGCAGTGGCTTGAGGTCGTCCGCATTTCGGACGACACCCGTTGAACGGACCCTTCCTTCTTCTGGCGGCACGTAAAAAGGATGCTGGGTACTGAACCATGCAAACCAATTACACTCAAAATAAACAACCACACACTCACAGACACAAACGACATCCTCGACGCATTCAGGTATCATTGGGACACAGTACACACACACAACCCACCAAAACCACATGCACAGGAGCACTTCCAGGAAATCCAGGAGTGGTGTCAGGCTCACGCTCACGAGCTAAGGCCTGCCCCCCCCCCCCCCTGATACAAATGGAGGTGCTCGATTACACGTCCACACTAACCACTCCAATCACCGTCGAGTAAACAAAACACTACATAAAACGACACCAAAACGTGCCCCCGGCCCCTCCGGTCTACCAGCCACACTCATTCACAACCTCCCCGCAGACATATACCCCACACTCACACATCTATTCAACGCCTCACTAGCCTCATGCCACTTTCCCAAAATATTCAAAGTCTCTCACAACATACTCCTACATAAACAGCACAAAGGCCCAAAACACCCAAACAATTACAGGCCTATTGCTCTATTAGAGCACCTAGGCAAAATACTTGAACGTATAAGAACATAAGAACATAAGAAAAGAAGGAGACTGCAAAAGACCATTCATGGCCTACACTTGGCAGCTCCTGTTCCAGTCAACACACAAAAGATTTCTTACCAGAGAAAAGTCTTTAACATTGTCACCCTTTACAGGAGTTTGTCAGATCTAATCTACAATATACATTAAATGCATCCAGAGGATTATGTCCATTCATGCACTTGCAAAATATAATCTCCCCACTCCTTAGAAAAATATATACATATGTACATAAAAAAAGTCAGTCCCATCTAGCAGCTTCATCCATATATTTATCTAATCTATTCTTAAAACTACCCAGAGAGGAGGCTTCTATCACATGTCTAGTGAGCCTATTCCATTCATCTACCACACGATTTGTAAACCAATTCCTCCCAATCTCCTTCCTAAACCTATACTTATCAAGCTTAAACCCATTGCTACGTGTCCTTTCATGTTCACTAAGTATAAGAACCTTACCCAGATCCCCTTGTTTATATCCTTTTACCCATTTGAAGACTTCAATCAATTCCCCTCTGACTCTTCTCCTTTCCAATGTATGTAGATTTAGTTTTCTGAGCCTTTCACCATAAGGTAAGTTCCTTAGCCCACCAATCATCTTTGTCATCCTTCTCTGCACAGACTCAAGCAAATCAATATCCTTCCTATAATATGGTGACCAAAATTGTACTGCATAGTCTAGATGAGGCCTAACTAGCGCCAGATACAGTTTTAGAATGACTTCAGCACTCTTATTGCTTACATTCCTCCTAATGAATCCCAATATCCTATTAGCTTTATTCTTAGCATTTAGGCATTGCTTTCTAGGATGAAGGTCTGAACTAACCAAAATACCCAAGTCCCTCTCACAATCGGTCCTCAACTGCCGTCTACGGTAGTTCCTGGAAGAGAGGGACTGGTTCTTCCCCCATCAATACGGGTTCAGGAGAGGTAGGTCCACTCAGGCGGCCGTGACCATTGTTCACGACAGAATACAAAAGAAACGACAGATACACCAAAAGACTCTCCGTCAGTAAGGACGTGGAGAAGGCCTTCGACAAGGTGTGGCACGAGGGACTCCGTTGGAAACTCGCCAATAACACGGAGTTTTCTCTCTGCACCAGAAGGCTCCTCTCGCACTACCTCACTGAACGGCGCTGCCACATTAGATACAACAACACCCTATCAAAACCCTTCACACCACGCTCAGGCGTTCCCCAAGGAAGCGTACTGGCACCCACACTCTACATCATGTTCACAAACGACACCCTACGCTTACCAGAAAACTGTGTTCACACCTTCATAGTGGCCTATGCCGAGGACGAGACCATTCTCGTCAGCGGGCGAGCCCCTGAAGAAATCACGCTCCACGCACAAAGGCAACTAGACGAGAAGACAGATTACGAGGATGAATGGCTGATTGCCACGAATCCACAGAAGACACAGATGACACTCTACGGCGCTAGAGATCACTTCATGCACAACCTACAAATCTACTTACACACACCAGACATGATCCACCAAAACCCAACAAGGCTCGCATACACTCAGCGCACCCAAATCCTGGGGGTAACTTTCGACAAATCCCTCAGGTTCAATTTACACCCGAACATAATACAAGCAAGAGCCTCACGCACAAACACATCGCTGGGTAGGTTCTACCCTGCGAGAAAAAAAACTAAAACTACACCTATAAAAAGCACTGGTGCGTCCCATTCTTACGTACGCCCCGCTGTCGCTCGTAGCAGCGAGCGACACGTGGAAGCGAAAGGCTCAGCGCATTCAGAACTCTGCTCTGAAGCGCGCTTGCCTTTCGCCGCGGTACTCGAGAATGGACGCACTGCATAAAAACAACAAACTAGCTCCTCTCAACACTTACGCTCATACCAGACTCACGAAACAACTCGACAAACTCACCACAGACCCACTTTACACCTCGCTACACGTAAGAAGGTACGCGATGGCGCCGCGATATCCCGCGGCCCACGAACACCCGCCGCCCGTACCGTTCTTCGCATAAACAAATAGGCATCATGAATAGCGCGTTTCCGGATGAGCAGTCAGCCTCCCCCTCCTGACTTGCCCCCAACCCTCGCCCAGTCAATACCACATAACCTACGCCCTCACAACAACACAACGCATCGGTGTATAGCCACCGACCTATCAACTCTCGCTGTCCTTTTCGTAAATGTTTTCCGCAACGCTCCTCTCTGACTACCTGACTGCCGTATCACATACAGCGGTCCCTCTCTGTTCTTTCTATACACAAAAGTCAAGTGAATAATTCCATTTGTGTTCATTCCCTGAAGATGACGTAACATGGTCGAAAAAGGTCTAGGAATAAAGAATGTTATTCACGGATATTTTTTCTCGCCTCGAAGACTCATTTAAAAAGCTTGTAAGAAATATTAATAAAATACAAGTTAAAATTAATAACGCTGCCACAGCTGTGGACTTCAATAGAACCTGCATATATATATATATATATATATATATATATATATATATATATATATATATATATATATATATATATATATATATATATATATATATATATATATATATATATATACGTAGGTGAGTCAAAAAGTTCTCAGACAAATGCCAGATTATTGAAATGTTCGATTTTGTACAAGTAAATACAGGGTCAAACACGACTTTCATGTTTTCTGAACAATTCCTACAAAATTCGTCATTCAATTTGTCGAGACTCTTTGTATTAGATGTGCTTCAAAAAGGTTACTTTTTGAACCCATAAAATGGCAAATTTTGAGATAAGAGCGAACATTAAATTCCTGACTAAACTTGATTGGAAGCCTGTTAAGATTATTGACGCTCTACAACAGGTTTATGGTGACTCTTCGCCATGTAGAGCGGTAGTTTACGACTGGATTAAGCGCTTCAAGGGGGGCAGAGAAGAAGTTGAAGATGATCCACGTGAAGGGAGACCCTCCACCTCCATTAACCCAGAAAATGTCGAGCTTGTGAGGAATCTAGTGGATAAAGATCGCCGTATTACTATTGATGAAGTTGCCAATGCATGTGAAATCTCTCATGGCTCAGCATTTGGAATTCTAACTGAAAATCTTGGCCTGAGCAAGCTTTCAGCACGTTGGGTCCCAAAAGCGTTGCGAGAAGACCAGCTGAATCATAGGGCCAACCTTTCTTTGGCTATTTTGACCAAGATTGAAGCAAACGAGGATAGTTTTTTTGAGCGCCTCGTAACGGGAGATGAAACTTGGGTGTATCAGTTTGATCCTGAAAGTAAAAATCAATCAAAAGAGTGGCACCCAAGGGGGGCAGCAGGGCCTATCAAGTTCAAGACAGAGAGGTCCGTTAAGAAGATAATGGCTACAGTTTTTGGGGATTCGGAGGGAATTATTTTAATAGACTTCTTAGAAGGACAAAAAACTGTTACATCCAGCTATTACGAAGGAGTTTTAAGGAAGCTGAAAACTTCAATAGCCAAAAAACGACGAGGAAAGCTCCACAAGCAAATCTTGTTCCACCATGATAATGCCCCTGCACATTCGTCCAAAGCTGTGAGATCTCAGCTACGGGAATTTCGATGGGAAACTCTTGCTCATCCCCCTTATAGCCCTGATTTAGCACCCTCTGACTTTTTTCTGTTTCCAAATTTAAAGGGACACCTAAAAGGAACCCGGTTTCAATCATTAGATGAAGCAAAAAAGCAGGTCATTACTTGGTGCCAGAGACAACCCCGTGAATTCTACAGAGATGGTCTTTACCGTTGGATTCATAGATTAAGAAAGTGTATAGATGTTAATGGAGCTTATGTAGAAAAATGATTACAGTATTATTACAAATAAAGATTTTATGCCATTTATCTGAGAACTTTTTGACTCCCCCTCGTATATATATATATATATATATATATATATATATATATATATATATATATATATATATATATATATATATATATATAATATATATATATATATATATATATATATATATATATATATATATATATATATATATATATAAATATATATATATTATATATATATATATATATATATATATATATATATATATATATATATATATATATATATATATATATATATATATATATATATATATATATATATATATATATATATATATATATATATATATATATATATATATATATATATATATATATATCAAAGTAGCGCGAGAGAATGATGAAAATGAATCCATTAAATCACATTGAAAGAGAGAACGGAATAATTTTTCCTTGCAGTAATATTTTTATTACCTTTTTTCTAAAAAAAATCCGTGCTGGGAAGCGATTCGAACCAGGCACACTGAGGCAGCGAGCACCGCTTTGATCACAGTTAAAAGTATGCCGTTGGTACCCTAGGCTCGCTGCCTCAGTGTGCCTGTTTCGAATCGCTTTCCTGCACTCATCTTTTAGAAAAAGGTAATAAAAATATTACTGCAAGGGAAAATTTTTCCGTTTTCTCTTTTCTTGTGGTTTAATATATATATATATATATATATATATATATATATATATATATATATATATATATATATATATATATATATATATATATATATATATATATATATATATAATATATATATATATATATATATATATATATACGGGCGTGAGCCCTGCTGTTCCTTGTGCTACCTGCCCCGCAGCGCCATAAACCAGCCCTGGGTGGGTCCCGAAGCACCTCCCTGTTTTCTCATGACACGCTCGACCTTGACCGCCCCACGGTCGTGTAGATAGAGGGAAGTAGGAAAGGGGGCAGAGGAAAAATAATAGCATAGGAGAGTTGCGTACAGCTTCCCGCGTCGCTGGACCACTGTTAACCAGCGGCGAATCCACTCGGCCAAACTGAGTCTCAAAAAAGACTCATTCAAGCAAAGCTTTTAAGCCGCTCGCCTGCACTTCTCGTACGCTACACTCGGCCAGATCTTACGTGATGTCATTCCTGAGTAATGCGCGAGTTCCCTCTCATCAACTATTCCTTTCACAAAGTTCACACTCATCGGCGTGCTATCGAGTGTCCGATGGGCACTAATCATGGCGCCTCGGGGGGATTCGATGCATTCGCCAGAAGACTACCGTTCGAGAAACGGGTCACCATCGGCTCTTTACCAAATTAGTGGACTTAGCAAATTAGTGGACTCAGCTAATTAGTGGAATTTGCAAATTGTTGGAATTTACAAATTAGTGAAATCTGCAAATAAGTCGAATTAGTGGATTTTGCAAATTAGTGGACTTTGCAAATTCGTGGAAATTTTTCATTGCTAAACTATGCAAATTAATGGAATTAGCAGTTGAGTGGAAATTGGTGGAATTTACATATTAGCTGAATTTGCAAATACTAGAATTTGAAAATTAATGGAATTCTTAAATTAGTGGAATTTAAAATTCACTGGAATATGCAAATTAATGGAATTTACACATTAGTTGACTTTGCAAATTAGTTGATTTTACAAATTAGCGGACTTTGCAATTTAGCTGAATTTGCAAATTGGTGAAATTTACAAATTAGGGTAATTTATATATTAGTTAAATTTGCATATTCGTTGAATTTTTAAATTAGTAGTTTGGGGAAATTAGTCAGCTTTGGAAAGTAGTGAAATATGGATATTAGTGGAATTTGGAAATTAATGCAAGTTGTAATTGGGGGAGTTTGGAAATTAGTGGACTTTGAAAATTAGAGGAATTTGCATATTAGTAAATTATTGAAATATGGCAGTTAGTGTACTCTTCATATTAGGGTACTTTGAAAATTATATCAATTTGCAAAATAGTGGACTTCAAATTAGTGGAATTTCCAAATAAGTTAAATTTGTAAATTATTGGGATTTTCAAATTAGTGGTTTGAGGAAATTAGTGGAATTTGCAAATTAGGGGAATTCGAAAATTTGTGAACCATGAAATTAATGGACTTTACAAATTTGTAGAATTTGTAAATTATTAAAATTTGTAATTTGGTAGATTATGCAATTTAGTTGAATTTGCTAATCAGTGGACTTTGTAAATTAGTAGAATATGCAAATTAGTGGAATATACAAATTAGTTGACTTTCGCAAATTAATAGAATATGCAAAATATTGGAATTTATACATTAGTAGAATTTTAAATTACTGACTTTGCAAATTATTGGACTTTGCAAGTTTGTAGAATTTGTAAATTAGTCAAATTTCTAAATTAGTGGAATTTGCAACCTAATGGAATTTGCAACGTAATGAAATTTTCAAATTAGTTGAATTTGTAGATTAGTGGAATTTGAGATTGAACGGGCTCTTGAAATTAGTGGAATATGCAAATTAGTTGACTTTGGAAATTAATTGAATATGCAAATTAATGGAATTTACACATTAGTAGATTTGTTTAATTAGTAGACTTGGGAAATTAGTGGAATTTGCTAAAATAGTGGAATTTATAAATTAGTAGAATTTGAAATTTAGCGGAAGTTGCAAATTGGTAAAATTTACAAATTAGTGAAATTTACAAATTAGTGGAATCTGTAAATTAGCGAAATTTGTATATTAGTAGAATTTGAAAAATTGTGGACTTTGCAAATTAGTGGACTTTGCAAATTAGTGGAATTGGCAAATTATTGCAATTTGCAAAGTAGTAGAGTTCGCAAAATAGTGTAATTTGTATATTAGATATCTTTGTAAATTAGTGGAGTTTGAAAATTAGTAGAATTTGGAAATTAGTAGAATTTGATAAGTAGTAAAATTTTGAAATTAATGTACTCTTCAAATTAGAATACTTTTCACATTAGTGGAGTTACAAATTATAGAAATTTGCTGGACTTTGTAAAATATTGGATTTTACAAATTAGTGGATTTTGGAAATTATTTTCCAAATCATTGGACTTTGCAAATTTGCAAATTTACAAATTAGTGAAATTTACAAATAAGTGGAATTTGTAAATTAGCGGAATTTGTATATTAGTAGAATTTGAAAAATTGTGGAATTTGCAAATTAGTGGACTTTGCAAATTAGTGGAATTGGCAAATTATTGGCAATCACAAAGTAGTGAAATATGGATATTAGTTGATTTTCAAAATTAGTAGAATTTGCAAATGAGTTGAATTTGTAATTTAGAGGAATTTGTAAATTAGCTGACTTTGCAATTTAGCGGACTTTGTTTTTTAGGGGAATTTTCATACAGGGTTGACAGAAATACCTCCCACATTTTAAACTTTCACCTATGTGTTGCTAATGAACTTATGCAAGTGCCTATGATGTTTTCATTTAGCTAATGACAAACCATATAGCTTGATGAGGGTATCTGAAAAACAAATGGTAAGTCATTAGCTAAATGAAAACATCATTGGCACTTACATAAGTTCATTAGCAACCCAGAGGTGAAAGTTTAAAATGTGGGAGGTATTTAGGCCGTACCCTGTATAAGTGCATTTTGTAAATTAGTGGAATTTGCAAATTATTGGCATTGCAAATTAGTGGAGTTGCCTATTAGCGGCAGTTGCAAATTATTTGTCTTTGTAAATTGTTTGAATATCGAATTAATGGAATTTTCAAATTAGTTTACTTTGCCAATTAATTGAGCCTGCAATTTAGTGCTCTTGCAAATTACTGGATATGGCAAATTAGTGGACTTTACAAAATAGTGGAATTTGCAAATCAGTGGACCTATGGGGTGGGATAAGATTTCTCTCTGTTGTAGTTTCGTGGCTGGGTAGTCAGGTGATCGTTGCTTCCATTAAAGGTCAAGGAAATTTGGAGCAGGATTCAACTTCTTTAGTAGGCGGGACCGTAGACCTTATGAGGGGTAGTCAATAAGTTTTGCGAATCGGTAGGGCAAAACAGAGAAAAGGGGATGGCTGTTTGTGGAGGTGTTAGGACAAGTTATAACAAGTCAGCACCTGAAGCCGCACGCTCCTGCCTCGTCTATTTAAGAAGCAGTAGCTGGAGGCAGATCGTCAGTCACAAAATTTGTCAACAATAGAGAATGTTGAGCACCGCGAAGTGATCAAATTTTTTACCAAGAAAGGCAAGAATGCAAAAGAGATCCATGAACGAATGGTTGCAGTGTACACCGACACCGCCACTTCCTTTTCAACCATTGCTCGCTGGAATAGGGAGTTCCGCCATGGTCGTGAGTCCCTTGAAGATGACTCCCGTCCAGGACACCCGTCAGACGTAAACAACGAGGACAATGTGGCCCGTGTGGAGAGGATGATCCTCGAAAATCGATCAGTGAAGGTCGAAGAAATCGAGCGAGAACTTGGAATATCACATAGAAGTGTTATAAACATCATCCACGACAATTTGGCCATGACCAAGGTCTCTGCCTGTTGGGGCCCCAAAAACCTCACGCCCCATGATCGACTTCTCGTCGTCAAAGTCCACAAGGCCAGAGTTGCACAAGCTGCCTTACGCGAGTGCAGATTCGAGGAGCTCAACCATGCCCCCTACAGGCCAGATCTGGCCCCTAGCGACTACTTTATATTCCACCAGATCAAGGCTGCACTGTGTGGACGCCGGTTTGGGGACGATGAAGATGTCCAGCTCGCCATCCAGGAGTGGATTGAACAACAGTAGTGAGATTTCTGGTTTTCGGGAATTCGAAGCCTCAGGGACAAGTGGCGCAAGTGCATTGAAGTCGAGGGTAGTTATATTGAAAAATAATAAAACACTTTTCCTCATATCTCGTTTCCTTATATCCTAATTGCAAAACTTATTGATCGCCCCTCATTTATATTTAATTTATTCTACCAGACATTAGCGTTATTTTGGCTGATTTTTCACACATAAACGGTAATAAAATACCCAATCATATTCATATAAAATCATAGTGAAGATAATGTTCTTCCTGATTATGCAATTTTAAAATACATACAAAAGTTCATCTATGAGGTATATTTTAAGTCACTTTAATTCAACAAATTTGATCAATTCTTGCATAAAGTAATACATACATAACAATACAAGAAATTAATATAACTAAGCCGTCTAATTTTTAATTATAATGCAAAACAAGTAGTATGTACATTTTGTAAACTGGGCTCCCTTCACAACACTTATTAATTTACCATTTTATGGAATATTACCTTGGTTAACTGTGAAGCAATTATAGAATTTTATATATACAAACACACACACACACACACACACACACACACACACACATATATATATATATATATATATATATATATATATATATATATATATATATATATGTGTGTGTGTGTGTGTGTGTGTGTAGCGGTCTATACCCCTACAGGTGTAAATATTTATTTCTAACTATATCTATCTATATATATATATATATATATATATATATATATATATATATATTTTCAAGAAGAGTTGGTAACCCTGATATAAATCGTGAGATTGCTACTACCGCTCTCCCTAGCGTCTTAAAATCAACCCATGAGGTTCATTCATTGTCCATGCATCGGTGAATCAGGTCTGTAATATTTGAATTGTAATTGTTTAGCTAAATATTTTCCCAAAGAATCCCGAATTAATGCGTGATTCTTTTTCCATTTAAAGACCCTTCCAACTCCGTTATAATCCACTTATCAATTTATTTATCAAACCATGTAACTATTTATCCAATTTACCCATATAATCTATTTACACATTTAACTATTTATCATAACATTTAACTATTTATCAATTTAATCCATACATCCAATTTAACTATTTATTACACCATTTATTTGTAATCCAATTTATCATCCAATTACTTATAAATATTTACCAATTTATATTCTATTTAATATTTAATATTTATTAATTGTAAATACATTCTCGTTAACTCATGCAAATTTAATTCAATCCAATCATAACTGTTACTGTATAATTTCACTTTTCAATAATAACTGTTTATTCAATATTATATATTTTTCTTAACTCTTTGTTATTAATACACGTTTCCTCAAAGTCCCTCAGATTTAGGCCGAAGAAAATTTCGTCTGCAAAAATTTAGCTTTCGCGTTAGCATTTAACTTCATTCTCTTGAATAACCAAATATATGTTTTTCTGTTTATTGTGATCAGTGTTTTCAGAATATTGACGCACTAGTCATCTAAAAGCCTATAAATTGTGCCCAAAATAGTTTAATTATCTCCCATCCATTCATTCACTCATAAAATTAATTTTCACCGTCACGTGTGTTGCATTTTTTCGGACGACGCATTCCGCCTCACTCAGTCCCATTTTTTTCTCGCGTGGACTTTCATTTTCACGAGTAAGGCTTTTGCTGGTACCACCTCAAATTTGGTGCAAGGGTAGCAAAATACTCAAGCCCATGCTCCTACCATCAAAATGCTCAAAATTCATCTCAAACTGCACCTAGACTAACATCACCACCTTCAAACCTACTAAATGCTACGGGTCCTCTTACCCAACTTTCACTTTCAGCACAGGGAACTTTAAACTGAATTCGCCAGTGAACGTTGGTCTATCACCTCTGCAAATTCATCTCTTCATCAGGTCGATTCTCCATTTGGCATTCATGATCCACTATCTGGTTTCTCCTTCCTGGTTGACACTGGCGCTCAATGCAGTGTCATTCTAGCCTCTTCAGTCGAGAAATTTTGCACTTCTTCTGATCTGGTCCTTAAAACTGCCAATTCGTCGAACATAAGGACTTATGAGAGGCGTATCATCAAGCTCTCTCTCTCTCAGGTTACGTCTTGTTTTCCCAAGGGCATTCATCATAGCCGACGTCGACATTCCAATTTTGGGACTCGATTACCTTTACGCGGACGACATTCTGGTCGATTCTCGTCGCCGCAAGCTTATCGACAGAACCACAACACTAACAGTTGCTGATTCATTCTTTCCCTAAGGAAGCAGGAATTTAAGTTCATGAGGGAGGCCGGGATCACTTCCCCATCCGCCTCCCCATGGGCTTCACCGCTTCATGTAGCACCTAAGTCTACTCCAGTGGAATTCAGATCTGTAGGTGACAACAGACGACTCAATGCCTGTACAGTTGCGGATAGTTATCCTCTGCCTTTCTTATCGGATTTTAACTCCGCTCTCTTCGGTTGTTCCATTTTTGTGGGCTCGATTTGGTTCGCGCTTTCAACCAAATCCCGATTCACCCTGCTGATATCCGTAAGAAGTATATCACCACTCCATTCGGTTCCTTCGCAATGAACCGAATGCCTTACTGACTTCGAAACAGTGGTCAGACCTTCCAATGCTTCATCGATCAGGTTCTGAGAGGTCTTCACTTCGTATTTGGATATATAGACGACTTCCTGATAGCATCTTCGTCTTTAGAGGAGCATTTTTCTCACATTCGCCATATTTTTGCACGTTTAGATGAGTATGGTATCGTACTCAACACTTCTAAGTGTATCTTTGGTGTCACGCAGCTCTCCTTTTTGGACCTTACATTTCACTGGGGGTAATTCGTCCTCTCGAGGACAAAGTTGAAGTTATCCGGGCTTTCCCCCAACCTACTTCGCTAAAGCATCTTCTTAGATTCTGTGAGATGGTAAATTTTTTACCACAGGTTCATTTCCAACATCTCCCACATTATGCAACCGCTCTACGGATAGTTTTCCAAGTCCAAAAAGAACCTTCCTCTTTTCCCCTGGTCTCCCGAAGCTTGCGAGGCTTTCTCTCGCACCAAAGAGGCTAAAGACTTCCGCTGTCGCCCTGGCCCATCCGTGCCCAGGAGCTCCCATAAGCGTTGCTTCGCACGCGTTTGCTACTCATGTCGGTACGAACTACAACAGAAGGCTGGTGACTCCTGGGAACCTCTCGCCTTCTTCTCTAAAGCTCTTCATTCTTCCCAACAAGGTACAGTACGTTTTCCCGCGAATTATTGAACATATACATCACCCTCCGTCACTTCCAGCAATACTCGAAAGGGTGTGAATTCATTGTCTTTACCGACCACAAGCCATTGGTTGGTGCGCTTGCCTCTAGTGGCACTTCCTCTGTGCACTCTGCAGTTTGCAGATAACAAACGATGTTCGCTACGTTCCTGGTTCTCAACTCCCACGATAAAGGTTAGTCACTTTGTTAATTCTGATTTGTTTTCGGGTTTTTTTTTGTTTTTGTTTTTAACAATTTAATATAATAGGTTATTTTTTGTTTACTTCAGTAATTTTTAATATGTGAAATTCAAGTCGGTTTATGTTATAATTTCACTTTCTATTATTTATTTTTATTTTTTTTTAAATCAGACTGGGTAGTATTATTTAATTTTATATATTGTTATTAGTGTTTTTACTTTAATTTTATTAATTGTCAATTCAATTATTTTAACTTGCCTTCTTCCGTTTTTTTAGTCATTATTTAATGCATTCTTTTAACTGTTTTCAATTAATGTTCCTTCCCCTTCTCATTAATCGACATAGTCGCTGAAGATGGTCCTAGTAAAAGTCCGAAACGTCCGGCCAATAAATGATTAATGTAATCACCTGGGTCTTCATATTCCTGATATATATATATATATATATATATATATATATATATATATATATATATATATATATATATATATATATATATATATATATATATATATATATATATATATATATATAATAATAATAATAATAATAATAATAATAATAAGGAATAAATATTTACATTTGTAGGAGTGTAGACCGCTACAATACTTCAACCACCGAGGGAAAGCTCGCAAAACAAGTTATTTGGAGAAATTTTAGTCTATATAGCGGCGAGGCCTCCTTACAACGCGTCCAGAACGGGTTATGGTGCCAATTGGCTGACTAAGATTGCGGGTCAGGTGGCGATTAGTAGTGCCACTCGATTGAGGAGGGAAATTGTCGCAAGCGAGGACCGGGGGTCAGGTGACGATTGTTCTGGACCTCCCGAAAAGGCCATTGTCGGGAGTTGCGCGTTGGTCGATTGGTGTTCTCCAGCTTCTGCCGAGTGGTCCTGCAACAAAAATGGGAGTCGGCAGCAGTTGGGAAGAAGAATTGAGGGCTGTAGAGATGGTTGGGGGAGGGTTTGCGAGTAAAGAGGTTAGAGTAAGAGTTGTAGTTTGATTTGAAAAAGCCGAAGAAGGGTTCGGAAGTGTAGTTAGTATTTTGGGAAGTGTTGAAGGACTAGTTGTGTGCGGAAGGTAGGCTTGGATGACCACTGGACCTATATTAGTGGAAGAGAAAGGTAGTGTCTATTCCAGATGAACGGCCTCTATGAATGCGGGTTTAAGCGGATCGTTGGAAACCGTATCCTGCTTAGTGCCGAGCAGCAGTACAAAGAATCTCGGCTTCCTGGAGACGACGAGAAAGGGTCCGTCATAATCAGGTTGCAAAGTCGTGCGAGTGGAATCGCGACGGACAAACACATGAAACTAAGTGGCCATCTCCTTTGGCACGAAAGGTTTTTGATTAGCAAGCACATTTGTAACGGTCGGCTTTACCTCAGACATCCTTCATACTAAATTGTTTACGTATGCAGAAGAATGTATGTCGGAAGGAAGAGGAAAGTCAGCGGAAGAAAAGAATTGGCCTGGAAGACGAAGTTGCGTACCATAGACGAGTTCCGCAGGAGTGCAATTCAAATCCTCTTTCAAGGAGGTACGAATTCCCAAGAGAATTAAGGGTAGCTTGTCCACCCAAGTGATGTTGGGGTCAGTGGAGCGTAAGGTTCCCTTGAGAGTCCTGTGAAAACGTTCCAAGCACTGACATGAATGAGTACATCCAATTGGTGGGATTTAAATTGGCTACCTCGATCAGTAATGATCGTTGATGGGACACCAAAACGATCAACCCATGCTGAAACAAAGGCTCAAGTTACAGTGGAAGCTCTGATGTCGGGGATAGGAACTGCCTCTGGCCAAGAGGTAAAACGATCGATCATGGTAAAAAGGTAAGTGCAACCACGTGAAAAGGTTTGCTCGAATACTAAGATGAGAGAGACCGTGAGTCTGGCAAAAAATGTCCCGACGATAAGCGAGAGGAATTAGTGGACGAGGACAGTCAGGCAAGGAATTGTCAACCAGGATACGCCTGGAGGGACTGTCCGGCAAGTTGATTTCGTTAACGATAAGCTGAGAAGAGTGGCGCAGTGTTTGCGTGTCTTCATCTTGTTCCTGGGCAAGCTCAATTGTCGCGTGATGGATGGGCGCAGTTTGGGAGAGTTGCGTGCTCGAAATCGATGAAATGCGAGAGAACGCATCTGGTACGACGTTTGAAGAACCAGGAACGTAGCGAACATCGTTTGTCATCTGCAAACTGCAGAGTGCAGAGAGGAAGTGCCACTAGAGGCGAGCGCACCAATCAATGGCTTGTGGTCGGTAAAGACAGTGAATTCACGCCCTTGTAATTATTGGGGAAGTGACAGAGGGCGAGGTATATGCTTAATAATTGTTTGGAAAACGTACTGTACCTCTGTTGGGAAGGAAGAAGATACTTAGAGAAGAAGGCGAGAGGTTGCCAAGAGTCACCAACCTTCTACTGTAGCGTCGCACCGACATGAGTAGCGAACGCGTGCGAAGCAACGCCCATGGGAGCTCCTGGGCACGGATGGGCCAGGGCGACAGCGGAAGTCTTTAGCCTCTTTGGTGCGAGAGAAAGCCTCGCAAGCTTCGGGAGACCAGGGGAAAAGAGGAAGGTTCTTTTTGGACTTGGAAAGCAATTCCTAGAGAGGTTGCATAATGTGGGAGATGTTGGCAATGAACCTGTGGTGAAAGTTTTCCATCCCACATAATCTACGAAGTTGCTTTAGCAAAGAAGGTCAGGGGAAAGCCCGGATAGCTTCAACTTTGTCCTCGAGAGGACGAATTCCCTCCAGCGAAATGTGGAATCCCCAAAAGGAGAGCTGCGTAACACCAAAGAGACACTTAAAGGTGTTGAGTACGATACCATACTCATCTAAACGTGCAGAAATCTGGCGAATGTGAGAAAAATGCTCCTCTAAAGCCGAAGATGCTATCAGGAGGTCGTCTATATAACAAAATACGAAGGGAAGACCTCTCAGAACCTGATATATGAATCTTTGTAAGGTCTGACCACTGTTACGAAGCCCGTAAAGCATTCGGTTCATGACGAAGGAACCGAATGGAGTGGTGATATCCGTCTTACGGATATCATCAGGGTGAATCGGGATTTGGTTGAAAGCGAGAACCAAATCGAGCCGACAAAAATGGAACAACCGAAGTGAGCGGAGTTAAAATCCGATATAAAGGCAGAGGATAACTATCCGCAACTGTACAGGCATTGAGTCGCCTGTAGTCAACTACAGCCCTGAATTCCCCCGGAGTAGACTTAGGTACTACATGAAGCGGTGAAGCCCATGGGGAGGTGGATGTAAAGGCGATCCTGGCCTCCATCATGAACTTAAATTCCTGCTTCATTAGGGCAAGTCTATCCGAAGCCCAGTCGACGGGCACGTGAGAAAATTGGCTCTCATGTCGTCTCTATTTTGTGCACCACTTTGTGGTTAATAGGTCTGTCCTTAGAAAGAGGCAGACAGAGGCTTTGGAACTCCCGCAAAAGTTGCTGAAAGTGGGATGCAGTGGAGTTGCAGGGAGACGACAGAGAAGAGTGAGCTGGTGGAAGGAAATAATGAATCAGCAACTGTTAGTGTTGTGGTTCTGCCGATAAGCTTGCAGCGACGAGAATCGACCAGAATGTCATGCCCGGAAAGGAAATCGAGGCCTAAAATTGGCAGGTCAACGTCGGCAATGACGAACGTCTATGGGAAAACACGACGAAACCCGAGAAAGAGCTCGAGGATACGCCTTCCATAAGTCTTTATGGTCGATGAATTGGCAGCTTTAAGGACCAGATCATAAGAACAGCAAGATTTCTCGACTGAAGAGGCTGGAATGAACCTGCATTGAGCGCCAGTGTCAACCAGGAAGGAGAAACCAGAGAGTGGGTCTTGAACACTAAAATGAGGATCGGCCTGAAGAAATGAGGAAGCAGAGATGACAGACCCACGTATCATTTGCGAATTCAGTTTGAAGTTCCCTTTGTCGAAGGTGAAAGTTAGGTAAGGGAACCGGTAGAGCTTTGTAATATCGGAAGTGGTGAGGTAAGGTTAGGTTGAGATTGAGGTGAAAGTTGAGTATTTTGCTGGTAGTTACATGGGGCAGAGCATTTTTTTTTTCTCTGGAGCCAAATTTGAGGTGATACAAACAAACGGCTGAAGGCTGAAATATAGCAGTATGAGCAGCACGACCAGAATGAGGGCTAAAGTTGTGGGCATCTAATGATGCACGGTAAAAACTGCAAGGCTCAACAGAGCGGACAGCGTTGCTCCCATAATTAGAATGGTACTATCAGCTACCCTGAGAGTTTAAGGATTGGGGAAATTAGGTCGAGGTTGGAAATGAAATTGCTGTGCCTCACCTCTTGTGCTGTTGTTTCATCGTTAGGGTCGCCTTTTTTGGGAGGAGGAACAATGTTGACTCCTCTGTCCTGCTCACGATTGTGCTCTCGGTGAAGACCCGTTCGCACCTTTATTGCCCGAATATCCATCTCAATCCTCCCCAGAACGAATAAAAGATCCGAAGCCTGGGAGGATGCAAACTGAGGGAGTACTGGCCGGTTGTACGGAGTATCGGCCGGTAACCTAACCTGTTCACCGATGTAGGACAACAATACGAATGGACCTCATGGCTTAATTTTAAGACGCTTGGGAGAGCGGGTGTAGCAATCTCGCGATATAATTCAGGGTTACCAATCCTTCTTGAAATAACAATATATATATATATATATATATATATATATATATATATATATATATATATATATATATATATATATATATATATATATATATATATATATTTATATATACAGTAAGGAATAAATATTTACATTTGTAGGGGTGTAGACCGCTACACAAGCAGCTTAATCCCCTCCCCCATCTTTCTGGATACCTACCACTCCCACCTTTTATCACCTGGATCCTACTTGCCTATACGTGCATAGCTTCGTTCGTAATTTTGTTAATACATTTTGTAACATATTTAAATTGAATACTTTGTAATAATTCTCGATTGTAACTCTGAAATGATATTCGATGTATCGAAACGCGTCAGTTAAATTAAATTTTTACCATACAAATTTCAAATTAGTATTTGTTAACAAACTCAATATTGGTAGTTGGTTCAGTCAAAAGGACAAAGCTCCTCTAGGGATGCGCAGGCGTGTTGTTTACGAATTCACTTGTCCTCGGTGTCTCCAAGGAAAATACATAGGCAGCACGATTCGCTCCCTGAGAACAAGGTTCTCCTCACACATGGGCATCAGCGCCCGTACTGAAAAACCACTTAATCGTAAAGAACCATCCCCTATCAGAGCACATGCAATTAAATGCAACGCGGATATAACTATAGATAATTTTACAATAATAGATCAAGATAACAATGAGCAAAGTGTAGGAATACTAGAATCCCATTATATTAAATCTCGTGCCCCTAGTCTTAATTGTGACTCGTCCGCTGCTCCCCTACTTATGACATAACTCTACTACCAATACAATGTTATTTATGTCCACTTCAATCCCCCCTCCCCACTTCTCTCTGGAGTCAGACCAACGATGGTGGGTGTTTTGATGGTTCTCCCTTGTATTCCTTTAGGATTTTTAATATCTTAACTCATTATAAATTATGTATTTTCGTAGGTTTTGCATTATAGGAAAAAGTCTCCTTTTGTAAATATTTGTCAACACTCTTAATAATCTAATTTCTAGACAATCTTTTAAATATTATAATTCATTGTAAATTATGTATTGCTTTATCTCATATAACCCGAAGATGAACGGACAGCTCGAAACGTTGTTTATAACCAATAAATGAAGATGAATGATATATATATATATATATATATATATATATATATATATATATATATATATATATATATATATATATATATATATATATATATATTAATATATATAAAGGGTGTTCTATTAGGACGGATTGAAGTTAGCGGTTAATAAAAGTGTTATTGGTTAAAATTTATTGATTTCATTATTGGATCAGGTTATTTGAGTCATGGCAATTATGTGTGAAACATAATATCGCCTAAATACCCGCCAAGGCTTCGGCGGCACACCTCCACTCGATGGTCAAAATTTTTTATGACGTCTCTGCATAATTGCTCCTCGATCTCACCAATATGCCTTATTATCTCATCCTTCAGCTGTTGAATTGTATTTAGCTTGTTGGCATAGACCTTACTTTTGAGATGACCACAAAGGACAAAATCTAAAGGCGTCAAGTCACACGATCGTGGTAGCCAATTGGCCTTGCTGTTTCGAGAGATAATGCGACCTGGGAACTTCTCATTCAATAAAGCTATTGTTGCATTGGCTGTGTAGCATTTGGTGCCGTCCTGTTGAAACCACAAAACTTCGAGATCCATAGAATTCAATTCAGGCCATAAAAAGTTGGTTATCATGGCACAATATCACTCGCCTGTCACCGGAACAGAATTCCCGGCATCATTTTCGAACAAATATGACCCAATAATTCCGCTAACAAAAAATGCACACAAAACATTGACCTTTTTTGGAGACAGTGGTTTTTCAACAATCTTCCTGGGATTTTCATCAGCCCAAATGCGACAATTCTACTTATTAACGAATCCACCAAGATGGAAATGGGATTTATCACTAAAGATGATTTTTTGCGAAAAATCATCATCGGCTTGTCTTTGCTCGTACATCCAATTGACGAATGTACGGTGCTTCAAATGGTCAGCAGTCTTCGGTTCTTGTGTCAATTGAATTTTGTAAGCTTGTAGAGACAAATATTTTGTCAAAATGCGATGTATTGTTGTTGTGGAGAGGTTCAATTTCTGCGCGCGATGAGGAATAGAGGTGTCTGGATCTTCGGCCACATTCTCGCGCACTGCAGCAATGTTTTCAGCTGAGGGCATAAACGAGCACGCAATGGCGTTTTCATATCTGCCACGCAATTTTCGAAGTGCCCGAAATGCGTTTCTGTTTTAAAGTCTATTTTATTAATAGGCTTCGATAACTTTGACACGTTGTTCGATTGTTAATCTTACCATGGTTGAAATTGCGAAAGACTGAAGTTGTTAAATCTGAAAGAAAAATAAAAAAAATCTCAGACGCTTAAACTTAACTTACATTTAAAATCGGTCTAAGTTATTGGAACACCCTTATATATATATATATATATATATATATATATATATATATATATATATACGAGGAGCTTAATTCCCAAGCCTTCACTACTGCCCAGAAGGACTGTCCGACTTTCCAACCCCTGTTGGAGAAGGCATTGAAAAATGAAATAGAATCTGTTCGCGGGAACAAACGAATAAGAGACGTGGTGGAGAATTCACTACTATTCCGGACTACGCCTGAAGTAACCCCTACGTCGGCTAAAGTAATGTGCATTCCCCGGTGTTACGCCCAACGGGTATTAAAAATCGCACATGATGGATTATTTGCTGGACACTTCAGTCACAACAAAACCTCTCTACGTATTTTTAAATACTTCTTTTGGCCCGGCGCCGCTAAAGAGATCGCCGTATACTGCCACTTATGTGAACTGTGCAAGAAGCCACCGCTAAAGGACGGGGACCGTCAACTCCCCTACAGAAAACCCCCGTCATTTCCGAACCCTTCGGCCCATCCATACCGCGTCTAGTGAACGACACTCTTATATCCTCACGTTATAGACTGCGCCACTCGTTTCCCCGGCGCAGTTGCCCTTAGGAAAATTGACAGTATTTCCTGTGCAGAAGCCCTCATCTCCATTTTTTTCCGAGTCGGCATTCATAAAAAATCCTGTCAGATCAAGGCCGTCAGTTCACGTCAGAACTGATGGAATATGTGGACAAGATACTCCTTACCAAACCCCTCCGTAAACGAGATGTGTGTGAAATTTAATGGTACCCTAAACGCAATGTTAAGCTAGTTCTGTCAGCTTCAACCTCGAGAATGGCATCGGGACCTGCCAGTCGCCTTCTTAGCGTGCCGAGAGATTCCTCACCGAATGTTTTGGTATTGCCTCCTTCGAATTGTTGTACAGACGTAATGCCCGAGGACCTATAAGCATCCTTAGGAGCTCTTCACTAATCTCCAATTAGATGAACAAGTTAAATCCTCCGACGCCTATGTGATCAAGCTCCGCGAACGCTTGGAGAAATGTGCAGAGTTGGCCTGCTCAAACGCGGAGTGCAACCTAGAAAAATACCAGTTATTTCGACTTAAAAGCAAAAACTCGAAAATTAAAGCCTGGCGACGAAGTATTGTTACTACTGACTACAGAGACGAATAAGTTACTCTCCCAATGGAAGGATCCCTTCCCCGTCATAGAAGCTCGTGGCTCCGTTGACTACGTGATTGAAACTCCCTCAGGCTATAAACTATATCACATAAACATGCTCAAGAAGTATCACCGCCGAGCGTGTATTAAAAATATTGTTACGATGTAGGAAGAAGGAACCATGGAAGCGGTATATCCCTGTGAACCTCTTCAGGTGGTAAACACGGTGTACGTAGAGTCGGATAACGAGTATCTCCTACCCTCAGTAGACTTCCCCCAGAACAACCCGTCCACTGAGTTAGATTTAAACCCCCACCTTGGCCCGCTCATAGATTCATAATTGTACGTTCGAGTGAAGGAGAAATTGAGTTCAGCCCCCATACTTGGACTACACAATCCCCAAAAGAAGTTAGGAATCCGAACCGATGCCTGTTTTGAAGAAATCGGTTGTGTCCTTGGACAAAATAAAGACGATGGTACCTCTGTTCAATAGCTGATCGAACTATAGAACAGGGAGCGCTAGCGGTAAGTTGAGGGATAAAGAAATTCAATTTCTATGTAAAAAGTAGTGAATTTAACGTGGAATTCAATCACTGGCCTCTGGCGTATTTGCGTAAGAGCGAAAGCTAGTACGGCATACTCATGCGATGGAGTCTATTATGTATCGAGTACCAATTTAACATAAACTATATAAAAGGCTCCGATAAGCATAGAGCCGATAATCTGAGCTGAAACCCCACAGAGGGCTAATTAAACTCCCTTTTGTCTTAAGACCATTTTTTTTTGTCGAGATATTAATGTGTTAGGGTTTATTTGTGTACGGAATTAACTACCTATGTACGGATTAATAGTTAGTTTCTTTTTCTTGTTATTTGTTGTAATCGATGTTTTTGTCGTTCAATTGAATTGTGTGATCCTGACTGCTGGGCCTCACGAGGCAAGGTTAAATCCCGTCGTTCACCTGTCAATATACGTGCGCGCGGGTGCATACAATGTCAATAAGCCTTAGTTTAGTATGATGGTTGACCCCTGTATTTTCATGGTAACAGTCGGACTTGTAATTGTATTCCAAGACATGTGTTTTTTTGTCGTTTATTTTTTATATTTTTTTAGCACTTGAGTTCTCCTCCCCCCCCCACCCATTATTTCTTTAGAAGGGAGGAAATGTGGGGAAATCAATATCGCGAGGACAAACAGACGCCAGTTTGGCTACACAGCGTCCCCAAAATCCTCGAGATCGCTCGCAAAGAAGGATTACCATCAGCAGATTTCGTAGTCCGTTAATATAAACAAAGGATGGTGGGATAGCCTTTAGAATAAAAATCTATGAACAGGCTCACTGTCTCCTCCTATTGTTTAGGTCTTTTTTCGCCAAATAGACGAAATTTCCCTTTCTCCGACGTAAATCAGAAGAGCGAATGTTCACAACGTTGAAAAGTGATGCCATAGGAGGGAGGCTTGAAGGTGGGCACTCATCTCCCCTCCCCTCCCTCAGGGGATAATCGACGTATATATAGTTCGATCTGGAGAAATGACACGAGAATCGAGGTAGCAATTGAGAGAAGAAGAGCAGTCCCTGAGTAAAACAGGGAATCAAGAAGAAGTGGAACCGATCGGGATTTATCTTCCTGAGGCTGTTCCTGTGGTCACATCGAAGAGTAGACCATCGGTATAGAGAATCACTCCCATGCCAATCGCGTTCAGAGAAACCCCATATCTCAGTTTTCCGAATAAAAACAGAGATATCGCTCACTATTGAGGAATATCAATGTGAAGTCCTACTCGAGAAAAGATTCACCTCTTGGTCAAGTCTCATCATCGAGAAGCCCGCAAGTGTAACCCAAGAATTGTAATAATCGTATATCCACAATCTCTTCGCTTATATCGTCAAGTCAAGAAGCATCGCCCAACGCTCCCCGCTTACCTCGGTATCAAGTCTTATTCCCGAATAGCCTCCACCAACGTAGCCTTCGCTCAGAGAGACGGACAACTGTGTGTCCGAGTCAGCTTCACGCCGCAAATCATCGCATCAAAGGGGTTCTCGTTCAAGGTCATCCAACGCCAGACTCTCTCTTCGTTAAAGGTAAAAAGGATTCCAACTTATTTATGTTAATTAGTTACTATTCCGTACTAAAGTGAATTTTTGCGTCAACCATCGCATAATACTCATTGGTAGTATTAATTTTTATTCAGATCTTATTATAGCCTTAGTATATTTAAAGTTTTAACATTAAATTTTTTATGTAATTAAAAGTATATTTTTGCCCTTTTTGTTTAATTAAATCCTCGAAGCGCTGCATATGGCAATAGCTATATAATATTACAAATCCTCCCTGGTTAAAAAATCAAAAGAAAAAAAGCATAGCACTGTTAGAAAGAAAAGGAACGGAGTTATTCATGTAAGGAACAAACGTACATACATACTCGGCCGTATACCACGACACTGGAGCAAGATAGAAAATTATCGAATATAACATACTCAGTAATAGCAAAGTCATGCGATAAAATTATGACAGGAAAAACCTATTGGAAAGCGTAGTACTGCCATGCCTACTCACAGGATCCCCAGTTATAAACTGGAATAAGAAGGAACTCTAGCAATTACAAAATGCTGAAAAACTCAGGTAAGAGGATGATACTGGGGCACAAAGCTACACAGCTAAAGAGATACTGAGAGGAGAAATTATGATAGCAAACACTTATTGGAAAAGCGTAGTACTGTCATGCCTACTCACAGGACCCTCAGTTATAAACTGGAATAAGAAGGAACTCCAGAAATTACAAAATGTTGAGAACTCCGTTTGGAGGATGATACTGGGGGAACAAAGCTACACAGCTAAAGAGATACTGAGAGGAGAAATAGGTGCTTCAACTGTAGAGTTAAGGGATATGAAAAATAAATTGTGCTACATGAGATACATATTAGAAGGAAACAATGAACTATTAAAAAGAGTTCTTGGTAAACCTGATGAACCGCGGCACGCACTCGCGACCGATGTGAAGATATATCACTGCAGGGAGATTTCCGCCCAGTATATAATCCTAATTGTCTATAGAATAATGTTTTTATTTAACCAAATCATTTTGTGACTATAATCGTTCCTGCGAATTATAATGGGAGTCATAATGGGGTGTATGACGTCAGAAATGAAGGAATAGTGAATTTTTATTTTGTTTTTCACTTAATGTCTTTTTATTATCCTCATTTGTATTCATTTTTATTTGTCAATATATTTTTTCCCATTTTACTATTTTTATTACCTTTTCTATACAGTTAAATATACTTAGCTATATCCTTAGAGGAACTAGTTTTTGTGGAGGTTTTTTGTTGGAGGAGTGACGACTTTTATGCGGCAATTTTAGTTTCAACATGGATTCGTTGTGTACAACCTGTTCTTCATCTATTAACAAAATTTTTGCTTTATTCTCCGATCGAGAAAAGTTATTAACATTTTGGAAAGATCATAATTCGATTAAGACGTGACTCAGAACCTAGGGACAGCAATTGCCATTATTTTAAAAAATCAGCTCTGAACAATTCCCTTATACCAAAATGGAAATTAAAGAAAGATTCTAGGCTTTCCTCGCCGCTATTCCATAAGTATACCCACCGCAATAAAGTAAGTGAACAGCGTTTTTCGTTTGGTTACTTTCGGGCATTTGTTTTACAAAAATGGCGCCGGGTATATTTAAACTGGGACTCAAACGCGCATGAATATTCATGCGCGGGTGGACGAAACATAAACGCAACTTGGTGCCGTTAGATTTCAGCTGCCCCTCCCCCACCACCACCACTTTTTCGGACGTGCCGTCGATCTTCAGGTTTCCCGTTTTTACCACTAAGCTTTCGTATATTCTTCCATATGTTTTTCATACTGTTTTTGCTTGATTTAATTTCCTTAGCTCTTAATTTCATTCTCTTCTATTCCCTTTTTTATTATTTCTTTGACATATAGTTTTTGCTGTTGATATTTTTCTGTGTAGTAATGTGTTTCGTTAACTTGATATCTCAACTTGATGAGGGTCTTCTCCATCACCAGTCACAGTTGTTTCCTCTAACCAGAACAGCAAAGAAAAATGACAAGGAGAGGCAATATGGTTGGCTAATGATGGACACAATGAGAAAAGCCAAGATGAAAAGCCATTAAATTTCAAAAAGAGAATTGTGGTGTTCTAAGCTTCATGTAACCTTATATGTATAATTGCCCAATGGGTTATACTAGATTACTTTCTTTACTTAACTTGATTAGAATGGGTATGTTTACTTATATTGTTTATCTTTTATTTTCAGACTGTATTGATGTTTTGTTAGTTGAATACAGCCTAGAGAAAGGTATTGACGCTTTATTATGATTACCACAAGAATCCCCAAGGAAGACAGTCAATTTACTTTTAATAGACTGCAAGGAAGGAACAGATACTAACTCTTCAGGAAAAGTGTTCCAGAGATTTATGATCCTAACTGAAAATAAACTTGCTCTAACGTCCGTGAAATACGTAGGTACAAAAATCTTTTTAGTATGACCTCTGGTGCGAACGCGGTCAGCATATGCAAACAAGTGTTCAAGATGGGGGCAGTGGACATTCAAAATTTTCCACACCATGATCAAATCAGATCGCAACAATCTATCCTTTATAGAGAACAAATTCATGTTTGTTAAACGCTCGAAATAGGGCAAATTTATGAATCCTTCGACATTTTTGCTCCATCTTCTTTGTACAGATTCCAGGAGTTTCCAATCACCGAAATAACCAGTATTCCAAAGTACACTTGCAAAATCAATAATGGGGCGAACATGAGAAGTACAAACTTGTTTCATAAAATCAAGAGACCGGGAAAATGTGCCCCTAAGAATACCATTTGCAACTCCACTTGCTTTGCTGAACACTTCCCTGATATGCAAATGAATTTTAAGAGAGGAATCCACCAGAACACAAAGATCTCTGAAGGAGGATTTATTAAGAATAGGACAATTCCCAATAACATAATCCAAAACAGGTATAGTGTTGGGCCTACAAAGCAAACTCGAGCACACTTATTTACAGAGAATTTCAGACCCCATGACTGACTTGTGTGGTAGAGCAAGGATATGTCATTTTGTAGTCTCATTGAAACTAAGAACCCCAGCAACAGCAAGTGGTGAAGCCAGATACAACTTAAGGTTGTCTGCAAACAAGGTAAAGTTTCAACTAAGACCAGCAGCAACATGATTTTTATATATACGGGGAATAAGACTAGTGCAATTACAGAGCCCTGAGGAACCCCACTTCATATATCAGCTTCACTACTAGAAAAGCCCTGAACCACAACCTTCATTTTCCTACCACGCAGGAAATCTCTTATCCATCTTAGCAGTGGGTCACCTATGCCTATCAGAGAAAGCTTTAATAGAAGTATCTGATGGTTAAACACATCAAAGGCTTAGCCAGAGTCCACTTGATTACTGATATAATAATAAGTGCTCAGAAAGGCAAATTGATGAGGTGAAATGATGTTATTGGCTTGACAAAATATATTAATATGGGAAACAATAATTCTTTCAAGAGACTTACAACGGACTAATGTCAGGCTAATTGGACTATAGTTCGAAGTGACTGAATGTATACCACCCTTAAACAATGGCATAATGTTGGCAGATTTCCATTCAGTTGGTACCTTCATTGATGTAATGCTATTGTTGAAGATAAAATAAAGCGGATAAGAAAGAGATAATGCACATTTCTTAAAGATGATGGAAGGAAAGCCATCGGGTCCACAACCAGCTGATAGCTTTACTCTTTGAAGGGACTTTAATATTTCCTCTACCGTGACTTCATTAAGGATCATACAAGCTGCAGATCTTTGGTGTGGATATGGATATGGATTAGGCAAGTTTTCGACAACAAATACATACATGAATTGGTCAGCCAATAGGTTAGCCATTGGTTCACAGTCGCTGTACCACCTGCCATCTACTCTTAAAAGACCAACCGATGGATGATCAACCTTTTACTTCTCAAATAGGCATGAAGTCTCTTAGGATTCTGGTCGTCAACCAAGGATTTTTCATAGGGAGAGACAGCATTACACACATCAAGCATAAACCTGATATTTGCATTCCTGAATTCCAACCACGCTTGAACAGTAATTGGAAAATTTCGCAGATAATTAGATCTTAGACTCTTGAAATGAATCCAAGCAGATTTCTTTTGAGATTGAAGAGCGCGAGAAAATTTTTTAACCCAAGGTGGACATGAGGGATTTTGTGATTTATAAGGTACATAGAACTTGGAAGCATTATGCAATATACTAACAAATTTAGAGTAGCTTTCATGTATATCACAACCAAAAAAGTATGTTATCCCAGTCAATCAAGAACAAATAATCATTAGGTGAATTTAAATTGCAATGAAACCAGTAGGCATAACTCAGAATCAGGCTTTGGTGTCGTTGAGAGAGAACAAACTGAGCAAGTGAATAAAATACCATCATGGCCACATCCAGAGGAAGGGTCCGTGCCAGTTAACTCAAAAACACAGTCATGGCTACAAGTGAAAACTAAATCCAATATATTTCCAGTAGGAAAATTCATCCACTGAATAAGGCCTAGCGATAGAATTAAATCCATGAAGGAGTAACCAAGTAAATGTGGAGCAGGAAGCATCCAGTCAATATCTATTAGGTTGAAGTTATAGGTTTTAAATGAATATTGCGGCAATATCCTAGACAACTCTAATCACAATTAACATAAAAACCTGTATTTCGTTATTCAAAGGGAATGAAGTTAAATGCTAACGTGAAATCTAAATATTTGCAGACGAACTTCGTTACGCCTAAATCTGAGAGACGTTGCGGAAAACGTGTATTAAAAAGAAAGAATTAAGAAAATTATATATTAGTGAATAAACAGTTATTAATAAAAGGTGAATTTATACATTAACAGTTTATGATTGGATTGAATTACTCGTGTGAATTAAATTTGCATGAGTTAACGAGAATGGATTTAAAATTGGTAAATTTGGTTTAAAAATTAGATTATAAATTGTGGATAAATATTAAATGGATAAAGTTAAATGGTATGATAAATAGTTAAATTGTATGAATAGTTAAATTGAATAATTGGATATATGAATTAAATTGGATAAATAGTTAAAGGGATTGATAAATAGATTATAACGGAATTGAGAGGGTCTGTAAATGATAAAAAGAATCACGTATTAAATCGGGATTCTTTTGGGAAATTTTTAGCTAAATAATTACAATTCATATATTTAGAGACCTGATTCACCGAGACGAGGACAGTATTGCGAATGAACCTCATGGCTAATTTTAAGACGTTTAGGAAAACGGGTGTACCAATTTCGATTTAAGTCTTGGTTACCAACCCTTCATGGCAATTATGTGTGAAACATAATATCGCCTAAATACCCGCCAAGGCTTCGGCGGCAGACCTCCACTCGATGGTCAAAATTTTTGATGACGTCTTTGCATATTTGCTCCTCGATCTCACCAATATGCCTTATTATCTCATCCTTCAGCTATTGAATTGTTGTTGGCTTGTTGGCATAGATCTTACTTTTGAGATGACCACAAAGGACGAAATCTAAAGGCGGCAAGCCCCCAGATCGTGGTGGCCAATTGGTCTCGCTGTTTCGAGAGATGATGCGACTTGGAGACTTCTCATTCAATAAAGCCATTGTTGCATTGGCTGTGTGGCATGTGGCGCCCGCCTGTTAAAACCACAAATCATCGACATCCATAGAATTCAATTCAGGCCATAAAAAGTTGTTTATCATGGCACGGTATCGATCGCCTGTCACCGTAACAAAATTCCCGGCATCATTTTCGAAGATATACGGCCCAATGATTCCGCTAACAAAAAATGCACACTAAACAGTTACCTTTTGTGGAGCAGTGGCTTTTCAAATGGTCAGTAGTGTTCAGTTCTTGTGTCAATTGAATTTTGTAAGCGTGTAGAGACAAATATTTTGTCAAAATTCGATGTAACGTTGTTGTGTAGTTGTTCAATTTCTGCGCGCGATGAGGAATAAAGGTGTCTGGATCTTTGGCCACATTCTAGCGCACTCCAGCATTGTTTTCAAGTGAACGGCGTAATCGAGCACGCAATACTGTTTTCATATCTCCCACCGACCCTGTGTGTTTGAATTTAGGAACATTTTTTTCAATTTCATTCTCGGTTGGTCGATTATGTCGAGTAAAAAAATCACCAAGTGCGCGAAATGCGTTTCTGTTTGAACGTCTATTTTCGTAATCGGGCTTCGATAACTTTACCACGTGGTTCAATTGTTAATCTTTCCATGGTTGAAATTGCCAAAGACTGAATTTGTTAAATCTGAAAGAAAAAGAATAAAATCATTAGATGCCTAAACTTAACTCACATTTAAAATCGGTCTAAGTTATATATATATATATATATATATATATATATATATATATATATATATATATATATATATATATATATATATATATATATATATATATATATATATACATTTAGAAATAAATATTTACAATTGTAGGGGTATAGACCGCTACAAAGTCTCCTAGCAGAATGACCTTTCTGGAGGAACAAAACGAGTCGATATAAGAAATAAGACAACTGTTCTCATCTGAAGTATAGCTTCGAGGCTTGTATGCAACTAAAATATAAATATTAAATGATTGGAGGAAGACTCCAAGATTATTAGGAAATTCAGTTAACACATTATTATACCTAATAGAGTTTTACTCTACAGACCAACTCCATGTTTACGAAAATCTGAAGGGAAGTCATTCCGGAGAAAGCTATAAGCAAAAATGTGAATAGATGATACTGAGGAAGATAGCCAATATTCTGTAAGGGCTACAATATCTACTGCTCTATAGGTCTAACTGGAGTGGTGCATGCAGCCGTAGTAGGGACTGGAACTAAGGGACCCAATATACGTGCATTCAAACCAGAGAACATAGCAATACCCCCTAACTGAATACTTAGAACAGTTATCCCTCTCCTACTCCTCTTCTCCATTCTCTGCTTATAAGTAAGGTCTTAATTAATAAATATGTTGGAATGTTGACTGCCAGCTAAAATCTTAGAATTAGCCAGAATAGTCAAACGATGCTGTGTGTTGGCTACCTTTGCCATTATCAGATTAGGCTTAAGGAACAACACATCAGTAACAATTACTGGACCAAGACTAGGACCAACCAATGATACAAACTCATTGTATTTTTCCTACTCTGTTCTTGCATTTCTCCTTTCTCTATTATTTTTACGCCTTAGGTGATAGTTTTTTTCATATTTTCTGTGAACCATATAGGTTCCAGGCTTTCTCTTTCCCTATCTTTATACCTTCTTTTTATTATTTTCTTTCGATGTTTTACTCTATTGTCGATAATTTTCTCCTCTACCATTTCCATACTGGCATTATCTCTGTTTATCTTCTGGAGTTCTTTTTCTTAGTTCCTCAATATAGCTTTTGTATTAGAACTGAAAATTTTGTTCATTTATCAATTTTTAGTTCACTTAACTATTCCTTTCTTTCCATATCTTTTCAATACTTTTTTTTCTTCCAATGTCTTGTTGTCTATTTTAAATAATAGTAGTTCTGCTAGCGTTTTATCTGTTACTTCATACTCCTCTCTGATTTGTTCGTATGTTCCACACCTAAGCAGCAAGTGCTCAAGGTCTTCTATCTGAGAGGTATTGCAGCTGTTGCCCTCAGTATTTCCTCCTGTAAATCTGTTATTCCAGTTTAGTTTCAGTGTGTTTGATCTGGACCTGAATAGCAAAGTCGATTTGAAGCTATTTTCATATATCTTCTCTTTTATTACAGCTTTGTTTTCTCTGTATATGGCTGCAGTACTTTTGTTCCCAAGTCCTTCTAGGCAACAGTTCAAATCATAGCTGTGAATCTTGTTCTGTGTTTATCATTCATATTTCTAATACTATTCAAGCTTCCTATTTTATGTTTCCCCATATATTTTCTTGTAATTTTCGCCCATTTTTTTGCTTTTTCTCCCACATATCTTCAGAACTCGGTAAACCTGAAGATCGGCGGCACGGCCGAAAAAGTGTATTTTTTTCAGCCAAAATCTAACGGCATCAAGATTTCGGCTGAAAAAAATACACCTTTTCAGGCGTGCCGCCGATCTTCAGGTTTACCGTAAAAACATCAGCACTATCAATAACATCATTTATTCTAAAAATGGATAAGAATTGGAAGAAATAGGAAAAAAAGAGGCAGTGTCAACTTTTTGGAAGGGCATCTATCAAAAACGAAAATGTTGCAAGTATGGCAGGAACAGAGCCCTAGCTTCTTTTTGGCTATTTTCCTAGCTACTTTTTCTGAGCGGAAATCTATGTGAACCAAGTTTATGGCGATTTCCGATTATAGACTGGGGGGCTGTGCCCCCCCCAGTCCCCTCCCAAATTATTGAAATCTCAAAGTCATCGCAGGAACTTTCCCCCAACGAGCTCTCCCCAACAATGAGCCGACCCTCCAAATAAACTATTGTTTCTTACACTATTATAATTGTTGGTAGTTATGTACATATGTCAGACGGGTGGGTAGTACCCTATTCACGATAAACCAAAACACAACATTGATAATGTTGTAGCGGGCCATGAACCTACGCTCCAACTCCAATCTATCCAACCCGGTTCCTACACTAAATTGGACGTGAAACCCCAATGAAGAATGAAACGATTGGATATACAGTCCTTATTCACAAAAACTACAATAATATTTACAAGACATATGGGGTAAATAAATTTTAGATATCGTTACTTAAAAAAAAATATCCTATCATCAAATAATATTTTATACAATAGACGAGATGAAATAATACAAAATCGTACCAAGGAGGCCTATCAACCACACTGGTAATCAATAACAAAAGAAAAGGCCTCACGTGCTACCCTCGAGGGGAAGTCTTGCCGGCTGCTACTCGAGTGTTCACAATTGTTGCCTAGGTCTTACCAAAAAAAAGGCTGGCAACTCTGAGCTCGATATAATAATGCGATCCGGACGCGCTTTCGAGGCTATAAAAAAAAAGCTCTCCCTTGAAATTGAACGTACAATAACTTCAATTAATTTACTGCCAACTTTCAATGACCACCACTCTTTACAAATGGCAGTATTAGTAGAGTGGCTTTTTGATAGAAGATTATTTAAAAAAAAAGTACAATCCATAATATATATATATATATATATATATATATATATATATATATATATATATATATATATATATATATATATATATATATATATGTGCCACGTAAATAAACTGAATAAAAGGCGGATGGAGTTAATACTTTCGTTTATTCGACATTTTCAAACTCACAACATTTTAATGTTGACTTATCTGATAGCATTAAAATGTTGACCTCATAGGAAAACGCGCTTAGTATAAATACTGTGTGTCTTATTTTTCTTATAATTGTGAGTTTGAAAATGTCGAATAGACGAAAGTACTAACTCCATCCGCCTTAAATTCATGTCCTTCCGTTGTACATATTCATATTTATAGTTATCACGCGCTAACTTTCGTGATATTTCCCATATATATATATATATATATATATATATATATATATATATATATATATATATATATATATATATATATATATATATATATATATATATATATATATATATATATATATATATATATATATATATATATATATGTACATATATATATATATATATAATATATATATATATATATATATATATATATATATATATATATATATATATATATATATATATATATATATATATATAACATCTCTCCATTCATACACACATTCTTACAGAGGGAGGGAGACGGTATTGGAAAAGGGGTGGGAGAATAGCCCTTCACACACACCCACATTCGCTCTACTACACCCCCTCCTTCCTTAGGCCATTCGACCACAGTCACTCAATCCTTACTCACGGTACCTTTTATACTCAATCGCGCCCTTCTGCACCCATTCAAACTTGTCTACTGTTTCCTGGCTACGCGTAGCTATCTCTTTGGGTTGTTTGTCACTCGTCCTGTTAGTCTCCTCGTCATTATCGATCATGTCGTCCACCATACTCTTAGCCTTCAATACCAGCTCTCCCATCTCTCGACAGAACTTTTCATACTCTTCCGTTCAGAACCTTTACATTTCATACCCGCATTCATCAGCTCCTCACTCACAGCTCTCATGCAACGCAAGGTACACTCTTGCGAAACAGACAAATTACTCAAATCCCCTCTACTCTCAGCAGATATACCAGAAACCCCTTCAACTGGTACCCACCAGAAGCCAAAAAATCAGTCACCTCCTCTTTCTCCATATCCAACTCACCTCTACTCGTACCATTTGTAAAACCAGAAAAAATCAGTTAACCTAGCTTCATTCTGCCCAAACACGCTATCATTCATACTGTTCCCCAAACCAGAAAAATCAGCCGCAGGCAGCTCACTTACTTGTCTACTTACATCAGCCAAATCACTCACCTGCTTATGCAAACACTCAATCTCTCTCTCAAGCTCCCCCATACCAGAAACACTCTGATCAGACTTACTTCATTCGTACATGTATAGCAATGGCCTCTTGCATTCCTATAAAATATTACATGTATCAATATTCCATTGCATCAATTTAAATATTACCATTACCTAATATCATTTTAACGTAATGTAATATTAGCATACTTACCTTTTTAAATTCAAGGTAAAATCATTCATTAATTTTCCCATTTAAATTCTACCATTTCCATTGAATCTTATGTAAAATCTCAACCTTAGTTATGTATAAATAGTCAATCCAAAATCTCAACTATTTTGTATATGTATTTTCGATATATCTTTTGCAATATATAATTGCCATCCAAAAATCAGGGCTAAGATACATTCTTTTCAGCAACACTTACTTTGGTCAAACACACAAAGTAACACGCTTTCAGCTAAACCACAATGAACACGAATATTGCTCACTCGTCTCTCGCCATTGTGAGCATAAAGGCCGGTAATCATTCCTTCTCCATTTAGTCATTTAACTGCAAACAAATCATACCTTGTTTAATTCCTCGTCCTCCTACTTATTCTCTGCAAACTGCCATAAGAGAGTGGATTCTAATTCTGGTTACTTCTCTCATTGCAGATCCCAATTCACAGTCCATCATAGTTACCATATTTTAGTTACTTTACCATACCTTACAACACTTCGCCTTACATTCTTTCTACTTTTCATTACTTTCATACATTGCATTACGTTGTATTCCTTAGCAATTCTCAATTTAATTATATCATTCATCCGTATAATTGTAAGAACGCTCACTAGTTATTTCCTAATTCAATTCTATCATTGTGCATTCGTTTATTTTGTTTATCGTCCGTTTTTCTTACCAACCTCGCACCCAAAATTTCTAAATTCAATTCACGTCAATCGTTAGGCCTAAATATTAGCAGACGACTATTGCATCTAATTCAACAAATTTATAGTAATGGTTTTCAGGTAGCTATCTAGGCTGATTTATTAATTAAAATCAATCCCACTAATAACCAAATACCATACTTGCATTCTTCCTTTCACTCTACTTTGCACGCTTTCTACTCTTCGAGACCAAGACAAACTCTTGGTCTCCATCTTATCATCATGCACCTTATGTCTCTCTCTGCACAGTTCATACACCTGATGGCTTACCAGGCAGTCAGGAGGTTCTCTCCACCTCCTTAACTGACTCTGATGAGCCTGCACTCTCTCAGTCGCACCTTCATGCAAACTCTCCAAAATATACGTATCATCATTCTCCCAGAATTTCACAACTCTATACGGTCCTTCAAACTTTTCACTCATCTTTGATACATTCAACCTACATTTTACTTCTCTTACCTTCAATTACTTTTGCACCAATTTCAAATTTTACGGAACCTTTCATGCGCCTCACGCAATACACTCTGCTCATTTTCACTCAAACTAAACCTATCTTTCACTCGCCTTTCAAAATTCATAACAAACTGACACAGGGATATCCTAGTTGCACTATGCACCGCCGAATTATACGCCCATAACACTCTACTCAACCATTCATCCCAGTCATTCACTGTCGTACTAATCATTCTCAACATATCACACAAGGACCTAATTGTACGTTCAGCCAACCCATTCGAAGACGGGGCATACAGAGTCGTTCTTACATGCTTCACACCATTCTCTCTCAACATTCACTCAAACACTTCACTCGTAAACTCAGGCTCACTATCACTCAGACATCTCCTCGGCTTCCATACAAAGATAGGAAAAAATAACTGCTCAACCACATGCGCAACAGTCACACTCCCTTTATCTCTCACAGGCGCCACATACACAAACTTACTTTTATGATCAACCATAACAACCATACCAATATTCACTGAACTTGTAAGCGGTAAAGACACACAATCAATCACTACCAATTAAAACGGTTCTTTCGCATTAACTTTCAACATCAGCGGCTTCACTTACACACCTTGCCGTTTTCGCTTCTTACACCTTTCACATCAGTCACCAGATACGGATGGCACACACGCTCCTTCATACACTCCGACAACTTAAATTTACACATATGCCTATAATTATCATGCACGACTTTCACCAGACCAATCAAACCAGCCAGGGCCATCATAGGTACATAAATATCATCCCCATCCTACATATGCCTCACAAAGTATACAAAATCCATACAAACAACAAAATCTTTAGCATACCTTTTCAAATCACTCACACACTCAGTTCATTCATTCAAATTAACACGCATCATCACACATCTCTTTTACTAACTGACAAAACGAATCATCTATGCAATCTCTAGAATATCATCATCACTTAAAATCTCATTCTCATCATCCATGACCAATTCGATCAAACCGCAAAACTTGACAACATTCTTCTCACACTCCTTCAACCTCATCACCTCACATTCACCTCTCATAAGACAATCCTTATCAGCATCCAAAGACAAATCATTCAATCTCATAAAGTCTACACCAAGCAGGAAACAACATGGCATTTGCTCATCTTTCAGAATCACAAAGTCATGCTTCACATTCAGACCACTGCCCAAACTCACCCGCTACCCCTGGGGGGAAGTCCTGCCGGCTGCCACCCGAGTGTTCACAATTGTTGCCTAGTGCTTACCAAAAAAAAGGCTGCGCCTCCTAGCTCGGTATAATAATGCCATCCGGCCACGCTATTGAGGCTATAAAAAGGCCCTCCCTTCAAATGGGACGTGTAATAACTTCAATAATTTACTGCCAACTTTCGATCCCAGCCACTCTTTACAAAAGGCAGTAATAATAGAGTGGCTTTTTGGTAAAAGATTATTTTACAACAAATACAATCCATAATATATATATATATATATATATATATATATATATATATATATATATATATATATATATATATATATATATATATATATATATATATGTATATATATACGAGGGGCAGTCAATAAGTTCTGCAATTCGGATATAAGGAAACGAGATATGAGGAAAAGTGTTTTATTATTTTTCAATATAACTACCCTCGACTTCAATGCACTTCTCTTCCGCCACTTGTCCCTGAGGCTTCGAATTCTCGACAACCAGAAATCTCCCGAATGCTGTTTAATCCACTCCTGGACGGCGAGCTGGACATCTTCATCGTTCTCAAACCGGCGTCCACACAGTGCAGCCTTGAGCTGGAGGAATAAAATGTAGTCGCTAGGGGCCAGATTTGGACTGTGGGGGGGATGGTTGAGCTCTTCGAATCCGCACTCGCGCAAGGCAGCTTGTGCAACTCTGTCCTTGTGGACTTTGACGACGTTGAAGTCGATCATCGTGCGTGAGGTTTCTAGGGACCCAACGGGCAGAGACCTTGATCATGGCTAAATTGTCGTGGATGATGTCGATAATACTTCTATGTGATATTCCAAGTTGTCGCTCGATTTCTTCGACCTTCACCCGTCGATTTTTGAGGATCATCCTCTCCCCAGGGGCCACATTGTTCTCGTTGGTCACTTCTGACGGGCGTCATCTCCAAGGGATTGACGACCATGGCGGAACTCCCTATTTCAGCGAACAATGGTTGCATAGGAAGGGGCGGTGTCGGTGTACACTGCAACCATGCGTTCATGGATTTCTTTTTTCATTCTTGCCTTCCTTAGTCAAAAATTTTATCACTGCGTGGTGCTCAACCTTCTCCATTGTTGAAAAATTTGTGCCTCACGATCTGCGATGAGATACTGCTTCTTAAATAGACGAGGCAGGAGCGTGCAGCTGCAGGTCCTGAATTTTTCATCACTTTGCCTAACACCCCCACAAACAGCTATTCCCTTTCCTCTGCTTTGCCCTACCCAGCATTCTTAATTTTAACTTGAATTTTCTTAATAATTCTTACAAGTTTTTTAACGGGGTCTGCTAGGTGAGAAAAAACATCCGTGAATGACATTCTTTATTCCTAGACGTCTTTCGTACATCTTAGGTCATCTTCAGGAAATGAACAGAAATGGAATTATTCCAAAATTGCTACATTATATATAGCATTTTTACGCAAACATAAGTATTACAAAAAAATGGCCAATCATGGCGCATGAAATTTTTAAGGGGAAACTAAGCGCTACAAGAAACATACAAAATTGGAAAGCTCAGATTGTCTGACTATTTGTCACTCCGATCTTGTTATCTGGCAAAGGGAAATTAAGTTTTCAAACGTGCTTCTTTTAACGGTGGTTAACTCTGGGATGCTCAGATGTCGGGAATATGGTTTCCGGCTGAAGTTGCACGTTAATTGCCGGTTTCTTCATTTGAATGATGACCGCTTCGGCCATCCACAATCTTCTTGGATTTTTGAGTCTTACAGATGGAGGGAGAGGGTATTGGAAAAGGGTTGGGAGAATGGCCCTCCAAACACAATCGAGTCGTTGACTTGTGTAGCAGCTCTGCAGCTACAAATATATATATATATATATATATATATATATATATATATATATATATATATATTTGTAGCTGCAGAGCTGCTACACAAGTCAACGACTCGGGTGTAGTAATCTCGCGATTTATGTCAGGGTTACCAACCCTTCTTGATATATATATATATATATATATATATATATATATATATATATATATATATATATATATATATAATGAAAATTAATGCAATATCGCAAGAAAAGATGAGGAATTAAACCACATTCTCCGAAGACAATTTATTTCAGAACAGTTTCGGTGTATCTCACACCCTTTTCCAACTGACACTAGGTAGAAAATATAAGAGAAGTGCATATAAGCATAACACAAGATCCCCTCTTTTTTCCCCCAATCCCCTACTTGTGCCTAATCTGGGGGGGGGGGTTAGGCCTAAACATATTAGAGGGCTGACATTTTACTATTTTGTTTATTTGCTTTCTTATTACAGGATTAAAAGAAAATTGACCCTCAGATTGATTTAAATTAGGAACTGACCATATCAAGCTCGATTCTATGATTCTTCTCTTAACATAGTTAGCCGATTTAAATACCATTTTACTTCCATTGAAATCGATCGTATGATTCTTGTCTCTAACATGGCAAAATATTCTACTGCTTTCGCTGCCCACTCTAATATCTCTTTTGTGTTCGTAAAATCTCTTGTTTAGATTTCTCCCCGTTTCCCCTATATAAACTTTATGGCAATCGTTGCATGGTATTGCATATACTCCTATGTTACGATGTTCTTTGGGTTTCCTGACCATCATCAATTGGTTTAAAGAATTATTATATTTAAAGGATAGATTAATACCCGCTTTTCCAAATATGTCCTTTGAACTATTTAATTTATTATTAAATGGCAATGTTATACATTTGTTGAAGTCATCAATGCTGGAAGGCTTATTACCATAGAATGTTTTCCTACCTGCAAAATGGGCAGACGATATGAACCAATCGTGGTAATACAAATTAGAAAAAATGGTCCTGATAATGACAATTTCTTCATCTAAATAGAAAGGATGACATATTTTGTATGCTCTAAGGAAAAGGTTAGAAATTACCGATTTTTTAACAGTATTATCGTGAAACGAAAAATAATGAATATAGGCATTTGAGTGGGTTGGTTTCCTATACACGTCAAGTTTTAATTCATGGTAATCTTTATTAATGAGGTCATCTAAAAAAGGTAATCTATTATCATATTCCCATTCATATTTAAATTTGATGGAAACATGCAAATTATTCAAATTATTAAAAAAGGTATCAAAATCATGGCCATTAGGCCATACAGAAAATACATCGTCAATGTACCTTAACCATATAAAGTCAGGGGGAGAAATTGTGGGAAGGAGTTCAGTCTCAAAATATTCCATGAAGAGACATTCCAATATCGGAGATAAACTATTTCCCATGCTAAGGCCAAATATTTGTCTATAAAACTCATTATTTACTCGAAACACATTGTCAGAGAGACATAATTCAACTAAATCAATAAATTTACTCGTAGAAATGGGAAGATCCAAATTAAGTCTAGGCATGATTTCCCGCAGAAGGCCCATGGTTTGGTCAACCGGGAAATAGTTTATCTCCGATATTGGCATGTCTCTTCATGGAATATTTTGAGACTGAACTCCTTCCCACAATTTCTCCCCTTAACTTTATATGATTAAGGTACATTGACGATGTATTTTCTGTATGGCCTAATGGCCATGATTTTGATACCTTTTTTAATAATTTGAATAATTTGCATGTCTCCATCAAATATAAATATGAATGGGAATATGATAATAGATTACCCTTTTTAGATGTCCTCATTAATAAAGATCACCATGAATTAAAACTTGACGTGTATAGGAAACCAACCCACTCAAATGACTATATTCATTATTTTTCGTTTCACGATAATACTGTTAAAAAATCGGTAATTTCTAACCTTTTCCTTAAAGCATACAAAATATGTCATCCTTCCTATTTAGATGAAGAAATAGTCATTATCAGGACCATTTTTTCTAATTTGTATTACCCCGATTGGTTCATATCGTCTGCCCATTTTGCCGCTAGGAAAACATTCTATGGTAATAAGCCTTCCCGCATTGATGACTTCAACAAATGTATAACATTGTCATTTAATATTAAATTAAATAGTGTAAAGGACATATTTGGAAAAGCGGGTATTAATCTAGCCTTTAAATATAATAATTCCTTAAACCAATTGATGATAGCCAGGAAACCCAAAGAACATCATAACATAGGAATATATGCAATACCATGCAACGATTGCCATAAAGTTTATATAGGGAAAACGGGGAGAAATCTAGACAAGAGATTGTACGAACACAAAAGAGATATTAGAGTGGGCAGCGAAAGCAGTAGAATATTTTGCCATGTTAGAGACAAGAATCATACGATCGATTTCAATGGAAGTAAAATGGTATTTAAATCGGCTAACTATGTTAAGAGAAGAATCATAGAATCGAGCTTGATATGGTCAGTTCCTAATTTGAATCGATCTGAGGGTCAATTTTCTTTTATTCCTGTAATAAGAAAGCAAATAAACAAAATAGTAAAATGTCAGCCCTTCAATATGTTTAGGACTACCCCCCCCCCAGATTAGCCACAAGTAGGGGATTGGGGGAAAAAAGAGGGGATCTTATGTTATGCGTATATGCACTTCTCTTATATTTTCTACTCATTGACAGTTAAAAAAGGTTGTGAGATACACCGAAACTGTTCTGAATTAAATTGTCTTCGGAGAATGTGGTTTAATTCCTCATATATATATATATATATATATATATATATATATATATATATATATATAAATTTATATTATTTTCCTTAAATACTATGTATTTGTAAAAAAGTCTTCAAAAACAATTGGCAACATTTACACGCACGACTAACTCTTGCCAGTATTCCGCATGCGGGACTAAAATTTTCACTTGTGCCCTTGTCTTCTCCAACTCAAGGTCAGTTGAATTCTTTCTCCATATAATCCTTAGATTTTACAAACAAAAACACTGTCTAATTCCTTATATTTCTTTTTCCAGGCTCTCATACATTTTGTCTTTTAACCATCATGATTTTAATAGTTACAATTACATTTCACTTATTTGAATTACATTTTAATTAGTTACAATTACACTTTAATTTCATTTCAATTATTCCAATTGTGGTGGGGCGAATGTGAGTGTGTGTAAAACAGACAATTCTCCCACCCCTTTTCTCAGTACCCTCTCCCTCCCTCTGTAAGAATGTGTGTGAATGGGAATGGGTTTGTTTTATTTTTGTTTAATTCATGTATAAAATGATTACCATGTTTTTCTTTCTTTCCAGGCGTTATTCTGGAAAGATAATAGCTAATAATAAGATATTATTTTGTATTAAGAAAATTTAACGAAGCGTTATTCTGGAAAGAGGTAAGCTAGTCAATGTATTTTCGGGTAATGCCCACTTATTAGTTTCGCCATCCATGTAAAAATAAATGGGTCACTGAAGGAGGATATATCTCTTCTTCAGAGAGAGTGGAAGTGTGGACTGGAAGCAAGAGGGGTTCTGTAGAAGAGTGCTCCACCCAGCCCTGAGAGGAGGGCTTTCGTGTCCCTATCCACCTGAACCGCCATACCTGCCTTCGTTGACAATACTGCCTCCTTCTAGTTAACCAACTACCACCCACCTCCAGCAAGACATAGCGCGTGTCCCCTTTTCGTTCGGTTGTGGTTGTGTTTTTTTGTTTTGTCTAGAATTTACGTAAATTGTTGTATCCGCCCGTTATAGGATTCTCGTTTGGTATCATTATTTTTATTTGGGAATTTAGCCTCATTTTGAAGTGTGCACACTTCCCTAGTAAAATATAAAATTTTTGTAAATATAAACTGTAGCTATCATTGTATTTTTTTTGTAAGTAAAGGGACTGTATATACAATCCGTTTTATTCTCCCTCGATTTCTCACGTCCGGACAGTGTAGGAAGCGGGTTGGATCGATTATCGATTGGGATTAGAGATTTATTTTCGGCCCGCTACACAATTACATTTACCCACAATTCGTGATTTCAATTATTTTAATTACATTTTACTTAGTTGCAATTAAATATTAATTAATTACCTATCTACCTTACACCAAGTTTAGGCACGACAAAATTTCAGTGTTAAACTCATGTTCGTTTTGTATAATTAAATCCAAATCCGACCAATATAATTTCAAATATGTTCCATCCTTGTTAATCTATAATAATATATATTTTGTTGTATCCTTATTGTATTTCATCCATTCCTTAACAATTTCGTGTTTAACCATTAAGCCTAACTTCGCCATAAGATTAGCTTCTCGAGCCATTTTTGTACGATTCAATAACTTCTCAAAAACTTATAGATATAGGTTTGTTGTGAAGTTTCTATCTAGGTTCATACCACGATGTCCATATATTGATGCTATCAGCACCAATATAAGATTTCACACCTAAAGACCCAAATTATGTCATTATAAGTTCTGCCTTACAAGTGGGACACTCGCGTTTAGATTTTAAAAGGCCATGGGCTTCGAGAAAATCCACATATTTATCGTTGTCGGCTAAAATAGCACCTAAATGAGGAACATTTAATGAGCACACGACGCAGGAAGAAGCAATTTTGACAAATGGCGCAAATTTGCATGGATGGGAGCTTAAATACCAATGAATTTGCAAGAAAAGTAACGTCGTTTTTTTTTTGTATAGAATTGAGAAATTGTATTTCTTGAACTACACATAGATAGTAATAAAAACATTAATACTGAATGAATCATTTTGGTAAAGGAATGGAAATGAACGTCGTAAAAAAAACTATTTAAAAAATCAAACAAGAGAAATCAATGCTGAGGTAAAACAGAAAAAGGTCATTTTTTCAGTCAGAGTTAAGAAGTCAGGCTTCATTAACAACTTTAGCGGATGGTTTGTGAGAATTTATTGAATGCTAAGCTGAATTATATTGAACCTAGATAACTAAGGGCACCAGCTAAGGTCCTAAATATCTTAGCAATGAAAGAATAAATGGGAGAGTTTAGGTTCGAATGGCGTTAGTTTTCAGAATTAAGGAGTCTTTGTACAACGATTTGCAGTTTTTGGCGCAACCATAAATTACTGAATATAGAACTAGAATTTAAGAAAATGGTAGCAAAGTAAAACAAAGAAATATTACATTCGATTATGACTGTTTGTTATTACAATAATTAGAAATTTTGTCAATTGATAAATAATTATTTAGGAGTAAATATATTTGAAATTATTGGGAATTGATGGTTAATAATGATCGTTATTAATTGGAACTGATGGTTAGAGATATGAGCACAGGAATAAAAAAAAAAAAAGAAACGTGGGTGTAAGCGCGCTTGGGGAAAAATGAAAATGTTGCCACCCGAATTTTAGCGGTGAATACCCTATATATACATATATTGTTTTTTTGGGGGGAATTTTTATAGACATGTAGGGGTGGAGAACCCTACACAACCACAAAATATCGTTTTATCGAGCTCTAAACAATGGAAAATTTAGTAAAAAATAATTAAAAAGAGTTAATAATGTCAGGCATAGAGTATGTACAATATATAGAAAAGAAATAAGGAAAAAACATAAAAAATAAAATAAAAACCTACTTTTGAATAATATAAAAAACACAAAAAGCACTGAAACAAATCGAGCTTTCTGATTGGTCTTTGTCGTAACTGAATACAGGTCTGTGATTGGCCAGTGGGATAGCAGAAAAACACTGAATAATAGCCCTCCCCCCCCCATAATCTAGATTTGCATCCGTCCATACTCGCATTTACCACAAAAACATTTAGTTGGAATTAAGGAAGAATGGTACAGATACAGATACAGATGTAGGGTGCGCTAAAGACTTTGTAACGGCAGCGCAATAACTTTAATTCCTATTCAGGTTTACGTTTAGGGCAGGTTTTGGGTTCTTTCGATCTTTCTTTTCCTAGCTTTCCATAGTTCTTCAATATATAATGTGTATTTTTCTACTTCTTCACTTGTTGGGTTGAACAAGAGCACTTTTTCCTCTAATACTTCAGCTTTGGGGCGCACGGTAGGTGGCGCTGTTAGTAGACTACATTTTTGGGCTACAATATATCTCCCACAGGGAACACAGGAAAATCTACGAGGGAGTCGGTATGACAGGCCTAACCCGGGAAAGGAAAGCCCGAATGAGACAGCTAAGCGAGTACCTAAAAACATAATCCTCGAGAAACAGAAGGAAATCTGGGACGATATGATAGGCAGACTAGACAGGGAGAGAAATCCTGTAAGTTTTTGGAATAGCATCCGAAGACTTAGGGGATTGCCTCCCAGGCCTGGGATAAAGATAAAGGAAGGCGACATCATCATAGAGGATCCGGATTCCATAGAAAGAAGATTCAGGAGACACTGGGAAGAGGTCTTTGCAATCTCACCTGAGGAAAACGACGATTTCGACCAGGACTTTGAAGACCAACTGCTCGAGGACCTCGGAGCGATGATACATAGGACCCATCCACAACCGCAAGTGTCTAGAGAGAGAGAGAGAGAGAGATAGATAGATAGATAGATAGATAGATAGAGAGAGAGAGAGAGAGAGAGAGAGAGAGAGAGAGAGAGAGAGAGAGAGAGAGAGATGGTTAACCACAGAAGAGACCCTTAACAACATAAGGTTATTCAAACAATGGGCTCCCGATGGTCTTGCCTCACTAAAAACAACCTAGTGAATGCCCCATGGCAATTATTTAGGGCATGGTGAACATCACGAAGTCATCCCTGAATACAGGCTACTTCCCCGACGGGTATAAGGAGGAAAAAATCATCTGTATTCCGAAAGGGAATAAGCCCCCAGACCAAGTGGCTAACTACCGCCCAATCTCTCTCCTAGAAATACCCGGCAAGATCTTCTAGAAGATTATAGCCAACAGGCTACAAAATCCACTTGGCGAGTTGGTAACGCACAACCCACAATAACATGGGTTCAGACCGAAAAGGGGCACTGAAACGGCCCTGGCGTGTCTAACAGAAAAAGATCGCACACTGCCGAGCGAAGGGTCATTATGTAGACATCATGATGAGGGATGTGCAGAAGGCCTTCGACAAGGTTTGGCTGAGAGGACTACAATACAAGATCCTAGGCCTCCAGCTAAACCCATTCCTGAAAAGGATTCTTTGTGACTTCATCATGGATAGAAGGCCGCGTATCATGATCGAAGAGAGCAAAGGACCAGAATTCGAACTCAAAGCGGGCATTCCCAGGGAAGCTGCCTGAGTACCCTGCTTTACCTGGTCTTCCCCATCGACCCCCCTCCCTCTCTCTCTCTCTCTCTCTCTCTCACACACACACACAACGAGTTCCTCACTCAATGGGTCAAAGAACCGACTAGAGGGGACAATATCCTCGACTTGGTCTTCACCTCTGAGGATGATATCGTTGAGGATGTCTCTGTAGGCGAAGAGCTCGGTGGCAGTGATCACCAGCTAGTTAGATTTAGCGTCAAGATCCCGAAGGTAAGGTCTGTTGCCAGTCAATCAAGGAAACTTGACTTGAGAAGAGCAGACTTTGCAAGCCTTCGTGCTGGGTGGACTGATGTAAGGCTAGCGGTATGCGAAGAGGTTGAGGATTCGTGGAACAATTTCAAAAATAAGTTCATGAGTCTTCAATCAAGTTGCATCCCTCTGAAATGCCACCGTCGGTCTTCTGTTCAAACAAAGTGGTTTAATCGAGAAATCGGCCAACTGCTTAAGGAGAAGAGAAATGCGTACCGGCGATCGAAGATCTCGGGTGCCTTTGACGAGTACCGGAGGCTAGCCAGGAGAGTGAAGTACAGCATAAGGGCGGCTAAGCGTACTGAGGAACTCCGAGTGGCGAGACTCTGCCAGGAGAATCCCAAGGAGTTCTTCGGCTATGTAAATAGCCGTAAACCAATCCATCGTAGGATTAGGCCCTTAGTGGACGAGGAGGGTGCATTAACTCAGTCAGATGCAGAAAATGCTAACCTGCTCAATTACTACTTCTCTTCAGTGTTTACTAAAGAGAGTGGTACCATCCCCCAGCCCACGGATTCATAATCGGGGGAAAAGATGGAGGCAATAGATTCACCGAAGGAGAAATAAAGAAAAAGATCGCTGACCTAAAGACGAATAAGTTCCCTGGACCGGGCGGGTTTCTACCTAAAGTGTTGAAGGAAGTGTGTGATGAAGTATCACGACATCTGTGCGCTATCTTTAACATGTCAATCCGGACCGGATGCGTTCCTAGAGACTGGCGTGAGGCGGAGGTGACTCGGATCTTCAAGAAAGGAGACCTCAGCCATCCGTCAAACTACCGACCTATCAGTCTGACTTCGATAGTCGGTAAACTAATGGAAAGCATGATGGTGGATAAAATGACGTCAATTTAGAGTCAAACCTGCTACTGAGTAGTTTCCTGCACGGCTTCCGAAGGCAACGGTCATACCTGACGAACCTTGTGGATTTCTTCCACTTTGTGTTCCGTGAGCACGATCGGGACAAGGCGGTGGATGTGATCTACTTAGACTTTCAGAAAGCCTTTGATAAGGTACCACACCGCCGCCTTCTCCGGAAAGTGCGAGCGCTGGGCATAGACGGAAAAATAGCCGGCTGGATCGAGAACTGGCTAAGTGGCAGACGGCAACGGGCGGTGGTGAATGGACACGCTTCTGAGTGGGTGCCCGTTACTAGTGGGGTGCCTCAAGGTTCTGTCCTGGGACCACTACTATTCATCATCTACGTCAACGACATGGACGGTGACATGGTTAACAAGATTTCCAAATTTGCCGACGATACCAAACTTGGTATGAACGTTGCATTGATGGAAATACTGCAAGCCTGCAGGAAGATCTTCGGAAGATTGGGGAGTGGTCTGATACGTGGCAAATGCCTTTCAACGAGGGAAAAAGGCAAAGTAATGCATATCGTCCGCCGAAACCCGAAATCTCAGTATATCCTTAAGGGCACTGCTCTTGAATCGAGTGACGCTGAGAAGGACCTGGGTGTAACTATCACGAGTGACCTCAAGTTCTCGAAACAGTGTATTGAGGTGGAGAAGATAGCCCAAATGATGTTAGGGTATATAAAGCGACAGTTTGGATATCGGAACAAGGAGATAGTACTGTGCCTGTATAACTCCCTCGTTCTTCCGCACCTGGAGTATGCCGTACAATTTTGGAGTCCCTTATTCCGAAAAGACATCGCGAGATTGGAACGCGTGCAAGGCAGGGCAACCAAATTGATTCCATCTATCAGCCTTTTGGGTTATGAAGATAGATCAAGGGAATTAGATATGTTCTCGCTGGAGACCCGGAGACGACGTGGTCAGCTTATTGAAGTATTTAAAATACTTCGAAGCTTCGACAGACTGAACTACGGGGATATTTTCCAGCTCAGCGAGGGGATAACAAGATATCACGGCTTTAAACTTGAACTGAAGCGATACCTCCGTTATCTATGTGGGAAATTCTTCACTTACAGTATCTGCGGTAGTTGGAACGCACTTCCGACGGAAGTTGTCAGCAGTGAATCTGTTGACCAGTTCAAGTTAAGACTAGATAAAGTTTTGCGAAATCGCCGTTAAGATCAAAGGATGTTAGGCTACATAAAGTGCCAGTTTGGATACCATAACAAGGAGATAGTACTTTGTCTGTACAACTCCCTCGTTTGGCCGCACCTGGAGTATGCTGTACAATTTTGTAGTCCTTCGTTTCGAAAGGATATTGCAAGGTTGGAACGCGTAAAAGCCAGGGCAACCAAGCTGATTCACTCTATCCGATATAAAAGTTATGAGGATAGACTAAGGGAATTAAATCTGTTCTCGCTTGAAACCCGTAGACTGCGTGGTCAGCTCATCGGATTTTTCAAAATACTTCGAGGGTTCGACAATGTTGACTACCGAGATATTTTCACACTGAGTGAGAACAGAACACGCAATCACGGCTTCAAACTTGAACTGAAGCGTTACAACCGCAATCTGTGTGGATTTTTTTTCACTTACAGTATCTGCGGTAAGGGAAACACACTTCCAGTGGAAGTTGTCAACAGTGAATCTGTTGACGAGTTTAAGTCAAGACTAGACAAAGTCTTGAAAAGTGGCCGTTTAGGGACGCAAAACAATTGAGCAGCCATGTGCCTGCTCGATATCTAGTCCAAAGGTACCCTCTTTGAATGGACCGTAAGGCCTCCTAGGGTACTTCCTTTCCTTGTTACTCCTTGTTACTTTTTCTCTCTCATATTAAATATTATCACCTATGAGTAATTCTAATTTAACCTAACCGCCCAGTGCCATCTTTGATTGATACAACATAAAGGTAAGTGAGATTCTTACAGTCGTAAAATATTTACAGATTCATTCTTAATTAATTTCGAAACCAAATACGCAAAATTAGAATAACCCTACTGTTTCAATCTCGGTACTTAAGATTAATTAATATAAATTGGATCTCCAATAACGGATCTCAGACAAAAACAAAAATTCCTGGAGCGCAAAGATTGAAGGCCTTTTGCTTTAAGTGCAAGACAATTAAATGTATTGTAGATTTCCCCGAACAATGCTGCGAGCAAATTATATCACTAAGTGTATGCCTATTTTGTAAAATGGCTGAACAACATGAAAAAAGAACGATATGTTGAAGCTAATTCATGATTTGGCGAATAGAATACATCTTTTAGAAACAAAAACATGTGACTGCGCACTCGCTCAAAATCCCATAACACTTATCGATCAAAAGGTGGTAAAATTGGAACTTTCTTTGCTTTTTCTTGAAAATAAGATTAAACATAATACAGTTAGAGAAGAGGAATTCATCACAGTTTCTAATAAACGAAAAAATAGGCCCAAACCAAACGAACTTCTCCCATTGAACTGAAAAATAAGTATTCTGAACTAAAAGAAGAAGAGACACATTTAATTCGAGACTCATTAACCAGAACTCGGAGTCAGCCGCGCTCGTATCGTTAATTCTAGTATTTGCAATTTCGAGTTGTGGACTTGTATTTAACACTATGATGGGGAGATTGCTGACAGATTTAGATGATGTTGACGTATCTGATTAGCTCCGCATAACTAATATTTCATTAACTAAATCTTTCTATATATATTTGGCTGCTAGATGGGACTGACCTTTTTTTATGTACATATGTATATATTTTTCTAAGGAGTGGGTAGATTATATTTTGCGGTTGCATGAATGGACATAATCCTCTGGATGCATTTTATGTATATTGTAGATTAGATCTGACAAACTCCTGTAAAGGGTGACAATGTTGATGACTTTTCTCTGGTAAGAAATCTTTTGTGTGTTGACTGGAACAGGAGCTGCCAATTGTAGGCCATGAATGGTCTTGTGCAGTCTCCTTCTTTTCTTATGTTATGTAATCTGCTGATACAACGCTTAATAATGAAACTCAACTAATATTAGGTGAAAAAGGAAATAAAAATCAGGAAATGCTCACTGAAGCTGATAATCAGGGCAAAACTGTCAGGCAAGAGACAAGTATTCCAAAACCTAAAGAAAATAAACTAAACATCATAACATAATATAATATAATTCTCACGGATGACAAAAGCCACAAGGGCCTATCAAAGGTCAACCGTATCCATCAAATCTCACCCACATAATGCATCCATAGGATTTTGTCAGATCATGCATCTACTATATACAATTTAACAATCCATAGGAATAGAAAAGCATGATGCAATGAAGATGGGAATATTAAAAAATCTTAAAAATATACTACACAAATGGTCGGAGTATAAGGAATAAGATAGATCTCTTAAGAGCGTTAGCGAGTGAAGAGAATTTTGATATAATTGCGATAACAGAGTCATGGCTTGATTTGGCAGGAAATCACTTTAAATCTGAGGTTGAGATTGAGGGCTTTAACATGTTCCATACAGATAGGAATAGGAAGAGAGGAGGAGGGGTTATTATTTATATTAAAGATAATCTCCAGTGTTGTGTAAACAGTTCAATTAAATTAGATGATAACACAGAGTCATTATGGCTAAATGTAAAGGAAGGTAAAAATAAGCTTGTCATAGGATTATTATACAGACCACCAAATCTTAGTAAGGAAGCTTCAAATCTTCTGTGGCAGGAGATTGAACGGGCATGTAGAAGTAAGCATGTGTGTATAATGGGCGATTTTAATTACAGAAATATAGACTGGGAAGCTCTTGTGGGTGATCAGGAGGCTGAGGAATTTTTGAATGTTGTCCAAGATAATTTTCTGAGGCAGATTATTTACGAACCCACTAGAGGTAATAATATACTGGATTTAGTTCTGACAAATAGGGTAGAAGTTATTAAGGATACTGAGATTGGAGGAAATTTGGGTAATAGTGACCATTGTGAAATTAGATTCAAGATGAAATGGAATGGTATTAATAGTAGCATGAACAATGTTAAAATTCCTGACTTTAGAAGAGCAAATTATAATGGGCTAAGGACTTACCTGGAGGCAGTTGTACAGAAACCAGGCAATGAAATCAATTCAGGAATAGATTCAATGATATCAGTTAGTGGAGACAATAATCACCAGGAGGAAGAGATTACAATTGAAGAGGAGTATGAAAGAATAATTGAGCAATTAATTACAGGTCAGATGATTAACATTCCTTATAAGGAGATTAGGACTAAAAATAATGACCCAAAATGGATGACAGATAAAATTAAGCATTATATTGGCATTAAAAAGGGCATTTATAGGAAAATAAAAAATGGAGAGGATCACTTAAGGCAGAGATATAATGAACTAGCAAGAGATGTTAAAAAGTTAGTTAGAGTAGCAAGGAGAAATTATTTACCTTGAATCTACCTTGAATCCTGTCGATAGGTACCCTCTTGGGTAATGAGACCGTACTGTTGTTTTTAGTTGATGTATGCAGAACGGATTTTTCAATATGTGAATATATAACTGTGTAGGTCTTTGTGGTTTTTCCATTCTTTTTCTAATCTTGACTTAAAGATATTTACAGTTTTGCTGGTTACAGTTTCTGTTGAGAGTTTGTTCCATATTGAAGTGACTCTTGTCGGGAAGAAATTGGCTCTTGGACCAGACGAGCTCTGCACTTGGTACTTAAAGCAGTGTCCTCTTGTGTTAGTCGAGAGACCCGGAGCAAACATTGACCTGTCGCACAGCTTACAGTGGTTTCCTATTTGCAGTTCGTCATGTCCATGTGAAATCTTATATAGTTGCATAACATTCGACCTCTGTCTTCTAAAGTACAGGGTAGGTAGATTAAGGGCTTTTAGTCTCTCTGAATAGGAGAGATGAGAGATACTGTGAACCATGCGTGTTGCTCTACGCTGTACCCTCTCCACCATATCTCTGTCTCTTTTAGTTTTTGGAGACCAGATTACTGATGCATACTCCAGATGGGGTCGAATAAGACTCTTGTACAGGGGGAGGAAGGCATCTTTGTCTAGATATTGGAATGTATGCTTAATTGCCCCAAGTATCTTGTTGGCTTTGTTGACTTGAGCTTGGACGTGGTTACTAAAGCTTAGATTGCAATCAATAAGGACTCCCAGGTCCTTCTCTTCCGTGGTGTTCTGTAGTGTGTGATCTGTTCCATCATCTCTTGTCATTTTTTACTTGTGCTAGGGGTTGCTATTTCCCATGTGCATTACTTTGCATTTATCAGGGTGGAACTTCATTTGCATTTTAACTGACCATTCTTGTAGCATTTTCAAGTCTGCCTGTAAACAGTTAGTATGGGAGTTGCCTTCACAGTTTTGGACAGCTGCATATATCTTTGTGTCATCTGCAAAGAGCGATATGAAGTTTTGTAGTTTGTCAGGTATATCACTGACAAATATCATAAAGAGAAGGGGGCCCATCACAGATCCCTGTGGTACGCCACTTGTAACTGGTTTCCAACATGATGCTGTACCACTTACTACCACTCTTTGCCTACGCTCCATCAAAAAACCACGGATCCACTGCAGGAGGTCACCGACGATACCAAGTGACTTCACTTTTCTAAGTAGTCTTTCATGTGGGACTGTGTCAAATGCTTTTGCATAGTCTAGGAAAATGATATCCACTGGTAAGCAGTGACTGAGAGCCTCTGTCCATATATCCAGCGCTTCTAAGAGATTTGTTACTGTGGATTTTCCCTTAGAGAAACTATGTTGTTGGACACATCTAAGATTATTGGCTTTGATATGTTGTATCATTGCCTCCGAGATAATTCTCTCTAGCATCTTGCACATTATTGAGGTTAGAGATACTGGGCGATAGTTGGCTGGGTCAGCCTTATTTCCCTTCTTGTAAATGGGAGTGATGTTCGCTTCCCTCCACTGTTCTGGAAGCTCGGAGTTGGTGATGCTGGATTGGAATATTGCTGTCAGAGGTTTGGTTATTTCCTTTGCTACTTCTCTAAGAACTCTAGGGTGTAGGTCGTCGTTTCCTGGAGATTTATCAGTTCGAAGTGAATTCAGTTGCTTAAAAATCATGCTCTCTGTAATTTCTATTGTTCCTAGTGCCTCATACTGGAGAGGTTTAGGCTCAAAGTCTGGAATGTTAATTCTGTCCTCTTGTGTAAAGGTCTTAAAGTATTGCTCATTTAGTGTTTCGGCTTTATCTTTATCTTCACTTACAAAGTTACCATGTGTATCCTTAAGGTCACCTACGTCAGTTCGAGTTTTCCTGCGGTTGTTGACATAGTTCCAAAAGGCTTTGTTATTGGTCTTGGCCTCCTTTGCTAATTTTTTTTCAAATTCCCTACGGGCCTGCCTTGATGCATGTGTAGCTGAATTATGAAATTAAAGTGGCAAATAGGGCAAAGGAAGATCCTAAAAGTTTTTATCAATTATACAAAACTAAGGTTAGAGATAAAATAGGCCCACTTATAGATTCCAATGGAGAATTAGTGAGTGATAGGGACTCAATGGCTGGAATGCTAAATGACTTTTTTCTCTCAGTATTTACACAGGAGGATACTCTAAATATACCCGAGGTGTCAATGATCTTTTGGGGTAATGATGAAGAGAAATTAAAGGATATCTTGATCACAAAGGAGATAGTGACAAAGGAAATTGATAAAATCAAAAGTAGTAAAGCACCCGGTCCTGATGAGGTCTTTCCTAGAATTTTGAAAGAATGTAAGGATGTGTTAAGTGAGCCCCTAGCATGCATCTTTAGAAAATCATTGGAGAGTGGCATTGTGCCAGTGGCATGGAAGAAAGCCAATGTGATACCTATATTTAAGAAAGGGGATAAAACAAATATATCTAATTACAGACCAGTAAGTTTGACATCAGTGGTATGGAAAATGATGGAATCTATTATAGCAAGGAATATTAGGGATCACTTGTATAAGCATAAGTTGATAAAAGAATCACAGCATGGCTTTAGTAAGGGTAAATCCTGCCTGACTAATTTGCTGTCTTTTTATAGTAAGGTGTATGAAGCAGCAGATAATGATGAAAACTATGATATTTTATACTTGGACTTTAGTAAGGCTTTTGATCGAGTGCCACACTTACGGCTTCTGAGCAAAGTTAAAGCACACGGGATCGATGGCAGTATATTTAGGTGGATTCAGTCATGGCTTGGTGACAGACAGCAAAGAGTTAGTATAGATGGAGTTAAATCTGAGTGGGGGTGTGTTAGCAGTGGAGTTCCGCAAGGATCTGTTTTGGGTCCCTTGCTATTCTTAATTTATATTAATGATCTTGACATAGGTATAAGTAGTGACCTGAGTAAATTTGCTGATGATACTAAGCTAGGTAGGGCCATTAGGGCTGATTCTGATGCTGTTGTAATGCAGGAGGAATTGACCATTCTGTCCAATTGGGCTGAGAAATGGCAAATGAAGTTAACATAGACAAATGTAGTGTACTTAGTATAGGTAGAAATAATCCACTGAATAGTTATAAATTAAATGGGAGAAATTTAGGGAGGACCGATTGTGAGAGGGACTTGGGTATTTTGGTAAGTTCAGACCTTCGTCCTAGAAAGCAATGCCTAAATGCTAAGAATAAAGCTAATAGGATATTGGGATTCATTAGGAGGAGTGTAAGCAATAAGAGTGCTGAAGTCATTCTAAAACTGTATCTGGCGCTAGTTAGGCCTTATCTAGACTATGCAGTACAATTTTGGTCACCATATTATAGGAAGGATATTGATTTGCTTGAGTCTGTGCAGAGAAGGATGACAAAGATGATTGGTGGGCTAAGGAACTTACCCTATGGTGAAAGGCTCAGAAAACTAAATCTACATACATTGGAAAGGAGAAGAGTCAGAGGGGAATTGATTGAAGTCTTCAAATGGGTAAAAGGATATAATAAAGGGGATCTGGGTAAGGTTCTTATACTTAGTGAACATGACAGGACACGTAGCAATGGGTTTAAGCTTGATAAGTATAGGTTTAGGAAGGAGATTGGAAGGAATTGGTTTACAAATCGTGTGGTAGATGAATGGAATAGGCTCACTAGACATGTGATAGAAGCCTCCTCTCTGGGTAGTTTTAAGAATAGATTAGATAAATATATGAATGAAGCTGCTAGATGGGACTGATTTTTTATGTATATATTTTTCTAAGGAGTGGGGAGATTATATTTTGCGGTTGCATGAATGGACATAATCCTCTGGATGCATTTTATGTATATTGTAGATTAGATCTGACGAACTCCTGTTAAGGGTGACAATGTTGATGACTTTTCTCTGGTAAGAAATCTTTTGTGTGTTGAATGGAACAGGAGCTGCCAAGTGTAGGCCATGAATGGTCTTTTGCAGTCTCCTTCTTTTCTTATGTTCTTATACTTAGTGAACATGACAGGACACGTAGCAATGGGTTTAAGCTTGATAAGTATAGGTTTAGGAAGGAGATTGGAAGGAATTGGTTTACAAATCGTGTGGTAGATGAATGGAATAGGCTCACTAGACATGTGATAGAAGCCTCCTCTCTGGGTAGTTTTAAGAATAGATTAGATAAATATATGAATGAAGCTGCTTAGATGGGACTGATTTTTTATGTATATATTTTTCTAAGGAGTGGGGAGATTATTTTGCGGTTGCATGAATGGACATAATCCTCTGCATGCATTTTATGTATATTGTAGATTAGATCTGACGAACTCCTGTAAAGGGTGACAATGTTGATGACTTTTCTCTGGTAAGAAATCTTTAGTGTGTTGACTGGAACAGGAGCTGCCAAGTGTAGGCCATGAATGGTCTTTTGCAGTCTCCTTCTTTTCTTATGTTCTTATGTAATGTCCAACCATGCTTCTACGATATATAATTTAAAGCCTCCATAGGAGTCTGTCAAAAACAAAATCAAAGTCCCTCAAAATATACAATAAAAAGAAACTGCATCCACAGGAATGAGTCAAGAAACATATCCACATACCAAAAAGTAAGAAATTAACCCTCCATCCCCATATAATCATCCAATCTGTGCTTGAAAACATTCAAGTTTGGGCTGTCTATAGTCTCAGGTGGCAAACTATTCCAATAATCCACCACTCTGTTAGTGAAAAAATATTTTCTAACATCCAGTCTGTACCTGTTTTTTAATCTTTAAGTGGTTACCTCTAGTTCTATTACTACCTTCTAACTCAAATAACCTGCTGAAATCCAATTTATCTATCCCAGAAAAGATTTTAAAAAGCTCAATCATATCTCCCCTCACACACCTTCTTTCAAATGAAAACATATTTAATACCTTCAGTCTATCTTCATATTCAAGGTGCTTCAGAGATGGTATTATTTTTGTTGTCCTCCTTTGTATTGACTAATAAGTTTATATCATGTCTAAAATATGGTGACCATGCCTGTATACAGTATCTAAATGTGGCCTGACATAAGAGTTGTATAGTTTAAGGATGACCTCCTTACTCTTGTAGCTAACATTTCTTTTAATGTAACCTAGCACCCTATTTGCTCTATTTTTTGCCTCAATACACTGCTTTGAAAATTTCATAACATAACATAACATAATTACACGAATGACAAAAGCTACAAGGGCCTATCAAAGGTCATCCGCCTCCGTCAAAACCCACCCACAAAAAGCACCATCACCAGGGGAAGACAAATTCAAAGTCCCTTACAATATAATATAACAGATGACAAAAGCCACAAGGGCTCATCATAGGTCATCCGAGTTAAACAGCCTCTTTTTTAAGGCACCCAAACTCCCAGGAAAACTACATCCAGAAAGAAACAAGGGTATCACCAATTAAGGCTTGTCAAGAACTTAATCATGCAGCTATAGATATATACAAACAACATTAATATATACAAAACTTAGGAACCATCACAACCTTCCCTTCCCATAAACTCATCCAACCTACTCTTAAATACATTTAGATTTGGACTACCTACTACCCTCTGTGGCAATTTGTTCCAGAAGCCTACCACTCTATTGGTGAAAAAATATTTTCTTAAATCCAACCTACACCCTTGCTTTTTAATTTTCAAGTGGTGACCTCTAGTCCGATTTCCATCATCTAGCTCAAAAAACTTGCTAATATCCAATTTATCTATCCCGGAAATTTTTTTAAAGAGCTCAATCATATCCCCTCTCACACACCTCCTTTCGAACGAGAACATATTTAATACCCTCAGTCTATCTATATATTCAAGGTGCCTCAGGGAAGGAATAATCTTTGTTGCCCTCCGTTGCACTGACTCGAGAAGGTTAATATCGTGTCTAAAATGTGGGGACCATGCCTGTATACGTTACTCTAGATGTGACCTAACATAAGAGTTATAGAGTTTAAGAATAACCTCCTTACTTTTGTAACTGACATTTCTCTTAATAAAACCCAGCACTCTATTTTCCCTATTTCTTGCTTCAATACACTGCTTAGAAAACCTTAATGACTTATCTATTACTACTCCTAGATCTTTCTCATCCTCTACTGAGCTCAGCCAATGCCCATCCATTTCATATTTAAATTCTCTATTATCTTTTCCCATGTTAATAACTTGGCACTTATAAAGGTTGAAAGTCATTTGCCACTTATGTGCCCAGGATAATAATTTATTTAAATCGCCCTGCACTTTAAAATTATGATCAATATCTTTAACTACAGCTGCTAATTTGGTATCATCCGCAAAATTTGACACTTTATTATTAACTGCCTCCCCAAGATCGTTTATATAGATGACAAATAATAATGGACCGAGAACTGATCCCTGAGGAACTCAACTGATAACATCCCTCCACTCTGACTTTACACCATTTAGCACTACCCTTTGCTTCCTGTCTTTCAGCCACTCAGCTATCCAATTTGAAACACCCCCACATATCCCAATCATTTTTAATTTATGAACTAGTCTCCTATGTGGTACCTTATCAAATGCTTTACTAAAATCTAAGTAAATTATATCTACATTCTCCCTTATCTATTTGATCTGTTACAAACTCCAGAAAGTCTAGTAAGTTAGTGAAACATGATCTACCTGATCTAAACCCATGCTGAGCATCGCTGATTAACCCCTCCCTCTCTAGATGTTGGCAAATCCCTTTTTTAACTATTTTCTCAAGAATTTTACAGACTACAGGAGTTAGGCTAACCGGTCTAAAGTTATTTGGATCCTCTTTACTACCCTTCTTGAAAATGGGGACTACATTTGCTCTCTTCCAATCATCAGGTATTTCTCCAGATTCCAGTGACCTAGTATATAACTTCTCCAGAGCTATTGAGATACTTTCTACCCCTTCTTTAAGTATCCTAGAATGAATATTATCAGGGCCGGAGGCCTTGGTAGTATCTAACTCACCTATTAGTCCTTTTATCATCCTCTGATCCACACTAATGTTAATAAACACCTCTTTCCCTGACCCATGAGTACTATACATGAGACTATTTAGTTTCTCCTTTGTAAATACTGATGCAAAATGACCATTTAGTACCTCAACTATTTCCTCATCAGTTTCTCTCACAACCCCTTCATATTTGATAGGTCCTATTTTAACTCTGCCAGACTTGTTATTAATTTTATAGTAACTAAAGAACTTTCTAGGATCTTTGTTGCTATCCTGAGCTAATTTAATTTGTGACACCCTTTTGTTCTTCTTTATAATCTTATTTAACTCATTCCTAGCCATTCTATAATCACTTAAATTTTGAATATTATTTTGTACCTGTAATTTTTTGTATGCCCTTTTCTTCTCGCAAATTTTTCTAGCTATCTCCTGATTCCACCATAATGGTTTCCTACGTTTGTTCCTAATTGCCTTCATTGGGATACATTGTTCTTGGACTACATTTATTATATGCTTGAAAGTATCCCACAGCCCATAAGCATTTTTACCTCTGAATTCTACATCCCAGTCTACAAAATTTAGCAAGCTTCGAAGTTTTACATAATCTCCCTTATGAAAATTTGGAACTTTTCCAGCATTCTCGGTTATTTTACCCTTCTCAATTCCCAAGTTAAAACGAACTATCTGATGGTCACTATTTCCCAATGCCTCCCCAACAGTCAATTCTTGAACTAAATGATCACTGTTAGAAAGTACTAAATCTAATATATTGTCCCCGCTCGTTGGTTCATTAACAAATTGATTAAGAAAATTATCCTCAAAGCATTCTATGAACCTGCCACTTGTTCTATCATATTTTCCCAGTCCACAGAGTTTAAGTTGAAGTCCCCAATAATAACTGCATCTGTTTCACATCTCTTACTTATTTTCCTTATCATTAGTTCATCCATATCATCAGTCTGCCCAGGTGGCCTGTAAAAAGCTCCCAAATGCACCATTCTATTTTTAATGAATCTAATATCTATCCAAAGTGACTCAACTCCATCCTGCTTTATTTAAGTTTTTAAACTTGAAATAATGTTGTTTTTTATATAGATAATTATTCCTCCACCAATCCTACCTGTCCTTTGACTAATGTACATATTATAGCCCTGTAAATCAAATTCACTTATAGTGTCACTCAATTCTATTTCATTAACCCATGATTCAGTAATGCATAATATATCTATATCCTCATTGCTAATATAACTAAATAGCTCATCATTCTTGTTTCTAAGACTACGAGCATTTGTATAGAAACAATTTAACTCCCCTATCCCTGAAGCACCTCTTGAAACCTGAATGACCTCACCTCTATCGCCTTGGAACCTATTTCTGTTATCTGCTAAGTCCATTCTACTTTCCGTACTATAATGTCCTCTCATAATTCCCTGACCACTATTAGTATCTAGTTTTTCGCCCGCAAAGACCTAATAACACGATCATACTCCTCCCACAACACATCTACCCCCCTCCTACTCAAATGCAGTCCATCCATCGCATACATTTCTTTCATTCCAACAAACTTATCCCACACATCCACAAACATGACACCTTCCATCTCACACATCCTCCTCACATAATCATTCAGCCCAATTGCACGAGACATCCATTCTACCCCAACATCCATTCTTGGAAGCACACCCATCACAACACCTTTCATTCTACTTTCTTTCACCTTTTCAATCAACCTCTTGTACCTCTCACACAACTCACATGCACCCACTTTCTTCACATCATTCACTCCTACATGTGTAATCACAACCGCATTCCTTGCCCAGCCAGACACCAGCTCCTCATACCTATCAGACAGATCTCTCACTCCAGCACCCGGCAAACACACCCTCAAACCATTCAATCTACTTGCATTCAACTTCCTATCTAAATATCTAACTCGCGAATCACCCATCACAAGCACTTCAGTCAGACTCCTATTCCTAACCCCCACAGACCTAACTCCATCCCCACTCCTATTCTCATTCAAACTACCAGTCACTCTACCTCCACCCCCACCCCCATCAGTCATATCACTTCCAGTTACTTCCTCTCTTAGGGCACTGAATCTATTAGTCAAGCTAATTAGTTCTGTGTCCCTCTGACTCACACACCTATTCTCTTCCTGACTAACAACCTCAACAGAGGCAACCCTATTCTCACAAAGAACAGGAGAAGCCTCCCTAGGCTCATGTTTCCTAACCACTCTCCACTGTCCTCCATCCTCACTAGGCCTATTTCTAACTAATCTAAGGGGGGTAACTTCACTAGAACTATCATATCCTACCTCCTCCACTGGCCCTCTTCCTTCACCTGAAACATCTAACTGGCCTACCTCAGCACCTAACCTATTCCCAGCTCCAGGCCTAACACTAAGTTCCCTCCTGAGCTCAGCAACTAACCCCTCCAGCCTACATATCCTGTCTAAATCCTGCCTTCTCATCCCCTCTAAATCTACAATGCATTCACGCAGCCCACATACAACACATGTATAGCCCTCACCTAATACACCACAACCAATGCATACATTCCGACACTCATGCTCACTTTCATCCCCAAACTCCATCACTTATTCAAACAAAGAAAGAACTTAAGTAGTAATAAGAAAAAAAAGAAGAGCAACTTAGCTTTTGCTGATTGTGGTGAGAAAAAAACAACAAAACAAACAAACTGTAGAAAAATCTGAAAAATAGATCAACAGACTGAGAGCTCTATGAAACACGTGCTACCTGTTCGAAGGTCAGTGACCTATCTACTACTACTCCTAAGTCCTTCTCATCTTGAACTGAATTAAGCCAATACCTATCCATCTCATAGCTAAATTAACCTATTATCTCTCCTCATGTTAATAACTTTGCATTTATTAAGGTTAGAAGTCATCTGCCACTTCTGAGCCCAAGCTAACAACTTATTTAAGTCACCCTGTACTTTAAAGCTACCCTCAACCTCTTTGACTACAGCTGCCAATTTAGTGTCATCAGCAAAAATTGACACTTTGCTATTTACACCTTGCCCAAGATCATTTAGAGCTCTCAGAATATTTTGATTATTTGCTATACTTTGGTGTGTGACATAGTAAACATAAATATTGAGTTGTTAGATCGTGTATTTGGTTAATATAACAAAGTTAAATTGTGGTTATTATGTTTTGGTGAGAAAGTGACTTTTGTTTACTTGGGTGGCCATCTTGATTAGCAGGTTTTAAACTTGCACGCACAAATTGGGGTCAAATTCTTGTTGTTTGTAAGTTTTTGTTTTTATTATTGTTCTTGTTTAAGTATGGCTGACTGTTTAGATGTAGAGAGTATGCCTTTTGAAAGTAGTGTGTATGTAGTGTGCGATGTCTGTGGTGTATAGAGGAGAGTAAATGTGTCTGAGTGCCGTGTATGTGCTTTGACTGAGGAGGTTGTAGCGGGCCAAAAATATATATCTAATTCCAATCGATCCAACCCGCTTCCTACACTGCCCGGACGTGAGAAATTGAGGGAGAATGAAACGGATTGTATATACAGTCCTTTTACTTACAAAAGAATAGTTATATTTACAGCAATTTTGTATTTACAAGGGAAGTGTGCACACTTCAAAATGAGGCCAAATTTCCCAATCCAAATAAGATACCAAAACAGAATTCTATAACAGGCGAATACAACAAATTTACTTATATATCTACACAAAACATAAAAAAACACAACAACAACCGAACGAAAAGGGGCACACGCTATCACTTGTGTGCTGGAGGTGGGTGGTAGTAAGCTAACATAAAAGGAGGCAGGCTTGTCAACCATTGCGGGTGTGGTAGTTCAGGTGTCTAGCGAGGTATGAAAGCCCTCCATCTCAGGGCTGGGCGGAGCACTCGTCTAGAGAACCCTTCTTGCAGTCTGTCCAAGCTTCCACTCTCTGAAGAAGAGATATATCCTCCATTTATGATCCATTTATTTATATATGGAAGGGAAACTAATAAGTGGGCATTACCGAGTAAATTTATCGACTAGCTTACCTCTAAATGTATATCCAAACAATCCTCAGCATCAACAATTCTCCAAATATTTAACTCTAAAAACTACTCTTTCAAAATATAATCTTTTGATAAAAGATTATTTTAAACAAAGTACAATTTTGATAAAAGATTATTTTAAGCAAAGTACAATCTGAGAAAGAGAAAACAATTTTAATACATGAAATCAAATACATATATATACAAAGAGAAAATATAAAAAACCTCATTCCCACTCACACACACATTCTTACAGAGGGAGGGATAGGGTACTGAGAAAAGGGGTGGGAGAATGGCCCTTTTACACACACTCACATTCGCTCCACCACAAGGTGAGTCGATTACATTCGGAATGCTTAAGACTGAACGATTTAGTGTCTGAAGTGAGAAGAGATGCAAGTGTACGTTTGAAGAGTCAGATTGGGACCAGGAGGGAGGAAGTTAGGCCTAGAACAGGGACTGGAGAGAAAGCAGTAAGTGAAGTAAGTGATGATGAGTGGTGGGTGAAAGTGAACAGAATAGAGCGGGTAAACTGACAGCACTTGTTTCGTAGAGCTCTCTGAATATTTCGATTATTTGCTATACTTTGGTGATTAATTGAAGTTTTTACGCAAAATAGTATTACATATAGTCTAGTGACATAGTAAACATAAATATTAAGTTATTAGATCTTATATTTGGTTAATATAATGAAGTTGTTTAATATTGTTAATTTTTCGGCCAGGTTCTTTTGTTTACCTTATTTTGCGTGGAAAGTACGTAATAGCTAAATTAAATTAGTGTTTTGAAACCTCGTTTCTAAGTTGATAGTTTAATTAGCGACTGATTTGGACTGTGTTGTGCCTTAAATCTCATTTCGGTCTGTTGATTTATTTTTCAGATTTTTCTACAGTCTTGTTCACCACAGAATCAGCGAAAGTTAAGTTGCTCTTTTTTTTTCCTATTACTACAAGTCTTTCTTTGTTTGAATAAGTGATGGAGTTCGGGGATGAAAGTGAGCATGAGTTTCGGAATGTATGCATTGGGTGTGGTATAGTTTGTTAGGGGTATACATGTGTTGTATGTGGGCTGCGTGAATGCATTATAGATTTAGAAGGGATGAAAAGGCAGGATTTAGACAGGATATGTAGGCTGGAGGGGTTAGTTGCTGAGCTCAGGAGGGAACTTAGTGTTAGGCCTGGAGCTGGGAATAGGTTAGGTGCTGAGGTAGGCCAGTTAGATGTTTCAGGTGAAGGTAGAGGGCCGGTGGAGGAGGTAGGATATGATAGTTCTAGGGATAGTGAAGTTAGCCCCCTTAGATTAGTTAGAAATAGGCCTGTCTGTTGATTTATTTTTCAGATTTTTCTACAGTCTTGTTCACCACAGAATCAGCGAAAGTTAAGTTGCTCTTTTTTTTTTCCTATTACTACAAGTCTTTCTTTGTTTGAATAAGTGATGGAGTTCGGGGATGAAAGTGAGCATGAGTTTCGGAATGTATGCATTGGGTGTGGTATAGTTTGTGAGGGGTATACATGTGTTGTATGTGGGCTGCGTGAATGCATTATAGATTTAGAAGGGATGAAAAGGCAGGATTTAGACAGGATATGTAGGCTGGAGGGGTTAGTTGCTGAGCTCAGGAGGGAACTTAGTGTTAGGCCTGGAGCTGGGAATAGGTTAGGTGCTGAGGTAGGCCAGTTAGATGTTTCAGGTGAAGGTAGAGGGCCGGTGGAGGAGGTAGGATATGATAGTTCTAGGGATAGTGAAGTTAGCCCCCTTAGATTAGTTAGAAATAGGCCTAGTGAGGATGGGGGACAGTGGAGAGTGGTTAGGAAACGTGTAGCTAGGGAGGCTTCTCCTGTTCTTTGTGAGAATAGGGTTGCCTCTGTTAAGGTGGTTAGCCAGGGGGAGAATAGGTGTGTGAGTCAGAGGGACACAGAACCTATTAGCTTGACTAATAGATTTAGTGCTCTAAGAGAGGAAGTAACTGGAAGTGATATGACTGATGGGGGTGGGGATGGTGGTAGAGTGACCGGTAGTTTGAATGAGAATAGGAGTGGGGGTTAGGAATAGGAGTCTGACTGAAGTGCTTGTGATGGGTGATTCGCGAGTTAGATATTTAGATAGGAAGTTGAATGCAAGTAGATTGAATGGTTTGAGGGTATGTTTGCCTTGTGCTGGAGTGAGAGATCTGTCTGATAGGTATGAGGAGCTGGTGTCTGGCTGTGCAAGGGATGCGGTTGTGATTACACATGTAGGAGTGAATGATGTGAAGAAAGTGGGTGCATGTGAGTTACGTGAGAGGTACAAGAGGTTGATTGAAAAGGTGAAAGAAAGTAGAATTAAAGGTGTTGTGACAGGTGTGCTTCCAAGAATGGATGTTGGGGTAGAATGGATGTCTCGTGCGATTGGGCTGAATGATTATGTGAGGAGGATGTGTGAGATGGAAGGTGTCATGTTTGTGGATGTGTGGGATAGGTTTGTTGGAATGAAAGAAATGTATGCGATGGATGGACTGCATTTTAGTAGGAGGGGGGTAGATGTGTTTCGGGAGGAGTATGATCGTGTTATTAGGTCTATGCGGGCGGGGAAACTAGATACTAATAGTGGTCAGGGAATTATGAGAGGACATTATAGTACTGAAAGTAGAATACACTTGCCAGATAACAGAAATAGGTTCCAAGTGCCAATGCGTGAACTCATTGTAGATTTAGAGGGGATGAGAAGGCAGGATTTAGACAGAATATGTAGGCTGGAGGGGTTAGTTGCTGAGCTCAGGAAGGAACTTAGTGTTAGGCCTAGCGCTGGGAATAGGTTAGGTGGTGAGGTAGGCCAGTTAGATGTTTCAGGTGAAGGTAGAGGGCCGTTGGAGGAGGTGGGATATGATAGTTCTAGGGATAGTGAAGTTAGCCCCCTTAGATTAGTTAGAAATAGGCCTAGTGAGGATGGGGGACAGTGGAGAGTGGTTAGGAAATGTGAAGCTAGGGAGGCTTCTCCTGTAATTGTGATAATAGGGTTGCCTCTGTTGAGGTTGTCAGCCAGGGGGAGAATAGCTGTGAGTCATAGGGGCACAAAACCTATTAGCTTGAATAATAGATTCACTGCCCTAAGAGAGGAAGTAACTGGAAGTGATATGACTGATGGAGGTGGGGGTGGAGGTAGAGTGACTGGTAGTTTGAATGAGAATAGGAGTGGGGATGGGGTTAGGAATAGGAGTTTGACTGAAGTGCTTGTGATGGGTGATTCGCGAGTTAGATATTTAGATAGGAAGTTGAATGCAAGTAGATTGAATGGTTTGAGGGTGTGTTTGCTGGGTGCTGGAGTGAGAGATCTGTCTGATAGGTATGAGGAGCTGGTGTCTGGCTGTGCAAGGGATGCAGTTGTGATTACACATGTAGGAGTCAATGATGTGAAGAAAGTGGGTGCATGTGAGTTATGTGAGAGGTACAAGAGGTTGATTGAAAAGGTGAAAGAAAGTAGAATGAAAGGTGTTATGACAGGTGTGCTTCCAAGAATGGATGGATGTCTTGTGCGATTGGCTGAATTGATTATGTGAGGAGGATGTGCGAGATGGAAGGTGTCATGTTTGTGGATGTGTGGGATAGGTTTGTTGGAATGAAAGAAATGTATGCGATGGATGGACTGCATTTTAGTAGGAGGTGGGTAGATGTGTTGTGGGAGGAGTATGATCGTGTTATTAGGTCTTTGCGGGCGGGAGACTAGATACTAATAGTGGTCAGGGAATTATGAGAGGACATTATAGTACTGAAAGTAGAATGGACTTGGCAGATAACAGAAATAGGTTCCAAGGCGATAGAGGTGAGGTCATTCAGGTTTCAAGAGGTGCTTCAGGAATAGGGGGGTTAAATTGTTTCTATACAAATGCTCGTAGTCTTAGAAACAAAAAGGATGAGCTATTTAGTTATATTAGCAATGAAGATATAGATATATTATGTGTTACTGAATCATGGGTTAATGAAATAGAATTTAGTGAGACTATAAGTGAATTTGATTTACAGGGCTATAATATGTACATTAGTCAAAGGACAGGTAGGATTGGTGGAGGAATAATTATCTATATAAAAAACAACATTTTTTTCAAGTTTAAATACTTCAATAAAGCAGGATGGAGTTGAGTCACTTTGGATAGATATTAGGTTCATTAAAAATAGAATGGTGCATTTGGGAGCTTTTTACAGACCACCTGGGCAGACTGATGATATAGATGAACTAATGATAAGGGAAATAAGTAAGGGATGTGAAACAGATGCAGTTATTATTGGGGACTTCAACTTAAACTCTGTGGACTGAGAAAATATGATAGGTAGGGATAGAACAAGTTGCAGGTTCATAGAATGCTTTGAGGATAATTTTTTTAATCAATTTGTTTATGAGCCAACGAGGGGTTGACAATATATTAGATTTAGTACTTTCTAACAGTGATCATTTAGTTCAAGAATTGACTGTTGGGAAAGCATCAGATAGTTCGTTTTAACTTGGGAATTGAGATGGGCAAAATAACCGAGAATGCTGGAAAAGTTCCAAATTTTCATAAGGGAGATTATGTAAAACTCCGAAGCTTGCTAAATTTGGTAGACTGGGATGTAGAATTCAGAGGTAAAAATGCTTATGGGATGTGGGATACTTTCAAGCATATAATAAATGTAGTCCAAGAACAATGTATCCCAATGAAGGCCATTAGGAACAAAAGTAGGAAACCATTATGGTAGAATCAGGAGATAGCTAGAAAAATTTCAGAGAAGAAAAGGGCATATAAAAAATTACAGGTACAAAATAATATTCAAAATTTAAGTGATTATAGAATGGCTAGGAATGAGTTAAATAAGATTATAAAGAAGAACAAAAGGGTGTCACAAATTAAATTAGCTCAGGATAGCAACAAAGATCCTAGAAAGTTCTTTAGTTACTATAAAATTAATAACAAGTCTGGCAGAGTTAAAATAGGACCTATCAAATATGAAGGGGTTGTGAGAGAAACTGATGAGGAAATAGTTGAGGTACTAAATGGTCATTTTGCATCAGTATTTACAAAGGAGAAACTAAATAGTTTTATGTATAGTACTCATGGGTCAGGGAAAGAGCTGTTAACTACCATTAGTGTGGACTGGAGGACGATAAAAGAACTAATAGGTGAATTAGATACTACCAAGGCCTCCAGCCCTGATAAGATTCATTCTAGGATACTTAAAGAAGGGGTAGAAAGTATCTCAATAGCTCTGGAGAAGTTATATACTAGGTCACTGGAATATGGAGAAATACCCGATGATTGGAAGAGGGCGAATGTAGTCCCCATTTTTAAGAAGGGTAGTAAAGAGGATCCAAATAACTTTAGACCAGTTAGCCTAACTCCTGTAGTCTGTAAAATTCTTGAGAAAATAGTTAAAAAAGGGATTTGCCAACATCTAGAGAGGGAGGGGTTAATCAGCGATGCTCAGCATGGGTTTAGATCAGGTAGATCATGTTTGACTAATTTACTAGACTTTCTGGAGTTTGTAACAGATCAAGTAGATAATGGAGAGAATGTAGATATAATTTACTTAGATTTTAGTAAAGCATTTTATAAGGTACCACATAGGAGACTAGTTCATAAATTAAAAATGATTGGGATATGTGGGGGTGTTTCAAATTGGATAGCTGAGTGGCTGAAAGACAGGAAGCAAAGGGTAGTGCTAAATGGTGTAAAGTCAGAGTGGAGGGATGTTATCAGTTGAGTTCCTCAGGGATCAGTTCTCGGTCCATTATTATTTGTCATCTATATAAACGATCTTGGGGAGGCAGTTAATAATAAAGTGTCAAATTTTGCGGATGATACCAAATTAGCAGCTGTAGTTAAAGATATTGATCATAATTTTAAAGTGCAGGGCGATTTAAATATATTATTATCCTGGGCACATAAGTGGCAAATGACTTTCAACCATTATAAGTGCCAAGTTATTAACATGGGAAAAGATAATAGAGAATTTAAATATGAAATGGATGGGCATTGGCTGAGCTCAGTAGAGGATGAGAAAGATCTAGGAGTAGTAATAGATAAGTCATTAAGGTTTTCTAAGCAGTGTATTGAAGCAAGAAATAGGGCAAATAGAGTGCTGGGTTTTATTAAGAGAAATGTCAGTTACAAAAGTAAGGAGGTTATTCTTGAACTCTATAACTCTTATGTTAGGTCACATCTAGAGTAACGTATACAGGCATGGTCCCCATATTTTAGACACGATATTAACCTTCTCGAGTCAGTGCAACGGAGGGCAACAAAGATTATTCCTTCCCTGAGGCACCTTGAATATATAGATAGACTGAGGGTATTAAATATGTTCTCGTTCGAAAGGAGGTGTGTGAGAGGGGATATGATTGAGCTCTTTAAATTTTTGGGGGGATAGATAAATCGGACTAGAGGTCACCACTTGAAAATTAAAAAGCAAGGGTGTAGGTTGGATTTAAGAAAATATTTTTTCACCAATAGAGTGGTAAACTTTTCGAACAAATTGCCGCAGAGGGTAGTAGGTAGTCCAAATCTAAATGTATTTAAGAGTAGGTTGGATGAGTTTATGGGAAGGGAAGGTTGTGATGGTTCCTAAGTTTTGTATATATTAATATTGTTTGTATATATCTATAGCTGCATGATTTAGTTCTTGACAAGCCTTGATTGGTGATACCCTTGTTTCTGGATGCAATCCTCTGGATGTAGTTTTCCTGGGAGTTTGGGTGTCTTAGAAAAGAGGCCGTTTGACTCGGATGACCTATGATGAGCCCTTGTGGCTTTTGTCATCTGTTATATTATATTGTGGGGGACTTTGATTTTGTCTTTCCCTAGTGATGGTGATTTTTGTGGGTGGGTTTTGACGGAGGTGGATGACCTTTGATAGGCCCTTGTGGCTTTTGTCATCCGTGAAATTATGTTATGTTAATGTATCCCAATAAGGCCATTTGGAACAAAAGTAGGAAACCATTATGTGTGGACAGGTTAGGTGTGTGAATGAGAGGGACATGGAACCTGTTACGGCTAACTAACAGATTTGATGCCCTGAGAGAGGAAGAATTTGAAAGAGATTTGTCTGGTGTGGCCGTGCCTGAAAGTATAATAGGATGTCGAGTGAGTGGAGAGCAGGAGGGAGGGTAATACTAGGCCTAGAGAGAATAGGAGAATGACTGAGGTGATTGTGATGGGTGACTCTCAGATTAGGTATTTAGATAGGAAGTTGAGTGAAAGTAAATGGAAGGGAGTGAGAGTTTGTCTGCCGGGTGCTGGTGTAAATGATGTGTGTGAGAGGTATGATAGGTTGGTGTCTGGGTGTGAGAGGGAAGCAGTTGTGATTACACATGTTGGAGTAAACCATGTAAAGAAGGTGGGTACTTGTGAGTTACGACAGCGGTATAAAAGGCTGATTGAAAGGATGTGTGAAAGTAGAGTAAAAGGCATTGTTTCAGGCATGCTTCCGAGAATGGATGTGGGGATGGAATGGTTGTCTCGTGCAATGGGGTTGAATGAATATGTGAAAGGTTTGTGCGAGGAGTCAGGATTGGTGTTTGTAGATGTTTGGAGTGGGTTTTATGGAAATAAGGGTTTGTATGTGATGGATGGACTCCATCTAAGCCGAGATGGGGTTGAGGTTTTGTGGCTGGAATTAGATAGTGTTATTAGGTCTTTTTAAGGCGGGAAACTAGGTTTTGATAGTGATCAGGGAAATTTAATGGCTCAAAGTGAGGCAGGGATAGGAAGCAAACACAGATTTGTAGAAGGTAGGCAGGCTAATGGAAGTGTTTTAGGGTTAAATTACTTGAGTAGTGATAGTGGTCAGGGAAATACAAGAGTACAGGGTTGGGGAAGGAGAGAAAGGAGATGCAGAGGAGATAGGCCCTCAGGTGCTTCAGGGATAAGTGGGCTGAGTTGTCTTTACACAAATGCTCGTAATCTTAGAAATAAGAGGGATAAATGATTTAGTTATATCATTCATGAAGATATTGATATAATATGTATAGTTGAATCATGGGTTAACGAAAACATATTTAATGATAATGTCAGTGAATTTGAACTAGAAGGTTATACTATGTACATTAGTCAAAGGAGAGATAGGACTGGTGGTGGGTTGATTATTTATATCAGAAATAGCATTTCTTCCAATCTAAATAGCTCTATAAAGCAAGGAGAAGGTGAATCGTTATGGATAGATATTAAGGTTGGTAAAAATAGAAAAATACACTTGGGAGCTTTTTATAGACCACCAGGACAGACTGATTGCATCAATGAGTTAATGATTAGGGAAATAAGTAAAGGATGCAAAGAAGATACAGTTATTCTTGCTGACTTTAATTTAACTTCTGTAGTCTGGGAAAATATGATAGGAAGAGATAGAGCAAGTTGTAAGTTTATGGAGTGTTTTGATGATAACTTTTTGACCCAATTTGTTAATAAGCAAACAAGGGGTGCCAATATATTAGTTCTAATTCTTTCAAATGATGATCACTTAGTTCAAGGATTGAGTGTAGGGGAATCATTGGGAAACAGTGATCATCAGATGGTTCGGTTTAATTTGCAAATAGTTAAGGCTAGAACAACAACAAACTACACAAAAATTCAAAATTTTTATAGGGGAGACTACGATAAATTACGCAGCATGCTAAATCAGATTAGTTGGGATATGGAATTCCATGGAAAGAATACTTATGAGATGTGAATATTTTTAAGACTATATTAAACATGGTTCAGGAACAGTGTATTCCGATGAAATCTATTAGGAAGAAATGTAGGAAACCATTATGATGGAATCAAGAAATAGCTAATAAAGTTTTAGAGAAAAAAAGGGCATATCAGAGATTACAAAGTGAGAGTAGTTTAGATAATTTAAACCATTATAGGTCAACCAGAAATGAACTAAATAAGATTATTAAGAAGACCAAAAGGACAGCAGAAATTAATTTAGCTAAAAATAATAATAAAGATCCTAAAAAATTCTTTAGCTATTATAGAATCAATAATAAATCTAACGGTGATAAAATAGGGCCTATTAAATATGAAGGGGTTTTGAAAGAATCTGATGAGGAAATAGTAGAGGTCCTTAATGATCATTTTGCTTCAGTATTCACAGAAGAGAAACCAGTTAGATTAATTGATGATAATTCTAGGTCAAGGGAAGTAGTGATAAATTCTATTAATATAGACAGAGAAGAAATTAAAGGGCTTATAATGCAGTTAAATACTAGTAAGGCATCTGGCCCTGACAGCATTCATTCTAGGATACTCAAAGAAGGTGTAGAAATTATTGCAGTAGCTCTTGAGAAGATATTTATTAGATCACTAGAGTCTGGAGAAATACCAAAGGATTGGAAATTGGCAAATGTAGTGCCAATTTTTAAAAAGGGAAGCAAAGAGGACCCAAATAACTTTACACCAGTAAGCTTAACTTCTATAGTCTGTAAAATTATTGAGAAGATGGTTAAGAAGGGAATTTCTGATCATCTAAAGAGTAGCAGGTTAATTAATAATGCTCAGCATGGTTTTAGAAAAGGTAGATCGTGTTTAACTAATTTACTGGATTTTATGGATGTAGAGGTATAATAAGAGTTTAGTGTATATATATATGTGTATCGAGTCTAAGGAAATAATAACTAAAGACATCAGGGTTTGGCTTTGCCCCTTCAATGTTCTCTGGTAACATAGGAGAACGGGCAAAACTGTAAATGATACGAGACTGATTCCTGACCTCAGCTCAAAAAGGCAGGCCCTTCGAGGGTGCACTTGTAAACAACCCATTCAAAAGTGCAAACTGCCGATCTCGTATTACCCCCTCTCTGAGTCACAAGACGCAAAAGTGCGGGAGACCAACCTGAGGTCCCACCTTGCAAGCCCCCCTCCCCATCCACCTCCCCACCCACCTCAGCGGGAGTAATTTGGGTATATAACAGGATGACCCGTGTAAACTAGTCTTTTTGTTTGTTCCCACCAAAGAGACAAGAAAGTCACTGGTTGATAGAAGATTTTTCGAGTTCGACAAGAAGACTAAAAAATCACCGGTACAAAGTTGTTGCAACTTAAGGAGAATTTGCAGTCCTTGTACAATACCAGATTGTACCAAGGAAGCTCGGCGCCGTTCGAGCCCCAAGATTAGTGAGTATCAACCTACACAGATTGAGGACTCCAAATCTGATTCTATCTGAGTTTGACAACTTCAAACTAGATAGATTTCTCATCCAAAATCGAAATTATATAAGCGAGACCCAAATCGCTAGACAAGAATATAAACATATCCCAACCTTTTCTGAAGGAAACCTTTTCAAGGTCATAAACGTACGAGAACCAACCCGCCTCATCGGCGTCCTTGTTTTGATTCTCTTACGCCAACTCAAAATTCCGTGTGATGTCACTTATCCACCTTTAGGCCGGAGTAACCCCATCTTGGGGAGCAAACTGCAAACTATTCAAGCTACGCCTCTCAGGAACAAAAATCCCCAAAGATATTCTAACTGAAATTGGGTATTAATCTTCATTACCTTATGTAAGTAAAGAATAATCCTGTTATTTATGTCCCCGTGCATAAAAATTAGTTTATTGGATGTCTGACTAAGGACAAAGCTATTAACTTAAAAATTGTTCCCCCCGTAAAATTTTATCTCAAAGCGAGCTGCGAGAGCTCACCCAGTAATCCCATTTTCTTTTTTTAAGTGTATTAGATCGGTATTTATTGTATGTTATTTAGTGAGATGGGTTATGCTCATTAAAGTCTATTTTTCTTTAGTAAATGCACTGTTTTAATTATCCCCGAACGAGTTGAAGTGGCAATATTTGATAAAGTCATGAAAGAAACCCAGTTTATTCATTCACTAGAATAAAAATAAAGATTAGCACTCTTAGAGCCCGATCCTCAAGCGATCACCGAGGCACGAACCTACGCCTCAATTTAAAGTTATTTGGTTTATTAAAAATTAATAAAACAAATAAATATATATATTAGCTCGGCTAAACTATGACAATGGATTATGTAACTAAAGAATTAGATAGGGGTGAGAAAGTTGATGTGATCTACTTAGATTTCAGCAAAGCTTTTGATAAGGTTCCACATAAAAGACTAGTTCATAAATTAAAGCTGCATGGGATATGTGGGAAGGTTTTAAATTGGATAACTGAATGGCTGAAAAATAGGAAACAGAGTTGTACTGAATGGAGTGAGGTCAGAGTGGAGGAATGTTATTAGTAGCGTACCTCAGGGATCAGTTTTAGGCCCTTTATTATTTATAATCTATGTAAATGATCTTGGGCAAGGTGTAAATAGCAAAGTGTCAATTTTTGCTGATGACACTAAATTGGCAGCTGTAGTCAAAGAGGTTGAGGGTAGCTTTAAAGTGCAGGGTGACTTAAATAAGTTGTTAGCTTGGGCTCAGAAGTGGCAGATGACTTTTAACCTTAATAAATGCAAAGTTATTAACATGGGGAGAGAAAATAGGGAATTTAGCTATGAGATGGATGGGTATTGGCTTAATTCAGTTGAAGATGAGAAGGACTTAGGAGTAGTAGTAGATAGGTCACTGAAATTTTCAAAGCAGTGTATTGAGGCAAAAAATAGAGCAAATAGGGTGCTAGGTTACATTAAAAGAAATGTTAGCTACAAGAGTTAGGAGGTCATCCTTAAACTATACAACTCTTATGTCAGGCCACATCTAGAGTACTGTATACAAGCATGGTCACCACATTTTAAACATGATATAAACTTATTAGAATCAGTACAAAGGAGGGCAACAAAAATAATACCATCCCTGAAGCACCTTGAATATGAAGATAATACAAGCTTAATTCGCAAAGACATTAACTATAAAATAATAAAAACTATAAAATAATAAATCTAAATGACTATATTAACAAAGCCCTTGAAGCTCAGGCTATCACAATTTATCTAAGAAATAATAATGTTGTAGATATACTCAATTTATATAATCCCCATGCAAACAATTTTATTGAACAAGAACTAGAATTCTATACATCTCAACTAGGTAATAAATTAATTATTTGTGGTGATTATCCCGCATGGGATAATCATCTCAAGCGCGAACCTCTGCAACAAGCAACCGCTTTCAATAATTATATTGCCCAATCAGATCTAACTATAGCAACTCTTCTAGGTCTTAAAACAAGATATGACCTAAGAAATTACTCTTACTCAACTATTGACCTTACTTTAGTATCAGCAATTCTTTCGGATAAAACTGAAATAAACTTGGGTAGAGATCTCGGCTCAGATCATATCCCATTTATCTGAACTAATAACTGTATCTAACATAGGAAAAAGACCAGATTGGAAGATAAAAAATAACAAATGGTCAGAATGGATAACTAATTTTAATCCAATTCAAGCTGACATATCTCAAAATCCACTTGAAGTATTAGATGAAATAATAGAAGCCAGCAAATTAACTTTCAAACTTAGTATTAAACCTAAAAGCACTAAATATAACAAACCATGGTGGACAGAAGAATGCAGCAAACAGGTGGCTCTGAGGCGGAAGGCTAAATGTACTAATGAAAGAAACTTCACCACAGAACATCATAGCCTCTAATAGACAAAAAGCTATAGCACAAAGGACAATTAGAAGAGCAAAAAAAATATCTTTACAAAAATTTATTTCTAATATAAACTTTAGAATCCCAATTCAAGATATCTGGTTCTTTTTTAAAAAGTTCAGAGGCACTTATAGAGAACAAACATTTCCTCTTATTCAAAATGGTAATCCAGTGCTAGGTGAAAAAGAATAGGCAAATATTTTTGGAAAGAATTTTGAAGATATCCTTAAAGATGGAGATCCAGTTATTTTAAATGAACAACAAAATAAACTGATCAGTGATGCTACAAAAGACTTATCAGAAGATTTTAATAAGGAATTCACTTGGGAAGAATATATTGATAGCTTAATCAGCATCTCAGCTAACCGAAAGTCATTACTTATATTTTTCAAGGCATATATTATCAGCAAGATACAATATGGATGTGAAGTTTATGATTCCGCCTGTCAATCTATAAAAAAGAAACTAGATGTTATTGTTAATGCAGGAATTAGAATTAGCATTGGAGCAATAGGTCTTTCCCATTTCCTCTCTTTATGGTCAAACTTGTATGCTACCACTTCTGTATCAGAGAGATTTTGTTAGCCTGAAGTACTTTTTAAAAATACTCTCATCACCAACTAACCATATTTTGAAAGAAAACTTCAATATTCACAAAAAAGCTGTCACAGAAGTTATGTGGACTACCCGAAACAAACCGCCTTATTATTATAGAGCTATCAATCTATGTAATAAACTTGGCATAGACCACTTCATATATAGGCAATCCTATATCAGTAATATACCACCTTGGGAAAACATAAAATTACCGATACAATCAAATTTACCAATAACTTGCCCAAAATCAATGTCAAATATTAGCAAAACACTAATAGCAGATTATATCAACAACGATTTTACCGGAATCCAAAAAATATTTACCAATGGATCTAAAGTACTCCTAAACGATATATACTCATGTTCAACTGCTATCTTTATTCAAGACTCTGGTCAGTGTTACTCTTGGAAATTGGATGGAGATCATACCGTACTTTTCACTGAACTATTTGCCATTAAAAAGGCACTTAGGTCATTGCAAAAACTACTCTGCCACATCTGCTGTTATACTTATTGACTCACAATCTAGCCTCTATATATTAGAAGACCACAGGACAAGCCAAACTTACTCAAACCTAGTTAATGAAATAATATCGTTGTGGTATTCCCTTCAGAGCAACAATCATAAAATATATTTACAATGGATACCCTCTCACATAGGGATAGTGGGAAATGAAAAAGCAGACCTATTAGCTAAAGCCTCCCACAATTTGAATAACATTGAAACCACTCCATTCTTTAAAAGTGAAATTGTGAACTTATTAAGAGAAAAGATACAAAATACAAAAAGAATATTCCTTTATTTGGGAAAGATCTGTAATTTCTACTCAATTTGGTGAAATAAAAAACAAATTCAATCATTAGCCATGGTCATTTGATAAACATAGGAGACTCGAAACTGCACTTTTCAGATTGAGATCAGGACATGTAGGCTTAAATTGCTACCTAAACAAAATTAAGTTAAAAAACTCACCAAATTGTGATCACTGCAATTTACCTGAGACAGTAAAACATTTTCTATTAGAATGTCCCTCTTATAATATAAAAAGACAAAAAATGATAGGCAATCTAAGCTTACTGAATATAAAAAATAAAACTCAAAACCCTTTTGGGAGGAGGTGGTTTCAGCCCACATACCAAAGAAAAGATAAAAAAAAATACTTCTTAAATTTCTTGCTTTAGTAGAAAATTACCAAAATTATAAAACTAAAAAATAATGAATATATTACTATTATAGGTACCTAGTATACTCCAACTTGATTATCACAATAACTATAAATAACTCAATATCCATAAACTAAGTCTTCTTGATCAGTCACTATTTTACCTTAATTACCCGATTAACAAATTTAACTTGTCTATAAATACCTACATAAATGTTACCTTTGACCAAATCCAGTCAAGAACATATTCTGGTTCAAATATTAAGGATACTAACAAGGTTCCACTTCTTTTCTGAAGCCCTATGAAGAGGAGCCCCATAGGTGAAGATTGGTGTGGGTTTCTATTCTATTAACTATAACTATCACTTTCAATTATCTCAGGAACCAGATGTAACTCAAAATTAATAAATATCTTTAAACTTATTTATACAGGTATTCACCTTTAAAAGAGAAATCAATAAGATTTTACATATTAAAATAAATTAATAAGATAAAAAAAAGTAAAGAAAAGAGAGAATCATTAGCTCACCTAATTATAATATAAACTCATAATTATACCAATTATACAGTGCAGCAAACTGTGTATTGAACTCTCTTAGACCCATTATCATTAACACACCTCCAAAAAAAACGCGAATTAATGAAGGTCAATTAAAAAATACTGGTCTGGTGGGAAGACATATGTGATAGAACTGGTTGAGCAGCGTTAGTTTCAACTCCTATCACATATTATTTTAAAACCACGATGTTCCCACGTGCATCTTCGCGTCAAAGCTTGGCGCCTTATCACAGCCACCAGATGTCAATGTTTAAACAAGGAGGTTATCGTCCCCCCATTCGCCCCCATACGCCGACCTCGCCAGATTGAGTTAGGCTTATGGGCAGATAAGGCATTGTTCCCAGGCTCGGCTGTTCATTCCCTCAAAGCTCCCACTCCATTGTCCCCCATGCCAAGGGAGTGTCTCGACTATTTAGATGGAAACTTTACCACTAAGATCAGATTGGAGATCCAGATTTTCGTCACAAAACATCACCACGACCCTCTCTCCCTATGTGCGCCAATGGACCTCGACCTCGAGATTCACCATCACTTGTCCAGAAGGAGGACAATATCCCTTGAGTGCCAAAGGTTCGAGCCTTTTGTGACGCCAAGTCCTGAAGGCTTCCCCCTCATTGTTCAGGAAGAGAACAACGTAGAACAGCCATTGTTCTTTTCAACCCTTCGCCAAGAAACGGTTCTCACCCTTCCCCCTTGTTCAGAGGAGAACCAGGTAGAACAGCCATTGTTCTTTTGAGCCCTTCGCCAAGAAACGGTTCTCACCCTTCCCCTGTTGTTCAGAGGCCCTTCGCCAAGAAACGGTTCTCACCCTTCCCCTGTTGTTCAGAGGAGAACAACATTAGAACAGCCATTGTTCTTGAGCCCGTAGACAAGAGACGGTTCTCACCCCCCCTATTGTTCAGAAGAGAACAACGTAGAACAGCCATTGTTCTTCAAGCCGTTCGCCGAGAAATGGTTCTCATTCCCTAGACGCCACGTCAGGATCATCTTATTTCCCCCTTCGGCTGGAACTCGCCAGCGAACCGAAAATTCCTTCACGTCGCCTTCCACTGCACCACTCGTATAAAGTTACGTAAGCCAAACGTCACCTTTGAGTACTTAACCGTTTTGTCAATTCTATCCTGTTCTTTAAATGGTTTAGCGAACCATCCCATCTCTTTAACTCTATATTTGTTTTACCTTTTTTTTAAAACCTTTAATCCTCGGATTAGCCCGAGCCCCCACGACCCTTTCCATTCTCTGTTTATGTCAATATTTTCCGTCTTGTGTTTGTTGATAGTTATTATTAATAAAACTATTTTATTAATGATAGCAATATTATTATCCTTGAGCTCAGTTCCACTTCTTAAGCATATCAAAGATACATAATATCGGCCCACCAGACATTAATGCACTCTAAAGATAATTAAAGATGTTCCCTCAACGAATAGTGATATATGGTATATCGTCGGGAGTCCATTCTTCGACAACATACTCCATCTAAGAGGAGTGAACCCCTCCACAAAAGAACAAAAATAAATAAAAGACCCGTTTGTAGTGTACCTGAACCTATAAATAAAAAAGCCAAGTAAAATGGATAATAAAACTTACAAGATAAAAATTTTGCAATGGAATTGCCAGAGCTTATTTTCTCATCTATCGTAATTCAAAGTTTACTTATATGTTAACAAACCCCACTTGTGTTGTAGATGTGAAACACGATTGGGCATCAAATCAAATGTTAATTTTATTAACTATGCAATTTTTAGAAGAGACAGAGATAGAAGGGGTGGAGGTATAACGATCTTAATTCGCAAAGACATTAACTATAAAATAATAAATCTAAATGACTATATTAACAAAGCCCTTGAAGCTCAGACTATCACAATTTATCTAAAAAATAATAATGCTGTAGATATACTCAATTTATATAATCCCCATGCAAACAATTCTATTGAACAAGAACTAGAATTCTATACATCTCAACTAGGTAATAAATTAATTATTTGTGGTGATCTAAATCAAATACACCCCGCATGGGATAATCATCTCAAGCATGAACCTCTGCAACAAGCAACCACTTTCAATAATTATATTGCCCAATCAGATCTAACTATAGCAACTCTTCTAGGTCTTAAAACAAGATATGACCTAAGAAATTACTCTTACTCAACTATTGACCTTACTTTAGTATCAGCAATTCTTTCGGATAAAACTGAAATAAACTTGGGTAGAGATCTCGGCTCAGATCATATCCCATTTATCTGAACTAATAACTGTATCTAACATAGGAAAAAGACCAGATTGGAAGATAAAAAATAACAAATGGTCAGAATGGATAACTAATTTTAATTTAATTCAAGCTGACATATCTCAAAATCCACTTGAAGAATTAGATGAAATAATAGAAGCAATCAAATTAACTTTCAAACTTAGTATTAAACCTAAAAGCACTAAATATAACAAACCATGGTGGACAGAAGAATGCAGCAAACAGGTGGCTTTGAGGTGGAAGGCTAAACGTACTAATGAAAGAAACTTCACTCCACAGAACACCATAGCCTTTAATAACATAAAACATAACATAATTTCACGGATGACAAAAGCCACAAGGGCCTATCAAAGGACAATTAGAAGAGCAAAAAAAATATCTTTACAAAAATTTATATCTAATATAAACTTTAGAACCCCAATTCAAGATATCTGGTTCTTTTTTAAAAGTTCAGAGGCACTTATAGAGAACAAACATTTCCTCTTATTCAAAATGGTAATCCAGTGCTAGGTGAAAAAGAATAGGCAAATATTTTTGGAAAGAATTTTGAAGATATCCTTAAAGATGGAGATCCAGTTATTTTAAATGAACAACAAAATAAACTGATCAGTGATGCTACAAAAGACTTATCAGAAGATTTTAATAAGGAATTCACTTGGGAAGAATATATTGATAGCTTAATCAGCATCTCAGAAAAGGAGGAAAAGCCATGGGATCTGAGTTAATACATAAAGCATTCCTAACAAATCTTCCACCAGAATATAAAAAGAAAATCTTAAAAATATTTAATAGCTACTGGTCACTAGGTAAATTCCCATTCACATGGAAAGAAACATTATTGATACCCATAAAAAAAACCTGATCAAGATCCTGCAAATCCAGGATCATATAGACTAATTTCCTTACTCTCTATTTTGGGAAAATGCTTTGAGAAAATGATATACAATAGACTTTATTGGTTTCTTGAAAAAAAAACATAATAAAATCCTTCCAATGTGGTTTCTGTAAGAAACACATTTCAATTGATTAACTAGTGAAATTAGAAAATTTTATTAGGATAAATGTAAAACAAAAAAAGCATGTTATAGCGCTATTCCTCGATATCAAAAAAACATTTCATTTGGTCCCACATCTGGCCCTAATGTACAAACTCGCAAAATCTGGTGTAACAGGAAGACTATTAACTATTCTAGTCAATTATCTTAAAAATCGCTCATTTAAAATCTCCATTGGAGAATTCTTATCAGACAGGTTTAAATTTGATAGAGGAGTACCACAAGGTTCAATATTGTCACCTATTCTATACACTATTTTCAACAATGACATGACTCAATTAATAAACTGCAATATATCCTGTTTTGCAGATGATCAGGCAATATACACCAGTGGGAACACACTACAGAAAGCTGAAGAAAATCTTCAAAGACCGTTAATAAAATAAAAGATTTCTGTGACACTTGGGGAACTACAATTAACATTAATAAAACTAAACTAATGTATTTTAAAAATCAAAGAATACTTAGAAAACCATTTATATCAATAAATAACCAAAGAATAAAAGATGTTAAAGAAAATAAATTTCTAGGTCTCATATTTGATGCACCTTACTTGACCTGGAAATACCATAAATTACCTTGTATTAAATTGCCAAAAACGCCTGGAGCTAACTGAAAGTCATTACTTATATTTCTCAAGGCATATATTATCAGCAAGATACAATATGGATGTGAAGTTTATGATTCCGCCTGTCAATCTATAAAAAAGAAACTAGATGTTATTGTTAATGCAGGAATTAGAATTAGCATTGGAGCAATGAGGTCTTCTCCCATTGCCTCTCTTTATAGTGGAACTCTTTATGGTGAAACTTCAGTATCAGAGAGATTTTGTTAGCATGAAGTACTTTTTAAAAATACTCTCATCACCAAATAACCATATTTTGAAAGAAAACTTTAATATTCACAAAAAAGCTGTCACAGAAGTTATGTGGACTACCCGAAACAAACTGCCTTATTACTATAGAGCTATCAATCTATGTAATAAACTTGGCATATACCACTTCATATATAGGCAATCCTATATCAGTAATATACCACCTTGGAAAAACATGAAATTACCGATACAATCGAATTTACCAATAACTTGCCCAAAATCAATGTCAAATATTAGCAAAACACTAATAGCAGATTATATCAACAACAATTTCACCGGAATCCAAAAAATATTTACCAATGGATCTAAAGTACTCCTAAACGATATATACTCATGTTCAACTGCTATCTTTATTCAAGACTTTGGTCAGTGTTACTCTTGGAAATTGGATGGAGATCATACCGTACTTTTCACTGAACTATTTGCCATTAAAAAGTCACTTAGTCATTGCAAAAACTACTCTGCCACACCTGCTGTTATACTTACTGATTCACAATCTAGCCTCTATATATTAGAAAACCACAGAACAAGCCAAACATACTCAAACCTAGTTAATGAAATAATATTATTGTGGTATTTCCTTCAGAGCAACAATCATAAAATATATTTACAATGGATACCCTCTCACATAGGGATAGTGGGAAATGAAAAAGCAGACCTATTAGCTAAAGCCTCCCACAATTTGAATAACATTGAAACCACTCCATTCTTTAAAAGTGAAATTGTGAACTTATTAAGAGAAAAGATACAAAATACAAAAAGAATATTCCTTTATTTGGGAAAGATCTGTAATTTCTACTCAATTTGGTGAAATAAAAAACAAATTCAATCATTAGCCATGGTCATTTGATAAACATAGGAGACTCGAAACTGCACTTTTCAGATTGAGATCAGGACATGTAGGCTTAAATTGCTACCTAAACAAAATTAAGTTAATAAACTCACCAAATTGTGATCACTGCAATTTACCTGAGACAGTAAAACATTTTCTATTAGAATGTCCCGCTTATAATATAAAAAGACAAAAAATGATAAGCAATCTTAGCTTACTAAATATAAAAAATATAACTCAAAACCCTTTTGGGAGGTGGTGGTTTCAGCCCACATACCTAAGAAAAGATAAAAAAAATACTTCTTAAATTTCTTGCTTCTAGTAGAAAATCATCAAAATTATAAAACTAAAACTGCTTAAAAATAATGAATATATTACTATTATAGGTACCTAGTATACTCCAACTTGATTATCACAATAACTATAAATATCTCAATATCTATAAACTAAGTCTGCTTGATCAGTCACTATTTACCTTAATTACCCGATTAACAAATTTAACTTGTCTATAAATACCTACGTAAATGTTGTTAGTGGTCAGGGAAATTTAATGGCCCAAAGTGAGGCAGGGAAAGGAAGCAAACACAGATTTGTAGAAGGTAGGCAGGCTTCAGGGTTAAATTACTTGAGTAGTGATATTCGTCAGGGAAATACAAGAGTACAGGGTCGGGGAAGTAGAGAAAGGAGATGCAGAGGAGATAGGCCCTTAGGTGCTTCAGGGATAGGTGGGCTGAGTTGTCTTTACACAAATGCTTGTAGTCTTAGAAATAAGAGGGATGAATTATTTAGTTATATCATTCATGAAGATATAGATATAATATTTATAGTTGAATCATGAGTTAATGAAAATATATTTAATGATAATGTCGGTGAATTTGAACTAGGTTATACTATGTACAGTAGTCAAAGGATAGATAGGACTGGTGGTGGGTTGATTATTTATATCAGAAATAGCATTTCTTCAAATCTAAATAACTCTATAAAGCAAGGAGAAGGTGGATCATTATGGATAGATATTAAGGTTGGTAAAAAATAGGAAAATACACTTGGGAGCTTTTTATAGACCACTAGGACAGACTGATTGCATCGATGAGTTAATGATTAGGGAAATAAATAAAGGATGCAAAGAAGATACAGTTATTCTTGGTGACCTTAATTTAACTTCTGTAGACTGGGAAAATATGATAGAGAGAGATAGAGCAAGTTGTAAGTTAATAAGCCAACAAGGGGGGCCAATATATTAGATCTAATTCTTTCAAATGATGATCACTTAGTTTAAGGATTGAGTGTAGCGGAATCATTGGCAAACAGTGATCATCAGATGGTTTGGTTTAATTTGCAAATAGTTAAGGGTAGAATTCCATGGAAAGAATACCTATGAGATGTGGGATATTTTTAAGACTATATTAAACATGGTTCAGGAACAGTGTATTCTGATATAGAATTCCATGGAAAGAATACCTATGAGATGTGGGATATTTTTAAGACTATATTAAACATGGTTCAGGAACAGTGTATTCTGATGAAGTCTATTAGGAAGAAATGTAGGAAACCTTTATGGTGGAATCAAGAAATTAACTAAATAAGATTATTAAGAAGACCAAAAGGACAGCAGAAAGTAATAATAAAGATCCTCAAAAATTCTTTAGCTATTATAGAATCAATAATAAATCTAACAGTGATAAAATAGGGCCTATTAAATATGAAGGGGTTTTGAAAGAATCTGATGAGGAAATAGTAGAGGTCCTTAATGATCATTTTGCTTCAGTATTCACAGAAGAGAAACCAATTAGTTTAATTGATGATAATTCTAGGTCAAGGGAAGTAGTGATAAATTCTATTAATATAGACAGAGAAGAAATTTAAGGGCTTATAAAGCAGTTAGATACTAGTAAGGCATCTGGCCCTGACAACATTCATTCTAGGATACTCAAAGAAGGTGTAGAAAGTATTGCAGTAGCTCTTGAGAAGATATTTATTAGATCACTAGAGTCTGGAGAAATACCAAAGGATTGGAAATTGGCAAATGTAGTGCCAATTTTTAAAAAGGGAAGCAAAGAGGACCCAAATAACTTTAGACCAGTGAGCTTAACTTCTATAGTCTGTAAAATTATTGAGAAGATGGTTAAGAAGGGAATTTCTGATCATCTAAAGAGTAGCAGGTTAATTAATAATGCTCAGCATGGTTTTAGAAAAGGTAGATCGTGTTTAACTAATTTACTGGATTTTATGGATTATGTAACTAAAGAATTAGATAGGGGTGAGAAAGTTGATGTGATCTACTTAGATTTCAGCAAAGCTTTTGATAAGGTTCCACATAGAAGACTAGTTTATAAATTAAAGCTGCATGGGATATGTGGGAAGGTTTTAAATTGGATAACTGAATGGCTGAAAAATAGGAAACAGAGAGTTGTACTGAATGGAGTGAGGTCAGAGTGGAGGAATGTTATTAGTGGTGTACCTTAGGGATCAGATTTAGGCCCTTTATTTTTTATAATCTATGTAAATGATCTTGGGCAAGGTGTAAATAGCAAAGTGTCAATTTTTGCTGATGACACTAAATTGGCAGCTGTAGTCAGAGGTTGAGGGTAGCTTTAAAGTGCAGGGTGACTTAAATAAGTTGTTAGCTTGGGCTCAGAAGTGGCAGATGACTTTTAATCTTAATAAATGCAAAGTTATTAACATGGGGAGAGATAATAGGGAATTTAGCTATGAGATGGATGGGTATTGGCTTAATTCAGTTCAAGATGAGAAGGACTTAGGAGTAGTAGTAGATAGGTCACTGAAATTTTCAAAGCAGTGTATTGGGCAAAAAATAGAGCAAATAGGGTGCTAGGTTACATTAAAAGAAATGTTAGCTACAAGAGTAAGGAGGTCATCCTTAAACTATACAACACTTATGTCAGGCCACATTTAGAGTACTGTATACAGGCATGGTCACCACATTTTAGACATGATATAAACTTATTAGAGTCAGTACAAAGGTGGGCAACAAAAATAATACCATCCCTGAAGCACCTTGAATATGAAGATAGACTGAGGGTATTAAATATGTTTTCATTTGAAAGAAGGTGTGTGAGGGGAGATATGATTGAGCTTTTTAAAATCTTTTCTGGGATGGATAAATTGGATTTCAGCAAGTTATTTGAGTTAGAAGGTAGTAATAGAACTAGAGGCCACCACTTAAAGATTAAAAAAACAGAGGTGCAGACTGGATGTTAGAAAATATTTTTTCACTAACAGAGTTGTGGATTATTGGAATAGTTTGCCACCTGAGACTGTAGACAGCCCAAACTTGAATGTTTTCAAGCGCAGATTGGATGATTATATGGGAATGGAGAGTTAATTTCTTACTTTTTGGTATGTGGATATGTTTCTTGTCTCATTCCTGTGAATTCAGTTTCTTTTTATTGTATATTTTGGTGGACTTTGATTTTGTTTTTGACAGACTCCTATGGAGGCTTTAAATTATATATTGTAGATGCATGGTTGGACATTCCTTTATTGTTAAATTGTATATTGTAGATGCATGATCTGACAAAATCCTATGGATGCATTATGTGGGGGGGAATTGATGGATACGGATGACCTTTGATAGGCCCTTGGGGCTTTTGTCATCCATGAAATTATGTTGTTATGTTTGACTAAATCCAGTCAAGAACATATTCTGGTTCAAATATTAAGGATACTAACAAAGTTCAACTTCTTTTCTGAAGCCCTATGGAGAGGAGCCCCATAGGTGAAGATTGGTGTGGGTTTCTATTCTATTAACTATAACTATCACTTTCAATTATCTCAGGAACCAGATGTAACTCAAAATTAATAAATATCTTTAAACTTATTTATACAGGTATTCACCTTTAAAAGAGAAATCAATAAGATTTTACATATTAAAATAAATTAATAAGATAAAAAAAAGTAAAGAAAAGAGAGAATCATTAGCTCACCTAATTATAATATAAACTCATAATTATACCAATTATACAGTGCAGCAAATTGTGTATTGAACTCTCTTAGACCCATTATCATTAACATACCTCCAAAAAAACGCGAATTAATGAAGAACAATTAAAAAATGCTGGTCTGGTGGGAAGACATACTCCATCCAAGAAGAGTGAACCCCTCCATGAAAGGGACCCCCTCCCCCACCCCACCCCCAAACCACAAGTCAAATCGACTTATTCGGTGCGAGAAATCCTAAAAAGCGTAAATTTTGGTGCTACCCAAGAGCTAATATCAAGAAGATAACCCAAGAGATAGATAACCTAACTTTAAGCAACCAAGAGTGTTCAATAATATCCAATGTCAGAAGCAATGATGTTTTCTGTAAAAAATAACTATTTTGGAACAGAAAAAATAGTTGATGAATATACTCGTCAAAACAATAAAATCCAAGACTAAAAGGGGTATGGTTATAGGCATACTACCAAGAATAAATGCAAATAGAGAACAGTTGAGTCGAGCCATTGGTGTAAACGATCGTATAAACAGAATATGTTAACAAGAAAACGTCAAATTCGTTGACTTTTGGCACAAATTTATTCACACCGAAAAATACTTCAGCCATGATGGAGCACATTTTAGCCAAACAGGAAAAAAGGAATATGGGCAAATGCTCCATTTAAACGAGAGAACTTTTAGAACAAATAACTCGGGCAAATGACCTCAGTGTAGCATTAGAAGCAAACGGATAAGTACACTTAAAGCCATTCTATTCAACGCTAGGTCACTTCGGAACAAATTTACAGAGCTCAAAGCATTAGTAGTGTTAAAAAAGTACGATATAATAGGCATTTCCAAAACGTGGATCCATAGTCATACAAGGGATTATATTACCGAATTTCAACTGCAAGGTTTTAAGATGTTCCACAAAGATAGAATTGATAAGGAAGGGGGCGGTGTACTCCTATATATAACTGAGGACCTCCAGCCTACTGATTACAATATAGACTCAGAATTTGAACTTATAGTAATAAAATTGAATTTACATAAAAGTTTGCATATATATTTGGCGTATAGAAAACCACACCAATCAGCTTAGAAAGATATCCAATTCTATGATTTTTTGATGAGCGTGAGTAAAGACAAAATCTCACTCATTTTTGGTGACTTTAACTGCCCCAAAATAAATTGGTTGATGAACAAGTCAGATTCTGAAGGACAAAGAATATTAATTTTATAGATGACAACCTGCTAACCCAATGGGTCACAGAGCCAACACGAAGAAATAATATATTAGACTTGATATTAACTTCAGATGACAAACTAATCTCAAACGTAAGCGTAGGCGATCAAATTAGCAACAGCGACCACAACCTAATCGAATTTGAAGTTAATATACCTCACAAAAAAAGTGAGAGACTTGTTACAAATTTAGACTTCCAAAAAGCAAACTTCACAGAATTAAGAAAAAGTCTTAAGAAATCACAAAATAACTGGTAAAGACATAAATGAAGCCTGGAATGGTTTTAAAAACTATCTCTTGATGAAGCAATCCCAATTTATTCCTGTCGTTGTCAGAGTTAGCGGAAAAAACAAAAATCCTAAATGGTTAACAAATAAATCAAAAGGAATATTAAAAAAAGAAATGAGGCTTATAAGATTGCCAAATCAAACAACTTGGAATCAAATATAATCAAATATATAGAACTTAGAAGAAAAGTAAAAGCCAAAATTAATAGAGCAAAACGTAATGAGATGAGGGTAGCTCTTAACTGTAAAAATAATCCCAAAGAATTCTTTGCCTTAGTTAATAGTAGAAAACCAATAAAAAATAGTATTGGACCAATCAATGATCTACATAATAATCTACAATTCACAGATAAAGATATAGTGAAGGCACTAAATGAATATTTCGAAACAGTTTACACCAACGACGCCTCAAATCTAAATATGCTGAACATCAAGTACACAGGCAATAAACCACTAAAAATCTTTAAGTGCACGACCAATGATGTACTAAAATGAATAGACAAAATTAATAAATTCAAATCCCCAGGACCCGATAAGATAATGCCAAAAGTGATTAAAGAAGTAAAAGAAGCAGTTATGGAACAAATAACGTATATTTTTAACTTATCACTTGAAAGCAGTATAGTCCCCCAAGATTGGAAAGTAGCTAACGTGACGCCGATATTATATAAAGGACGAAAGGATCTGGCTTGCAATTATCGTCCTATAAGTCTGACATCAATAATTGGTAAGATGCTTGAAAGTATAATAGCAGAAAAAATAGTAAGCCATCTAGAAACAAAAAAGTTATTAAAAAATATACAACATGGACTTAGGAAAAATAGATCGTGTCTTACAAATTTATTAGAATTTTTCCATTATGTCAACACAGTTCCCGACAGGGAGAGGTCTGTTGACATTCTGTATTTGGATTTTCAGAAGGCCTTCGACAAGGTGCAACACAAGAGACTAATGGTCAAAATTAGAGCTCTAGGAATAGAAGGTAACTAGCAAAGTGGATTGAGAATTGGCTTAGTGATCGTAGGCAGAGTTGTGATAAATGGAGAAGAGTCAGCATGGATAACTGTCAGTAGTGGTGTTCCTCAAGGCTCTGTCCTCGGACCATTGCTTTTTATTATATATGTGAATGACATAGACTTGGGATTGATTTCAAAAATCTTGAAATTCGCTGACGATTGCAAATTAGCTAAAAATATAATTACTGAGCAAGATATAACAGACTTTCAAAAAGATATTGACCCTATAGCCGATTGGTCTGAAAAATGGAAACTTCCACTGAACATAGAAAAATGCAAACTAATGCATGTTGGTGTCAAAAATCCAAAAGCTGAATATAAACTCGTTAACAAAACAATAGTTGAAACAGAAAACCAAAAGGACCTAGGGATTTGTGTATCAAATAACCTCAAGTGCTTTCTTTTCTACTTCAGCACTCTGTTGAAGTAGAAAAGAAAGCACTAAATATACTGGGTTATATCAAGCGACAGATCAGTTATAAAAGCAAAATGGTGCTAATAAACCTGTATAATGCCCTAGTAAGACCACTACTGGAATATTGTGCACAAGTATGGTTGCCCTCCTACAGAAAAGATATTGAAAGATTAGAAAAAGTACAAGCTAAAGCTACAAAAATGATACCTTCATTAAGAAAATACAATTATGAAACTCGATGGAAAAATTAAACCTCTTCAAATTAGAAACAAGATGCATACGAGGTCAACTAATTGAAGTCTATAAAATCTTGAATGGAATAGAAAATGTGGACTATTCCATCTGGTTTGAGTACAATAAAAACATTACTCGTAATAACAGCAAAAAACTCGTTCCAAAAAAATACAAACTTGATGTATGTGGAAACTACTTCTCATATAAAATTGTTAATGTATGGAATCAGTTGTCAGAAGAGGTTGTGTCAAGTCCCACCGTTAACACATTTAAGAATAGATTGGACATATATTTGAGGCATATTAGGTGTTAACAATATTAAGTACTAACTATAAAAGTTATCGTAAAATTAGTAAAGTGTAGGTATTCACCTTTTCTATAAAAATTCCTGACTGTTAACTTTTATTCTACACATCAGGTATCTTTTCCAATTTTGAAACCTAAGAAATTTGGTTGGGAGAGGTGGGTGGGGGAGAGCCTCCAACTTTACTATACTGTCTCTAAAAAAAAAAAAGTACCTCCTCGGTATGGACAATATAGTCTTTTGAGGTACTACCAATAATTGTAAACTCATTGTACAATATACAATTTCCAACTAGAGAAAATATATGATAAACACAGAGTATAAATATTGATAGATAAAAATACAATGTACAATTTCTTTAAGTATAAAGTGAGAATACCAGCAAATACTTAATTTCCACTAGTCTGCACTTTCTAATAACTTTTCAATATCATGTTTTATAAGAATTGTTTGACTGATGATGTATAAAAATTCTTCAAGGTGGTTTTGACACCTTCATTCTCTCCCGGTCATTCTCTAAACTTCTAAAAAGATATTACTCTGATGGGGTTAAGTTGGTTGAGTATTGAGCAGGACTAATTAGTTCCCAATCAAAATTGTTAAGCTTTTCTATGGTATCTTTTGCTATATGAGGTTGTGCATTGTCTTGATGAAAGAACACTATTGATTAATGCTGGCCTTTTTTCTTGTTTGTGTTACACATAAATACTTCAACCCTATATAGTTATAGTCTGACTGGGTTAAGAAGGTAAAAATGGATTAGGTATGTTATAATTCATCCCACCAAACTCGCAGGAGAATATTCATTGGATTAAGCGCTCATTCAGTTGGATTATTTGATTTTCACGAATACTAATCCATTTTATAAACTGTTTATTATTTTATATAACCCATTTTTCATCTGCTGTAACAATCCTAATAAATGGTGTACTCCTTTAGTTGAGAAAGGAGAGATTCTTTGAGCCAAATATATCTCTGACAAGTCATGAGTAATCCATTTCCTCATTTGTGAAACCTTGCCTATATCATGGGGTCATCTGTAATGAGTTCATTACTCTTAAATTACTCTCAAGATAAAGTAAAATAGTTAAACTAAAATTATATTTCTTTTTTCCTACAGGACTAATAAGTGCCATATGATGGTAAAAAGGGCATAAAGCCTGACCCCTCCCCTCGCAATCAATCCATTTGACTATTTTGCCCTTGAGATAATGACCTCCTATTTTGATGAGCATGCCTGTGAACCCTTACAAAGTGGCCAAACTCCTAATCATTATTTACATTTTACAAGGCTTTTGCTTCATGGAGGATACTGGCAAGTAAGTTGGGGTTTTGATTGGTTAAAGATTCTTTCAGCTTATTTGCATATACTGAGATATACTTAATCAAAGGAAGAAGGCATTATACCTCTTTTCTTCCCAACATAACATAATTCAACAGATGATAAAAGCCACATGAGCCTATGAAAGGTCATCTGATTATATATATACGCCATATATGGCACCTAGAAAATTATGTTTACATTGCTCAAAAAAGCATCAACATCATGGCTTGTCAAAATCTATATCATGTAATAGAAATACGAGGAGCAGTCAATAAGTTTTGCAATTTGGATATGAGGAAAAGTGTTTTATTATTTTTCAATATAACTACCCTCGACTTCAATGCACTTTTGCCATTTGTCCCTGAGGCTTTGAATTCCCGACGACCAGAAATCTCCTGACTGCTGTTCAATCCACTCCTGGACGGTGAGCTGGACATCTTCATCACCCCCAAACCAGCGTCCATGCAGCGCAGCCTTGAGCTGGTGGAATAAAAAGTAGTCACTAGGGGCCAGATCTGGACTGTAGGGGGGATAGTTGAGCTCCTCAAATCCGCACTCACGCAGGGCAGCTTGGGCAACTCTGGCCTTGTGGACTTTGATGACGTTCAAGTCGATCATGGGGCGTGAGGTTTCTAGGGACTCGAAGGGCAGAGACCTTGGTCATGGCCAAATTGTCATGGATGATGTTGATAACACTTAACATAATTTCACGGATGACAAAAGCCATCACTTCCATGGGATATTCCAAGTTCTTGCTCAATTTCTTCGACCTTCACCCGTCGATTTTTGAGGATCATCCTCTCCACAGGGGCCACATTGTCCTCGTTGGTCATGTCTGACAGGTGTCCTGGATGGGGGTCATCTTCAAGGGACTCACGACCATGGCGGAACTCCCTATTCCAGCCAGCAATGATTGCATATGAAGGTGTGGTGTCGGTGTACACTGCAACCATGTGTTCATGGATCTCTTAAGCATTCTTGCCTTCCTTGGTCCAAAATTTGATCACTGCGTGGTGCTCAACCTTCTCCATTGTTGAAAAATTTGTGACTGACAATCTGCGATCAGCTACTGCTTCTTAAATAGACGAGGCAGGAGTGTGCGGCTGCAGCTCCGGACTTGTCATAACACTCCCACAAACAGCCATCCCCCTTCCTTGGTCCAGTAGCTATATGGGAGCAAACCTGTGCTCAGTGGCAAATACCAAACCTAGATCCTCCCCTGCACAAGCTTCTATCTCTGAGAAGGATGTTGCTGAGCCCGGTCAGGATTAGTGTTTGTAGATGTATGGAATGGCTTTTTTGGAGAATAAGGCATTCATTGTATGCATTGGATGGACTCCATCTAAGCCGGGCAGGGGTTGATGTGTTGTGGCAGGAGTTAGTGTCGTTATGTATTTACAGGTGGGAAACAATAGTTACTGATAATGGTCAGGTAAACACAAGAGCACAGGGTGGGGCAGGGAAAGGAAAGAGATGCAGAGGAGATAGAACTGAAGGTATACAGGATAAAAGAGTTGCTTCAGGGATGGAGGGCTGAGTTGTCTTTATACCAATGGAATGGCTTTTTGGAGAATAAGGCATTCATTGTATGCATTGGATGGACTCCATCTAAGCCTGGCAGGGGTGATGTGTTGTGGCAGGAGTTAGTGTTGTTATGTATTTACAGGTGGGAAACACTAGTTACTGATTATGGTCAGGAAAATACAAGAGCACAGGGTGGGGCAGGGAAAGGAAAAAGATGCAGAGGAGATACAGCTGAAGGTATACAGGATAAAAGAGGTGCTTAGATATGAAGGGGTTTTGAGAGAATCTGATGAGAAAATAGTAGAGGTTCTTAATGATAATTTTTTATTGAGTATTTACAGAAGAGAATCCATATAGATTAGTTTATGATAATTCTAGGTCAAGGAAAGTAGTGTTGAATACCATTAATATGAATACCATTAATACACAACCTATTGTTATTAAATAACAAAAAAAAAGGACAAAGGCTAAAAAAACTAACAACAAGAAAACAAAGCAAGAAAGAAGCATGCTCTGGCATCGAGGGTAGGCTCACCTCGCCATGGTGCAGGAACATTTGACCTAAAAAAAAAAGAAAAAAAAAAGTGGAGTGAAGGGGAGGAGGCCAGTCTCCTCAAAAAAGTCATATAGTCCACAAGTCTGTGTGCACAACCCCGTACAAGGGACAAGGGGTAGTGACCCTGCTTGTCCTGGTATCGAGACAGGTAATGTGCGCAGAGATCACCATGTGCATCCTGCATGTGTGTACAATTCAGAGAACACAGAAAGCAACCTGAAGCCGTTGCAGAATTGAGGGGTAGGTCCATGGGAACAGCTGCATAACTATGGCATGTAACTTTAAGTTCCCCTCAACAATCTTCCCATCTTCTTTGCCAATCAGACTGGAGAGCAGCCTCTGTTCTTGGCATGTAATCAGTGTGAGGAAGAGCAAAACACTGGAGAGCAGCCTCTATTCTTGGCATGTAATCAGTGTGAGGAAGAGCAAAACACTGGTCTGGTCACCCAGTCCTTGAGATTCTCTGGCACCCTCTTTGGTGTGCTCATTCCCCGTAATTCCTACATGTCTAGGAACCCCACAGAAGTTAATCTACACATCCGCCCGGCCTGCCAAAACCATAGCGTCACAGATATCACAAACCAGGGGATGAGATTACCTGTCCTGAGAGCAATAAAGGTGCTTTGTTAGTCGCTATAAATCACAATCCAGTTTCTGAACTGAGCATGTTAACATAACATAACATAATTTCACGGATGCCAAAAGCCACAAGGGCCTATCAAAGGTCATCCGCATCCGTCAAAACCCACCCACAAAAAGCACCATCGCCAGGGGAGGACAAAATCAAAGTCCCCCACAATATAATATAACAGATGACAAAAGCCACAAGGGCCCATCATAGGTCATCCGAGTCAAACGGCCTCTTTTTTAAGGCACCCAAACTCCCAAGAAAACTACATCCAGAGGATTGCATCCACAAACAAGGGTATCACCAATCAAGGCTTGTCAAGAACTAAATCATGCAGCTATAGATATATACAAACAATATTAATATATACAAAACTTAGGAACCATCACAACCTTCCCTCCCCATAAACTCATCCAACCTACTCTTAAATACATTTAAATTTGGACTACCTAATACCCTCCGCGGTAATTTGTTCCAGAAGTCTACCACTCTATTGGTGAAAAAATATTTTCTTAAATCCAACCTACACCCTTGCTTTTTAATTTTCAAGTGGTGACTTCTAATCTGATTTCCATCATCTAACTCAAAAAACTACCTAACATCCAATTTATCTATCCCAGAAAAAATTTTAAAGAGCTCAATCATATCCCCTCTCACACACCTCCTTTCGAACGAGAACATATTTAATACCCTCAGTCTATCTATATATTCAAGGTGCCTCAGGAAAGGAATAATCTTTGTTGCCCTCCGTTGCACTGACTCAAGAAGGTTAATATCGTGTCTAAAATGTGGGGACCATGCCTGTATACAGTACTCTAGATGTGGCATAACATAAGAGTTATAGAGTTTAAGAATAACCTCCTTACTTTTGTAACTGACATTTCTCTTAATGAAACCCAGCACTCTATTTGCCCTATTTCTTGCTTCAATACACTGCTTAGAAAACCTTAATGACTTATCTATTACTACTCCTAGATCTTTCTCATCCTCTACTGAGCTCAGCCAATGCCCATCCATTTCATAGGTAAATTCTCTATTATCTTTTCCCATGTTAATAACTTTGTACTTATCAAGGTTAAGAGTCATTTGCCACTTATGTGCCCAGGATAACAATTTATTTAAATCAATATCTTTAACTACAGCTGCTAATTTGGTATCATCCGCAAAAATTGACACTTTATTATTAACTGCCTCCCCAAGATCGTTTATATAGATGACAAATAATAATGGACCGAGAACTGATCCCTGAGGAACCCCACTGATAACATCCCTCCACTCTGACTTTACACCATTTAGCACTACCCTTTGCTTTCTGTCTTTCAGCCACTCAGCTATCCAATTTGAAACACCCCCACATATCCCAATCATTTTTAATTTATGAACTAGTCTCCTATGTGGTACTGTAGCGGGCCAAAAATATATCTCTAATCCCAATCGATCCAACCCGCTTCCTACACTGTCCGGATGTGAGAAATCGAGGAAGAATGAAACGGATTTTATATACAGTCCCTTTACTTACAAAAAAAAAACTACAATGATAATTACAGTAATTTATATTTACAAGGGAAGTGTGCACACTTCAAAATGAGGCCAAATTCCCCAATCCAAATAAGATACCAAAAGACAATTTTATAACAGGCGAATACAAAAAATTTACTTAAATATATCTACACAAAACATAAAAAAACGAACGAAAAGGGGCACGCGCTATCACTTGTGTGCTGGAGGTGGGTGGTAGTAGGCTAACATAAAAGGAGGCAGGATTGTCAGCCAATGCGGGTATGGTGGTCCAGGTGTCTAGCGAGGTATGAAAGCCCTCCGTCTCAGGGCTGGGCAGAGCACTCGTCTAGAGAACCCTTCTTGCCGTCCATCCAAGCTTCCACTCTCTGTAGAAGAGATATATCCTCCGTTTATGACCCATTTACTTATACATGGAAGGGAAACTAATAAGTGGGCATTACCCATGTAAATTTATCGACTAGCTTACCTCTAAATGTATATCCAAACAATCCTAACATCAACAATTCTCCAAATATTTAACTCTAAAAACTCAAAATATAATCCTTTGATAAAAGATTATTTTAAACAAAGTACAATCTGAGAAAGAAAAACTATTTTAATACATGAAATCAAATACATATATATACAAAGAGAAAATATAAAAAAAACCTCATTCCCACTCACACACACATTCTTACAGAGGGAGGGAGAGGGTACAGAGAAAAGGGGTGGGAGAATAGCCCCTTTTACACACACTCACGTTCGCTCCACCATGGTACCTTATCAAATGCTTTACTAAAATCTAAGGAAATTATATCTACATTCTCTCCCTTATCTACTCGATTTGTTGCAAACTCCAGAAAGTCTAGTAAATTAGTCAAACATGATCTACCTGATCTAAACCCATGCTGAGCATCGTTGATTAACCCCTCCCTCTCTAGATGTTGGCAAATCCCTTTTTTAACTATTTTCTCAAGAATTTTACAGACTACAGGAGTTAGGCTAACCGGTCTAAAGTTATTTGGATCCTCTTTACTACCCTTCTATAAAATGGGGACTACATTCGCTCTCTTCCAATCATCGGGTATTTCTCCATATTCCAGTGACCTAGTATATAACTTCTCCAGAGCTATTGAGATACTTTCTACACCTTCTTTAAGTATCCTAGAATGAATATTATCAGGGCCGGAGGCCTTGGTAGTATCTAACTCACCTATTAGTCCTTTTATCATCCTCCGATCCACACTAATGGTAGTAAACACCTCTTTCCCTGACCCATGAGTACTATACATAAGACTATTTAGTTTCTCCTTTGTAAATACTGATGCAAAATGACCATTTAGTACCTCAACTATTTCCTCATCAGTTTCTCTGACAACCCCTTCATATTTGATAGGTCCTATTTTAACTCTGCCAGACTTGTTATTAATTTTATAGTAACCAAAGAACTTTCTAGGATCTTTGTTGCTATCCTGAGCTAATTTAATTTGTGACACCCTTTTGTTCTTCCTTATAATCTTATTTAACTCATTCCTAGCCATTTTATAATCACTTAAATTTTGAATATTATTTTGTACCTGTAATTTTTTATATGCCCTTTTCTTCTCGCAAATTTTTCTAGCTATCTCCTGATTCCACCATAATGGTTTCCTACTTTTGTTCCTAATAGCCTTCATTGGGATACATTGCTCTTGGACTACATTTATTATATGCTTGAAAGTATCCCACATCCTATAAGCATTTTTACCTCTGAATTCTACATCCCAGTCTACAAAATTTAGCAAGCTTCGAAGTTTTACATAATCTCCCTTATGAAAATTTGGAACTTTTCCAGCATTCTCGGTTATTTTACCCTTCTCAATTCCCAAGTTAAAACGAACTATCTGATGGTCACTATTTCCCAATGCTTCCCCAACAGTCAATTCTTGAACTAAATGATCACTGTTAGAAAGTACTAAATCTAATATATTGTCCCCCCTCGTTGGCTCATTAACAAATTGATTCAAAAAGTTATCCTCAAAGTATTCTATGAACCTGCCACTTGTTCTATCCCTACCTATCATATTTTCCCAGTCCACAGAGTTTAAGTTGAAGTCCCCAATAATAACTGCATCTGTTTCACATCCCTTACTTATTTCCCTTATCATTAGTTCATCTATATCATCAGTCTGCCCAGGTGGCCTGTAAAAAGCTCCCAAATGCACCGTTCTATTTTTACTGAACCTAATATCTATCCAAAGTGACTCAACTCCATCCTGCTTTATTGAAGTATTTAAACTTGAAACAATGTTGTTTTTTATATAGATAATTATTCCTCCACCAATCCTACCTGTCCTTTGACTAATGTACATATTATAGCCCTGTAAATAAAATTCACTTAGTGTCACTAAATTCTATTTCATTAACCCATGATTCAGTAACACATAATATAAATAAATAGCTCATCCTTCTTGTTTCTAAGACTACAAGCATTTGTATTTGGGGCGTGAGGTTTCTAGGGACCCAATGGGCAGAGACCTTGGTCATGGCCAAATTGTCGTGGATGATGTTGATAACACTTCATGTGATATTCCAAATTTTCGCTCGATTTCTTTGACCTTCACCCATTGATTTTCGAGGATCACCCTCTCCACATGGGCCACATTGTCCTCATTGGTCACGTCTGATGGGTTTCCTGGACGAGAGTCATCTTCAAGGTTACTCACGACCATGGCAGAACTCCCTATTCCAGCGAGCAATGGTTGCATAGGAATGGGCGGTGTCGGTGTACACTGCAACCATGCGTTCATGGATCTCTTAAGCATTCTTGCCTTCCTTGGTCAAAAATTTGATCACTGCGTGGTGCTCAACCTTCTCCATTGTTGAAAAATTTGTGACCGGCGATCTGCGATCAGCTACTGCTTCTTAAATAAACGAGGCAGGAGCATGCAGCTGCAGGTTCTGACTTGTCATAACTTGTCCTAACACCCCCACAAACACAGTCATCCCCTCCTTCCTCTGTTTTGCCCTACTGATTCGCAAAACTTATTGACTGCCCCTCGTATATATATATATATATATATCCCATTTACACACACACATTCTTACAGAGGGAGGGAGAGGGTATTGGAAAAGGAGTGGGAGAATGGCCCTTCAAACACATTCATATTTGCTCCACCACAGCTCAGCCGTGAAGACACGCAGCGCCTGACAAAGACCTACTCTCTTCAAACATCAGGAACATGGCATGGAAATCGACCCTCTCTTGGGCCTTGGAGCCATCCATATATACTGGCACGGTTTCAACGTAACACAAAGTATGCTCCAAAAAGGCATAACGCAATATCCCTGGTATTTTATACGCTTTGGAAGCAGAGGTGCAGCAGCAAATAGTCAAAGGTGCTGGTACCCTCCAGGGTGGGGTCCTGGGTAGAAACAAGGACACCACCGGCTTTAGAGATATGCTGAGCTGTCAAGGGAGTTTCCTAGCCCTAGCCCTAAAACCTTTTGGATATGCTGGTGAGAGATGCCAGTCATACCCTAAACTCGAAAGGGTTTAGTGTAGGACTGGCATCTCTTGCCAGCATAGGCACCATCAAGATCCGCTGCAGATACATTGACAACTGTTGCCAAATGAGGGAGGCGCTGAACTTGTGCGTACAGTTGAACTATGCGCTGGGCACAGGGCAGAGTGAGTGGCATCTCCCATGCATCGACAAGTAGGCTCTCAATGGGAGATGTGCGGAAGTTACCAATCACCAGGTGAAGGCTGGTTTGGTGGATCCAGTCCACCTTCTGCAATCCAGGGTCGGCAGTAGATGCATAAAACTTGCATTCGTAGTAGAGTTTAGAACAAACAAAGGATTGAAAAAAGGGTAAATCAGTAGTCCTATCGGCGCTGAACATCATGGAACAAAGAATGTCCCCGGTATGGGTACAAGAGAACCTAATGCTGCGAATATGAGCCTCCCAGGTGAGGCCTTGGTCAAATACAAGACCAAGGAAATGGTGTGAGTCCTCCATTTCCAGGTGAACCCCATTTAGAAACAAGTCTGGGTCAGGGTGTAGCCTTGTATAGTGGCAGAAGTGCACCACCTTAGTCTTGCCAAGGAAAACTGTAGCCTGTGTGTTTCTGCATAGCGAGACAGTTCAATGCCTGTTGGTGTCAATGCTCCAGAGTTGGCATCTGGGCTACACCAAAAGAGATCATCTTCCCGCAGCACCGAGGTGATGCCATTGATGCTCAGGGCAAAGAGTGTCAGACTGGGGACATTTCCTTGCGGGACACCTTCATTGGGTAAGAGAGGGTCCCACCACCCATAGGCAGGTGTTTCCTTACCTCCATCGTATAAAGAGTCTACATGATAATGTATTACCATGCGGTATCATAGGCCTTCTCGAGATCACAAAACTCCATGGCATAGTGCTGTCTACGAAGAAAGACCTCGCAGACGGCATTTTCCAGTTAAAGCAGACCTTCCAACTGGCACATGCAGGAGGTTAGAGAGATTGGGTGAAAATCACCATGAATCTGGGAGGATACCCTCTACCCAGATCGTGTTGAACAAATCTAACAAAGTCCATGCCTCACTCAACCAGTATCGAAGCATGGTGTACGGGACATCGTCCTGACCAGGGGCAGTGTCCATGCATGAAGCAAGAGCGGAACGCAACTCACTCACAGTAAACCTGTTATTGAAGGGTTCTTTGCTTTTTTATATAAAATCCAGTTGGTGACCTGCGACATAAGGACGTGCATTAAATCCTAGTCCGGCAGCATCCTTGCTAGCTAATGCAGAGAAAGTAGTTGCGAAGGATTCCACTATAGATTCAGGATCTGAGATTGCGATCCCATTCTCTTGGAGAACAGGAGAGGGGGGGGGGGGTCCAGCGAGAACTTTTCCTGAATCCTTTTAATTTGCTTCCACACCTCTGCTAGATGGTGACTTCCTGTTAAGTGAAGACACATATGTCTGCCAAATAGAGGGGCGTGCATGCTTCGAAATATACCTAAACCTAGCCCTAGCTCGTCGAACTTCACTGACAGTGAACTCGTTCAAGTGGCACTTATAGCGCATGTAGGCATATCGTTTCTGTTTTAGGGCCATCGCACACTCTGCTGACCACCACAGGAGTGGTCGGTGTGAAAAAATGGCCAGACATTCTATACATTCTAGTAGGTTGCCAAAGAACTCAATGGCCTCATTTACTGCCCTAAACTCCTCGACTCATTTCCGGAAATGCAGACCACCTTGCCTGCACCACGGGGGTGAGCTCTCGGGAGGCAGCGGCCCAGAAAATATATGAATGGTAAAGTGTTTACTACCATGGAGGTCCTGGACCACCCCCCACCCAAAATCACGCTGTGCATCTAGAGTGCACAAAGATAGATCGAGGCAGGAAAATGAAGTGGTTCTTTAGGACACCCATCTCCAACTCATTGATCAGGTAGGCAATGCCTTGACCCATCAAATTAATTAAGTAGTCTCCTCAGAAGGAGTGTCTACCGTTCAGATCCCCGGGCAACAGAAAGGGCTTCAGCAACCATGCCACGGTGCAGCAGAAGTCCCCTGCTTCGAAGTTGGTTTATGGTGGAATGTACGCAGAAATACAGGTATACATCCTATTCAGTTGCAACTGCACAGCTACTGCCTGGAAGGAGGTATCTAAAGAAAATAGAAGAACGGAAACATCACACTGTGTGTAAATCATGCATCCTCCTGCCCAGTCCCCATCCTGTGGTGGTGTGGTTGTAAAACCCTTATAACCTGTGAGGGTGGGCAGGGGGCCTGTGCCCAGCATGGTCTCCTGCAAAAAGATAGCTAACAGGGAACAGGAAGAGAGAAGACTCTGCAGCTCCTCCCAGTTAGGCCAGAGTCTGTTGGCCGGACATTACACTGTCACCTTTGAGGGCTTATCAGGGAAGGTTGGGCTCATCATGCAAGTCTTTTCCTCCCTCTGCCTTGAAACAGGCAGGTGGGGAGGCTTCTGAGGCGAGGTTCCCTCATTGGAGAATTCACCGTCTTCAAGCCACCCAGCCTACCACTGGGTGCTGTCCTCTTTCCGGGGCAGCTTTAGGAGCCTTGGAAGATGTGCTTATGACTAGCTTCAGGGGTTTTTACCTCCTGTGAGTCCTATGACTCGGTGGAAGCATAGGGCCATTTCGCCTTACGGGAAACTGCCACGCTGGGGAAGAAGGGGGAACCAGTTTTAGCCGGGTGCTCTACCAGGGGAGCACCCGGAGTGAGTAGAACTCACAAATGGGTTCCGAATGGGTGCAGAAACGACCGTGCTGTTAGGCCTGGAGGGGCCAGGAGCAGAGGGTGTCTTTAACAATGAGGCATAAGATGTCACAGGCATAGCCGGGCGCTCCACAACCAAGCCTCCCGAAATAACAGACAATCCTGGGCCTGAACGGCCAGGATTTCCTTCTCAAGGAGATATGCACCACATTGCTTTGAAGAAGCAGGGTGCAGCTCTCTGCAATTGACACACTTGGCCACATCCAATGTGGACTTATTGTGTGAGCCTTGGAGCAACTTACACAGGCTTCTGGTAACCCCTGACTTTGCGTGTCTACAGGAGCGATTAGTATTGCCAAATCCATGACAGTAGTAGCACCTCCTCCGCAGTGGCACGAATGCCTTCACATGGGAGCTATACCAACTGGCATGCACTGAATCAGGGAGCTTGTCACAGTCAAACATGACGAAGAGTAGGGGTGGATCTCGAGGCCTGTTCCTATTTTCTCATCACACGTTCGACTTTGACTGCTGCATGGTAGGCCAGCTCTAAGGTGATGTCATCTATAGAGTAGTCCACAAGTTCCCTCACATAAACTACTGCTTTAATGAAGTTTATTGTAGAGTGCGCCGTCTTACTCATCAAGTCTCCCAAGGGCACTAATCATGGCCACCTCAAATGGATTTGATGCATCCACCAGAAGGCTACCGTCCGAGAAAGGGGTCACCTTTGGCTCTTTACCACTCACTCGAGCTAAAGCCTTCCTCTGAAGGATCATGTTGTCCTTAGCCAACATGCTGCCATTAGTGGAGCGAATAATGAGGAAGTTAAACCTGTGGGCACAAAAAAACAAGGTAACCTCTGAATGACGGGCCTCTGGCATAATCGAGGCTCCGCTCCGCGCAGTTCTGGTCTTAGTCTGGGACTCCCCACCTGGAGAAGCAACGGGGCCGGATGTGCCAATCTTGGCTTGGTTGCATACTGAAACAACAGCAGCCCCATCCGTTCCCATGGAGGGAGAGGAGGTTCCCCCCCTCCTCCCTGAGTTTTTTTTTCTTTTAAGGAGAGGAGGGCGGGGAATGAACCTGCATCTCTCCTCTGCCAGCAGGAACCTACCAGGCCAGATGGACCATCCTCAGCAAGATCTTTCTCAGAAATGGAGAAGGTCTTGGCTTTCACAGGGGCACCAGCCGTGGGAGGAGATTCCTCCTCTTGTGAGGCCTCAGGGACCCGATCCATCTGAGGAGGAGCTTACATTGCTGGGCTTTGACCCCATGGAAGATCCTACCATCTGGTAGGAACTATGTTTATCAAAGGGGCGGGTGGCACTCCATGTGTCATCCTCCCCCTATGACATCACAGGTCGCCTTTGAGGTACCTTTTATTCTGTCATTGGCCAGTGAACTGGCATCCATCGGGGAAGATAGGGGTGGGGGCATGTATACTGACCCCCTGAAAGCTGTTCATCCACACACGCTGGACATTAGGGTACACAGACCGGCGGGCCCTGCCATCCCTTGCCCCCTTAAGGAGGTTAGCCCTATTGAACTGGTTGCACCGGGAGCAGTCAATTTGGGGCCGTCTGTGTTCTTTCTTTGCAGTCCCCTTGGAAAGTAAAGAGGGGACTGCCACAGGAGAAAGTGACAGAAAAGTGGGTGAGGGGGAGTCCCCTGCACCCATAGGCAAAGGAGAGGAGTAAGCCTCCTCTCCAGTAGAGAGTTTGGAGGGTCCCCTACCAAAGTACAGGTGGGCGCTCCATTCTTTCATTTGAGCTGCCCAAATGCAGCTCCGTTGTAATGGCGAGAGGAAGGTAGAGGGGAGGTATTTTTTTAATAAATTATTCATTGGGCAAACGCTCTTCACCCCATGACGTAACTCACTCTGCGAGGGATGAACACAGGGCTGGCAAAACCAGCTGCCACCATTTGAGCCCACTCCCACTTAGTGAAGAAGGTGTGGGTGGGAATGAAGCAAGTTGTTAAGAACCCACCACCCCAAGTCAGAGCTCAAGGGTGAGGGAATTTTGTCCCCCCCACTCCCCTCCCACCTGATCCAGGATAGTTGGGTGAGAGGAAGCGGGTCAGAGAAAGTTGTGGGTGAGGTTGTATGGAAAGTGAGGGAATAGGGTAAAATCACAGGCTGTCAGAAAGAAGAAGAGGCGAAGCTGGGGTGCTGAGTCCTGTCAGCTTGGCAGCCAGGAAAGCAAATCATTGTGCCCCTCAAAGAGTGTGAATAGGGAAATAATTAAAGGGCTCATATTGGAGTTAAATACTATTAGGACATCTGGCCCAGGCAACATTCATTCTAGATTACTCGCATAAAGTGTAGATAGTATTGCCTTAGCTATTGAGAATATATATATATATATATATATATATATATATATATATATATATATATATATATATATATATATATATATATATATATATATATATATATATATATATATATATATATATACACACACTAATGATTGGAAATTAGTGAATGTAGTGCTCATTTTTAAGAAGGGAAGTAAAGAGAACCCAAATAACTTTAAACTGGTAAGCTTAACTTCTATAGTTTGTAACATTCTTGAAGATAATTAAGAAGGGAATTTCTGACCATCTAGAGAGTTGTAGTTTAATAAATGATGCTCAACATGGGTTTAGAAGAAGTAGATTGTGTTTATCAAATTTACTGGATTTTATGGATTATGTAAGTAAACAGTTAAATAAGGGAGAGAATGTTGATGTAATTTACTTAGATTTTAGCAAAGCTTTTGATAAGGTTCGATATAGGAGACTAGTTAAAAAATTAAAAATGTATGGGATATGTGGTAAAGTTGTGAATTGGATAGCTGAATGGCTGAAAGTTTATATAAATGATCTTGGGGAGGGTATAAATAGCAAAGTGTCAATTTTTGTTGATGGCACTAAATTGGCAGCTGTAATTAAAGAAGTTGAGGGTAGCTTTAAAGTGCAGAGTGACTTAAATAAGTTATTAGCCTGGGCTCAGAAGTGGCAGATGACTTTTAACCTTAAAAAATGCAAAATTATTAACTATTAGCTATGAAATGGAGGGGCATTGGCTGAATTCAGTTGAGGATGAGAAGGACTTAGGCGTAGTAGTAGATAGGTCACTGAAGTTTTTGAAAGTGTATTGAGGCTTAAATAGAGCAAATAAGGTGCTAGGATACATTAAGAGGAATGTTAGCGACAAGAGTAAAGAGTTTATCCTTGTAAACTTAGGAGGCACTAATGCATGAGCAGCATATACACACTATAATCTGCTGCACTCACCTCCAATACAAAACTCCAGCATCATCAGGCTAACCCATATATATATGTTGCTATCAGTCAACTGGCTGCAGCCGGCTAAGGAAATTGATTATGTCACATACACAATGGCGTGGCAGACCGCTGTGTTCACATGAACAAAGTGGCATGTTAATGCCTCTTGTCTTCTCTTCTTTTAAGTTAGCCCAAACATTCAATTTTCAATTACATAACTTGTGTATGTATACAAGGTTCAAGAAACAAACAAAGTACCGCATCAAAATACAATTTGTGTATTCATGGATATCCATTTGACTCGCACAAATAAATTAAAAGTCCTTAAGAATTAGTTCATGCTGATAGCACATTGCAGCTACTCTGTTGATGCTCCTCTTTTTGTGAGGCAGTCAGCGAGTTGGTGAGATGCATCAACCCAGGAAACCTTGCTTATTTCCTTTCTATACAACATATCATGGAGGACAGTGACATCTATTCATAATCTCCTGTCCACAATGCAATGAATTTGGACCTGTGAGTTAGTTATTTCACAAATAATGGATGCAAGATAAACTGCAGCCTCTGCACACTTGAGTAAGTCCACTGACAAAGTGGACTTTACCACTCTCCTTATCTTCCTTGTTTGCCAGTAGACTGGGCAATGCCGGCCTTTCACATCAGTAAGAAATATAATGAAGGCTCCCTGTACGCAACTGTCAGCACGTTGGTGACTAATAGGCACTGGAGATAAGGTTGAAGTATACTGAATTTGATCAAAAACTATGCCATCACAATTTGATACGATTTTAAGGCCAACATATTTAAACAAGGTATATGCTAAATTTGCAATCAAAATTTCATCTTCAATATGTCAATGACACGGTTCTGAAATGCTTTTGTTCTGGCCCAAAGAAAATCATTAATATAAACACACATGATCCCTTCGAGCTGATTGCCAAGGTACCAGTAGAACAAAGAATTATCTAGTGAACACATCATAGCAGATAAGGATAGAAGTTCGTCTCTTACTCACATGTACTGAGCTCGGGCAGCATTACATAAACCATATACAGTCTTTTTTAATTTCCACAGCTTTCCTTTGAAAAATTCAGGAGGCGGCTTCAAGTAGACATCATGCTCTTATGTTATTACCTTGCAGATAGGCTGCCTTGACACAACAGACAGAACAAATCAGACAGACACCTTAGAACATGTTTGGGAATCTTTCTGTAGTCCAACTGAATCTTGCTCAAATCCCCGAGCTACCAATTTTGCCTTCATTATGATTTTGTTACTTTTCCCCTTCTTGGTGATCACCCATTTAGTAGAAATGAAATCCTGGCCAACATCTTCTACTTCTTTGTAAATGTCATTATGATTCCAGTTCTCTATCTCGCCTTGTTTTGCTGCTGTAACCTCATCGTTGGTGAACATGATAGGCACCTCTATGTCATCTTCAACTATTGAACACATTTGCTCAGTTTGTCAAAATCCAACCAGTCTACACCACCATCAGAATCACGCATAATGTTGTAACAGCTCTTAAATGTACCATTAGCTTTGCAGCTCTGCTAAGTATTTTGCCAGAAATATATTTACCTGTTTCAGAGTTGATTTCCTGAAAATGCTGTCCAACTGTATACTTAGTACCTCTCTTGATTCTCCAATTGGACTCAAATTTAAGAAATTCCTGTCACGTCAAATGCAAGGAATTCAAGTTTTCTCTCATAATGCTAGAGGAGTTTACATCTTTCCCTGCTGGAAGACTACTTTGAGAGATATCAGGAATGGCTGGGTTGAAACCAAAGACCAGCTGGTTCGGGAAAACCCCCCGACTTATCAAGTGCATTTCTTTCTGAAACTGCCCAAGGAAGCGCAATCTCCAAATCATATCCATGGTCTGCAAGAATCTTGCTAACCAGGTCTCCGAACACAGCGTTCAATCTTTCCTCAACTCCATTACTCCAAGATGATTCCGCTGCTGTTATCATCACTTTCATATTGAATGCCTCTCCAAGCTCTCTCATCTCAGCATTGTTAAATTCACAACCATTATCAGTCAAAACCTTTTTCTGCACTCAAAAAACAGAAATCCAATTTTTAAAAAAGCCTTGATAATAGTCGGGGCCAGCTTATTATTTATGACAGAGGCAGAACAAAATCGTGTAGCTGCATAAACAATGACAAGAAAATAAGCTTTTCCCCAAACCTTAAGATCCATCATCACTGCTCCATTAAATTTAATCGACAATGGAAGACAAACAATGGGTTTGGGATGTAGCTTCTTAAATCTAATACAGATATCAGACTTCTCAGTTACAGACTTGATTTCTTTTTCATGCTCATCATTCTGTATATTTGCATGATGCAGCAAGTTAATTCACTTCTCAGAGCTCAGATGGCCAAACTGTCAATGTAACTTACTTGCCATTTTTTTGCATCTCAACGGCTGGAGGTGAGCATCGCCAGATCACCAGAACCGACATCTAGTCATCTAGAAAGTGGCAACATGTAATGACCAGAAGCAGCATGCAGCAGCTGCACATGCCTCTTTCCAACTAACAAGCTGTCATCTTCAAAGTTCAAAATCATGTTTGTTTTCTTCATAGAAGTTTTACTTAGTAACAATGGTTATTACAATTAACTACATCCGTAGTAATTTCAAATTTCAAGCCACCAATGTAGCACAGTAAGGTAAACTTTTTCAAAGACTTCACAGGTGTACCATCACCAAAAGTAAACATTAGTTCAGTAACACCTTCCTTCACTAAACTCTATTCATAATCACTTAGCGTTTCCAAATAATCAGTAAGCCACTTATCGCCACATACTGTTGTGGAGCACCCAGTGTCCAATACTGCACAACCTTTTGCATCATCAACTAACATTTGTAATTTTTTTTTGCTGTTTCATCTTTTGTAAATCCCATGAATAGTGACAACTTATACAGATTGTGAAATGCAGTAACCTGCTGATTCACATGAACAAAGTGGCATGTTCACAAACCTTAAATTCTATAACTCGTATGTCATGGCCACATTTAGAGTACTGTATACAAACATGGTCACCACATTTTAGACATGCTATCAACCTGCTAGTCATTACAAAGGAGGTCAACAAAAATAATACCTTTCCTGAAGCACCTTGAATATGAAAATATACTGAGGGGATTAAATATGTTCTCATTTGAAAGATGTGTGGGGGGAGATATTAAGCTTTTTAAAATCTATTCTTGGATGGATAAGTTGCATTTTAGCAAGTTATTTGAGTTGGAATGTAGTAATAGGACAAGGGGTCACCACTTAAAAATTAAAAAACAGAGGTGCAGGTTGGATGTTAGACTGGAATAGTTTACCACCTGGGACAGTAGACAGTCCAAACTTGAATGTTTTCAAACGCAGATTAGATGATTATATGGGGAGGGAGAGTTAACATCTTCAGGAAGTGGTGGGTTATTCTAGACTCATTCCTGTGGATGCAGTTTTTTTTTATTATATATTATGGGTGATTATGGATTTTGATGAGCCTTGATGGTGATGCATTCCTGTAGATGCATGATCTGACACAATCCTATGGATGCATTTTGTGAGTAGGTTTTGATAGATGTGGATGACCTTTGATAGGCCCTTTTGGTTTTTCTCATCCGTGAAATTATTTTATGTCCATCCAGCATAGGGTCTCCTTCCAGCAGTGGAGAGAAGTGGGCTCATTCCCCACCCTCCTCTCCCCAAAAGAGAGAGGACAGAAAAAAAAGACCAAGAGGATTAAGGGTTGCTCTCCCTCTGCAGGGATCTCAGGGATGGATAGATCCACTATCATTCAAGCAACCAGACCAAAATCAGTACATCTGGCCCTGCAGCACCTGATACCAGAATGACTGGGGTGCAGTCCCTTCCACTTATCCTTGCTTTTACTTGAAGCAGGTTGATGCAACCCTGATTTGTAGAATTTTTTCATTTTAGGAGGAGGTAGAGGCCTCCACTGTATATTGTTATTTGGTGATAGTTTTCATGCCCAGGAACCAGTGCCCCCCTCTCTGCACACTTTTTGTTTTTGTTTATCTTAAGTTAGTTGTATCTTTTATACGCTGTTATGTTCTGTTTTTAATATATATATATAGTTTATCCCCTCTGATTATGTAATAATTGTGCAATGGAATGCACCATCTTGTTATTGATGAAACTGTTTTTGCACAGTTTATGTGTCATGTTTTAGCTGTCTTACCAGATCTGAAATGCATGTGAGACACTATAGTTTAAACTATTTTCAGGATATAAATGCAGAATTTTCCCAACTCTTTGGTTTTTGTGAAAAACCACCACCAGCTGCATCATTAAAATTTGTTGAAGATCTTGGCAAATTTTCTATTCAAGCAAAAGGTGAGTGAGCTTTATATATTAACCATCCTGTCATTAGCCCTGTGTGTTCCTGGATTTACCCTCCTGGCTGCTGTGCTGACGGGACTCAGCACCCTGTCTGACCCCAGCTTAGCCTCTTCTTCCTTCAGAACACTTGTGTTTTCCCCCTGTTTCCTCGCTTTTCATACAACCTCTCCCACAACTTTCTCTGATCAGCCTCTAATTTCACAGGGTAGATGCTGACCTTCATAGCCAACCATCCCAGATCGGGGCTGAGGGGGGAGGGTACAATGATCCCTCACCCCTGAGCTCCATTTTGGGATGGTAGGTATTTTAATAACCTGCTTTATCCCCACCCACATCTTCCTCATCTCCTCTTCCTTTCTATTTTCAAACACTATCTATTTTACACCGTGTCCAAGTTGGAGTTGCCATGCTGAGGGACTGCCAGGCCACCGGGGGGTGGGGGGTGGGGGTTCCTAAATGGTGGCACCTGGCTCTGCCAGGCCTGTACTCACCCTTTGCAGAGCAGGCCACTGCGGGGGTGAGATTAGTGTTTGCTTCCCATAAAAAAAAGGGTCACCATGCCCAATGATGATAACATATAAAAAAACAAAATCTCCCCATTTTCCCTTTAAGAATGACGGAGCCGCCCTCAGGCAGCTCCACAGAAAAATGGAGGCCCCCCTCCCCTGTGGTTTTCTAGGGGACCCTCTATAACTCTTCAACCAGAAAGGAGGCTCACTCCTCTCCAGTGCCTACGGGTGCAGGGGGCTCCCCCTCACCCCCTTCCTTGGAGTCACCATGTGACTCCAGCTCAAATCTGGCAGTCCTGCCTTTGCTTTCACAAGGGACTGCCAGGAAAACCAGCAGGCAGCCCATACTTGGCTGCTTCCTGTTGAAGCGGCTCGGTAGGGCAAACCCCCGTAGGGGGGAGAGGGAAGAAAGGACCCATCGGCCGCTCCATCTAAAGACCTGCTGGCCTGAATATTGAATCTAGCCGGAGTGAAGGCCTATGTGGAACCCCAAAGAACATGAATAAGACTGACATGTCCTGGTGAGGGGGGGGGGGCTAGCCCTGGCGCTCCTCTAGTAAAGCTGGTGGCTATCCCCCCCTTCCCCCAGCATCACCGTTTCCTGTAAAGCAAAACGGCCACGCACCTGCACTGAGTCGTTAGACTCACAGGAGGCAGGGCCCCTGAAGTTGATCGCCAGGCCATATTTGGTGGTTTCTAAAGATGCCCCCTGAAAAGAGGGCCCTTCGCCTCCAAAGTGCAATGCCTGCCTAAGGTTTCGAGGCGGAGGGGGGAAAAGACTTGCATGGCGATCTCAACGTCCCCCAATTAGTCATCAAATGCGACAGCGCCTTCAGCACATTGTCCGACCAACAGCGCCCAGGGTTTTGCCTCCAGGAAGCGTAAGGCTATTCCCATGAGGGTCTTCTGTTCGAAGAGGGGCCCCACATCTCCCCTGAGCTAGGTCTGGAGGGCATATTCCTTTAATGGAATTGCCGTGGACTCCGGGCCAATTGGGAGGTGTTGTGGAGGCTCGTCTCCTCCCATTCCCTGTTAGCTATTTTTCTTCAGGAGACCATGTAAGGCACGTGATCCCAGGGTATAAAGGTTTTGCGACTCCACCACCACGGGATGGGGGCTGGGCTGGGGGATGCGCGGTTTACACCCTGCATGATGTCTCCATTCTTCTTTTCACTTTAGATACCTACTTTCAGGCAGTGGCTGTGCAGCTCCACCTGGATAGGAGGTATACTGTTATTTCTGCGTACATTCCACCATCAGCTGACTTCGATGCAGGGGACTTCCGCCACGTCGTGGCACGGTTGCCGAGGCCCTTTCTCTTGCTCGGAGATTAAGCTGTAGACACCCCCCTCTGGGGAGACTACTCAATAAATCCCAGGGGACAAGTCCTTGCCGATCTGATCAAAGAACTTGAGATAGGTGTCCTAAATGTGGATGAATTTATGCATCACTGCCCGAGAACCGCTTCATTTTCTTGCCTTGATCTATCTATCTCTGTGCTCTCTGGATGCACAGCCTGATTTTGATTTGGGGGGTTGTCGATGAGCTCCATGGTTCTTGGCCGGCATACGCGTCTTTACTTAACAGGAAGACCCCTCTAGCAGAGGTGTGGAGGCGAGTCAAAAGGATTCGGGGCAAGTTCTTGCAGGACCCCCTTCCTGTTCTCCAGTAGAATGGGACCGCAATCTCGGACCCCGCGTCCGTAGCGGAATCCTTCGCGACTGCTTTCTCCGCATTTTCTAGTCAGGATGCTCTCCGCCAGCCGCCAGCTGCACTTTACCTCAAGAGGCGGAGAACCCTTAAACGACAGGTTTACTCTGAGTTGTGTTAGGCTCTTGCTTCGTGTGCAGACACCGCCCATGGTCCAGACGATATCCCGTACGCCATGCTTCGACACCTGGGTGAGCAAGGCATGGCCTTTCTCTTAGATTTGTTCAACAGGATCTTGGTAGAGGTTCTCCCAGATTCCTGGCAAATCGCTACTGTGCTAGCTTTTCTCAAACCGAGGAGAGATCATTCTACCCCGGCTGGTTTCCGCCCAATTTCTCTAACATCCTGCATGTGCAAGTTGATGGAGAAATTGGTAAATGTTGGATTAGCCTTTATTCTGGACAGTGGAGGCCATTTGTGTTCTACACAGTGTAGCTTCCGAAAGTTCCATTCCATGTCAGATGCTCTGCTTTGACTGGAAAATGCTGTTTGCGAGGCCTTCCTTTGTAAACAGCACTTCACCACGCTGTTTTTCGATTTGGAGAAGGCTAATGATACCGCATGGTGATACAGTATCATGAGGATGCCTCCCGGTCTTTATATCTGAATTTCTGCGAGATTGCCGATTCCGCAGACGGGTTGGGGAGCCCGCTCCCACCCAATGGAGCAGGAAGAGGGTGTGATATTTTTAATTCAGGTATCTGGAAGGTGGGGATTCAAGAGCACATTTTGTTGTTGAATACAGCCAAAGAGGAAAGGAAAAGTTGCTCTCTTTAGTTATCTCAGAGCTAAATTGAGAAACTGTGACATAGACAGCTGAACCAAGAGACAATACTCAGTCTGATGAGGTGAGAAAATAATGCCTGATGAATAAGTATTAAAGTATACTGATATGAAACTGTAGCTAAGAATATAACCCAAGATAGCAGCAAGCTAGGTATTAACTTATGCAATTCGAATGACATGGAGTCAAAAGGCAGAAGAGCATAAGCTGTTAGGTAATATATAAATTGCTGTTAATTCATTCAGTTTTTTTGTTTGATACAGGAAGCTAGTTTTATAATTTTAATCATACATTTTTACTTTTTCAGGAATGTACAGCATCTTCCATGTCATGCTCATGGGATTTTGTTCTCAAGGATGACTCAGTGACTCATGAGAAGGTCAGGGTTCTGTCCTAATGTGACTGAGGCAGCAACGACTGAGCTCAACAAATACCTGAAAATGAAGCGTATCTACATAAGCGATGATCTGCTCACATTCTGGGCAGCGTACAACAGTGAACTTCCAAGGCTGTCATCTTTGGCAAGAACTTATCTGGGATCACTACCCAGATCAACAAATAGCAAAAGAGAGTTTAAAGTTGGAAAAACACTTCAGAAGGATCGTGTCAAATTACTGCTAAAGAATGTTGAAACACTGCTGTTTCTGAAGTATAACTTGGGAGCCTTTGCCTATGAAACTTCATTGCAAAGTGTTCCTGAAGGGTTCATTGCACCAAACTCTAAAGAATATGATGTCGATATAGACACAGACATTGATACTGATTATTCAGAGGATGTGTAATGTTCACTCCTCATTAAGTAATTTTTTTATTTCAAAGGAATTGATAAAAGGAAATAGTAAATATTTATTATTACAGTATATGAGTGCTTACAACGTTGAAAATAAAACTATTGTTTCAATAAATGATTTTTTAATTTCCACAAATGATTAAGGTATAAAAATACAAACCATGGCTCCAACCCCAGTTTTGACACAATGGATGGCCAGGGCCCTGGTGGGTCTATAGTGATTTGCCCCTCTGACCTGTGATTTATCAATTAGTAGAAAGCAGTTGAAGAGGTAAAAACCAGGTTCTATTCAAAAGATACTAGTTTCTTAACAAATGTGTAGGAAAGATAGAAATATAGCTTGGACGGGTGTTTTCAGTTTTATTTTTCTTAGGGAGAAAAATAAACTTTATTTTCCAGGAAGCTTTTATTCAATTTATCACCTCTAACTTATCATATGCAAGTCCCAGCAAGAGGATGCCCCATATAAAACTTTGCAGCTGCTGCCTAGAGCAGCAACGCTCCTTTCTGGCTACGATACCCACAGTGGTCTCAAACTAGATTGAGACTACCTAAACTTTATTCCTTCTAGATCTTTTCAAATTTTTTTTTGCCCTCTTCTTTTCAAGCCTTGCTGCTGCTGGCATCTAGACGATTGTATTTCCTCTAATTCCAGCAGGAGGATCTGCAGCTATATATCTCTGACAAATTTTATGCCAAATACACTGTCATTGGTACATACTGTGCTTTAAGTTCAATTAAAAAAAATCCTGGAAACTAAATTTATCTCTATCATATGAAGTTTAATTTTTAGCAGTTTTGTCATTTGGCTGTCTTAGCATTGCTTTAATTGTGTTCATGTATTCTATAAAATTGCATCTATATCATGTATGCAAAATATTCTTGCCATTCCCTTAAAAGGGTTTTCAGACCTCACAATTCATTGTTTAGTTGAAAGAGAGAAACCTTGAAAAGAGTTGCGTACTGAAAAATGTTTTCTGTCTTAATTTCTTTAAGTCATTGCTTATACATTTTCAGATGGACAGTGCTATGTTTGCCTGAAGGATTGGAAGGCAAGTGTTGGTGAGACAGCCCTAAAATTACCTTGTCTCCATGAGTTTCATTCTTGTTGTATTCTTCCCTGGCTAAGTAAGGTAAAGCATATTCCCATTGAAGTAATATCTTTGGAGTTTAAAGGTTTCATACAGTAATATAATTAAATTATTGATTTTTTTATAGACCAATTCTTGTCCAGTTTGTCGTTATGAACTTCCAACAGATGATGAAGACTATGAAGAATATTGTCGACAGAAGGTTAGTAATTATATGATTGCTTCTGGTTTTTATTTTAACTTAAAGATAAATGGATAAATATGTTAGTCACTAACTATAATTTAAGAAAGGGATTTCTTTTAGTATTTGAATAATAATTTCATCTTAGTTTGGTTATGACTTATGTTTTTTTATCAAAGTTATTTCTAATAATCCTTTTATAATATAAAAAAAAAAAAAATATTGAAGTTCAGAAATAAATATAAGTATAAGAATATTGTTGACAGAAGGTTAGTAATTATATGATTGCTTCTGGTTTTTATTTTAACTTAAAGATAAATGGATAAATATGTTAGTCACTAACTATAATTTAAGAAAGGGATTTCTTTTAGTATTTGAATAATAATTTCATCTTAGTTTGGTTATGACTTATGTTTTTTTTATCAAAGTTATTTCTAATAATCCTTTTATAATATAAAAAAACAAAAAAATATTGAAGTTCAGAAATAAATATAAGTATCGAAATTTTGTGAATTTTTTAAAAGCCAAAGAATTACAAATGGTGAAGTTCAGAAAATTTATTTTTATATATCTTGTACTTCTATAACTCTATATTTTAGCAACGTGATATTTTGAAAGGGGGGAAATTTAGTTTAAGAGTTCCTTTTTTAAAATTATTATAATTAGCGAAGTTCAAAAAATGTATACAAATTTAAACATGGCTGCTTTTTTTTAGATTTTAAATTTTAATCTTAGTAGCGAAGCACAAGCTCCCCCCTGTAGATGGGAGTGGCAAAGCCATTGCCTGGATTTTCTATATCTTAACCACATTGACCCATTTCTAGATGTTAGCATGTCTATTTGCCATATGATAGAGAAAAAGAATAAGATGGCTCAGTGTCAGCAAATTCTCCCAACTAATCCAAGCTGATTGGATGCACTCTGAGGATTATAATGATTGGATGCAATCTGATGATTATAATGATTGGATGCATTCTGAGGATTATAATGATGATTGGATGCACTCTGAGGATTATAATGATGATTGGATGCACTCTGAGGATTATAATGATGATTGGATGCACTCTGAGGATTATAATGATGATTGGATGCACTCTTGGGTACACTTGTTACTTGGAGGAGCTGCACATCCTCCTGACCTGACTGCAAATTAGCGAAGCCCTGTCACTGGGTTGACTTGAACTGATTGGACCTTGAAAAGTTATTGGTGCTCTTCCCCCTCGCTCCCCCTCAGCACTACTTTACCATTTTATTATTGGTTATTATTATTATTATTATTGCTATCATTCTTATTATTTCATTGGTACCTTGATTTACTAGTGAACCAACTTACGAGTTTTCTGAGATACGAGCTGTTGCCTGGTTGATTTTCTACTCTGTGGTACAGTCCAAGATTTGAGATATGAGTTAGAAGTAAGTGACTGAACTTCACACCACATACACTGCCACTAGGTAGCGCAGCGAGCCTGCCATCACATTCGCCCAGCCTCGTACAGTTCAGGTGGTTACCTTGCTGTGCAAGCAGCTCTCTCGTATCAGTGTTGCTTTTTCCATCCTGTTTTGTGCTTTTTGTGTATTTTTTTTTCTTTATACTGTACAGTATTAACCATGGCCCCTAGGAAAGTGTTTCAAAGCCATTTGTGAGAAGAAAAGGATGATATTCTTTGGAATTAAAGCACAAAATCATTGAAAAACGTGAGTGTGTTGTCGACTTGGCTGGTTATAATGCCAACCAAAGCTGTTAAGATAATTTGAAAACTCCAGACCTCTGTCCATGAGAGGCTACTGTAGGTGTGGTTCCCCGTAAGGGGTGCGGCAATTTGCCATCCTGGCCGCCGTGTTGACGGGACTCAGCACCCCGTCCGACCCCAGCAAGGCCTCTTTTCCTTCTTTCAAAACACTTGTTTCCTTGCTTTTCATACAACCTCTCCCACAACTTTCCCTGGTCAGCCTCTAATTTCACAGGATAGATGCTGACCTTCTTCTCAACCAACCGTCCCGGATCGGGGCTGAGGAGGGAGGGGACAATGTTCCCTAACCCCTGAGCTCCGGTCTGGGGTGGTTGGTTTTTAACAACCTGCTTCATCCCCACCCATACCTTCCTCACATCCCTTTTCCTCTCCGCTTCACAATCTATCTTTTTTACACCGTGTCCAAGGTGGAGCCGCCATGCCGATGGACTGCCAGGCCACCAGGCGGGGGTGGTGGTCCCAAATGGCGGCGCCAGGCCTGTAAGCCCTACTGTGAGAAGTGATGCGTGATTGCATCCCGTGATACAAATAGGGTCACCATGCCCAATGATGAATATAAAAAAAAACCCACCTTCAACTTTGCCTGTAACATCAATGGAGCTGCCCTCGGGCAGCTCCAATGAAAAAATGGAGTATCCCCCCCCCTGTGCTTGCGCAGGGAACCCTCCATATATCTCTAACTGGAGAGGAGGCTCACTCCTCTCCTTCGCCTACGGGTGTAGGGGACTCCCCCTCACCCCCTTCTCTGGAGGTGCTTTCGAGCACCTCCCTCTTTCCAGCGGCAGTCCCCTCTGTTCTTTCCAAGGGGACTGCCAAGAAAGCCAGCCGCTCCACATCGAAGCGGCTTGGTAGGGCAAACCACCTTAGGGGGGAGAGGGAAGCCAAGCCCCTTCGGTCGCTTCCCTCAAAAGACCTGCTGGCAAGAATTTAAAATTTTGCCGGGGTCAAGGCCTGTGCCTCCCCAAACAAGACTGGTGACGCTGCCAAGGGGACCTGCGATGTCCTGGGAGGGGATGGCCAACTGGAGTCCCCTCCTGTGATAGACATTGTCTTTGAGGAAACCCAGCCTCAGAAGGTAGGGTCTTCCATAGGGGGGAATCTGGGCTCGGCGCCAAGCACCGAACCTGAATCCGCCCCTATGCAAGGTCCTCTGCAAACGGTTGGGGCCTCCGAGGCAGTACAAGGAGGTGAGGGATCTCCTCTGACCGGTGCCCCTGCGACCACTAGGACCTCTGTTTCGGAGAAGGACCTGGCAGAGGTCGGTCCATCTGGTCTAGGGGCTTCTGCCGGCGGAGGTGAAAAGCGGGTTCATTCCCCGCCCTCCTCTCCTAAAAAAAGAAGAGAAAGACTAAAAAGACTTGGGGCTCCTCTCCATCCGCGAGGGCTACGGGGATGGATGGGTCTGCTGCCACTTTGGCAAGCGACCAAGCGAAGATCGGCACATCCGGCCCCTCTGCCCCCCCAGTTAGGAGCCCCTGTCTATGACCAAAAGTGCACAGGGCAGAGCCTCAATGACATCGGGGCCCCTGATTCAGAGGTTACCTGGCATTTTCGAGCCCGCTGGCTTCAAACGCTTTCCTCGTTATTCGATCCATTGATGGCACCATGTTGGCCAAGGGCAACATAATCCATCAGAGGAGAGGATTAGCTAGTGCAATTGGTAGAGAGCCGAAGGTGACCCTTTTCTCGGACGGGAGATTCTGGCGAATGTGGCGAATCCGATGGAGGTGGCCAAGATAAGTGCTCTTCAGACACTTCATGGCACCCCGGTGAGTGTGACGCCGCACTCTACCATGAACTTTGTGAAAGGAGTAGTTTAAGCGAGGGAACTCGTTGACTACTCCATTGAGGACATCATCTTAGAGCTGGCCGACCATGGGGTGGTCAAGGTTGAACGTGTGATGCGAAAACAGGGAGGGGCCTCAAGACCCACCCCTACAATCTTCGTTATGTTCGACTGTGACAATCTCCCTGAATCGGTGCGTGCCGGTTGGTACCGCTACCGCGTGAAGACATTCATGCCACTGCCGCGGCGGTGCTATTACTGTCACCACTTCGGCCATACGAATCGATCTTGTAGACATGCAAAGTTGGGGTCACCTGAAATCTGTGTAAATTGCTCCGAGGCCGCACACGATAAATCTAAATCATGTGTGGCCAAGTGTGTCAATTGCGGAGAGCCGCACCCCGCTTCTTCGAAGCAATGTGGTGCATATCTCCTTGATAAGGAAATCCTGGCCGTTCAGGCTCAGGATCGTCTCTCATTTCGTGAGGCTAATGACTTGGTTCTGGTGTGCCCGTCAATGCCCGGGATGTCCTATTCCTCAATGTTTAAAAAGCCACCTTCTGCAACCGGCCCCTCCAGGCCTACGAGTACGGTCTTTTCCACACCCATTCGGAACCTTTCTGCGGCTTCTACCCACCTCTGGTGCTTTCCTGGTAAATCTGGCTGTACAAAGGGTCCACATCCAGCACCAGATAAAACCAGGGCTCTCCCTTATTCCCCCTGCGTGACGGCTTCCCGTAAGGCGAAACGGCCACGCGCCTCCAATGAGTCGTTAGACTCACAGGGGGCAACACCCCTAAAGTTGGTAGCCAGGCCATCTTCCGGGGTTCCTAAAGCTGTCCCCCGAAAGGAGGACAGCAACAAAGGAACTTCGGCTCCTTCACCCACGCCTAGTAGTGGAGTGAGAGGCTCGGAGACGGTGGTTCCTCGAAAAGATGGCCCCCCGCCTCCAAAGCCCCAACGCCCGCCTTTGTTTTTGAGGCGGAGGGAGGAAAAAACTCGCATAGCGAGCCCAACCTCCCCCAATAAGTCCTCGAAGGCGACAGCACCTTCAGCGCTTTGTCCGGCCAACAGCGCCCGGGGTTCTGCCTCCGGGAAGCGTACGGCCATTCCCGTGAGAGTCTTCTGTTCGAGGAGGGCCCCCGCGTCTCCCGAGCTAGGCCTGGAGGGCATATTCCTTCAATGGAATTGCCGTGGACTGGGAGGAGCTGCGGAGGCTCGTCTCGTCCCGTTAGTTATTTTTCTGCAGGAGACCATGCTAGGCGCGTGACCCCTGCCCGCCCTTTCGGGTTATAAGGGTCTTGTGACCCCACCACCACGGGATGGCCGGGCTGGGGGATGCGCGGTTTACACCCGGCATGATGTCTCCGTTCTTCCTTTCTCTTTAGATACCTCCTTTCAGGCAGTGGCTGTGCAGCTCCACCTAGATAGGAGGTATACTATCATTTCTGCATACATTCCACCGTCAGCTGACTTCGACCCGGGGGACTTCCGCCCCGCCGTGGCATAGTTGCCGAGGCCCTTTCTCTTGCTTGGAGATCTGAACGGCAGGCATCCTCTCTGGGGAGATTACTCAATAAATCCCAGGGGACAAGTCCTTGCCGATCTGATCGAAGAGCTTGAGATGGGTGTTCTAAACGTGGATGAGTTTACGCATCACTGTAGGAGAACCGCTTTATTTTCTTGCCTTGATCTATCTTTGTGCTCTTTGGATGCACAGCCTGATTTTGATTGGGGGTGCTGGTCGATGAGCTCCATGGTAGTGATCACTTTCCCATTCAAATATCATTTTCAGGGCAACTGCCGCCTAAGAGCCCACCTCGGTGGTGCTTGGCGCTGGCGCGGTGGCCTGCATTTCAGGAAATGACTGAATTCTCTATCTCAGTCGAAGAGTTTAGGTCGGTAGATGAGGCCATTTAGTTCTTCTCCGGCAACCTCATCGCCGTGGGCCTGACTACTATTCTTAGAACGTCTGGCCGTTTTGCACGCCGACCACTCCCATGGTGGTCGGCCGAGTGTGAGACGGCCCTCAAACAGAAGCGTTATGCCTACATGCTCTATAAGCGCCGCCCGAACGATTTCACTGTCGGCTAGGTTCCGGTATATTTCGAAGCACGCCTGCCGCTCTTCTTGGCGGGCATACGTGTCTTCACTTAACGGAAAGCCCCCTTTAGCAGAGGTGTGGAAGCGAGTCAAAAGGATTCGGGGCAAGTTCTCGCAGGACGCCCCTCCCGTTCTCCAGGAGAATGGGACCGAAATTTCGGACCCCGCGTCCGTGGCGGAATCCTTAGCGACCGCTTTTTCCGCATTCTCTAGCCGGGATGCTGCTCCACCAACATTCAATGCACCTCGTCATGTCGCGGAAGGCCGCATTCTGGACTTACCTCCAGAGGCGGAGAACCCTTCAACGACTGGTTTACTGTGAGTGAGTTGCGCTCCGCTCTCGCTTCGTGCGCGGACGATGTCCCGTACGCCATGCTTCGACACCTGGGTGAGCGAGGCATGGCCTTTCTGTTAGATTTGTTCAACAGGATCTGGGTGGAGGGACTTCTCTCAGATTCCTGGCGAATCGCTACTGTGCTCGCCTTTCGCAGGCCGGAGAGAGATCACACTACTCCGACCCGTTTCTGCCCAATCTCTCTAACCTCTTGCGTTTGCAAGTTGATGGAGAAATTGTTAAATGTTATACTAGCCTTTTTCCTGGACAGCGGAGCTCATCTGTCTTCTGCACAGGGTAGCTTCCGCAAGTTCCACTCCACATCGGATGCTCTTCTCCGACTGGAAAATGCCGTCTGCGAGGCTTTCCTTCGTAGATAGCACTACACCATGTTGTTTTTCAATCTCGAGAAGGCCTATGATACCGCATGGCGATACGGTATCATGGAGACTCTCCACACGATGGGGGCGAGGGGACGCCTTCCAGTCTTTATATCTGCATTTTTGCTAGATCGTCGATTCCGCGTACGGGTGGGGGGAGCTCTTTCCGGCCCAAAGGAGCAGGAAGAGGGTGTCCCGCAGGGAAGTGTCCTCAGTGTCACACTCTTTGCCCTGAGTATCAACGGCATCACCTCGGTGCTGCCGGAAGATGTTCTCGCTACGCTCTACGTGGACGACCTTTCGATCTCTTTTGGCGCGGCCCAGATGCCAACTCTGGAGCGTCGACTCCAACATTCATTGAACCGCGTCTCTCGCTATGCCGAAGCGCACAGGTTTCGGTTTTCTTTGGCCAAGACTAAGGTAGTGCACTTCTGCCGCCATCCACCACTTCACCCCGACCCAGATTTGTTTCTTAATGGGGTGCGCCTGGATGTGGTTGAGTCGCACCGTTTCCTTGGTATTGTATTCGACCGATGCCTCACCTGCGAGGTTCATATTCGCAGCCTTAGGGTGTCTTGTACCCGTGCCATGGATATTCTCCGTTCCGTGACGTTCAGCGCTTGGGGTGCTGATAGGGCTATTGCCTTACTTTTAAGTTTTTCACATTTTTATCATTGTTATGTTTTCATATTTTTATTTTAAAGTAGCCTAGTTCTAGGCTATCGTGTTTCCGGCGACTTATGCCCTAGTGGGCAGTTGCCAAATGGTCTCTACAAAAAAAATAATTGTTGGTGTGGTTGATGGAGAAGCAGCTCACAGGAGATACTGTGACTGAGAGCATCATCTATGAGAAGGCACGAGCCATTTACGGGGATATGGTGCAGCAGACAGCAGGAACATCAACAGATGAAGCATCGAAGAATCATTCACAGCCAGTCGGGGATGGTTCGATAATTTTAAAAAGAGGACTAGCATTCACTCAGTCATCAGGCATGGTGAGGCAGCTGAGGATTTTATTACATTCACTTTTATTATTTTCTTATACATTATTTGTTATTTATATAGTACATTTTTTCTTATTTAAAAACTTGCACTAAAAAAAAATGGGTGTGGTTTTTTGGAGGGACTGGAACTGATCAATGGCCTTTTCATTAATTTCAATGGGAGAACCTCTTCGATATCTGAGCAAATTAAGTTACAAGCTCGGTGACATAACAAATTAAGCTTGTAAGTCAAGGTATCACTGTATTAGTAATATTATTTAGTATTTTTAATTTTATTATTATTTACTATAATTATTTTTTATTAGTAGTATGTTGTCATCTATTATTAATATTATTATTTATTTATTATTATTATGGTTATCCCTTCAACCTTTTTTACCTTAACTTTGTACCAAGAGAACTGTTCCCACCTGGCAGAGTTTGGTCCAGTAGATATGTTACCTTTGCACTGCATGCCATCCTGCGATCACCTAGCACCAGGATATGATAATAGGTGATCACCCACCCTACTCATTAGTGGACCTGCCTATCTCTAATTCTCTTTATTATACACCCTCCTACCACTTTCCAAACTCCTGGTACCTTTTTCATCTCTCAAGCTCCTTTGCTGATGAAAACTAGCTAAACGGCAGTGCATTCACGGACCTAATATGCTCTGCTTTGTACTAACAAGTTTTTTTTTTGTCTAAAAACAACCCATTGGAAAAGATGCTCATCAACCCCATTCTCTACTTCCAAGTTTGTCATTGATTATGAATTCAAGCACAAGTGGTACAAAAAGAACCCAATTAGAAAATGGAAATGGTAGAACACCCGCCACAGGATCTACTGTGACACTGATACCAAGATTAATAGACACATCATAGATAAGATAAGACCACCCCCGCAGAAACGGAAAAAAATCATAATGCCACCCAGTGGACACCCAACTACCCACCAATGGACAGCAATACTGCATGTTCTTCCAAGACTCTGCCCGAACTGCTAAAACAGCAAATACCTCCAGATCATTTCATTGACTGCTCCTTTGGGAGGTTCTAAATCATAATGGCAAGAAAACCCCCAAGTGAGCCTAATGAAAATTTGCATGGTCAAACAGGAAAGGCATTAAAAAAAAATGTTTTCAAGCTATCCAGACCACAATTTTCCCCACTCTCACCTCAGGGAGATGGAGCATTCTGGTGGAGGTTAGAACCAAAAATCAGGCTGACAAAATAATGCAACTAACTGAACTAGCTGATGATAAAGTAGTGGTAACACCACACCCATCCTTTAATATGCACAAAGTTGTTATCATCAAGCCGGACTTGGCTCAATACACAGATGCCCAACTGGTTGAACAAATGTATCCTTTTCGTTCGGTTGTTTTTTCGTTTTGTTGCGTGCACCTTGTTTGGGTTTGTACTGATTGTTCTCTGCGCCCATCATATTTTATTTTGTTTTCGGTTGGGAAGATTGAAATTTAAATAGAGTATTTATTTTGAATGCACACCTTATGGTGAAAGGCTCAGAAAACTAAATCTACATACATTGGAAAGGAGAAGAGTCAGAGGGGAATTGATTGAAGTCTTCAAATGGGTAAAAGGATATAATAAAGGGGATCTGGGTAAGGTTCTTATACTTAGTGAACATGACAGGACACGTAGCAATGGGTTTAAGCTTGATAAGTATAGGTTTAGGAAGGAGATTGGGAGGAATTGGTTTACAAATCGTGTGGTAGATGAATGGAATAGGCTCACTAGACATGTGATAGAAGCCTCCTCTCTGGGTAGTTTTAAGAATAGATTAGATAAATATATGGATGAAGCTGCTAGATGGGACTGACTTTTTTTTTATGTACATATGTATATATTTTTCTAAGGAGTGGGTAGATTATATTTTGCGGTTGCATGAATGGACATAATCCTCTGGATGCATTTTATGTATATTGTAGATTAGATCTGACGAACTCCTGTAAAGGGTGACAATGTTGATGACTTTTCTCTGGTAAGAAATCTTTTGTGTGTTGACTGGAACAGGAGCTGCCAAGTGTAGGCCATGAATGGTCTTTTGCAGTCTCCTTCTTTTCTTATGTTTATTTTTTGCAAATATAAACTGTAATTATCACTGTATTTTTTGTAAAGTAAAGGACTGTATATCAAATCGTATCAATTCTTCCTTGTGGTTCTCAAGGTTCATAAATTCTAAGATAAGGTTGGAACGCAGGGTTAGTGTTGCTTTCAGCCCACTACAACATTTTCGAGCCCGCTGGCTTCAAATGCTACATTATACGCTCCACTGATGGCACATGTTAGCTAAGGGCAACATGATCCATTAGAGGAGAGCTTTAGCTAAAGCCGAAAGTGGCCTGTTTCTCGGTCCGGAGCCTTCCAGTGAATGCATCGAGTCCCTCCGAGGTGGCCATGATTAGTGCTCTTCGGACACTTAATGGCACCCCAGTGAGTGTGACGCCGCACTCTACCATGATTTTCGTGAAAGTAGTTTATGCCAGGGAACTAGTGGTCTATTCTATAGATGACATCAGCTTAGAGCTGCCTGACCATCGAGCAGTCAAGGTCGAACTTGTGATGAGAAAACAGGGAGGGCCTTAGAGACCTACCCCTAAACTCATCATCACTTTCGACTCTGACAAGCTACCTGAGTCGGTGTGTGCCGATTGGTATCGCTACAGCGTGAAGGCATTCGTGCCACAACCACAGAGATGCTACTACTGCCACCGGTTTGCCCATACGGATCAATCGTTCATGAGGACATACAAAGTCAGAGCTACCAGAAGTCTGTTTACGTTGCTCCAAGGCCGCATATGATAAATCCAAGTCGTGTGTGCCCAAGTGTGTCAATTGTGGAGAGCTGCACCCCGCTTCTTCAAAGTAATGTGGTGTGTATCTCTTTGAGAGGGAAATCATGGCCATTCAGGCCACAGTTCTGCTCTCTTTTCACGAGGCTAAGGACTTGGTCCTGGCTCGCCCAGCGCTGCCTGGGATGTCTTATGCCTCAATATTAAGAAAGATACCCTCTGCTCTTGGCCCTCCAGGCCTACGAGCACAGTTTTTACACTCCCATTCGGAACCATTCTGTGAGTTATAACCACCTTGAGCGCTCCCCTAGTAGAGCTGGTGGCATAAAGGGATCACACCCAGCCCTGGCTAAAACCAGGGCTCCCCCTCCTTCCCCCAGTGTGACCGTTTCCCGTAAGTTGAAACGGCCACGCGTCTCCTTGATCCATTAGACTCACAGGAGGCACCACCTCAGAAGTTGGACGTGAGGCTATCTTCCGGGGGTCGCTAAAGCTGGCCCCCTAAAGGATCTTAGGCTCTTTCACCCTCACCCAGTGGTAAGCTGGATGGCTTGAAGATGGTGGATTCTCTAAAAGAGGGGTCTCCGCCTCCTAAGGTCTCGAGGTGGAGGGGGAAAAAACTTGCATGTTCAAGCCCAACCTCCACTGATAAGTTCTCGAAGACGACAGCGCAATGTCTGGTCAACATCGCCCGGAGTTCTGCCTCTGGGAAGCGTATGGCTATTCTCATGAGGGTCTTCTATTCGAAGAGGGCCCCCACATCTCCGAGCTAACCCTGGAGGGCATATTCTTTTAATGGAAGTGTTGAGGACTCCAGGCCAACTGGGAGGAGCTGCAAAGACTCGTCTCCTCCCGTTGGTCATTAGCTATCTTTTTGCCTGAGAACTGCTTCATGGGCTAGGTGCATGCCACCTGCCCACCCTCCCTGTGTATAAGGGTTTTGCGACCCTACCACCACACTATGGGAGCCGAGCAGGAGGATGCACGATTTACACTCGGCATGATATCTCCGTTCTTCTCTTTGCTTTACTACCTCCTTAAAGGGAGTAGCTGTGCAGCTACACCTGGATAGGAGGTATACTGTTATTTCGCGTACATTCCACCTTCAGCAGACTTCGACGCGGGGACTTCCGCCGCGTCGTGGCACGGTTGCCGAGGCCCTTTCTCTTGCTCGGCGACTTGATCAATCCCAGGGTTCTAGTCCTTGCCGAGCTGGAGATGGGTGTCCTAAACGTGAATGAGTTTATGCATCAATGCCCGAGAACTGCTTCATTTTCCTGCCTTGATCTATTTTTGTGCTCTCCAGATGCACAGCCTGACTTTTGGTAGGGTGCTGTCGCTGACCTCCATGGTAGTGGTCACTTTCCCATTCAATTATCATTTTCTGGGCGGCTGCCGCCCGAGACCTCACCCCGTCGGTGGTGGGCGAGGACGCGGTGGTCCGCATTTCAGGATATGACTGATTTCTCTGTCTGAGTCGAGGATTTTAGATCAGTAGATGAGGCCGTTGAGTTCTCCGGCAACCTCATCGCCATGACCCTATCTACTATTCCTAGAACGTCTGACCGTATTGCCCGCCGACCGCTCCCGTGTGGTCAGCCGAGTGTGATACGGCCCTCAAACAGAAGCGCTATGCCTACATGCGCTTTAACCACCGCCCGAACGACCTTACTGCCGGTGAATTTCGTCGGGCTAGAGCTAGGTTCCGATATATTTCTAAGCACGCCCCCCCGCTCTTCTTGGCGGTCATACGTGTCTTCACTTAACGGGAAGACTCCTCTAGCAGAGGTGTGGAAGCGAGTCAAAAGGATTCGGAGCAAGTTCTCGCAGGATCCCCTCAAATTCTCCAGGAGAATGGGACCGCAATCTCGGACCCAGCGTATGGCAGAATCCTTCGCGACCGCTTTCTCCTCATTCTATAGCCAGGATGCCGCTCGGCCAGCATTCAATGCGCGTCGTGATGTCGCAGAAGGCCGCCGAATGGACTTTACCTCCAGAGGCGGAGAACCCTTCAATGACAGGTTTACTTTGAGTGAGTTGCATTCCTCTCTCTTCGTGGGCGGACTCCTGCCCTGGTCCGGCAGATGTCTCTTACACCATTCTTCGACATCTAGGTGAGCGCGCCAATGCCTTTCTCTTAGATTTGTTCAACAGGATCTGTGTAGAGGGTATCCTCCCAGATTCCTGGCGAATCGCTACTTTGCTCGCTTTTCGCAAACCAGGGAGAGACCACTCTACCCCGAATGGTTTCCACCCAATCTCTCTTACCTCCTGCCTATGCAAGTTGATGGAGAAATTGGTAAATGTTAGATTAGACTTTTTTCTGGACAACGGAGGCCATCTGTCTTCTGCAGTGTGGCTTCCGCAAGTTCCACTCCACGTCGGGTGCTCTACTCCGACCCGAAAATGCCGTCTGTGAGGCCTTCCTTCATAGACAGCATACGTCATGGTGTTTTTCGATCTGGAGAAAGCCTATGATACCACGTGGTGATGTGGTATCATGGGGGCGAGGGGATGCCTACCAATCTTTATATCTGAATTTTTGCGAGATCGTCGATTCAGCGTGCAGGTTGGGGGTGCCCTCTCTGACCCAATGGAGCAGGAAGATGTTGTCCCTCAGAGAAGTGTCCTCAGTGTCACTCTTTTTTATGATCATCAACGGCATCACCTCGGTGCTGCCGGAAGATGTTCTCGCTACGCTCTACGTGGGCGGCCTTTCGATCTCTTTTGGCGTGGCCCAGATGCCAACTCTGGAGCGTCGACTCCAACAGGCATTGAACCGCCTCTTTCGCTATGCCAAGCGCACAGGCATCTGTTTTCCTTGGCCATGACTAAAGTTGTGCCAACCACGGCTCCACCCTGAGCCAGACTTGTTTCTAAATTGGGTTCGCTTGTTAGTTATGGACTCGGACCATTTCCTTGGTCTTTTATTTGACTGATGCCTCACCTGGAATGCTCATTCGCAACTTTAGGGTCTCTTGTATCCCCGCTATGGATATTCTTCGCTCCATGAAGTTTCACCACATGGGGCACTGATAGGGCTACTGCCTCACTTTTTTATCGAACATTTGTTCGTTCGAAGCTCGGCTACGGATGAGTTTTTAATGCACCTGCATCCGAGTCTGTAATGCGGAAGGTAGACTCGACCTACCACACCGGCCGTTGCCTGGCGACCAATGGCTTATGCATGTCCCCCATTGAGGCTTCTACAGCGCCGGGAGTATTGCGTTCGGCAATACTCCCATGTCTCCTCCATTTGAAGTCATCGGGGCGCTGTATCTGTCTTGATGACCGAGCTGGTTACAACACACCGCTCGGTACAGGAGATAGTGCGACTTGTCCGGTTCGGAGATTTTATTTTACTTCTAGCGACTCACAAAGTGCCCAGAGTGCATTGGAATCTCCGCATCCCCTGTTTCGCGATATCCGTGATGCCACTGTTTTGGCACTCGGCGAATGTCAAAATTATCTTGTGCTGGGAATGAGGATTCCAATGAGTTCGCGAGGACTGAGCGACCAGACCAGCATTCTGCTCTTCCTCACACCGATTACATTGCAGGAATACAGGCGGTGTGGCAAAGAAGATGGGAGACGGTCGAGGGGAACTTAAAGTTACAAACCATTGTGCCATGATTGTTCCCATGGACCTACTCCCCAATGCTGCGATGGCTACAGATTACTTTCTGTCATCTCAGAATTGGATACACTCTGAACGCACCGCCACTTGATGGAGCGTTCTCCTGCGCCTTATTGTGATGACTGCTTGTCCCCCAGACTGTGCGGCACATTCTCCTTGAATCTCCTAGTCTGGGTCATCTTCACACACCTTACCTGTCTCGGTCCCGGAGGAGTGGGGTCGGTAACGCCTGTCCCTGGTACTCAGGAAATTCGTGCACGCAGACTTGCGTACTATACGACTTTTTGAGGAGGTTTGCCTATTACCGGCGCCGGGGCCCGCTTCCTTCTTGTTACCTTTTTGCTTTTTTTGTTTTTATTTGTTGGTATATTCTTACATGGGCTCTCAAAATTTTAAATATCGAACAAATGCACGAATACTGGTACACAGGGTCTGCAGGATTGTTAACGGTGTTAAAATACCAACCAATACATACTTGCTATCATTTGATTTGGATACCCTATCAAAATACATCTCCGTGTGATGGGGAAGATTTCTCATCAGAGAATTTAATCCAAGCCCATGAAGATGCTAATTTTGCCACTCTTATGGCCATTCTATAAATACGTGCCGCTATAAGGAGCAAGGCTGCGCATCTACCTATGTAAACTTTGCAAAGCAAGTCACCCAGACTCAATCGAAGACTGAAGCAAAATGCGTTGACTGCTGTGAACTCCACCCTGCATCTAGCAAAAAATGCAATATGTATAAATTCAAAGAGGAGGACCCTCCAATACAAGGATCGCCTCAACTTTAGGGAGGCTCAAGAGAAGGTACGATCGTAACAAGAGGCACCTCTTATGCCTTTCTAGTTTGAGCTTAGCCCAGATGCCAACTCTAGAGCGTCGACTCCACCAGGCATTAAACCTAGGCTCTCAATATGACGAAGCGCACAGGTTTCCTTGGTCTTGTTTTTGACATGCCTCACCTGGGACCCTCTCCCTCTCTAGGTCCATTTCTTTCTTTAGGGGTTGGTCTTAGACAGGCTTTGGCCTTCTCGTGGTGAGGGGGGTCATCAATGTGGGCCTTAGGGGTCCCCTGGTGCTGCAACCTAGACTTTTAAAATACCCCATCCCCTATTACTGTTTTTACTGCCGTTTATTTCCCCCCTCATCTTTCTCCTATCTAGTGGCCCTGACGGTTAGCTGACCTCTGCTTGTTTTTTTTTTTACTGATTCTGAATTGTTCTTTTATGAAGGTTGGAGGAGGTTGGGCATCTCCACTGCTTTCGTCTGCTGATCCTCAAAGAGAAACACATCATTGGCCTCTTTTCTCCGCATGTAGAACTCGGCCAGTCTTTTCGGTCTATAAAGATGGTGTGGTGTATCCGTATCCATTTTCCAAGAGAACATACCACACGTAACCGAATCGAGAGGTGCAGTAGCGCCGTTAGAGCTGGCCGACCATGGGGCAGTCAAGGTCGAACGTGTGATGAGAAAACAGGGAGGGCCCTCTAGACCCACCCTTACACTTCATCACTTTCGACTGTGACAAGCTCCCTGAGTCGGTGCGTGCCGGTTGGTATCGCTACCGCGTGAAGGCATTCGTGCCACTGCTGCGGAGGTGCTATGCTGCCACTGCTTCAGCCATACTAATCGCTCCTGTCGCCGTGCAAAATCGAGGTTACCTGAAATCTGTGTAAGTTGCTCCAAGGCCGCATACGCTAAGTCCAAATCGTGTGTGGCCAAGTGTGTCAATTGTGAAGAGCTGCACCCTGCTTCTTCGAAGCAATGTGGTGCATATCTCCTTGATAAGGAAATCCTGGCCGTTCAGGCTCAGGATCGTCTCTCATTTCGTGAGGCTAAGGACTTGGTCCTGGCGCGCCCGTCACTGCCCGGGATGTCCTATTCCTCAATGTTGAAAAAGACACCTTCTGCTCCTGGCCCCTCCAGGCCTACGAGTAGTCTATTCCGCGCCCATTCAGAACCTTTCTGCGGCTTCTACCCACCTCTGGTGCTTCCCTGGTAAAGCTGGCGGCACAAAGGGTCCACATCCAGCACCGGCTGAAACCAGGGCTCTCCCTTATTCCCCCAACGTGACGGCTTCCCGTAAGGCGAAACGGCCACGCGCCTCCACCGAGTCGTTAGACTCACAAGAGGCAAAACCCCTAAAGTTGGTCGCCAGGCCATCTTCCGGGGTTCCTAAAGCTGCCCCCCGAAAGGAGGACAGCACCAAAGGAGCTTCGGCTTCTTCGTCCACGCCCAGTAGTGCCTGGGTGGCTCGGAGACGGTGGATCCTCGAAAAGAGGGCCCCCCGCCTCCGAAGCCGCGGGAAAAAGACTCGCATGGCGAGCCCAACGTCCCTCAATAATCCTTCGAAGGCGACAGCGCATTTCCCGACCAACAGTGCCCTGGGTTCTGCCTCCAGGAAGCGTACGGCCATTTCCGTGAGGGTCTTCTGTTCGAAGAGGGCCCCCGCATCTCCGAGCTAGGAGTAGAGGGCATATTCCTTCAATGAATTTACCCGGACTCCGGGCCAACTGGGAGGAGATGCGGAAGCTCGTCTCCTCCCGTTGCCCGTTAGCTGTCCTTTTGCAGGAAACCATGCTGGGCTCATGCCCCCTGCCTACCCTCTAGGGGTATAATGGTTTTGCGACCTCACCACCACTGGATGGGGGCCGGACGGGAGGATGTGCGTTTTACACCCGGCATGATGTCTCCGTTCTTCTCTTCGCTTTAGATACCTCCTTTGAATCAGTAGCTGTGTAGCTACACCTTGATGGAGGTACGAGTATACTGTTATTTCCGCGTACATTCCACCGTGAGCCGACTTCGACGCGGGGGACTTCTCCTGCGTCGTGGCACGGTTGCCGAGGCCCTTTCTCTTGCTCGGAGATTAAGCGGTAGACGCCCCCTCTGGGGAGACTACTCTATTAATCCCCGGGGTCAAGTCCTTGCTGACCTGATCGACGAGCTTGAGGTGGGTGTCCTAAATGTAGATGAGTTTATGCATCACTGCCCGAGAACAACTTCATTTTCCTGCCTCGATCTATCTTTGTGCTCCTCGGATGCACAGCCTAACTTTGATTGGGGGGTTGTCGATGACCTCCATGGGAGTGATCACTTTCCCATTCAAATATTTTCTGGGCCGCTGCCACCCGAGAGCTCCTGAATTCTCTATCTCAGTCGAGGAGTTTAGGTCGGTAGATGAGGCCGTTGAGTTCTTCTCTGGCAACTTCATTGCCGGGGGCCTAGCGGCGATGAAGGTTTGGCCGTTTTGCACCCCGACTACTCCCGTGGTGGTCAGCAATGTCTGAATTTCGTCGGTGTAGGGCTAGGTTCCGATATATTTCGAAGCACGCCCGCCGCTCTTCTTGGCGGGCATACGTATCGTCAGTTAATGGGAAGACGCCTCTAGCAGAGGTGTGGAAGCGAGTCAAAAGGATTCGGTGCAAGATCTCACAGGACCCTCTTCCCATTGTTCAGGAGAATGAGACCGCAATCTCAGACCCCGCGTCCGTGGCGGAATCCTTCGCGACCGCTTTTTCCGCATTCTCTAGCCGGGATGTTCCTCCGCCAGCATTCAATGCACGTCGTTATTTTGCGGAAGGCCGCCGGCAGGACTTTTACCTCCACAGGCGGAGAACCTTTCAACGATATGTTTACTCTGAGTTAGTGGCGTTCCGCTCTTGCTTGATGTGTGGCCACTGCCCTTGGTGTGACGATGTCCCGTACGTCATGCTTCGATACCTGGGTGAGCGAGGCATGGCCTTTCTCTAGGATTTGTTCAACAGGATCTGGGTTGAGGGTTCCCTCCCAGATTCGTGGCGAATCGCTACTGTGCTCGCCTTTCGCAAACTGGGGAGAGATCACTCTACACGGGCCGGTTTGTGCCCAATCTCTCTAACCTCTTGCGTGTGAAAGTTGATGGAGAAATTGGTAAATGTTAGATTAGCCGTTTTCGCTACGCTCTACGTGGACGACCTTTCGATCTCTTTTGGCGCGGCCCAGATGCTAACCCTGGAGCTTCGACTCCAACAGGCATTGAACCGCGTCTCTCGCTATGCCGAAGCGCACAGGTTTTGCTCTTCCTTGGCCAAGACTAAGATAGTGCATTTCTGCCGCCATCCACGGCTCCACCCTGACCCAGACTTGTTTCTTAATGGGGTACGCCTGGAAGTGGTTGAATCGCACCGTTTCTTTGTTCGTGTATTTGACCGACACCTCACCTGGGAGGCTCATATTCGCAGCCTTAGGGTCTCTTGTACTCGCGCTATGAATATTCTTTGTTTCGTGGCGTTCAGCGCTTGGAGCACTGATAGGGCTACTGCCCTACTTTTTTATTAATCCTTTGTTCGCTGAAGCTCGACTACGGATGCGAGTTTTATGCATCCGCAGCTGAGCGTGTATTGCGGAAGGTGGATTCGATCCACCGCACCAGCCTTCGCCTGCAGACCGGTGCCTTTCGCACTTAGCCTACTAGTCGATGCTGGGGAGATGCCACTCGCTCTACGCTGTGCACAGTGCATTATTCGCCTGTACGCGCAAGCCTGGCCCCTCCCTGAGTCGCCAACAGCTCTCACTGCATCTGCAGCTGATTTCGACGGTGCCTATGCCGCCAAGAGACGCGAGTCATACCCTAAGACCTTTGGGTGTGTTTAGGGCTAGGAAACTCCTTGGAGAGCTAGGGCCGTAGGCCTACCTGGTTCTGCCCAGGACACCACGCTGGAGGGTACCACCTTTGGCTATTCGTCGCCATGCCTCTGCTCCCAAAGCTTCTACAGCCACGGGAGTATTGCGAGTGTGTCTCCGAATTGGACACTCCCGGAAGGCACAGCCATTTGATGGAGCGCTCGCCTGCGCCCTACTGTGAAGACTGCGTTGTCCCCAGACTGTTTGGCACAATCTTGAATGTCCCACTTTGGGCGATCTTCGCGCACGTTACCTGTCCGAAACGAGAGAGGCCAGCCTTCTGCCCAGGACACCACCCTGGAGGGTGGTGTCCTTTGGCTATTCGTCGCCACGCCTCTCCTCCCAAAGCTTCTACAGCCCCGGGAGTATTACGAGTGTGTCTCCGAATTGGACACTCCCGGAAGGCACAGCCATTTGATGGAGCGCTCGCCTGCGCCCTACTGTGAAGACTGCGTTGTCCCCAGACTGTTCGGCACATTCTTGTTGAATGTCTGACTTTGGGCGATCTTTGCGCACGTTACCTGTCCAAAACGAGGGAGGCCAGCCTTCTGTTTATTTAACTATCTGGAGTCTTTATCGTTGTGGTTTTCTCTGATAGGTCTCACGTCCCTGCGCCGGGGTGGGGGGGCCTCCCCCGACGCTGGAGCCTGCTTGTTGCCTTTTATCTTTTTCATTGTTTTTTTTTGTTACTCTAACGTAGCCTAGAGGCTTTCGTGGTGAGTACGGCGACTTATGCCCAAGTAGGCTGTCGCCAGATGTGCTCATAAAAAAAAGAAGATGGGATGCGGCTGAGGGGAACTTATAGTTGCATGACATTGCGCCGTGACTGTTCCCATGGACTTGCCCCCCAACGCCGCAACGGCTTAAGGTTGCTTTGTGTCGTCTCATAATTGGACACACACTCTGGACGCAGTCCCTCAGACTGTTCGTTATATTCTTGTTGAATGTCCTAGTCGGGGTGATCTTCGCGCACGTTACGTTTCCCTCTACCAGAGCGAGCAGGGTCGCTACCCCTTGTCCCTTGTACTCGATACTGGTTCGTGTACACAGACTTGCTGACCATATCACATTTTGGAGGAGGCTTGTCTCCTCCACTTTATTTGATTGTTTGTTGTGAGTCGCATGTTGCTTCGCCGGGGGCGGGGGGGGGGGCCTCTGCCCGACCTTCATGTTTCTTTTTTGTTTGGTTTAGTATTGTTTTGGTAATTTTAATAGTAGCTTACACTACGTTGAAATTACGGCAACGTATGCACTTGAAGGATGTCGCCAGCTGGGTGTGTTAAAAAAAGGTCTACTGACCAAAAAGTCGCATTCTCTCTTATTCTGATTTATGACTTTACAACCTTCAAAACTTTTAATAATTCCTGGACTAACATGGCAATTCTATCATTTGAAAGAAAGTGTAAACAACATAAGGGTTTCATATTTTTTTAGAATAGGCCAAATAGTTATAGTGATATTGCCAAAACAAAATAATTCTCTGGCTAACTTGGGAGGACTTTGGTAATTTTATCCAAGAGAGAACGTAAAACAATATAAGTTATGGTTTCGAATTTTGTTAGAATTGGCCGAATAGTTATGATGTTATTGGCAAAACAAAAATAATTCCCTGGCTAACCTTGGGAGGACTTTGGCAGCACCGACCCACCGATATAGTGAGATGTAGAGTCACATGCAACTAAAAATTAATTTCTGGGAAATGGTGATGATTGTCAGATAATAGTAAAAAGTCAAATCATAAATTAGAATCCTTTACAGTATTGTAACTGCTAATCACAATTTGGTCATAAACTACTATCAAGTAGTATTAATCCTCCTGCTATTTCTTCAGTAATTTTTATTGAAAAAAGTGCAGAAACGTCAAATCATTAATATAGTTATTTTTTTATTATTTCAGAAACGGAGAAAAGAGAGGGAATCAGAATTAGAGACATTACACAATTCAATGTTTTCGTGATTAAAATTCATAAGTGTAGATTTTATTTTGAGTGCTGAAAGGGGTTAAAAAAATTTCCTTCAAAATACCTTCTTGTCATTTCATGTTCCCTCACTGTATAAAGTTTTGTTTAGGTATGGTTATCAACGCCCACTTGCACTGTATGATAACTATCTCAGTGCTCACCCAACTTTAAATATTTATAGCTGAACAACCATTCTGTATTCTCATGCGTAAACGATCTTTTGCGCACCAACAATATTTCACAGGTAAAGTGTTTATCGGATTGGTTTCTATAATACCTGAACACTGTAAATAGAAAGGTGTTGGAGAAGGGGCGAATAAAAAATAAAGAAAGTAGTGTAGGTGAGTTGCAAACAGCTTCCTGCATTGCCATATCACTTATCGTGTGAGGATCCACTGAATCTGTAGTGCCTCATTGCAAGGTGGATTAGGATCAACAAAAAAGCCTCACAAATGAGTGTCATGCGAGTCCTATGATGTCTTGAAATGGGCACGCATATAATTATGCACCCTTAATTAATCTACCGAAATTGTACATTTTGTCATGGAACCATGCAAATATGGAATTCTTGTAAAGGCATCCTCTCACCCAACTATCCCGAATCGGGCTGAAGGGAGGGCTCCTCTCACTCCTGAACTCCATTCTTAGGTGTTGGGTTTTTAATAACTGCTTCATCCCCACTCACACCTTTCATTCTCTCGATTTTATGCCCAGCTCAAGGTGGAACCACCATGCCGAAGGGCTGCCTGGCCACTGGGCAGAAAAGTGTGGTCCTAAATGTGGTAGCTGGTTCTGCCAGCCCCATGTTCACCCCTCGCAGAGCGGGCTACTGCATCCTGTGTAAATTATAGGGTCACCATGCCCAATATTGGAAATGTAAAAAAACCCCTCTCCACTTCCCCTTCACCACCGACGGAGCCGCCCTCTGGTAGCTCCACAGTATGGAAGGAGGTCCCCCCCTCCCCCTGCACTATCTCAGGGGACCCTCCTAACTTCTCCCACTGGAAAGGAGGCTTATTCTCCTCTCTCATGCCTACGGGTGCAGGGAACTCGCCCTTGGGTCACTCCCTCTTACTAGAACAACCCCCTCTCCAAAAAAGAAAAGGGCGAAGAAGACTCAGGGCTCCTCTCCATCCGCGGGGGCTACGGGGACGGATGGGTCTGCTGCCACTTTGGCAAGCGACCAAGCCAAGATCGGCACATCCGGCCCCTTGCTTCCCCGGGTATGGAGCTCCTGACCATGACAAAGACCAAAAGTGCACAGGGCGGAGCCTCGATGACATCGGGGCCTCTCATTCAGAGGTTACCTGGCGTTTTCGAGCACGCTGGCTTCAAATGCTTCCTCGTTATTCGCTCCACTGATGGCAGCATGTGTTTCAAGGGCAACATGATCCATCAGAGGAGAGGATTAGCTAGTGCAATTGGTAGAGAGCCGAAGGTAACCTGTTTCTCGGACGGGAGCCTTCTGGCGAATCCCGCCGAGGCGGCCAAGATAAGTGCTCTTCGGACGCCGCACTCTACCATGAACTTTGTGAAAGGAGTAGTTTATGCTAGGGAACTCGTTGACTACTCCATTGAGGACATCACCCTAGAGCTGGCCCACCATGGGGCGGTCAAGGTCGAACGTGTGGTGAGAAAACAGGGAGGGGCCTCAAGACCCACCCCTACACTCTTCGTCACGTTCGACTGTGACAAGCTCCCTGAGTCGGTGCGTGCCGGTTGGTACCGCTACCGCGTGAAGGCATTCGTGCCACTGCCGCGGCGGTGCTATTACTGTCACCGCTTCGGCCATACGAATCGCTCATGTAGACGTGCAAAGTCGCACAGGATAAGTCCAAATCGTGTGTGGCCAAGTGTGTCAATTGCGGAGAGCCGCACCCTGTTTCTTCGAAGCAATGTGGTGCATATCTCCTTGAGAAAGAAATCCTGGCCGTTCAGGCCCAGGATCGACTCTCATTTCGCGATGCAAAGGACTTGGTCCTGGCGCGCCCGGCTGTGCCTGGGACGTCATATGGCTCAGTAGTTAGAAAGGCACCCTCTGCTCCTGGCCTATCCAGGCCAACGAGCACGGTTGTTTCCGCGCCCATTCGGAGCCCTTCTGCGGCCTCTACCCAACCCGGGCGCTTTCCTGGTAAAGCTGGCGGAAAAAAGGGTTCATACCCTGCCCCGGCTAAAACCAGGGCTCTCCCCTCTTCCCCCAGCGTGACCGTTTCCCGTAAGGCGAAACGGCCACACGCCTCCACCGAGTCGTTAGACTCACAGGAGGCAACACCCCTCAAGATGGTCGCTAGGCCATCTTCCGGGGTTCCTAAAGCTGTTTCCCGCCGAAAGGAGGACAGCAACAAAGGAGCTTCAGCCCCTTCGCCCACGCCCCGAGGTTGAGCGAGTGGCTCGGAGACGATGGTTCCTCGAAAAGAGGGCCCCCCCGCCTCCGAAGCCGCAACGCCCGCCTAAGGTTTCGAGGCGGAGGGAGGAAAAGACTCGCATGGCGACTCCAACCTCCCCCAATAAGTCCTCGAAGGCGACAGCGCCTTCAGTACTTTGTCCGGCCAACAGCGCCCGGGGTTCTGCCCCCGGGAAGCGTACGGCCATTCCCGTGAGGGTCTTCAGTTCGAGGAGGGCCCCCGCGTCTCCTCCGAGCTAGGCCTGGAGGGCATATTCCTTCAATGGAATTGCCGTGGACTCCGGGCCAACTGGGAGGAGCTGCGGAGGCTCGTCTCATCCGGTTCCCCGTTAGCTATCGTTTTGCAGGAGACCATTCTAGGCGCGTGACCACTTCCCGCCCTTCTGGGGTATAAGGGTCTTGCGACCCCACCACCGCTTGATGGCAGGGCTGGGGGATGCGCGGTTTACACCCGGCATGATGTCTCCGTTCTTCCTTTCTCTTTAGATACCTCCTTTCAGGCAGTGGCTGTGCAGCTGCACCTGGATAGGAGGTATACTCTGATTTCTGCGTACATTCCACCGTCAGCTGACTTCGACGCGGGGGACTTCCGCCGCGTCGTGGCACGGTTGCCGAGGCCCTATCTTTTGATTGGAGATGTGAACGGCAGGCATCCTCTCTGGGGAGATTACTCCATAAATCCCAGGGGACAAGTCCTTGCCGCTCTGATCGAAGAGCTTGAGATGGGTGTCCTAAACATGGATGAGTTTACCCATCACTGACCGAGAACCGCTTCATTTTCTTGCCTCGACCTATCTTTGTGCTCTTCGCTTCGGATGCACAGCCTAATTTTGATTGGGAGGTGGGCGATGACCACCATGGTAGTGATCACTTTCCCATTCAAATATCATTTTCAGGGTAACTGCCGCCAGAGAGACCACCTCGGTGGTGCTTGGCGCGGGCGCGGTGGCCTGCATTTCAGGAAATGACTGAATTCTCTATCTCAGTCGAGGAGTTTAGGTCGGTAGATGAGGCCGTTGAGTTCTTCTCCGGCAACCTCATCGCCGTGGGCCTGACTACTATTCCTAGGACGTCTGGCCGTTTTGCACGCCGACCATTCCCATGGTGGTCGGCCGAGTGTGAGACGGCTCTCAAACAGAAGCGTTATGCCTACATGCGCTATAAGCGCCGCCCGAACGATTTCACTATCGGTGAATTTCGTCGGGCTAGGGCTAGGTTCCGGTATATTACGCGACGTGCCCGGTTCGGAGACCGGATTGTGATCTATCGCGACTCACAAAGCGCCCTGAGTGCTCTCGGGGCATTGGAATCTCCGCATCCCCTGGTTCGCGAAATCCGTGAGGCCACGGTTTTGGCGAGCCGGGCAGATGTCGAGATTATCTTCTGCTGGGTTCCTGGACATGTAGGAATTGCGGGGAATGAGCGCGCCAAAGAGTCCGCGAGGACTCTTCGACTGGACCAGCGTTTCGCTCTTCCTCACACTGACTACATGGCAGGAATACGGGCAGCTCTTCGGACTGCTTGGCAAAGAAGATGGGTGACGGTCGAAGGGAACTTAAAGTTGCGTGCCATTGAGCCGCGACTGTTCCCATGGACCTATCCCCCAATGCCGCGGCGGCTTCAGGTCGCTTTCTGTCGTCTCCGAATCGGGCACACTCGTGTGACGCATCGCTATTTGATGGAGCGCTCGCCTGCGCCTTATTGCAACGATTGCGTCGTCCCCCAGACTGTTCGGCACATTCTTGTCGAATGTCCCAGTCTGGGTGATCTTCGCGCACGATACCTGTCCCGGTACCGGGATGGGCGGGGTCGCTACCGCCTGTCCCTTGTACTCGGGACGAGTGCGTGCGCTTTGACTGGTGGACTTGTTGAATTTTGGGGGGAGACCGGCCTTCTCCCTTTCATTTAACCAGGTTAAATTGTTGTTTTTTTTATTTCTTTTTATTATTGTTTCCTGTTCAATTTTTTAAAGTAGCCTAGAACTAGGCTGTTTGTTTACGGCGACTTATGCCTAAGTCGGCAGTCGCCAGATAGCCCTTTAATTAAAAGAAAACAAAAACAAAACACCGATAAGGGGCGCGGCGATTTGCCTTCCTGGGCGCTTGCTGACGGGACTCAGCGCCCCGTCCGGCCTCATCTTAGCCTCTTCTCCTTTTTTCAGACAGACAGTGTTTCTCCCCTACAAACTCTCCCACAACTTTCTCTGATCGGCCTCTATTTTCACAGGTTAGATACTGGCCTTCTCAGCCAACTATCCCGGATGAGCTGAGGGGGGAGGGGGATAATGTTCCCTAGCCCCTGAGCTCCGGTTTGTGATGGTGGGTTTATAACAACCTGCTTAATCTCCACCCATACCTTCCTCACATCCCATGTCTTTCTCACTTCACACACTATCCTTTTTACGCCGTGCCCAAAGTTGAGCCGCCATGCCGAGGGACTGCCAGGCCACCAGGCGGGAGGGGTGGCCTTAAATGGCAGCATCCTCTGGGTGGGGCTAGGAAGCCTGTGTACAATGTATGTATGATGTTGAGAATGGTATCTCTCTCTCTTGTGATTTGGTTGGCTGAGTAGTCCGTATGATCGTAGCTTCCTTAAGGTGAAAGGAAATTTAGAGCTGAATATCAACTTCTTTATTCGACGAGAGCGTGGACTTGTCTTGAAGTTATATACAGGAAGTAACTGCCTCTAACTAATTCTGACTCTTACTCTTACACTAACTTGAACTGCCTTCAGCGACAAAATGCTGCTATATATATATATATATATATATATATATATATATATATATATATATATATATATATATATATATATATATATACACTTTTCCTACTAAAACTTAAGTTATATAAAATGAACCAATCAACTTTAAGACAAATTTTACATTTTTAACAAGCGCTACAAAAATTGCCCAATAAGCGTTAATATAGGAAGATCATCTTGAAGGCGGGCAGTATTTCCTTCCTTTACGACGTTCATACCAAGATTTTTGTCATCGACAAATTTAGAAATCTTCGCAACCATGTCACCGTCCATGTTAACGTAGATGATGAACATTATTGGTCCCAGGACCACTACTTTAGGAACACCTCCAGTAACGGGCACTCACTCAGAGAGAGAGAGAGAGAGAGAGTGTGTGTAACAAGGAAAAGAGGTAGCTTAGTAGACCTTATGATCCATTCAAAGAGGGTACCTTTAAGTGAACGCTTGAGCAGGCGCAGTCCTCTAAATGGTCATATTGACGCTCTAGAAGAGCATTCACGCCATGCTTCAAGTCTCCAAACTGCTATTTTTCAAGAATGTCTAGTCTCGACTTGAACTGTTCAACAGTGTTGCTGTGGACAACTTCTACTGGAAGTGCCTTTCAATGGCCGCAGATGCTATATGTGAAAGATTTCCCACACATCACGCTGGTAACGCTTCAGTTCAAGTTTGTAGCCGTGATTTCTTGTTCTGCTCTGGCTAGGCTGGAAAATTTCCCTGTAGTCTACAGGGTCAAAGCCTCAAAATATTTTGAACACTTCGATAAGCTGACCACGCAGTCTCCAGGTCTCAAGCGAGAACCAGTCTAATTCTCGTAATCTTTCATAACTCTTGTGTCTGATAGAGGGAATCAGTTTGGTTGCTCTGGCTTGCACACGTTCTAATCTTGCGATATCCTTTCGAAGCGAAGGACTCCAAAATTGTACGGCATACTTCAGTACAATCTCCTTGTTCCGATATCCAAATTGCCGCTTTATATAACCTAGCATCCTTTGGGCTTTCTTCTCTGCCTCGAGAACTTAATATCACTAGTTATTGTTACATCCAAGTCCTTCTAAGTGTTGGTGGATTCTAGAGCAGTGCCCTTAAGGATATACTAAGATTGGGGGTTTCTGTGGCCGATATGCATCACTTTGCATTTGTTCACGTTAAAAGTCATTTGCCACGTGTCCGACCACTCCCAAATCTTCCGAAGATCATCTTGAAGGCGGGCAGTATTTCCTTCCTTTGCGACGTTCATACCAAGTTTGTTGCTTTCGCTCAAATCCATGCACCGAGTTTTTGAACACGCCAATTATCTATTCGATTGACGAGGATTTTTATGAAGAAGGCCGTTCAATCGATCTTCATCCAACTTAATAGGGTGACCAGAACGTTCTTCGTCATTAAGATTGAAATGACCGTTTTTGAAACGTGAAAACCACCATTGAGCTGTCCTTTCTGATAAAGCATTTTCTCCGTACACAGCACAAATATCGCGACGACCTTTGGCTGCGTTTGCATTGATCCCGTCTCGATTGAAAATGAATAACAAGTGTCAAAAATACGTCTTTCTTTCAACTTGCATTCTATTTTGAAGGTACAGAACAAATATTAAATTAACACGAAGCATTGTATATAGTTAGAATTTAGGATAAAAATAAAGGTACTTCCATTGTAATGGACCGAACGGTCTCTTAAGGTAGTTAATATCTTCCTCATTATATTTTATCTTAGGCAACCTAGTTTAGACCGCAAGGTCTGTTGTGGCCCGTTCATCTATGTAACTTTGCGCCGATACCGGAATACTACCTTTGCATCACCACATACAAGTTGGAGAACTCAAAACCTTGCACATGTTTACAGACATTACAACAAACTAAAAAGAATACTAAAAAATACGCTACCAGCAGACAACCCAAGGACCAGCAGCTACATCACTTACACGCTAAGTGCTAAAAAACTTTAACGCAGTCTCCGAGTCTCAAGCGAGAACCAGTCTAATTCTCGTAATCTTTCATAACTCTTGTGTCTGATAGAGGGAATCAGTTTGGTTGCTCTGGCTTGCACACGTTCTAATCTTGCGATATCCTTTCGAAGCGAAGGACTCCAAAATTGTACGGCATACTTCAGGTGCGGTAGGACAAGGGTGTTATACAAACACAGTACAATCTCCTTGTTCCGATATCCAAATTGCCGCTTTATATAACCTAGCATCCTTTGGGCTTTCTTCTCTGCCTCGAGAACTTGATATCACTAGTTATTGTTACATCCAAGTCCTTCTAAGTGTTGGTGGATTCTAGAGCAGTGCCCTTAAGGATATACTAAGATTGGGGGTTTCTGTGGCCGATATGCATCACTTTGCATTTGTTCACGTTAAAAGTCATTTGCCACGTGTCCGACCACTCCCAAATCTTGCGAAGATCATCTTGAAGGCGGGCAGTATTTCCTTCCTTTGCGACGTTCATACCAAGTTTGTTGCTTTCGCTCAAATCCATGCACCGAGTTTTTGAACACGCCAATTATCTATTCGATTGACGAGGATTTTTATGAAGAAGGTCGTTCAATCGATCTTCATCCAACTTAATAGGGTGACCAGAACGTTCTTCGTCATTAAGATTGAAATGACCGTTTTTGAAACGTGAAAACCACCATTGAGCTGTCCTTTCTGATAAAGCATTTTCTCCGTACACAGCACAAATATCGCGACGACCTTTGGCTGCGTTTGCATTGTTCCCGTCTCGATTGAAAATGAATAACAAGTGTCAAAAATACGTCTTTCTTTCAACTTGACATTCTATTTTGAAGGTACAGAACAAATATTAAATTAACACGAAGCATTGTATATAGTTAGAATTTAGGATAAAAATAAAGGTACTTCCATTGTAATGGACCGAACGGTCTCTTAAGGTAGTTAATATCTTCCTCATTATATTTTATCTTAGGCAACCTAGTTTAGACCGCAAGGTCTGTTGTGGCCCGTTCATCTATGTAACTTTGCGCCGATACCGGAATACTACCTTTGCGTCACCACATACAAGTTGGAGAACTCAAAACCTTGCACATGTTTACAGACATTACAACAAACTAAAAAGAATACTAAAAAATACGCTACCAGCAGACAACCCAAGGACCAGCAGCTACATCACTTACACGCTAAGTGCTAAAAAACTTTAACGCAGTCTCCGGGTCTCAAGCGAGAACCAGTCTAATTCTCGTAATCTTTAATAACTCTTGTGTCTGATAGAGGGAATCAGTTTGGTTGCTCTGGCTTGCACACGTTCTAATCTTGCGATATCCTTTCGAAGCGAAGGACTCCAAAATTGTACGGCATACTTCAGGTGCGGTAGGACAAGGGTGTTATACAAACACAGTACAATCTCCTTGTTCCGATATCCAAATTGCCGCTTTATATAACCTAGCATCCTTTGGGCTTTCTTCTCTGCCTCGAGAACTTTATATCACTAGTTATTGTTACATCCAAGTCCTTCTAAGTGTTGGTGGATTCTAGAGCAGTGCCCTTAAGGATATACTAAGATTGGGGGTTTCTGTGGCCGATATGCATCACTTTGCATTTGTTCACGTTAAAAGTCATTTGCCACGTGTCCGACCACTCCCAAATCTTGCGAAGATCATCTTGAAGGCGGGCAGTATTTCCTTCCTTTGCGACGTTCATACCAAGTTTGTTGCTTTCGCTCAAATCCATGCACCGAGTTTTTGAACACGCCAATTATCTATTCGATTGACGAGGATTTTTATGAAGAAGGTCGTTCAATCGATCTTCATCCAACTTAATAGGGTGACCAGAACGTTCTTCGTCATTAAGATTGAAATGACCGTTTTTGAAACGTGAAAACCACCATTGAGCTGTCCTTTCTGATAAAGCATTTTCTCCGTACACAGCACAAATATCGCGACGACCTTTGGCTGCGTTTGCATTGTTCCCGTCTCGATTGAAAATGAATAACAAGTGTCAAAAATACGTCTTTCTTTCAACTTGACATTCTATTTTGAAGGTACAGAACAAATATTAAATTAACACGAAGCATTGTATATAGTTAGAATTTAGGATAAAAATAAAGGTACTTCCATTGTAATGGACCGAACGGTCTCTTAAGGTAGTTAATATCTTCCTCATTATATTTTATCTTAGGCAACCTAGTTTAGACCGCAAGGTCTGTTGTGGCCCGTTCATCTATGTAACTTTGCGCCGATACCGGAATACTACCTTTGCGTCACCACATACAAGTTGGAGAACTCAAAACCTTGCACATGTTTACAGACATTACAACAAACTAAAAAGAATACTAAAAAATACGCTACCAGCAGACAACCCAAGGACCAGCAGCTACATCACTTACACGCTAAGTGCTAAAAAACTTTAAAATTTTAAAGCTGCCAGAGCCAAACATCCTCTGAAAACTATTATACTATTTTCCCTGTGTATTATTCAACCTTCAGTAATATGTCAAATAACTATCCCATCTTCGAAATCTACAATGACGCCCCTACTGCTATCCAACATTTCCCAGGACCACCAAAGGTCCCATCAACCATGTCAGTCCATTTTCACAGATGGATCGAAGTCGGCGGATGGCGTGGCACGTGCAGAGAAAGATACAAGGAAAAGACGTACCCTAGGAGAATTACGGTCCATTCAAAGAGGGTAACTTTGGGCTAATAGTAGAGGCACAGTTCTGCACAACGACTTAGTGCCCAAACGGCCACTTTTCAAGACTTTGTCCAGTCTTCACTTGAACTGATCAACAGAATTGCTGTTGACAACTTCAACTAGAAGTGCGTTCCAGATACCGCATATGCTGTATGTGAAAAGTTTACCATACAGATCACGGGTGTAACCCTTCAATTCAAGTTTGTAGCCGTGATTTTTCGTTCTGCCCTCACTTATTTTAAAAATATCCGTGTAGTCTACATTATCGAAGCCTCGAAGTATTTTAAACACCTCAATAAGCTGACCACGCAGTTTCCAACGAGAACATATCTAATTTCCTTAATCTATCATCGTAACTTTTGTGTCTGATATAGGGAATCAGTTTGGTTGCCCTGCCTTGCACACGTTCCAGTCTCGCAATATTCCTTCTAAACGAAGGACTCCAAAATTGTACGGCATACTCCAGGTGCGGTCGGACAAATGAGTTGTACAAACACAGTACAATCTTTTTCCGATATCCAAACTGCCGGTTTATGTAGCCTAGCATCCTTTGGGCCTTTTTCTCCGCCTCAATGCACTGTTTCGAGAACTTTAGGTCACTAGTGATTGTTACACCCAAGTCCTTCTCAGTATCGGTGGATTCAATAGCAATCTCTTAAGAATATACTGAGATTGGGTGTTTCGGTGCCTGATATGCATTACTTTGCATTTGTTTACGTTAAATGGTATTTGCCACTTGTCTGACCACTCCCCAATCTTCCCAAGATCATCGTGAAGGAGAGCAGTATTTCCTTCCTTTGCGACGTTCATACCAACCTTGGTATCATCGGCAAATTTAGAATTCTTCGCAACTATATTCACCGTCCCATGTCGTTTTGTAAGATGATGAACCGTACTGGACCCAAGCCAGAACCTTGAACACAGCTATTAACGGGCACCCATCCCAAAGCCTGCCCATTCAACACTACCCGTTGCCGTCTGCCGTTTAGCCAGTTTTCTATCGAACTTGCAACATTTCCGTCTACGCCCAGCACACGTACTTTCAGAACGAGGCGGTGGTATGGTACCTTATCGAAGGCTTTTTGAAAGTCTTAACTAGATAACATCCACTGCCTTATCTCGGTCGTGCTCACTGAAGACGAAGTGGAATAATTCCACAAGGTTCATCAGGCATGACCATTTCCTTCGGAAGCCGTGCTGTGAACTCAGTAGCAGGTTTGACTCTAAATGCGACGTCATTTTGTCCACCATGATGTTTTCCATGAGTTTACCGACTATCGAAGTCAGACTGATAGGTCGTTAGTTGGACAGTTGGCTACGGTCTCCTTTGTTGAAGAGAGAAGTCACCTCCGCTTCACGCCATTCTCTAGGAATGCATTCGGTCCGGATGGAAATGTTGAAGATTGCGCTCAGGTGTCGTGACACTTCATCAGGGACTTCTATCGACGCTTTAGATAGAAACCCATCCGGGCCAGGTGACTTATTCGTCAATAGGTCAGTGATCTTCTTTTCTATTTCTCTTTCGGTGAAGCCCATATCCTCCAGCTTTTCCCCCGAGTAGGAAACCGTTGCCTGGGGGATGGAACCACACTCTTCAGTAAACACTGAAGAGAAGTAGTCGTTGAGGAGGGTAGCATTTTCTGCATTTGAGTCCTTTAATGTCCCCTCCTCATTCCTCAAAGGGCCAATCGTTCGACGGATTGGTTTAAGGCTGTTTACATATCCAAAGAACTCCTTGGGATTCTCTTTACAAAGTCTCGCCATTCGGAGTTCCTCAGACCGCTTCGCCGCCCTTATGCTGCACTTCACTCTCCTGGATAGCCTCCTGTATTCGTCAAATTCACCCGAGATCTTCGATTGCCGGTACACATTTTTCTTCTCCCTAAGCAGTTGGCCGAGTTTTCGATTAAACCACTTTGGTTGAACAGAAGACCGACTGGAGCATTTTAGAGGGATGAAACTCGATTGAAAACTCATGAATTTGGTCCCCGTAAGGGGCGCGGCGATTTGCCATCCTGGCTGCCGTGCTGACGGGATCCAGCGCTCCGTCCGGCCCCAGCTTAGCCTCTCTTCCTTCCTTCAGATAGCCCGATTTCTCCCCTACCTCGTCGCTTTTCATACAACCTCTCCCACAACTTTCTCTGGTCAGCCTCTAATTTCACAGGGTAGAATGCTGACCTTCTTCTCAAGCCAACCACCCCGGATGGGGGCTGAGGGGGGAGGGGACATTGTTCCCTAACCCCTCAACTCCGGTTCGGGATTGGGGTTTTTTACAACCTGCTTCATCCCCACCCATACCTTCCTCACATCCCTTTTCCTCTCCTCTTCACATTCTATGTTTTACGCCGTGTCTAAGGTGGAGCCGCCATGCCGAAGGACTGCCAGGCCACCAGGCGGGAGGGGTGGTCCCAAATGGCGGCGCCTGGCTCTGCCAGGCCTGTAAGCACCTCTTGCAGTGCGGGCTACTGCAAGAGGTGGTGAGCGATTGCGTCCCGTAAAACAAAGAGGGTCACCATGCCCAATGATGAAAAAAAACCATCTCCCCTTAATTCCCCCTAAAACAACGGAGCCGCCCTCGTGCAGCTCCACAGAAAAGATGGAGGTCCCCCCCCCCCTGTGCTTGCGCAGGGGACCCTCCATACCTCTTTAATCGGAGAGGAGGCTTACTCCTCTCCTACGCCTACGGGTGTAGGGGACTCCCCCTCACCCCCTTCTCTGGAGGTGCTTTCGGGCACCTCCCTATCTCCAGCGGCAGTCCCTCCTTTGCTTTCTAAGGGGACTGCCAAGAAAGCCAGCAGGCAGCCCATTGCCGACCGCCCCTCGTACAAGCGGCTCGGTAGGGCAAACCCCCTTAGGGGGGAGAGGGAAGCCAGGCCCCTTCGGTCGCTTCCCTCAAAAGACCTGCTGGCAAAAATATTAAAGTTTGCCGGGGTCAAGGCCTGTGCCTCCCCACTAAAGACTTATGACGCTGCCAAGGGGACCTGCGATGTCCTGGGAGGGGATGGCCAACTGGAGGCCCCTCCTGTGATAGACATGGTCCTTGAGGAAAACCAGCCTCAGAAGATAGGGCCTTCCATGGGGGGGAATCCGGGCTCGGCGCCAAGCACCGAACCCGAATCCGCCCCTATGCAAGGTCCTCATCAAACGGCTGTAGATTCTCAGGCAGTACAAGGAGGGAAGGGATCTCCTCCGGATGATGCCCCTGCGACCACCAGGAGCTTCTCCATTTCGGAGAAGGACCTGGCTGAGGCCGGTCCATCTGGCCTGGGGGCTTCTACCGGCGGGGGTAAGAAGCGGGTTCATTCCCCGCCCTCCTCTCCAAAAAAGAAAAGGACGAAAAAGACGAAGAAGACTCGGGGCTCCTCTCAATCCGCGGGGGCTACGGGGACGGATGGGTCTGCTGCCACTTTGGCAAGCGACCAAGCCAAGATCGGCACATCCGGGCCCTCTGCTTCCCCGGGTACGGAGCTCCTGACGATGACAAAGACCAAAAGTGCACAGGGCGGAGCCTCGATGACATCGGGGCCCCTGATTCAGAGGTTACCTGGCGTTTTCGAGCCCGCTGGCTTCAAACGCTTCCTCGTTATTCGCTCCACTGATGGCAGCATGTTGTCCAAGGGCAACATGATCCATCAGAGGAGAGGATTAGCTAGTGCAATTGGTAGAGAGCCGAAGGTAACCCGTTTCTCGGACGGGAGCCTTCTGGCGAATCCCGCCGAGGCGGCCAAGATAAGTGCTCTTCGGACACTTCATGGCACCCCGGTGAGTGTGACGCCGCACTCTACCATGAACTTTGTAAAAGGAGTAGTTTATGCGAGGGAACTCGTTGCCTACTCCAAAGAAGACATCACCCTAGAGCTGGCCGACCATGGGGCGGTCAAGGTCGAACGTGTGATGAGAAAACAGGGAGGGGCCTCGAGATCCACCCCTACACTCTTCGTCACGTTCGACTGTGACAAGCTCCCTGAGTCGGTGCGTGCCGGTTGGTACCGCTACCGCGTGAAGGCATTCGTGCCACTGCCGCGGCGGGGCTATTACTGTCACCGCTTCGGCCACATGAATCGATCATGTAGACGTGCAAAATCGGGGTCACCCGAAGTCTGTGTAAATTGCTCCAAGGTCGCACACGATAAGTCCAAATCGTGTGTGGCCAAGTGTGTCAATTGCGGAGAGCCGCACCCTGCTTCTTCGAAGCAATGTGGTGCATATCTCCTTGAGAAAGAATTCCTGGCCGTTCAGGCCCAGGATCGACTCTCATTCAGCGAGGCTAAGGACTTGGTCCTGGCGCGCCCGGCTCTGCCTGGGACGTCATATGCCTCAATAGTTAGAAAAGCACCCTCTGCTCCTGGCCCATCCAGGCCAACGAGCACGGTTGTTTCCGCGCCCATTCGGAGCCCTTCTGCGGGCTCTACTACACACGGGCGCTCCCCTGGTAGAGCTTGCGGCAAAAAGGGTTCACACCCAGCCCCGGCTAAAACCAGGGCTCCCCCCTCTTCCCCCAGCGTGACCGTTTCCCGTAATGCGAAACGGCCACGCGCCTCCACAGAGTCGTTAGACTCACAGGAGGCAACACCCGTGAAGATGGTCGCTAGGCCATCTTCCGGGGTTCCTAAAGCTGTTCCCCGAAAGGAGGACAGCAACAAAGGAGCTTCGGCCCCTTCGCCCACGCCACGAGGTGGAGCGAGTGGCTCGGAGACGGTGGTTCCTCGAAAAGAGGGCCCCCCGCCTCCCAAGCCGCAAAGCCCGCCTAAGGTTTCGAGGCGGAGGGAGGAAAAGACTCGCATGGCGAGCCCAACCTCCCCCAATAAGTCCTCGAAGGCGACAGTGCCACGGGGTTCTGCCCCCGGGAAGCGTACGGCCATTCCCATGAGGGTCTTCAATTCGAGGAGGGCCCCCGCGTCTCCTCCGAGCTAGGCCTGGAGGGCATATTCCTTCAATGGAATTGCCGTGGACTCCGGGCCAACTGGGAGGAGCTGCGGAGGCTCGTCTCGTCCCGTTCCCCGTTAGCTATTTTTTTGCAGGAGACCATGCTAGGCGCGTGCCCGCTGCCTGCCCTCCCGGGGTATAAGGGTCTTGCGACCCCACCACCGCGGGATGGCCGGGCTGGGGGATGCGCGGTTTACACCCGGCATGATGTCTCCGTTCTTCCTTTCTCTTTAGATACCTCCTTTCAGGCAGTGGCTGTGCAGCTGCACCTGGATAGGAGGTATACTATCATTTCTGCGTACATTCCACCGTCATCTGACTTCGACGCGGGGGACTTCCGCCGCGTCGTGGCACGGTTGCCGAGGCCCTATCTCTTGCTTGGAGATCTGAACGGCAGGCATCCTCTCTGGGGAGATTACTCCATAAATCCCAGGGGACAAGTCCTTGCCGATCTGATCGAAGAGCTTGAGATGGGTGTCCTAAACGTGGATGAGTTTACGCATCACTGTCCGAGAACCGCTTCATTTTCTTCCCTTGACCTATCTTTGTGCTCTTCGGATGCACAGCCTGATTTTGATTGGGGGGTGGTCGATGACCTCTATGGTAGTGATCACTTTCCCATTCAAATATCCTTTTCAGGGCAACTCCCGCTTGAGAGACCACCTCGGTGGTGCTTGGCGCGGGCGCGGTGGCCTGCATTTCAGGAAATGACTGAATTCTCTATCTCAGTCGAGGAGTTTAGGTCGGTAGATGAGGCCGTTGAGTTCTTCTCCGGCAACCTCATCGCCGTGGGCCTGACTACTATTCCTAGGACGTCTGGCCGTTTTGCACGCCGACCACTCCCATGGTGGTCGGCCGAGTGTGAGACGGCCCTCAAACAGAAGCGTTATGCCTACATGCGCTATAAGCGCCGCCCGAACGATTTCACTGTCGCTGAATTTCGTCGGGCTAGGGCTAGGTTCCGGTATATTTCGAAGCACGCCCGCCGCTATTCTTGGCGGGCATACGTGTCTTCACTTAACGGGAAGACCCCTTTAGCTGAGGTGTGGAAGCGAGTCAAAAGGATTCGGGGCAAGTTCTCGCAGGACCCCCCTCCCGTTCTCCAGGTGAATGGGACCGCAATCTCGGACCCCGCGTCCGTGGCGGAATCCTTAGCGACCGCTTTTTCCGCATTCTCTAGCCGTGATGCTGCTCCGCCAGCATTCAATGCACGTCGTGATGTCGCGGAAGGCCGCCGGCTGGACTTTACCTACAGAGGCGGAGAACCCTTCAACGACAAGTTTACTGTGAGTGAGTTGCGTTCCGCTCTTGCTTCGTGTGCGGACACCGCCCATGGTCCGGACGATGTCCCGTACGCCATGCTTCGACACCTGGGTGAGCGAGGCATGGCCTTTCTGTTAGATTTGTTCAACAGGATCTGGGTGGAAGGTCTTCTCCCAGACTCGTGGCGAATCGCTGCTGTGCTCGCCTTTCGCAAGCCGGGGAGAGATCACTCTACTCCGACCGGTTTCCGCCCAATCTCTCTAACCTCTTGCGTGTGCAAGTTGATGGAGAAATTGGTAAATGTTAGATTAGCCTATTTCCTGGACAGCGGAGGCCATCTGTCTTCTGCACAGTGCGGCTTCCGTAAGTTCCACTCCACGTCGGATGCTCTGCTCCGACTGGAAAGTGCCGTCTGCGAGGCTTTCCTTCGTAGACAGCACTACGCCACGGAGAAGGCCTATGATACCGCATGGCGATACGGTATCATGGAGACTCTCCACACGATGGGGGCGAGGGGACGCCTCCCAATGTTTATATCTGAATTTTTGCGAGATCGTCGATTCCGCGTACGGGTGGGGGGGAGCCCTCTCCGGCCCAACGGAGCAGGAAGAGGGTGTCCCGCAGGGAAGTGTCCTCAGTGTCACACTCTTTGCCCTGAGCATCAACGGCATCACCTCGGTGCTGCCGGAAGATGTTCTCGCTACGCTCTACGTGGACGACCTTTCGATCTCTTTTGGCGCGGCCCAGATGCCAACTCTGGAGCGTCGACTCCAACAGGCATTGAACCTTGTCTCTCGCTATGCCGAAGCGCACAGGTTTCGGTTTTCTTTGGCCAAGACTAAGGTGGTGCACTTCTGCCGCCATCCACGGCTTCACCCCGACCCAGTTTCGTTTCTTAATGGGGTGCGCCTGGATGTGGTTGAGTCGCACCGTTTCCTTGGTCTTGTATTCGACCGACGCTTCACCTGGGAGGCTCATATTCGCAGCCTTAGGGTCTCTTGTACCCGCGCCATGGACATTCTCCGTTCCGTGACGTTCAGCGCTTGGGGCGCTGATAGGGCTACCGCCTTACTTTTTTATCGATCCTTTGTTCGCTCGAAGCTCGACTACGGATGCGAGTTTTATGCATCCGCAGCCGAGCGTTTATTGCGGAAGGTGGATTCGATCCACCACACCGGCCTTCGCCTTGCGACCGGTGCCTTCCGCACTTTCCCCATTGAGAGCCTGTTGGTCGATGCTGGGGAGATGCCACTCGCTCTGCGCCGCGTGCAGTGCATCACTCGCCTGTACGCGCGAGCCCGGCGCCTCCCTCAGTCGCCAACAGCTCTCACTGCATCCGCAGCTGATCTCGATGGTGCCTATGCCGCCGAGAGACGCCAGTCATACCCTAAGCCCTTTTGGTTTAGGGCCAGGAAACTCCTTCGAGAGGTAGATATAGCTCTCGGGCCGGTGGCGCCCCTGGTTCTGCCCAGGACGCCACCCTGGAGGGTACCACATTTGGCTATTTGTCGCCACGCCTCTGCTCCCAAAGCTTGTACTGCGCCGGGAGTATTGCGTTCGACCTTTTTGGAGCACACATCGTGTCACGCTGGTACCGTGCCAGTGTATACGGATGGCTCCAAGTCCAAAGAGGGGGTCGGCTTCCACGCCGTATCCCCTCTGTTTCAAGTCAGCGGGGCTCTACCAGGCGCTGCGTCTGTCTTCACGGCCGAGCTGGTGGCAATACACCACTCGGTACGGGAGATTACGCGACGTGCCCGGTTCGGAGACCGGATTGTGATCTATAGCGACTCACAAAGCGCCCTGAGTGCTCTCGGGGCATTGGAATCTCCGCATCCCCTGGTTCGCGAAATCCGTGACGCCACGGTTTTGGCGAGCCCGGCAGATGTCGAGATTATCTTCTGCTGGGTTCCTGGACATGTAGGAATTGCGGGGAATGAGGGCGCCAAAGATTCCGCGAGGACTCTGCTACCGGACCAGCGTTTCGCTCTTCCTCACACTGACTACATGGCAGGAATACGGGCAGCTCTTCGGACTGCTTGGCAAAGAAGATGGGAGACGGTCGAGGGGAACTTAAAGTTGCGTGCCATTGCGCCGCGACTGTTCCCATGGACCTATCCCCCAATGCCGCGGCGGCTTCAGGTTGCTTTCTGTCGTCTTCGAATCGGACACACTCGTGTGACGCATCGCTACTTGATGGAGCGCTCGCCTGCGCCCTATTTCAACGACTGCGTCGTCCCCCAGACTGTTCCGCACATTCTTGTCGAATGTCCCAGTCTGGGTGATCTTTGCGCACGATACCTGTCCCGGTACCGGGATGGGCGGGGTCGCTACCGCCTGTCCCTTGTACTCGGGACGAGTGCGTGCACCATGACTAGTGGGCTTATTGACTTTTTGGGGGAGGCTGGCCTTCTCCCTTTCATTTAACACAGTTTAATTGTTGTTGTTGTTTTTGTTATTTCGTTTTATTGTTTCCTGTTTAATTTTTAAAGTAGCCTAGAACTAGGCTGTTTGTTTACGGCGACTAATGCCTAAGTCGGCAGTCGCCAGATAGCCGCTTAATTAAAAAAAATCATGAATTTGGTTTTGAAACTGTTCCATGAGTCTTCAACAGCCGCGCACACTTCTAGCCTTGCGTCAGTCAGTCCAGCACGAAGACGTGCAAAGTCTGCTCTTCTCAAATCAAGTTTCCTCGATTTACTAGTTGCAGGCCCTGCCCTGGCGACTTTGACTACAAATCTAATTATTCGGTGGTCACTGCCACCGAGCTCTTCGCCAACAGAAAGGTCCTCAACGATTTCGTCCTCAGAGGTGAAAACCAATTCGAGGATATTGTCTCCTCTCGTTGGATCTCTCACCTATTGAGTCAGGGACTTGTTGTTCGTCAACTCCAGTAGTATTGCGTTCTTGCAACAGGGTTCTCTGGTTTCCCAGTCAACTTGTGTGTTGAAATCCCCCATGACGATGCACACTCTGTCTTTTACAAGTTCGCCGAACAGCTGGTACAGTCTCCTGTCCTGTTCTAAGAGTTGGGCAGGGGGTCTGTAAAGCACCAAGCTCCTTTATCTGTTAGGACCTATCTTTAGGTCAATACCTAGTAGTTCATTGTCGGATACTATGTTGCAATTCGTCGAGTTGAGAGTATCCTTGGCATACAACATCACACCGCTACCCTCTCTGTCTGGCCTATCCTTCAGGAAGAGTTGGTAACCGGGAATCGTGAATTCACCTTCAAAATCTCGGCTTGAGGTTTTTATCCACGACTCCGTTATGGCCATCATCTCATGTTCTTCTGTTGCTACGAGGCCACGGAGCTCAAGAAACCTATTCCTGATTGACCTCCCATTGAACAGAAGAACTTTGAGGGAGTCCCCGAGTCTAGGACTCCCTACCCTCTTCCATTTCCAGGCTTCTTTTGTGTGGCACTACCCTTCTTTGCCACATCTAAGAAGGTCGTTCCATGAGTGACACGGGCATACTGTCTTACGTCTGCCTTGACTCTGGTTCGGACGCTCCACGACATCCTGGATTAAGTTACAGAGTACAGCCTTTCCCTTGAATGAAAGGTGAACTCCGTCCCTTTGGTAGAGGTCGTTTCGACCGTAAAAGGTGCGGTAAGGGTACAGAAAGACGCCCCTCCTCCTCCTCCGCCCTACAGAGGTCGGCCAGGCGCTGGTTCAAGGTCACGTTCCTTGAGTGAGCTGTCCGGCTAGGACCTCTTTTTGGGAGCATCCCTACAACGAAACGTCTGTGAGTTTTCAATCCGCAGTCGTCCACGGCTTCCATGACAGTGCTGAAAATTTTCACACGGGCCTACTTTGCCTCCTCGGAGGTAGAGGTCATTGCCACTCACCATCAGTGCAACGACTGAATTCTCGGAGATCTTAGATTTCTCAGCCTCTACTCTGATTTGGTGGTTTCATCGTCCTGGCTGGCAGCATATCTCCACACTAGTGCGAAGGTGGGCCGCTAGCAGGGGCTGTAAACCTCGTGCTTGGGAATCGCCCACAAGGGTGACGCTCGGACATTTCCTTGCAGAGGTGAGAGGCTTTCCTTCCGGAAGCGAACTCTCGGTTCCCTCTTTCTTCTCCATCTTATTTTCCTTGTTCTTCTTTTTCTTATTCATCCTCCCCCCCCCCCTTACCTTCCTTTGTTATATGCTCTTCTGTTTCTACCTTTTCTACTTTATCTTCTGTTTCAACTTTCTATTCTTCCTTCTTCTTTCCCTTCTTTTTCTTTTTCTTCGCTGGTTTATTCATTGTAGCATACGGACCTAGCTCTGGGGGTAATACTGCAGATGCAGTGTTTACTACAGGGCTTGAGGTTAGCTCTATTTTCCTGACTTCGAGCCTGCGAATCAGTCCGGCTTGTTCCAATTTCAGGCTCTTTATTTTCTCCTCCAACTTCCTAGACCTCTTATCGGAAGCCCTGCATGTTTCTTTTAACTCCTTAATTTGGCCGTTTAGAATGCAGTCGGTGCAGGAACTGGCCGGGTGGCATTTTGAATAACACCCCTCCGGAAAGTCCACGCACCACTTATCTATCTGGCATATTGCGCACGTGTATTTGAGTAATCCTGGTCCTTTCTTGGCGATTTCGCCCCGAGTGATTCGCTCTTGCCTATCCTTTGGAGACTTTTCGGATCTTTCAGAAGGTACGCTCCATGTGCTGTTGTTCGTCCGACCGAGTCGTCAACCTCAGCAGCTCTGACGGTCCCCAAAGGGGCCATCGAGATTTCTCACCAGGTGAACAACGGAGCACGCCCCTTACTAAACTCCTACTAGTTTCCTTCGCGACAGCCAGGATCTCGGAGTAGCGTTCAATGGATATCCCGGCACACCAAGAGACTCGACCCAAGGCTTTTTATTGCCCTGGCAACCAACCTGGGAACAAAGGGCCGTCACCTCGGACCGATGCTACCAGAAGCACCCGTCAACGGTCTCTGGTAATGGTCAATAATTACGCGCCAGGGAAGGGGTTAACGGGGCACTACCCTTATCCCATTATAGTATATGGTTATTCATGTGATTTATTTTCTGTTAATAAATCAGCCTAAATAGCGTTTCGAAAACCATAACCATAAATTTGTTTGATCGAATTTGTAGGCGGATAGTTTTTAGGCCTAAGATGACAGCGAACTAATTTTCGGAATAATGAACTGGGCTCTAAGAAAGACAATTACACAAATATAAATATATTCATAGAATCAACGAATGTACAATGAGATAGTTATATTAGGTATACAATGTAAGATATTTTAACATATGATTTACAGTAAGAAGATGCGAAGAGAATTAAAGTATGTGAAATTAATATGGTGAATAATAGTGAAATATTAATATAGTGACTATGATGGACTGTGAATTAGGGGCTGCAATATGAGAAGTAATATAATTAGGACCTACTCTCGTATGGTCGTTTGTAAAGAATGTGAAAGTGGAATTAACTAAGTATTATTTGTTTGGGGGTAAATAACTAATTGTAGAAGGAATGATTACTGACCTTTAAACGAAGAAAGCTGCGAGTCAACTAAGAAGGAATAGTGTGCTATTTTGTCGAGCTGGAAGCGTGTGTTTGTTTGTTTGTATGTGAAGTTTTAAGAGATGTTTGGAACAGTATACGTTAAATGAATTGACCTATAAAATAAATGAATTAATTAATTATTAAGTTTTACATAAAATTATTTAATTTACAAAAGTTAAGTAAAATAATTGGAATATTAAATTGACAAAGTTAAAGTAAAATAATTGAGTGATTAAATTAACAAAGTTAAAGGAATGCATAATATGAATTTTACATAATAATTGATGTATATACATATTTAAGTTTCCCAGGAGGTTTTTATTATAGCAATGCCCAGAGGCAATGCTATAACATTTCCCTCCTAAGAAGGTTACCCCCCTCCTCCCTCTTTTTTACTATTTTGAGATTACAAGTTCGAGTACCGACGAGGCCTCCTGCCGACGCGACCGGAGCGTGTGATAGTGCCATTGGTTTGGCTGCGGGTACGAGGACACAGATTTGCTCTGGCACTGGCATTAGCGTTGAACGAGGCACTGGCTGGAGAGAAGGTGATCCGCTTGCTGGTTCTAGGCGAGATGGCGTCAAGCGGGATGTGGGAGTCTTGAGTCCCGTTGTCCGCTGACGGAGTGATCAGTGGGGGAGAGATTTGCTCCTGACTAACCACTTCTACTGACGTGAGTTCCTGCAACAAAGGAGGAGGAGGCAGCAAAACGGAAGGTGGAGTGGGAGAGGCAGGAGTAGTTAAAAAGGTGAGGTTTAGGTTGTTTGGGGGAATTACTGTATCATAAAGGGGTATAGTAGGAGGAGAATGAGGTGATTGGGGTTCTAAATGAACATTTTTCGGTATACGCGGGTTTCAGGCGTGTTGCGAGAGAGCACTATGCGAGTGCGAGTGAATTAATGGCGTGTTGCCAGAGCACTATTTGAGCGCGAGGATTGATGACGTGTTGTCAAAACACTATGTGAGTGCGAGAGGATTTATGGAGTGTTGCCAGAGCACCTTGCGAGTGCGAGTGAATTGATGACTTGTTGTCAGAGCACTATATGAGTGCTGAATGAAATGATGGCGATATGAAGTGAGGATTGAGTGTGGGTCAAAATGTAAAAGTGAGGACCTACCTGAATAAGTAAAGTGAGGTGCAGGTAGTAGATGTTGACCCGTTTATTGTGGATTTTTAATGTTTGTTGTTACTCCCTTGAGATGTTAGGTTAAAGGATGTGAGGTGTTTATCGTTTGTTAATCCGTTGAGATGTTAGTTTAAAGGATGCGAGTGAGAGGAATGCCAGAATTTTGAGGTTGGGGAATTGAAATTTGAGGATTTGGAGAAAGTGGTTAAGTTGAGTGAAGTGAGAAAACTGGAGGGTTGAGATTTGAAGATACTGGATCCAAATATGTGCACGGTTGCAAGCCTTTTAGAGTTTGTGCATCATATTTGTTGTGGTACCAGCACCATTGAGTTGGATGAGAGGAAAGGGAAAAGTTATGCTTCGGGAGACTACTTGGCGCAGTATGTGAAGAAGCATAACTGGCTACAAGGCTGTGTACAGTGGGCAGCGTTGTGCCCGTACCTTTGATGATACCGGCATAGGCCCTGATGGTGAGAATAGTTGGAAGAATGAGGTTGAAAATTTTGCTGTCTTTCACCTATTGCATCGGGATTGCCTCGTTGGTTTCTCTTTCGTGAACCAGAGCGGCACCTGCGCCTTCGATTGCCAAACCCGTGTCCGTGCTCGCTCTGTGGTTCACGCTGCAGCTTTAACCACTGGATGTCGGTTTCCATCCTCCGTATTGAAGCCTCAAGGTCTCTCGATAGGGAAGATGGAACCCTTGAACGCTCAGCCCATTCGTCAGAGCTCGGCGTGCCTCGAACCTGCGAAATTGAAGCATTGTTATATGGGCCGTGAGTTTGGCCGTTGCCCCAGTTCACATAAGGACTTTTATACAATTTATCTGCGGCTGCAGTAACCTCATCAATGCTCGTGGGGTTCGAGCTTAGGATTAATGGCCTGATTCCCTCGAGGACTCCTCTCATGAAAATTTCTGTGAGGAGATGGCTAAAAAGTTCGATTTGAGCACCTTTTACCCTGATAAGGTCCTTCAGATGAGATAAAAAGGAAGTAGGACTAAGAAGGATTAATGTGCTATTTTTTCGAGCTCGAAGCGTGTGTTTGTTTGTTTGTGCGTGAAATTTTAAGAGATGTTTGGAACAGTATACGTTAAATGAATTAATTAATCATTAAGTTTTACATAAAATGATTTGATTTACAAAAGTTAAGTAAAATAATTGGAAGATTAAATTGACAAAATTAGAGTAAAATAATTGAGTGATTAAATTAACAAAGTTAAAGGAATGCATAATATGAATTTTACATAATAATTGATGTATATACATATTTAAGTTTCCCAGGAGGTTTTTATTATAGGAATGCCCAGAGGCATTGCTATACCATTCATCGTGCCCCAACGCCTAGGACACCTCTAGTCCTAGTTTCTCGCAACCAGTGAGCGTCGATTGGCGTTGTTTATAGAAGTTGCAAAGACTCCCTTCTGACGTATGAGGTAGCTGCCAGGTCATTATATGTAGAAAGATGGAAAAAAGGGTAAGAGTGACATGATAGTAGTAGGGGTTTTTTTAGTAGTTTTTTCTTTTTGTATAATAAGTGGAAGAGATAAGATAAAAGTGAAAAAGGAGAAGGATAGAGTAGAAAAAAGAAGGACGTACTTAGTCTGGAACCTAGTTTCCGACCAAATCGACAAGAGAAGCCCTACCAGGGGTACCCAAAAGAGAGGTACCCCCGCCGAAATAGCTCGAAAAGTCAAAGCTACACATAAGCTCTCTTCCCGCGACAAGGGGGCGTCACCTCTCTCTCTCTTCCAGAGAGAGATAGAGAAAGTATGTGTGTGTAACAAGGAAAATAAGTAGCCTAGCTGTCGAGTGGGCACATACCCGCTCAATTGCCTTACGTCCTCCCTAAACGGCAACTTTTCAAGACTTTGCCTAGTCTTGTCTTGAACTGGTCAAAAAAATTGCTGTTGACAACCTCCATCGGAAGTGCGTTCCAGCTACCGTAGATACTGTACGTGGAAAATTTCCCACACAGATCGCGGTTGTAAAGCTTCTGCTCTCATTAAAGCTGAAAATAATAGAGAGAGAGAGAGTGCGTGTGTGTGTAACAAGGAAAAGAGGTACCTTAGTAGACCTTACGATCCATTCAAATAGGGTACCTTTGAGTGAACACTTGAGCAGGCACAGTCTTTTAAAGGGTCAGATTGACGCGCTAGAAGAGCACTCGGGTTACGCTTCAAGTCTCCAAAGGCTATTTTCCAAGACTTTGTCTAGTCTCGACTTGAACTGTTCAACAGAGTTGCTGTTGACAACTTCCATTGGAAGTGCGTTCAAAGTGCTGCAGATGCTATATGTGAAAGATTTCCAACATAGATCACGCTATTAACGCTTCAGTTCAAGTTTGTAGCCGTGATTTCTTGTTCTGCTCTGGCTAAGCTGGAAAATACACCTGTAGTCTAGAATATCGAAGCCTCGAAGTATTTTGAACACTTCGATAAGCTGACCACCTAGTGTCTGAGTCTCAAGCGAAAACAAGTTTAATTCGCGTAATCTATCTTCGTAATTCTTGTGTCTGATAGAGGGAATCAGTTTGGTTGCTCTGGTTTGCTCACGTTCTAATCTTGCGATATCCTTTCGAAACGAAAGACTCAAAATTGTACGGCATACTCCAGGTGCGGTTGGACAAGGGATTTATACAAAGCCAGTATTATCTCCTTGTTCCGATATCCAAACTGTCACTTTATATAACTTAACATCCTTTGGGCTTTCTTTTCCGCCTCAATACACTCCCTCGAGAACTTGATATCACTAGTGATAGTTACACCCAAGTCCTTCTCAGTGTTGGTGAATTCAGAAGCAGTGCCCTTAATGATATACTGCGATTGGGGGTTCCGGTAGCCTATATGCATCTCTTTTCATTTGTTCACGTTAAAAGGCATTTGCCACGTATCCGACCACTCCCCAATCTTCCGAAGATCATCTTGAAGGCGGGTAGTATTTCCTTTCTTTGCGACGTTCATACCAAGCTTGGTATCATCGGCAAATTTAGAATTCTTCGCAACTATATTCACCGTCCATGTTGTGATGTAAGTTGATGAACAGTACTGACCCCAAAACAGAACCTTGAACACAGCTATTAACGGGCACCCACCCCGAAGCCTATCCATTCAACACCATCCGTTGCCGTCTGCCGCCTAGCCAGTTCTCTATCGAACTTGCTACATTTCCGTCTATGCCCAACCCTCGCACTTTCCGGAGGAGGCGGCGATGTGGTACCTTATCGAAGGCTTTTTGAAAGTCTAAGTAGATAACATCCATAGCCTTATCCCGGTCGTGCTCACTGAACACGAAGTGGAAGAATTCCACAAGGTTCATCAGGCATGACCGTTGCCTTCGGAACCCGTCCTGGGAACTACTCAATCGCAAGTTGAACTCTAAATATGACGTTATTTTGTCCACCATGATGCTTTCCATGAGTTAACTGACTATTGAGCTTAAGCTAATAGGTCGGTAGTTCGACGGCTGCCTATGGTCTCTTTTCTTGAAGATAGGAGTCACCTCCGCTTCACGCCAGTCTCTAAGAACGCATCTGGTCCGGATTGACATGTTGAAGATTGTGCTCTGTTGTCATGACACTTGATCGCGCAATTCTTTCAACACTTTAGGTAGAAATCCGTCCTGGCCAGGGGAATTATTCGTCTTTAGATCAGTGATCTTTTTTTCTATTTTTCCCTGGGTGAAGTCCATTTCCTCCAGCTTCTACCCGACTAAGAATCCGTGGGCTTGAACATCGTACCACACCCTTCAGTAAAGACTAAAGAGAAGTAGTCGTTGAAGAGGTTAGCATTTTCTGCATCAGTTATTTAATTCCCCCTCCTAATTCAATAATGGGCCAATCGTGCGATGGATTAGTTTACGGCTGTTTACATATCCAAAAAACTCCTTGGGATTCTCTTTACAGAGTCTCGCTACTCGGAGTTCCTCAGACCACTTAGCCGCCCTTATGTTGGACTTCAATCTCCTGGCTAGCCTCCGGTATTCGTCAAAGTCACCCGAGATCTTCGATTGTCGGTACACAATTCTCTTCTCCCTAAGCAGTTGGCCAATTTCTCTATTAAAGCACTTTGGTTGAACAGAAGACCGACGGGGACATTTCAGAGGGATGAAACGCGATTGAAGACTCATGAATGTGGTTTTGAAACTGTTCCACGAGTCTTAAAACAGTATCGCACACTTCTATCCTCGCGTCAGTCAGTCCAGCACGAAGTCTGCTCTTCTCAAATCGAGTTTCCTCGATTTACTAGTTGCAGGCTCCGCCTTCAGGACTTGGACTACAAATCTAATTAGTCGGTGGTCACTGCCACCGAGCTATTCGTCAACAGATAGATCCTCAACGACGCCATCCTCAGAGGTGAAAACCAAGTCGAGGATATTATCTCCTCTCGTTGGCTCTCTCACCTATTGAGTCAGGAACTCGTTGTTCGTCAACTCCAGGAGTAGTGCGTTCTCGCCACAGGGTTCTCTGGTTTCCCAGTCAACTTGTGTGTTGAAATCCCCCATGACGATGCACACTCTGTCTTTTAAAAGTTCGCCCAACAGCTACTACAGACTTCTGTCCTGTTCTAAGAGTTGGGCGGGGGGTCTGTAAAGCACCAGGGTCCTGTATCTGGCAGGACCTATCTCTAGGTCAACACCTAGTAGTTAATAGTCGGATACGATGTTGCAATGCGTCGAATTTAGAGTATCCATGACATACAACATTACACCGCCACCCTCTCTGTCTGGCCTATCTGAACCAGGAATCGTGAATTAACCTTCAAAATCTCGGCTTGAGGTTTTTATCTACGACTCCGTTATGGCCACCATCTCAGGTTCTTCTGTTGCTACGAGGCCACGAAGTTCAAGAAACTTGTTTCTGATAGACCTCGTATTAAACAGAAGAACTTTGAGGGGGTCCCCGACTGTAGGACTCCCTACGCTCTTCCGTTTCCCGCTTTCTTTCTCTTTGGTGGGGTCACTCCCCTCTTTGTGACCTCAGAAAAGGTCGTTTCTGAAGTAACACGGGTGTACTGGCGTACGTTCTCCTTCACTCGGGGTTTGACACTTCTTTGGGTCCGCTCCACAACATTCTGGATCATGTTCGCGAGTACAGCTTTCCCTTTAAAGGAAAGATGCACTCTGTCCCTTTTGTACAGGTCATTTCTCCGGTAAAAGGTGCGGTATGTTTCTACAAAAAAGACTCCTTCCGCGGTACAAAGATCTCACAGGCGTTGGTTTTGAGACGTTCCTCGCGTGAGCATTGCATGATGGACCTCTTCTTGGGAGTAACCCCACCACGACACGTCTGCGGGTTTTTAGCCCACAGTCGTCAACTCATCCCATAGCCGTGGTTAGAATCTTCCCGCTGGCGCCTACTTTACCTCCTCGTAGGTACATATCGTGGCCACTTGCCATGAGGGCAACTACTGAGTTCTCAGAGATGTGAGATTTCTCAGCCTCCACCCTTATTACTCCGTTCCCCTTTCCTGTGAGGCAGCTTACCTTCACACTGGTGCGAAGGAAGGCCGCTAGCAAGTATTTTGAGCTATAGTAGTTAAATCGCTTGTTCACTAATTTTAAACCTTTTTGGCGTGTGTTGGCCCTTTCGTCCATCTCGAAAATAGTATGTAACCAATATTAATAAATCCTTTTAAGATTTTGAATACCTCGATCAATTGTCCACGTAATCGTCTACTTTCAAGTGATAGTAGGTTTAATGAGCAGAGCCTAGTTTTGTACGGTTTGTTTCGGATTCCATGAACTAGTTTGGTAGCCCGACGTTGCACTTTTTCTAACTGCGCTATATCCTTGTTTAAGGAGGGACACCAAAATTGAACCGCGTATTCGAGGTGTGGGCGCACGAGCGAGAGATATAGACAGAGAGATATATAAAGATAAAGAGATAGAGAGAAATAGACTCACAAGTCACAAGAAATTTTAGTTCCTCAAAGGACATTGCTGACCATACCGGGGAGGTACTATTTGGGGAAAGCCCTAACCTATAGCATAAGAGAAAGTATAACATAGATGAAGGCTCTTCCCGCCCACCTCTCCCACCCGTATTTGTGGGCCAGAAAGCTGAAACGATACCTGAATATGCTGAAAAAACAACACAAACAGGACATTTTTTTTAATAATGTTGAAACCTATCTACTTTACTCAGATCTATAATCTGTACTAACGTGGTACCATATAGGTCAGGGGGTGGGTTATCTTGTCAAGTCGAGATTTGAACTGTTCGACTGACGAACTATTCACCACTTCTGGCGGTAGACGGTTCCACGTTCCGCAGATTGTGTACGAGAAGAAGTTTCTGCAAATGCTAGTATGAATTTGCGGTAATTCCATTTTGTAACCGTGGTTACGTGTAGCATTTGCGTTCAACGTGAACAGCCTCCTGCAGTGGCGTAGCTAGGGTTCCGTTGAAGGGAGGGCCATGCGAATCGCGGAGCCTGCGGCGGAAAGTCGGGAAGAGCCTCCTCCGGGGAAACTTTGAAATTTGGTGTCGTTTTCCTCGTATCTGGGCATATCTCAGAACGTATCCCTACTATCAAAAGAAGCCAACATCCATCCTAAATTTGACAAAGTTCCAAGCAAGATTTTCACACATCAGAATGGCACATCATTACATTAAAATCACTCAAATCACCAATTTATTTTTTTTCGCAATCAGTGGCGTAGAAGGGAAGGGGGAGGGGGGGATATTGGCCAAGCCACTGGACAGGCGAGCCCGTGACTAGAGGAAGGTCCGAGGGTGCTCTCCCCGGAAATTTTTTTTAAACTAGATTACCAAAGAAGCGATCTGGACGTATTTTCGAATCAAAATCATATACTGAAATAGTTTTTAATGAAATTTCACAGACAAATGATAAATTTAATCAAGAACTACTATACATACAAGCACAAAATCCTATGAACATTCGTTAACAATTGAGAACATCGTATATAGGTAAGTCTATAAAATGAAATATAATTTTTCATCAACAAACTAAGCTTTTTCATGAGCTACAACAAAGCACAGATTGCAAAAATGCTTTCGAACCATTAAAATCTAGTAAGATAGATCATGCAGCACTATTCGGGTACTGCATTTAGAAATCACTTAATAGTAATGTGTATTTAAACATAATAGGTTTGTTGAAGGGAGAAGGCATGAAGCAAAGCTTATGCGAGGCCTTCTGGAGTTGGGATGATTTTAGTATCATTTTAGTAACCCAAATACATATCAAATATAATATATCTGAAATTGATGACATCTTATCTACTGTCAGTTTTTTTTCCGGTCTTTTAATTTCACCCTGGATGAGCAGTGTTTTTTCACACCAGTCGATGGTTGGTTCGACTGAAAACCACTTGAAAACCAGTCGACGGTTGGTTCGGCTGAATTAATCAATAACGTCACTATGAACTAGTGGAATCTCTTTGTTGATGTACATATGGGCTGGGCCATTCAGTCGCTTTTCGTGCATGGTGGATTGTAGGTAAAATTTTATCAATTTCAGAGCACTACATGAGGTTTCACCTGTTGCACTGGTGACCGGCAAAGTTGCAAAAAATCGCAAAAGGGTATATATCATGGTATAAATATCGAGAGTCGTCATAACCGCCACTGCATCTACGACTCTTTTTGGTGGTGTACATGTCGTGGTCGCCTGTCGCGCCCAGTACGCCTTTCAGCGCAGTAATTCAGCATTCAGGCACTCTGGTTGTCCTGGAAGGAATTGGTGGTACAACTGGGCAGCTTCCATGAGGGCACTAGAATCGTCGGAATCCTGACAGTATGCCGGTAGTAGCATACTGAGCACATATGTTTTCGCACTGTGCGATTTTAATCGCTCATCTAGTTGGCTTATACAGACGTCGATGACGGGAGGAAAATAGAACGTCTGTAGTAAACTTCTGGTGTCTCGGCCGGATGATTGGACCTCTACGTCTGCCTGTCAGTCGTTCTTGGCGTGCTGATTTCTTCACCGAGCAATTCTTGAGCGCTCATGAAAATGTCCCTGAATACTTGTTCGTCTAATCGCATTTGTCTCAGGACCTTCTCACAGTCCTGGACACTGTGCATCGCGTTATGGATGTCCTGGGCTTCGGCCTGAAGCTCAACGGAAAGTGTCTTGATTATCTCCAGAACCGATACAAGTACCTCTAGGGCAACCAAGAATCCACCATTGTCTATGGCGGAAGAGAATTGTAGCGCTTACCGACGCAATTTGCGCGTGGACATAGCCTAATTTTGTTTAGTGACCCTTTAATGGCGGGTAGTAGTTCTTTGATTATGAAAACTGCTTACTGGTGCTCCACCCATCTAGTGGTACAGTGGAGTTTAAGACGCGAATGGTTGGCTTCATTACACTCTTCCTTGATAGCTGCTTCAAGATGAGCAAAAAAGCGCAATCTCGTGCATCAACGTCATTGCCTTTCTAATATCTGGTACCTCGCCCGGCTTCAGCAAATATAGATTGAGCGAATGGGACACACAATGCGTGTAGCTGGCTGACCGACATGTACTTTTGCACACCATTTTTGCTCCCCGACATAGCTGCAACTCCGTCGTACCCCTGTCCAACCATATTTCTAATTTCAACTCAAGAATTTTTCAGAATCTGTAGCAGTTGTTTAGCCAACCCTGCACCAGTCAGATCAGGAACCTCAGCAAAACCGAGAAACCGCTCACATTTTGGCCGCCTCGGAGGTACCGTCAACATACTGTTAACTGTTCCTTTCTCGAGACATCTGTGGTCTCGTCAGCCAGAAGAGAGAAGAATCTGGCTTCTTTTGTTTCTTCAATGATTAATTTTTAAATCACTGTTCCAATGGCTGATATTAGTTCATTCTAGGCTTGGGGAGGAAATGTATGTGGCATTCCTACTCGTGGTCGTTAAATGTTCCCGTAACACTTTATCGTTGGAAACCGCCATCAGCTTTAGAGTCGCTCTCAGATTGCCGGTTCCTGCGGGAGGGAGCAACAGGGTTCCGGAATCGCGATGACCCCGAAGCGGTAGACCTAATCTACCCAGAAACTCTTAGAAAAGAGTATCCGCTGCAGAACAGCTCGGTTTTTGTCACGCTGCTCGGCCTCTGCGGTGTTCAGCTGCTGTTCTATGTCTTCAGTCTTCATCATCGTTTTGAACGCTTCTTCGCGCGCAACACTGTCTTCATGGAATTTGGTCGCTAGATACGCTAACTAATAGCTATCTTTGCCGATTAGGTGAGCGAACTACTCTAGGGGTGTTCTGACCAGGCGATTCAATTGGTTTCCTCGGATTGCTTCAGGAGCGAAAAGCCTGCAAGGGCGACAGAATAGTCCACGTTTCGAGACAGAATAGGAGAAGACGCTATACTGCCCGATTAGATGTTGTGGTCCGAGATAGTTACGTCTGGTTTTGCCTCCATCTTGACGCTCGCTGTAAAGTCACTGAAAATCCAATGGCGCAGCCCAAGGGGTGGTGAGTACGTGCAGTTTCTCTGCATCAGTGAGCTCCAACTCCTATATTATCTTTATTGGAGTTGCCATTAGGTAACGCAGACGTGGTCGGTGAAGAGGAAAAGAATTCCTGTGTCTGGGCTTGCAGTTGGACATCTAGAAGTTGCGGAGATGACTCTAGGGAAGCCTTTCATTTAACTACAGTCGCAGGCTCACGGCGCGTGAAGTAATCGACGATACTTCTCTTCATCTCGACTTCCTGGATCTGACCTGAAATGAAATAAAATAAAAATAAGATAAATAAAAAACAAGCGATGACTGTAGAATATTAGAAAAAAGAACCCTATATGTATGTAACTGTTAACAGCTTGAAAGGGAGAGTTGTACGGGTTTATCAGTTCAATAAAATTCAGAGAGAATCGTAAAAGTGCAAAAGAAAATACAAATAAATACAGATTATACATATGGATATATACACACACTGCAGTAATCAGGGTCCATATGTTAGACTCTCATGTAAGTTAGAACTAAAAGAAAACGACTACAAAAGTAGACGCGGTATTTTGTCCCTTAAGGTTAGACATAACCCTTTTTCTGGATTTTGCATTTCTATTTTCTACCAAGTCCAAAAGGCATTACTTGACATTCAATAGCGATAAAACAGGACTAGCACTATTTAAGCAGAAAAACTACAAAAAATTGCAGCACTCGGCGACTTGTGAAACAGGAAGTTGACGAGAGTCGAAACAAATCAGAAAGACAACCTATGATTGTCTCAGAGAGCTCGAATTCAAAATTGGGGTGATATTTCAACTAATCAGGTGGTGTTATTGCTGCCAGATATTACCAGCTAATTAGCTAAGAAGACAGTAGTTGACAGCTGTTGATTAAAAATTATTTTTTGTGCTTTTTGAGGTACTAAACGTGAACATTATTTAGGGATATTGAATATGAATGATTAACGATACATTTGTTGAAAAAACAAAAAACTGACAAAATTTGTAAAAAATGGGTTATGTCTAACCTTAAAGCATTTCCAGCATCATTGTTATCGTCATCTCTATCAATGATAGGCAAATTGTCAAAGAACTTTTGGCTTTCGTATGAGCAAAACTGTTTCAAAATTTGTAGGTCGGAATATTTTGCTGATGCTTTGATAGAGAAATGCTCAGTGTATGCCTTCTTTAACACCACTTTTTTCCATGGTCCTTTATAGTAGCAATGTTCACCAAATTTCCACCATCATTGGAACACATTGAGTCATATATCATTTCAAAGGGATTACAATACTGAGCTTAATACAAAAAGAATTTCGAGAAAAGACAAAGTGGTTTTTGAGATATCTGGCATTAAATGTGAGTAGTCTCGCGATACTTTTCAGTCAGATCAGTGTTAACGGAGTTGAAAATTTCAACACCATTGGAACGCATTGAGTCATATCATTTGAAAGGGCTTGATTTCAGACATGACTAATACATACGCAAGATGAATTTGAAATCAACAGTAGAACATGCATGCCAAATTAGCTCTGTATGTAGTTCTACTTCTAGATTTGATGCATTTTTTAATCTTATTGTTCTTTGTGGGTCTTAATTGATTTACTGATTTCTTACTATATACCAACCATTATTGAATGTTGATACAGTGACAGCAAACTCTATACCCTCATAACTAACAGTTTGTCAGCTTTAAATACATAGACCCTGCCTAAACTTATCAATCCAATGTCTATTCTGAATAGGCATTGAATTACAAAATTTGGTGGTTGAAATAAATAGATACTATTCATTTCAACCACCAAATTTTGTATATAAGGGGGTCAGAAAATTGTTACTAAATGATTTAAAGTGAAAGATAAATGATTTTAAATTCCCAGATATTACGCCATATTTGTTTACCATGGAGACAGCGATTGTCTTGATGATAACTCACAGAAAATCGACAATGGCTAGAATGTTCTTACAGATGGGGCAAAGATACAAGTACGAATAAAAAAGAACCGTTTTCTGCACTAGAAAATCCATGCCATCGTGTTTTAGAAAAATAAATATATTGGCCGTTCAATGTTAGATATATGTCAAAATCTTACTAACCCAAGTTTGAAGAGAAATTTTCAGCAATAAAAAGTGTTTTTTTCAAGTCGAATTTCTTCTCAGGCGGATGACAATCGTCTAAAATTTGCGTTTCTGCACGTGCGGACATGCACAGACAGCTCACGTTCATAAATTATGGGATAGAAAACGTCACAAGATGTCTGCGCCCTGAAAAGCGTTTCCGGCCGATCAGAATAGAAGTTTTTTTTCCACCATGGCCGCCTCATGTGCTTATTTTGTAGGGGGTTGGTTTCCATTCCCTGGAGGGGGGGGGGCATTGCCCAATGCCCCCCCCCCTCCAATACGCCACTGCTTACCAACACGCAACTTACGCGGAAACTAACAGCTATCCAAAACAGACGTGGACCCAAGAGAGTGTGGCTGTTACGTACATGTTTTATACAAGTACAAAAACGGATCAGGTTTAAAGCAACAATAACGAGTGGAAGCTTTGTGTACTTATTCAGATTGAACCTCAAGCATGTTTGGCATTATTGAAGAAGTTATAGCAAACTATAAGTCAGCTATCAGAGGTTTATTAAAACGTCATCAAACAAACCTTTTCAGTAACAGTTTGCATCAAACACGTCACCGCAAACCAAATGCCGCGTGAAGAAGTATCAATAACTAGTCGCACAATACTGTTTATACAAAGCGTTTACAATATTAAGCTATGCAAATAATGCATAGAATTTTAAATCTGTATAACGGATAAAATTTATAATTGCACATGCATAAGTATTTTTTTCATGGCCACATGGCCATGGTTATAATATTCACGAATTAAGACTACGAGATTGCCAATTTAGCAACCCTGCGGTGTAACACCAACTGAGCGAGTAAACAAGCACACTAACACACATCACTGGCATCCAGTAGAATTTTCTGTAGAATTCTATAAAATTCCTGCAATTCTGGAGATTTTTTGCTTTCCATAGAATTGCAGTATTTCTATAGATTTCTACAGGTCCAACAATTAGTTATGCTATAATAATTGGGTAAAATTTAAATTTCATACAGTTAACAGTGAATAAATGCCGAACGCTTCCAGTGTGCATTTAACGCCCCCTAAGTGAAGCAACATCTTACAGCGCCCCCACGTTGGGATTCACTAGTGTAAATTCTTGGTTTTGCCTAATATCTCTTATTCTCACGGTCATTTAGACATATCTTCCCGCCGCCATATTCTCCTAAAAAAAACTGTAAGTACTCGTAATACCTTTACATTTTTTTTATTTAACCATTTCCCTCTGTTATTGATTGTTTCAAAGGATATTTAATTTGCCAAGATTTATCTTGAGTTTGCAAGAATTTGGCATAATATTGTTCTGATTCGTTTTTTGCCTGTTTGTGCTTGTGATTACTTGCTTTTATTCTTACCTCTGACATCTGAGGGTCTTAACTAATCAGCGAATAGGACTTAATCCAGCTGGTGCCAGTTTCTCTGCATAGGTCAAATTCGATCAGCGCCATATTGTTTGAGGCCTACAAATCTCGAATTAAAAATGCCAGGTGCAGAAAGGTTAAAAGCTTTCTGCTCCAAGTGCACAGGCTTTCCAGAACAATGCTAGAAAAGAATTACAGCGTCAAGTGTTTGTTTATTCTGTAAACTCGCTGAACGACATGATAAAGAAAAAAAAAAACATGAACATAATCACTAATCCGGAAAACAGAAATAAACGATTTAGAACTAAAAGAATTTGATTGTAAAATCAACGAGTACAGAATAATAAATATTATGGTATTTGGTTATTAGTTGGATTGATTTTAGTCAATAAATCAGCCTAGATAGCTAATTGAAAACCATTACCATAAATTTGTTGAATTTGGATGGAATAGTCGTCTGCTAATATTTAGGCCTAACGACTGCCGTGAAATGAATTTTAGAAAAGTTCTGAACTAGGTTTGTAAGAAAAAAAGAAAAACAAAATAAATATATTTACAAAATCAACGAATGCACAATGAGAGAATTGAATTAGGAAATAACTAATGAGCGGTTATTACAATTATATGGATGAATGATATAATTAAATTGAGAATTGCTAAGGAATATAACGTAATGCAATGTATGGAAGTAATGAAAAGTAGAATTAATGTAAGGTATGTAAAGTAACTAAGATGTGGTAACTATGTGGTAATTAAGATGACTAAAATATGGTAAGTATGATGTGGTAATTATGATGTGGTAAAGTAACTATGATGGACTGTGAATTGGGATCAGCAATGAGAGAAGTAATGAGAATTAGGACCTACTCTCGTATGGCAGTTTGCAGAGAATAAGTGTGACAGGATTTATAATTGACCTTGATTCTAAGTAAATTGGAGCACGAATGAATGGGTGACTGCTTCAAAGCGGGCAGCTAAAGGCGTACGTTCGTTTGTGTGTATTGGTAAAAAGTAAGTGTTGCCGAAAATAATATCTTAGTTATTGATTTTTGAATGGCAATTATATTTTACAAAATATTTTAGATTTTGGATCGATTATTTACAATGGATAATTTGACATTGAATTTAAAAAAGTATGGTAATGGAATATCGATAAATTTAGTATTTTATAGGAATGCCAGATGACATTGCTATAATATTGATAGCAAGGTAGTCAGATTAGAACAGTCTGTCACATTATTAGAAAATAAAGTGGATCAGAAAGACAAAAATGGCAACGAATTTTACTTGTCAGGAATAAACATCTAGACCTAAATTTACTGAAGCAACTGAAATAAAGACCTATAATAGATTTTTAGCTTTGTCCGAAGCAGAAGACGACACATATTTAACTGAAGACTCTATAAAAATAAATCAAATTTATTATTTTGGTGCGAAAAACATTAGAAAGCGGAACTTCAGATGTTACCCCGGCGCAGGAATCAAGAAAGTGACTGAAGATATCGGTAATTTAAACCTGAAGGATAAAAAATCCCGTTTAATTATTTATATTGGAACAAATGATGTTTTCTGTGGAAAAAACTTTCCTGGAACAGAAAAAATTATCTCTGACCAACAACGAAATGGTTGCGAAAATTAAATAAAAAACGGATCATGGAATAATTGCCGGCATATTACCATGATTAAATGAGAAAAATGAAACTATGAGTAGGGCAATTGGAATAAAAGAATGCTTGCGAAGGATATGTAAACGGGAGAATGTTGGCTTCGTCCACCTTTGGATGAGCTTCCTTAACAACAAAGAATGTTTTGCTCATGATGGAACCCATCTTAGCACAAAGAGTAAAAAGAAATATGGGGATTTGATTAAGAAACGCTCCGATAATACTTCACTACGGACTTCGGGAAACGATTCAACCCCAGAAGCAGCACAAGTAAACAGGTAAACATTTAAAAGCTGTTTTGTTTAATGCCAAGTCTATTAAGAATAAATTAGTAGAGCTCAAAGCGTTTGTAGCACTAGAAACATACGATAAAATAGGCATTATAGAGAGCTGGATTCATTGCCACTCAAGAAATTTCACTTGTGAATTTCACTTAAAAGGGTATAAAATGTTCTATAAAGACAGAGTAGGAACGGAGGGTGGAGACTTGATTTTATATGTACAAGATAATCTCTATCCAACAGATTGTAATATATGCTCCAACTTCGACTTATAAGAGTCAAGCTAAATCTTGTAGACTTAGATTAAAGAAGGGACGAAGGTGTGTGGCCCAAAAGTCTCAAAAAGGTACACACGTCTGTAAGCCAGGCCGCCAATGTCGGCGCTGGGCTCGGGTACAATTGAATTGGGGGATGGTAAATACCTTCCAACTAGAGTGCAATATTATTAAGGTTGGCTCTTTGAATGGGAATACGGTGGCGGGTTCGTTTCAAGAGTTATTCGAAAGATAAACATCTCTATACAAAAAATAAACTTTAATACAAATAATAATAAGAACAAGGGCACAGATAAATTTGGAAATCTAAATAATAATTAGTACGATCAAATAATATTATGACGGCCAAAAATTAAGGAAACTAGGTCCAGGAAAAATATATGTGATCCAATAAGTTGGATTCAAAGAAAAACTTAGCAGATTTATTGGCGTTACACAAAATGGGGGAATTCTTCATAGGACTGGGAACGGAGAGGTGGGACTTACGAGGAAAGGACTCCTGGTTACCTCTCGTGGATGAACTGGGGAGGTGGAAGACCAATAACAAGGTCTTCGTCGATGGGGTCTGAGATAAGTAATCACAAATCGAGATTCGTTTGCGGGACGGCAGGAAGTCTCAACCAATGTAGTGAGGTGAGAGAAACTCAGGACAATCTTCCGGGCCGTAAACGGGGTTTCTGTAATCTTCCTATGATCAAGGCGGATTATGCGAAGACGATCTGCTGACGAGATCACAAGGGCGAGAGGATCACTTCACGGGGGACAGATACTCGCATCTGGACGGCAACAAGCTCGGGCTCTCTCTATCTACTGAGGCTTTGCAGACATCACCTTAAATAGGAGCCACAATCATGGTCGTCAAAAGACTGTGCGCAGCAAGACGTCCCAAAGGATATCGGACGCGGCTTAAGTAAACATGGACCTTGATAATTTCGAAGCATCGACGAGGCAAAAGGGAAATAAGTGAGATTCCCTTCTACCCGAAAGGGGGGTGGGGGGAGATGAACATGGCTGCTAAGTCTCAGAGCGGGACGGCGTTATCAAACTAAGGGGAAGACGGTAATAAAGCACCCCAAATTAAATACAGCTGGCTGATCCGTCTCGACAAGGGAAATTCTGTGTGATAACGGCATATTGAGTTTCATGCTCTCACACGCCTCCCTTCCTAAGGTGAAATTTAACATACACGTAGGGGATGGGAAATGTCATTCCCTACCAATGGGAGAGATAGGAATTAGAGAAAATAATTTACCTGACGGGATACAAGCTAATAGGGGAATCTTTAACTTCGAGCTTACATAGCCGCAAAAAAAAAAAAATCAATTCATATGAGGTTGTGGAACTTAGGAGTTAACGATAAGTAACAATAATGCCATAAAAAAAACATGGTGACCATTACAATTAATTACAAAAGAAACGAAAAAAAATAATTAAAGGCAATATATATGCAGAGGGACAAAGTTTAACACTATATACAATTGTAAGTACACACCCTCCGTGACTCGATCTTACGGGGTAGGGGAAAGCTCCTCTATGGGGTTCGTACTAAAGCAGTCAGCCAGACAATTTTCGGAACCTTTAATATAAAATATACGAAATTGGTACCCTATCAACAGTAAACCCCATCGCATAACTCTACCGTTCTGACTTTTACTGTTTTTTTGTTTTTTTTTAATAGGCTAATGGGCGGTGATCTGTTTCAATCGCGAACTTCTTTCCCAATATATACATATAAAATTTTTGTACCCCCAAACTATCGCGAGACCTCACGTTCTATTGTCGTGTAGTTCTTCTTACGCGACGAGAGCTTCCGGCTCACGTATGCAATCGGATGGCTGCAATTATCGTCGTATTGCAACAAAACGCATCCTAATCCTTTGATTCACGCGTCTGTCCTGATTTCGAAGGGCTCGGCCTGATTGGCGAGTCTTAGAATGGAGGGGGGATGGGAAAGAGGGGTAGAAGTGAGCCTATCCTCAAGTTTGTCAAAGTGAGCGGACGGATGCTTTGCGGTTCCACACTAGGGGACCTGGGGATTGTATCTTTAACAGAACGCTAAGGGGAAAAAGATGTGGATCCAAAAAAGGAGCGGAGTTGTTTCTTTGTTCGCGGAAGAGGCATGCTGGCAATGGCCTTTATTTTATCTTGCTCAGGGGTCGCCTGGGTTTCCCCGATATGAAAGCCTAAATAACGAATGGAATTTGAGGCAAAATGACATCTACTAGGCCCAATGGTCAATCCGTGTTCCCGTAACCTCATGAGGAGGGAGCGAAGGGAGACTAGGTGTTGTTTCCATGTACGCGTGGCAACGTACACATTATCGAAATAAAACGACATGTTACCTAGGCCATCCAGGTTTCGCCGCTTCATTCTATTATAGTTATTGCAAGCAGGAACCAAACCAAAAGGAAGACGCCTAAATTGCATTAGCCTTTCTCAGTGGGGAACGCAGTATACTTCCGAGAACTATCCTTGAGGGGAATTTGATAATAAGCCTACATAGGTCTATTTCTGAGATAAATTTGGCCTCTTAAAAGAGATGGTGAATTTCGTCGATGAGCGGGATTGGTTCCGCGTCAAAAACTGTCACAAAATTCAATTTCCGGAAACCTACACACATTGTGAAAGTTTGATCGGGCCTCCTTACCATTACAATGGGGTAGCAGAAATCAGAGGTGGAGGGCTCAATGATACCCAACTTTAGTAGGTTTTCCACTTCTGAATTAAAGGCCGGACGAAGATGCACAGGCAAAGGGTACGGTTTAGTGCGAACAGGCTCCTGTGTTTACAGAGAGATGTCATGTATGAAATGACGCGCACATCCTGGCTTTTCCAAAATCACGTTCACAAATTCAGCTAATAACTTAGCCAGTTGAGCCTTTTGCGGGGGTTCCAATTAGGGGTTTAAATCGAGTTCCGGGGCGTTTTCTTCACTGGAGCATGGGATTGCAGGTAGGGGGTAATTCTTATCTGACTCGACGCAAACTGTCCATCACCACCTTTTTGTCAAGCGCGAATATGCTATTAATACACCCGTGGCGGTGGTATGGCCTAAGCATGTTTATGTGATATAACTTATTACCGGAAGGGGTCTTTATGAGGTAGTCCACGGGTCCTCGTGCTTCTAAAACGGGAAATGGGCCTTTCCACTGTGAAAGGAGCGTATTAGATTCAGTGGGGGGAGGAGTAATACCTCATCACCGGTTCGTAGTCGTCAGTCTTTTTCCTTTACGTCGAAATAAGTCCGGTATTTCTCCAAATTAAGCTCTATATTTTTGTACGCGATTTCGGCGCATATCTCTAAGCGGTTCATCAGGTCGAATACGTACGAATACGAGGTTTTAATCTCTTCATCGAGGCGGTGATTTGCGAACAATTCGTTGAGAATACTCATAGAGCCTCGGACGTTTACCCGATAAAGGAGTTCGAACGGGGTGAACTCTAAAGTCCTATGAGGACTCTCATGTCACGCAAAGAGAGAGACTGGCAGATACTGATGCCACTCTTGAGGCTGAGCGTGGCACAGCTTCTTCAAGACGGTCTTCAGAGTCCTGTTTAATTTTTGGCAGACTCCGTTAGCAACAGGGTGGAAAGAGGTTGTGAAGAGAGGTTTTATCAGGAGAAGTTTTCCAACGTATTCCATGAGTTCGGACGTAGATTGTCTGCCTCGGTTAGACAATATCTCCTTAGGAATTCCGACTCGAGAAAAGATAGTTATTAATACTTCCGCGCACGTTATGATATCGATTCCTTTAAGTGGAACTGCGTCAGGGAACCTCATAGCGCAGTCCACAAGCATGAGGATATGTCTCCTTCGCTCGACGGGGAATGAAATTGGGCCAATTAAGTCGATAGCCACTCTAAAAAAAGGGTTGAGATACAATGGGTATCTTTTGCAAGGTTGGGGTGGGGGGCAGGTGCGATTCGTCTCTATGCCGTTGTCTTTTGGCAAATGTCACAGGATAAACAAAATTCTGCAATTTCTTTGGCAGCGCCGGGCCAAAAGAAATATCCAAAGACTCTTTGGGTGGTTTTATCGTGGCTGAAATGGCCAGCTAATAACCCATCGTGGGCAAGGCTAAGAACCTGGGGAACGCGAGAACGGGGGATACAAAGGGAGAAAGTATTTGGGCCACAATCAGAAACTTGATTGTCCTGTTGGGCTTTTTCCCACCGGGGCTGGAGAGAAGAGCACTACTTCTGCTCACTTGCCAACTCCTTGTTATGAAGGGACGCAAATTCGGGGGCATATGGAGTTTCTAAAGGATTGGGGGTTGCAATCTCCTTTAGAAGCCGAGGCCCTTGTAAGGACGGGCTAGGCGACAGGATTATGGGAGATCTGAGGGTTCTGGCCAACTAACACGGCCCAGAACTTAATGGGGGCTGCAGCGGCTTCCACCTAACCGGTGAAGTATTTACAATTTAGGTAGCAGCGAACCACGGGGAACCGGTTGGCGCGCTGCAAATAGTCGTGGACTAATGCATAGCTCTCGTTGTTGGGACTTACTGGGGGAGCAATTTTCCGACACTACGACGCAGGTGCACCTGGTGTCTCTAACAAGGGTTGACACCCGGCACCCATTCACAGTTCCTTCTTCGAATTCAAGCCCACCGGAGAAGCTTTTTTAAATAAAAAAAATGAATGGATATCCCGGGGAACCGTTAATCAGGGCAGAAGCTGGAGTCATTGTGCTAGCAGGTGATTGAGAGAGAGAGAGAGAGAAGCATTGACCTGATGGACATGTTGGATGGGGGAAGAGCGAAGGTGAGAGTTTTGGGGGCAGTTGGTCTTAAAATGTCCGGGCACCCCGCACGTGAAACACACGATGGGCCACCGGGGATATTTGAATGGTGGGGGATTATTTAGCAGAGGCTTAATATCCCTCAGTTGTTACGCGGGAGGGAATCTAGGTTTGGGGGGACCAGCAACTTTGACAAAATGGTGCGAATTTTTATGGGAGAACTTAGGGAAATTTTTCTTACTCTTGGGAGATAGGGGATGCGATTTCTTGGTGCCCTTCGGATACAGATTATGGTTGGATGCGTGTACATTCGCCTCTTCCAGTCATTCCTTAAAGGTAGTCGCTCGTCTATCTTTTACGAATGTACGGATCTCGGATGGTAGCGCAGCCATTAACTGATCACGTAAGACTAAATCAAACAGAGACTCTTATTCTCGTCCTACTTGAGCCGAGTCCAGCCAGAATTGTAGGCTTCTCTGAAAGATGAAGCTAAACTGGCGGTAAGTTTGGCCAGGTAGTATTCCTACCTGGCGAAATTTAGCCCGATAGAAATCGCGATTCATATTGGTTTCCGATAGCAACTCGGCCTTGATAGTCGAATAATTAACGGTGGCTTTGGCAGGGAGAGATATGAAAATTTCCCGAGGGTGGCTGTTGAGCAAGGGAAGTAAGTATAGCAATGCCCTCTGGGCACTTCTATAATAAAATCCTACTGGTAAACTTAAATATAATTAATTTATCCATAACTTTTTGCAATTCAATTATTTGATGTAACGTTTAATAATTCAAATATCCTGTTACAAAATACTGATTTCATTTAATGTATCACTGGTCCAAACAACATCTCTTAGAATTTCACATACATACAAACATACGCATTTCACCACTTTTGACATAACACGAATTCTCTCTCTCATTTGTGTTCGTGTCACACTCCATTCCGGTTTAACTTTACTCTCAATCAAGGTCAGTTATAAATCCTCTCACATTTATTCTCTGCAAACTGCCATACGAGATTAGGTCTAATTCTAGTTACTTCTCGTATTGCAGACCCCAATTCAGTCCACCATAGTGATTTTTATTTCACTTTTATTTCACTCTTACTTCATTTTCACTTCACATCTTAATTTACATCTTGTTACTTTAAATCATATTTTACCATCTTACATTGTATTCCTAATTCAATTTACCTCATTGTGCATTCGTTAATTTTGTGAATATATTTATTTTGTTTAATTGTTTTTCTTACAAACCTAGTTCAGAAAATTTATAAATTCATTTCACGTCAGTCATAAGGCCTAAACATTAGCAGACGACGATTTCCATCTAAACTCGAAATTCATGGTAATGGTTTTCAAATAGCTATTTAGGCTGATTTAGTAACCAAAAATAAATCCCATTAATAATCAAATACCATTTAGCATGCGACTCAATCTCCTCGAAAATCTTTTCGGAGCGGGTGAGGTAGGCATTGAAGTCTTTGCCATCCTTGAATACGGGTAACTTAACCGAAGGGGTTTGAGGGGGCTCATTCCTTGGACTAACAGGAAGGGTTTCTACGTTATCCCGACTTAGCTCTCGTTCATGTTGACGGTTTCTTTCCATTTCTTTTGCTTTTTGCTCTCTTTCTCTTCTTTCTTCCGCTTATCTTTGCTCTCTTCTTTCTTCGTCTTCTCTTTGATCTCTTTCTCCGGCTTCTCTTTGCTCATTTTCAGCTTCTCTTTGTCCTCTTCTTTCATCCATTTCATTTCTTTCTTCCTCCTGGATATAAGCAATTAAATCCTTGCCTGTTGATCCCAAGATTTGACCTTGTTTGTAGAATCTATCAAATGATGACATCATTGAGAGTACGTGTGCGTCTAGCAGCTCGAACGTACACGGAGCACACGACACAGACTATGGATCTCTCACGGAAGTCCCCCCCCAAAAAAGCACCCCATCCATATATATATATATATATATATATATATATATATATATATATATATATATATAGCACAATTGACAAAGCGAAAATTTAATCCCTATCGGATTAAAATTTTCCGTCCTCTTAATCCAGTTCGAGATTTAGTATAGAGTTTCCACTAAAGTAGTTTGTGTGTGGCTTATAAAGTGGTTAATAATAAGTCGAATGTTTTTAATCGTAATTAGCCTAGGGAATCTTGGGTACCATCCAAACTAAGAAATTACTTTGGCAATGAATTGAGATTGAAAATTCAATGTATGAAATAATGGCAGTTCTTCATAAGTGATATTAATTCTAAGTTTTAACAAAATATATTTATTTGAGAAATCTAATATTTTAATATCTTAATTGAGGTAATATAATATGGGGAGAGCTTAAGTTATTTAGGTCCTTTAAATTTTAAAATTAACAATCTTTGCAGTATGACAATTATGGTATTTTGAAAATAGGCAACGTCATTAATCAATGAATAGAAAATGCATTTAATGGGGGACTTGGAAATTGTGATAGTTGTGATTACAATTATTAAATAGAAGAATTGGCGATTGATAATTGAAACTATACGATATATAAATAAATTAGGGATGATATGCCGATTACAATATTTTGAAAATAAGGCGAAGTTTATAATATATTTATATATATATATATATATATATATATATATATATATATATATATATATATATATATATATATATATATATATATATATATATATATATATATATACTTGTTAGATAAATTAGTTCTAGGGTAGGCGAAAGGTCTATGATAATTAGTTCTGGGATGAGCGAAATGTCTATGATAATGGTTAATGTGAATTTTGGGGTCTGTAATTGGCAAAATACACAGAATTAATTTAAGTTTGACAAAAAGGGGTAAAACCAATTAAGAATTATACTTAAATTTTGACCAACCTTGTTAACACGGGAGCACAAATCAAAGAGGACGATTTCTGGATTTTCGTGTGCATGGCGAAAGGAAATGTTGTGAGTTAATACATTCCCGATGTAACTATATTATATATATATATATATATATATATATATATATATATATATATATATATATATATATATATATATATATATATATATATATATATATATATATATATATATATATATATATATATATATATATATATATACTGTTTGGGGCGAAATCTATATACAAACTTGTAAGGGTGAAACCACCACACCACCAAGGAAAAGGGAAAGTTATGGTCTCGCAAGCACACAATTAAATAGTTGAAAAAGTAAGTTGATAATTAGTTCCAAAATCTTTGAATAACTTTGAGCGAACTTAAGCAAACTCGGTCAGAATAATTAAATGGGGCGGGAGGGGGGTGGGATTGAAATTTAGCCGGTTCTTAAAAAAAAAAAAATACAATACCTGACACCAGATTTTAATATAAAGATTTATAATAGATATACATTTCTGTAAGTCGAAGGTGGAAGGCGTGTGACCCAAAAGTATCAGAAAGGTACCGACGTCTCTAAGCCAGGCCGCCACTGACCCTCTCTCCCAAGGGTACGAAGGCTTCCACTTGAACGCTGTTTCGTGTCAATACATAATACTTCCTGGCAACTCTCCCCAAAAGACGACCGGTTCCTCTGGCCCTCGGGCCGACCAGCGGTTGTCATTCTGACTTTATATACAAATTTCATTATCCGGTCGGGGATCCTTCCAGTATCATAGAAGGATTGGTGCTGACTAACTAACTAAGCACCCCAAATTAAATACATCTGCGCTGATCCGTCTCGAACAGGGAAATTCTGTGTGGTAACGGCGTATTGAGATTCATGCTCTCACAGTGTTTTACAAATGAGATAAACAACAAATCATCTCTAATTATTGGCGATTTCAACTGCGGACGAGTAGACTGGTCTACGAAAACCTCTGACGCGGAAGGATACAGATTAATTAATTTTATTGACGGTAACTTACTAACCCAGTGGGTGAAAGAAGCTACAAGAGGTCCTAATATCTTAGATATAGTTTTATCTAGCGACAATGATTTGATTTCAAATCTGAGCGTAGGAGATAAGTTTGGTAATAGTGACCACAATATAATCTATTTTAATATAAACGTACCCTGCATCAAAAGAAAATCAAGCATAACTTAGCTAGACCTTAAAAGAGCTAATCTGGAGGGGTTAAAAGAGAGCTTATGTAATTACAAACTAAGTTTGGGCCATATAAAGGAAATCTGAATTAATTTTAAAGAAAATCTGCTGAACAAACAGTTACAATTCATTCCATCAAAATCATGGAAAATTGGTAGTGTTAAAAAAACAAAATGGTTAACTAAAGAAATTGAGAAAAGTATTAGAGACAGAGATAGAGCTTATAAGCTACTCATAAAAACTCGGACATCATCAAAGAAAAATATATCCAACTGAAAAGAAAAGTTAAAAGGGAAATTAAAAGAACCAAGCGAAATGAAGATATTAGAGCGGCCTTACACTGCAAGTCAAACCTCAAAGAAACCAATCAAAATAGTATATGATCCATCATAGATAAAAATGGCTTTTTGCAATTTAATAACCAATGTTTTAAACGAATGCTTTGCAACGGTATTCACTAGTGATAAATCCGACGTTATTCCAACACCTAACAGCAGATACTTTGGCAATAATCTTCTAAAATCAATAAAGTGTTCATTTAATGATGTTAAGAGACTCACGTTGAACGCAAATGCTACACGTAACCACGGTTACAAACTAGAGTTCCCGCAATTCCATACCAGCATTTGCGGCAACTTTTTCTTGTACAAAATCTGTGGAACGTGGAACTGTCTACCACCAGAAGTGGTGAACAGTACGTCAGTCGAACAGTTAAATCTCGCCTTGACGAGATAATCCACACCTTGACAACCTTGGTAAAACCTTGGTATAAATTACCACTGGGGAACAAATTTCAACGTTTTGTTTATTGAATAAGATTTTGACAGTTAATTATACGTAATTGGGGGCTCTGAGAACGAATTTCTACTCCGTTTTGCTCTATCAGGTCCATACTAGTATTTTGTTCAACACACTTCCTCTTTCATCATATTCATAAAAGGATATTTTCCCAATACTAGCTGTTGCAGTTGCACATTTTAATTATAATTATCTATTAGTACATATTTAAACTAATGTTTTGATTAATATTTCAGATTTTGAAAATAAAGAATTGAAATACCTTTACAAATGTAAAACAATCAAGTAATATATCCTCAAGCCCCTAGAAAGTTCATATGCAAAAACTCTCCTGATTCATACGTGGAAATTTTACACTTCCACATCAACGAGGAAATATAACGGACTTCGTGAGAAGAGCTTACTCAGCATATTTTGGCATAAAACTGGGGGATCAAGATAAATCATGGATTCCACATAAAGCCTGCACTGTATTCATTGAAAGACTGCGACATTGGACGAAGGGTTCGGAGTAAAAAATACCTTTTGGATTTCCGATGGTAAGTTTATGATTTCATAAAACTATGTAACTAAGTCATTGTGTACTGCAAATTACCTAAGTGTAATTGTAGCTTAGGTACATAAACAGCTTTTGATAAAATTTGCTTTTGTTAACGCTTCACAACTGTTTTTCCATTTCAAGTGTGGCGAGAGCCTACTAACCATGGGACGATTGCCACTTCTGATTTGTAAATCCTTCGGGCTTCACTAAAAAAATAAACATTGTATCGAGTACCTAAATTTCCACACCGCAATACGACCTGTGCTACATTCAAATGAAATTCCCATTCCAAAGTTTAAGAGTGTGCCATCTCAGGAATTTGTTGAAGATGTTTCTGAAATTATTGTTATGCACTGAGGAGTCAGACACCGAATTCGACCCCAGCGTAGTTGTAAGTGAAAGTGATCAGCAAAAGTTTAACCAGGCTGAGTTGAATGATCTTGTATGGGATCTAAATTGATCAAAAAGGGCTACGGAAATTTTAGCTTCAAGACTTAAACAGAAACACATGCTTAGTTCAAACACATACAGAGAAAAAGAACTTCCTTGATATTTTAGGACAGAGCATAGTTTAGTATATTGCTGCGACATACCAGGTTTTTTTAAAGGAGATGAAGGTTCAGTCTTACAATGCAAGTGATTAGCGTTTGTTTTTAGACAGTTCCAAAACAAGTGTGTGTTGCTGCATAATGGCAATCTATACCGTTCGATACTAATTGAGCACTCGACAACATTAAAAGAAAAGTATGAGCATGTGATCCACGAGTGGATCATATGTGTTGACTTAAAAATGGTCAATTTTTTGCTAGGGCAACAAGCAGGGTATACTAAATATCCCTGCTTCCTTTGTTTATAGGATAGCAGAGCTAAGGAAGATCATTATTCCAAACAAATCTGGCCAGCACGAACATTACTTACCCTTGGAGAAAAAATTTAATTAATCCACCTTTAGTGAGCAGAGATAAAATCCTATTTCCTCATTTGCATACCAAACTAGGTCTCATGAAACAACATGTAAAAGCTATAGAGACAAACGGCCTGTTTCCAACACATGATTTCAAAATTCGCAAGTTTAAGTTATTAAAAAATCAAAGCTGGAATTTTCGACGGTCCACAAATCAGAACATTAATTAATGACAGTAATTTTCCTAATGCATGAATGAACGCTGTAGATAGAGGGAAGTAGGAAAGGAGCAAAGAAAATAAAATAATAGCGTAGGCGAGTTGCGAACAGCTTCCTGCGTCACTGGACCACTGTTAGCCAGCGGCGAATCCACTCGGCCATCCTGAGTCTCAAAAAAGACTCATTCAAACGAAGCTTTTAATCCGCTCGCCTGCACTTCTCGTACGCTATAACGCGAAATAAATGCCTGGTTCTCATTCGTTGATTTGACAAAAAGCTTTTTAGGAAATTATAGGGCAGATAACTACGAAGGAGTCGTAAGAAAACTTTTAAGAGACTACAAAGAGCTAGGTTGCAATATGAGAATAAAAATGCACCTTTTAAATAGCCATCTTGACCAATTTCCAAGTAATTTAGGTGCTGTAAGTAACGAACAAGGGAAAAGATTCCACCAAGATATTAAAATTATGGAAGAACGTTATCAATGACGCTGAGATTGCCACATGATGGATGATTATTGATGGTGCTTGAAAAGAGACCTGCCGTTAACGACCAAATACTCTACAGGGTGGGGTAGAAAGGTTGCCTCGATTTCAAAGGTTAATAAAAACAAACACATGAAGATACAAGAAAAAAACTTCGTATCTCTATGCAGTATATTAAATGCCCTTTATTTTCTGTTTCAGGTAGTACCCAACATTGGCTGGAGTGGAGAGCATCGTGTATTTGTTGTGGAAGAGTTTCTTAAGAACGGTGAGTCCGTCGTAACCGACTTTACCAGAGTAAAAGCTTCATATTTGTTTTGTTTTAATTAAATTCATTTCTATCGTTATACTCGTAATGTAATTGCATAATAGTTTGAACTGCATGTATTCATGAAAATTGGAAATAAATGTTAACGCATGACTTCATTTTTAGTCCTAATTTTGAAAAAAAACTGGAAAATGGCGCATGGGTTGTTACAAAAGAATCAGGGCCTGATAGAGCCTAACTGAGGGGTAATTTGCTTTCAGCGTACAAAAATTACTTACAATCAAGTGTCAGATATAATTCAATAAAATACGTGTTCCCCAGTGTTATAGATTAGAGGCAAGTAGATAGGTTTCAACTTTTCTATAAAAATTTTTGTAAATTTGGTTCTTTTTCATAGCACATTGAGGTATCGTTTCCGCTTTCTGGCCAACAAATGCAGGTGGGAGAGGATGGGGGGGCTGGGAGAGCTTTCATCTATGCTATGCTTTCTCTTATGTTATAGGTCAGGGCCTTTCCAAAATAGTACCTCCACGGTATGGTCAGCAATCTCTTTTATGGTACTACTTTTCTTTGTGATTCTATCTCTTAATTTTTCTCTTACTCTCCCTTAATCTATCTCTTAGCCTCTCTCTCTCTCTCTTACTCTCTCTCTCTCTCTCTCTCTCTCTCTCTCTCTCTCTCTCTCTCTCTCTCTCTCTCTCTCTCTCTTACTCCCCCTCCATATCTCTCTCTCTTTCTTAATCTCTCTCTTACTCCCCCTCTCTCTCATAGCTTTTCTCTTAATAGCTTCCTTACTCTTCCCCCCTCTCTCTCTCTCTCTCTCTCTCTCTCTCTCTCTCTCTCTCTCTCAGGTGGAAGTCCTCCCAGCTTCTGACGTGCAAATCGATCTTCAGAGCTGGGTATAGGGGCGAAAGACCAATCGAACCGTCTAGTAGCTGGTTCCCTTCAAAGTTTCCCTCAGGATAGCTAGAGCTGATTTACACAAGATTCATCCTGTAAATAGAATGATTAGGGGTCTTGGGGTACTTCTAGTCCTCAACCCATTTTCAAACTCTAAAGGGGTGAGATGCCAGAATTTTCCATACGGAAATTTCGGCTACGATTCAAAGTTTTTAGTGGACCATTTTTGGTAAGCAGAACTGGTGCTGTGGGATGAACCAAATGCAGAGTTACGGGGCCCTATCAATGTGGCCTATAAGAGACCACAAAAGGTGTTTGTCGCTTAGGACATCAGGTCGGTGGTCATGGAAGTTGACATCCGCTAAGGAGTGTGTAACAACTCACCCGCAGAAGCGAGAAGCCCTGAAAATGGATGGCGCTCAGCCAATAAATCCCTATACTCTGCCGTCGGTAACAGTAATGGCGAATGTGTCGTCTCGAGGCTCCGACGAGTAGAAGGGTGCGCCGGTGTGCAAAGAAGGTTTTGCCGCGAGTCTGACTGGAGCCTCCGGCGGTACAGATCTTGGTGGTGGTAGTATTCACTCGGCTGAGATATAAGCACCCTTGTCCTAGGATTTACTATGGGAAGGGTTTCTCGTCAACTGCAGTTGTACGAGAGTTAATCGGACCTAAGTCCCCGGCCAATCGCCTGATTTTGATGATATGTATATACACGCGATGTGGACCGAACCATCGGTCTAAAACACGAAGTCTGCTGCCAATATAATATATTTTGTTCGGTCGCTGCGAGGTTTCGCTTCGCTAGCTGACTACGGCGAAGGAGGGTGGGGTTTGAGTTTCCCTATTCGATGCATCATATTAATTTTCGCTCGAAGGGACGAAAGGGAAGCAGTCTAACTTTACATGCATAATGCGTGGGTTACTCTCGGTATGACGGTCGCCAATTGATAAAAAGAAAATTTCCTAACCTCGTCGTTTACGACGGCCATAGACCCTTTTTTATATTTTCCAATCCGGCATCACGTTTAGGGCGTACTTGGTAACAAGTCATGAACCCTACCATTCGGGCTGCAACTTAAGGCAGAGCTCACTCTCCCCTTGTTACTCTCTCTGACTATCTCTCTCTCTCTCTTAATATTGGGTTAAGGAATAAGTTCTTGCGGTTTTATCAAATTTATTCATTACCATTGACAATTTTAGTAAAACTTCATTTTTAATTGATAACAATATGCAATTTAATCAATAATGTATTATTCGTTGTTATTTACGACTTCTTCCCAACGTTCAACTAGTTTTTCGATGCCTCTGCAATAAAAATCTCTGGATTTTGACTCGAATAATTCGTCAGACCAGGTTCTTAACTCCACATCAGTATTGAACGAAACGCCGTGCAAATTGTTGGAAAGACATCGGAACAGATGGAAATCTAATGGAGCCAAGTCTGGTGAATATGGAGGATGCGGCAGGATTTCCCAATTAAGCGTTTGGATGGCGTCTATGTCATATTGGCAATGTAAGGACGAACATTGTCGTATTGCAGAAGGACTCCATAACGTCGATGAGGTCACTTTTCACGAATAGCTTCGGCGAGGCGATACATATGTTGAACGTACAGTCTGCATTGACAATCTCGTTGTTCGCAAGGAGCTCATAAAGAATGATGCCTCCACCAACCCACCCTACACACAACATCGTCTTTCGTGGATGAAGTCCTTGTTTTTATCGCGGACGTGTTTTTTTATTGGGGCTAAGCCATTGCTTTCGATGGTTCATGTTGACATAAACACACTACTTTTCGTCGCCAGTGATGATGCAGTGAAGAAATCTGTCCTTATATCCACAAGTAGCCTTGTGACGAGCAAGCAAACCTGCGGCAATCGTGGAGCGTTGAAGTTTGTTGACTTAGCTCAAAGCGTGCGGAAACCATGCACCGAACTTTTGAACTTTCCCCATCGAATGAAGGTAATTCACTACAGTTTTCTGATCACACGCCAATTGTACAGCCAATTCTCTAGTCAATTGACGAGGATTTTCATGAAAAAGGTCGTTCAATCAATCTTCATCCAACTTAATGGAGCGACCAGAACGTTCTTCGTCATTAAAATTGAAATGACGGTTTTTGAAACGTGAAAACCACCATTGAGCTGTCCTTTCTTATAAAGCATTTTCTCCGTACACAACATAAATATCGCGACGAGCTTTGGCTGCGTTTGCATTTTTCCCGTCTCGATTGAAAATGAATAACAACAAGTGTCGAAAATGCGCCTCTCTTTCAACTTGACATTTCATTTTGAGGGTACAGAACAAAAATTAAATTAACACAACTTTTAAATAAACCGCAATGACTTATTACTTAACTTCAAGACGTAGCCTTAAGCAAAAGCCTAATAGTCTACGGTGTTAAGAGACGTAGCCTAACATTTTCAAATTTTGCCCTCGTTATTTATTATTGTTTCTTAATATGTGCACAAATCACGTCAACAAAACTTAAATCAACACAACATTAAAAAAAAACGCAAGAATTTATTCCTCAACCTTATATAACTCTTTTACTCTCTCTCATACTCTCTTATTTACTTAGCTTTACTATTTGCTTTAAGTCTGGCCGTTTTTGGTTGATTAGTGGGGATTAGTAGGAAGACAGTTACACCTCGAGCACCGCTGTCGAAAAATCAGAGAACCAGATTACCTGGGGCTTTTGTGCTGCTCAGTTGGGAGCTGCGGCACGATTGGGGACGTCCGGCCTAGATGGAGACCTTAGAGTTGGTGTGCTTAGTCAAAAGGGTTTCTGTTGGCCGAACGACCGAAAACCTCCTGAAAATAGGCGGATGTGGCTTGTGCGAGGGAAAAATCACACAAAAAACTTTTATGCAAATGGTGGGACGTTAAGGTAATTAAGATGGCGAAGAAGAATGGTCTTCAGTTTAGCAAACAAACATGCGGGAAATGCAAAGTCTACGGATGGAACGAAAACTTCGGTGGCAGGAGTTGCAAGGAGCTCACTGACGCCGATAGTGTTTGTGACTTCTGCGAACTCGAGGCACCTCTGGGCGAACGCATTGACCAGTTGAGAGAGGAGGACTTCCTTCTCAAAAAGGAGGTTCACCTCTTGAGATCGGAGAGGTGTAAGTGCCTAGGAGACTCCGAAGGGATGAAGACAACCAGAGCAGGAGTCTCAGAGCAGGAGTCTTCTGTTGCAGTACTGCTTGCTCAACGAGCCAAAAAGAAGAAAAGAAAGAGGAAGAAGGGAAAGAATAAAGAAGAAGATAAAGTAGAAAGAGAAAGTAGAAACAGAAGTAGAGAACGTAGAAACAGAAGAGGAGAAGCCAAAATAAGATAATACAAATAAAAAGTAGTATAGAAAGAAGAGAAATATAGAGAAGAAAATGGAAACTGACAAGTCGCTCCCGAAAGGGAAAGCTCTGTTCCCTACAGCTAAATGTGCGAGGGTCATCCCTATTGGTGATTCTTAAGCACGGGACCTGCAACCCATGCTAGCGGCCCGCTTTCGCACCAGTATGAAGGTAAGATACGGCCCAATGATTCCGCTAGCATAAAATGCACACCAAACAGTGACCTTTTGTGGATGCATTGGCTTTTCAACAATCTTCCTGGGATTTCCATCAGCCCAACTGCGACAATTCTGCTTATTAACGAATCCACCCAGATGAAAATGGGCTTAATCACTAGAGGTGATTTTTTTGCGAAAAATCATCATCGACTTGGCTTTGCTTGTGCATCCAATTGATGAATGTACGGCGCTTCAAATGGTCAGTAGTGTTCAGTTCTTGTGTGAAATGAATTTTGTGAGCGTGTAGAGACAAATCTTTTGTCAAAATTCGATGTAACGTTGTTCTGGAGAGGTTCAATTTCTGCGCGCGATGAGGAATAGAGGTGTCTGGATCTTCGGCCACATTCTCGCGCATTGCAGCAATGTCTTCAGCTCAACGGCGTAAACGAGCACGCAATGGCGTTTTCATATCTGCCACCGACCGTGTTTTGAATTTACTAACAAATTTCCCAATTGCACTCTCGGTTGGTCGATTATGTTGAGTAAAAAATAGCCAAGTGCCCGAAATGTTTTTCTGTTTGAACATCAATTTTCGTAATAGGCTTCGATAACTTTAACACATTGTTCGATTGTTAATTTTTCAATGGTTGAAATTGCGAAAGACTGAAGTTGTTAAATCTGAAAGAAAAAGAAAAAAATTATTAGATCCTTAAACTTAACTCACATTTAAAATCGGTCCAAGTTATTGGAGCACCCGTTATAAAGCAACAGTTTGGATATCGGAACAAGGAGATTGTAGTTTGTTTGTACAACTTCCTTGTCAGGCCGCACTTCGAGTATGCCGTACAATTTTGGAGTCCCTCATTTCGAAAGGACATTACGAGATTGGAACGTGTGCAAGCCAGGGCAACCAAACTGATTCCCTCTATCAGACACAAGAGTTATGAAGATAGGTTACCGGAATTAGATTTGTTCTCGTTGGAGACCCTGAGGCTGGGTGGTCAGCTTATCGAAGGGTTTGAAATGCTCCGAGGCTTCGATAATGTAGACTACAGGGATAGTTTCCAGTATATCGAGAACAGGCCTAGAAACCACGGCTACAAACCTGGACTGAAGTGTTACCACCGTGATCTGTGTATGAAACTTTTCACATACAGCATCTGTGGTACATGGAAAGCACTTCCATTTGAAGTTGTCAACAGCAATTCTGTTGAGCAGTTCAAATCGCGTCTAGACAAAGTCTTGAAAAGTAGCCGTTTGGGCACATAACCATTGTGAGAGTGTTCTTCGAGGGCGTCAATTGACACTTTCGAAGACTGCAACTGTTAGGCCAAAGGTACCCTCTTTGAATGGACAGTAAGGTCTACTAGAGTACTTCTTTTCCTTGTACTTTCTTGTAGCTCTGTCTTTTACTTTCTTTCTTACACTCTCTTTCTTACTCTTACTCTTACTCTTTCTTTTAATCTCTCTCATTTAATCTCTCTCTCTTACTTTCTCTCTTTTACACTCTCTCTCCCGCTCTGTCTTACTCTCCCTTTATAAATTACTCTCTCGATTACTATCTCTATTACGTTCATGCCTAACGAATTTTGTGGAATTCTTCCACTTTGTTTTCAGTGAACACGATCGGGATAAGGCGGTGAATGTTATCTACTTAGACTTTCAAAAAGCCTCCGATAAGCTACCAGACCGCCGCCTCCGTCGGAAAGTGCGTGCGCTGGGCATGGACGGAGATGTAGCAAGTTGGTTAGAGAATTGGTTAAGTGGCAGACGGCAACGGATGGTGTTGAATGGACAGGCTTCTGAGTGGGTGCCCGTTACTAGCGGTGTTCCTCAAGGTTCTGTCCTGGGATCACTACTGTTCATCATCTACGTTAACGGCATGACATAGATGGTGACATGGTTGCGAAGATTCCTAAATTTGCCGATGATACCCACCTTGGTATGAACGTCGCAAATTAAGGAAATACTTCCCGCCTTCAAGATGATATTCTAAAGATTGTGGAGTGGTCGGATACGTAACAAATGCCTTTTAACGTGATCGAATCCAAAGTGATGCATATCGGCCACCGAAACTCCTAATCTCAGTATATCCTTAAGGGCACTGCTCTTGAATCCACCGACACATAGAATGACTTGCGTGTAACTATCACTAGTGATCTCAAGTTCTCGAGGCAGTGTATTGAGGCGGAGAAGAAAACCTAAAGGATGTTAGGTTATATAAGCGACAGTTTGGATATCGAAACAAGGAGTTAGTACTATGTTCATAACTCCCTTGTCCGACCGCACCTGGAGTATGCCGTACAATTTTGGAGTCCTTCGCTTCCCAAGGATATCGCAAGCTTAGAACGTGTGCAAGCCAGAACAACCAAACTGATTCCCTCTATCAGACTTGAATTACGAAGATAGATTACGGGAATTAGACTTATTCTCGTTCGAGACCCGGAGACTGCGTGGTCAACTTATCGAATTGTTAAATAGCTCGAGGCTTCGACATTGTAGACTACAGGGATATTTCTCAGCTTAGCCAGAGGAGAACAAGAAATCACGGCTACAAACTTGAACTGAAGCGTTACCAGCGTGATCTGTGTATGAAACTTTTCACATATAGCATCTGCAGCACTTGGGGCGCACTTCAAGTGGAAGTTGTCAACAGAATTCTGTTGAACAGTTCAAGTCGAGAGTAGACAAAGTCTTGAAAAATAGCCGCTTGAGACTTGAAGCATGGCGTGAGTTCTCTTCCAGAGCGTCAACCTGACCCTTTAGAGGACTTAGCCTGCTCAAGTGTCCCCCTGAAGGTACCCTCTTTGAATGGATCGTAAGGTCTACTAGGGTACCTATTTTCCTCGTTACTCCTTTTTACTCCATGTTCCTCTCTCTAACTCTCTCTTATACTCTCTATCTCTCTTATACTGTCTCTCTCTCTTATACTCTCTATCTCTCTTTCATGTGAGTAACAGTGAGCAACAGTGAGCAATAGTGAACCGACCGAGACGAGCACATTGTCACCGGCAGTGGAGGGTTCACTTTAGTTAGGGTTGCGAACACTAACGAAGGAGAGTTTTAACAAGTAAGAAGGAAAATGAAAAGTGGTAAGAAGTAGAATAAACAGAGGATGACCTCTCCTTCCGCAGATGACCCATTGAGAACCCTAAATCGCTTTGCTGTCCTACGTGACGAGGCCGCGCAATGCGTAGTAGTGGGAAACTCGCAGCTGCGAGGACTTCAGTACCTCCTGGTTGAAGTTATTAGAACTACGCTTAGTATCAAGTACCTAAATTCTTTACAGTCCTACCAGTTTCGGGTATATTGTAAACTTATCCTTAAAATATTCCTCTTTTTACTTTGCAATATTTTTTACATTTCTCTTGTTTTTTATATCGTTCTTGCAATAAAATATTACACCTGTCTGATTTCAGTGATTTATGTGTTTGATCTCTCGATTATATTTTTAATTTTATGTCTTCATTTATCCACGGGGCATGAGGACATTTCTTTCACCACTTTAGTAACGTTTGGCGCATGCATATCTAAACATTTTTTGAAGACGTGTTTAAAAATGGCAACTTGATCATTTACATTATCTGTACTGAGAAAAGAGCTAAGACTATCAGTTTCTTCAAGGAATGTATTGCATAAGCTAACTTAAAACATCGAAATGTTTTGATGGGAGGTTAAAGTTTAGGTTTTTTAATATCGATAGAAGCAGTCAGAGGTTCATGATCAGCTACAGCACATGGGATAGCTTCAGAAAATATCAACATCTCAGGTCTGTTAGTAATAATCAAATCATAGGAGTAGCCGAAATAGATATATATATATATATATATATATATATATATATATATATATATATATATATATATATATATATATATATATATATATATATATATATATATGCTTTATTTATTACCTGAGTCAACCCATGGTTCTTAATGATTTTATTTATTTGGGAAATTTGGCTTGTCGTCTCATCTGGAACCCCACCCCCACAAGGATCTTCAGTTTTCCGTGTGAAACTTCGCGCCGAGCCGCGTCAGAGTCTCGATTTTTTGAGGTTGCACTTCTCTGGTCCAGAGGTGCCATCACGCGTCTTCGAAGAGGATCGTGAACTGATCTTCTGCATCCCCCCCCCCTCATTCATCCTCATCAACGTCAGGATATTCGGCCGAGAATCACGACCATTGTCCGTCTCCATTTCCCCGCGCCGACTCGCTAAAGGATTCCCCTTCCTCGAGGTGACCCCATTAAGGCTAAATGACCGTAGCTTGTATCTCTCGTTAATCGAGGCACTTTTCGACATATAAATATTCCCTCTGTATAACCGATTTATAGTATCTCATTCAAAAGCTAATTAACGAATAATTAAAGATACCCGATTGCCAAATAATCTATATTTTGTCGGAATTGTCCTTATTTACATTACCTATATTTCCACTATGTATATATATGTTAACTAGTGACTTATTAAAATTATAGTTTTGGTTTTCACTCTTTAAATATATCCTTGATAAACTCATTAAACGCTATCGGCCAGTGTAGTAAATCGCACTCTTATACCTCGTAATCAACGGATTACTCTTAAGAAGTGAACATACTTGTGAGTAGCGAAGGACGCGTGCGTACATTAGAGGATATATGCATATATAACTATATATATATATATATATATATATATATATATATATATATATATACAACCTATTCCTGAATATATATATATATATATATATATATATATATATATATATATATATATATATATATATATATATATGGAAAAATATCCAAGACAAATTGGTGCGGTTAAGGTAATGGCATAATTAGACAACTGCTCTGCTTCAGGTCCAGCAGGTGATCCTATCCTCCTGGACTGGAAGACAACACTTAGGGATGACCCATCCATCAGCCCAAAAAAGCTGATTTCAAAGACACGCCTTTATGTCGTCTCGTTTACCGTCACACACACACACACACATATATATATATATATATATATATATATATATATATATATATATATATATATATATATACATATTAAGTTGAGGAATAAGTTCTTGGGTTTTTTTAATGTTGTGTTGATTTAAGTTTGTTGACGTGATTTGTACACATATTAAGAAACAATAATAAATAATGAGAGCAAAATTTGCAAAGGTTAGGCTACGTCTCTTAACACCGTAGACTATTAGGCTTTTGCTTAAGGCTACGTCTTGAAGTTGAGTAATAAGTCATTGCGGTTTATTTAAAAGTTGTGTTAATTTAATTTTTGTCCTGTACCCTCAAAATGGAATGTCAAGTTGAAAGAGAGGCGCATCTTCGGCACTTGTTGTTATTCATTTTCAATCGAGACGGGAACAATGCAAACGCAGGCAAAGCTCGTCGCGATATTTGTGCTGTGTACAGAGAAAATGCTTTATAAGAAAGGACAGCTCAATGGTGGTTTTCACGTTTCAAAAACGGTCATTTCAATCTTAATGACAAAGAACGTTCTGGTCGCTCCATTGAGTTGGATGAAGATCGATTGAACGACCTTCTTCATTCGATGGGGAAAGTTCAAAAACTCGGTGCATGGGTTCCGCACGCTTTGAGCTAAAACAACAAACTTCAACGCTCCACGATTGCTGCAGGTTTGCTTGCTGGTCACAAGGCTACTCGTGGATATAAGGACATATTTCTTCACCGCATCATCACTGGCGACGAAAAGTGGTGTGTTTATGTCAACATGAACCATCGAAAGCAATGGCTTAGCCCCAATAAAAAAACACTTTCGCGATTAAAGCAAGGACTTCATCCACGAAAGATGATGCTGTGTGTGTGGCGGGACTGTAAAAGCATCATTCTTTATGAGCTCCTTGCGAACAACGAGACTGTTAATGCAGAACTCTACGTTCAACAAATGTATCGGTTCGCCGAAGCTATTCGTGAAAAGCGACCTCACCGACGTTATGGAGTCCTTCTGTACTGTAAAACGACAATGCTCCTCCTCCCATTGCCAATATGACAAAAGACGCCATCCAAACGCTTAATTGGGAAATCCTGCCGCATCGAAAACTAGTTTAACGTGGCGAAGAAGTCGTAAATAACAATGGATTAAATAGCAATTGTTATCAATTAAAAATGAAGTTTTTCTAAAATTGTTAATGGTAATGAATAAATTTGATAAAACCGCAAGAACTTATTCCTCAACCATATATATATATATATATATATATATATATATATAATTGAAAATCACATGACACGTGATTTATAGATGTATTTAAAGGCACAAGGTAATGTAAATTGGTAACACAACACGGAAAAACGCTAAGGAGAATATTACATAAACCAATGAAAGCTTAAGAAGGAAAATGGAAAAAGCAGAGAACGGAAAGATAGGGAAAATTATTTTAACCGTTATATGAAAATAAATAAAGAAGTTGGATTTGAACCTGTGTCATTAAGCGCTCATCGCTTATATGACCACGATGCTCATTGCCAGAGCTACCATCCTCTGGTTCAAATCTAACTTCTTTATTTATTTTCATATAATGACTAAAATAGTTTGCCCTATCTTTCCGTTCTCTACATCTCCCATTTTCCTTTTTAAGCTTTCATTGGTTCATGTAATTTTCTTCTTAGCGTTTTTCCGAATTTCCATTTCTTTGGGCCTCAATATATATATATATATATATATATATATATATATATATATATATATATATATATATATATATATATATATACATATATATATGTGTGTGTGTGTGTGTGTGTGTGTGTGTGTGATCTCAAACGGTGCCTCCAGAACGAAAAGAGGCCCCAACGAATGCTAGGATAAATAAACAGGTATTTTCGCTTCCGAAATAAGCAGATTGTTCCCGCCTTGTAAAACTCTCTAGTCAGGTCACATCTTGAATATGCCGTACAATTCTGGTCCCTAACCCTGAGAAAGGATATTGAACGGCTGTAAATGGTACAGGCCAGAGCCACAAAATTGATCCACTCCCTTAGACATTAAAGTTATCAGCATAGGCTACGAGAACTGGGGATGTTCTCCTTGGAGACGCGCCGTTTAAGAGGCCAGCTCATTGAAACTTTTATCATAATGCGAGGAGTTGAAAACGTAGATCACAGGAGGCTCTTCAAGTTAAACGCAAATGCTACACTTAACTACGGTTACAAACTGGAATTACCACAATTCCATACTAACATTTGCGGAAACTTCTTCTCGTACAAAATCTGCGTAACGTGGAACCGTCTACCGCCAGAAGGGGTGAACAGTTCGTCAGTCGAACAGTTCAAATCTCGACTTGACAAGATAATTCACTCCCTGACCTAAATGGTACCACCTTAGTATAAATTATAGATCTGAGTACAGTAGATAAGTTTCAACTTTTTTTAATAAAAATTTTCTGTTTGTGTTCTTTTTTCAGCACATTTAGGTATCGTTTTAGCTTTCTGGCCCGCAAATGCGGGGGGCGGGAGGTGGGCGGGGAGAGCCTTCAACTATGCTATACTTTCTCTTATGCTATAGGTTAGGGCTTTCCCAAAATAGTACCTTCACGGCATGGTCAGCAAGGTCCTTTGAGGTACTACTATTCCTTGTGACTCCTTGTGACTCAGTATCTCTCTCTCTCTCTCTCTCTGGATATCGGAACAAGGAGATAGTACTGTGTTTGTATAACTCCCTTGTCCGACCGCACTTGGAGTATCGTAAGATTAGAATGTGTGCAGGCCAGAACAACCAAACTGATTCCCTCTATCAGACTAGAGTTACGAAGATAGATTAAGGGAATTAGTCTTGTTCTCGCTGGAGACCTGCAGACTGCGTGGTCAGCTTATCGAAGTGTTAAATAGCTCGAGGCTTCGACATTGTAGACTACAGGGATATTTCCCAGCTTACCCAGAGGAGAACAAGAAATCACGGCTACAAAATTGAACCCAAGCGTTATCAGCGTGATATGTGTGGAAAGTTTTCACATATAGCATCTGCGGCGCTTGAAACGCACTTAAAGTGGAAGTTGTCAACAGCAATTCTGTGGAACAGTTCAGGTCGAGACTAGAAAAAATCTTGAAAAATAGCCGCTTGGAGACTAGGGTACCTCTTTTCCTTGTTACTTGTTACTCCCCCCCTCTCTCTCTCTCTCTCTCTCTCTCTCTCTCTATCTCTCTCATGGAAAGCATGATAGTGGACAAGATAACGTCTTATTTAGAGTCAAACCTGCTACTGAAGAGTTCCCAGCACGGCTTCCGAAGGCAACGGTCATGCCTGACGAACCTTGTGGAATTCTTCCACTTCGTGTTCAGTGAGCATGATCGAGACAAGGCGGTGGATGTTGTGTACCTTGACTTCCAAAAGGCTTTTGACAAGGTACCACACCGCCGCCTTCTCCGGAAAGTGCGTGCGCACGGCATAGGCGGCAAGGTAGCAGGTTGGATAGAGAGCTGGCTTAGTGACAGACGGAAATGGTCGGGCCTCTGAATGGGCGCCCGTATCTTGCGGTGTCCCTCAAGGTTCCGTCTTGGGACCACTACTGTTTATTATCTATGTCAACGGCATGGACGGAGACATGGTGGCCCAAATCTCCAAATTTGCCGACGACACCAAGCTTGGTATCAATGTGGCAAATGAGTGGAACACTGCCAGCCTCCAAGAGGACCTTCAAAGGATTGGGGAGTGGTCGGACACGTGGCAAATGCCTTTCAACGTGAACAAATGCAAAGTAATGCATATCGGCCACCGAAACCCCAAATCTCAGTACTTCCTTAAGGGAACTGCCATTGAATCGAGTGACACTGAGAAGGACTTGGGTGTTACTATCCCTAGCGACCTCAAGTTCTCGAAACAGTGCATCGAGGCAGAGAAGAAAGCCCAAAGGATGTTAGGCTACATAAAGCGCCAGTTTGGATACCGTAACGAGGAGATAGTACTTTGTCTGTACAACTCCCTCGTTCGGCCGCACCTGGAGTATGCCGTCCAATTATGGAGTCCTTCGTTTCGAAAGGACATCGCAAGGTTGGAACGCGTACAAGCTAGGGCAACCAAACTGATTCCCTCTATCCGTCATAAAAGTTATGAGGATAGACTAAGGGTATTAGATCTGTTCTCGCTGGAAACCCGTAGACTGCGTGGTCAGCTCATCGAAGTTTTCAAAATACTTCGAGGGTTCGACAATGTTGACTACCGGGATATTTTCACACTGAGTGAGAACAGAACGCGCAATCACGGCTTCAAACTTGAACTGAAGCGTTACAACCGCAATCTGTGTGGAAATTTTTTCACCTACAGTATCTGCGGTAAGTGGAACGCACTTCCAGTGGAAGTTGTCAACAGTGAATCTGTTCACCAGTTCAAGTCAAGACTAGACAAAGTCTTGAAAAGTGGCCGTTTAGGGACTCAAAACAATTGAGCAGCCATGTGCCTACTCGACTGGTAGTCCAAAGGTACCCTCTTTGAATGGACCGTAAGGTCTCCTAGGGTACTTTCTTTCCTTGTAACTTCTTGTAACACTCTCTCTCTCTCTCTCTCTCTCTCTCTCTCTCTTTCTCTCTCTCTCTCTCTCCCTCTCTCTCTCTCTCTCTCTCTCTCTCTCTCTCTAGTAGAGCTTAAAGCGTTTATAGCACCAGAAACATATGATATAATAGGCATTACAGAGAGCTTGATTCATTGAACCTCAAGAGATTTCAGTAGTGAATTTCAATTAGAAGGTTATAAAATGCTCCATAAAGACCGAGTAGGAACTGAGGGTGGAAGTATGATTTTATATGTACGAAATAATCTCTATCCAACAGACTGTAATGTAGGCTCCGACTCCGAACTTATAGGAGTCAAGCTAAATCTTGAAAGAATTCTGTTTGTATATTTCACATACAGAAGAACCTCATCAAACAGTGGAGTTAGATCAAAGATTCTACGTTTGTTTAACAAATGAGATAAGCAACAAATTATCTGTAATTATTGGCGATTTCCAATGTGGACGAGTAGACTGGTCTACGGAAACCTCTGACGCGGAAGGGTACATATTAATTTATTGTAATGACGATAACTTACTAACCCAGTGAACGAACGAAACCACAAGAGGTCCTAATATCATAGATATAGTTTTAACTAGCAACGATGATTTGATTTCAAATCTGAGCGTAGAAGATAAATTTGGTAATAGTGACCACAATATAATCTATTTTGATATAAGTGCACCATGCATCAAAAGAAAATTAAGCATAACTGGGCTAGACCTTAAAATAACTAATTTGAGGGGTTGAAAGAGAGCTTGTGTCATTGCGAACTAAGTTTTGGCCATATAAATAAAATCTGGATAAATTTTAAGGAAAATCTGATGAATAAATAGTCGCATTTCATTCCATCAAAATCAGGGGAAGTTGGTAGTGTCAAACAACTAAAAATGGTTAACAAAAGAAATTAAGAAAAGTATTTGGGACAAAGACAGAGCATATAAGCTACTCAAAAATAAAAACTCGGGCAGCATTAAAGAAAAATATATCCAACTGGGAAGAAAAGTTAAAAGGGAAATTAAAAGAGCCAAGCGAAATGAAGAGATTTGAGAGTGGCTTTAAACTGTAAGACAAACCGCAAAGAATTCTTCGCACTGGTAAACAGTAGGAAACCAATTAAAAAATAGCAAATGTTTTAAACGATTACTTTGCAACGGTATTCACTAAGGATGATTCCTACGTTATTCTAACACCTAACAACAGATATTCTGGCAATAATCCTCTAAAATCAATAGTGTTCAGTTAATGATGTTAAGAGACTCATCGACAAAATGAATAAATTTACATCGCCTGGTTCGGACATGATCTTCCCAAGGCTCATAAAAGAATTTAAAGATTCCATAGCCGAACACATAACACATTTTTTTAATCTTTCTCTCGAAAGAGGATGTGTTCCCGAAGATTGGAAATTGGCTAATATAACTCAAATATTTAAGAAAGGATGCAAAGAGTCAGCCAACAATTACCGCCCTATAAGTTCAAAATCAGTGGTGGGAAAAATGCTCGAGCGCCTTATCGCAGAAAGAAATAGTTGAACATATTAGAGTGAATGCATTATTACATGACTCTCAACATGGTTTCAGAAAACAAAGATCGTGTCTGACTAATCTCTTGGAATTTTTTTACCACATAAATTCAAGTTATGACAGAAAGGTCAGTTGACATTTTTTATTTAGATTTTAAGAAGACCTTTGATAAAGTACCACACGGAAAGTTATTGACAAAAATTAGAACATCAGGAATAATCGGAAAAGTTGCAAATTGGATCGAGAACTAGCTCACAAATCGTAGGCAAAGAGTTGTAATTAATGGTAGATCATCCGATTGGACATCTGTTAGTAGTGGAGTTCCACAGGAGTCAGTGTTGGGTCCATTACTCTTCATTATATATGTTAAAGCTATTGACATCGGATTGGTATCAAAGATTTCAAAATTTGTTGATGACCGTAAATTGAGTAAAGGTATAATTAGTGAAGATGACATCAAAGACTTTCAGGAAGATATTGATCAAATTGCGCGCTGGTCTGTAAAGTAGCATTTGCCTTTGAACCTAGATAAATGCAAAATAATGCACAAAGGCAATAAAAATCACAAAGCTGAATACAAGATATTTGATAGAACAATGACATGCACAGAAAAAGAAAAAGATCTAGGCATTTACGCAACCAGTGATCTCAAATTTTCTCAGCAATGTGTAGAGGTGGAGAAAAAAGCCTTAAAGATATTCGGTTATATTAAAAGACAATTTAGATACAAAAACGAAACAATAATCTTGAATACTTATAATGCCTTAGTAACAACCCAATTGGAGTACTGTGCGCAGGTTTGGTCGCCATATTTGAAAAAAGATATTGAGAGATTGGAGACGGTGCAAGCCAGAGCGACAAAATTAATTCCAAATTTAAAAAATTGCAATTACAAAAGGCGACTGAAAAAGTTAAACCTATTCAACCTAGAAACAAGATGCTATAGATGTCAATTAATCGAGGTATACAAAATTTTAAGAGGAATAGAAAGTGTGTTAACCACTCTATCTGTTTAAACTGAATAGAAATTATACTCATAACAATAGAATGGAGGTTGTTCCCAAACATTTTAGAACAACCCTATGCGGAAACCTTTTTTTCATATAGAATAGTTAAAGTGTGGAATCAGCTGACGAAAGAAATAGTGTCAAGCAAAACTGTAGAAACTTTGGAAAAAAGATTAGACAAAGTTATTAGAAATTTAAAGTATTGAAACGCAATATCACAAGTGTTAATTCATGTTACAATCGGAAGGTTTGCGTAGACAAGCAGCCATAAATAGTACCGCTAAGTGAAAATACAACCACTAAATAGATAGGCTTCAGCTTTACTATAGAAAATTCCTGACTGTTTTTCCGACCCTAGCACAATCAATTTTTACATTTTTCCGTGCCCAAAGTTTTGGTTGGGAAAGGTGGTGGGGAGAGCCTTGATCTGTTCTATACTTGCCCAAAGTTGTAGATAGGGCTTTTAGATATGGCTTTTCTAAAGTAAGTACCTACTCGGTATGGGCAGAAATGTCTTTTGAGGTACCCTAACTCAATGTAACACACACACACACTCTCTCCCTCTCTCTCCATCCCTCTCTCTCTCTCTCTTTTTTTTCTCTCTCTCTCTCTCCCTCTCTCTCTCTCTTGTCGCGGGAAGAGAGCTTGTGTGGACCTTTGACTTTTCGAGCTATGTCGGCGGGGGTACCTCTTCTGGGTACCCCTGGTAGGGCTTCCCTTTTCGATTTGGTCGGAAACGAGGTTCCAGACTAAGGGCGTCATTTCTTCCTTTTTCTACTCTATCCCTCTCCTTTTTTACTTTTATCCTATCTCCCGCTCATACAAAAAGAAAAAAACAACAAAAAAGCCTACTCCTATCGTGTCGCTCTTTCCCATTCTTCCTATACTACTTATAAGGACCTGGAAGCTACCTCATGCTTCAGAAGAGAGGCTTTGGAACCTCTATAAACAACGTCAATCGACGCTCACTGGTTGCGAGAGACTAGGACTAGAGGTGTCATAGGCGTTGGGGCACGATGAATGGGATGAGGGTAGTGCCCCGTTAACCCTTTCCCTGGCGCGTAATTATTGACCGTTCCCAGTGCCCGTTGACGGGTGCTTATGGTAGCATTGGTCCAAGGTGACGGCCCTTTGTTCCCATGTTGGTTGCCAGGCCAATAAAAAGCCTTGGGTCGAGTTCCTTGGTGTGGCGGGATATCCATTGAACGCTACTCCAAGATCCTAACCGTTGTGAAGGGAACTAGTAGGAGTTTAGTAAGGGGCATGCTTCGTGGTTGTTCACCTGGTGAGAAATCGATGGCCCCTTCGGGGACCGTCAGTGCTGCTTGGTTGGGAGCCACGGCACGCCGAGGTTTGACTACTCGGTCGGACGAACAGCAGCACATGGAGCGTGCTTTCTAAAAGATCCGAAACCTCTCCGATCGATAGGCGGGAGCGACTCAAGCGGGGAGAACTCACCAACCCCCCTTTTTTATCATTGATTTGTCACGAGTTTTCAGTGAGAGAAAAAGGGCTCAAAATGACAGGCAAAAAAGGTCCCGTTCGTCTCAAACACAACTGTGCAACATGCCAGTTAGAAAAGTGGTGCGTTGACTTTCCGGAGGGCTGCTACTCAAAATGCAGCCCTGAAAGTATCTGCACTACTTGCATATTGACGCGAGAGGTGGAGAAATTAAAAGACCTCTATAGAGCCTCAGAGGAGAGAGCTAAGGTCCTTGAGGGAAAGTTGGAGAAGCTCGAAGCCCTTAACGTAGCTCAGGTTCGATGCCTAGAAGAGGCATCATCTGAGGCTAAGCTAGCTGAGGCGAGAGAAAAAGAAGAAAGGAGAAACGAAGAAAAAAAAGAAAAATAATAAAGTTGAAACAAAAGTAGAACTAAAAATGGAAGAAAAACAGATAAAGAAGAAGAAAAAGAAATATAAGAATGTGGAGAGTAAAGAGGAAAAGGGGAGGCCTCTTCCACAATGGAAGACCCCGACTTCAGAGCCCAAGTGTCCGAAGGTTACCCTCATTGGTGACTCGCAAACACGGGATCTGCAGCCGCTGCTAGCGGCCCGCCTTCGCACTAGCGTGAAGGTAAGCTGCTTGTCAGTACGGGGTAACCACAACATCAGAGTAGAGGCAGAGAAAGCTCAGATTTCTGAAAATTCAGTTGTTCCTCTGATGGTGAGCGGCAACGACCTCTACCTCGGAGGGGGTAAGGTTGGCCTCAGTGGTAAGACCATCCAAACGGTGATGGGAGCCGTGGATGATTTAGGGCTTAAAACCCGCAAACGTGTGGTGGTTGGGATGCTTCCAAGAAGAGGTCCATCCCGATCCGCTCACGAAAGAAACATCGCAGTGAACAGAAGGTTGGCGGATCTCTGCACGGCAGAAGGAGTCTTCTTTGTAGACCCCCTACCGCACCTTTTACGGGAGAAACGACCTGTATAAAAGGGACGGAGTGCATCTTTCCTTTGAAGGGAAAGCCTTTCTCGCCAACCTAATTCAAGATGTCGTGGAACGCACCCAAAGGAGCGTTCGAAGCAGAGCGAAAGCGGACGTGCGCCAGCATGCCCGTGTCACTCCTGGAACGACCTTCTCGGAGGTCGTCAAAAAGGGTGTGACCACGAAAACAGAGAAGCCGGAAAACGGAAGACCGTAGGGAGTCCTACACTAGGGGACTCCCACAAAGTTCTTCTGTTCAATGCGAGGTCAATCAGGAATAAGTTTCTTGAGCTCCGTAGGCCTCGTAGTAACAGAGGAACCTGAGATGGTGGCCATAATGGAGTCGTGGATAAAAACCTCAAGCCGAGATTTTGAAGGTGAATTCACGATTCCCGGTTACCAGCTCTTCCTGAAAGATAGGCCAGACAGAGAGGGTGGTGGTGTGATGTTGTATGTCAAGGATACTCTCAACTCGACGGATTGCAACATCGTATCCGACCATGAACTACTAGATGTTGACCTAGAGATAGGTCCTACCAAATACAGGACCCTGGTGCTTTATAGACCTCCTGCCCAACTCGTTGAAAAGGACAGAGATCTGTACCAGCTACTAGAAAAACTTTTCAAAGACAGAGTGTGTATCGTCATGGGTGATTTCAACACACAAGTTGACTGGGAAACCAGAGAACTCTGTGGCGAGAACGCACTACTCCTGGAGTTCGCGAACAACGAGTTCCTCACTCAATGGGTGAGAGCGCCAACGAGAGGAAACAATATCCTCGACTTGGTTTTCACCTCTGAGAATAACATCGTGGAGGACCTCTCTGTTGGCGAAGAGCTCGGTGGCAGTGACCACCGACTAATTAGATTTGTAGTGAAAGTCCCGAAGGCAGAGCCTGCAACTAGTAAATCAAAGAAACTCGAGTTGAAAAGAGCAGACTTTGCAGGTCTTCGTGCTTGACTGACTGCCCCGAGGCTAGAAGTGTGCGATGTTGTTGAAGACTCGTGGAACAGTTTCAAAACCACATTCATGAGTCTTCAATCGCGTTTCATCCCTCTGAAATGTCATCGTCGGTCTTCTAGTCAAACAAAGGGTTTTATTCGAGAAATCGGCCAACTGCTTAGGAAGAGGAGAACTGTGTACCGACAATCGAAGATCTCGGGTGACTTTGACGAATACCGGAGGCTAGCTAGGAGAGTGAAGTCCAGCATAAGGGCGGCTAAGCGTTCTGAGGAACTCCGAGTGGCGAGACTCTGTAAAGAGAATCCCAAGGAGTTTTTTGGATATGTGAACAGCCGTAAACCAATCCGTCGAACGATTGGCCCTTTGAGAAATGAGGAGGGGGCATTAAAGCACTTAGATGCAGAAAATGCTAACCTCCTCAACAAATACTTCTCTTCAGTGTTTACGGAAGAGTGTGGTCCCACCCCCCAGCCAATAGATTCCTACTCGGGGGAAAAGCTGGAGGATATGGACTTGACCGAAGCGGAAATAAAAAAGAAGATCAGTGACCTAATGACGAATAAGTCACCTATCCCGGATGGGTTTCTACCTAAAGTGTTGAAAGAAGTGCGCGATCAAGTGTCACGACACCTGAGCGCAATCTTTAACATGTCAATCCGGACCGAATGCGTTCCTAGAGCCTGGCGTGAAGCGGAGGTGACTCCTATCTTCAAGAAAGGAGACCGAAGCCAACCGTCGAACTACCGACCTATCAGTCTGACTTCGATAGTCGGTAAACTCATGGAAAGCATGATGGTGGACAAAATTACGTCGTATTTAGAGTCAAACCTGCTACTGAGGAGTTCCCAGCACGGCTTCCGAAGGCAACGGTCATGCCTGACGAACCTTGTGGAATTCTTCCACTTCGTGTTCAGTGAGCACGATCGGGACAAGGCGGTGGATGTGGTGTACTTAGACTTTCAGAAAGCCTTTGATAAGGTACCACACCGCCACCTTCTCCGGAAAGTGCGAGCGCTGGGCATAGACGGAAAAGTAGCCGGCTGGATCGAGAACTGGCTAAGTGGCAGACGGTAACGGGTAGTGGTAAATGGACAGGCTTTTAAGTGGGTGCCCGTTACTAGCGGGGTGCCTCAAGGTTCTCTCCTGGGACCACTACTATTCATCATCTACGTCAACGACATGGACGGTGACATGGTTGCCAAAATCTTCAAATTTGCCGACGATACCAAGCTTAGTATGAACGTTGCAAATGATAAAAATACTGCCCGCCTGCAGGAAGATCTTGGGAAGATTGGGGAGTGGTCGGACACGTGGCAAATGCCTTTTAACGTGGGGAAATGCAAAGTAATGCATATCGGCCACAAAAAACCCAATCTCAGTATATCATTAAGGGCACTGCTCTTGAATCGAGTGACACTGAGAAGGACTTGGGTGTAACAATCACTAGTGACCTCAAGTTCTCGAAACAGTTCATCGAGACAGAGAAGAACGCCCAAAGGATGTTAGGCTACATAAAGCGCCAGTTTGGATACAGTAACAAGGAGATAGTACTTTGTCTGTACAACTCCCTCGTTCGGCCGCACCTGGAGTATGCCGTACAATTATGGAGTCCTTCGTTTCGAAAGGATATCACAAGGTTGAAACGCGTACAAGCTAGGGCAACCAAACTGATTCCCTCTATCCCACATAAAAGTTATGAGGATAGACTAAGGGAATTAAATCTGTTCTCGCTGGAAACCCGTAGACTGCGTGGTCAGCTCATCGAAGTTTTCAAAATACTTCGAGGGTTCGACAATGTTGACTACCGGGATATTTTCACACTGAGTGAGAACAGAACGCGCAATCACGGCTTCAAACTTGAACTGAAGCGTTACAACCGCAATCTGTGTGGAAATTTTTTCACCTACAGTATCTGCGGTAAGTGGAACGCACTTCCAGTGGAAGTTGTCAACAGTGAATCTGTTCACCAGTTCAAGTCAAGACTAGACAAAGTCTTGAAAAGTGGCCGTTTAGGGACGCAAAACAATTGAGCAGCCATGTGCCCGCTCGATTGCTAGTCCAAAGGTACCCTCTTTGAATGGACCGTAAGGTCTCCTAGGGTACCTTCTTTCCTTGTTGTTACTCCTTGTTATTTGAAAGATACAGTTCAACCAGGAATTTTGACAGTAAAGCTTTTGAAACTTGCATAGTATAACATTAATAATAATGAAATTATCATTAAACATATCAACAATGATAACAAAACATATAATCATACAGGTTCTCTACAGGAAATAGACTGTTATTATACGATGTGATGCTTGGAATCTCGCCATTTAATTTTTATACACCTATCTATATTGATTTCATACCTTGATTTCATTAGAAAATATGCATTTCGATCCTAAGAATCTTGTCATTATAATTATTTCTATTTATACACATATTTATCGATTCCATTATAGTAAAATTTAATATCTAAGTGTATGTATGATTGAGTTTAGTTTTTTTTCTTAAAAGTATCTATAGTTTTGCTAGATATTACATACAGTGGCAGCTTATTTCAAAAGTTAAAAATTTATATGAAAAGAAATTATGAGTTATATTTTTTTTTCTAAAACGCAACCATATTCGAGCTTCTACATTTTCAATCTTATTTAATATCTTAAAGGTTTCTATGAGTTGGCCTCCATTCTCCTTGTTTCCAGACTAAAGATATTTAGGTTTTTCAATCTTGTTTGATAGTTATGTTTTCTTAACGATGGAATTAGTTTTGTTGCTTTTGCTTGAACTTTCTCAAGCCTTTTAATATCCTTCCTTAAATGTGGGGACCAGAATTGTGCACAATATTCTAAATGTGGGCGAGCTAATCCATTATATAAATTCAGTATGATAGTTTCGTTTCTGCATTTAAATTGTCGTTTTATGTATCCGAGGACCTTGGAAACTTTTATCTCTGCTTCTATGCATTGAAGACTAATCTTAAGATCATTCGATATATATATATATATATATATATATATGAATATATATATATATATATATATATATATATATATATATATATATATATATATATATATATATATATATATATATATATATATATATATATATATATATATATATATATATATATATATATATATATATATATATATATATATATATATATATATATATATATATATATATATATATATTATTTCAAGAAGGGTTGGTAACCATAACTTAAATCGTGTGATTGGTACGCCCGATCTCCAATGCGTTTTAAAATCAAATATTAGATTCATTCACTTTGCTGCTCGGCTCATCGGAATTAGGTCTGCAATATTTGAATAGTAAATTTTAGTTAAATATGTCCCAAAAGAATCGCGAATTAATGCGTGGTTCTTCTCTCATTTACGGACCCTCCCAACTCCCTTGTAATCTATTTATATAATCTATTTATCTAATGTATTTATGCATCCAAATTGCAATCTATTTATGTAACCAGTTTAATCCATACAATATATCTATACCAGTATTTATACATATCAATCTATTTAATATTTACCCCATCTAGTTAATATTGACCCAATACATTTAAATATATAATCTATTTGCTCATATAATCTATTTATCAATCCATATAAATATCATACATTTATAATATTTATTCATTTAACATTCAACTACAATCTAATTATCAATATCATATGCGTACTCTAATTCTCATTCACTCATTTCACTTTTTAATCATAACTTTTCATTCCATAATATATATTTTTCGTATCTCTTTGTTTTAATACACGTATTCCCACGACGTTCCTGATTTAGGCCTAAGGAAATTTCGTCTGCGAATTCAGACTTCCCGTTAGCAATTAACTTCATTACCCTTGTATAACAAAAATATAGGCTTGGGGGGGGGGGGGGTATTGTGACCGGAGCTATCTAGTGTATTGGCGCAATAATTACATAACAGCCTATAACAGCTCGTGGATTTTCGCTTCCAATATGCACAACGTTACTCTTATCTAAGTTTATATGCAGTTTCAATTCTCTCTTGACTATTTTTCTATACGGTTAATATCTTTGTGAAGTTTATCTACATCTTCTTTATTAACTATCCCTTTTCCAAGTTTTGTGTCATCTGCAAATTATACAATTTTTGACATGAGACCTATGTCCAGATCATTAATGTAAATTATGGATAACAAAGGGCCAAACACAAAACTCTGAGGCACGCCACTTGACACTTTTATCCAATCAAAAGCAGACCCATTGATTACTACTGTCTGGTAAGCCAATCTTCAATCCATTCTCTTATCTTTCCTTTAATTCCCAGTCCCCTACGTTTTGCCATCAGAAATTTGTGAGGGACTTTATCGAACGATTTCTGAAATTCAAGGTATATAATATTAATCGACTTCTCGTCACCATATTGCTCAAATACATATTGGAAGAAGTCCAGCAAATTCGTTACAATTTTCCTGGAGATGAATGATTCTAGAAAGTTTTCCAACTACTGAAGTTAAACTAATCGGTCGATAATTTTTTACTAGCAATCTGCAACCTTTTTTTTAAGATGGGTTTTAAATTTGCATATTTTCAGTCATTGGGAACAATTCCACTGTCTAATGATATATTAAAAATATTTACGAGATGCTTGCTAACAACATTCTTAACTTGTTTCAGGACTCTGGCATCAAACATATCGGCAGTACAGCTAGCATATTCTAATAAGTCATTGTCTTTATATACAATATTTAGTTAAGGTATATGAGCGCTTTCTTCCTTAGTAAAAACAGTCATGAAAGAGTTGTTCGGTAAGCAAGCTATGTCATAGTTAATATATTTTAAACTACCAACACTATGTCTGAGTGGTCCAATATTGCTCTTTATTGGTTTCCTATTGTTTACTATGAAGAACATATAATTACTTTGGATTAACTTTACAATTTTGTGCAATTCTTATCTCTTATTATGTTTATTTTTATTTTTCCGCTTAGGTTATCATATTGTTCTGTAATTTAGGGGGCTGGCCTGCTTTTTAGCAACCTATACGTCTTTTTCCTATTTTTATCAGGATTTTTATTTCCCTGGTTAACCACGTAGGATTTTGATTAGTATAAGATTTTTGATTTTTAATTGGGACATATTCTGTTTGTTTTTCCATATTTTTTGTAAAGTTATCCACGCATTGTTTACTCCTTCATCATTTGTATTATACCCTGCTAGGCTTACTTTCATGGTTTCATAATTCCCTTTGTTAAAAGGAAGTATGCTTCTTTCCCAGGTCGGTCTTATGATATCATACTCTAAAAAAATTGTGATCACTGCCCTCAAATTTTTCACCGACACAAATGTTTGGGAGTAATTTGCTCTCATTAGACGTTATAAGGTCTAATATGTCGTTACATGACCCGCTGTTTTAAAAAAATATCAACAATAAACTCCAGAAGTCTCTGCTCTTCTCTGTCTGCTTGTTTTGTAAGGCGGTCTATTTTACCGCAATTGAAGTGCCCCATGACTACATCTAGTTTCTTATCTATTTATTTTGTCAATAAATCGTAGCGATTTACTTCAAGCTCCAGGGATTGGTGCGGTTTTCTGTATATTAAATAAATTCATAAACTTATTTTATCTAAATTTAGCTTCACTCCTATCATTTTTAAGTTCGTATCCAAAGTAATCTTTGTGAATTGGATGGAATAGTCGTCTGCTAATATTTAGGGCTAATGAATGACGTGAATTGAATTTAGAAAACTTCGGGCGCGAGAATCTAAGAAAAACGGACGATAAACAAAATAAATATATTTACAAAATCAACGAACGCACAATGAGAGAATTGACTTAGGAAATACCTAGTGAGCGGTTATTACAATTATACGGATGAATGATATAATTAAATTGAAAATTGTTAAGGAATACAACGCAATGCAATGCATGAAAGTAATGAAAAGTAGAGTGAAATGTAAGGTGAAGTGAGGTAAGGTATGGTAAAGTAACTAAGGTATGGTAACTATGATGTGGTAACTACTAACTATGATATGGTAACTATGATGGATTGTGAGTTGGGATCTGCAATGAAAGAAGTTGTAGTGGTGCGAAAATGTATCAAAGAAAAGTTCCTTCCAAATCGATAATATAAATAGCCCATTAAATTACCAACTCAATACGGGCTAAGCCGTGGCGTAATGGCTAAGAGCATCGGAGTTTAAATCTATTGGTCCTGAGTTCGAAACTCAATAGTCCACAACTTTTACGAAGAAATCTCCAGAAGAAAACGGAAGTCAAGGAAAACGGTGAAGGGCCAACTCAAGTAGACTCAAGAAAGGAAAACGGAAGAAAACGACTTCAAGGACTAACTCATCAAATCACCAAGAAGCAAGAAGGAATCATCAACACAAGATAATTGGAAGAAAAATGAAGATAGATCAAGAAAGAAAGAAATCGAAGATTAAGAACTAACCCAGCCAGCAAGAATATTAAGTCAAGATAAATTGAAGACAATGTTTGAAGGGGCAATTTAAAGAAATAATGAAATTGAGTCAAGCAGAGAAGAAAATGCATAATGAAAATCAAGATTAAGAATAATATTGATAAATACATGAACTCATAATATGGATATGCCCCCTTCCCCCCTTCCCACAAAGAAACTAGAATTAGGACTTACTCTCGTGTGGCAGTTTGCAGAGAATAAAACTAAGTAATTAAACTAAGTATGATTCATGTTCAATGTGGTTTAGCTGAAAGCGTGTTAGTTTGTGTGTTTGACTAAAGTAAGTGTTGTCGAAAAGAATGTACTTAGCCATGATTTTTGGATGGCGATTATATATTACAAAAGATATTGAAAATACATATACAAAGTATGAGATTTTGGATTGATTATAACCAATCCAAAATCTCAGATATTATTCATACATAACTAAGTTGAGATTTTACATAAGATTTAATAGAAATTGTAGAATTTAAATAGGAAAATAAATGGATAATTTTACATTGAATTTAAAAGGAAAAGTATGCTAATATTTATGCAGAAGGTATATTACGTTAAAATGATATTAGCTAATGGTAATATTTAAATTGATGCAATAGAATATTGATACATGTAATATTTTATAGGAATGCCAGAGAGCATTGCTATACTCCGAATTCTAACAATTTGTTTCTGATTGAATGTGCATTTAGAAGAATCTCTCTCATGGGTTTATTGACTCTCTGGAAGAGATTGGTTTAACAAAACCGCGATCGCTACATTACATGGCGTTGTTTTGTTTGTACAAATATTGCTTTTACGAAAACATTCAAAAAGGTTGAATACATTGACGTTTAATACTTCGCAGTACTTTTCTTGCCTTTATTGTTTAACTGAGTTCCATCATTGAAAAATACTCTTCTCTATCGATTAAACTCCGCCAAAAATCTACGAACATATTTCCTTTTCTTTCACACATTATTCTAAGTCTTGAATTAATTCCAATAGTTTTGCTCAATGCCTCCGTTGATACATTTATTCTGGGTAAAATTCTAACCATAATACCTTTGTTCATTTTTGCTGTGATTTTGTCTGTTAATGACTCGAACTGCGAAATAACCTGTTTGGCTTCGACCATTTCATCTTTAGCATAAGTAATATTACATGCAATATGCACTATTACTGTACTATCTTCGTTATCAACTTGCAGTTTCGCAACCTCCTTGTTAATTTTATTAATCGTACCACCTAGATAGCAATAGGTTCTCTTATTTTTCTTTTTATTTCATCCGAAGAAATCACATTGGTTTCTTACTAAAGAATCGCCAATAAAGAAAGTCTGCTTCTCTTTCTTAGAATTTAATGATGGTTCGTTCTTTATAGCAGAATGACACTTTTTCTCTCTCCACACCTGACACCACTTTTGTCTCGTATTCTTTGTGGTCGTGGTATACCTCTTTGATGAAGTAAGCTTTGTTCTAAGAGTGCTAATTTGTTGTTGTTTTAAAGAAGAGCCACTTCAACACGTAAGGATAAGAAAGAAACACACAGAATTTCCCAAAATAAACTTATATTTCAAATTTAACAATTTACTACACAAAAACAAAACATGACCCACAAAAATACTACGAATTTTAAAATACACAATAATTACTTCAATTAACTTGACCCTCTAAAATTGGCTAAATTCGATACACACTTCAATATACAAGAATTAGGCTAATTGTCTCTACTGGAGTTTAAATACCTTGGTTGTTATGGTTGCGCGTTTGAGTCTGACTTTGAACTCAATGAGCCCCAGACACCAGAGGAATCTGGTAGGTCCTTTGACGCGTGCTTCGAACAGATTGTTGGAGGTGGTCGAGATCACGAGGTACTTTGGCGAGTGTAGCAGATGGGGGTCCACACGGTATTCAATGGGTGGGGGAAGTCTTCAAGGGCGAGAACAATCACGGTGCCTTAGGAGGCACCAAGTTAGGCGGAGTCTCTCTGGCGAGAGTAAGTTGAACTTGGTTCTTAAACCAAGTTAACTTAGAGTTCGGTGTGACCACCGGGTAACGGGCTCGAGGAGGAGCTTTTTTACTCCTTCGTTACGTAATTCCTCATGGGCGAGGATTGTACTCGGAGGGGGATCTTCGTCGAGGGTGAGGATAGAGGAGGGGGGTTTTCTCTGACGAGAAAAAGTTGAACTTGGTAACGGGATCGAGGTGGAGCCTTATCCCTCTTCTTTTCTTAATTTCTCAAGGGCGAGGAATTTCCCTGGCTTTTACGATGCACCAGGATAGGAGAAGTCTCTCTGACGAGAGTAAGTTGAACTTGAACAAGTTAACTTAACGCTCGGTTTGATAACCAGGGACTAGCTCGAGGATGAGTAGCTTCTTAGCCCCCTAGGTAGCCCTGCCTATCTTGCAGGGGACTTCGTAGTCTGGCGACTCACGTATTCTACCTGTCCAGTCTTGGTAGCCCGGCCTCAATCCGGGGACTTCGTAGCCTGGAGACTGACGTATTCCACCTCGTTTTTCCCGAGTGTTTCTTATTTATACCTCGTCACCCCAATGGGTTAGGGGTAGGGTGTGGACGGGCCGCGGGAGGGTTGTTTCTCCAACGGTTTTTCTCATCAAGTCTTACCTCGGCTCCCGTTGGCCTTTGAGCTTGAGAGAAACACGTCTCCAATTTCTTAAAAGAGGTGAAATTGAATATACTCTCGTAGGGGAGATCTTGCAGTTTACAACCTTTCGACTTTTCATAGCGACGAGTGGCGATGCGCTGTGGTTACGAGTTTGACCCTCGTTGCCTGGCCCGGATGTTCTTGCGGTTACCGTCTTGTGTCTCCACTGAGAGGGCACGGGGGAGTGACGATTTGCCTACATTAAGTATTGAAAATTTATTATAAGTTTCTATTTGCAAGTTGTGTGGTATATGGGAGCCAACCGTTCATTTACTTGTCGCTAATGTAAAATTGTCATCATTCATTTCTATTATATTTTTTATAATTACAATTGTTTGTTCTAAACCAGGGGTCATTAAACTTTTTGCCCATTGACCCCTTCATGGAATCTTGGACTCCTCATCGCCCCCCCAGGCATGTAGAAGGCGAAAGCAAAATAGATTAAGCGAGAGAGAGAGAGAGATAGAGCGTCACAATGAAATGTAGTCAATCAAAGGACATTGCTAACCATACCGTGGAAGTATTCTCACACTGGCTTTTGCACGCCAAAAAGTGGCAACGATACCCGAATACTATGAAAAAGAACACAATCATGAATTTTTACTAATAGAAGTAAAGTTCAATTGAACCCATTTAGAGCCAAGAAAGAAATGACCCATATGACCATGGGACATATGATTATTTACCCTGGAGATCTCAAACCTGCCATCGGATTTGGCGGTGGGTGGAGCCATCTAGTGGCAGAGGCATCATTTAGCAATTCCTATATCTACTTGCCTCTAATCTATAATCATACCAAGTTGATACCATCTAGGTCAAGGTGGTGGATTATCTCGCGAAGTCGAGATTTGAACTGTTCGATTGACGAACTGTTTTCCCACTTCTGGCGGTAGACGGTTCCACGTTGCATAGATTTTGTACGAGAAGATGTTGCCGCAAATGCTAATATGAAATTGCGGTAATTCCACTTTGTAACCGTGGTTACGTGTAGCATTTACGTTCAACGTTAACAGCCTCCTGTGATCTACGTTTTCAACTCCTAGTATTATCATAAAAGTTTCAATCAGCTTGCCTCTTAACCGGCATGTCTCCAGGGAGAACATCTCCACTTCTCGTAGCCTATGCTGATAACTTTTATGTCTAACGGAAGGGGTCGATTTTGTGGGTCTGGCTTGTACCCTTTCCAGCCGTTCTATGTCCTTCCTCAGGGTTGGGAAACAGAATTGTACGGCGTATTCAATCTGATTATTTTGAAAGCGAAAATGTCTCTTTCTGTACTCCATCATTCGCTGAGTCCTATTTTCTACCTGGAGACATTGCCTGAAGAACTTTAGCTCACTGCTGATTACCACGCCTAAATTTTTCGCAAGGTCAGTTGTATATATGTAGATGTTTGCCTAGTAAGTAGTAGTTTTGAGGATGCTTAGCATGGCCGATGTGTATTACTTTGCACTTGTCAAAGTTAAATGACATCTACTATCTCTCTCACCACTCACCTATGCCGATCAGCCTATTTCCAGGCATTTTACTCTTTCTCGCGAGCTCACACTGCCTCCTAACTTGCTATAGTCGACGAACTTTGTTATCGAGCATAGTAATCCTTCGTCTATGTCATTGATGTAGGCGATGAACAATAGAGGCCTGAACACTGAGCACTGAGCCCTGGGGCACCCCGCTACTGGCCGGCGCCCATTGCGAGGTTACCCTGTTGATCTTTACTCGTTGCATCCGTCCCTAGAGCCAGGTTTCTATCCAATTGGCTACCTTTCCAGTAATATCAAGGACGCGTGCCTTATTTATCAAACTGCGGTGTGGTACCTTATCTAAGGCGTTTGGAAAGTCCAGGTATAAGATATTCACCCCTCGACTACGGTCATACTCACTCAAAGTATTGTGGAAAGATTAGTGAGACATGAACAGTTCTTTCGAAATCCGTGCTGAGAATCCAAGATCAAGTTGTGTGACTTTAAGTGCTCCACTTTACAGTTGGCGATTATTCCTTCGAGCAGTTTGCCTAAGATGGACGTCAGACTAATAAGCCGGCAATTACCCAGGCCTTTGCTGTCCCCCTTCTTGTAGATGGGGGTTACGTTTGCTACCTTCCAGTCTTCCGGCACCTCTCCAGTTTCCAAAGACTTGTTGAAAATGGTGGGGAGGTGTGGAGCGACCTCTTCAGTACCATTCGGACGACTCTAAGAAGAAAGCCATCCACACCTCGAAAATTATACGGGATAGGGTTTCCTAATCTGGCTACTACTTCGTTTCTCTCTAGGACTATTTCGCATAGGTTTTCCCCCTCTTCAAGATAACCTCCAGCCTCGGAGCTGGACCGTCAACTTCCCTCGTAAATACGGAAGCGAAGTAGTCGTTCAACACATTGGCGATGTCTGGTTCTGACTTCCGTAACTCGCCATTGTCATCTATTAGCGGTTATATGCCATGACGAATCGGTTTGCGGCCATCAGCATGCAGGAAGAATTCTTTCGGAGTCTCTTTACAGAAGGAGGCCACCCAAAATTCCTCGCTGCTCTTAGCTCTAAGCACCTGCGATTTAACTTCCCTACACTTTTTCTTGTATTGAATAAGCCTTTCTTTACTGCCGTTGGCTTTTAGTTATTGTAGGCAGTTTTCCTGTTCCTTATCGCTGACCACGTAGTCTCCCGGTCTCCAGCGAGAACATATCTAATTCCCTTAATCTATCTTCATAACTTTTATGTCTGATAGAGGGAATCAGTTTGGTTGCCCTGGCTTGTACGCGTTCCAATCTCGCGATGTTTTTTTCGAAATGAAGGACTATAAAATTGTACGGCATACTCCAGGTGCGGTTGGACGAGGGAGTTGTACAAACAAAGTTCAATCTCCTTGTTCCGATATCCAAACTGTCGCTTTATATACCCTAACATCCTTTGGGCTTTCTTCTCCACTTCAATACACTGTTTCGAGAACTTGAGGTCACTCGTGATTGTTACACCCAAGTCCTTCTCAGTGTCACTCGATTCAAGAGCAGTGCCCTTAAGGATATAGGGTGATTGAGGATTTCGGTGGCCGATATGCATCACTTTGCATTTTTTTACGTTGAAAGGCATTTGCCACGTATCAGACCACTCCCCAATCTTCCCATGATCTTCCTGCAGGTTTGCAGTATTTCCATCGTTTGCAATGTTCATACCAAGCTTGGTATCGTCGGCAAATTTGGAAATCTTGGCAACCATGTCACCGTCCATGTCGTTGACGTAGATGATGAATAGTAGTGGTCCCAGGGCAGAACCATGAGGCACCCCGCTAGTAAAGGGCACTCACTCAGAAGCCTGTCCATTCACCACCACCCGTTGCCGTCTGCCACTTAGCCAGTTCTCGATCCAGCCGGCTACTTTTCCGTCTATGCCCAGCGCTTGCACTTTCCGGAGAAGGCGGTAGTGTGGTATCTTATTAAAGGCTTTCTGAAAGTCTAAGTAGACCACATCCACTGCCTTGTCCCGATCGTGCTCACTGAAGACGAAGTGGAAGAATCCCACAAGGTTCGTCAGGCATGACCGTTGCCCTCGGAAGCCGTGCTGGGAACTCTTCAGTAGTAGCTTTGACTCTAAATGCGACGTCATTTAGGCCACCATCATGCTTTCCATGAGTTTACCGACTATCGAAGTCTGACTGATAGGTCGGTAGTTTAACGGTTAGCTACGGTCTCCTTTCTTGAAGATAGGAGTCACCTCCGCCTCACGCCAGTCTCTAGGAACGCATTCGGTCCGGATTGAAATGTTGAAGATTGCGCTCAGGTGTCGTGACACTTGATCGCGCACTTCTTTCAACACTTTAGGTAGAAACTCATCTGGGCCAGGTGACTTATTCGTCATTAGGTCAATGATCTTCTTTTTTATTTCTCCTTCGGTGAAGTCCATATCCTCCAGCTTTTCCTCGAGTAGGAATCCATCGGCTGGGGGATGGGATCACACTCTTCAATAAACACTGAAGAGAAGTAGTCGAAGTAGTCGTTGAGGAGGTTAGCATTTTCTGCATCTGGATGCTTTAATGTCCCCTCCTCATTAAGAGAGAGAGAAAGAGAGAGAGAGAGAAAAGAGAGAGAGAGAGAGAGAGAGAGAGAGAGAGAGAGAGAGAGAGAGAGAGAGAGAGAGAGAGAGAGAGAGAGAAAGTGAGTGAGAGAGTAAGAGAGAGAGAGAGTGAGTGAGAGAGTAAGAGAGAGAGAGAGAGTAAGAGTTACAAGTAAAAGAAGTATCTCAAAGGCCTTGCGGCCCATGCCGAAGAGGCACTACTTGGAAAATGAAGCTAATCTAGATTAAACTCTCCCTATTAGCACGCATTTCAAAATTGCTATCGCACATTCTGTTCTAAACTGTTTGACACTGCTACTGTTGACAACTACCGCTGGCAGTCTATTCCACGTGTCGCAGATATCGTACGTGAAGGACTTTACTACCAGAAACGTATAAAATCTGGGCAACTTCACCTTCCACCCGTAATTTAGAGTCCCATTCCGGTTAAAGGTGAAGTACTTCGTGTAGTCGACATTTTCAAAGCCCTTCAAAATTTTAAAAGTCTCTATTAGACGCTCGCGCAGACTTCGAGTCTCTAGCGAAAAGAGACCGAGCTCTTGCAGTCTTTCCTGTTATGTCTTGTATTTTAGCGATGGGATCAGTTTCGTGGCCCTAGGTTGCAACTTTTCCAAACGATAGATGTCTTTTCGATAGTGAGGAGACTAGAACTGAACCGCGTACCCCAGGTGAGGTCGCACCAGCGAGTTGCCATGTGGCAGAACAACCTGCTTGTTCCAAAAGCTGGATTGCCTTCTGATGTAACCCAGCTGGCGCCCAACCCTTTTCTCCACCTGTAAGCACTGCTTCGAGAATTTGAGATCGCTGTTAATCAGCACACCTAATCCTTCTCGACATCAGTAGATTCAAGACGCATACCTTGTAGCTAGTAGACTGACCGGGGATTCGCATACCCGATGTGTATCACCTTTTACTTGGATAAGTTGAAAGGCATCTCCCACTTATCAGACCACTCGTGGATCATCGGTAGGTCCTCCTTTACCTCCTCAATGTTTTGAGGAGGCGCTACGTTCACTCCAAGATTTGTGTCGTCGGCAAATTTCGCAAGGCCGCTCACCAGTCCTTCATTTATTTCGTTGATGTAGATGATGAATAATAGAGGGCTCAACATGGAACCCTGATGGACTCCGCTCGTTACTGACGACCACCGAGAGGCGTGGCCGCCGATAGTAACCCTCTGTCGCCTATCCGACAACGAACCTTCTAACCAGTTTGCGACTTTCCTCTATTTCCCAAGGCACGTACCTTCGCCATCAATCGACGGTGGGGGACTTTATCGCAAGCCTTTTGGAAATCCAAATAAAGTATGTCTCCCGCTCGACTTCTGTCAAACTCGCTCATCACCCCGTGAAAGAATTCGAGCAAGTTCGTGAGGCACAAGCGCTTTATTCGGAAGCCGTGCTGGGTGTCCCTCAATAGGTTGTGGGACTCTAAATGGTCAGTTATTCTATCCGCTATGATGCCTTCCAGTACTTTACCCACTATTGAAGTGAGACTTATCGGTTGGTAGTTTCCAGCGGGGACAAGGTACCCTTTTTTGTTGATCTTGGTGACGCTAGCCATACGACAGTCCATAGGGAATTCAACACTATGGAGTGCCGCGTTGGAGATGTCAGAAAAATGGGTGCTCACCTGATTTGTTACCTCACACAGCACTCTTAGCAGGAAGCCATCAGGAATAGGGAATTTGTACGCATTCAACTCGCCTCCTCTCAACCTCTTCGGCAGTTGTAGTTATTTCTTCTAGCGCATCTAATCCAACATTTATCACTATCGACGTCCCTTTCCCTCGTGAACACCGAGGAAAAGTAGTCGTTCAGTACGTTGGCTATTTCCAGGTCCGAATCCTGGAGGAAGCCGTCTACGTCCTTCAGAGATCCGATGCCTTGGTGCACTGGTTTTTAGCTGTTCACGTACGTGATGAACTCCTTAGGTTTTATTTGGAGAGAGAGGCCGCACGGATTTCTTCGTTCTGCTTAGCCATACGTACTAGTGACTTTACCTTTTTACAATGAGTCACGTAAGATTCATGATGCACTAAATTTCGACTTCTCTTCCATATCCTGCGCGCTGCCTTTCTACCTTTAATATCGGTGGTGATTTATAAGTAAACCACCTAGGTTGGATGCTTCGTGGGAACGAACTCAGCCTTACGCTCCATAAAACGATTCTTAAAGTCGTTCCATTTGGAGTTCCTCCCATCCTCGTTAAATGGTTGTATCTGGCCAAGCGCCACCCGAATTCCATCGAAGTCTGCACACTGAGATCACACTTACGTGCTCGTTCATTCGTACCTTGCGTACAGGGAGCATGTATACCAAACCTGACCCTGTGTGGTCACTACCACCCAGGCATTCATCCACTGACACGTTTAAGACGAGGTCATCTTCGGTGGTAATTACTAGATCCGGAACGTTACCTCCTCAGGTAAGCTCGCCAACCTACTGTGTCAAAAAAGTGTTGTCAGCAAAGTCCACAAGCCGAGACGCCTCTCCGTCGCCCTTTCTCTCACTCCAGTCGACTCGGCAGTTGAAGTAACCTAAGAGCAGCGACGGAGGACCGTCCAAGAGATTGGACAGTTTTTGGTCCAGGTCCAAATCCACCTTCACTGCCCGATGGGGAGGCCGGTAGGCCACTAGGACCCTGTACATTGTATCGTCGACCTTGATGTCGACTGATAACACTTCATGCCCCGTAACAGGTCTGTACTCAACGGAAGAGAGATGGTCCCGTACATACACAAAAACTCCGCCGTCTTCCCGGTCAGCGCGATCCTTATGTAAGGTCACGTAACCGAGTACTCCAAACTCTCCGATGAAGTCCCTGGTATCAGTACGGATTCACGACTCCGTGCAGACAGAAGCTTCTCGGATGAAATCAGAACTTGTTCCTTATCGAGCGTACATTTAAGAGAAGATGTGAATGAAGGAGGTTAACTAGATGGGCCGTGTGAAGATGAATAGAGCAAGGCAGGGAACGGAAAGAGAAATAGAGAAACAAAAAAATAATAGGGAGAGAAAGGGAGCACGGAATGAGCGAGAAGAGAAAAAGAGTTGAAAAAAGAGAGACAAGGAATGGAATGAGAGAGAGAGAGAAACATATAGGTCATAGATAATTTGTTTCTTTAACCAGAGAGGATTCGTAATATTATATATCCATTGCCATTTGCAGCGTTTAGAGGGTCTAATTAAACAGCTCGAACAAAAATATATTTTTAATTACACAAAAAAATGAAATATTAAAACTCTAAATATGCTAATGCTAGAATAAGAGGATATAATAATACTTAATACTACCAATTAGTAATACGTATGTACGTCTGCTCCGTACATGAGTAACTCCGTTCAACTTTTCTCTAAGAGTGCTTTACTTTAATTTGTTTCTTTAACCAGGGAGCCTTCGTAATATTATATATCTATTGCCATTTGCAGCGTTTAGAGGGTCTAATTAAGCAGTTCGGACAAAAATATACTTTTAATTACACAAAAAAATGAAATATTAAAACTTTAAATATACTAATGCTAGAATAAGAGGATATAATAAAAATTAATACTACCAATGAGTAATACGCGATTGTTGACTTAAAATTCACTTTCGCACGGAATGGTAACTAACGAAAATAAATAAGTTTTATATTCCTTTTACCTTTAACTAAGAGGGAGTCTGGAGTTGGATGACCTTGAACGAGAACCTCTTCTAGGTGAAGATTAGTGACGAGTTGAATGGGAGCCTTCTAGCTAGCGTGCGACTGGCTTGAAAAACTGCTGGTCGTCTCTCTGGGTGAAGGAGACGCTTGGTGAGTCGATTCAGGATATCACGCTGATGCTTATCCCGAGGTAGGTGAGGAGGGCGTGGCGATAATTCTTGACTTGAAGATATAAGCGAGGGGATTGTGGATGTACGGGTTATTCCAACCCCTGTGTTACAATTGCGGGCTTCTCGATGATGAGACTTGACCAAGAGGTGAATCTTTTCTAGAATGGGAATTCACGTTGATATCCCTCAATGGTGAGGGTTATCTCTGTTTTTATTCAGAAAAACTGAGATAGGTGATTTCTCTGGACGAGAATGGCATGGGAGTGTCTCGACACCATTGCTCTACTCTTCTAAATGACCAAAGGAACGGCCTCGGGAAGAAATATATCCCACTCGGTTCAACTTTCTTCTTGATTCCCTGTTTTACTCAGGGACTGCTCTTCTTCGGGGATTGCCACTCCGATTCTTCCTTCATTTCTCGAGATCAAACTATATATACGTCTATTATTCCCTAGGGGAGGGGAGGCAAGACGAGAGCCTACCTTTAAGCTTCTCTCCTAGGGCATAAATTTTCAACGTTGTGACCATTCGACCTTATGGTTTACGTACGGAGAAGTGAAATTTCGTCTATTTGGCGAAAATAGACATAAACAATCGAAGGGGACAGTGCGCCTGTTCATAGGTTTTTATGCTAAAGGCTATCCCGACCTCATGTGTTTATATTAACGGACAACGAAATCTGCTGATTGTAATCCTTCTTTGCGAGCGACGCTCGAGGATCCTTGGGGCAGCGGGGCAAAAGGGGAGGGGAACGTAACCGTTGACGCTGTATAAACAAACTAGCGTCTGTTTTCATCGTGATAATTATTTCCCCACAATAATATATATATATATATATATATATATATATATATATATATATATATATATATATATATATAGAGAGAGAGAGAGAGAGAGAGAGAGAAAACAGAAAAAACAGAGATAATAGATAGATATAGGGAGAATCGGAGCTTAGTTAGATAAAGTAAAGAAAGATTTAGTGAAATAAGAGAGAATGGGAGAAGGAAAATGGGAGGAGTAAGAGAAGAAAAAAGAGAGATAATTAATAGAGGAAAAAAGTAGAACAGATAGAAATAAGAGATAGAGAGGTAAAAAGTGAGACATAGAACGGAAGAGAGAGAGAGAGAGAGAGAGAGAGAGAGAGAGAGAGAGAGAGAGAGAGAGAGTAACAAGGAAAGAAAGTACCCTAGGAGACCTTACGGTCCATTCAAAGAGGGTACCTTTGGACTAGCAATCGAGCGGGCACATGGCTGCTCAATTGTTTTGCGTCCCTAAACGGCCACTTTTCAAGACTTTGTCTAGTCTTGACTTGAACTGGTGAACAGATTCACTGTTGACAACTTCCACTGGAAGTGCGTTTCACCCACCGCAGATACTGTAAGTGAAAATTTTTTCACACAGATTGCGGTTGTAACGCTTCAGTTCAAGTTTGAAGCCGTGATTGCGCGTTCTGTTCTCACTCAGTGTGAAAATATCCCGGTAGTCAACATTGTCGAACCCTCGAAGTATTTTGAAGACCTCGATGAGCTGACCACGCAGTCTACGGGTTTCCAGCGAGAACAGATTTAATTCCCTTAGTCTATCCTCATAACTTTTATGTGGGATAGAGGGAATCAGTTTGGTTGCCCTAGCTTGTACGCGTTCCAACCTTGCGATGTCCTTTCGAAACGAAGGACTCCATAATTGTACGGCATACTCCAGGTGCGGAAGAACGAGGGAGTTGTACAGATAAAGTACTATCTCCTTGTTACGGTATCCAAACTGGCACTTTATGTAGCCTAACATCCTTTGGGCTTTCTTCTCTGCCTCGAGGCACTGTTTCGAGAACTTGAGGTCACTAGTGATTGTTACATCCAAGTGCTTCTCAGTGTCACTTGATTCAAGAGCAGTGCCCTTAAGGATATACTGCGATTGGGGGTTTCTGTGGCTGATATGCATTACTTTGCATTTCCCCACGTTAAAAGGCATTTGCCACGTGTCCGACCACTCCCCAATCTTCCCAAGATCTTCCTACAGTTGGACAGTATTTCCATATTTTGCAACGTTCATACTAAGCTTGGTATCGTCGGCAACTTTGGAAATCTTGGCAACCATGTCACCGTCCATGTCGTTGACGAAGATGATCAATAGTAGTGGTCCCAGGACAGAACCTTGAGGCACCCCGCTAGTAACGGGCACCCACTCAGAAGCCTGTCCATTTACCACTACCCGTTGCCGTCGGCCACTTAGCCAGTTCTCGATCCAGCCGGCTACTTTTCCGTCTATGCCCAGCGCTCGCACTTTCCGGAGAAGCCGGCGGTGTGGTACCTTATCAAAGGCTTTCTGAAAGTCTAAGTACACCACATCCACCGCCTTGTCCCAATCGTGCTCACTGAACACGAAGTGGAAGAATTCCACAAGGTTCGTCAGGCATGACCGTTGCCTTCAGAAGCCGTGCTGGGAACTCCTCAGTAGCAGGTTTGACTTTAAATACGACGTCATTTTGTCCACCATCATGCTTTCCATGAGTTTACCGACTATCGAAGTCAGACTGATAGGTCGGTAGTCCGACGGTTGGCTTCGGTCTCCTTTCTTGATGATAGGAGTCACCTCCGCTTCACGCCAGGCTCTAGGAACGCATTCGGTCCGGATTGACATGTTGAAGATTGCGCTCAAGTGTCGTGACACTTGATCGCGCACTTCTTTCAACACTTTAGGTAGAAACCCATCCGGGATAGGTGACTTATTCGTCATTAGGTCACTGATCTTCTTTTTTATTTCCCCTTCGGTCAAGTCCATATCCTCCAGCTTTTCCCCCGAGTAGGAATCGGTGGCTGGGGAATGGGACCACACTCTTCAGTAAACACTGAAGAGAAGTAGTCGTTGAGGAGGTTAGCATTTTCTGCATCTAAGTGCTTTAATGCCCCCTCCTCATTTCTCAAAGGGCCAATCGTTCGACGGATTGGTTTACGCCTGTTAACATATCCAAAAAACTCCTTGGGATTCTCTTTACAGAGTCTCGCCACTCGGAGTTCCTCAGAACGCTTAGCCGCCCTTATGCTGGACTTCACTTTCCTGGCTAGCCTCCGGTATTCGTCAAAGTCACCCGAGATCTTCGATTGTTGGTACACAGTTGTCCTCTTCTCCTCAGCAGTTGGCCGATTTCTCGATTAAACCACTTTGTTTGACTAGAAGACCGACGATGACATTTCAGAGGGATGAAACGCGATTGAAGACTCATGAATGTGGTTTTGAAACTGTTCCACGAGTCTTCAACAACATCGCACACTTCTAGCCTCGCGTCAGTCAGTCCAGCACGAAGACCTGCAAAGTCTGCTCTTTTCAAATCGAGTTTCTTCGATTTACTAGTTGCAGGCCCTGCCTTCGGAACTTTGACTATAAATCTAATTAGTAGGTGGTCACTGCCACCGAGCTCTTCGCCAACAGAGAGGTCCTCAACGATGTCATCTTCAGAGGTGAAAACCAAGTCGAGGATATTGTCTCCTCTCGTTGGCTCTCTCACCCATTGAGTGAGGAACTCTTTGTTCGCGAAATCCAGGAGTAGTGCGTTCTCGCCACAGGGTTCTCTGGTTTCCCAGTCAACCTGTGTGTTGAAATCACCCATGACGATACACACTCTGTCTTCGACAAGTTCTCCTAATAGCTGGTACAGATCTCTGTCCTTTTTAACGAGTTGGGCAGGAGGTCTATAAAGCACCAGGGTCCTGTATTTGGCAGGACCTATCTCTAGGTCAACACCTAGTAGTTCATGGTCGGATACGATGTTGCAATCGGTCGAGTTGAGAGTATCCTTGACATACAACATCACACCGCTACCCTCTCTGTCTGGCCTATCTTTCAGGAAGAGCTGGTAACCGGGAATCGTGAATTCACCTTCAAAATCTCGGCTTGAGGTTTTTATCTACGACTCCGTTATGGCCACCATCTCAGATTTCTCTGTTACTACGAGGCCTCGGAGCTCAAGAAACTTATTCCTGATTGACCTCGCATTGAACAGAAGAACTTTGAGGGAGTCCCCTAGTGTAGGACTCCCTACGCTCTTTCGTTTCCCGCTTTCTTTCTCTGTGGCAACGGGTGGTGGTAAATGGACAGTCTTCTGAGTGGGTGCCCGTTACTAGCGGGGTGGCTCAAGGTTCTGTCCTGGGACCACTACTATTCATCATCTGCGTCAAGGACATGGACGGTGACATGGTTGCCAAGATTTCCAAATTTGCCGACGATACCAAGCTTGGTATGAACGTTGCAAAGGATGGAAATACTGCCCGCCTGCAGGAAGATCTTGTGAAGATTGGGGAGTGGTCGGATACGTGGCAAATGCCTTTTAACGTGGGGAAATGCAAAGTGATGCATATCGGCCACAGAAACCCCCAATCTCAGTATATCCTTAAGGGCACTGCTCTTGAATCGAGTGACACTGAGAAGGACTTGGGTGTAACAATCACTAGTGACCTCAAGTTCTCGAAACAGTGCATTGAGGCGGAGAAAAAGGCCCCAAGGATGCTAGGCTATATTAAGCGCCAGTTTGGTTATCGAAACAAGGAGATTGTACTGTGCCTGTACAACTCACTTGTCCGACCACACCTGTAGTATGCCGTACAATTTTGGAGTCCTTCATTGAGAGATGGTACTTTATCTGTACAACTCCCTCGTTCTTCCGCACCTGGAGTATGCCGTACAATTATGGAGTCCTTCGTTTCGAAAGGACATCGCAAGGTTGGAACGCGTACAAGCTAGGGCAACCAAACTGATTCCCTCTATCCGACATAAAAGTTATGAGGATAGACTAAGGAGTTAGATCTGTTCTCGCTGGAAACCTGTAGACTGCGTGGTCAGCTCATCGAGGTCTTCAAAATACTTCGAGGGTTTGACAATGTTGACCACCGGGATATTTTCACACTGAGTGAGAACAGAACGCGCAATCACGGCTTTAAACTTGAACTGAAGCGTTACAACCGCAATCTGTGTGGAAATTTTTTCACCTACAGTATTTGCGGTAAGTGGAACGCACTTTCAGTGGAAGTTGTCAGCAGTGAATCTGTTGACCAGTTCAAGTCAAGACTAGATAAAGTCTTGAAAAGCGGCCGTTCAGGGACGCAAAACAATTGAGCAGCCATGTGCCTGTTCGATTGCTAGTCCACAGGTACCCTCTTTGAATGGACCGTAAGTTCTCCTAGGGTACTTACTTTCCTTGTTACTCCTTGTTACTCTCTCTCTCTCTCTCGGACACTCATCTCTCTCTCTATCTTTCCCACTCGCTCTCCTCTATATATATATTTCTCCCTTGCTCTTTTTCCCCTTCACTCTCTATCTCTCTCTCTCTCTCTCTCTCGCATCTTTTGTCTCTCTCTATTTCCCCCTCGCTCTTCATATATATATATATATATATATATATATATATATATATATATATATATATATATATATATATATATATATATGAATGCAATGTCCCGCAGGAAAAAAACGAAAAGGTGTTTCCAAGTATTTTCGAACTTTATTAAGTTCCCTATCAAGGATAACTACAAGAAATAGTATTATATTAGAGGTATATATGCGAAAGAAAAATATAAAAGACCGCCTCAAAAACAAGAAATCACCAATTTGGAAGAGGGAAGGGGGAAGGTAAAAAAAAAACACATTAAGGATTACAAGAAGCAGGTAGTAAGGTCAAACTAAGTCCAAGGAAAGGGTAACAGATTCAAAGAAATGGAGATAGCCTAACGAGGGAGATTATAAGACACGATGAGCAAAAGGGGGGAAATACAAATTACAAAACAGAGCAGTGACAATTAAAAAATAAAAATTAATAATAAAAAATTAAAATATAATAGGGGCCACATAACTGAAGAATGTATATAAAAAACCCCCACTAGGAACGCAAGACAAAAACTAATTTCTTTGAGTATTAATCTTATAATTATAGAATCTATTTTATATAAACCAGGGAAAAGGTTAAAATTATCACATTGGCTTATAAAAGCATATTCAATGATGTTCCTTTTTATATTGTCATTGGAACGATAAATAAATTTAGCCGAGCGCTCCATCAAATGGCGATACATCACAAGAGTGTGCCCGATTCGGAGACGACAGAAAGCGACCTAAAGCCGTTGGGGCATTAGGGGATAGGTCCATGGGAACAGATGCGGCGCAATGGCACGCAACTTTAAGGTCCCTTCGACCGTCTCCCAACTTCATTGCCAAGCAGTCCGAAGAGCTGCCCGTATTCCTGCCATGTAGTCAGTGTGAGGAAGAGCGAAACGCTGGTCCAGTCACAGAGTCCTCGTGGACTCTTTGGCGCCCTCATCGGCGCGCTCATTCCCCGCAATTCCTACATGTCCAGGAACCCAACAAAAGATAATCTCGACATCTGCCTGGCTCGCCAAAACCGTGGCCTCACGGATTTCGCGAACCAGGGGATGCAGAGATTCCAATGCCCCGAGAGCACTCAGGGCGCTTTGTGAGTCGCTATAGATCACAATCCGGTCTCCGAACCGGGCACGTCGCGTAATCTCCCGTACCGAGTGGTGTATTACCAACAGCTCGGCCGTGGAGACAGACGCAGCGCCTAACAGAGCCCCGCTGACTTCAAACAAAGGAGATACGGCGTGGAAGCCGACCCCCTCTTGGGACTTGAAGCCATCCGTATACACTGGCACGGTACCAGCGTGACACGATGTGTGCTCCCAAAAGGTCGAATGGCATACTCCCACCGCAGTACAAGCTTTGGAAGCAGAGGCGTGGCGACAAATAGCCAAATGTAGTACCCTCCAGGGTGGCGTCCTGGGCCGAACCAGAGGCGCCACTGGCCCAAAAGCTATATCTACCTCTCGAAGGAGTTTCCTGGCCCTAAACCCAAAGGGCTTAGGGTATGACTGGCGTCTCTCGGCGGCATAGGCACCATCGAGATCAGCTGCGGATGCAGTGAGAGCTGTTGGCGACTGAGGGAGGCGCCGGGCTCAAGCGTACAGGCGAGTGATGCACTGCACGCGGCGCAGAGAGAGAGTGGCATCTCCCCAGCATCGACCAATAGGCTCTCAATGGGGCAAATGCGGAAGGCACCGGTCACAAGGCGAAGGCCGGTGTGGTGGATCGAATCCACCTTCCACAATAAACGCTCGGCTGCGGATTCATAAAACTCGCATCCGTAGTCGAGCTTCGAATGAACAGAGGATCAATAAAAAAGTAAGGCAGTAGCCCTTTAGCGCCCCAAGCGCTGAACGTCACGGAACGGAGAATGTCCATTGGTGGGTACAAGAGACCCTAAGGCTGTGAATATGAGCCTCCCAGGTGAGGCGTCGGTCGAATACAAGACCAAGGAAACGGTGTGCCTCAACTACATTCAGGCGCACCCCATTAAGAAACAAATCTTGGTCGACGTGAAGCCGTGGATGGCGGCAGAAGTGCACTACCTTAGTCTTGGCCAAAGAAAACCGAAACCTGTGCGCTTCGGCATAGCGAGAGATGCGGTTCACTGCCTGTTGGAGTCGATGCTCCAGAGTTGGCATCTAGGCCGCGTTAAAAAAGATCGAAAGGTCGTCCACATAGAGCGTAGCGAGAACATCTTCCGGCAGCACCGAGGTGATGCCGTTGATGCTCAGGGCAAAGAGTGTGACACTGATGACACTTCCCTGCGGGACACCCTCTTCCTGCTCCTTTGGGCTGGAGAGGGCTCCCCCACCCGTACGCGGAATCGACGATCTCGCAAAAATTCAGATATAAAGACTAGGAGGCGTCCCCTTGCCCCCATCGTGTGTAGAGTCTCCATGATACCGTATCGCCACACGGTATCATAGGCCTTCTCCAGATCAAAAAAGACCGTGTCGTAGTGCTGTCTACGAACGAAAGCCTCGCAGACGGCATTTTCCATTCGGAGAAAAGCATCCGACGTGGAGTGGAACTTGCGGAAGCCGCCCTGTGCAGAAGACAGATGAGCTCCGCTTTCCAGGAAAAAGGCTAATCTAACATTTACCAATTTCTCCATCAACTTGCACACGCAAGAGGTTAGAGAGATTGGGCGGAAACCGGTCGGAGTAGAGTGATCTCTTCCCGGCTTGTGAAAGGCGAGCACAGTAGCGATTCGCCAGGAGTCTTGGAGAAGACCTTACACCCAGATCCTGTTGAACAAATCTAACAGAAAGGCCATGCCTCGCTCACCCAGGTGTCGAAGCATGTCCTACGGGACATCGTCCGGACCATGGGCGGTGTCCGCGCACGAAGCGAGAGCGGAACGCAACTCACTCACAGTAAACTTGTCGTTCAAGGGTTCTCCGCCTCTGGAGGTAAAGTCCAGACGGCGGCCTTCCGCGACATCACGACGTGCATTGAATGCTGGTGGAGCAGCATCCCGGCTAGATAATGCGGGTAAAGCGGTTGCTAAGGATTTCGCCACGGACGCGGGGTCTGAGATTGCAGTCCCATTCTCCTGGAGAACGGGAGGGACGTCCTGCGAGAACTTGCCCCGAATCCTTTTGACTCGCTTCCACACCTCAGCTCAAAAGGTCTTTCCCGTTAAGTGAAGACACGTATGCCCGCCAAGAAGAGCGGCGGGCGTGCTTCCAAATATACCGGAACCTAGCCCTAGCCCGACGAAATTCAGCGACAGTGAAATCGTTCGGGCGGCGCTTATAGCGCATGTAGGCATAACGCTTCTGTTTGAGGGCCGTCTCACACTCGGCCGACCACCATGGGAGTGGTCGGGGTGCAAAACGGCCAGACGTCATAGGAATAGTAGTCAGGCCCACGGCGATGAGGTTGCCGGAGAAAAACTCAATGGCCTCATCTACCGACCTAAACTCCTCGACTGAGATAGAGAATTCAGTCATTTCCTGAAATGCAGGCGACCGCGCCCGCGCCAAGCACCACCGAGGTGGGCTCTCAGGCGGCAGTTGCCCATAAAATGATATTTGAATGGGAAAGTGATCACTACCATGGAGGTCATCGACTACCTCCAAATCAAAATCAGGCTGTGCATCCGAAGAGCACAAAGATAGGTCGAGGCAAGAAAATTAAGCGCTTCCCGGACAGTGATGCGTAAACTCATCCACGTTTAGGACACCCATCTCAAGCTCTTCGATCAGATCGGCAAGGACTTTTCCCTTGGGATTTATGGAGTAATCTCCCCAGAGAGGATGCCTGCCGTTCACATCTCCAAGCAAGAGATAGGGCCTCAGTAACCGTGCCAGGCGCGGCGGAAGTTACCCGCGTCGAAGTCAGATGACGGTGGAATGTACGCAGAAATCAGAGTATACCTCTTATCCAGGTGCAGCTGCACAGCCACTGCTTGAAAGGAGGTATCTAAAGAGAAAGGAAGAACGGAGACATCATGCCGGGTGTAAACCGCGCATCCCCCAGCCCGGCCATCCCGCGGTGGTGGGGTCGCAAGACCCTTATACCCTGGAAGGGCGGGAAGGGGCACGCGCCTAGCATGGTCTTCTGCAAAACGATAGTTAACGGGGAACGGGATAAGACGAGCCTCCGCAACTCCTCCCAGTTGGCCCGGAGCCCACGGCAATTCCATTGAAGGAATATGCCCTCCAGGCCTAGCTCGGAGGAGACGCAGGGGCCCTCCTCGAACTGAAGACCCTCACGGGAATGGCCGTACGCTTCCCGGGGCAGAACCCCGGTCGCTGTTGGCCGGACAAAGCGCTGTCGCCTTCGAGGACTTATTGAGGGAGGTTGGGCTCGCTATGCGAGTCTTTTCCTCCCTTTGCATCGAAACCTTAGGCGAGCGTTGCGGTTTCAGGAGCGGGGAGCCCTCTTTTCGAGGAACCACCGTCTCCGAGCCACTCGCTCCACCTCGGGGCGTGGGCGAAGGGGCCGAAGCTCCTTTGTTGCTGTCTTCCTTTCGCGGAACAGCTTTAGGAACCCCGGAAGATGGCCTAGCGACCATCTTCAGGGGTGTTGCCTCCTGTGAGTCTAACGACTCGGTGGAGGCGCGTGGCCGTTTCTCCTTACGGGAAACGGTCACGCTGGGGGAAGAGGGGAAAGCCCTGGTTTTAGCCGGGGCTTGGTATGAACCCTTTTTGCCGCCAGCTTTACCAGGGGAGTGCCTAGGTTCAGTAGAGCCCGCAGAAGGGCTCAGAATGGGCGCTGAAACAACCATGCTCGTTGGCCTGGATGGGCCAGGAGCAGAGGGTGCCTTTCTAACTATTGATGCATATGACGTCCCAGGCAGAGGCGGGCGCGCCAGGACCAAGTCCTTTGCCTCGCGGAATGAGAGTCGATCCTGGGCCTGAACGGCCAGGATTTCTTTCTCAAGGAGATATGCACCACATTGCTTCGAAGAAGCAGGGTGCGGCTCTCCGCAATTGACAAACTTGGCCACACATGATTTGGACTTATCGTGTGCGACCTTGGAGCAATTTACACAGACTTCGGGTGACCCCGACTTTGCACGTCTCCTTGAGCGATTCATATGGCCGAAGGGGTGACAGTAATAGCACCGCCGCGGCAGTGGCACGAATGTCTTCACACGGTAGCGGTACCAACTGGCACGCACCGACTCAGGGAGCTTGTCACAGTCGAACGTGATGAAGAGTGTAGGGGTAGGTCTCGAGGCCCCTCTCTGTTTTCTCATCACACGTTCGATCTGACCGCCCCATGGTGGGCCAGCTCTAGGATGATGTCCTCAATGGAGTAGTCAACGAGTTCCCTCGCATAAACTACTCCTTTCACAAAGTTCATGGTAGAGTGCGGCGTCACACTTACCGGGGTGCCATGAAGTGTCCGAAGAGCACTTATCTTTGCCACCTCGGCGGGAATCGCCGCATTCGCCAGAAGGCTCCCGTCCAAGAAACGGGTCACCTTCGGCTCTCTACCAATTGCACTAGCTAATCCTCTCCTCTGATGGATCATGTTGCCCTTGGACAACATGGTACCATCAGTGGAGCGAATAACGAGGAAGCGTTTGAAGCCAGCGGGCTCGAAAACGCCAGGTAACCTCTGAATCAGGGGCCCTGATGTCATCGAGGCTCCACCCTGTGCACTTTTCGTCTTTGTCATAGTCAGGAGCTCCGTACCCGGGGGGGGCAGAGGGGCCGGATGTGCCGGTCTTGGCCTGGTCGCTTGCCAAAGTTGCAGCAGACCCATCCGTCCCTACAGCCCTCGCGGATGGAGAGGAACCCCGAGTCTTCTTAGTCTTTCTTGTTTTTTTCTTCTTTTTAGGAGAGGAGGGCGGGGAATGAACCCGCTTCTCACCCCCGCCGGTAAAAGCCCCCAGGCCAGATGGACCGGCCTCAGCCAGGTCCTTCTCCGAAAGGGACAAGGTCCTGGTGGTCACAGTGGCATCATCCGGAGGAGATCCCTCCCCTCCTTGTATTGCCTCAGAATCCCCAGCCGTTTGAGGAGGACCTTGAATAGGGGCGGATTCGGGTTCGGTGCTTGGCGCCGAGCCCGGATTCCTCCCCATGGAAGGCCCTACCGTCTGAGGCTGGTTTTCCTCAAGGACCATGTCTCTCACAGGAGGGGCCTCCAGTTGGCCATCCCTTCCCAGGACATCGCAGGTCCCCTTGGCAGCGTCATAAGTCTTTAGTGGGGAGGCACAGGCCTTGACCCCGGCAAAGTTTAATATTCTTGCCAGCAGGTCTTTTGAGGGAAGCAACCGAAGGGGCTTTGCTTCCCTCTACCCCCTAAGGGGGTTTGCCCTACCGAGCCGCTTGCACGAGGGGCGGTCGGCAATGGGCTGCCTGCTGGCTTTCTTGGCAGTCCCCTTAGAAAGCAAAGGAGGGACTGCCGCTGGAGATAGTGAGGTGCTCGAAAGCACCTCCAGAGAAGGGGGTGAGGGGGAGTCCCCTACACCCGTATGCGTAGGAGAGGAATAAGCCTCCTCTCCGGTTAAAGAGGTATGGAGGGTCCCCTGCGCAAGCACAGGGGGAGGGACCTCCTTCTTTTCTGTGGAGCTGCACGAGGGCGGCTTCGTTGTTTTAGGGGGAATTAAGGGAAGATGTTTTGTTTTGCATCATTGGGCATGGTGACCCTCTTTGTTTTACGGGACGCAATCGCTCACCACCTCTTGCAGTAGCCCGCACTGCAAGAGGTGCTTACAGGCCCGGCAGAGCCAGGCGCCGCCATTTGGGACCACCCCTCCCGCCTGGTGGCCTGGCAGTCCTTCGGCATGGCGGCTCCACCTTGAACACGGCGTAAAAAAGATAGATTTTGAAGACGAGAGGAAAAGGGATGTGAGGAAGGTATGGGTGGGGATGAAGCAGGTTGTTAAAAGCTAACCACCCCAGACCGGAGCTCAGGGGTTAGGGGACATTGTCCCCTCCCCCCTCAGCCCCGATTGGACGATTGGCTGAGAAGAAGGTCAGCTTCTACCCTGTGAAATTAGAGGCTGACCAGAGAAAGTTGTGGGAGAGGTTGTATGAAAAGCGACGAGGTAGGAGAGAAATACACGCTATCTGAAGGAAGGAAGAGAGGCTAAGCTGGGGCCGGACGGAGCGCTGGATCCCATCAGCACGGCGGCCAGGATGGAAAAACGCCGTGCCCCTTACGGGGCACTGAATCAGGAAGTCAGAGACACGCCATTGAGTAATAGGCCCTCTTTAACACACTACAGCCCGTCTCGAATCCTTACGCCAAAGCTACCAGAGTTATACGTTCAAATAGAGTCCGAGATTCCTTCGTTTGTGATTTCCTTGCTATAGGTAATACATATTGATCCTTTAAACCCCACCTACCTAATCTCGAGCCTGGGTCAAGCGAATTCCTCTCTAGACCGAAGCCTACCACAAAAAAACGTTAGGTGCCCCTATTAACTCTCGAGCCCTATAACAGGCTACCCATTTACTAACCTTGAAACCCATTAACTTCAAGACGTGCAATAACACCGAGGACAGGCCATACCCTCGCTCTAAATGTCAGTCGATTTAAGTTAGAACTAAGGGAACGAGAGGAAGCTGGCTAGAGGAAGAACTTATGCCTAACGATAACACAGGGGAACAATTTGAATCACATTTTCTGGTGACTTAGATTTATTTGCCAATTTTAATTCGTTTTTTCATGCTAATTTCAAATATATAATCCAATTTTACTTACATGCTATAGTTATTCTCTAATTTCTATTTTCTCATTTCTTGAAAACTGCCCTCCGGACGGACAGAGAGTGTGCTTGTAGAAAGCAAATACTTCACAGTACATAGTAGTAAGATATTAATAAGTGTTATTGTGCAAAATATTGACATTATTGTTTCTTTTTTCAGATATCATGTTAGTGATGGCTTCGTCAAGAGGAAATTGCGTTAATGATCCAGACACCTTCTGCTACATACTCGTATGTGGTTGTTACATGCTAGTTCGTCAAAGGCGCAATATATCAAACTTTTTGATCCGCACTTATAAGGCATATTTTGATGTTCCTCTTGGCGATCAAGATAAGAAGCGAGCCCCACGTGCTGTTTGCCGTAGTTGTGTGGAACATCTTCGTGAGTGAACGAAAGGAAAGAGAAATGGTCTTCCTTTTGGAATCCCCATGGTGTGGCGAGAGCCAAAGGATCATGTTTCGGACTGTTATTTCTGTCTGGTGAACACTAAAGGGGTTGGCAATAAAAATCGGCACAAGATCCACTACCCCAACATTCCCTCAGCGATCCAGCCAGTACCTCATTCTGAGTCTTTACCAGTTCCGATTTTCAGTGGATATGCTTCCTCCGAGGATGAAGATGATGTACCTGATATGGACGTCCACGGAATGGATTCAGAGTCTGCAGATTCATCATCAGGATTTGAATGAGTTGATACGTGATTTGGCGCTCTCCAAGAAACCTGCAGAACTTTTAGCCTCCAGGTTGACTGAAAGACATATGCTTGACAGGTGGCAGAAAGAAAGTTATGCTAAAATCGTGGATGAGGAAGGATCTCGTTGGCAGTATCGAGGTAAGGAAATGTCGTGTCCTAATTTCTAGGGATGGGTCTTTGAAGAGCATTTTGTGGCTGGATTTAAAGTTATGAGAGTAAATTGGGGGTGTATTGTCGCGAAGTGACCAATGAAAATGAAACATAAGGGCTATATACACTTTAATAATTATCAGAGATCTACGATGGCTGCTACGTTGCACTCGACTGAGTCTTTGTGATAAAGCGAGAGAGAATAAGAACTGAGAGACAGAGCAGAGTACCGCGTACAACGAAAAAGAGCTTCTGTTGGGCAGCCGACTGCGAATGTGCAAAAATTATCTCTCTGAATCACTACTTTTATCTGGCAGTGCCAATCAAAGGTCACTATTGCGGGGGCGAGGCGATAGAGCTAAACGTATTATCAAATATGCGCCTTAAAAAGCGTTTGAGGATAAAAAATGTCAAGAGACAATATTATGAAATAGATCTAGAATAACAATCGCATGAGTTTTAAAAGCTTTTGATCGACAAAGCTCGGAGATAGTATAAATGTAGGTGGATTGCAATTATAGAGGGTGTAGGAAGAAGGGCGAAGAGAAATGAAGAGCGAACGGAGCGTGAGGCGAGTTGTGAACACTTCCTCCCCGCACGATCTAGTAGTTCATTCCGCCATCGTGAGTCCCTTAAAACACTCGCTATACCAAACTTATACACCACCCGCTTACAATCTCGCCAGGCTAAACTAATATATTTCAAATAGGTAAAATTGACCTCTTCTATTGCGTGAAGCAAATATTTGATGTAAGGAAGTGAAGGCATTTTCAACACCAAGGTAATTTTTATTACAACAATTTAAGAAGTTATTTCATTACAGGACTAGTGAGGACATAGCGTAAACAATTGACAATATCAAATATTTGACATAATATAGAATCAACTAAAAAAATAAATGCTGTTTAACACTTCGTCCAGATTGAAATCTCCCTTCGGCGGGACATTCTGGAGTAGATTTTCAAGAGTTTTATTGGTGTGTGTGTTCGCTCCACTCACACGTTGCAAGGGGCTTCGAAAACTGCGGGAGAATGAGGAACGCGAAGTTAAAACCTTTACATACGCATCTGAGGGGCGTATTATTTAAAATTAGAGATTTTGACTCGAGGGAGCATGTATTTGTGGCAGGAAAAATACCAAAATTCTTTCGGCGCAAAAGGCCATCAAATAGGGGTCAGTGGTTTAAGAAGCCGATGTTCTTTTAAAATTTGAGTCGCCCATCTGGCGGCTGCCTACTGGGGCATAAGTCGCCGTACACAAAACAGCCTATTACTAGGCTATATTAAAAAACAAATAACTATAAAAAAGGACAAAGGCTAAAAAAAAGAAGAAAAAAAGGAGAAAAAAACAAGAAGGAAGCGGGCTCCGATCCGGGAGCAGGAACATGCGACCCACAACAAACAGTCAAATAAAGTGCAGGAGGTCAGCCTCCTTCGAAAAGTCGTATAGTCCGCAAGTCTGTGTCCACGAATCATTCCCGAGTACAAGGGACAAGTGGTAGCGACGTCACTCGTCTCGGTACCGGGACTGGTAACGTGCACTAAGATCACCCAAGCTGAGGCTGTAGTCGGTGTGAGGAAGAGCGAAACGCTGGTCCGGTCAAAGAGTCCTCGCGGACTCTTTGGCCCGCTCATTCTCCGCAATTCCTACCTGTTCGGGAAACCAGCAGAAAATAATCTCGTCATCTGCCCGGATTGTCAAAACCGTGGCGTCAGGGGATGCGGAGATTCCAATGCCACGAGAAGACTCAGGGCGCTTTGTGAGATGCTATAGATCACAATCCGGTCTCTGAACCGGGCACGACGCGTAATCTCCCGTACCGAGTGTATTGCCACCAGCTCGGCCCTGAAGATAGACGCAGTGCTTGGTAGGGCCCCGCTGACTTCAAACAGAGGGGATACGGCGTGGAAGCCGACCCCCTCTTGGGTCTTAGAACCATCTGTATACACAGGCACGGTTCCAGCGTGACACAAGGTGTGCTAAAAAAATCGAACGCAATACTTCCGGCACTTTCGGAGAGGCGTGGCGACAAATAGGCAAAGGTGGTACCCTCCAGGGTGGCGTCCTGGGCAGAACCAGGGGCGCCACCGGCCCGAGAGATATACCTAGCTCTTGAAGGAGTTTCCTGGCCATAAACCCAAAGGGCTTAGGGTATGACTGACGTCTCTCGGCGGTATAGGCACCGTCGAAATCAGCTCCGGATGCAGTGAGTGCTATTGGCAACTGAGGAAGGCACCAGGCTCGCGCGGACAGGCGAATAATGCACTGTATACGGCGTAGAGCGAGTGGCATCTCCCCAGGATCGACTAGTAGGCTCTCAATAAGGGAAATGCGGAAGGCACCGGTCGCCAGGCGAAGTCCGGTGTGGGGAAGCGAGCACATAACAATTGCATCCGTAGTCGAGCTTCGAAAGATAGGCAGTAGCCCTATCAGAGCCCCAAGCACTGAACGTCACGGAACGAAGAATATACATGGCGCCGGTACAAGACACCATAGGTGGCGAATATGAGCCTCACAGGTGAGGCGTCGGTCAAATACAAGACCAAGGAAACGGTGCGATTCAACCACTTCCAGGCGTACTCCATTAGGTAACAAGTCTGGGTTAGGGAGGAGCCGTGGATGGTGGCAGAAGTGCACCACTTTAGTCTTCGCCGTATAAAACCGAAACCTGTGCGCTTCGGCATAGCGAGAGACGCGGTGCGATGCCTGTTGGAATCGACGCTCCAGAGTTGGCATCTGGGACGCGCCAAAAGAGATCGAAAGGACGTCTACGTAGAGTGTAGCAAGAAAATCTTCCGGCAGCACCGAGGTGATGTCGTTGATGCTCATGGCAAAGAGCGTGAGACTGACGACACTTCCCTGCAGGAAACCCTCTTCCTGCTCCATTGGGCTGGAGAGGGCTTCCCCATCCCGTACGCGGAATTGACGATCTCGCAAAGATTCAGATATAAACATTAGGAGCAGTCCCCCGCCCCCATCGTGTGGAGAGTCTCCATGATACCGTATCACCATGCAGTATCATAGGCCTTCTCCAGATCGAGAAACACCGTGGCGTAGTGCTGTCTACGAAGAAAGGCCTCGCAGACGGCATTTTCCAGTCGGAGCAGAGCATTAGACGTGGAGTGGAATTTGCGGAAGCCGCATTGTTCAGAGAACAGATAGCCTCAGCTGTCCAGGAAAAAGGCTAATCTAACATTTACCAATTTCTCCATCAACTTGCACACGCAAGAGGTTAGAGAGATTGGGCGGAAACCGGCCGGAGTAGAGTAATCTCTCCCCGGCTTGCGAAAGGCGAGCACAGTAGCGATTGCCAGAAATCCGGGAGGAGACCCGCCCGCCAGATCTTGTTGAACAAATCTAACAGAAAGGCCATGCCTCGTTCACCCAGGTGTCGAAGCATGTCCTACGGGACATCGTCCGGACCATGGGCGGTGTCAGCGCACGAAACAAGAGCGAAACACAACTCACTCAGAGTAACCTGTCGTTGAAGGGTTCTGCGCCTCTGGAGGTAAAGTCCAGTCGGCGGCCTTCCGCGACATCACGACGCGCATTGAATATTGGCCGAGCGGCATCCCGGCCAGAGAATGCGGAGAAAACGGACGCGGGGTCCGAGATTGCCGTCCCATTCTCCTGGAGAACGGAAGGGGGGTCCTGCGAGAACTTGCCCCGAATCCTTTTGACTCGCTTCAAAACCTCTGCCAGAGAAGTCTTCCCGTTAAGTAAAGAAACGTATGCTCGCCAAGAAGAGCGGCGGGTGTGCTTCGAAATATACCGGAACCTAGCCCTAGCCGGACGAAATTCAGCGACAGTGAAATCGTTCGGGCGGCGCTTATAGCGCATGTAGGCATAACGCTTCTGTTTGAGGGCCGTCTCACACTCGGCCGACCACCACAGGAGTGGTCGGCATGCAAAACTGCCAAAAGTTCTGGGAATAGTAGTCAGGCCCGCGGGGATGAGGTTGCCGGAGAAGAACTCAACGGCCTCATCTACTGACCTAAACTCCTCGACTGAGATAGAGAATTCAGTCATTTCCTGAAATGCAGGCCATCACGCCCGCGCCAAACACCACCGAGGTGGGCTCTCAGGCGGCAGCCGCCCTGAAAATATTTGAATGGAAAAGTGATCACTACCATGGAGGTCATCGACCACTCCCCAATCAAAATCGGGCTGTGCATCCTGAGAGTACAAAGATAGATCGAGAGGAAAATGGAGCGGTTCTCGGGCAGTGGTAATGCGTAAACCCATCCACACTTCGGACACACATCTCAAGGTAGTTGATCAGGTCGGCAAGGACTTGACCACGGGGATTGATAGAGTAGTCTCCCCAGAAGGGGTTTTTAACGTTTAAATCTCCGAGAAAGAGAGAGGGCCTTGGCAACCGTGCCACGACGCGGCGGAAGTCCCCTGCGTCGAAGTCGGCTGACGGTGGAATTTACGCGGAAATAACAGTATACATCCTATCCAAGTGAAGCTGCACAGTCAGTGTCTGAAAGGAGGTATCTAAAGTGAAAATAAGAACCCAGACATCATGCCGAGTGTAAACCACACATCCCCCAGCCTGGCTCCCATCTCGTTGTGATGGGGTCGCAAAACCCTTATGGAGGTCGGGCAGGGCGCACGCGCCTACCATGCTCTCCTGCAGAAAAATAACTAACGGGGAACGAGACGAGACGAGCCGCCGCAGCTCCTCCCAGTTGGCCCGGAGTCCACGGCAATTCCATTGAAGGAATATGCCCTCCAGGCCTAGCTCGGAGGGGACGCGGGTGCCATCTTCGAACAGAAGACCCTCACGGGAATGGCCGTACGCTTCCCTAAGGCGGGAGGCCCTCTTTTCGAGGATCCACCGTCTCCGACCCACCCAGCCCACCTCTAGGCGTGAGCGAAGGAGCAGAAGCTCCTTTGTTGCTGTCCTCCTTTCGGGGGTAAACTTTAGGAACCCCGGAAGATGGCCTGGCGACCAACTTCAGGGGTGCCTGCTCCTGTGAGTCTAAAGACTCGGTGTTACATTCGCGGCGAATGTACCCTCTTCTCCCCTCCGCCGGCAGGTACCCCCAGGTCAGATGGACCGGCCTCAGCAAGATCTTTATCCGAGATGGAGAAGGTCCTGGCAATCGTAGGGGCACCGGTCGAAGGAGGAGATCCATCCCCTCCTTGTACTGCATTGGAAACCCTAGACGTTTGAAGAGGACCTTGCATAAGAGCGGAATCGAGTTCAGTGCTTGGCTCCCATGGAAGGCCCTACCGTCTGAGGCTGGGTTGCCTCAAGAACCATGTCTATTTCAGGTGGGGCCTACATTTGCCCCCCCCCCCCGAAGACATCACAGATACTATTGGCAGCAGTGTCTTTAGTCGTCTTGGGAGGCACAGGCCTTGACCCCAGCTAGGTTTAGTATTCTAGTAGCAGGTCTTTTGAGGGAAGCGACCGAAGGGGCCTGGCTTCCCTCTCTCACCTAAGTGGGTTTGCCCTACCGAGCCACTTCAATGGGGAGCGGTTGGCCATGGGCTGCCTGCTGGCTTTCTTGGCAGTACCCTTGGAAAGTAAAGGGGAGACTGCTGCTGGAAAGAGGAAGGTGCCCAAAGGCATCTCCAGACAAGGGGGTGAGGGAACCTCCCCTACACCCGTAGGCAAAGGAGAGGAGTCCCCCGCGCAAGCACAGGGCAACACCTCCATTTTTTCTGTGGAGCTGCCCGAAGGCCGCTCCGCTGATTGTGAGGGAAACAGGCGAAGATTTTTTTTATATTTGCATCATTGGGCATGGTGACCCTAATTTTCTCACGGGATGCACACGCTCATCACCCCTCGCAATACGTCGCCATGCAAGGGGTGCATACAGGCCTGACAGAGCCAGGTGCCGCCATTTAAGACCACCCTTCCCGCCTGGTGGCCTGGCAGTCCTTCAGCATGGCGGCTCCACCTTAAACACGGCGTAAAATTGATAGAATGTGAAGAGAGAAGGAAAAGGGATGACAGGAAGGATGGGTGGGGATGAAGCAGGTTGTTAATTTTTTTATTTAATTTATAGAGCCCATCGGGCATCAGTCGCCGGAAACACGAGAGCCTAGAACTAGGCTACTTTAAAATAAAAATATGAAAACATAACAATGATAAAAATGTGAAAACTTAACAATTAGGTAGCAATCTCCGGCAGCGGGGGGAGGTCTCCTTCACCCCGGTGCAGGAGCGTGCAACCTACAAAGAAAACAATAACAAAAAAAAGAACCTTCTTAAATAAAGGGGAGAAGCCCGGCCTAACCCCAAAAGTCAACAAGTCCACCAGTCAATGTGCACGCACTCGTCCCGAGTACAAAGGACAGGCGGTAGCGATCCCGCCCATCCCAGTACCGGGACAGGTAACGTGCGCGAAGATCACCCAGACTGGGACATTCAACAAGAATGTGCCGAACAGTCTGGGAAACGACGCAGTCGTCGCAATAGGGCGCAGGAAGGCGCTCCATCAAATAGCGATGCGTCACACGAGTGTGTCCGATTCAGGGACGAGAGAAAGCGACCTGAGGCCGTCGCGGCATTGGGGGATAGGTCCATGGGAAAAGTCACGGTGCTCTTTGGCGCGCTCATGCTCATTCCCCGCAATTCCTACATGTCCAGGAACACAGCAGAAGATAATCTCGACTCTGCCCGGCTCGCCAAAACCGTGGCGTCACGGATATCGCGAACCAGGGGATGCGGAGATTCCAATGCCCCGAGAGCACTCAGGGCGCTTTGTGAGTCGCAAAAGATCACAATCCGGTCTCCGAACCGGGCACGTCGTGTAATCTCCCGTACCGAGTGGTGTATTGCCACCAGCTCGGCCGTGAAGACAGACGCAGCGCCTAGCAGAGCCCCGCTAACTTCAAAAAGAGGGGATACGGCGTGGAAGCCGACCCCCTCTTGGGACTTGGAGCCATCCGTATACACTGGCACGGTTCTAGCGTGACACGAGGTGTGCTCCAAAAAGGTCGAACGCAATACTCCCGGCGCCATACAAGCTTTTGGGAGCAGAGGCCTGGCGAGAAATAGCCAAATGTGGTACTCTCCAGGGTGGCGTCCTGGGCAGAACCAGGAGCGCCACCGGCCCGAGAGCGATATCTACCTCTCGAAGGAGCTTCCTGGCCCTAAACCCAAAGGGCTTAGGGTATGACTGGCGTCTCTCGGCGGCATAGGCACCATCGAGATCAGCTGCGGATGCAGTGAAAGCTGTTAACGACTGAGGGAGGCGCAAGGTTCGCGCGTATAGGCGAGTGATGCACTGCACGCCGCGCAGAGCGAGTGGCATCTCCCCAGCATCGACCAACAGGCTCTCAATGGGGGAAGTGCGGAAGGCACCGGGCGCAAGGCGAAGGCCGGTGTGGTGGATCGAATCCACCTTCCGCAATAAACGCTCGGCTGCGGATGCATAAAACTCGCATCCTAAGTCGAACTTCGAACGATCAAAGGATCGATAAAAAAGTAAGGCAGTAGCCCTATCAGCGCCCCAAGCGCTAAACGTCACTGAGCGGAGAATGTCCATTGCGCGGGTACAAGAGACCCTAAGGCTGCGAATATGAGCCTCCCAGGTGAGGCGTCGGTCGAATACAAGACCAAGGAAACGGTGCGATTCGATCACATCCAGGCGCACCCCATTAAGAAACAAATCTGGGTCAGGGTGAAGCCATGGATGGCGGCAGAAGTGCGCCACCCTAGTCTTGGCCAAAGAAAACCGAAACCTGTGCGTTTCGGCATAGCAAGAGACGTGGTTCAATGCCTGTTGGAGTCGACGCCCCAGAGTTGGCATCTGGGCCGCGCGAAAAGAGATCGAAAGGTCGTCCACGTAGAGCGTAGCGAGAACATCTTCCGGCAGCACCGAGGTGATGCCGTTGATGCTCAAGGCAAAGAGTGTGACACTGAGGACACTTCCCTGCGGGACACCCTCTTCCTGCTCCTTTGGGCCGGAGAGGGCTTTCCCCCCACCCGTACACGGAATCGACGATCTCGCGAAAATTCAGATATAAACATTGGGAGGCGTCCCCTCTCCCCCATCGTGTGGAGAGTTTCCATGATACCGTATCGCCATGCGGTATCATAGGTCTTCTCCAGATCAAAAAGGACCGTGGCGTAGTGCTGTCTACGAACGAAAGCCTCGCAGACGGAATTTTCCAGTCGGAGAAGAGCACCCGACGTGGAGTGGAACTTGCGGAAGCTGCACTGTGCAGAAGACAGATGGCCTCCCCTGTCCTTGAAAAAGGCTAATCTAAGATTTACCAATTTCTCCATCAACTTGCACACGCAAAAGGTTAGAGAGATTGGGCGGAAACCGGTCGGAGTAGAGTGATCTCTCCCCGGTTTGCGAAAGGCGAGAACAATAGCGATTCGCCAGGAATCTGGGAGAAGGCCCTCCACCTAGATCCTGTTGAATGAATCTAACAGAAATGCCATGCCTCCCTCACTCAGGTGTCGAAGCATGGCGTACGGGACATCGCCCAGACCATGGGCGTTGTCCGCGCACGAAGCGAGAGCGGAGCGCAAGCCACTCACAGTAAACTTGTCGTTGAAGGGTTCTCAACCTCTGGAGGTAAAGTCCAGCCGGCGGCCTTCCGCGATATCACGACGTGCATTGAATGCTGGCGGAGAAGCAACCCGGCTAGAGAATGCGGGTAAAGCGGTCGCTAAGGATTCCGCCACGGACGCGGGGTCCGAGATTGCGGTTCTATTCTCATGGAGAACGGGACGTGGGTCCTGCAAGAACTTGCCCCGAATCCTTTTGACTCGCTTCCACACCTCTGCTAAAGGGGTCTTCCCGTTAAGTGAAGACACGTATGTTCGCCAAGAAGAGCGGCGGGCGTGCTTCGAAATATACCGGAACCTAGCCCTAGCCCGACGAAATTCAGCGACAGTGAAATCGTTCGGGCGGCGCTTATAGCGCATGTAGGCATAACGCTTCTGTTTGAGGGCCGTCTCACACTCGGCCGACCACCACAGGAGTGGTCGGCATGCAAAACTGCCAAAAGTTCTGGGAATAGTAGTCAGGCCCGCGGCGATGAGGTTGCCGGAGAAGAACTCTACGGCCTCATCTACTGACCTAAACTCCTCGACTGAGATAGAGAATTCAGTCATTTCCTGAAATGCAGGCCACCACGCCCGCGCTAAACACCACCGAGGTGGGCTTTCAGGCGGCAGCCGCCCTGAAAATATTTGAATGGGAAAGTGATCACTACCATGGAGGTCATCGACCACTCCCCAATCAAAATCGGGCTGTGCATCTTGAGAGTACAAAGATAGATTGAGAGGAAAATGGAGTCCACGGCAATTCCATTGAAGGAATATGCCCTCCAGGCCTAGCTCGGAGGGGACGCGGGGGCCCTCCTCGAACAGAAGACCCTCACGGGAATGGCCGTACGCTTCCCGACGGCAGAACCCCGGGCGCTGTTGGCCGGACAAAGCGCTTAAGGCGCTGTCACCTTCGAGGACTTATTGGGGGAGGTTGGGCTCGCCATGCGAGTCTTTTCCTCCCTCCGCCTCGAAAACTTAGGCGGGCGTTGCGGCTTCGGAGGCGGGGGGCCCTCTTGTCGAGGAACCACCGTCTCCGAGCCCCTCGCTCCACCTCTAGGCGTGGGCGAAGGAGCTGAAGCTCCTTTTTTGCTGTCCTCCTTTCGGGGGACAGCTTTAGGAACCACGGAAGATGGTCTGGCGACCAACTTCAGGGGTGTTGCCCCCTGTGTGTCTAACGACTCGGTGGAGGCGCGTGGCCGTTTCGCCTTACGGTAAACGGTCACGCTGGGGGAAGAGGGGGGAGCCCTGGTTTTAGTCAGGGCTGGGGATGAACCATTTTTGCTGCCGTTTTACCAGGGAAGCACCCGGGTTGAGTAGAGCCCGCAGAAGGGCTCCGAATGGGCGCGGAAACAACCGTGCTCGTTGGCCTGGATGGGCCAGGAGCAGAGGGTGCCTTTCTAACTATTGAGGCATATGACGTCCCAGGCAGAGCCAGGCTTGCCAGGACCAAGTCCTTAGCCTCGTGGAATGAGATTCGATCTTGGGCCTGAATGGCCAGAATTTCTTTCTCGAGGAGATATGCACCATATTGCTTAGAAGAAGCAGGGTGCGTCTCTCCGCAATTGACACATTTGGCCACACATGATTTAGAATTATCGTGTGCGGCCTTGGAGCAATTTACACAGACTTCGGGTGACCCCGACTTTGCACGTCTACAAGATCGATTCGTATGGCCGAAGCGGTGACAGTAATAGCACCGCCGCAAAAGTGGCACGAATGCCTTCACGCGGTAACGTGACGAAGAGTGTAGGGGTGGGTCTCGAGGACCCTTCCTGTTTTCTCATAACACGTTCGACCTTGACCGCCCAAAGGTCGGCCAGCCTAAGGTTATGTCCTCAATGGAGTAGTCAACGAGTTCCCTCGCATAAACTACTCCTTTCACCAAGTTCATGGTAGAGTTCTGCGTCACACTCACCGGGGTGCCATGGTGTCCGAAGAGCACTTATCTTGGCTGCCTCAGCGGGATTCGCCGCATTCACCAGAAGGCTCCCGTCCGAGAAACGGGTCACCTTCGGCTCTATACCAATTGCACTAGCTAATCTTCTCCTATGATGGATCATGTTGCCCTTGGACAACATGGTGCCATCAGTGGATCGAATAACGATGAAGCGTTTGAAGCCAGCGGGCTCGTAAACGCCAGGTAACCTCTGAATCAGGGGCCCCGATGTCATCGAGGCTCCGCCCCGTGCTCTTTTGGTCTTAGTCAGGGGTTCCGCAACCGTCGGGGCAGAGGGGCCGGATGTGCCGATCTTGGCTTGGTCGCTTGCCAAAGTGGCAGCAGACCCATCCGTCCCCGTAGCCCCCGGGGATTGAGAGGAGCCCCGAGTCTTTTTAGTCTTTTTCTTCCTTTTTTTAGGAGAGGGCGGGGTGTAGGGGAATAGTCACTCCCCCCCCCCTCTGTTATCTCCGGGTGGAGTCACAAAGCGGTTACCGCAAAGACATCCGGCCGAAGGCATCGGCGGGTCAAGCACTTAACCGCAGCGTGTCACCACACGGCGCTATGAAAGACCAATGCAAGATCTCCTCCAGGAGAGTGAGATTCAATTTCACGTCAAATAAGAAATTGAAGACGTGTTTCTCCCAAGCTCGAAGGCTAACGAGGAGCCGATGTAAGACTTGGTGGGAAAAACCGTTGGGCATAAGAACTCTCCTGGGGCCGTCCTCAAGCCCCTCCCCTCCTTACCACTCCCCCAGTGGGGAGAATAGGTATAGATGAGGAACACTGAGGAAAATCGGGGTAGTATACGTCAGACTCCAGGTGACGAAGTCCTCGATTAAAACCGAGCTACCTAGACTGGATTGGTAGTGTACTTGGCTCGCCAGACCAAGAAGTACCCTGCAAGAGAGGCAGGGCTACCTACCTTAAGGGGCTAAGAAGCAGCTCATCCTCGAGCTAGTCCCTGGTTATCAAACCAAACGTTAAGTTCAACTTACTCTCGCCAGAGAGACTCCTTATATCCTGGTGCACCTTAAACACCAGGGGTATTCCTCGTCCTTGAGGAATTAAGAAAAGGAAAAGGCTCCCCCTCGAGCCAGTTACTCGGTGGCCACACCGAACTCATAAGTAAACTTGGTTGAGGAACCAAGTTCAACTTATTCTCGTTAGAGAAATCCCCCTCCGTTATACTCGCCCTTGAAGAAGACGGAACTAAGAAGAAGCTCATCCTCGAGCTAGTTCCTGGTTATCAAACCGAACTTTAAGTAACTACTTCTCGTCAGAGAAGAAGACCCTCCCCGAGTTCAGTCCTCGTCCATGAGGAATTAAGTAACGAAGGAGAAAAGCTCCCCCTCGAGCTCGTTACTCGGTGGTCACACCGCACTCCAAGTTAACTTGGTTTAAGAACCAAGTTCGACTCACTCTCGCCAGAGAAACCACGACTACCTTGGTGCCGCATAAAGCACCGTAATTGTTCTCGTCCTTGAAGAACCCCCCCCCCCCCCCGGAATACCGTGTGGACCCCCCAGCTGCTACCCTCGCCAAAACGACCTCGTGATCTCGCCTACCTACATCTGGCCAGACGTGCAAGCGTCGTGAGACAATAACATTCCTGAGGCCTTTTAAACTCCAGATGAGTCCGTAAGCCTAATTCTTAAATTATTGAGGTGTGTAGCGAAATTAGCCAAGTTTATACGGTCAAACTAATTGAATCAATTCTTGTTTATAATAATATTCAGAGTATTGCTGTAGTTAATGTTTAAATGTTGTGTATTCAATTGATAAAGGTAAAATATAAGTTTATTTGGGGAATTATTGTGCGTCTCTATATCCTTACGTGTTTCCAACGGCTCTATTCTTTAAGATATTGTTATAATATCAATATATTAGCACTCTTAGAACAAAAAGGGGGGGCATTCTACGACACCCGCAATGAACCCGCTTCTCACCTCCACCGGCAGAAGCCCCTAGGCCAGATGGACCGGCCTCGGCCAGGTCCTTCTCCGAAATGGAGAAGGTCCTAGTGGTCGCAGGGGCACCGGTCAGAGGAGATCCCTCACCTCCTTGTACTGCCTCAGAGGCCCCAGCCGTTTGCGGAGGACCTTGCATAGGGGCGGATTCGGGTTCGGTGCTTGGCGCCGAGACCGGTTTATCCCTTATGGAGTGCCCTATCGTCTGAGGCTGGGTTTCCTCAAAGATCATGTCTATCACAGGAGGGGCATCCAGTTGGCAATCCCCTCCCAAGACATCGCAGGTCCCCTTGGCAGCGTCACCAGTCTTGTTTGGGGAGGCACAGGCCTTGACCCAGGCAGGGTTTTAAATTCTTGCCAGGAGGTCTTTTGAGGGAAGCGACCGAAGGGGCTTGGCTTCCCTCTCCCCCCTGGCTTTCTTGACAGTCCCCTTGGAAAGAACAGAGGGGACTGCCGCTGTAAAGAGGGAGGTGCCCGAAAGCACCTCCAGAGAAGGGGGTGAGGGGGAGTCCCCTACAACCGTAGGCGAAGGAGAGGAGTGAGCCTCCTCTCCGGTTAGAGTTACAAGGAAAGAAAGTACCCTAGGAGACCTTACGCTCCATTCAAAGAGGGTACCTTTGGACTACCAGTCGAGTAGGCACATGGCTGCTCAATTGTTTTGCGTCCCTAAGCGGCCACTTTTCAAGACTTTGTCTAGTCTTGACTTGAACTGGTCAACAGATTCACTGTTGACAACTTCCACTGAAAGTGCGTTCCACTTACTGCAGATACTGTAAGTGAAAAAAATTCCACACAGATTGCGGTTGTAACGCTTCAGTTCAAGTTTGAAGCCCTGATTGCGCGTTCTGTTCTTACTCAGTGTGAAAATATCCCGGTAGTCAACATTGTCGAACCCTCGAAGTATTTTGAAAACTTCGATGAGCTGACCACGCAGTCTACGGGTTTCCAGCGAGAACAGATCTAATTTCCTTAGTCTATCCTCATAACTTTTATGTCGGATAGAGGAAATCAGCTTGGTTGCCCTGGCATGTACGCGTTCCAACCTTGCGATATCCTTTCGAAACGGACTCCAAAATTGTACGGCCTACTCCAGGTGCGGCCGAACGAGGGAGTTGTACAGACAAAGTACTATCTCCTCGTTACGGTATCCAAACTGGCGCTTTATGTAGCCTAACATCCTTTGGGCTTTCTTCTCTGCCTCGATGCACTGTTTCGAGAACTTGAGGTCGCTAGTGATAGTTACACCCAAGTCCTTCTCAGTGTCACTCGATTCAAGAGCAGTGCCCTTAAGAATATACTGAGATTTGGGGTTTCGGTGGCCGATATGCATTACTTTGCATTTGTTCACGTTGAAAGGCCTTTGCCACGTGTCCGACCATTCCCCAATCTTCCCAACATCTTTCTGCAGGCGGGCAGTGTTCCCCTCCTTTGCCACATTGATACCAAGCTTGGTGTCTGGGCAAATTTGGAGATTTTGGCAACCATGTCTCCGTCCATGTCATTGACATAGATAATAAACAGTAGTGGTCCCAGGACGGAACCTTGAGGGACACCGCTAGGTACGGGCGCCCATTCACCACTACGCGTTGCCGTCTGTCAATTAGCCAGCTCTCTATCCAACGTGCTACCTTGCCGTCTATGCCCTGCGCACGCACTTTCCGGAGAAGGCGGCGGTGCGTTACCTTGTTAAAGGCCTTTTGGAAGTCAAGGTACATAACATCCACCGCTTCATCCCGATCGTGCTCACTGAACACGAAGTGGAAGAATTCCACAAGGTTCGTCAGGCATGACCGTTGCCTTCGGAAGCCGTGCTGGGAACTTTTCAGTAGCAGGTTTGACTCTAAATAAGACGTTATCTTGTCCACTATCATGCTTTCCATGAGTTTACCGACTATCGAAGTCAAACTGATGGGTCGGTAGTTTGACGGATGGCTGGGGTCTCCTTTCTTCAAGATCGGAGTCACCTCCGCCTCACGACAGTCTCTAGGAATTGACATGTCAAAGATAGCGCACAGATGTCGTGATACTTCATCGCACACTTCCTTCAACACCTTGGATAGAAACCCGTCCGGTCCGGGGGACTTAATCGTCTTTAGGTCAGCGATCTTTTTCTTTATTTCTCCTTCGGTGAAGTCCATTACTTCCAGCTTTTCCCCCCGAGTAGGAATCCGTGGGCTGGGGGATGGGACCACACTCTTTAGTAAACACTGAAGAGAAGTAGTCATTGAGCAGGTTAGCATTTTCTGCATCTGACTGAGTTAATGCACCCTCCTCGTCCACTAAGGGCCCAATCCTAAGATGGATTGGTTTACGGCTATTTACATAGCCGAAGAACTCTTTGGGATTCTCCTTGCAGAGTCTCGCCACTCGGAGTTCCTCAGAGCGCTTAGCCGACCTTATGCTGGACTTCACTCTTCTGGCTAGCCTCCGGTACTCGTCAAAGGCACCCGAGATCTTCGATCGCCGGTACGCATTTCTCTTCTCCCTAAGCAGTTGGCCGATTTCTTGATTAAACCACTTTGGTTGAACAGAAGACCGACGGAGGCATTTCAGAGGGATGCAACTTGATTGAAGACTCAAACTTATTTTTGAAATTGTTCCACGAATCAACAACCTCTTTGCATACCGCTAGCCTTAAAACAGTCAGCCCAGCACGAAGGGTTGCAAAGTCTGCTCTTCTCAAGTCAAGTTTCCTTGATGGACTGGCAACAGACCTTACCTTCGGGATCTTGACGGTAAATCTAATTAGCTGGTGATCACTGCCAACGAGCTCTTCGCCTACAGAGACATCCTCAACGATATCATCCTCAGAGGTGAAGACCAAGTCGAGGATATTATCTCCTCTCGTCGGTTCACTGACCCATTGAGTGAGGAACTCGTTGTTGGCGAACTCCAGGAGTAGCGCGCTCTCGCCACAGGCTGCTCTGGTTTCCCAGTCAACTTGTCTGTTGAAGTCGTCCATAACGATGCACACTCTGCCTTGAACAAGCTCACCCAGCAGCTGGTACAGTTCCCTGTCCTTCTCAACGGGTTGGGAAAGGGGTCTGTAAAGCAGCAGGCTCCTGTATCTGACAGGACCTAGCTCTAGGTCAACGCCTAGGAGCTCGTGATCGGATATAATGTTGGAGTTCGTAGATTTGATTGTATCCTTGACATACATTACACCGCCACCCTCTCTGTCTGGCCTATCTTTGTGGAAGAGTTGGTAGCCAGGAACCGTGAATTCGCCTTCAAAGTCTCGGTTTGAGGTTTTTATCCACGATTCTGTTTTGGCTACCATTTCGGGTTTCTTTGGTCGCTACGAGACCACGGAGCTCAGGAAACTTGTTCCTGATTGACCTCGCATTGAACAGAAGAACTTTCAGGGAGTCCCCTAATGTAGGACCCCCTATACTCTTCCGTTTCCCGGTTTCTTTGTTGTCACGGTGGCACCATTTTTGACAACCTCCGAGAAGGTTGTTTGGGAAGTGACTCGGGCGTACTTTCGTACGTCCGCCCTCCCAATGGGCCGGACACTCCTTTGGGTGCGCTCAACGAAATCCTGGATGAGGTTGGCTAGGAAAGCCTTGCCCTTAAAGGAGAGGTGCACCCCATCCCTTTGGTAGAGGTCTTTTCTACCATAGAATACGGCGTAGGGGGCGACAAAAAAGACACTCTCCGCCGTACAGAGGTCTGCAAGGCGCCGGTTTAGCGACATGTTCCTCACGTGGGCAGTCCGGCTTGAACCCCACCTAGGAAGCATTCCCACCACGACGCGTCTGCGGGTTTTCAATCCACAGTCGTCGAGCACCGTGAGGGGGGAGACCTCCATTTTTTCGGTGGAGCTGCCCGAGGGCGGCTCCGTTTATGATGCAGGGGAAGTTTTTTTTTTATATTCATCATTGGGCATGGTGACCATATTTGTATCACGGGACGCAATCGTGCATTACCTCTCGCAGTAGCCCGCACTGCAAGAGGTGCTTACAGGCCCGGCAGAGCCAGGCGCCGCCATTTGGGACCACCCCTCCCGCCTGGTGGCCTGGCAGTCCATCGGCATGGCGGCTCCACCTTGGACACGGCGTAGAAAAGATAGATTGTGAAGAGGAGAGGAAAAGGGATGTGAAGAAGGTATGGGTGGGGATGAAGCAGGTTGTTAAAAACCAACCACCCAAGACCGGAGCTCAGGGGTTAGGGAACATTGTCCCCTCCCCACTGAGCCCCGATCCGGGACGGTTGGCTGAGAAGAAGGTCAGCATCTACCCTGTGAAATTAGAGGCTGACCAGAGAAAGTTGTGGGAGAGGTTGTATGAAAAGCAAGGAAACAAGTGTTTTGAAGGAAGGAGAAGAGGCTGGGGTCGGACGGGGTGCTGAGTCCCGTCAAGCAGGTTGTTACAAACCCAACATCCCAAACCGGAGCTCAGGGGTTAGGGAACATTGTCCCCTCCCCCTCAGCCCCAATCCGGGATAGTTGGCTGAGAAGGTCAGCATCTACCCTGTGAAAATAGAGGCCGACCAGAGAAAGTTGTGGGAGAGGTTGTAGGGGAAGTGAGGAAGTAAGGCAGAAATACAGGCTGTCTGAAAGGAGAAGAGGCTAAGCTGGGGCTGGATGGGGTGCTGAGTCCAAGAGAATGCAAACTAGAGATAATAGAGGAACAGCGAGTAGGTGTCATAGGCTTTGCAGATGTCAAAAAGTGTAGCCAATTTGACACTATGGTGCGAGAATGCGTCATGGAGGTGGATATCTGAAGGGGAAGAAGGAATCAAGGACACTCAGAATTGGCGCAAACCAGCCTGCCTGTCAGAAAATGGAGTTTGAGAAGCATAAAAGGCTAGGCACTCAGCTAATATCCTCTCCATGATCTTGCTTGAACAAGCTATATTTCTGCCCTCTAGCCAAATCTGGTTGTGGAGATCTAAGAAGGATGATGCGTGTTTTTGCAAGAGTTGCATGAAATTCCATCAAAATCAGTGGCAATGAAGAGACAAAAAATAGGCATTGAAACTCTAGCTTTCTGGGCAATCACAAGACCGAAAACTATGTGGACAAATGCGGTGCTATGGGATGAAGTATTTTCAGCAAAATCTATATCGAATGATGCAATACATTTAAGAAAATGGGAGGGTTATCCAAGGAGCAAGGCCAGTGTTCCTAAGGGATATACTGGAATTTGAACACCGTTACCAAGGACAGTTTACTGCAATATGATGGGAAATTTACATGCAAAGGCTAATGCGGGAAAAACTAGTCACTCGTAAGCCTTTTTTCCAATATATTTAACCTAAATACAATTGAGAAATGATATGCAAAATAAAATTTAAAAATAAAAGAAAAAAATAAATGTGAATTTCCAGGTAAGTGCCTAAATATTAATGACTAGACAAATAAAAAGTTCCCCAAAGTAACACACTTCTTATGATTACAACAACTTGCTCGAAACCTGTCGGCCATGTCCTCGAGAATCGGCAGTGAATAGAGAGAGACAAACTGTTCTCGACAAATCTGGAAAAAAGAAAAGGGTCATTTTAGGTGAAAGAACCAAATGTGGCAATAGCCACGGTGAATTATTTTTTGAGGGGTAGTAAGTAAATAAAAATGGATAAGTAGGTGCAGTTTGTTATTAGGGCATATCCTTATGAGTCAGTGCAGAATAATGGTCTTGGAATGCTGCCGGAACTTAAGGAACTTTAATATATATATATATATATATATATATATGCAAATTTTGTTGAAGACCATTGTGTATTTTCACCTTAATTAATTTCCTTTGGCAACTTTCACTTCTTCTATCTTTTTATTCAGGGTGTCTACTTGTTTGGTGATTTTGAATTAAATGACTTTTCAAGGTTTACAAGGACTTTTTAAAAAATAATCAAGGATGGGTTTTAGCCATTGTTTTTTTTCTTTAAATTAAAAAAGTGCAATAAGCATTATGGGACATTGATTAAGGTGAGGTATTTAAGGGGAAAATGGGTTATAAGCAAAGCATAAGTAAAATCAACTCACCAGTGCAAAAAAACAAGAACAAGGTATTCAAGAGATAGTCAGAGAAGTATAATGAGTATCCATCATAAAATACAATGCATCCAAAGCATACATATGTTCACTCACATTAGTGAGTAGATTAACTTAAATATTATTATTTTCCTAATGAACATTAAAAAGTATATAAATAGTGAATTCGAAAAATCATTTGAACAATCACTCACTGATTTATTTTTAAATTCAAGGACCATCTACCTTTTTTATAAAATTCAAGGACTTTTCAAGGATTTCAAGGGCAGTAGACACCCTGTTATTCCATCTTGTAGATGGTGGATCCCTTGTCCTATATTCATCTCTTTTAAATGAATGTGTTTGGTAAAAAACAAACTAAATTGTGAGCTTTCGATCTTATTCGATCATCTTCAGAGTATTTTGTTATGTTCTTGTCCCCTTTACCGATGTAATGAGTGGAGTGAGGATCTGACAGAATGAAAGAAAACGATTTTTGAGGGGTATTTATTCCGCCTAGGTTAAGTGTAATGTTAGAGGAAATGGGCCAGTCCGGTGAGTGGAATTTTAAAATAATTTTAATGTGTGATTCCAGCTTGTTGCTTGAATGTTGATGGCAGGCTTATCTTTGTTTATTAATATGGCTTCTAAGATGTTCAGCCTAGCTTTATTAACTTCTTTTCTTTTAATAACTGTGTTGACAACTAACATATCTCTCATTAAGTTAATGTTATGTACACTCTCCATATGATTGTTCGGCCCTCCGCTTTGCAGATACATGGTTTAGCGACTCAAAAGTGTAGTAGTTGTCATGCCCAATATATTTTGAGTTGTTATAAAGCTTATGGTGTTTTCAGAAACATAAACAGTTCACTCATATACTTATCAATTTATAATATTTTAATGAGAGACCTGTTCGAGCATTTTAGAATCTATGTAATAGTTTAATTTTAGGTTTATATTTCCGGTTGTCAACATCTTACATCTTAATGCAAGCAGCACTAGTTTGCATACCAATAAGATTTTCTCTGCTTGATTTTATATAATTCTTGGATGAAAACATTATTCTTAATATAAGGGCAATAATAAATAGTATTTCTGGGCCATTCTGCAAGCCACAAAGCAAAGAATGAGTGTAAACAAACTACCTAAATTGCTTATTGCCATTTGCCAAGTTGTTTATTATTCTTTAAATCTAGATTATGATACATTTGCCATCTTATATTTTTCTATTTTAATTTAATTTATGATCTAAATATGAAAATATAACTTCTTAATCAAGAATAAATACAATGCAGGTTATTTTGCCTTTTTTAAGTGAGAGCTGGCAACTTTTTTGCTAACTCTCGTAATTTCTTTTAGTTTGAATTGGCAACGCATGGTGCATGCTGTAATTCATACATAAGATTTTGCTGTGCCCTAAATAAGAATTTTTAAAATTTTTGGTTAAACCCTAAAAGAAATTCTTAAATTCCAAAGTATGGGTAATTTCTTTTCAAGTGCGTTTATTAGCTAAATTTCAAAGATTTTATTTGTTACTTGTGGCTTTTCCCGCTCTACTTATCACCTTACCATAGCTGAACTCGCAACTTGAAATCGCTGTCCAACTTTGATTTGGGCTGCAGAGTTAGCACCGATGTCAACGCAAATATCTTTATATTGATTCTTATTACCATCAGCTGGCTGATGCACTTCAACAGCCTCATCACTGCCATGGCTATGATCATCCTCATCATCGACAGGGGGATAGCAGTCCTCTTCACTAAGCAGCCATTGCTCTACATCATCTGGTGTAGTGTCAACAGACAGGGTCATGCTAACTGGAGCATGTGTTAAACAAGCATGAACTCTTCACATAGACGCCACCATGACGAACCAACACCTGCTTTTTGTCATGTCCGATCACAACACCAGGCCCATGCCACTCGTTATTGTTATTACGCTTATAGAAAACTTTATAGCCATTACTTAGATTTTCCACATCAGTAGTACCCACATTGCTTCTTAATGCTCTATTCAGTCGCTCGTTTGACTCGATCTTCAAAAACTGCTGCCTGGCAGAGTGAACAGCATTCAAATTATTTCTTACAATAGTGGAAACCATCACCAGTTCGCACACAGGAAGTGTATTGCAAAACAAATTAGGCATAGCAGGGTTAAAACAAAATACTAGTTGGTTAGGTAAAAATCATGAATTATTCAATAAGGCATTATGTGCAGAAATTGCCCATGCAAGTAAGGTCTCCAGATAACAACTAGAATCAGCGATAATTTTATTTACTAGATTACCAATGATTGCATTGAGCAGTTCACAAGTCCCGTTAGTTCACAGGCTCTCTGATGCTGTAGTCATCACCTTTATATTGAATGCTTCACCAAGGGCTCTCATCTCATCATTATTAAACTAACCCCCATTATCAGTGAGGATCTTCTGGGGAGACCCAAATAGACTAATCCAACACATGAACAAACAAACCTCTAATGATTGTTTAAGCAGGGGTTTTTTTTTACTGTACAAAATCTCATGGCCATGTCGACTATCACAAGGAATTAACATAGACCCCACACTTTCAAATCCATTGCAATACTTTCATTAAAACTCATCGCCATTGGTAAACATACAACTGGTCTAGGAACAGGTCTTTTAAATTTAACATATTTCACAAACGCTTGATAAATAATTAATTTCTTGTTCATGATCAGAATTGTTGCTACTTGCATTTCTTAGAAGTTCCATCAATTTTCAGCTGTGGGATGTCCAAATTGTTTGTGTAGCTTCAAGGCAACTTTCTTCACATCAGCACCAGTAGAAGCCAACATCACCTTGTGATGTTGGCTGGTCGTCATATACACAACGATAGTACATAGTATGTAGAACGTAGCTTGACACATTTCTTGGCAATCTTCACAGTGTTGCTCGCATAATCCAAAATCATGCCAGCAGTTTTCATAGACTTCTTGCTCAGCAGCAACGGAATATTAGCCTTGACAATATCGGTTGTAATTTCCACACGCATGTTATTAATCCAACAAGGAATTGTTAATTTCTTCAATGAAAGCAGCTTAGTTTCCCTTACTTCATTGTGTATATCACCTATAAACATTGATAAGTGCACACTTTCAATCTGATCATCTTCTTTAGTGACCCTAAGCGTGTGGACACTGACATGCCCAATGATACTTAGAATCATACACTGCACACCCAGAGAGTTGACCATCATGTCATATAGGATTAAGCTTATGAGTTCATGACTGCAGTCCACACTACTTGTAGTACCCTGACCCCGCGATGCAAGACCATCACGATAGGAACATCATGAGATCAGTGCTCGAAGCACTGATCTCATGACCAAAAACACATTTTTGGTCATGATTTCATATCAACATACGAAACCTCACTGATGGCTGACCTGACTAACTGCACTTCATTTTCAGGAAGTTTACAAGACGCCAACATAAATGCCATGACAGGATCAGGAAGGTTCATATCTTCCTGTGAAGATATGAAATACTTTAAAATAAGATGTACCCCCCCCTAAAAAAAACAAAACAAACCCAAAACAAACAAACCAATAATAAAAATCTCTAAAAAAAGAAAAAGGCAACAAGCAGATTTTAATTTATTTTTTTTAGGAACCCATCTGGCAACTGCCTACTTGGGCATAAGTTGCCATACTCATTCCTTGAGCTGAAGATTTTTGCATAATGTATAAAGATATATATATATATATATATATAAATACTTAAATGAATTTAATTTGAGTGTGATTTTTTTTTATTTCATTTTTTAAGCATTATTTACCATTTTGTGATGAAATAATTACATTAGCCTTGAACAGGATTTATATATGTTCAATAAAAAAGGGTTTTCATATAGGGGCACATAGAAAACCATTTTCAAACCCTTATTTTTAAGTGTTGAGTGATATTGAATCGTAAAAACTGACATCTTTAAAAAAATGGGGATGGGGGGTACTTTTGGCCACTATTTCAGAAATTGCAACCTTATGTTATGGATAGTATCATATTTACTACACAATCATTAGAAAATGTATTAGATACACAAAAATCAAATATGTAGCCAAAATATCTATATATTTTTATAAATTAAAATTATTAATACATGTATTGCGAAATGTAAGTACAGCATGTGTGCAATGCGCATGCACACATGTACATGTAAGTAGATGTTTCATCAATATAATTTCAATTTGAAGGCTATCAAAACCCATTCCCTTCCTCACTACTCCTTTATTGGCTTCTGCCATGGGAAAGTCTGAGAGGGATTTGTGGATTATTTTAAATTGAAGATCTAAATAAATTGCCTTTCTACAGGGAAGGGGGGGCACTCATGAGAAAGCAGTTTTTCCAAACAAGCCTTTAATCCAACTTCCTTCCGAGAAAAATTTTGAAGTCAATTTAAAAGACGTGAAACGGGGCTACTGGTCCATTTCCAGATCAGAGGTCAAATATGAGAAGATTACCACTTAGTGGGTAATTAGCATAAGGGTATAGTCAGTCAAAATTCTTTCTTCGGAACTTCAGCATGCCCAATGACCTGCCTGTTCATAAATATTGTCATTATTATATTGATGAGTACCACTCAAAGTCCTCACCAGTAGCAGGCTCAGTAAACATAAGATCTGAATTTTGTGTTTACTCACATAAATAGTTGATTTCTAAATTTAATCTCTTTAACCCATAATGGAGTGATATTAGTTTTGTGAAAACCAAATGAGGAAATGATAAATTGTGTCATAATGGATATTATTACACAAAAAACAATTCAACAAAATGTGTAAGTTATTGGCGTTTGAAGATCGTAAGTGTTCTAATCGTCTTGTGTTAAGCCAAAATAAAGTAATTAAATGTTCAGATCATACCCGTGCGGGTAGTAGTGCAAAAATTCATGTTTTCAAAGCAATGAACATTATTCAACAAAATGCAAAAACAACGTCTGAACCTCCGGCTGCAATTATTTCTGAAGTAAAAAGCAAAGTGCCTGAGTGTTCCCAAAGTGTTCTTACTTAAAATGCAAGTATTATCAGAAATATTAGGAAATTAAGAAATAAAATGCTCCCTAAACTCCCTACAACATTGAATGAAGTGGACCTACAAGGTAAATTTAACACAACTATTCAAGGTGAAAACTGGCTAATTCATGATAGCGGAAAAGATGAAGAGGAACGATTTCTAATTTTTGCACCACCTTCCACTAAACACTGGTATGATTATGGAACATTTGAAAAATGTCCTAGAATTTTATACCAAATCTATACTATTCATGCTGAAATCCATTGGGAAATTCACCCTTTTTTTAATTTTTTTGCCAAACAAGACAGAAGAAATTTACTTTAGAATGTTATCAGCCCTTGTTGATTGTGTTGAACATTATGGATTGCAAATTGAAGTATCAGATGTGTGTTGATTTTGAAATTGCTGCGTAAAATCTTTTTTGCGTGTTTTTGGTGAAATCACCATGCATTTTTGTATATTTCATTTTTGCCAAACTAGATGAGAAAACTTCAACAGTTGGGTCTTTCTAGCCTTTATAATATTGATTAGAAATTTTCCCTATTTTTCAGAAAGGTTAACAACGCTTTAGCATTTCTGTCTGTTGCTGATGCACCCAAAGGACTTGAACTTTTGCAAAAAAGTGTACCCGAGGAAGCTCTTCCTTTCATTGAATAAATTGAAGAAACTTATATTTTAGACCAGCCTAGAACAAATGAAAGGCACGCTAAACCTTTATTTGCCCCACTTGAATGGAATGTTTATGAATTGACTCTACAGTGTTCCCCTCATGCAACTAACTCTGTAGAAGCTTGGCATAGAAGATTTGGTGTTTTAGTGCGAGCCAAATCAAATATATATTATGTTATTGATGCTTTGAGGAAAGAAGAGAATGTAATTGGAGCAAGGATTTCGCAGCTTGATATAGGAGTAAGCCCAAGGAAGAAAAACTCCAATGCTGGAAGAAAAGAGACAAATCATGAATATTGTGACAGACTACAGCAATCGTTCTATGGAGAATTACCTTCGGAGTATTGCTTATAACCTGGTTTCATTTTGAATGTTTTCTTTTAAATAAAGAAACTTTGTTAATTTCATCAAAAAGGAATAAATTTTAGATAATACTATTTTTTATATATAAAATACCTACCTGGAAGACCTTTTAGACTAAAATTCCTATAGAGAAAAGTTCTCCAACCCAGAAAATACTACCGTCTGGGGCTGGGTCACCTCAAGGACTATGTCGATGTGCCCTCCCCCCCCAGACAGCACCGACCCCATTTGAGGTACCTTTGGTCATCTCGGCTTGGGCAGGCAAATCAGCATCCATCCGGGAAGAGAGGGAGGCAGGTACACCGGCCCTCTGTAGGATCATAATGCAAAAGGGCAGGATATTATGGGGCATAGGCCGACGGGTCCTGCCATCCCTTGTTCCTCTAAGAGGGTTGGCCCTATTGAGCCGCTCTCAGTGGCAGTGGTCAATATTCGGGCACCTGCGTGCTTTCTTGGCAGTCCCCTGTGAAAGGTAAAGAGGGACTGCCACTGGAAAGAGGGAGGAACCTCCAGAGAAGGGGGTGAGGTGGAGTCTCCTGTACCAGTTGGTTTGGAAGAGGAGTAAGCCTCCTCTCTGATAGGCACAGGGTGGGGACCTCCATTTTTTTGGTTCCGCTACCCGGGGGCGGCTCTGATGATATTACAGGGGAAGTTGATAGTTTTTGAAAAGATTTCTCATCATTGGGCATGGTGACCCTATAGTTTTCACGGGATACAAACTCTAATCACTGCATGCAGTAGCCCGCTCTGCGAGGGGTGAACACAGACTCCGCAGAGCCAGCTGCCACCATTTATGGACACAGCTCCCTCCCAGTGGCCAGGCAACCCTTCGGCATGGCGGCTCCAGCTTGGGCTAGGTGTAAAAATTAATAGACATAGCTCAGGAGCGTTAGCGAAAAATATAGGGTTTTAGTTCAATAATGAGAACAACTTGAACAACATATCAAAAGTCCAATGAACTCTCATGCTTGTGTTAGCCGCCATATTCGAAAATGGTCACCAGATTGAAATTCCCTTAAAATTCAAATATCTCATAAAATAATAGTTTTAGCAAAAAACACCACCCAATAAAAGTTGTTCAGAACTGATTGTTTTATAACACTGACTAGGTTATTTTACAAAAATAAGTAAATTTCTATAGAATTTTTTTTTTAAATACTGAAATTGAAGTAATGTTTATTTTTAAAGACAATTTTCACAGAACTGGTAGCCTGTATAACAAAATACTTTGAAACAAAAGTTGTAGAGCAAACTTTCTTCTTTGAAATATATATAAAAGTTTATGCATATTTTTAAAAAATAAGGAAGTTAGGAGGAAAAATAAACAAAGCCAATATGGCAAATTGTCACATATACAAACTCACAGTACTTTATTTTTTAAATAAAAGATAGCCTTAACTTGGGAACATCCTGCTAAATTACTGAACAATAGTGTCTTTATAATCATTATTCTTTTCTTAATAATGAATTTGGAAATGACAGTGAAAGGAAGTCGTGCAAATAGCCTTTTTTCTTCAGAATCAAACAGGATGCTTGAAAAAGCAGAAGCTTTTGTTATACTTAAATATACAACAGAAACTACAAATTATTATTTTTCATTAATACAAACATCAACACTCAAACACAAAAAAGATGGCAGCAGGTTTGCTTTAAATGTTTGTGCAAAGAGTATGTCATAAAGGGTACTCATAAAAGTAATTAAGGTTTGAATTAGATCTGAACATCACACATTCAGAGAACAAACACATGCTTCAAAATCAATTTTCTTTAATCTCAGTGTCTTCTTCAGCATCCTCCTCAAATGGTAGGGAATTTTAATATCCAGCACCACAGCACTGGCCACAAATGGATGAGCATGATAAACCATCCCTCTGACATTCACATTGATGGCAGCAACCTTTGAGACAGTTACAGCTGACTAAATATAACAGGTCATCTGGAGCTGTAGGTTTGATTGAAGGGATTGGTTTCAGTCTGGTTCTGCAACTCTCCCATCCACATTCAAATGGAGAGAGATGGTTACCATGCCAATGTTGCACTTGTTGGTGGCAATGTGGATAGCTGAAACTCAGATTTAAGTGATATCTTTGCTACTGTTCTCTTGTATGCATAAAAGCGATACTTTATCCAATGTTTGAGTTTTGTCAGCTCCATACACAGAAAGGAGGAAAGCTTCACCAGCTTTGGCCACTTCATCTTTAGATGCTTCTGGGTTATCAAATACAGAAACTGTATTGCGCACATGTCTTGGCTATTCTTCAGGATATTAAATGACCTTTTTTTTCCTTTCCCATATATAGCTGATGTTGTGTCACAGCCCGTAACCGCGTGGAGGAACAGCAGTTGTTGCTGAAAATGTCACATGTTAGCTTGAAGTTGGATAATATCATAGGTCTTGTTGGGATTGTTGGCTTTACCAGGTTTAATGAAAAGTATTTTCGTGGATGACTTAGAAAGTGATACAAGAAGTACAAGCATGTCATCACCCACTACTGCTACATTATGTCCAGTATCTTCTAATGACCAAGCAGTTTGGACAATGGACGTATCTGCATACTCCTTGGAAACTATGTATAACCGTAATACCAGCAGACTGCAGGTGTTCCTTCAGCTTATTGATCAGCTGTGTCTTGTTACGCTTATTACACAGTAAATCTGCTTGTGGTAAGGTTGTGTAGCATTCTTCTTCAACTGCAACTTCTATAGAACAATGTTTGGATGCCCTACGATTTTGTTCCTGAGATTTGCTCATTGGTGTTACTGAGTAGCTGTCAAACAACTGTGCATTTTTGCCATAATGATTGAAAGATATCCCGGTACACAGCCGGCCTTGGCCACACAACTTTATGAAGGAGATGACCACCATCCACAACATACTGGTATTCACCTAAAACTAACCATTCCCAAGGTCCATAAGATTACAACTTAGTTGCTAATGCTGCTTTTTTCCTTTTCCCATTGAGATGTCGTTGAAGAGTGAAGTAGGTTTAGGGGCCAGCTCATAGGTCATATAATTGGCAAGTTGATCATCATCTTTCAGAACTCATAGTATTCTGCTGAATAGCTGTTGAGAGTTCACTGAAACAAAGTCTTCATGAACTTTCAGTCCATTTCTCATTACTGAAATTGACCGTACTGTATTCTTTCATTTCAGGTGTATAGCTGAGAACTTCTTAGCATCCATATCATGCATTTCTTTCAAGCCAATTGATTTTGATGTGTCACAGTTCACTAAATCATCAGCAATTATCCCTGTTACCAGGGATACCAAACCACTAAATGTTTCTTGAAATGGAGAGTGAGATGGAGGCCAGTTTTGCATTATGTGTAAGTGCTTCTCATCATGAAACTGGCGTGATTCTCGCGATTCAACATGCTGTTCAGTTGTTGCAGAGGAAACGCCAATAAATTTCTCCACAGCTTCACAAACTTGTGTACTTGCTGGCCTCGCTTTTATCCACTGGGATAAAGTGATCTCAGTAATGCCCCTGCCATACCTAAGTCATCTAGAAGATTTAAATCCCTTCATCAGATACTGCTCAATTATCATATCACTCCATGTCCCTGACCAGTAGCGATTGATACGACGCACTGTGAAGATTCTATCTGTGGTCAGTTGCTCATATTCTTTTTCTGGCATTCTACTTGAAAGTTCATTCATTTGCTGCAAATAGATCTGTGCTGCTTTGGCATAATGTAGATGTCCAGCAGCATGGAGATGTGGAAGCATCTCTCGTACACAATGCAGGTGCAAATCCCACTGTCCTGTACGTTCAGCTCTCACAAAGAACTTAATTAGGGATACTTGTTCATGATACTGCAACCAAAGTCGTGCTGTGCGACTCAAGTCCTTCTTTTGGTTGATGATGTTTATCAGCTTCTCATTAATGTCTTTTAGGATTTCATTGTTTATAACGTCTTCAACATCAATCTCATGGGTCAAGAAGGAGTGAAAGATCTCCAAGATTGCACTACGTTCTTCATCATTCATATTGAGATCATCTTCTAGAACATTTCTTGTAAGAGCATGGCCAGACAGCATGTGCCTCACAGAAGTTTCAGCATATATTGTTGCCCACAATTCTTTGAGTCCACTTCCATGCATAGCTTGTATACAGTACTCTAAATCTGGCCTAACATAAGAGTTGTAGAGTTAAAAGATAACCTCTTTACACTTGTAGCTAACATTCCTCTTAATGTATCCTAGCACCCTATTTGCTCTATTTTTTGCCTCAATACACTGCTTTGAAAACTTCAGTGACCTATCTACTACTACGCCTAAGTCCTTCTCATCCTCAACTGAATTCAGCCAGTGCCCAACCATTTCATAGCTGAATTCCCTATTATCCCTTCCCATGTTAAGAACTTTGCATTTTTTAAGGTTAAAAGTCATCTGCCACTTCTGAGCCCAAGCTAATAACTTATTTAAGTCACTCTGCACTTTAAAGCTACCCTTAACTTCTTTGACTACAGCTGCCAATTTAGTGTCATCAGCAAAAATTGACACTTTGCTATTTACAACCTCCCCGAGGTACGCCACTGATAACGTCCCTCCACTGTGATCTCACCCCATTCAGCACAACTCTCTGTTTTCTGTCTTTCAGCCATTCAGTTATCCAATTCAAAACTTTTACCACATATCCCACGACTGTCTGAACTGCAGTACTGGTTAATACTGCACTGGTAGGAGTTACACATTTTACACCACCCACACTGTGAAACGTTCCCAATCCATCAAGAGTGCGAATGTTGAAATCTGCATTATCAAATGTATATTGGAGAAAACCATCTTCTCTTATATTCACAGATGCAGTCCTAACTATTAATTTAAGTCCTTCTGCTACTCCTACCTTCAACAAAGTCACAGTGTGTGTCTGGCCCCTGCTTTATTGAGGAATTAGTAATGTCTTCACATACTGGATACACACGTGCAGTATATCTTCATGTATGATGGCGGCAGCTGTTAGTACAATTCGACGTCTCTCATCTTGAATATTGCTTTCTCTGTTTTTTATACCATGAGTCTGCTAAGGATCTACTGACTGCTTCACTGAATGAAACAATATCATTGCCTTTACATTTACTGACAGTGATGCTTTCTCCATATCTGTCTAGCAGCTTATGTTTATGTCCTAACTGTGTATACAGTCTCTGTTGTCTGCAGCCTCCATCATCATCCTGTGCAATACCTGCAGTGACTACTGGCACTCAGTGTTGTCATCTATAATGTCACACAGTCTATTGAAAGCTTCTGATGCACCTGCCTGGCATGGTCTTCCAACTGTTTTATGAGAACAGAATGCACCACTATCACAGCTAGTTTTGCAGAAATCATTGTAACACTTTCGATGATACTTAGACTCTACAGCTAATAGGTCAATAACACTGTTAATCCTGCTTAGTACCAAATAAACAAGTTTATCATTGTGCTCCTTTGCTCTTGCCCACACAGTTTCCTGTAGTATCACTGTCGTAACTTCATGTATCGAGCTACAATACTTCCTTGGCTTTTTAAGCTCTGCAGTTTTATCAGCTTTTTTCACCACAGAATAAGCAATGCAGTTTGATGTCAAATTCGGTTACTTCTGATCGCAGACAGGGCACTTTCTTGTGTGGCTCCTCTATGTCCTTATTCGGAGCAGGTCTTCGAATGTACGATTTACGGCAGTCAATATGTACTTGTAAAGAAGTTTTTTCTTGAACTGTTCATACAACCCATCCCTCTTGAGCCAGACAGGCAGTTATCAAAGTCTGTAGTCAAGTCAACTCTACACTTGGAGATTCTTTCAAGAGAAGCCCACATATTAGATAATCCATCACTTCTGGTACCTGGAAGAAGAAAACATTGGTCAGTGTCTTGCCTTTTTGTCCATTTACCCCTCCTAACCTCCTTATTTTTTAAAATATGCATAAACTTGTATATATATTTCAAAAGAAAAAAGTTTGCTCTGTAACTTCTTTTTAAAAGCATTTTGTGATACAGGCCACCAGTTCTGTGGAAATTGTCTTTGAAAATAAACATTACTTCAATTTCAATATTTAATTTTTTTTTTCTAAATAAATTTACTTATTTTTGTAAAATAACCTAGTCAGTGCTATAAAACAATCAGTTCTGAACAACTTTTATTAAGTGGTGTTTCTGGATAAAACTATTATTTTACGAGATATTTGAATTTTAAGGGAATTTCAATATGGCAGCTAAGGCAAGCGTGAGTGTCCATGGGATTTTGATATGTTGTTCAAGTCACAAATCCCAATACTTGTGCCAAGTTTCAGCTTTTATTTAATTATTGCACCTTAAAACCCTAAAGTTCCTGGGCTAACAGTGAAAGGAGAGAGAAAGGGTATGTGAAGAAGGTAAGGTGGGGGGGGGGGGGTGAAGCAGGTTGTTAAAAAACCACGACCCCAAACCGGAGCTCAGGGTTGAGGGGGCGTTGACCCCTCAGCCCCGATCGGGCAAGGTTGGGTGAGAGGAAGCTGATCGGCATCTACCCTGTGAAATTAGAGGCTGACCATAGAAAGTTGTGGGAGAGGTTATAGGGAATGTGAGGAAGAAGGGTAATAAGACAGGGTGTCAGAAAAAAGGAGTCCCGTAGGCACAGCACCCAGAACCTCTGTGGATAGAAGAGCAAGTTTGGAAATTAGTAGGTGGGTATGTAATAAAGAGAAGTAGAAGTGGGTGTCCACTAACCTGTAGGTTGGGTGATCACCTATTATCATCATACCCTGGTGCTAGGTGATCCAAGGATGGCATGTAGTCCACAAAGACACCATGGTTACCGGACCAAACTCGGTCCAGGTCGTCTGCCCTCGGTACAAAGTGCAGGTAGAAAATGTTGAAGGCATAGCCGTAATGATAATAATAAAATAGTATTAACTAATATTAATAATAGTAATTAATAATATTACTAATAAATAATAATAATAAACAATAATACCCAGTAATTCTAATACTAATAAAGTTAATAATAATAATAATACTAATAATAAAAAGGTAAGGTAGTGTTGAGTGGGGGCAAGGGAAAAGCGCACCAAGAGCTCTCCCAGGCCCCATCAGAGAATGAGTCAACCTAGTGCCAGAGGGGGATTCCCTAATTTGCACTCAGGCCAGTAGGAATGTGCAGCTTAACCAGGTACCAAATTTAACAGGCTACCCCCCATGCGGGGCAGGCCGGGCCAGGAGAATGTACAGCTCATAACATAACATAATTTCACAGATGACAAAAGCCACAAGGGCCTATCAAAGGTCATCAGCATCCGTCAAAACCCAACCACATAGGACTATATCAATAATCGCAAGGGAAAGACAAAATCAAAGTCCCCCGCAATATAATATATAAGATGACAAAAGCCACAAGGGCCCATCATAGGTCATCCAAGTCAAACGGCCTCTTTTTTAAGGCACCCAAACTCCCAAGAAAACTACATCCAGAGGATTGCGTCCACAAACAAGGGTATAACCAATCAAGGCTTGTCAAGAACTAAATCACGCAGCTATAGATATATACAAACAATATTAATATATACCAAACTTAGGAACCATCACAACCTTCCCTCCCCATAAACACATCCAACCTAATCTTAAATACATTTAAATTTGGACTACCTAATACCCTCCGCGGCAATTTGTTCCAGAAGTCTACCACTCTATTGGTGAAAAAATATTTTCTTAAATCCAACCTACACCCTTGCTTTTTAATTTTCAAGTGGTGACCTCTAGTCCGATTTACATCATCTAACTCAAAAAACTTGCTAACATCCAATTTATCTATCCCAGAAAAAAATTTAAAGAGCTCAATCCTATCCCCTCTCACGCACCTCCTTTCGAAGGAGAACATATTTAATACCCTCAGTCTATCTATATATTCAAGGTGCCTCAGGGAAGGAATAATCTTTGTTGCCCTCCGTTGTACTGAGATGGTTAATATTGTGTCTAAAATGTGGGGACCATGCCTGTATACAGTACTCTAGATGTGGCATAACATAAGAGTTATAGAGTTTAAGAATGAACTCCTTACTTTTGTAACTGACATTTCTCTTATTCTGCCCTATTCTTGCTTCAATACACTGCTTAAAAAACCTTAATGACTTATCTATTACTACTCCTAGATCTTTCTCATCCTCTACGGAGCTCAGCCAATGCCCATCCATTTCATAGTTAAATTCTCTATTATCTTTTCCCATGTTAATAACTTTGCACTTATCAAGGTTGTAAGTCATTTGCCACTTATGTGCCCAGGATAACAATTTATTTAAAATTCCCCTGCACTTTAAAATTATCATCAATATCTTTAACTACAGCTGCTAATTTGGTATCATCCGCAAAAAATTGACACTTTATTATTAACTGCCTCCGCAAGATCGTTTATATAGATGACAAATAATAATAGACCGAGAACTGAATTTACACCATTTAGCACTACCCTTTGCTTCCTATCTTTCAGCCACTCAGCTATCCAATTTGAAACACCCCCACATATCCTAATCATTTTTAATTTATGAACTAGTCTCCTATGTGGTACCTTATCAAATGCTTTACTAAAATCCAAGTAAATTATATCTACATTCTCTCCTTTATCTACTTGATTTGTTACGAACTTCAGAAAGTCTAGTAAATTAGTCAAACATGATGTACATGATCTAAACCCATGCTGGGCATCGCTGATTAACCCCTCCCTCTCTAGATGTTGGCAAATCCCCTTTTTAACTATTTTCTCAAGAATTTTACAGTCTACAGGAGTTAGGTTAACTGGTCTAAAGTTATTTAGAAGGGTACTAAGTGTAACAGGCTACCCTGTGTAGCAGGGAAATAAGGCAGGAGTGAAAAAAAAATGTACCGGGTCAATGCAAATGTTCCAAAATGCTCCTCTGGAATAAACAGATAAAAAAAATTGAAGACAAGAAGTAATAATACAGAAGATCACAGGAAAAGTTGAATCCAAATTATCGATTGGGAACTCTCATTATTAGCCCAATTGGGATTCATCACCGAGGTTGTTTTGCGACTGACCTTATTCATGATGGGTACAGTACAGGCATGAGTCCAAAAACAGTCGTGAATGGAAACGAAATTTATTCCTGCATGTTGACAGTAGATGGAGGTCAGCATCATATGGGAAGCATCCAAGGAATGGATGTAATTGGGAGGGAAACCATTTTTTTGCTTGTTGATGTCCGGCACCCTGGATAAAAACAACTTAAAATAATAATTCAGAATTTCAAATAATGAATGGATGATACTTGTGTATATATATATATATATATATATATATATATATATATATATATATATATATATATATATATATATATATCCCTCTCCTTCATTTTCTTTTGCCAAACACTAATTTTTTTTCTAACATTTAGCACTGTCTTTTACTCTGTATGGGTATAAACATGCATCCATTCATCTTTGTCATCATAGAGTGGAGAGATTATGCAAACTTTCTGCCCAGCTCACATTGAAAATTCCTGAAGACATGCAAAGGCGATACAATGGAGAGTATGTTTTTGCCAGTTTGTGAGCTGAGCTGTTTTAGGGACAGCGCCGCCCCATCTTTTCAAATAAAAACCACCGATTCAGAGTTTCTAGATATGAGACCTGGGCTCACTGATGTAAATGCACACATGATTAAACCTTTCGAAACCTGAAGATATGAAGAATGAAATCGTAGTCAGCCACCAGCGTGGTGAATTGCGGGTTCTAGGTGAGTAAATATGAGTGAGAGTGGAGACACTTGGTTGGGAACCCACCCACTTCAATAATACCATGAATGCAGTAAATTGCCTTGGTTGGGGGAGGGGTCAGCCCTAAAGTACTTTAGGTGGCCTATTTATCAATTTTGGAAAGCCTATACCGCCTGCTACTTTGTTTGTCCAGTTTTTTTTTACTTACAATAAATGCCCTCCGCTAAGGTCCATAGATCCCTTTGGCTGACAGCCTCACGAAACTCAGCACCACTCGAAACCTGTAAACCCTTCCCCAAAATATGCACACCCTTCCAAAGGTTTATATACAAGATCAAAGGACTACAAGTCATTCCTATACCTACCAACCAGAGGCACATAACAGAATAAGCTATACAAACTCATTCATCAAACTTCCTTGCATACTACATCACTCTCAATTCAAACATGGATCGCATTGGTAAGGCTCTGATCTGTGACAGGCTAGGTCAATAGGATGTTTGCTCTGCAACACTTGCTTTAAAAGGGAAATAGCACTTTTGGGGATCTCATAAAGATGCAGACCTGTTATTGGGAAAGGTACATAATACTGTGTACAATGGCAGATGAAATGTGGGTCGACCTAAAAAGTTGGATTAACTCAGAGAATGTATGCGAGAGAAGTATATCACTAGAGCGAATGGAGGGAAACGGTACACGATACACGCACCTGAAGACAGTATGTTGGGATATGGCTTTGATGAATCATGCCATGATGAGATATCAAGGGGTGTGTTCCCTTAGTTTCCCCATTCCATCCCCTACACTTCTAATTCGAGTATTTTCGCAAGAAACATTAGAACGGACAAAAAGTCTAAAGGATGATTCTTAGGAGAACATGTAGACACACAGAGTAGATAAACAAACAAATTTGAGAAACAAAGGTCAGCTTCTTCGAGCGCTACCAAACCCAGGCAACCTACAGTTTCCATCCACCGTCAATTGCCTAGGTTTGATGGTGCTAGGAGAAGCGGACTTTCGTTTCTCGATATTATAAACCTTGAGAAACAAAAGCTGTTATATACAAAGTTAATGAAAGAGAATTGTCATAGTATGTTTTCAAAGAGATGCACTCTGGGATGATTGAAAGCATTACAAATTCTGACCAATTCATCCTAATCTCTATTTATTCTTTTAGAATTTCACCTGTATAAACTTGATTAGTAGTAGTCGCTAAAAAGATTGAGTGTCATGAGCAAACAAAAATACACATACTTTGTACACTATGAATATACTACAGCTCAAACATTATATTGGCTACTTACATTGCAAACTCTTGGCCAAACTTCTCTTGTAGCTGGCGACTACCGCGCTTGGTGTAAGGCTGAACAACTGGAAAGCCCAGAGGTGTAATCCATTCTACATTTTGACCCAAGTTCTGGCCAAACGAAGATCAAATTAATAACAATGACATGATTAAATGTAATGACAATGCAAAATGAGCAAATTAGAATGATACTTATTTTATTTCCCTTAAACAGAACCATTTTCCCCACTGTCGGGGTAGGCACGCATCAACGCTATTAGAAAAATACCCATACGGACCACCCCTTTATGGCCTACCAAATACAAAGCCACCCTGGGGCCAAAGCACACCCTCTTGAGGCACTTTCTCTTCAATCAGCCTTTTCTCTCTTGACACTCATTAACATAATCCACTCTCGCATATTCTCTTCACAAGTCTATTTTCACCCTTTCTTACATGCACATGCCACCTCAGAAAACACACTTCTTTACACCAATAAATCCTATCCACTCTTCTCCCACTCTGTCCATCTAAACTACTTTCACTCAAGATCTCATCTTCTTCCATTCTACTCATGTAGTCTCATGCTCATATAGTAATGTTGGTACCAGTGTACATATATGCAACTTCTTGGCACATTCTAGTCATGGGCAAAGGTCTCGCGACTATTATTTTTATTTTTTTCATTCATTTTAAAAATTGATCTGATATGAATAATTATTTGAATATTTAAATTATTGCAGCTTTATAAAAAAGTCAACATTCAAAAATAATAAGAAAAAACATTCCCTAACTGAATCCAAGATCACACACTAATCCATTTTCTGTAGGAGGTGAGTTTAAGTCTCTGGAGCTTTGATATTCGATCAATAGAGGTAAAATTATGACAAATATGGGTGAAATGAATGTGTAATTATAATCTATTTTGTAATATATATATATATATATATATATATATATATCTCCAAAGAAGTACATAACGTACATGTAACTGCAGGAAAGAATCTAGTGTTAGGATCAATTTATTTGGAAAACCAGGTTTTGATGTAGAACTCCATCATCTTCAATCACTGGTAAACTAATGAATACAGAAAAAAGCTCAACTTAGTGGCACACAAATTTACAAGTCAGAATGTAATTAGGGCAAGGGGGAATATGGGAGAGCAGCAGCATTTTTTTTTAGTAAAGGAAGTACAAATCTCCTGCTTATCAAGTGATTATTGTTGAATTGCCCATCACAAGTATTAAAGTTTGGGATTTCCTTTATAAGAGATGATTCTATTAGAAGTCTATGTATATAATTGCGAGAATTATAAATTATTTTTGCATAATGAAGTCAATTGAATGGTTTTCATTTGACATGTGGAGAAACAAACTAGAAGAAAGACTTCCACGGCATATGTTGCATTTATGTTCCTTCATTCTCTTGGAGAATCTGCTGCTTTCGCCAATGTATACTTGATTGCAAATTTTGCATGGAATATAATAAACACCCCATTCTTTATCAGCAGATCTATTTTTAGACAGACTATTTTGGATCATTTTTTTGTATTAAAAAGCAATATTGATATTGTTGGCCTGTGCCAACTTTTTAAAATCAATTAATTTTGCCAGGTATGGGAATGTAATATAATAATTGTCACATACTTTTTCCTTAGAAATAGCTGGTGAGTAAGAGATTGTTCTGGCTTTATAATGACATTTTTCTATGAACCAAAGGGGATACTGCAGCTCAATGAAGGTTTGGATGATCATATTGATTTCATCCTGCAAGAAACAAGGATCATAAATGCAATATGCTCTCAGGAATAGGGAATAAACTATGGACCTTTTAACTGATATGTCGTGACATGAGAAATAGTGAATATAGGCATTAGAGTTGGTTGGTTTCTGGTAGACAGAACAATATGCTTTGTTGTTTACTTTAGATATTTTTACATCCAGAAATAGCAATGAGTTTCTCTGTTCCCATTCTACTTTAAATGGAAATATTTTTGTTTGTAAAAACAATCTTCGGCTTTAAACACATTGTCTGTAACACACAAATGAACCAACTTTACAATTTTATTACATGGTAAGTGTAATGTTAAGTTATACAAAAGCAAGTTTTTAATAATGACATCAAGGGCTTCATCAACATGGATTTTAGTGAAAAGGCTATTAACATCAAAACTTAGTAACTGCTTAATGGATAGATCAACCTCTTTAATTTTATTAACAAAATAGCCAGAATGGATTGGATAATGTGAGCTTCAATACTACCAATTTAGCAGAATACTGATCCCTGTCCATAATGACAATCTGATTAGTTTTGTCAGATTTAATAAGCACAATATCCTTGTTTTGTTTTAGCTCTCTCAAAGCACTTGATAAATGAAATGTGATAGACACAAAGTTATGATCGGAATTTAAGGCACCGAGTAAATAACCATTGATAAAGTCACTATTAATATCGGCTCTATTTTTAGATTTGTCAATCGATACTAAATGTTGAACATTGAGATTGTCACTAAATTTGTATGAAAAAGACAGGCCGGTCTTCTCAACCTCTCCCCTTCCCCTCAGGCGCGAGACTTTGTAGACTCGCCGTGAACCGCGTTTATGGCCCTGCGGCTGTCACCCGTCTGGCTGCTGATCCCAGCCATTGACACTTCCTCGGAAGGAGGCGCTCGGTTCATCGCGCCCGATAACGAAGGTTAAGATGGGTTCAATCTCTCTCTCTGTTTTGAATAGCTCCGGGTATATATGCACCCACTCCAGGCTGACAGAGCGCTTCGATTAGATTAGACGCGACTTCCTTGAAAGGAATGCAATTCAACAAGCTCTCTCCAAAGAAGTGTGAGTGACCCCGTGTCTCGGGTCAGGAAGAAGAGTCCTGTGAGGCAACGTCAGCCTTTCTCATCCTCCTTCAGATCAAGGATTGGAGAAGCCGCCCTCCGAAGTTCTTCTGGTGACCTCTTACGACAAGAGGCTAATTAGCTCTCTCAAGCCGAGTGTGGAGAAGTCATCTCCCACCCCCCTTCGAAGTTCGTTCGGTGACCTTTTGAAGACAGGAGGCCCGCATCTCGCAGAACCCGCTGGGGTTCTGTGGCTAGCCCCCCATGAGTAATCAAGGTCACCAAGACCTACCCCTAGTTGACCCACCTTACCCTCGAGTTTCAAAGGAAGTAAATCATTCATTACCCTCAATCTCCCATTATAACCATTCCCTAACCACAGTTATCTAATTAGTATTCAGAGCTTCAGTTCCTCTCATATATATATATATATATATATATATATATATATATATATATATTTATTGTTGTTCCCTTTTAGTTCATATGTATTAAAAATCTATTTTTGTCATTGCGTTTGTTATATTCCTTGGTTACACAGCTGCTGCTATCTACTTAAATTGCACTTTTAGAAACAATACCAGTTGTTGCCTTGCTTCACCTCCCTTAGAGCCTGTGTGCGCATATACACGTACACTCAGCCATACCTCGACACTCACCTATTATTATCATAGCCTGGTGTTAGGTGATCCCAGGAAGGCATACAAGGCAACATGGCTAGTGGACCATACTCTGTCCAGGTGAGAAAAGTTCTCCTGGTAGGAAGTGTGGGTATAAAAAAGGTTGAGGGGAGAGTCATAATAATACATAAATATTAATAATAATAACTAATAAACAACAATACTAAATAATAAGAAAGTAAATAACAAGAGTAATAGCTAATAATAATAATAAATAAAGATAAAGTGGCACAGAGAGAGTGAGGGGGAAGTGCACCAACTTTCCCAGGACACATCAGAGTTCATGTCAACCCAGTGACAGGGCTTCTTTAATTTGCACTCAGGCCAAGAGGGTGTGCAGCTCCCCCGGGTCCCCCCCCCGAGGGCTAGGCCCCAAAGAATCAGGTCTCCTTGCGACGAATACTTATGAGATTGTGGTTCGAACTCAGGAGCAGCTAACCAAATGCTTTGAGGGAGATGAGGAGAGGTGCTACAGAAAGGGAGAAAATTGGTGTTAGCTAAAGGCGGAGAGAAAGCTAAGCCGGGGCCGGAAAGAACACTGAGTTCCGTCAGCACAGCGGCGAGGTGAACACATCACCGTGTGGCTCACAGGGCAAAATAAATGTAAGAGATTACCCGACAGACGGCTTCGGCGATGTTAATCAGCCAATCTTGAATGCCTTTGGCCGAACTGAACAGAGTGCCAAGACTGTTGAAAGTGTGGTTGGCCAAATAATCGCTAGCCTCAGATAGTGACACATTCTCAATATTCATATCTAGAAAAAGTAAAATATGAGGGGTAAGGATGAACAAAGTTAAGTTAAGTTATTGACAAAAATAAAGCTGGTTTCAGTTACCTTCAAGTTTTTTTCTAATCTGGAGTTTGGCACCGTACCGAGTAACCCCATAGACGTTGGTCATGACGGTCTGCTTGATAACTTTCCTTTGCACTAAACCTTCCAGTTGGCATGCGATTGGGAGTGATTCTCTCACCTCTTTTTTCCGAGTTTCCTCCACTAATTCCAATACGTCTGAATAAACATCCTTCCGAGGATAAATCCGTCATTAACCATAAAATTACATCAAATTATTAGTAGATTATTATATAAGTGCATCGATCAACTGCAGTACACCTGCGTCATAATGTGAAGAAAATATAACGCAGGGAAACAAAGCTTACTTGTGGAGTGCGTGAAGGACTTAAATTGACCGACATCGCTCCCGCTTTATCTCTCCCAAGGGCCGCATAGTGTTGCAATCCATTGCAAGAACCATCTTGATGGATCGGGAGGTGACTCACATAGTTTTCAGGATCACCGCTCCGTAGGGCATTTGCCAACTAACAAAAGTGGAGCTTTGATATCATCTCGCAACAAGAACAATTTCCTTTTTATTCTCCTATGCTTAAAACAGTAGTAGTACAAGGAAGAGTATTTATACTCTGGCGTTTGCCCTGCAACAAGCGCCCGAAAAGACCGTTGAGAGATAATGCATGATTTCTGCCTGTTTCATGACTAGAATAGTTAGCGAAAAAGCTGTAGATTTTGTGATAAAGTGGGTTAGGGAAATATATCACCTTGGCAAGTGTGGAAAATCTAGTATGACGGACAAAATTGAATACTAGTCATAAAGGAAGATACTTGACGCCTTTGGAGCTTAAACTTCATCATCAACCAGTTTCCCACTCAAGTAAGGTTGGAGCACTTCAAACCACTAAAACTACTGGCTCCTCTCAGCATCTTCCTGCCCTATCAAGCACGGAGCCTTATAACTGCGGAAATGAATGCCTGGTATGACGAATCGGGTAATCTCTGGAGGTCATGACCAACGAAACAAAGCCTTTGAGGGCAGGTAAGTGTTTTTTCCCCAATTACACAACACATATATACCCACCTTAACCGCATAACACTTAAAAATCAGCCGCTAAATGCTCTACTAAAATCCGAAGGAACCATAGATCACAGAATACTACCCCGCCTTTGATGAATAAAATAATAAATTAAACCCTGACACCTGCACTGAAACTCCCATCAACTTGAACACACTGCCCCTCTTTTGAGCATCTCAGAAACTATTTCAATATAATCTCTTTATGAGACCGCTGGAGAAGACCACATGCCATGATATCCTTCTTGAATGCTACCAGGTTTAATTAAAGAGAACCCAAAGGCAACAAAGTAAGTTCTCAATTCGATTTCTTTTTTTTTTTTTCATCCTCTTGCAGTGAAAAAATAGTAAAAGCTAAAGTGACAAGTGCTACAGTAAAGCTTGCCAAGCTTAAATGGATCGGGAGAGGTATTTTAAACCTGTAAGAACATTTTCACAAATGTACAAATTAAAATCTCTGGCTGTTTGAAGTGCCCTTTCTCAGGGGAAGTGACTAACAGAGAACAGGGGTCAGTGGTTTCATTAGTAAATACCCAAACTCTTCCTCAATACACATCAGGCTTTGACTTCTATCTGCCACTGAGTGTTGCCTAATTTTCCCTTTTGAATACCAGAAATGGTTGGTACGAATCATTTTCCATCTCCCGGCTTAGAATGTGCCATCTAGGCCAGAGGTAGCTCCCAGGTGTTAGATGCAGCATGGGCAGCCACACAAATCTGGAGGACTGTGTCCCTTCCTGTCCCCAATACCCCACAGGTGGAGCCACTACAAACTACCCCCTTCTGTAAACTTTGCTCTGCTTCTGACCTCCTTTCAAGCACAAGGTCACTCATTATTTTGTCGACACCCAATTGGCCCTTATGGCGATGGGGTGATGTGTGCTGAAGCATCTCATCTGGTCAGGGTTCATCTATAGGCACCCACCCACTCACAAATCCCCTCTATATGCACCTATCATACACTTCATCCTTAGTCAGTTCTCTCTCTCTCTCTCTCAAATACTCATTCACATGCAGTCTTCCAATCCTTCATCTGACACCCTGACACTCAATCTCATATATTCTCACAATTCTTTTTATACACCCTTACCACTTTCAGTACCAAACTCATCCACACCCTTCTGCACAGCATAAAACGTGTATTACCCATTTATTCCTCAACCTATCTACCTTTCATACACCAAGCATCTATCTCTAGTTACCCATTTATACTGCTCTTACTCGAGATCTTTCCTTCTTCCATACCAGTCTCACTCCAAGAAGCTCATGCAGCTTCCCAGTACATTTCACACTCAAACCAATTCAGAAAGCTGTAATCAACCAAGACTTTCTTACCATTTAAAATCTTAGGATTTGCTTCATCTGCACCACTCTCCTTTACAATGCATCCTGGATACTTAAAACCTTGCACTTATTCAAGGGACACATATCACAGACCAATATCATTTACTTTACTCTTTTCTGCATTCACTTCTAGACTCCTCCTTTCACACACCCTGTCAAAAGTAAAAACTGACAATTCCAAATCCATCCCATATCAATCTCAAACCCTTTTCATTCATTCCCATAAGTACTCAAACCAAAAAGATATTAAACAAATATGGTGACATTACAGAACCTTGTTTATTTCCAAAATAAACTCTTCACACTATACAATAGTTTACACCACTCACTACATACATTCTTAGCATCTCCCATAATGCTTCTCTACCTGTATGATCATAAACTTTTTACAACCCAAAGAAACCAACAAACACTATACCCCTCTTATTACTTGTTATTTCAGCTAGTTGTCTTAGTGCAGATATGAGATACAACCCCTCCTACCTGCTCTAAACCTCACTTGTTCACCCCTTATCAATCCTGTTATATTTTTTATACAGCCAATTAAGATTTTTCCATACTCCTTAACTAGAGCATTGAACAGATTAATGTTTCTCCCCTTTACTGTTATAAAGAAATGGCACTATCACTGCATTTTTCCAGTGATCAGGCACTCTTCCACTTTAAAATGACTTACAACACATACATCCAACTCATTCCATAACACATCACAACCATTTTTATTATCTCAGTGACTATATCAGCTGCCTTCCTATTTATCAGACATCATCACAACCAATTACAGGTGTGTTGGTATGCAACAATGCTATGGAATGAAAAGAACATAGAATCTGGAAACAACCCTAAACTCTTTTACAGGCTTTTTTGTTCAGTCTAGAATGACTAGAAAGTTGGTACAATCCAGCAATACTAGTTCACTCACTAGGGGTAAATGGGGGAAGGAAGAGAAAGGCAGATAGGGGAAGTATGGAATCTTTAGTGCAATCTTTAGTAGTAAGCCTCTCGCGTAACATGGCAAAGATAAGAGGGAACACAAGCAAAAGAAAGAGAAAGTGAATTTTCTTTTAAGATCCCATAATGGTGGTAAACAACGCATAGTATTTTGTGCCAGAGTCGAGACAACCGACCTCCTTGCACGCAGCTAGAGTCTGCCAAGGATCGTCGCTCTTTGTCCACCACTGCTGCCCATGGAGTGGGTGGTCCGCAGAATTGAGAATGTCGTCAAGTACTTCGTTACAATAAGCGATTCTGTCATTGAAGTCACACCTCTTCTTCAGTCCCGTCAAATTGACCAAATGCAGCTGAAACAATGAAAAAAAGGTGTAATTTAAGATTTCCGTCGTTTCCAATGAATTGAGAGGACCAATTCATTTTAAAGGGCGATATATCATTTGTTTCTTATCGCGTCCGCCTGGTGACTGCTACCAAGGACAAAAGTCAGCATAATCAATTTTTAGCCTACTACTAGGCTACATTAAAACCCAAACAAATCAATACTTTTTTATTTTAATAGCCCATCTGGCGACTGCCTACTAAATATATTAAAAAACGAAACAAATATCAAAGATTAAAAAGGAACAAAGGCTTAAGACATGACTAAAAAAGGAACAACAAAACAAACAAAAAATAAGCAAAAAGGCAACAGGAAGGAAGCGCGCTCTGGCGCAGGAACATGCTACCTACAAAATATAGTCATAATACAGTGGAGGAAGAAGGCCTCCTTAAAAAAAAAAGTCATAACCTGCAAGTGTGCGCGCAGGAACTAGTCCCGAATACAAGGGAGATTCTACAGCAGTAAGTAACCTGAAGCAATCGCAGCATTGGGGGGTAGGTCCATGGGAACAGTCGTGGTGCAATAGAGCGCAACTTTAAGTTCCCCTCGGCTGTCTCCCATCTACTTCGCCATCCAGCCAGCATTTTTTTTTAAAGGGGCTATCTGGCGACTGCCCGCTTGGGCATAAGTCGCCGCAAACAAACAGCCTAGTTCTAGGCAACTTTAAAATAAAAATTTTAACAGAAACAACAATAAAAGGGGATAACAATCAGGGAGCATGTGACGTACAAAAAAACAAATGAACAACAATAACAAAAAACAACAAAAACAACTAGTTAAATAGAAGGGAGAAGGCCGGTCTCCCCCCAAAAGTATCAGTCCACAAGTCATGGTGCAAGCACTCGTCCCAAGTACAAGGGAGAGGCGGTAGCGACCCCGCCCATCCCGGTACCAGGACAGCTAACATGCGCGAAGATCACCCAGACTGGGACATTCGACAAGAATGTGCCGAACAGTCTGCGGGACGACGCAGTCGTCGCAATAGGGCACAGGCCAGCACTCCATCAAATAGCGATGCGTCACACCAGTGTGTCCGATTTGGAGACCACAGAAAGCGACCTGAAGCCGTCGCGGAATTGGGGGATAGGTCCATAGAAACATTCGTGGCGCCATGGCAAGAAACTTTAAGTTCCCTTCAACCGTCTCCCATCTTCTTTGCCAAGCAGTCCGAAGAGCTGCCCGTATTCCTGCCATGTAGTCGGTGTGAGGAAGAGCGAAACGCTGGTCCAGTCGAAGAGTCCTCGCGGACTCTTTGGCGCGCTCATTCCCAGCAATTCCTACATGTCCAGGAACCCAGCAGAAGATAATCTCGAAATCTGCCCGGCTCGCCAGAACCGTGGCGTCACGGATATCGCAAACTAGGGGATGCGGAAATTCCAATGCAACGAGAGTACTCAGGGCGCTTTGTGAGTCGCTATAGATCACAATCCGGTCTCCGAACCGGACACGTCGCGTAATCTCCCGTACCGAGTGGTGTATTGCCACCAGCTCGGCCGTGAAGACAGACGCAGCGCCTGGCAGAGGCCCGCTGACTTCAAACAGAGGGAATACGGCGTGGAAGCCGACCCCCTCTTGGGACTTGTAGCCATTCGTATACACTGGCACGGTTCCAGCGTGACACGAGGTGTGCTCCAAAAAGGTCGAACGCAATACTCCCGGCGCCGTACAAGCTTTGGGAGCAGATGCGTCGCGACAAATAGCCAAATGTGGTACCCTCCAGGGTGGCGTCCTGGGCAGAAACAAGGGGCGCCACCGGCCTGAGAGCTATATCTAGCTCTCGAAGGAGTTTCCTAGCCCTAAACCCAAAGGGCTTAGGGTATGATTGGCGTCTCTCGGCGGCATAGGCACCATCGAGATCAGCTGCGGAAGCAGTGAGAGCTGTTGGTGACTGAGGGAGGCGCCGGGCTCGCGCGTACAGACCAGTGATGCACTGCACGCGGCGCAGAGCGAGTGGCATCTCCCCAGCATCGACCAACAGGCTCTCAATGGGAAAAGTGCGGAAGGCACCGATCGCAATAAACACTCGCCTGCGGATGCATAAAATTCGCATCCGTAGTCGAGCTTCGAACGAACAAAGGATCGATAAAAAAAGTAGGGCAGTAGCCATATCAGCGCTGAACGTCACGGAACGGAGAATATCCGTGACGAAGGTACAAAAGACCCTGAGGCTGCGAATATGAGCCTCCCAGGTGAGGTGTCGGTCGAATAAGGGACAAAGGAAACGGTGCGACTCAACCACATCCAGGCGCACCCCATTAAGAAATAAATCTGGGTAGGGGTGGTGCCTTGGATGGCGGCAGAAGTGCACCACCTTAGTCTTGGCCAAAGAAAACCGAAACCTGTGCGCTTCGGCATAGCGAGAGACGCGGTTCAATGCCTGTTGGAGTCGACGCTCCAGAGTTGGCATCTGGGCCGCGCCAAAAGAGATTGAAAGGTCGTCCACGTAGAGCGTAGCGAGAACATCTTCCGGCAGCACCGAGTTGATGCTCAGGGCAAAGAGTGTGACACTGAGGACACTTCCCTGCGGGACACCCTCTTCCTGCTCCTTTGGGCCAGGGAGAGCAACCCCCACCCGTACGCGGAATCGACGATCTCGCAAAAATTCAGATATAAACATTGGGAGGCGTCCCCTTGCCCCCATTGTGTGTAGAGTCTCCATGATACCGTATCGCCATGCGGTATCATAGGCCTTCTCCAGATCGAAAAACACCGTGGCGTAGTGCTGTCTACGAAGGAAAGCCTCGCAGACGGCATTTTCCAGTCGGAGCAGAGCATCCGACGTGGAGTGGAACTTGCGGAAGCCACACTGTGCAGAAGACAGATGGCCTCCGCTGTCCAGGAAAAAAGCTAGTCTAACATTTACCAATTTCTCCATCAACTTGCACACGCAAGAGGTTAGAGAGATTGGGCGGAAACCGGTCGGAGTAGAGTGATCTCTTCCCGGCTTGCGAAAGGCGAGCACAGTAGCGATTCGCCAGGAATCTGGAAGAAGACCCTCCACCCAGATCCTGTTGAAAAAATCTAACAGAAAGGCCATGCCTAACTCACTCAGGTGTCGAACATGGCGTACGGGATATCGTCCGGACCATGGGCAGTGTCCGCGCACGATGTGAGAGCGGAGCGCAACTCACTCACAGTAAATTGTCGTTGAAGGGTTCTCCGCCGTTGAGGTAAAGTCCAGCCAGCGGCCTTCCGCGAAATCATGACGTGCATTGAATACTGGCGGAGCAGCATCACGGCTAGAGAATGCGTAAAAGGCGGTCGCGAAGAATTCCACCACGGACGCGGGGTCCGAGATTGCGGTCCCATTCTCCTGGAGAACGGGAGGGGCGTCCAGTGAGAACTTGCCCCGAATCCTTTTGACTCGCCTCCACACCTCTGCTAAAGGGGTCTTCCCGTTATGTGAAGATACGTATGCCCGCCAAGAAGAGCGGCGGGCGTGCTTCGAAATATACCAGAACCTAGCACTAGCCTGACGAAATTCAGCGACAGTGAAATCGTTCGGGCGGCGGTTATAACGCATGTATGCATAACGCTTCTGTTTGAGGGCCGTCTCACACTCGGCCGACCACCATGGGAGTGGTCGGCGTGCAAAACAGCCAGACGTTCCAGCAATAGTAGTCGGGCCCGCGGTGATGAGGTTACCGGAGAAGAACTTAACCGCCTCATCTACTGACCTAAACTCCTCAACTGAGATAGAGAATTCAGTCATTTCCGGAAATGCAGGCCACCGCGCCCACGTCAAGCACCACCGAGGTGGGCTCTCAGGCGGCAGTTGCCCTGAAAATGATATTTGAATGGGAAAGTGATCACTACCATGGAGGTCATCGACCACCCCCCAATCAAAATCAGGCTGTGCATCCGAAGAGCACAAAGATAGGTCAAGGCAAGAAAATGAAGGGGTTCTCGGACAGTGATGCGTAAACTGATCCACGTTTAGGACACCCATCTCAAGCTCTTCGATCAGATCGGCAAGGACTTGTCCCCTAGGATTTATTGAGTAATCTCCCCAGAGAGGATGCCTGCCGTTCAGATCTCCAAGCAAGAGATAGGGCCTCGGAAACCGTGCCACGACGCGTCGGAAGTCCCCCGCGTCGAAGTCAGCTGACGGTGGAATGTACGCAGAAATGATAGTATACCTCCTATCCAGGTGCAGCTGCACAGCCACTGCCTGAAAGGAGGTATCTAAAGAGAAAGGAAGAACGGAGACATCATGCCGGGTGTAAACCGCGCATCCCCCAGCCCGGCCATCCCGCGGTGGTGGGGTCGCAAGACCCTTATACCCCGGGAGGGCGGGCAACTTGCATGCGCCTAGCATGGTCTCCTGCAGAAAGATAGCTAACAGGGAACGGGACGAGACGAGCCTCCGCAGCTCCTCCCAGTTGGCCCTGAGTCCACGGCAATTCCATTGAAGGAATATGCCCTCCAGGCCTAGCTCGGAGATGCGGGGACCCTCCTCGAACAGAAGACACTCACGGGAATGGCCGCACGCTTCCCGGAGGGAGAACCCCAGGCCCTGTTGGCCGGACAAAGCGCTGAAGGCGCTGTCGCCTTCAAGGACTTATTAGGGGAGGTTGGGCTCACCATGCCAGTCTTTTCCTCCCTCCGCCTCGAAACCTTAGGCGGTGGTTCCTCTTTTCGAGGAACCACCGTCTCCGAGCCACTCGCTCCACTACTAGGCGTGGGCGAAGGAGCCGAAGCTCCTTCTTGCTGTCCTCCTTTCGGGGGACACCTCTTCCACGCTGGGGGAAGAGGAGGGAGCCCTGGTTTTAGCCGGGGCTGGGTATGAACCCTTTTTGCCGCCAGCTTTACCAGGGAAGCGCCCGGGTTGAGTAGAGCCCGCCGAAGGGGTCCGAATGGGCGCGGAAACAACCGTGCTTAAAATCACGTATCTCTTCCTCATACACAGTAACTTCTCGTATCTTCTTGATTCTGTCAATAGCTAATTTCTTGCTCTTCTGATCAATGTCTGCTAGTATTGCCAAAAGGACGTTCTTTGGATGGGCGGGGTAGGAATTCCTTTGGATTGTTTGCCATGCAAGTTAGAGTATTTTCAGAAAATTGATCTGTGCTAAGAGATGTTTAGATCCTTCTGTCCATTTTGAGATAATTTGATGCGAAACCAGATGGGCCCATAATGACACACAACAAACTCTGTGAGAATATACAAGTCATTCTTAGGTTTTTCTGTTGCCACATAAAGTTGACAAATTCTACTGGCAGTTGTGAGCAATCTTGCATGAGATATTGGTTCTGGTTTCATATGTAGATCATTGTCAATTACACCACTGTTAATAACACTGATAATTCTATACAGGTAAGCTTGGTCCCGACTAAGCTCATTCACATCTACAATTTGAAGAGGATCTCCTTTAGCAATTTGTAAATAACAAATAAAGCTAAAAAGGACAGGGGCTAAAAAAAAAACAATGTCTGCTGACCAAAAAGACGCTGCCCTGACTTATTCCGATTTATGTCCTTATGACTTTCAAAACTTTGAATAATTCCTGGAGTAACCTTGGGAGGACCTTGGCAATTCTATCATTCAAAAGAGAATGTAAACACCTTAAGCGTTTCAAATTTCATTAAAATTGGCTGAATAGTTATGATGTTACTGCCCCAAAAACTAATTGCCTGGCTAACCTTGGGAGGACCTTGGCAATTCTATCATTCAAATTTCAAAAGAATCTGCTGAATAGTTATGATGTTACTGCCCCCCAAAATAATTCTCTGACTAACCTTGGGTGACTCTAGCAATTATATTATTTGAAAGGGAATGTAAAACAATATAAGGGTTTCAAATTTCTTAGAATCAGCTGAATAATTATGATGTTATCAGCAAAACAAAATAATTCCCTGGGTAACCTTGGAAGGACTTTGGCAATTATATCATTTGAACTATAATGTAAAACAACATAAGGGTTTAAAATTTCATTAAAATGGTTAGCATAGTCATGATGTTATTGCCACAACAATATAATTCCCAGGCTAACATGGGAGGACTTTGCCAATTGTATCATTTGAAAGATAATGTAAAACAACAAAAGGTTTTCAAATTTCGTTAGAATTGGCCGAATTGTTACAATGTTATTAAAAAAAGGCAAAACGCAGACCGACCAACATAGTGAGATGTAGAATCACCTGTGACTAAAAAGTCACAACTTTCTAAATGCTTATTAAAAAGTAGAACTAAATTATATTAAAATATATATTTTTTCTAAAAAACTCATTAGTAGCGCGGCTTTTATTCTCGAACTCATCCTCTGCAAAATTACAAATCGTACACATTATTGAAAATAATTAAAATAAAATATTTAAATCCTTTGTTATAAATCAAATAATATATAATTTTAATTGAAAAGAATCATTCTATTGATATAATTAAAAAAATATTAATAAACTTCTACCTATTTGTAATTATGATTGATAATTTTCGGTTCTTACACAAAATTTCATCAATGCCATGGTTGTTTAATGCTTTAAAACCTATACCTATTTATAGAAAATGTGAAAGGCGACAAAAGGCCCTCGGGTGATTACATAGCACTGAATGGAGGACTTATAAAGGCCCATAACATAACATAATTTCACGGATGACAAAAGCCACAAGGGCCTATCACAGGTCATCCGCATCCGTCAAAACCCAACCACAAAAAGCACCATCGCCAGGGAAAGACAAAATCAAAGTCCCTCACAATATAATATAACAGATGACAAAAGCCACAAGGGCTCATCATAGGTCATCCGAGTCAAAGGGCCTCTTCTTTAAGGCACACAAACTCCCAAGAAAACTACATCCAGTGGATTGCGTCCACAAACAAGGGTATCACCAATCAAGGCTTGTCAAGAACTAAATAATGCAGCTATAGATATATACAAACTATATTAATATATACAAAACTTAGGAACCATCACAACCTTCCCTCCCCATAAACTCATCCAACCTACTCTTAAATACATTTAAATTTTGACTACCTACTACCCTCCGCGGCAATTTGTTCAAGAAGTCTAGCACTCTATTAGTGAAAAAATATTTTCTTAAATCCAACCTACACCCTTGCTTTTTAATTTTCAAGTGGTGACCTCTAGTCCAATTTCCATCATCTAACTCAAAAAACTTGCTAACATCCAATTTATCTATCCCAAGAACATATTTAATACCCTCAGTCTATCTATAAATTCAAGGTGCCTCAGGAAAGGAATAATCTTTGTTTCCCTCCGTTGCACTGACTCAAGAAGGTTAATATCGTGTCTAAAATGTGGGGACCATGCCTGTATACAGTCCTCTAGATGTGGCCTAACATAAGAGTTATAGAGTTTAAGAATAACCTCCTTACTTTTGTAACTGACATTTCTCTTAATGAAACCCAGCACTCTATTTGCCCTATTTCTTGCTTCAATACACTGCTTAGAAAACCTTAATGACTCATCTATTACTACTCCTATATCTTTCTCATCCTCTACTGAGCTCAGCCAATGCCCATCCATTTCATAGTTAAATTCTCTATTATCTTTTCCAATGTTAATAACTTTGCACTTATCAAGGTTGAAAGTCATTTGTCACTTAATTGCCCAGGATAACAATTTATTTAAATACCGCTGCACTTTAAAATTATCATCAATATCTTTAACTACAGCTGCTAATTTGGTATCATCCGCAAAAATTGATACTTCAATATTAACTGCCTCCCCAAGATCGTATATATAGATGACAAATAATAATGGACTGAGAACTGATCCCTGAGGAACCCCACTGATAACATCCCTACACTCTGACTTTACACCATTTAGCACTACCCTTTGCTTCCTGTCTTTCAGCCACTCAACTATCCAATTTGAAACACCCCCACATATCCCAATCATTTTTAATTTATGAACTAGTCTCCTATGTGGTATCTTATCAAATGCTTTACTAAAATCCAAGTAAATTACATCTACATTCTCTCCCTTATCTACTTGATTTGTTACGAACTCCAGAAAGTCTAGTAAATTAGTCAAACATGATCTACCTGATCTAAAACCATGCTGAGCATCGCTGATTAACTCCTTCCTCTCTAGATGTTGGCAAATCCCTTTTTTAACTATTTTCTCAAGAATTTTACAGACTACAGGAGTTAGAATAACCGGTCTAAGGTTATTTGGATCCTCTTTACTACCCTTCTTGAAAATGGGGACTACATTCGCACTCTTCCAATCATCGGGTATTTCTCCATATTCCAGTGACCTAGTATACAACTTCTCCAGAGCTATTGCGATACTTTCTACCCCTTCTTTAAGTATCCTAGAATTAATATTATCAGGGCCGGAGGCCTTGGTAGTATCTAACTCACCTATTAGTCCTTTTATCTTCCTCCAATCCACACCAATGGTAGTAAACACCTCTTTCCTGACCCACGAGTATTATACATTACTATTTAGTTTGTCCTTTGTAAATACTGATGCAAAATGACCATTTAGTACCTCAACTATTTCCTCATCAGTTTCTCTTCACAACCCCTTCATATTTGATAGGTCCTATTTTAACTCTGCCAGACGTTATTAATTTTATAGTAACTAAAGAACTTTCTAGGATCTTTGTTGCTATCCTGAGCTAATTTAATTTCTGACACCCTTTTGTTTCTTCTTTATAATCTTATTTAACTCATTTCTAGCCATTCTATAATCACTTAAATTTTGAATATTATTTTCTACCTGTAATTTTTTATATGCCCTTTTCTTCTCTGAAATTTTTCTAGCTATCTCCTGATTCCACCATAATGGTTTCCTACTTTTGTGCCTAATAGCCTTCATTGCGATACATTGCTCTTGGACTACATTTATTATCTGCTTGAAAGTATCCCACATCCCATAAGCAATTTTCCCTCTGGGTATTCTACATCCCAGTCTACCAAATTTAGCAAGCTTTGAAGTTTTACATAATCTTCCTTATGAAAATTTGTTACTTTTACAGTATTCTCGGTATTTTAAAATGCACTATCTGATGGTCACTCTTTCCCAATGCTTCCCCAACAGTCAATTCTTAAACTAAATGATCCCTGTTAGAAAGTACTAAATCTAATATATTGTTCTCCCTTGTTGGCTCATTACAAATTGATTACAAATTGATTTAAAAAATTATCCTCAAAGCATTCTATGAACCTGCCACTTGTTCTATCCCTACCTATCATATTTCCCAGTCCACAGAGTTTAAGTTGAAGTCCCCAATAATAACTGCATCTGTTTCACATCCCTTATTTATTTCCCTTATCATTAGTTCATCTATATCATCAGTCTGCCCAGGTGGTCTGTAAAAAGCTCCCAAATGCACCATTCTATTTTTACTGAACCTAATATCTATCCAAAGTGACTCAACTCCATCCTGGTTTATTGAAGTATTTAAACTTGAAACAATGTTGTTTTTTATATAGATAATTATTCCTCCACCAATCCTACCTGCCCTTTGACTAATGTACATATTATAGCCCTGTAAATCAAATTCACTTATAGTGTCACTAAATTCTATTTCATTAACCCAGGATTCAGTAACACATAATATATCAATTTGTTAATGAGCCAATGAGGGGGGACAATATATTAGATTTAGTACTTTCTAACAGTGATCATTTAGTTCAAGAATTGACTGTTGGGAAAGCATTGGGAAATAGTGACCATCAGATAGTTTGTTTTAACTTGGGAATTGAGAAGGGTAAAATAACTGAGAATGCTGTAAAAGTTCCAAATTTTCATAAGGGAGATTATGTAAAACTTCGAAGCTTGCTAAATTTGGTAGACTGGGATGTAAAATTCAGAGGTAAAAATGCTTATGGGATGTGGGATACTTTCAAGCAGATAATAAAGGTAGTCCAAGAGCAATGTTTCCCAATGAAGGCTATTAGGAACAAAAGTAGGAAACCATTATGGTGGAATCAGGAGATAGCTAGAAAAATTTCAGAGAAGAAAAGGGCATATAAAAAATTACAGGTACAAAATAATATTCAAAATTTAAGTGATTATAGAATGGCTAGGAATGAGTTAAATAAGATTATAAATAAGAACAAAAGGGTGTCACAAATTAAATTAGCTCAGGATAGCAACAAAGATCCTAGAAAGTTCTTTAGTTACTATAAAATTAATAACAAGTCTGGCAGAGTTAAAATAGGACCTATCAAATATGAAGCGGTTGTGAAAGAAACTGATGAGGAAATAGTTGAGGTACTAAATACTTACTACCATTAGTGTGGATTGGACGATGATAAAAGGACTAATAGGTGAGTTAGTTACTACCAAGGCCTCCGGCCCTGATAATATTCATTCTAGGATACTTAAAGAAGGGGTAGAAAGTATCGCAATAGCTCTGGAGAAGTTGTATACTAGGTCACTGGAATATGGAGAAATACCCGATGATTGGAAGAGAACGAATGTAGTCCCCATTTTCAAGAAGGGTAGTAAAGAGGATCCAAATAACTTTAGACCGGTTATTCTAACTCCTGTAGTCTGTAAAATTCTTGAAAAAATAGATAAAAAAGGGATTTGCCAACATCTAGAGAGGAAGGAGTTAATCAGCGATGCTCAGCATGGGTTTAGATCAGGTAGATCATGTTTGACTAATTTACTAGACTTTCTGGAGTTCGTAACAAATCAAGTAGATAAGGGAGAGAATGTAGATGTAATTTACTTGGATTTTAGTAAAGCATTTGATAAGATACCACATAGGAGACTAGTTCATAAATTAATAATGATTGGGATATGTGGGGGGAGAATCAAATTGGATAGCTGAGTGACTGAAAGACAGGAAGCAAAGGGTAGTGCTAAATGGTGTAAAGTCAGGGTGGAGGGATGTTATCCGTAGGGTTCCTCAGGGATCAGTTCTCAGTCCATTATTATTTGTCATCTATATAAACAATCTTGGGGAGGCAGTTAATAATAAAGTGTCAATTTTTGCGGATGATATCAAATTAGCAGCTGTAGTTAAAGATATTGATGATAATTTTAAAGTGCAGGGGGATTCAAATAAATTTTTATCCTGGGCACATAAGTGGCAAATGACTTTCAACCTTGATAGTGCAAAGTTATTAACATTGGAAAAGATAATAGAAAATTTAACTATGAAATGGATGGGCATTGGCTGAACTCAGTAGAGGATGAGAAAGATCTAGGAGTAGTAATAGATAAGTCATTAAGGTTTTCTAAGCAGTGTATTGAAGCAAGAAATAGGGCAAATAGAGTGCTGGGTTTTATTAAGAGAAATGTCAGTTACAAAAGTAAGCAGGTTATTCTTAAACTCTATAACTCTTATGTTATGCCACATCTAGAGTACTGTATACAGGCATGGTCCCCACATTTTAGACACAACATTAACCATCTCAAGTCAGTGCAACGGAGCGCAACAAAGATTATTCCTTCCCTGTGGCATCTTGAATATATAGATAGACTGAGGATATTAAATATGTTCTCGTTCGAAAGGTGTGTGAGAGGGAATATGATTGAGCTCTTAAAAATTTTTTCTGGGATAGATAAATTGGATATTAGCAATTTTGGGGAGTTAGATGTTGGAAATCGAACTAGAGGTCACCACTTGAAAATTAAAAAGCAAGGGTGTAGGTTGGATTTAAGAAAATATCTTTTTACCAATAGGATGGCAGACTTCTGGAACAAATTGCCGCCGAGGGCAGTAGGTAGTCCAAATTTAAATGTATTTAAGAGTAGGTTGGATGAGTTTATGGGGAGGGAAGGTTGTGATGGTTCCTAAGTTTTGTATATATTAATATTGTTTGTATATATCTATAGCTGCATGATTTAGTTCTCGACAAGCCTTGATTGGTGATACCCTTGTTTGTGGACGCAATCCTCTGGATGTAGTTTTCTTGGGAGTTTGGGTGCCTTAAAAAAGAGGCCGTTTGACTTGGATGACCTATGATGGGCCCTTGTGACTTTTCTCATCTGTTATATTATATTGTGGGGGGACTTTGATTTTGTCTTTCCCTGGCGATGGTGCTTTTTGTGGGTGGGTTTTGATGGATGCGGATGACCTTTGATAGGCCCTTGTGGCTTTTGTCATCCGTGAAATTATGTTATGTTATGTTATGTTACCCTTGTACATTATATCTTAGCATAGCCTATTCTAGGCTTGCCTAGCAGAGTATAGGCAGAAAAGTTATGTTATTGCCAAACCAAAGTAATTCCCACGATAACTTTGATAATTATATCATTTGAAAGAGAATGTAAAACAACATAATGGTTTTAAATTTCGTTAGAACTGGCGGAATAGTTATGATGTTAATGCCAAAACAAAATAATTCCCGGGCTAACCTTGGGAATGAATCTAGTGTGGCCGAATTTTCTGGTTTTGTGAATGGTAAGTGTAGAGGTGAGTTTGATGTAGTGAATTATGAAGTGGCTGATTTTTCAGGTTTCTGGTGGGAGCCATTTGAAGGTGTTTCCAGTCTAGCTGCTCAGAGTAAAGGGGATGTGAGTGATTTGTCCATTTTGCAAGAGTGTACCTTGAGTTGGATGAGAGCTGTGAGTGAGGATCTGAGGAATGTGGGTATGAAGAGTGAAGGTTCTGAACAGAAGAGTATTAAAGAGTTCTGTCATGAGATGGGAGAACTGGTAATGAGGGCTAAGAGTATGGTGGACGATATGATCAATAGTGACGATGAGACTGACAGGACGACTAACGAACAACCCCGATTGATTGCTACGTGTAGCCAGAGACCAGTAGAAGAGTGTGAATGGGTGCAGAAGGGTGCGATTGAGTATAAAAAGTACCGTGAGTAAGGATTGAGTGTATTGTGAATGACTGTGGTCGAATGGCCTAAGACAGGAGGGGTGTGGTTGGGTGAATGTGAGTGTGTGTGAAGGGCCATTCTCCCACCCCTTTCCCAATACCCTCTCCCTCCCTCTGTAAGAATGTGTATGAATGCAAACTTCTTTTTTTTCTTTTTGTATATATAAATTGATTTTCATGTTTTGTATAAAAAAAAAATTTCTCTTCCTCAGCAAATTGTTGATTATTATTTTTTTGAAAGTCCAGTCTATTAAATTCTAAAATATTCCTTTTATAAAGAATATTGTAAGTCCCGCCAGGACAAAGAGGGCTTTGATAGCCTCAAGACATGACCAGATTGCAATATTGTATGAGCTCAGAGGCGGCATTTTTTTTTTTGTAAAACGCTTGAGACGCCAATATCCACCTGTGTAACACGTGACCCCTTTCTTCTTCTTTTTTCGGTCCACTTGTTTGCTTTAGGCCTCTTGTTTTCTTAGGGCCTCTTGTTATGGACTTCTTTGTTTACTGTGTTATCGGTTGGTTGTTATTGCCCTGGCAGATATTTTTTTGTTTGGCTTTGTGTATCTTCCATTTGTATATATAGTCTAATTGAATGTTGTTGTTTTTGTATTAATTTTGATTGGTATTCATCAGATAATATTAATTGTGTATATAGGAAAATTAGCTATCTATATTTTTGTATGCATATTTAACCTTATATTTTTTGTAAGTAAAGGACTGAACATACAATCCATTTCATTTCTCCCTCAATTTCTCACGTCCGAATTAGTGTAGTAAGGGGGTTGGATCGATTGGGGTTAGAGTCTAGATTTTCAGCCTGCCACAACCCTCCATCCAAGAGACCCATGGAGAGGGAGGAATCGTTATTCCTCTTAGTCTCTTTATTTCTGTCCTTTCTCTTTTTGGGAGAGGAGGGTGGGTGATGAACCTGCTTCTCTCCCTAGGCCGGACAAACTGACCTCGGCAAGATCCTTCTCCGAGATTGAGAAGGTGATGGGTGTCAAAGGGGCACCAGCCGGGGAAGTAGCAACTAGTTTATCTTCGGTGGTCTGAGCCATGCAAAGAGAATCTAGCACAGAGGTGGATCTAGGTTCAGTGATGGCACCAAACCCAGGTTCGCCCCCATGGAAGGACCTGGTATAGGTGGCTGGGTCATCTCCGGGACCGTTCCAACTCGGTGGGCCTCCATGTCGTGGCCATCCCCTTCTTAGGCATTACGCATCCCGATTGAGGAGTGTCTCTTTGTGTTTTGTCAACCCTTGCAGGCTGACTGACAATTCCTGCTCTCACTTGCTCCACAAAAGGGAAAGGCCGTATTGAGCTGCTCCCACTGGCAGCGGTCAATTTTGGGCCACACTGGTAAGGAGATAGATTCGCAAGATGGCTCGTCCAATGAAAAGGAGGGAGGGAAAAGCCACCACACACATAGGGCTAGGAGAGGAGTAAACCTCCAGTAGAAGAGGGTTAGAGGGGCCACTGAGAAAGCACTAACAGGCCACCTACCACCTACTTTTCAGAGGTGGAGCTGCCCGAGACCAGCTCTAAAGATGGAAAAGGGGATGCCCCTTTACCTTCTGTTGTCACCATAGTCTAAAAAAGAGAAAAAAAAGGGCTCATAAAAGGTAGATATTATGACTTCTCAATGACTTGGAAGGTTGAGAAAAGTCTCCGTAGGATCAGAAATTCCAGAATGTGATCATTTACACATAATCAGTCCCAGTCTGACGTTGATGGGCTTTGCAAACTCCGCCCAACATTTAGGCAAAATTGTTTTGGAACTTTAACCATAAAGAATGGTGCTGGTGTAGCCACCTTATGTGTGTACTGGAGCAAGGCGAGGAGACTCACCTAAGGCTTATAAGAGGACGAAAGTGAGCGGGGCAACCAGAACTTTAGTGGATAGGAGAGTAAGCGTGGAAAGTCGTAGGAGGGTATGTAATAAAGAGAAGTAGAGACAGGCGGCTCCACTAAAGATTAGAGTGGGTGATCACCTATTATTATCATACCCTGGTACTAGGTTATTCCAGAATGTCATGCAGTTCACCAAGGCACCATGGCTACTGGGCAGAACTCTGTACAGGTGGAAACACTCCTCCTGGTACTTGTACAAAGTGTGGGTAGAAAAGGTTGAGGGGATAGCTGTAATGATAATAATAAATAATATTATTAAATGATAAATAATAATTAAAATTTAATCTACTACTAATAAATAATTATAATATATGATGATAATACCCAGTAATAGGACCAATAATTATAATACATAATAATAATAAATAATGATGAATAATAATATCATAATAAATACTACCAATATAAGGATAAGGTAGCGTTGAGTGGGATAACATAACATAACATAACATAATTACACGGATGACAAAAGCCACAAGGGCCTATCAAAGGTCATCCGCCTCCGTCAAAACCCACCCACAAAAAGCACCATCACCAGGGAAAGACAAAATCAAAGTCCCCCACAATATAATATAACGGATGACAAAAGCCACAAGGGCTCATCATAGGTCATCCGAGTCAAGCGGCCTCTTTTTCAAGGCACCCAAACTCCCAGGAAAACTACACCCAGAGGATTGCATCCAGAAACAAGGGTATCACCAATCAAGGCTTGTCAAGAACTAAATCATGCAGCTATAGATATATACAAACAATATTAATATATACAAAATTTAGGAACCATCACAACCTTCCCTTCCCATAAACTCATCCAACCTACTCTTAAATACATTTAGATTTGGACTACCTACTACCCTCTGCGGCAATTTGTTCCAGAAGTCTACCACTCTATTGGTGAAAAAATATTTTCTTAAATCCAACCTACACCTTTGCTTTTTAATTTTCAAGTGCTGACCTCTAGTCCGATTTCCATCATCTAACTCAAAAAACTTGCTAACATCCAATTTATCTATCCCGGAAAATTTTTTAAAGAGCTCAATCATATCCCCTCTCACACACCTCCATTTGAACGAGAACATATTTAATACCCTCAGTCTATCTTCATATTCAAGGTGCCTCAGGGAAGGAATAATCTTTGTTGCCCTCCGTTGCACTGACTCAAGAAGGTTAATATCGTGTCTAAAATGTGGGGACCATGCCTGTATACAGTACTCTAGATGTGGCCTAACATAAGAGTTATAGAGTTTAAGAATAACCTCCTTACTTTTGTAACTGACATTTCTCTTAATAAAACCCAGCACTCTATTTGCCCTATTTCTTGCTTCAATACACTGCTTAGAAAAGCTTAATGACTTATCTATTACTACTCCTAGATCTTTCTCATCCTCTACTGAGCTCAGCCAATGCCCATCCATTTCATAGTTAAATTCTCTATTATCTTTTCCCATGTTAATAACTTTGCACTTATCAAGGTTGAAAGTCATTTGCCACTTATGTGCCCAGGATAACAATTTATTTAAGTCCCCCTGCACTTTAAAATTATCATCAATATCTTTAACTACAGCTGCTAATTTGGTATGATCCGCAAAAATTGACACTTTATTATTAACTGCCTCCCCAAGATCGTTTATATAGATGACAAATAATAATGGACCGAGAACTGATCCCTGAGGAACCCCACTGATAACATCCCTCCACTCTGACTTTACACCATTTAGCACTACACTTTGCTTCCTGTCTTTCAGCCACTCAGCTATCCAATTTGAAACACCCCCACATATTCCAATCATTTTTAATTTATGAACTAGTCTCCTGTGTGGTACCATATCAAATGCTTTACTAAAATCTAAGTAAATTATATCTACATTCTCTCCCTTATCTACAGTGGCGGCAACAAAAAAAGTGACATGTGACAATTCGGGGAAAATGAAACAGAAAAATGTAACTTACATATTTTATTATGAATATTTCATGAAAGTTAATACTTGGTCATGTTGCCCTTGCACTTGATGACCATTCTGAGTCGATTGGGCATTGATTCAGCGAGGTTTGCGAAGTAGGTGGGGTCGATCGTAACCCAGATCTTCTTCAGTGATTCTATCAGGTCCTTGATGCTGCTGGATGCTGTCTCTTGAACTTTGGATTTCATCAGATTCCAAGCATTCTCAATAGGATTTAGGTCCGGGGAATTACCAGGCCACTCCAAAACACTAATATTATTATCATTGAAGAACCTTTTTACTAACTGGGACCTGTGAGCAGGGGCACCATCATGCATGAAAAATTCACACCGATGAATTTCCCAAAATGGCAGCATGTGCTGCTTCAAAACTTCGAGATAGTTAGTCCCCCTCATGGTTACATTCTTGGGAAGGAAGTACAGACCTCCTCTGCCCTTGTTTCCACTAAAGGCACCCCACACCATCACACTATCAGGGTGCTTCACAGTTTTCACGGTATATTTTGGGTCATACCGAGACACATTGCTGGGACGACGCACGATCTTTGACTCTCCTCTGACCAGCCTAAAGGTGCTCTCATCACTGAACATCACCTTCTTCCAATGGGCAGCTGTCCAATGTTTATAGGTCTTGCAAAAATTGAGCCTTTTCATCTTCATAGCCTTGGTAAGAAGTGGCTTCTTGGCAGCGCGGCAAGCCGGTAGGCCTAAGTCCTTCTGTAAGCGATGACGGATGGTCCTGAGGGCGACGTTCTGGAGAAGGTCTGGGTGTTTTTTCTTGATTGAAGCGGAGGTTACAGAAGGGTCTGACATCACTTCACGCCTTAGGATATTATCAGTCCTTGGAGATGTCTTCCTAGCTGCACCAGTGCCCTCCTTCCTCTTTGGTATGGTACCTGGTGGCAATAACTCAGCTGCCCGTTTTAGGCGATAAATCGTATTTTTTGAGGTTCCTAAATCTGCTGCTACATCAATAAAAGACTTTCCCTGCTCTAATAGGGTCAAGGCACGGCTTTTCTCTGTCATAGAAAGCTTTTTCCGCCCCATTGTATCCACTTGCACAGAAGTTATAGCACGTCAAATGTAGGCACGAATGCAGGAAATCAGCACGCTGGAGCGTTGTACACCAAAACCTCACTGTACGAGCTCAAACGAGACAGTGAGTTCCAATAAAGCGCAGTTCTGTTGTCTTAGCTCAGGAGAGTCATCCACTCGTGGCATAAGCCCCGCCCCTTTTCATTGGCTTGTTGGCAAGTAAAATCGTGAAAGCGATTTTATGTATCGATTTCTATTGCCAATATTCAATGTCACTTTTTTTGTTGCCGCCACTGTACTTGATCTGTTACAAACTCCAGAAAGTCTAGTAAGTTAGTCAAACATGATCTACCTGATCTAAACCCATGCTGAGCATCGCTGATTAACCCCTCCCTCTCTAGATGTTGGCAAATCCCTTTTTTAACTATTTTCTCAAGAATTTTACAGACTACAGGAGTTAGGCTAACCGGTCTAAAGTTATTTGGATCTTCTTTACTACCCTTCTTGAAAATGGGGACTACATTCGCTCTCTTCCAATCATCGGGTATTTCTCCATATTCCAATGACCTAGTATATAACTTGTCCAGAGCTATTGAGATACTTTCTACCCCTTCTTTTAGTACCCTAGAATGAATATTATCAGAGCCGGAGGCCTTGGTAGTATCTAAATCACCTATTAGTCCTTTTATCATCCTCCGATCCACACAAATGTTAGTAAACACCTCTTTTCCTGACCTATGAGTACTATACATAGGACTATTTAGTTTCTCTTTTGTAAATACTGATGCAAAATGACCATTTAGTACCTCAACTATTTCCTCATCAGTTTCTCTCACAAACCCTTCATATTTGATAGGTCCTATTTTAACTCTGCCAGACTTGTTATTAATTTTATAGTAACTAAAGAACTTTCTAGGATCTTTGTTGCTATCCTGAGCTAATTTAATTTCTGACACCCTTTTGTTCTTCTTTATAATCTTATTTAACTCATTCCTAGCCATTCTATAATCACTTAAATTTTGAATATTATTTTCTACCTGTAATTTTTTATATGCCCTTTTCTTCTCTGAAATTTTTCTAGCTATCTCCTGATTCCACCATAATGGTTTCCTACTTTTGTTCCTAATGGCCTTCATTGGGATACATTGTTCTTGGACTACATTTATTATATGCTTGAAAGTATCCCACATCCCATAAGCATTTTTACCTCTGAATTCTATATCCCAGTCTACCAAATTTAGCAAGCTTCGAAGTTTTACATAATCTCCCTTATGAAAATTTGGAACTTTTTCAGCATTCTCAGTTATTTTACCCTTCTCAATTCCCAAGTTAAAACGAACTATCTGATGGTCACTATTTCCCAATGCTTCCCCAACAGTCAATTCTTGAACTAAATGATCACTGTTAGAAAGTACTAAATCTAATATATTGTCCCCCCTCGTTGGCTCATTAACAAATTGATTCAAAAAATTATCCTCAAAGCATTCTATGAACCTGCCACTTGTTCTATCCCTACCTATCATATTTTCCCAGTCCACAGAGTTTAAGTTGAAGTCCCCAATAATAAGTGCATCTGTTTCACATCCCTTACTTATTTCCCTTATCATTAGTTCATCTATATCATCAGTCTGCCCAGGTGGCCTGTAAAAAGCTCCCAAATGCACCATTCTATTTTTACTGAACCTAATATCTATCCAAAGTGACTCAACTCCATCCTGCTTTATTGAAGTATTTAAACTTGAAACAATGTTGTTTTTTATATAGATAATTATTCCTCCACCAATCCTACCTGTCCTTTGACTAATGTACATATTATAGCCCTGAAAATCAAATTCACTTATAGTGTCACTAAATTCTATTTCATTAACCCATGATTCAGTAACGCATAATATATCTATATCCTCATTGCTAATATAACTAAATAGCTCATCCTTCTTGTTTCTAAGACTACGAGCATTTGTATAGAAACAATTTAACCCCCCTATCCCTGAAGCACCTCTTGAAATTTGAATGACCTCACCTCTATCGCCTTGGAACCTATTTCTGTTATCTGCCAAGTCCATTCTACTTTCAGTACTATAATGTCCTCTCATAATTCCCTGACCACTATTAGTATCTAGTTTCCCGCCCGCAAAGACCTAATAACACGATCATACTCCTCCCACAACACATCAACCCCCCTCCTACTTAAATGCAGTCCATCCATCGCATACATTTCTTTCATTCCAACAAACCTATCCCACACATCCACAAACATGACACCTTCCATCTCACACATCCTCCTCACATAATCATTCAGCCCAATTGCACGAGACATCCATTCTACCCCAACATCCATTCTTGGAAGCACACCTGTCACAACACCTTTCATTCTACTTTCTTTCACCTTTTCAATCAACCTCTTGTACCTCTCACGTAACTCACATGCACCCACTTTCTTCACATCATTCACTCCTACATGTGTAATCACAACCGCATCCCTTGCACAGCCAGACACCAGTTCCTTATACCTATCAGACAGATCTCTCACTCCAGCACCCGGCAAACACACCCTCAAACCATTCAATCTACTTGCATTCAACTTCCTATCTAAATATCTAACTCGCGAATCACCCATCACAAGCACTTCAGTCAGACTCCTATTCCTAACCCCCACAGACCTAACTCCATCCCCACTCCTATTCTCATTCAAACTACCAGTCACTCGAACTCCACCCCCACCCCCATCAGTCATATCACTTCCAGTTACTTCCTCTCTTAGGGCACTGAATCTATTAGTCAAGCTAATAGGTTCTGTGTCCCTCTGACTCACACACCTATTCTCCCCCTGGCTAACCACCTCAACAGAGGCAACCCTATTCTCACAAAGAACAGGAGAAGCCTCCCTAGCTTCATGTTTCCTAACCACTCTCCACTGTCCCCCATCCTCACTAGGCCTATTTCTAACTAATCTAAGGGGGCTAACTTCACTATCACTAGAACTATCATATCCTACCTCCTCCACCGGCCCTCTACCTTCACCTGAAACATCTAACTGGCCTACCTCACCACCTAACCTATTCCCAAATCTAGGCCTAACACTAAGTTCCCTCCTGAGCTCAGCAACTAACCCCTCCAGCCTACATATCCTGTCTAAATTCTGCCTTCTCATCCCCTCTAAATCTACAATGCATTCACGCAGCCCATATACAACACATGTATACCCCTCACCTAATACTCCACAACCAATGCATACATTCCGACACTCATGCTCACTTTCATCCCCAAACTCCATCACTTATTCAAACAAAGAAAGCGCACCAACAACTTTCCCAGGACCCATCAGAGTTCAAATCAACCCCCCAGGGACAGCAGGGCTTTGGTGGAACTCCCCATGTTAGGGAGACCCCTCCACAGGAGGTCATGAAATACATAGTACACCCCAACACCAAGGTCAGGCAAGGATTTGGAAGTGAGGATGTAGTCCGGAACTTAGGGAAGCTCACCAACAATTGAAAATACTCAACTTTGTGGGCTATTTCCTGCGTCCAGCCTATCTCATCTCAGGTTTTCTCACTTTATAGGCCTCTCTCCTGGGTGCATTAAAGACTGCTGTTTGCACCTTCACATTGATGAGAATTTGCCAACTGGACCGGTCATCTAGTCCCAAATACCCAAGGTTCCAAAGCCTCTCTTCTGACAAGCATGAAGTAGCTCATCAGGTCAGTAAATCTAGGCAAAGTGTTGATGGGATAGGCCTAGAAAAGAATGCTGAAAGGTAACTAAGAGGCAACAGATCAAATTTCCAAGGCACCATCAGTGTTCAAATCAATCCAGTGACAGGGAATCCCCGATTTGTACTCTGTCTCGGAGAGAGCAGATTCTCTTGATATCAAGTGCAGGTAGACAACAATAGTCATAGAGATAGAGTGTGAAAAAAAAAATTCCCTGGGCCCCAAGTCAGAGTTCTAGGCAACCCAGTGATGAGGCTTTCCTAATTTGCACTCAGGCCGGGAGGATGTGAAACTCCTACAGATACCAGAGCAACTGGCTACACACAGGAACTTTCAAGGAGGAGTGGTGGATGGTGCCTTCGGGCCAGCCAGTGATTGTCAAATTTATCTTTATGCCATTTAGCGACTGCTACTAAGGGCATTAGTTGCTGCAAAAATTCAGCTCAGTACTGGGCTAGTTTAAAATTGACAAAAGCCAAAGAAATAAACAACAACAACAAAAAACTCTGGGCGCGAGGCCTGCTTGCCTCAACATAGGATCATTCGACCAACACCATAGAATAAAATCAAATGGAGGCAGCCACCCTCCAACGAAGCGTTAGTGAAGATCACCCAGACTGAGACATTCAAAAAGAATGTGCAGAACAGTCTGACCAGAATGCATCCATCACAGGCAAGCACTCCACCAAATGGTGGTGCATGCTATGAGTGTGCCCAATTCTAAGACTATCATCTGTTGAAGAAATTGTGGGGATGGGGGGGGGGAACCTCGTCCATGCATGCATATATGGTGCAACTTCTCACCTCACAGTGAATATACCATTTAATTATTCTTCCACACTGTTTTATACTCATAAGTCTAGATCAAATTGTCAATTTGTAGGCTCTCTTCATTTCCTTCTTTCATACCAGTCCCGCTCACACACTATCGTGGAGCTTTCTCGCTCATGTCAGGCTCAACCCCTTGCACCCACTAATACTCTGATGGCTCCTGATACTTTCCAGACCATCCCAGTAGTCGGTTTCGTTAGAAGGGCGATAATTTATCCTACACCTTAGAACATCGCATCTGCGAAAAGATCCAAACCATGCACTAACATACAAGGGGCGGTAAATAAGTTTTGCAATTCGGATATAAGGAAACGAGATATGAGGAAAAGTGTTTTATTATTATTAAATAAAACTACCCTCGACTTCAATGCACTTGCGCCACTTCTTCCCGAGGCTTCGAATTCCCGACAACCAGAAATCTCCCGACTGCTGTTCAATCCACTACTGGACGGCGAGCTGGACATCTTCATCGTCCCCAAACAGGCGTCCACTCAGTGCAGCCTTGAGCTGGCGGAATAAATAGTCGTAGTTAGGGGCCAGATCTGGACTGTAGGGGGGATGGTTGAGCTCCTCGAATCCGCACTCGCTCAGGGCAGCTTGTGCAACTCTGGCCTTGTGGACTTTGACGACGTTGAAGTCGATCATTGGGCGTGGGGTTTCTAGCGACCCAACGTGGATGATGTTGATAACACTTCCATGTGATATTCCAAGTTGTCGCTCGATTTCTTCGACCTTCACCCGTCGATTTTCGAGGATCATCCTCTCCACACGGGCCACATTGTCCTCGTTGGTCACGTCTGACGGGGGTCATTTTCAAGGGAGTCACGACCATGGCGGAACTCCCTATTCCAGCGAGCAATGGTTGCATAAGAAGGGGCAGTGTCGGTGTATACTGCAACCATGCGTTCTTGGATCTCTTTTGCATGCTTACCTTCCTTGGTCAAAAATTTGATCACTGTGCGGTGCTCAACCTTCTCCATTGTTGAAAAATTTGTGACTGATGATCTGCGATCAGCTACTGCTTATTAAATATACGAGGCAGGAGCGTGCGTCTGCAGGTCCTGACTTGTCATAAGTTGTCCCAACACCCCCACAAACAGCCACCCCCCTTCCTCTGTTTTGCCCTACTGATTCACAAAACTTATTGACCGCCCCTCTTAACTTTCCACCAACAAATTATTCACTCAAACGATTTGATTAACATTTAAAAATCTGTTTCCTTCTCAGCCATTAGCACAGCATCAAAATGCACCATTACTCAGCAATCTTACACCCTGTTCATCACTCAACTTGCACTCCATGTCTAGTTAATTAGGTGAGGCGCACCTTTTATTTGCCACCAATCAGCTTGCAGAAAACTCTGTGGTCCAAGAGAAGGTCATTCATTCCACATGAAGGGTGTGTGGATATAGAAAGCCTTTGGGCGCGCCCTGTAGATTATAGTCATACGTGTTGTATCTGCGAAGAAAGAAGGGAGGAAGAGAGAGCAGTGTTGTGAGTGACACTGTATATGAATGAAGCTGCCTTCACTGCCAATTGGCATCTATCTCATGCTGGGGAATCAAACTTGATATCTAAGCGTGGAGACCAGGCATGCGAAAGTTCCATCTTTCACTGTAACGCCTGCCTAAGATAACAATAACTGCCCCCAAGTAAACTCATGCAGTCATCAGGGTGTGGCACCAAAGTGGCCTTTAATGTACAGAAATTGGCCAGTACTAGTCATGCATTCGATAGCTAAGAAGTTCTAAGTGACAGGTGCAAAGGTGCCGTGTGACCCCACGATGTCCAGTAAGTGTCAAGACTGTCTTCTCTTGCCGAATCAGCTTTGGAATCGTACGGACAGTAGTGCTGAACTTGTTCAAGAGTGCAAGTGGGTAGCTGCGAGAGCAGCCTAGTGACAATGAGGGCAGCAAAGAGCGATTACTCACCTACCTAATCACAAAGAAAACCTTAAAAATAGTCTAATTATACATTAGGTAAGTTGTCTTTTCATTTATTATTTTATCTTTTGTCTTGTACCCTACTGTGCGGCTGGTGAATGTCATTTGTTTATTGCTCCAGCCGTGTGCTAGTAATATAAGTATAAGTGTGCGTCTGTGTGTGTTGTGCTGTCTTCTTTTAGTCCTTTGCTTTTCCCCATTTTTATTGGGGTTTATCCACACCCCTCATGAACTTTTTCGGGTGACCCCATTTTATCAGTGCTGCCAGTGAGAATCCATTAGGATTTGGTGGCTGTCTTCTTGTTTCTCTTAAATAAAATAAATAAAAATAGTCTGACATTCTGTAAAAGGTAAAAGGATTAGACAGTGGAGGAATAGAACAAAGTTATATTGCCTGATGAAGCACCATTTTCACCGTTTGTGAATTAATGAGCGATTGAGTATGTGGCATCATGCCACAGAGAAGCATCCTGAGATCATACAAGTATGGGGCTGCTTCCAATCCAAAAAAGTCACCCCCTCTCATATTTCTTCTCCACAATCAGCTCTATGAACAAAGAAGGGTACCAAAATGTCCTCCAAGAGCAGGTTGGTGATGGTCTGTGTTGTCTTTTTTTTTCAGCAGTGGCTCGAACACAGCCATTTAATTATGGTGTCCTTGGCCTCAATTCGATCACGAATTTGTGATTGGTATTCAAAAAGTGGGTGGACAAGCATAAGCCTTCAAACTCTGACAACCTCCCCTCGACTTTAAGGGAAGCATGGAATGCAATCGTTTAGAATTGACTAGAGGTTATAAAGATGAAAGGGTAACACACTAAAGAGTAACTATGAATAAACATCTTTATTTTTACTGTATTTTAAACCTTTGAAACTCATTCATATTATTTTTATGGACATAAATATTAGAAGTTAGTAATTTGAAATGACAATCAGTTGTCAGAGGTGAGCGGTCTGATTCGGAAGTCAGATTATTTGATTAATTGGACTTGCATTTTTTAATTGGATAATCAAATCGGACTAACCCCGGCCAAACGAATTGGATAATTGCAATCGGACTGCCAAAAATTTAAAGCGATTTGCGATTAATCCAGGTCGGCGGCGTCTTTGTTTTTTCGCAATAGCAGTTTCTCAAGTAAATATTTTTTTGTTTTATTCTATTCTATTCACACTTTCGTATTTTCTCTATGATTAATTATTAAATCATAGAAAATAAAAAGGTTATATTTTACAAGTATAAAGTAGGATAATACATGTTTAGGTTTGGTTTTTAGTACGCGTCTCATATTGGTTAAATGACATGCAGCACCAGTATAGAGCCAGTCATCTCCTTTGCCACCACTTGTGAACACTTAAAAGTAATCCTTCTGTTTTCATTTTCCTGCTATTGCAGATCACAATAGCAGTAAGTTGCACCATTACTATTTGCAGTAAGTATTTCTATTTCATTCTAATGGTATTCAAATTATCATATATAGACTATTAGTTTCATAAAGTAATGATAATTCAAGCTTAAAGTTCGTGAATAAGCCATTTCATATAGGTTTCATCATGCAATTGTGCATACTGGCTTCTTACTTGTTGCTAGTTAGCATTTATTTGTGCATTTCATAATTTTGTTTCTAAATACTGAATTTTTGTACAGAATTTACCGCGTGCAAAAGAAGTAGCCTTGTCGAAGATGGAGTTTTATTCACACCTTTGGTAGCGGACAAGGACGCTGTGGTGGAGTGAATGCGAGTGTAGGGCCATTCTCCCACCCCTTTTCCAATACCTTCTCCCTCCCTCTGCAAGAATGTGTGTGTGAATGGAGATATATATATATATATATATATATATATATATATATATCTTGATTTTATGTTTTGTCTAAAATCCTTTTTTTTTTCTCTTCCTCAGCTAATTATTTGTTTATTTTGTGCCACCACTCTATTAAATTTCAATAGATAATTAGTGCTGCCTTTTGTAAAGAGTGGCTGGGATTGAAAGTTTGCAGTAACTTAATCAAAACTAATGTAAGTCACGCTGGGACAGAAAGGGCTTTCTTTTTATAGCCTCAAAATCGCGACTGGATCACATTAAAATACTGAGCTCGGAGGCACCAGCCTTTTTTTGGTAAGACCTAAGCAACAATTGTGAACACTCGAGTGGGAGAGGGCAGGACTTGCCCCCCTGGGGGTAGCATGTGAGGCCTTTTCTTTTGTTGTTGAATTTTGCATACAGTGTATTTAATAGGTCTCTTTTGTATTGTAAATTTGTTTGTTTACTCGTTTATCTTGTCTTTTGTATATAATATTATTTGATCATAGGATTGTTTTTTTGTATATATATTGAGATCTCAAGTATAATTACCCCCCATATTTTGGGGGGTAAATGAAGGAGTTTTACATACAATCTATTTCATTTCTCCCTCGATTTCTCACATCCAACTTAGTGTAGGAAGCGGGTTGGAATGATTGATGTTAGAGCGTAGGTTTGTGGCCTGCTACATGCATCCATTACATCCAGTATGGAAAGATTTCTGACTCCACAGCCCAGGAGAGGAACACCAGCGATGCAAACCAGAAGTCCCTGGGCTCCCAGCACAATGACCAGGCAGCGGCGGTCAATCACATCATGGGGTCGTGGAGGACACCCTGAACTTGAACGAGCTGGCTGATAGCAAAGCCATAATGGAGACAGACAGCTCCAACCTTAGCCAGGAGAACATTTGGCAGTTGGAGACACATGGCCCTGTTCTTCAAGGTCATGGACAACAACAAGGCTACCTGCACCAAGTGCTCAGACACTCAAAATTCAGCAGTGAACAATTTCAAACCTGAAGGTGACTTTAAATTTATTTTATTTAATAATTTATTTAAAGCCTTTTTTACCAGGATTCATAATTATTTTACATAGACTAAACAGGCATTTATTTTTAGTTTTAACTATATGAATTTTAATTTATTTGTCTTTAATTTTTAGATGCCCAGAGGTACCACCCTGGTCATGTCCATGACCTCAAGGCAGCTCTCGAGGGTGCCAGTAAATGGGGTCGCCACAAGTCCTCCCAGGACGTAGCTGCAACCAGAAGGCAGGCCAGCATTGGAGGAGAGCTTCAAGGAGAAGTTCTCCCAGAAGAAGTACCTCAACCTGTACTATAGGTGAATAATTTTCATTTTTCAAGTTAAAGTATCAATATATTATTTATTTTTAAGTGTTTTAATTTTAAAACCGTGAAACTCAGTTTATACACTGAATGATCGAATAATATTAATAAATTCATTAAATTGAATATAGATGGTTTAAACTGTTAACAATTTTCTGTCTTTACTTCTTAAACATGTTTTAACAATTTATATGTATCATACACTCATATAAAAAATTATATGATGAATAAAAAATCTTGTAATTTTAAATTTATTCTAAAATTTCTAATTTTGTTTCAGGTCCTTTATTGGCTACATGAAGCATGCCTCAGAGAGACAATGAACACAATATGGCCCTGTGGACGTATGCCTGCCCACAGTTCAAGGTCCCCTCTAGGTGGAAGTTCACCTACGACATCAGGGTGATGGGGGAACAGGCAAAGGCCGACCTGACGGACCTCCTCGACACCACAGCCGACAGCTGGACAAGGTCACCTTCAAGAGGCACCCTGCCATCCTCGGGTTCAAGATCACCGTGAGCTAGACAGAGACCCACCTGACAGAGGCGATCTCTGAGCTGCATGACTAATTTGGCATCAAAAGAAAGGTGTGTAAACTCTCAAGAATCTTTGCATATTTGTCTTTGTATTTGCCCAGGTATCCAGCAAAATTCTACATTTTTACTTTTTAATACTGTATGAATTTGATGCTATAGTCTGAATGAAATATGTATGTTTGTCGTTAATACTTTGAAGAGAACTGAGCGAGTCTGTAAAAATAACGAAGTAATGACTATTATCGTATTGACTTTGGAATCATACTTCAAGTTCATATTGATAAATGAAATTAAACTTCGTTTTAAAACATTATTTTGCTTTTCAGGTTGTCAGCATCACCACTAATAATGGCACGAACTACATCACCGCCTTTAACCATAACATCGAGCGGGATGCCGAGCAGAAAGGAAAAGATGTATTGGACCCAGAGGTAGTGCACACCAGCACCATCCTGGTGGCAGACACCCTGGAGGAGGTGAACCAGCAGAAAGAGCTGGTGCAGCTCCCCAAGCATCGCCGCTGTGCGGCACACGCAGTGAACCTGCTGTCCTCCAGGGATGTGGAGAATGTGCCCGGTTGGCCCACCCAACCCAGGCTGGCCTTCAACAAGCCGGCAGCCAAGGTCCAGAGCGTGTGGAACACCCAGAATAGAAAGACAGTGACCGCCAAGGCATACATGGGATGCCTTCTCTCCCACCTCCAGGTGCTCAAAGACTCCCTGGAGGCGCTGTCGCGCGACGACAGCATTGTCCATGCCCAGAACCTGGTGGCCCACCTCCTCCACCAGCCTGTAACAAAGGGCTTTGATGGCAGGTTAGTCATATTATATTATTTATTATTATATTTTATCACAGTGAGTTAAAACTTAATAAGTGCTTTTTCTTCTTATATTATATTATTGTTAAATGATTATAATCCTTGCTGGTCAAATGATTCATTTGAAATGAAGGAAAATCAGTGTAATGAAATTTAATTTTTCAATTGACAAATCTGATATATTTTTAAATGTTTTAAAACTTTTCTTCTACTACAGGTTCAGCCACTTCTTTGTGGACATGGACTTGTTGATGGCTACGGCACTGCACCCCCACCACAAGCTCGCCACAGTCAGGGCCATCTGCAGGAGACAGGACAATGAGGTCTAACTGCGACCTGGTGAGGGACAAGCTCAGGAGGGACTTTCTCGCCCTCGTCCGGCCTGACGAGCACCTGGACCCTGCCCCCCCAGCAAGGCTCCAGTAAGCAGCACGGACTACCTGTTCGCCATGGAGGATGAAGAGCATCGAGGAGGTCAGGAAAGAGGTTAACAACTGGTCAAGGAAGTCGCTGAGGGGAAACCTGCTCTCGCCCAATCTCTTCCCGCTCGAGTTTCGTGATGCTTGGGTAACACTCTTCCTCAAGCATAACACGCTGCTCCCGAGCTTCGCCTCGGTCGAGCGTGTGTTCAGCTATGGGTCGGACATCCTCAGGGCTAAGAGGGCGGCCCTCGATGCACCGAACTTTGAGGCCCTAGTCTTCATGAAGGGCAACCTCCACCTCCTCAAGAAGGCCCACGAGGTGGTGGAGGAAGACGAGGACTAAGCTGGCGGGCTTAGAGTAGAGTGTATTTTGTGTAATATGTAGTGTATAGTTTAATTTTTTGTTATATTATATTTTAATTAAAATAAAATGTTTATTTTTGATCTTAAAAGCTTGGTTTCTCTTTGTATTAGTTAGAAATGGCTTATTTAGGGTAAAAAAGCATTAAATTCCCTTTAGAAACATTGAAAATCGCTTTAAAAACATTGAATCGCTTTTAAAAATATCGAATCGCATTTAAAAAATTTAATCAAATCGGATAATCGCTAATCGGACTAAGATTTTTTGCACCCGAATCGGATTTGACGAGCTGGCGAATCGGACTTAAATTTTTTCGAATCGCGACCACCTCTGTCAGTTGTCAAAAAATAGATCTCTACCAAGACTTTTGAAAATATCTGAGAAAGAAAGACTTAAGAAGTAACCGTCAGTGGTAAAAGCCCTACCTTCTTTCAATCAGACTCAACCATTATTACATCATGCCACTCTTCAATCAATAGTAGTCACCCGATTGTTATCTCGGCCACCACAATGCATATAATCGATAGTATTTACAACGTCCATTTTTTCAAGCCTTCAGTGGAAGGAGACATAGACACATTCGAGGGTCGATGAAATGAGAATGAAGTTATTTATCCCTTTAACTATTTGGTGACTGATACAGGACAGATAAGCGCCTTCATGTCTAAGAGTTGGGCGAGATTGAAAAGGATCTGGAAAAAACCGATGTTTTTTTATGGCGCATATCTGGCGACTGTTAAAAAGGGCATAAGTCGCCGTAATTATATTTAGTTAATTCAAAACACACACAAACTAAACAAAAGCAAGAAGAAAAAGGAGGCAGGCCCGGCGCCTCTCCCCTGCACAGAAGCATGCGACCAACATCAAAGAGTCGAATAAAGCAGTAGCGACCCCGCTTGTCCAGGTTCTTAGACAGGAAACGTACCGCCAAGATCCCACAAACTGGGACACTCAACAATGTGGGGGATAACGTAGTCGTCACAGTAAGGCGTATGGGAACAGCCTATCAAATGTCGGAGCATCCTCCAAATTTGCCTAAGTTGAAGACGAGAGAAAGCGACCTGAAACCGACGGGGCAGTCACGGCGCGATTGCACGCAACTTTATGTTCCCGTCGGCCGTCTCCCGTGAAGTATGAAAAACACCAACCTTCAACCAGCGAAGTCCATCTGGGCCAAGCTTTTTGCCTTTCGCAAAGCGCAACAGAGATCTTGTAGGATCGTCACTGTAATGTGACAAGTGTGGGTGGATGGTGTAAGCCCGACCACGAAAGTCCAAATTCAAGGGCAACCAGATAACTCTGTCTCGAAACTAAAAAAAAAAAAATTTAGTACATAATTAAAGAGCATAAATTTCTCCAAACATACACAGTTGCTCCAGGTGGATGCCTGCCATTAGGTAGGCGGCCTTAACCAAGTACCAAGACAGGACGTTTTTTGTGTTTTTTGATTAAATTTTAAGATCCGATCTGACGACTGCATACTAGGGAAAAAAGTCACGGTACTCACACTAGAGCCTAATGCTAGATTAAAAAATAAAAAACATAAAAAGGAACAAAGACTAACACATGGGCTAAAAAAGGAACAACAAATAAAAACTAAAAAGATAAGCGAAAAGGCAAGAAGAAGGAAGTGCGCTTCGTCGTCGAAAGTAGGCCTCCCTCCCCCTGGCGCAGGAACATGGCGACCAATCCACAAAAATGTGCCGAACAGTCTGGGGGGACAGCGTAGTCGTCAAAATACAGTTCCGGCAAGCGGTTCATCAAATAGCAGTGCGTCCCGCGAAGGTGTCGAAATCGGAGAAGACAGAAAGCAAACTGAAGCCATCGCAGCATTGATGGGTAGGTCCATGGGAACAGTCGCGGCGCAATGGCACGTAACTTTAAGTTCCACTAGACCGTCTCCCCTCTTCTTTGCCAAGCTCGTAATCCTGCCATGTAATTGGTGTGAGGTAGAGCGAAACGCAGGTCTGGTCGCCAAGTCCTCGCGGACTCGTTGACGCCGTCATTCCCCGCAATGCCTAAATGTCCAAGAACTCAGCATAAGATAATCTCGACATCCGCCCGGCTCGCCATAACCTTGGCGTCAAGGGTATCGCGAAACAAGGGATGCGGAGATTCAAATGTCACGAGAGGAATCAGGGAGCTTTGTGAGTCGCTATAATAACAATCCGGTCTCCGAACTGAGCACATCGCGTTATCTCCCGTACCGAGCGCTGTATTGCAACAAGTTCGGCCGTGAATACAGACGCGGTGCCTGGCTGAGCCCCGCTGATTTCAAACAGGAGGGGATAGGCGTGAAACCGACCCTCTTTTTAGACTTGAAGCAATACATATACAGTGAAACGGTTGCAGTGTGACACGAATAGTGCTCTAAAAAGACCGAACGCAATACTCTTAGCGCTGTAGAAGTTTGGGGAGCAGAGGCGTGCGCCAAATAGTCAAAGTTGGTATCCTCCAGAATGGCGTCCTGGGCAGAACCAGGGGGGCCACCGGCCCGAGAGCTATACTTAGATCTCGAAGGAGTTTCCTGGCCCTAAACTCAAAGGGCTTAGGGTATGACTGGCGTCTTTCGGCGGCATAGGCACCGTCGAGATCAGCTGCGGATGCAGTTAGAGCTGTTGGCGACTGAGGGAGGCACCGGGCTCGCTTGTACAGGCGAGTGAGGCACTGCACGCGTCGTAGAGCGAGTGACATCTCCCCAGCATCGACCAACAGGCTCTCAATGGGGGAAGTGCGGAAGGCACCGGTCGCAAGGAGAAGGCCGGTGTGGTGGATCGAGACACCTTCCGTAATAAACGCTCGGCTGCGGATGCATAAAACTCGCATCCGTAGTCGAGCTTCGAACGAACAAAGGATCGATAAAAAAGTAAGGCAGTAGCCCTATCAGCACCCCAAGCGCTGAACGTCACGGAACGGAGAATGTCCATGGCGCGGGTACAAGAGACCCTAAGGCTGCGAATATGAGCCTCCCAGGTGAGGTGTCGGTCGAATACAAGACCAAGGAAACGGTGCGATTCAACCACATCCAGGCGCACTCCATTAAGAAACAAATCTGGGTCGGGGTGGAGCCGTGGATGGCGGCAGAAGTGCACCGCCTTAGTCTTAACTAATGAAAATCGAAGCCTGTGCGCTTCGGCATAGCGAGAGACGGAGTTCAATGCTTGTTGTAATCGACACTCCAGAGTTGGCATCTGGGCCGCGCCAAACGAGATAGAAAGATTGTCTACGGAAAGCGTAGCGAGAACATCTCCGGCAGCACCAAGGTAATGCCATTGATGCTCAGGGCAAAGAGTGTGATACAGACGACACTTACATGCGGGACACACTCTTCCTGGTACATTGGGGCGGAGGAGTCCCCTCGCCCCCATCGTGTGGAGAGTCTCCATGATACCGTATCGCCATGCGCTATCATAGGCCTTCTCCAGATCGAAAAACACGGTGGAATAGTGCTGTCTACGAAGGAAGGCCTCGCACACGGCATTTTCCAGTTGGAGCAGAGCATCCGACGTGGAGTGGAACTTGCGGAAGCCGTACGGTGCAGAAGATAGATGGCCTCTTAGGTCCATAAAAAAAAACTAATCTAACATTTACCTATTTCTCCATCAACTTGCACACGCAGGAGGTTAGAGATATTGGGCGGAAACCGGCGTGGGTAGAGTGATCTCTCCCCGGATTGCGAAAAGCGAGCACAGTAGCGATTCGTCAGGAATCTTGGAGGAGACCCTCCACCCAGATCCTGTTGAACTAATCCTAGAGAAAGGCCATGCCTCGCTCACACAGGTGTCGAAGCATGGCATATAGGACATCGCCTGTACCAGGGGCGGTGTCCACGCACGAAGAGAGAGCGGAACGCAAGTTACTTAAAGCAAAACTGTCGTTGAAGTCGGCAGCCTTCCGCGACATCACGGCACGCATTGAATGCTGCGGAGCAGTATCCCGACTAGAGAATGCGGTCGCCGAGGATACCGCCACGGATGCGGTGTCTGAGATTGCAGTCCCATTCTACTGGAGAACAGCAACAGGGAGTGTCCTGAGAGAACTTGCCCCGCATCCTTTTCACTCTCATTCACACCTCTGCTAGAGGTGTCTTCCCTTCAAGTAAAGACACGTATGCCCACCAAGAAAGGCGTGCTCGACGAAATTCACCGACAGTGAAGTCGGTCGTGCGGGGCTTATAGCGAATGTAGGCCTAACGCTTCTGTTTGAAGGCCGTCTCACACTGGGCTGACCACCAGGGGAGCAGTCGGCGTGCAAAACGGCCAGACGTTCTAGGAATATTAGTTAGGCCCACGGCGATGAAGTCGCCGGAGAACACTTGAATGGGAAAGTGATCACTATAATGGAATTCATCTACCACATCCTACCCAAAATCGGGCTGTGCATCTGGAGAGCACAAAGTTAGATAGAAGCAGGAAAAAGAAGCGGTTCTCGGGCAATGATGCGTAAACTTATCCACATTCAGGACACCTATCTCCAGCTCGTCATAAGTTCGGAAAGGACTTGACTCCTGGGATTAATCGAGCAGTCTCCCTAGAGGGTGTTGTGTACCGTACAGATCTCCGAGCAAGAGAAAGGGCAACCGTACCACGACGCGGGGAAAGACCTCCATGTCGAAGTCGGCTGACGGTGGAATGTCTGAAGAAATAACAGGTTTCCCTATTCAGGTGCGGCTTCACAACTACTGTCTGAAAGGAGGTATCTAAGGCAAAGCGAATAACGGAGACATCATGCCGGGTTTAAATCGCGCAACCTCATAGTTGGCCCCATCCCACAGTGGTAGGGTCGCAAAACCCTCCCAATTTGGCACGGAGTCCACAAAAATTCCATTGAAGGAATATGCTCTCCAGGTCAAGCTCGGACATGTGGGGATCCTCTTCCCAGAGATGACCCTCACGGGAATGGCTGTACGCTTTCCGGAAGAAGAACTTCGGGCGCTGTTGGCCGGACAACGTGCTGAAGGCGCTGTCGCCTTCGAGGACTTATCGAAGGAGGTTTGGCTATCCATAAGAGTATTTTCCTCCCTCCGCCTCGAAACTTTAGTCAGGTGGGGTCCATATTTTGGAGGATCCACCGTCTTCAAGTCACCCAGTCTACCACTGGGTGTCGGCGAAGGAACCGAAACGACTTTAGTGCTGTCCACCTTTTGGGGGGCAGCTTTAGGAACCCCAGAAGATGGCCTCACGACCAACTTGCGGGGTGTTGCGTCCCGTGAATCGAACTAGTCAGTGAGGCGCGCAGCCGTTTCGCCTTGCGGGAAACGGTCATGCTGTGGGAAGGAGGGGGTTCTTGGTTTTATCTGGGGCTGGGTGGGAACCTTTTATGCCGCAAGTTCTACTATGGGAGTGGTGGGGTGGCTAGAACCTGCAGGAGGGTTCCAAAGGGGCTAGAGAGGGGCCATGAGCAGAGGGTGTTTCTCTTAACATTGAGCCATAAGTCGTCCCGTCAGAGCTAGGGGCGCCAGGAACAATTCCTTAGTCTTGTGAAATGAGAGACGATCCAGGGCCTGAACGGACAGGATTTCCTTCTCAAGGGGATACGCACTACATTGCTTCGAAGAAGCAGGGTGCGGCTCTCTGCAATTGATACACTTGGTCAGACACGATTTGGACTTAGCGTGTGCGGCCTTGGAGCAACTTACACAGACTTCATGACCCCGACTTTGCGCATCTAGAGGAGCGATTAATATGGCCGAAGCAGTGAGAGTAGTAACACCTCCGAGGCAGTGGCACGAATGCTGTCACGCGGTAGCGATACCAACTGGCACGTACCGACTCAGGTAGCTTATCACAGTCAAACGTGACGAAGAATGTAGGGGTGGGTATCGAGACCCCCCCCCCTGTTTTCTCATCACATGTTCGACCTTGACTGCTCCATAGTCGGCCAGCTCTAAGGTGATGTCATCTATGGGATAGTCCACACAAGTTCCCTCCCATAAACCACTCCTTTCACGAAGTTCATGGTAGAGTGCGGCGTCCCATTCACCGGCGTGCCATCAAGTGTCCGAAGGGCATTAATCACGACTGCCTGGGAGGGATTCGAGACATTCGTCAGAAGGCTCTTGTCCGAGAAGCGGGTCACCTTCGGCTCTCTACCAATCACATCCGCCAGCAAGATACTTCTCTGAAATGGAGAAGGTCTTGGCTGTCACAGGGACACAAGCCGGGGGACGAGATCCCTCCTCTCCTTCTAAGGCCTCGGACGCCCGCGCCGTGTGAGGAAAAGCATTCACAGGGGAGGACTTGGGTTCTGTGCGTGGCACCGAGTTCGAGTTCGACCCCATGAAAGATTTTACCGTCTGAGGCTGGGTCACCTTAGAGATCAAGTCTATCTCAGGTGGGGCCTCCATGTTGCCATCCCCCCCCCCCCCCAAGATATCACGGGTCCCCTTCGAGGTACCTTTCGTCCTAACCTGGGCCAGTGAACTGGGATCCGCCGGTGAAAAGAGGGGGGCATGTAGGGTGACCCCTTGTAATCTCAATATGCCTCACCGCAGGACTTTGGCGGGCACAGGCCAACGGGGTCTGTCATCACTCTCCTCCTTAAGGGGATTGGCCCTATCGAGCCGCTCAAAACGCGAGCAGTCAATTATGGGCCGCTGGCGTGCTTTCTTAGCAGTCCCCTGAGAAGGTAAAGGGGGACTGCCACTGTAAAGAGGGAGTCGCCTCAGAGAGAAAGGGGTGAGGGGGAGTCCCTGGCACCTATAGGCACTGGAGAGAAGTAAGCCTCCTCTCCGGGAGTAGTAGTTTGGAGGGTTCCCTGTGAAAGCACAGGGAAGGGGGAGGTGGAACCTCAACTTTTGCTATGGAGCTGCCCGAAGACGGATCCGTCGCTGGTAAAGGGGAAAAGGAGAGGTTTGTTTTTTCTATTCTCATCATAGGGCATGGGGTGACTCTATTAGTGATACGGGAAGCAAACGCTAATCGCCCCACGCAGTAGCCTGCTCTGTGAGGGTTGAATACAGGGCGGGCAGAACCAGCTTCCGCCATTTGAGGCCACTCCTCCTGCCTAGTGGCCTAGCAGCCCATCAACATGGTAGCTCCACCTTAGGCTAGGTGCAAAATTGATAGACATTGAACAGAGAAAGAAAGGGGATGTGAGGGAGGTATGGGTGGGAATGAAGCAGGTTGTTAAAAACCACCACCCTAAACCAGAGCTCAGCGGTGAGGGGGCATTGTCCCCTCCCCCCTCAGCACCGATCCGGGATGGTTGGATGAGAAAAAGCTGATCGGCATCTACCCTGTGAAATTAGAGGCCAAGCAGAGAATGTTGTGAAAGAGGTTGTATGGAAAGTGAGGAAGCAGGGTAAGGAGAAGAAACTAAACTGGGGCCAAACGGGGCGCTGAGTCCCATCAGCACAGCAGCCAGGATAGCAAATCGCCAAACCCCTTACGGGGTAAATGGGAGATGGAGATATCACCCTACGCCCATCAAGCAGACTCACCGTATTGGCAATGGAGAGCTTGTAAAGCATATGCGACCATAAACTCAGGAGTTCCTTATATTTCTTACGGTACTCAGAAACCTTCTTCCTAATTATGAATTTCTCCATAGGACTTTTTGCAGGAACTGACAGTGCAGGAGACTTCAGCTTGTTAGGGTTCATAGGGATGTCCAACTCCGCCGATCCACTGCCCAGATACACCTAGACAGAAACCCAAATTATATTAGATTTTTAAGAGGGAGTGAGGGGACTGTAGGGTTATACATGTGGGAATAGATGTGTGGGGAATGAGGTCTAGATATGTATTGTATGAGAATATGTCAGGGCCATATAAATCTAGGACTAGCCTACAGCCAAATTCAAGGGCGGGTAATTTGCATGAAAATTTTCAATAAAAATATAGACATCTAGAGACTATACAAAAATATAAATATGTAATTAAAATCAATAGCATGGAAGTACAGGAATTTAAAACCATCAAAAGGTGTAAAAGGATATAAAAAATAAACTATTGAGAATTCAACAAAGGATAAAAACATAGACTATAGATGAATCAACAATAGATACAAGAACAGAGAATATAAAATCATGAATATATTAAATTTTGGCTAAAAGATTAGATTCTTCTAAAAATGTAAAAAATTCTATTCACACTAAAAGAGACACGAGCCTTAGACAAGATGCCCAGCAGAACCTGCTAAGGGGCCATCTGCCCAGTAATGAAAAGGGAGATCTTCCTCCTAAGATTTCTCAAAAGGGGACACTCAGCAAAGATGTAAAGGATGGACAGCTGCACGCCGGACAGGATGCACAAAGGTGGGGGCTGCCCATTCATCAAGTGCCCATAAGTGAGGCCGCAATGGCCTATCCTCAGTTAGCACAAAATGACCTCCAGTCTACGTGGTCTCATGGTACGTGGCCATGGAAGGACTGAAGGTTTTATGGAATGAGCTTAGAGGAAAGAAGCTCATCCCACATCTTCTGCCATAAGCCGACTACATATTCGGTGATGAGAGGATAGACATCACGAAGTGGGACTGAGGCTGATGGGGGTGTTCCCAATGATGCCACCTCCTTGGCTGCAGCATCCGCCCTTTCATTACCTGGGATGCCCACGTGACTGGGCACCCAGCAAAGAGAAATCTTGTGAATAGGAGAAAGATAAAAAAGCCACCGTTGGTTCTTGGAAATCAGCGGATGGCTAGAACCAAAAGCACCCAGTGCCTCCAGAGAACTAAGAGAGTCAGAGAAAATCGTAAGACAACCAGATGGCATAGGAGCAATAACAAAAAGTGCAGCAAGAATGGCAACAAGTTCTGCTGTGAAAACAGAAGCTGCACTTGGTAGACGAACCAATGCTGTCTGAGATAGGAAGACAGCAGCAGCTCCAACTCGATCCGATGACTTGGACCCATCAGTGAACACAAAAGTGCTAGGCCGATGGTGGGAGGAGTGTTGATCATACATGGTTCTCAAGGCTATAGGCAAGAACTGATCCTTGGGCCTACCAGTAAGCCCCTTGCATACCACTACAGGTGATATGAGCCATGGGAAAATCTTTGGTAATGAAAACGGAATAACAGAAAACTCCCTTAGACGTCCTGTGTGCTCGGCCATGCGCAGAGCAAAGGGGCGAGCCAGAGATAGAAATCTATCATATGAGGCCACTGTTCGCAAATTGAACGTGTACTCATATACTAGCGACCATGGTAATTGCTTAAGTCTAAAAAGATATTTGAGGTTAGACTTGAGCCTGTGACAAGGAAGAGCCCCGTTCTCTTGATAGAGACTCCAAAACAGGGAAGGACTTGAAGGCTCAAGAAGCCAGGCGCACACCCTGGTTACACACAGTATTTAATTTTTCAAAGATGGATGGCGAGGCAGAGGAGTACAACTGTGACCCATAGTCCAGCTTTGACTCGACCAATGCTGAATACAAAAGCCACAGGGTACGTCGATCACTTCCTCAAGAAGTGTGTGACAGTAATTTCATTATGTCCATTCTCTTCAGACAAGACCTTTTCAAGGCATCCAAATGAGGCCTCCAAGAAAGCCTAGAAATCTGAAATGGGGCTCAAAAGTGGCAGGGACACCATAGAGTGACAAATGGGAAGGGTCCCATGTCACCGATCTATGATTGTAAAAGTGGACAGCCTTGGTCTTTACTGCGGAAAAGCGGAAGCCCTTGGAAGAAGCATTATTGCCTACGGTATTTATAACCCACTGTAGCTTAAGGATGACAAATGGAAGTCTAGGCGATGAACAGATAAGCGCTAAGTCATCCACATATAGAGTTGAGGAAATCTCAGCTGTGAGATTTGCGATAATGCTATTGATCGCCAAAGAGAAGCAGATGACACTGAGGATACTTCCCTGTGGCACACCCTCAACTTGCTCTACAGGCTCTGATAGGGCATTTCCAACTTTTGCACGTAGTGTGCGCCACATGAGGAATTGCTCAGCAAACTTGGGGAGAAAGCCCTAGAGGCCCCAATCATGGAGTTACTTAAGGATACCACACCAAGCGGTACCATATGCTTTCTCAATATCAAAGAAAACAGCAACAGAATGCTGCCTCTCTGAAAAAGCATCTCTTATATAAGACTGCATTCTAACAAGTAGGTCGATGCTTAGAGTGAATAGAAGAATGGTAAAACAATAGAATAGCTCAATCAGTAGCTCAAATGCTGAATGCCACAGCATAGAATATCCATTGCATGGGTACAAGAGACCTTAAGGCTGTGAATGCATCCTTAGGTGAAGTGTCAGTAAAAAACAAGAACAAAGAGAAGATACGACCACAACATTCATGCAAGCCCTTCTATGGCATAAGTAGCCGTACTCAAGCTAGCCTAAATCTAGGCGGGCAGCTTTAGGAACAAGGAAAGATAGCGTCATGACCAACTTCAGGGGTGTTGCTTCTTGTGAATCTAACAACTAAGTGGAAGGGCGCGGCAGTTTCGCCTTACAGGAAACAGTCACGCTGGGGAATGGGGGGGAACCCTGGTTTTAGCGAGAGCTGGGAGTAAACCCTTTATGCCGCCAACTTTACCAGGGAAGCGCCCAAGGTGGGTAGAATCTGCACGTGTTCTGAATGGGCGCAGAAACTACACTGCTCATAGGCCTGGAGGGGCCAGTAGTTGAGAGAGTCTTTTTTTTTTAACATTGAGGCATAGGACGTCCCCGGCAATACAGGGCGCGTCAGGACAAAGTCCTTAGCCTCGTGAAATGAGAGACAATCCTGAGCATGAACGGACAGGATTTCCTTCTTAAAGAGATATGCACCACATTGCTTCAAAGAAGCAGACTGCGGCGGCTCTCTGCAATTGACACACTTGGCCATACACGATTTGGCTTTATCCCGTGCGGCCTTTGAAAATATTACAGACTTCGGGTAACCCCGACATTGCATGATGACAGGAGAGATTTGTGTAGCCTAAGCGGTGGCAGTAGTAGCATCTCCGCGACAGTGGCACAAATGCATTCACGCGGTGGCAATACCGACGGGCACGCAACGACCTAGGGAGATTGTCACATTTGAACGTGACGAAGAGTGTAGGGGTGGGTATCGAGACCCCCCCCCTGTTTTCTCATCACATGTTCGACCTTGACTGCTCCATAGTCGGCCAGCTCTAAGGTGATGTCATCTATGGGATAGTCCACACAAGTTCCCTCCCATAAACCACTCCTTTCACGAAGTTCATGGTAGAGTGCGGCGTCCCATTCACCGGCGTGCCATCAAGTGTCCGAAGGGCATTAATCACGACTGCCTGGGAGGGATTCGAGACATTCGTCAGAAGGCTCTTGTCCGAGAAGCGGGTCACCTTCGGCTCTCTACCAATCATACTAGCTAGAGCTCTCATCTGATTGATCATGTTGCCCTTGGCCAACATGCTGCCATCGGTGGAGCGAATAACGAGGACCAATCATACTAGCTAGAGCTCTCATCTGATTGATCATGTTGCCCTTGGCCAACATGCCGCCATCGGTGGAGCGAATAACGAGGAAGCATTTGAATACAGCAGGCTCGAAAACTCCAGGTAATGTACGTGTGTGTATGTGAATGTATATGTGTGTGTGAGTGAGAAAGAGAGAGGAACAAGGAAAGAAAGTACCCTAGGAGACCTTACGGTCCATTCAAAGAGGGTACCTTTGGACTAGCAATCGAGCGGGCACATGGCTGCTCAATTGTTTTGCGTCCCTAAACAGCCACTTTTCAAGACTTTGTCCAGTCTTGACTTGAACTGGTCAACAGATTCACTGTTGACAACTTCCACTGGAAGTGTGTTCCACTTACCACAAATACTGTAAGTGAAAAAATTCCAACACAGATTGCGGTTGTAACGCTTCAGTTCAAGTTTGAAGCCGTGATTGCGCGTTCTGTTCGCACTCGGTGTGAAAATAGCCCGATAGTCAACAGTGTCGAACCCCCGAAGTATTTTGAAAAGTTCGATGAGCTGACCACGCAGTCTACGGGTTTCCAGCGAGAACAGATCTAATTCCCTTAGTCTATCCTTATAACGTTTATGTCGGATAGAGGGAAATCAGCTTGGTTGCCCTGGCTTGTACGCATTCCAACCTTACGATAGCCTTTCGAAACGAAGGACTCTAAAATTGTACAGCATACTCCAGCTACGGCCGAATGAGGGAGTTGTACAGACAAAGTACTATCTCCTTGTTACGGTATCCAAACTGGCGCTTTATGTAGCCTAACATCCTTTGGGCTCTCTTCTCTGCCTCGATAACTTGAGGTCGTTAGTGATAGTTACACCCAAGTGAGAGTTAGGGTTTCGGAGGCCGATATGCATTACTTTGCATTTCCCCACGTTGAAAGGCATTTGCCACGTGTCCGACCACTCCCCAATCCTTTTAAGGTCCTCTTGGAGGAGGGCAGTGTTCCCCTCGTTTGCCACATTGATACCAATCTTGGTGTCGTCGGCAAATTTAGAGATTTTGGCAACCATGTCACCGTCCATGTCGTTGACATAGATAATGAACAGTAGTGATCCTAGGACGGAACCTTGAGGGACACCGCTAGATACGGGCGCCCGTTCAGAGGGCTGTCCATTCACCACTACTCGTTGCCGTCTGTCACTTAGCCAGCTCTCTATCCAACCGGCTACTTTTCCGTCTATGCCCAGCGCTCGTACTTTCCGGAGAAGGCGGCGGTGTGGTACCTTATCAAAGGCATTCTGAAAGTCGAAGTACACCACATCCACCGCCTTGTCCCGATCGTGCTCACTGAAGACGAAGTGGAAGAATTCCACAAGGTTCGTCAGGCATGACCGTTGCCTTCAGAAGCCGTGCTGGGAACTCCTCAGTACCAGCTTTGACTCTAAATGCGAAGTAATTTTGTCCACCATCATGCTTTGAAAAAGTTTACCGACTATCGAAGTCAGACTGATAGATCGGTAGTTCGACGGTTGGCTACGGTCTCCTTTCTTAAAGATAGGAGTCACCTCCGCTTCACGCCAGTCTCTAGGAACGCATTCGGTCCGGATTGACATGTTGAAGATTGCGCTCAGGTGTCGTGACACTTGATCGCGCACTTCTTTCAAAACTTTAGGTAGAAACCCATTCGGGCCAGGTGATTTATTCGTCATTAAGTCACTGATCTTCTTTTTTATTTCTCCTTCGGTGAATTCCATATCCTCCAGCTTTTCGACCAAGTAGGAACTCGTTGGCTGGGGGATGGGACCACACTCTTCAGTAAACACTGAAGAGTAGTGGTCGTTGAGGAGATGGGTATTTTCTGCATCTGAGTGCTTTAATGTCCCCTCCTCATTCCTCAAAGGGCCAATCGTTCGACGGATTGGTTTACGGCTGTTTACATATCCAAAGAACTCCTTGGAATTTTCTTTACAAAGTTTCGCCACTCGGAGTTCCTCAGACCGCTTAGTCGCCCTTATGCTGGTCTTCACTCTCCTGTATAGCCTCCGGTATTCGTCAAAGTCACCCGAGATCTTCGATTGCGGGTACACATTTCTCTTCTCCCTAAACAGTGGGCCGATTTCTCGATTAAACCACTTTGGTTGAACAGAAGACCGACGGGGACATTTCAGAGGGATGAAACGCGATTGAAGACTGATGAATGTGGTTTTGAAACTGTTCCACAAGTCTTCAACACCATCACACACTTCTAGCCTCGCGTCAGTCAGTCCAGCACGAAAACCTGCAAAGTATGCTCTTCTCAAATCAAGTTTTCTCGATTTACTAGTTGCAGGCCCTGCCTTCGGGACTTTGAGTACAAATCTAATTAGTCGGTGGTCACTGCCACCGAGCTCTTCGCCAACAGAGAGGTCCTCAATGATGTCATCCTCAGAGGTGAAAACCAAGTTGAGGATATTGTCTCCTGTGGTTGGCTCTCTTACCCATTGAGTCAGAAACGCGTTGTTCGCGAACTCCAGGAGTAGTGCGTTCTCGCCACAGGGTTCTCTGGTTTCCCAGTCAACTTGTGTGTTGAAATCCCCCATGACGATACACACTCTGTCTTCGACAAGTTCCCCTAGTAGCTGGTACAGATCTCTGTCCTTTTCAACGAGTTGGGCAGGAGGTCTATAAAGCAATTGGTAAAGGGGTTTCTACCAATTGAGGGTGTTAAGAACGGAGCCCCTCCAGCAGTGTCCAGTGACCCCAACAAGGTTGGTGAGGATTTACAAATCTAATCAGAAATTTGACAACCTGCCTGAACATTCTGAAAATTGCGACAATATAAAAATAAGGGCTGTTGAGCCATGTATAACCTGCATCTAGCCCGCTAGTCATAAGCAGTGAAACCTTATGCACCCAAGAACGACCACAGGGGGTGGTCAGCCCATTCATTAAGGGGCTATTGAGGTAGAAACCCTGTCCACATTAATCGCGCCCCAATGCCCAGGACCCATGAGGACTTTAAAGAACATTATTGTTCATTCATGTTCCAAAGCTTCTTCTCATACAGCATGAGGTAGCTGGTCAGGTCTTTAAACCTAGATCGGAGAAATAAGGATGGGATACTCTTAAAAAAAAGGGGCGCATAGAGGGACAGAGGTTCATCAGCTTCCTTGGCCCGGTCAGAGTTAAAGTCAACCAAGTGAGCCAGCCTTACCTAATGGCATTCAAGCCTGAAGGATGTGCCACTCCTCCAGGTACCAAGTGTAGCAGTATACACGGGGTATACGCATGCAGGGCCTTTAACTTCCATACCTCATAACCCCCAACAATTCATATCTTTCTCCTTGCCAAAAGAGCAAAATTTCGGATGCTAATCTTGAACCGCCATCAAGATAAGCACTTGACATGAACTAGCAATCAGTGGCTTACCTCTGTCACTAAAATCTAGCCTGTATCTATTGACATTCGTTTAATATGAATTGTTTTTGAACTAGCAAAGCAGAAATGGCATTTAGTAAGGTTACTACACACCAATGATAGATTCTTACCTCTTTCATCACGTCCAAAATAGGCCCATTTATCTTCCACGGGACTGAGCCGATTTGATTCAATGAATCAAAGACAGGGTAGAGTGATTTCTTCATTCTCCTTAACAAATTTATTTGCTCATGACCATGGCCAAATAACCTGGTAAATATAATTAAATACTGTGGAATCAGAGGTACTGAAAATGAGACAGAACTCTAAGAAGGAATAGGGGGAAGGACAGAGTAAGAAATATATAGTAGATTGGTGAAAACGGATGAGAAGGATCACTATAACAAAAGACAAATATTATGCCGAGACCGAGAACCAGAACTAGAATGGTTTCCGGAACAAGAGCATGCGGATAAAATGCTGAAAAGCTAGAAAGCCAAAAGGTCACGTAAGACTAAAAAATGTGAAGGAAATATTCAAAAGAAAATACCTAACTTTACCTTATCTAATTTTTGTATATAATTGTTTTAAATTTTTCATACATCTTCAATCCTTTGGGGATTTTTTGGGTAATATGGGCTAAAAATTATAATATGAATTTTGGCTTCTGGTCATGTGACTTACACCAGCATTTCATTACCTGACAAAGTCTGTATTGGACATAATGTATCCACCAGAGGTGAGGGAAGTCCGGGGAACTGGAGGAGATACCATGGGCAGTGTGGCAGTGGGGAATGCCAGTGGCTTCAAAACACTTACAGCGTCCCGTGGGAATAGCTTATATACAAAGGGGGACACAACAAGTTCCTCTCGTTTGAAATTTTTTTCTGAGCGAATCACTTTCGAGAAGACTGGTTGGAAAAATTTGACACTGCAAAGAAGCAAAAAGATGACCGAGTTCACTTCACGATACAAACGTCTCTCATGAAATATGGCGTGGCATATGCAATCCAGACTTAATTTTATACTTAAATTAGGATGACATGGGGTTTTGTCCTAGCTGGGGATATGGAAATTAACCTAAGACTAGATACACTCACTAACTGCAACAGAGATGGAAACACCTCAGTACGGTATAACGCAAGTACAAACTAGTCCCACATACAGTGCACATCACTAAACAATAGCACAGAGTACACAATACTGGCATTTCCAGAAATCCTCCTCTACCAATGACATTACAGCCCCACACAGAAGTGGGATGACCATAATAACAAGCAAAGGGGCAAGAATGTGTAATGCCAGCAGGACCTAAAGACAGTCTATCACATTACCGTAAAAAGTTACCTTAAATTAACACAATCCAGCAGTCTTGAAAATCCTCAGCAGGATCTTTTCAAACTCAGACAACCAGTAAGCAATTGGGACCACTCACCTCATAACACAAACTAAGAGAAATGGCTGGACAACTTCCTCAAATGCTGCCAAAAAATTATCACAAACACATCACATACACAGTGACAGATGAATCCCTACTTTTCCCAACACAGTTAAACTTCCATACATGATATCACCCTTTTCAATCCAAACATTTCCGTTATACAACCACATCACATACCTTGGCAAACACTCGAATTAGACTGAATCACCAGTAGATTCGGACTCTGGTCGAACGAAACCTGAGTCACTCATACCATCATAGCACCCTGAGATACGAGGGAGAACCGCACCACCATGAAACGAGGATTCCATTGCATACAACACATCTATACACACATAGCAGAGGAAGTAATCTAATCTTTGGGTCGACTTGGCAAGGCTCTGATGCTGTAATCATTCAAAACTAAACAAACAAACACCGCACCAGCCTGATTGACCACAAATGCACCCACTGCTGCCAGGAATCAAAGACCACTCAATTCAATCACAAAATTTCCAACACTCACACACTCAATAAAATGTACAAATACATGAATGGTAGATCTTTGGGAGAAGCATGTCCAATCGGCAGAGTTAATGAAGGCAGCTAGCTAGCCAAGTGATTCCCTGCATTTTGCGGGGAGCAAGAAACCTCATCAATTGGACAAGCAGACAGCACTCTCGGACTCACAGAACATCTTCTCTTATAGTTCATTCTCATTTCGTCATGTTTTATCCCCCTCTTAAGAGGCTACCATATTAGCCTGAAAATCTGGTTGTAAAGGATAGAATGTGTGTGACCCGAGGATTTTTTTTTTTACAGAGCCCATCTAGCGACTGCCGTCAAGGTCATAAGAAGCCGCAATAAAAGTTTCAGTCTAGTACTAGGAGGTAGAGAGGCCCCGAAGAAAAGGAAAACTGAAAATGAGATGAAATGGTTGCATTCTGAGTGACATGAGTGAGAAAGAACTAGAGAAGAAATGCACTATGCACTAAACAGAAATCTTTGCAAACGAGGGGGAAGGGGAACCCATGGGAAGTGGCTGCACAATGGCACGCAACTAAAAATTCCCCTCAGCTGTCTCCCTGTTCTTTGCCAGGCAAGGCTGGCATGATTCCTGCTATGTAGTCGGTGTGAGGAAGAGCGAAACGCTGGTTTGGTCGCCCAGTCCTCGCGGACTCTTTGGGGCCCTCATACCCCAAATTACATGTCCAGGATCCCAGCATAAGATAATCTCGACCATCCACCCAGTTCGCGGCAACCGTGGCCTCACGGATTCCGTGAACCAGGGGTGTTGAGATTACAATGCACCGAGAGCAGTGAAGGTGCTTTGTGAGAAGCTATAGATTACAATCCGGTCTCCGAATCAGGAACAAAGCCTTAATTCACGTACCGAGTGGTGTATTACAACCAGCTCGACCATAAAAACAAATGCAGGGCCTGGCAGAGCCGCGGTGACTTCAAACGGAGGGGGATACGACGTGAAAGTCGAAGCCTTCGTGGGACTTGGACCACATCAAGTGTGGTCCAAAAAGTTCGAACTTAATACTCCAGGAGCTCTGGGAGCAGAGGCGAGGCAACAAAAAGTTAACGGTGTTACCCTGCAGGGTAGCGTCCTGGGCAGAACCAAAGGCTCGACAGAGCCGAGAGCTATACCAAGCTCTCGAAGGAGTTTCCTAGCCCAGGGTATGACTGGCGTCTCTCGATGGCATAGGTACCTACGAATTCAACTGCAGATGCAATGAGAGCTATTGGCGAGTTACAGAGGCGCTGGGCTAGCGCATAGAGGCCAGCAATGCCCTGTGCAAGGCGAGTGGCATCTACCCAGATCGAAAAATGGGCCCTAAATAGGGGACATGTAGATTTTTTTTTTATTAAAAAGCTCATCTGGCGACTGCCTACATGGGCATTAGTCGCCGTATTAAAAACTGGGCTATAACTAGGCTACTTTAAGATAAAATTAGGATAAAAAACAACCCCCCCCCAAAAAAAAGGGAAAGGGAGGTGAGCAGTAAGCAAGCTCCTGCGTCGGGGGGAAGGTTCTCCCAGCGCGCAGGAGCGTGCGACCTATAAGAGGAAAAAAAAACAAAAAAACAAAACAAAAAACCCTGCTTAAATAATAGGAAGAAGGCCGACCTCCCGCCAAAAGTCAACAAGTCCACCAGTCAATGTGCACGCACTCGTCCCAAGTACAAAGGACAGGCGGTAGCGATCCCGCCCATCCCGGTACCGGGACAGGTAACGTGCGCGAAGATCACCCAGACTGGGACATTCGACAAGAATGTGCCGAACAGTCTGCGGGACGACGCAGTGGTCGGAATAGGGCACAGGCCGGCGCTCCATCAAATAGCGATGGGTCAAACGAGTGTGCCCGATTCGTAGACGACAGAAAGCGACCTGAAGCCGTCGAGGCATTGGGGGATATGTCCATGGGAACAGTCGCAGCGCAATGGCACGCAACTTTAAGTTCCCTTCGACCGTCTCCCATCTTCTTTGCCAAGCAGTCCGAAGAGCTGCCAGTATTCCTGCCATGTAGTCGGTGTGAGGAAGAGCGAAACGCTGGTCCGGTCACAGAGTCCTCGCTGAATCTTTGGCGCGCTCATTCCCCGCAATTCCTACATGTCCAGGAACCCAGCAGAAGATAATCTCGACATCCGTCCGGCTCGCCAAAACCGTGGCGTCACGGATATCGTGAACCAGGGGATGCGGAGATTCCAATGCCCGAGAGCACTCAGGGCGCTTTGTGAGTCGCTATAGATCACACTCCGGTCTCAGAACCGGGCACGTCGCGGAATCTCCCGTACCGAGTGGTGTATTGCCACCAGCTCGGCCGTGAAGACAGACGCAGCGCCTGGTAGAGCCCCACTGACTTCAAACAGAGGGGATACGGCGTGGAAGCCGACCCCCTCTTGTGAATTGGAGCCATCCGTATACACTGGCACGGTTCCAGCGTGACACGATGTGTGCTCCAAAAAGGTCGAACGCAATACTCCCGGCGCAGTACAAGCTTTGGGAGCAGAGGCGTGGCGACAAATAGCCAAATGTGGTACCCTCCAGGGTGGCGTCCTGGGCAGAACCAGGGGCGCCACCGGCCCGAGAGCTATATCTAGCTCTCGAAGGAGTTTCCTAGCCCTAAACCCAAAGGGCTTAGGGTATGACTGGCGTCTCTCGGCGGCATAGGCACCATCGAGATCAGCTGTGGATGCAGTAGGAGCTGTTGGCGACTGAGGGAGGCGCCAGGCTCGCGCGTACAGGCGAGTGATGCAATGCACGCGGCGCAGAGCGAGTGGCATGTCCCCAGCATCGACCAACAGGCTCTCAATGGGGGAAGTGCGGAAGGCACCGGTCGCAAGGCGAAGGCCGGTGTGGTGGATCGAATCCACCTTCCGCAATAAACGCTCGGCTGCGGATGCATAAAACTCGCATCCGTAGTTGAGCTTCGAACGAACAAAGGATCGATAAAAAAAGTAGGGCAGTAGCCCTATCAGCGCCCCAAGCGCTGAACGTCACGGAACGGAGAATGTCCATGGCGCGGGTACAAGAGACCCTAAAGCTGCGAATATGAGCCTCCCAGGTGAGGCGTCGGGCGAATACAAGACCAAGGAAATGGTGCGACTCCACCACATCCAGGCGCACCCCATTAAGAAACAAATCTGGGTCGGGGTGAAGCCGTGGATGGCGGCAGAAGTGCACCACCTTAGTCTTGGCCAAAGAAAACCGAAACCTGTGAGCTTCGGCATAGCGAGAGACGCGGTTCAATGCCTGTTGGAGTCGACGCTCCAGAGTTGGCATCTGGGCCGCGCCAAAAGAGATCGAAAGGTCGTCCACGTAGAGCGTAGCGAGAACATCTTCCGGCAGCACCGAGGTGACGCCGTTGATGCTCAGGGCAAAGAGTGTGACACTGAGGACACTTCCCTGCGGGACACTCTCTTCCTGCTCCTTTGGGCCGGAGAGAGCTCCCCCCACCCGTACGCGGAATCGACGATCTCGCAAAAATTCAGATATAAACATTGGGAGGCGTCCCTCTCGCCCCCATCGTGTAGAGAGTCTCCATGATACCGTATCGCCATGCGGTATCATAGGCCTTCTCCAGATCGAAAAACACCGTGGCGTAGTGCTGTCTACGAAGGAAAGCCTCACAGACGGCATTTTCCAGTCGGAGCAGAGCATCCGACGTGGAGTGGAACTTGCGGAAGCCGCACTGTGCGGAAGACAGATGGCCTCCGCTGTCCAGGAAAAAGGCTAATCTAACATTTACCAATTTCTCCATCAACTTGCACACGCAAGAGGTTAGAGAGATTGGGCGGAAACCGGTCGGAGTAGAGTGATCTCTCCCCGGTTTGCGAGAGGCGAGCACAGTAGCGATTCGCCAGGAGTCTGGGAGAAGACCTTCCACCCAGATCCTGTTGAACAAATCTAACAGAAAGGCCATGCCTCGCTCACCCAGGTGTCGAAGCATGGCGTACGGGACATCGTCCGGACCATGAGCGGTGTCCGCGCACGAAGCGAGGGCGGAGCGCTACTCACTCACAGTAAGCTTGTCGTTGAAGGGTTCTCCGCCTCTGGAGGTAAAGTCCAGCCGGCGGCCTTCCGCGACATCACGACGTGCATTGAATGCTGGCGGAGCAGCATCACGGCTAGAGAATGCGTAAAAGGCGGTCGCGAAGAATTCCACCACGGACGCGGGGTCCGAGATTGCGGTCCCATTCTCCTGGAGAACGGGAGGGGCGTCCAGTGAGAACTTGCCCCGAATCCTTTTGACTCGCCTCCACACCTCTGCTAAAGGGGTCTTCCCGTTATGTGAAGATACGTATGCCCGCCAAGAAGAGCGGCGGGCGTGCTTCCAAATATACCAGAACCTAGCACTAGCCTGACGAAATTCAGCGACAGTGAAATCGTTCGGGCGGCGGTTATAACGCATGTATGCATAACGTTTCTGTTTGAGGGCCGTCTCACACTCGGCCGACCACCATGGGAGTGGTCGGCGTGCAAAACAGCCAGACGTTCCAGCAATAGTAGTCAGGCCCGCGGTGATGAGGTTACCGGAGAAGAACTTAACCGCCTCATCTACTGACCTAAACTCCTCAACTGAGATAGAGAATTCAGTCATTTCTTGAAATGCAGGCCACCGCGCCCGCGTCAAGTACCACCGAGGTGGGCTCTCAGGCGGCAGTTGCCCTGAAAATGATATTTGAATGGGAAAGTGATCACTACCATGGAGGTCATCGACCACCCCCCAATCAAAATCAGGCTGTGCATCCGAAGAGCACAAAGATAGGTCAAGGCAAGAAAATGAAGCGGTTCTCGGACAGTGATGCGTAAACTCATCCACGTTTAGGACACCGATCTCAAGCTCTTCGATCAGATCGGCAAGGACTTGTCCCCTGGGATTTATCGAGTAATCTCCCCAGAGAGGATGCCTGCCGTTCAGATCTCCAAGCAAGAGAAAGGGCCTCAGCAACCGTGCCACGACGCGGCGTTGAAGTCAGCTGACGGTGGAATGTACGCAGAAATGATAGTATACCTCCTATCCAGGTGCAGCTGCAAAGCCACTGCCTGAAAGGAGGTATCTAAAGAGAAAGGAAGAACGGAGACATCATGCCGGGTGTAAACCGCGCATCGCCCAGCCCGGCAATCCCGCGGTGGTGGGGTCGCAAGACCCTTATACCCCGGGAGGGCAGGCAGGGGGCACGCGCCTAGCATGGTCTCCTGCAAAAAGATAGCTAACGGGGAACGGGACGAGACGAGCCTCCGCAGCTCCTCTCAGTTGGCCCGGAGTCCACGGCAATTCCATTGAAGGAATATGCCCTTTAGGCCTAGCTCGGAGGAGACGCAGGGGCCCTCCTCGAACTGAAGACCCTCACGGGAATGGCCGTACGCTTCCCGGGGGCAGAACCCCGGGCGCTGTCGCCTTCGAGGACTTATTGGGGGAGGTTGGGCTCGCCATGCGACTCTTTTCTTCCCTCCGCCTCGAAACCTTAGGCGTTGCGGCTTCGGAGGCGGGGTGCCCTCTTTTCGAGGAACCACCGTCTCCGAGCCACTCGCTCCACCTCGGGGCGTGGGCGAAGGAGACGAAGCTCCTTTGTTGCTGTCCTCCTTTCGGGGGACAGCGTTAGGAACCCTTGAAGATGGCCTAGCGACCATCTTCAAGGGTGTTGCCTCCAGTGAGTCTAACGACTCTGTGGAGGCGCGTGGCCGTTTCGCCTTACGGGAAACGGTCACGCTGGGGGAAAGAGGGGGGGGAGCCCTGGTTTTAGCCAGGGCTGGGTGTGAACCCTTTTTGCCTCCAGCTTTACCAGGGAAGCGCCCGGGTGTAGTAGAGCCCGCAGAAGGGCTCCGAATGGGCGCGGAAACAACCATGCTCGTTGGCCTGGATGGGCCAAGAGCAGAGGGTGCTTTTCTAACTATTGAGGCATATGACGTCCCAGGCAGAGCCGGGCGCGCCAGGACCAAGTCCTTAGCCTCGCGGAATGAGAGTCGATCCTGGGCCTGAACGGCCAGGATTTCTTTCTCAAGGAGATATGCACCACATTGCTTCGAAGAAGCAGGGTGCGGCTCTCCGCAATTGACACACTTGGCCACACACGATTTGGACTTATCGTGTGCGACCTTGGAGCAATTTACACAGACTTCGGGTGACCCCGATTTTGCACGTCTACATGATCGATTCGTATGGCCGAAGCGGTGACAGTAATAGCACCGCCGCGGCAGTGGCACGAATGCCTTCACGCGGTAGCGGTAGGGGTGGGTCTCGAGGCCCCTCCCTGTTTTCTCATCACACGTTCGACCTTGACCGCCCCATGGTCGGCCAGCTCTAGGGTGATGTCCTCAATGGAGTAGTCAACGAGTTCCCTCACATAAACTAATCCTTTCACAAAGTTCATGGTAGAGCGCAGCGTCACACTCAACGGGGTGCCATGAAGTGCCGAAGAGCACTTATCTTGGCCGCCTTGGCGGGATTCGCCACCTTTGCCAGAAGGCTTCCGTCCGAGAAACGGATCACCTTCGGCTCTCTACCAATTGCACTAGCTAATCCTCTCCTCTGATGGATCATGTTGCCCTTGGACAACATGCTGCCATCAGTGGAGCGAATAACGAGGAAGCGTTTGAAGCCAGCGGGCTCGAAAACGCCAGGTAACCTCTGAATCAGGGGCCCCGATGTCATCGAGGCTCCGCCCTGTGCACTTTTGGTCTTTGTCATGGTCAGAAGCTCCATACCCGGAGGGACAGAGGGGCCGGATGTGCCGATCTTGGCTTGGTCGCCTACCAAAGTGGTAGCAGACCCATACGTCCCGCAGCCCCCGCGGATGGAGAGGAGCCCCGAGTCTTCTTCGTCTTTTTAGGAGAAGAGGGCGGGGAATGAACCCGCTTCTCACCTCCGCCGGCAGAAGCCCCCATGCAAGATGGGCCGGCCTCAGCCAGGTCCCTCTCCGAAATGGAGAAGTTCCTGGTAGTCGCAGGGGCACCTGTCGGAGGAGATCCCTCCCCTCCTTTTACTGCCCCGGAGCCCTCGGCCGTTTGAGGGGGACCTTGCATAGGGGCGGATTCGGGTTCGGTGCTTGGTGCCGAGGCCGGATTCCCCCCCCATGGAAGGCCATACCGTCTGAGGCTGGGTCTCCTCAAGGACCATGTCTATCACAGGAGGGGCCTCCAGTTGGCCATCGACTCCCAGGACATCGCAGGTCCCCTTGGCAGTGTCGCCAGTCTTGTGTGGGGAGACACAGGCCTTGACCCCAGCAAGGTTTAAAATTCTTGCCAGCAGGTCTTTTGAGGGAAGCGACCGAAGGGGCCTGGCTTCCCTCTCCCCCCTAAGGGGGTTTGCCCTACCGAGCCGCTTGCACGAGGGGCGGTCGGCAATGGGCTGCCTGTTGGCTTTCTTGGCAGTCCCCTTAGAAAGCAAAGGAGGGACTGCCGCTGGAGATAGGGAGGTGCCCGAAAGCACCTCCAGAGAAGGGGGTGAGGGGGAGTCCCCTACACCCGTAGGCGTAGGAGAGGAGTAAGCCTCCTCTCCGGTTAAAGAATTATGGAGGGTCCCTTGCGCAAGCACAAGGGGGGGGACCTCCATTTTCTCGGTGGAGCTGCCCGAGGGCGGCTCCGTTGATTTTCTTGGGGAAGTTGGGGGTTGGGTTTTTTTGTTGTTTTTGTCATACATGGGCATGGTGACCCTCTTTTTAATACGGGACGCAATAGCTCATCACCTCTCGCAGTTGCCCGCACTGCGAGAGGTGCTTACAAGCCCGGCAGAGCCAGGCACCGCCATTCGGGACCACCCCTCCCGCCTGGTGGCCTGGCAGTCCATCGGCATGGCGGCTCCACCTTAGACACGGCGTAAAAAAGATAGATTTTGAAGACGAGAGGAAAAGGGATGTGAGGAAGGTATGGGTGGGGATGAAGCAGGTTGTTAAAAACCAACCACCCCAGACCGGAGCTCAGGGGTTAGGGAACATTGTCCCCTCCCCCCTCAGCCCCGATCCGGGACGGTTGGCCGAGAAGAAGGTCAGCATCTACCCTGTGAAATTAGAGGCTGACCAGAGAAAATTGTGGGAGAGGTTGTATGAAAAGAGAGGAAACAAGTGTTTTGAAGGAAGGAAGAGAGGCTAAGCTGAGGCCGGACGGGGTGCTGAGTCCCGTCAGCACGGCGGCCAGGATGGCAAATCGCCGCGCCCCTTACGGGGAGAAGGGCTCCGAATGGCGCGGAAACTACCGTGCTCGTTGGCCTGGATGGGCCAGGAGCAGAGGGTGCCTTTCTAACTATTGAGGCATATGACGTCCCAGGCAGAGCAGGGCGCGCCAGGACCAAGTCCTTAGCCTTGCGGAATGAGAGTCGATCCTGGGCCTGAACGGCCAGGATTTCTTTCTCAAGGGGATATGCACCACTTTGCTTCGAAGAAGCGGGGTGCGGCTCTCCACAATTGACACACTTGACCACACACGATTTAGACTTATCGTGTGCGGCCTTGGAGCAATTTACAGACTTCGGGTGACCCCGACTTTGCACGTCTACAAGAACGATTCGTATGGCCGAAGCGGTGACAGTAATAGCACCGCCGCGGCAGTGGCACGAATGCCTTCACGCGGTAGCGGTACCAACCGGCACGCACCAACTCAGGGAGCTTGTCACTCACAGTCGAACGTGACGAAGAGTGTAGAGGTGGGTCTCGAGGCCCCTTCCTGTTTTCTCATCACACGTTCGACCTTGACCGCCCGGGAGGGGGGAGGGGCATGCAGAAGGCACCGGTCGCCAGGCGAAGGCCGGTGTTGTAAATCGAGTCCACCTTCCGCAATACACGCTGGGCTGCGGATGCATAAAACTCGCATCCGTAGTCGAGTTTTGAACGAACAAAGGATCGATAAAAAAGTAAGGCAGTAGCCCTATCAGCACCCCAGGTGCTAAACGTCACGGAACGAAGAATATCAATGCCGCGGTATAAGAGACCCTAAGAATGCTAATATGAGCCTCCCAGATGAGGCGTCGGTCAAATACAAGACCAAGTAAAAGGAGTGAGTCCACTTTCAGTTTGAGTCAGTATGGAGCAGTGGATGGCAGAAGAAGTGTACCACCTTAGTCTTGGCCAGGGAACCCGAAGGCTGTGCGCTTCGGCATAGCGAGAGGCGCGGTTCAATGCCTGTTGGAGTCGACGTTCCAGAGTTGGCACTTGGGCCGCGCCAACAGAGAATGAAAGGTTGGTTATCCACGTAGAGCGTAGCGAGAACATCTTGCGGCAGCACCGAGATGATGCTGTTAATGCTCAGGGCAAAGAGCGTGACACTGAGGACACTTGCCTACGGAACACCCTCTTCAAGCTCAAGTGAGCCGGAGAGGGCCCCCTCAATCCGTACACGAAATCGACGATCAAGCAAAAATTCAGAGATAATGAGTGGGAGGCATCCCCTCGCTCACATCGTGTGTAGTCTCTATGATACCATATCGCCATGCGGTATCATAAGCCTTCTCCAGATCGAAAAACAACGTGGCGTAGCACTGTCTACGAAGGAAGGCCTCGCAAACGGCATTTTATAGTCGGAGGGACTTGCTTAAGTAGCACTGTGTGGAAGACAGGTGGCCTTCCCTGTCCCAAAAAAGGCTAATCTAACATTTACCAATTTCTCCATCAACTTGCAGACTATGGAGGTTAGAGAAATCTGGCGGAAACTGGCCGGGAAAGAGTAATCTGTACCCGGTTTGCAGAAAGCAAGCAGAGTAGCGATTCGCTAGGAAGATACCCTCTAACCAGAACCTGTTGAACAAATCTAACAAAAAGACCATGCCTCGCTGACCAAGGTGTCGAAACATGGCATATGGGACATCGTCCGGAGCAAGGGCGGTGCCCGCGCACGAAGCGAGAGAGGAAAGCAACTTAATGTAAATATGTCGTTGATGGGTTCTCCACCTTTGGAGATAAAGTCCAGTAGGCAGACTTCCGCGACAGCACGAGGAGTATTGATGCTTGAGGACCAGCATCCCGGCGGACCCATTCTTCTGGAGAACGGGAGGAGGAGGAGGGGGGGGGGGGTAAAGCGAGAACTTGCCACGAATCCTTTTGACTCGCTTACACACGTCTGCTTGAGAGGTCTTCCCGTTAAGTGAAGACACGTATGCCGGCCAGGAAGAGCGGCGGGCATACTTCAAAACATACCGGAACCTAGCCCTAGCTCAACGAAAATCACCGACAGTCAGTGAAATCGTTCGGGAGTTGCTTATAGGCATAACGCTTCCGTTTGAGGGCAGTTTTACATTCGGCTGACCACCGTGCAAGAGGTCGGCGTGCAAAACGGGCCGACGTTCTAGAAATAGTAGTTAGACCTATGGGGATGAGGTTGGCGGAGAAGAACTCAACAAATGAAAGAGGAAACCAGTCATTTCCTTAAATGCGGACCACCGCGCCAACGCCATGCACGAGTAGGACGGGATGTCAGGCGTCAATGGCCCAGAAAATGATATTTGAATGGAAAAGTGATCACTGCCATGGAGGTCATCGACTAACTCCCACCTAAATCAAGCTGTGCATCCGGAGAGCACAAAAATAGATCAAGACATTTAAATGAAGCGGTTCTCGGGCAGTGATGCGTAAACTCATCCACATTTAGGACACCTATCTACAGCTCATCAATATCCAGGTGCAGCTAGCTCAAAGGAGGTATTTAAAACAAAGAGAAGAACGTAGACATCATGCCGGATGGAAATGGTGCCTCCTCCTGCCCGGCCCCCATCGCATGGTGGTGTAATCACAAAACCCTTATACCCCGGGAGGGTGGGTAGGGGACACGCACCGAGGAAGACGGCCTCTCGACGAACTTGAGGAGTGTTGCCTACTGTGAGTCTAACTACTTGATGGAGGCGTGCGGTCGTTTCACCTTACGGAAAAACATTCACGTTGAACCCTTAGAAAGTATCCGAATGGACGCCGAAACAACCGTGCTCGTAGGCCTGATGGGTCAGGGGTAGAGGGCTTCTCTGTTAACATTGAAGCATAAGACGTCTAAGGACAAGGTTCTTAGACTCGTGTAATGAGTGAGGATCCATGGCCTCAACTTCCATGATTTCCTTCTCAAGAAGATAAACACGGCATTTTTTCGAAGAAGCGGGAAGGGGGTCTCCGCAATTGATACACTTGGACATACACGATTTGGACTTATCGCGTACGGCCTTGGAGCAACTTACACAGAATTCGGGTAACCCCGACTTTGCACTTCTAAAGGAGCGATTCGTATGGCTGAAGCGTTGGCAGTAGTAGCACCTCAGCGGCAGGGGTACGAATGCTTTCACGCGGTAGCGATACCAATTGGAACGCATCTACTCAGGTAGCCTGTCACAGTCCAATGCGACGAAGAGTGTATGGGTGGGTCTGAGGCCCTTGCCTGTTTTCTCAACACACGTTTACCTTGAGCACTCCATGGTCGGTCAGCTCTAAGGTGATCTCATCTATGGAGTAGTTCACGAGTTCCGTCGCATAAAGCACTCCTTTCACGAAGTTCTTGGTGGAGTGCGGAGTCACATTCACCGGCATGCCACCAAGTGTCTGAAGGCTCCCGTCCGAGAAACGGTCACCTTCGGCTTTCTACCAATCAGGTTAGCTAGTGCTCTCCTCTCATGGAATATTATGTTGCCCTTGCCCAACATGCTGTCATCAGTGAAGCGAATAACCAGAAAGCGTTTGAAGCCAGCGAGCTCGTAAACGCCAGGTAGTCTCTCAATGAAGGGACCCGACGTAATCGAGGCTCCGCTGGGCGCAGTTGCGACTTTGGTCTTGGTCTGGGGACCTCAGCAGGGGGAGTGGTTAAGGTCACCACGCCTAACATCTTTTTTAGTTTCGTGGTTCAGGTGAGCGCCGGGTCTTGATCCAGGAGGTCCATGGGCAGGAGAAGAAATGGGCAACAAAAGGATTAGAGAAAAGACGATTGTATTGGGACGACGAAAAATAAAGAGGGCAAGATGAGGGAGAGTTGGTACAGGTGACGGATATTAGAGGTTAGTGAAGTAGGGAAGAGAGGCTAACTGGGGTCGCACGGGCCGATGAGTCCCGTCAGCACGGCAGCCAGACAAACACCGCCAAGGCTCCGACGGGGCCAAGTTTAACGGGTTACCACCCTGTGGGGAAAGAGCCCTATAAGTGGCCATCCCCCCTAAATTGTCATGTCAATCGAGGACCACCTTTCAATCCTCTACTCTTGGGCCGGTGAACCGACCTCCATTGGGAAAGATGGGGGGGTGGGGCACACACACTGACCCCTGCAAACAATATGTGACTATAGAGGGCACGTCCCAACGGGCCCCGCTAACCCTTGTCCATCTGAGGGTGTTGGCCCTATCGAGCCGCTGCCATCGGGAGTGGTCGTTCTGGGCTACTTGTTGCTTTCTCTCTTGGCAGTCCCTATGGACGATAATGGGGATCGTCGCTGGTGCTAAGATGGCGTTGTCCAAGAGCGGGAATCCCTTTTCTGAGGTAGAGCTGCCTGACGACGACTCCAAAGATGGCAAAAGGAAACCTGTCTTGCCACATATAAGTGGTCAGAGCGGAGCCAGTACACCTTTTGAAGGGGTGTCGCATTTTCCCTTTTCTTCCCTGACACCTAGGGAGAGCGAGCCCACGCTTGAAGGCAGATCTCCATGTACCTATGGTCACCACATTTTCCCTCTTTATATCCATGAGAGCAAAAATAAACAAAGATGCATGGAAAGTAGATACTATGACCTCCCAATGACTTGGGAGGTTAAGAGCAAAGTCTCCATAGGATCAGAAAATTCCAGAATGTGATCATTTACACATATTCGGCCCATGGGACTAAACTAAGATGGGCTTTGACCACCAAGCTGACCATTCAGGCGAACTTGTCCTCGAACTTTAACCATAAAAGATGATGCCAGCGTAGCCACCTTATATGTGTAATGGCGGTGAGCAAAATCGACAGCCCAACACAGTTCCTGCCCAATATTTGCCTTACCCAACGGGCTTTCGGCCGCTGCAGCAGCTAGTGATATCACAGTGTACACTGCCACTTGACTAAGGACCCATAAGAGGACGAAAGTGCACTGGACAGCCAGAACCTCTGTGGATTGGAAGAGCAAGTTGAAAGGGAGTATGTGGACATGTAATAAAGAGAGGTAGAGATAAGCGGGTCCACTAGCGAGTAGGGTGGGTGATGTTAGAATTTAGCCACTCCCTGAAGGTAATTGGTGGGCAGACTACCGGTCATCCGGTATTTAAAGCTCCTCCCCCCCGTAGTTATCTCATGGTGGTAACTACTACTTGGTGTGGGGTCGTTTATTAAGATACATCAATATATATATACTCAAAGGTGTATAAAAATATTAGAGTGTATAGTGACGAAGATCGAAAATAATGCGTAGCGTAATCTATCATGTAAATACAATGGGAAGAATGTTGTGACGTCAGGGTCGATGATGTCAGTGTTGGCGGGAAACTCTTGGTGCGCTACATGTGGGTTGTGGTGTGTTAGTAGGTTGTCTGGTCAGATATTTGGAGTGGATAACCGGTGATGCGGATAGAGCTAAATGCACTAGGCAGATTATATATATTTTGGTAGGGTTATTTCTTTGTGCTTCGTGTGTGAGTTGTGGGATATTGGTTATTGTGGGATATTCATTAAGAATCCTAAAGCTTGAGCAGACTGACTAAAGGAAATGTAATTATAGTTTCTCCCATTAATTATCAGTACAATTTGTGTATAGCATGGACAGGTAAAGAAATGTTAACGGGTGATCACTTATTAGTATCATAGCCAGGCGCTAGGTTATCCCGGGATGAGGTCCAATCCAACAGGGCACCATGTTTAGAGAACTGAACACAGCACCCCGACAGATTCCACACCCTCATGGGGTGAGGGAATAGTCGTAGAGAAAAAGGAATGTAAAGAATGAGAGAGGAGAAAGGGCACCAACAACTTATCCCGGCGCCATCGGAGTTCTGAGTATATACAGGTGAGAACAGTTCATCCTGGCACAAAGTACAGGTAGACAAAAGATTGCGGGGATACTTAAAGAGTAAAAAAAAGAAGTAGCACAGAGATGGAGCGAGGAGTAAGCGCATCAACAACTTTCCTCCAGGTACTGCTCTAACTTGCTACACAGGGCACGGTCCTGCGGGGTATGCCCTATGAAGTGCGGGATTTTCGCCTTTACTACTAAGAAAGACACCCTTGCACCAAATTTCAAATAATGAAGCGTGTTTATTTCGGAGATGGGCATCTTCATTCACCTACTATGTATTCCCATCATTCGAATGAAGTACATATCTCAATGCTTTACTTATTAACCACCCTAGGTACCATTATCAAGTTTTTCAGTAAGCTGGCAAGAACGTCCCCCAAACTCACTTGCTTCCAGTCTCGATGGTGATTGACGCGATGATAGCATTGAGGAGGTACTTGCCCACAGAGCGCTTTATCGTGCTCGGCCATGGGGGAGGAGAGTCCCTGAGGGAATTATTGTTCTTGATCAAACTCTCGTGGCAGAGTTTCTCCCACTGAACTCGAGGAACGTAGGAAGAGCCTGAAAGAAGATGCCGTTGGTGAGACTCGAAATTTGTTCAAAGTAAACTTGAGTTGGCTATAAAACTGCATAAGACGTCGGACTAAGAATACCAACACAGAGGTGTCAACAATGTGCTAGCGTCTATCAATATTTTTTAATAATCTCATGGATACAAACATCGAATCACCGTCGGGATGCGTTCATTGAAATTTAATCAGGGTATTCAGATGTGCAGGAGAGGTGGTGGTGACGAACAAACGGGAAGTTGATAGGGTATAATTATTTACTTGTGTCGTAGCCTGATGTATGGATAATGAGAACGCATAAAACCGAAGCTATTTGGGGATGAGCAAGGAAGTCATATTTGGGAGAAGCTCGATAGATCACCTCGGTGCTCCACAACAAGTGTGAAGAGACCCTTGAGAGCAAGTGTCATGTATACTAACTTTATGGATATGGAAATGGCTAGCGAAAAAAGCCTATGATAGGGATTGTACTAACAGAGAAAGAGTGGGTCACCTCGAAAGACGACTATTGATTGGTATGCGATTATCGTATTGGAGACCATGTGTAGAGGCCATACTTTGAACCCTATTGCTCGGGAGATGAATCCTTAACAACATAAAATGTCTACTCACTGGTTGTCATGAGTGAGCCAGGGTCTGCAGAAGGTTTATAGCCGATGGTGAATCTATAACAGACCACAAATGGGAGCCATCGCATGGGTATAGTGGTGGATAACGAGTGCATATCAGACAGATTTTTTTTTTTTTTAGTGAGTTTCATTAAAAGAAAAGGTTGAAGTTAAGCCAAGTGAACTTACTTGCCAGCTCCCCTACCTCGCCACCACATGCGAAGTGGGCGGCGCCTAGGAAGGCCACCACGCTCTCTGGGTGGGTTCACAGGTCCCTAAGTGAAGAGATATGTGTAGTGATTGCTTGTGTGAGGTTTAGTCAGTCTATAAATAGGTGTTCAACATTGTGTAGACTTTGGTTGCTTTTCTTCTTCTTTTTTAAGGAGCCCATCTGGCGACTACCTACTTGGGCATAGGTCGCTGTACTCACTACAGCCTACGACTAGGCTATATTAAAAAACAAATAGCAAGCAAGTAACAAGGATAAAAAGATCATAGGCTAAAAGCGTCGCGGGTATGCCCGCCTTCCCCCGGCGCAGGAGCACGCGACCTGGCGGTGCGTTTCGCGAGTGCTTCCAATTCAAAGACAAAAGAAAGCAACCTGAAGCCGTTGCAGTATTGGCGGAACAGTCGCGGCGCAATGGCATGTAACTTTAAGTTCCCCTCGACCGTCTCCCATCTTCTTTGCCAAGCAGCCCAAAGAACTGCCCATATTCCTCCCATGTAATCGGTGTGAGGAAGAGCGAAATACTGGTATGGTCGCCCAGTCCTGGAGAACTTTAGTTGCAGTGCACACTGCTGTCAGGAAAGTGAAAACATGGTGAAGGGACATTGCCCGACACACTAGGGGCAAGAAGAACGTGCACCTACCCCTGTTCCCATTACACATAGGACTAATGAGAAAAGGGAACGCACTTAGGGTTTAAAAGCAGAGGCATTTCGGCTAAGAAGGGACTAGTTCTTGCATACTTATGGGTTCATGCTGCAATACAGCCCCCGGTTTATACTCTGAAGTCAGACTTCACATTCACTACCTCTTCCCTACTCACATTATACAAGTCATCAAAATACTGTCACCAGTTACTTTCAAATTTACTGTGGCTCACACGTCCCCTCCCATTCTCATTCTTATGTTAATACAGCTATTTTCTTTTGGTTTCTCATCTTCCAAAACCGAATTTCAGTTCAAACCCAGATCTTTATTCATCTTCTTTTTGAATGTTTCATTAATTAGTTTCTTATTCTAATAACTAGTTTCATTTCCTATCATTCACTAAGCCACATCAGTATGTTCATACCATGAAGCGTCTGCATGTGCACCTCCTGCCTCCTATCCACTGCATGTTTCACAGATCTTCCACATTAGGAATTGCATTTTCTCTTTCTAGTTATAGCACACGATATATACTCTATAGCCTTTGCATACCCCCTCTCATACTTAGCTTTAAACTTCTTCCAAATGTGGTGATGATGTTTGTCAGCTTCATATTGTGGAAAAATGGTGTAGCAAGATGATGAGGAGACTACCACACTCACCTTTGGGTGTTCGAGAAAGGTACCACTGGCAATATTTCTTGTAACTATTCACCAATTCAGTACTGTTTCCACAGTAAAGGCAATAAAAATACTGATAGCATTGATTGCCCCAAATTTCCGTCAAAGTACTGATGGAGCAAGCATGAAGGTCATTCCCCCAAATGTACTCCTTAGTAGTCTGAAAACATTCGTCAATCAACATCCGGCAGTACGATGCAATTATGTAAGAGGATTCATAACAATAATAAATCGATTTAAAAATTATCTGTGGTGAAGTATTTAAGAGCAAAACAACCGTTATGCGAGAAATTTGAAGGCAATTAAAGCTAAGCGCATCCATGAATGAAAGGGGCAGAGATGAAGGAGAGCCTCACCAGGTAAGAAACTAGGAAACAGTATTTAAATATTCTTACTATTGTATTATAAAATAACGCTATATATAGTCAATAATCAATATTGTATTTTAATTTTGGATTTATCGGTTATCACCTTATCGGGCGATAAATTTATCGCCAGTTATTATCGGTTATCGCCGATAAGGTTATTGTTATTGATTTATCAGTTATCGTGATACATTTTTTCATTATCGCGCCAACCTATGGTTTTGAAAGGAGTCAAAAAGTGGTGAAAGTTAGGAGAGAAAATGTGGGGAAGGTATATAGCCCAATTAGCCACAAAAAACTATAAAGTCACCATTTGCAGAGTAAAATAACGATACAGGAAGGGAGATACAAGAAGTTACCCAAAGTAAAAGATTGATGAGATCATCATCGCTGAAGATGGAGAGAAAAGGGTAGATGTTCCGGTGATCGCAATTCTTCTTCAGGAATTCGTATCTGTTCAAATTCTTCAAGGTCCCCAGATGTGACTGAAGAGAAGCTCGCCAATGCGCCTCTACCATCTCAAGCTGCAACTCCTGTATTCAGACATAACCAATTTACTAACTTTTTTTTTATTTTAGAGAATGATGGCACAACCACCAAAAAAATAAGAAAAATCAATATATTAATTAAAAACAATAATAAAACAAAATTAAGAGGCAACCGCATGTCTCGAAGGGCAGACCCGCCTCCTTTGGGACCCAAGACTTCAATCAACAATCCAATGGGGATGGGAGAGAGGAGGAAGCAGTTTTCAAGACTAGTTTCCCACAAAAGTGGGGTTGGCGCACTTCAACACCACTAAAAACCACCTGCCTCCCCAGTACCCACTTTATGCATTATTAAGCACAAAGCCAATCATCATTTATACCACACTAAATTGGGCCTTCAGAACAATAGAGAGCTGAAGGATTTCATCCAGTCACAGTTCATCAGAAAGCAGAGGCCACTAGTGATAGTCAGCCTCCCCTCTCTCAAACACTCATTCAAATAATCAACCTATCTTCTATGAGGCCTTCCACCCATTCTCACACTCACTCTCGAATATTCTCAGTCTAATTTCATTCATTCTTATATTATACCCATACCACCTCATTCACACCCTTCTTCACCCATAAAAATCTTTTACCAAGTCATTCCTCAATCAATCTACCATTCACAAACCAAACATCACTCAAGTTGACCATTTTCAGTATTTTTACTACCATTCAGTAAAGTAGTGACCAGCATCTCATGCAGCTTCCTGGACCATTCCTCATTCAAACCCTTACTAATCACGAATACTCGCCCTAGAGACTTCCCAAACATTTAAAACCTTGTGGTCGCATTTACTTCATCTCTACCACTATCATCACTTACTTACACTGCATCAGAAATACTCAAAGAGTTTATACTAATTCAAGAGCAAGACCACAGATTTGGATATCACACCCAACCCCATTCTCACTCCCCAAATATCATTCTTGCTCTTTTGTGCATTCATTTATTGACACCTCTCACACATCTTGTCAAAATCTTCAATCAACATTTCAAACTCCTTATCAACTCAGCCACCAGCATCAAGTAATCAACATATACCACCATAAAATACATCCCTCATCAATCTCAAATCTCTTTCATTCATTCCCATAATACATACTTCTTTCAGTCCTCAATCCATAAAGATATTAAAAAGGCATGGCAACATTATGCAACTTTGTCTAACACTAGAAATATCTAAAACCACTCATTCTGGCTCTCTTTCCCCCAGAAAAAACTTATTTCAAACATGCCTTTACCATTCACTCCATACATTCTTAGCAAATGCCATAATGCTTCTCTTTCTACACATACAAGCTTTCTCCAGATCCATGATACCAGCATACACTTCAGACTAGGGTGGTAGTGTAGGAGCCGAAGCTCCTTTGGTGCTGTCCTACTTTTGGGGGACAGCTTTATGAGGCCATTGGCCTCATGACCAACTTCAGGGGATTTGCCTCCTGTAAGTGTGACGACTCGGTCGAGGGGTGCGGCCCTTTTTCCTTACAAGAAACGGTTTATGTGAGGAATGAATGAATAGTGCCGAAAATAAATGCTGCAAAGCCCAAACGGACTAGCCCACAGCCAAATTCAAGGACCGGTAATTTGCATGTGTGTTCTCAATAAAAATAGAGACATCTGGAGAATATACAAAAATATAGCATTGAAATTAAGATGAATAGAATGGAAGTACAGGAATTTAAAACCATCAAGGGGTGTAAAAGGATATAAAAAATAAACTATTGAGAACTCAACAAAGGATAAAAACATAGACTATAGATGGATAAACAATAGATACAAGAACAGAAAATATAAAATCATTAAACCAAATATTAAATTTTGGCTAAAAGATTAGATTCTTCTAAAAATTAAAAAATTCTGTTCACACTAAAAGAAACATAAGTCTCAGACATGATGCCGCACAGAACCTGTTGGGAGGCCATCAGCACAGTAATGAAAGGGAAGACCCTCCTCCTAATATTTCACAAAAGGAAACACTTGGCTAAGATGTGAAGGATGGACATCTGCACTCCGCACAGGGTGCACAAAGGTGGGGGCTGCCCATTCATCAAGTGCCCATGAGTGAGGCCACAATGGCCTATCCTCAGTCAGCGCAAAATAACCTCCAGTCTATGTGGTCTCATGGTACATGGCCATGGGAGGACTGAAGGTTTTATGGAATGGAGCTTGGTGGGAGGAAGCTCATATCACATCTTCTGCCATAAGCCAACTACATATTTGGTGATGAGAGGATAGACATCACAAAGTGGGACTAGGGCTGATGGGAGTGTCCCCAATGATGCCGCCTCCTTGGCTGCAGCATCCGCCCTTTCATTACCTGGGATGCCCACGTGACTGGGCACCCAGCAAAATGAAACCTTATGAATAGGAGAAAGACAAAAAAGCTACGGCTGGATCTTGGAAACCAGTGGATGGCTAGAACCAAAAGCACTCAGTGCCTCCAGAGAACTAAGAGTGTCAGAGAAAATCGTAAGACAACCAGATGGCATAGGAGCAATAACAAAGAATGCAGCAAGAATGGCAACAAGTTCTGCTGTGAAAATAGAAGCTGCACTGGGTAGGCAAACCAATACAGTTTGAGATAGGAAGACAGCAGTAGCTCCAACTCGATCCGATGACTTGGACCCATCGGTGAACACAAAGGTGCTAGGCCGATGGCGGCTGGAGTGTTAATTATACATGATTCTCAAGGCTATAGGCAAGAACTGATCCTTGGGCCTACCAGTAAGCCCCTTGCATACCAGTACAGGTGGTATGAGCCATGGGGGAATCTTTAGTATTGAAAATGGAATAACAGAAAACTCTCTTAGACGTCCTGTGTGCTCAGCCAGGCAGAGCAAAGGGGGGAGCCGGGGATGGAAATCTATCATATGAGACCAATGTTTGCAAATTGAACATGCACTCATATACTGGTGACCATGGTAATTGCTTGTCTAAAAAGATATTTGAGGTTAGACTTGAGCCTGTGACAAGGAAGAGCCCCGTTCTCTGCATAGAGACTCCACACAGGAAAGGACTTGAAGGCTCAAGAAGCCAGGCGCACACCCTGGTTACACACAGTATTTAATTTATCAAGGATGGACGGCGAGGTAAGAGGAGTACACCTGTGAGCCAAAGTCCAGCTTTGACTCGATCAATGCTGAATACAGAAGCCACAGGGTACATCAATCACTTCCCCAAGAAGTGTGTGACAGTAATTTCATTGTCTCTTCAGACAAGACTTTTTCAAAGTGTCCAAATGAGGCCTCCAAGAAAACCTTGAATCAAAGATCACCCCTAGAAATATGAAATGGGGCTCAAAGGTGGCAGGGACACCATAGAGTGACAAATGGGGAGGGTCCCATGTCACCGATCGATGATGGTAAAATTGGACACCCTTGGTCTTTACTGCGGAAAAGCGGAAGCCCTTGGAAGAAGCATTATCAGCTACAGTATGTATAACCCACTGTAGCTTACAAATGACAAATGGAAGTCTAGGCGATGAACAGATAAGTGCTAAGTCACCGACATATAGAGTTGAGGAAATCTCAGCTGGGAGATTTGCAATAATGCTATTGATCACCACAGAGAAGCAGGTAACACTGAGGACACTTTCCTATGGCACACCCTCAACTTGCGCTACGGACTCTGATAGGGCATTTCCAACTTTTACATGTAGTGTGCGCCACATGAGGAATTGCTCAACAAACCTGGGGGGAAAGCCCTGCACGACTCAATATGGAGTTGCTTAAGGATACCACGCCTCTAAGTGGTATCATATGCTTTCATAATATCAAAGAAAATAGCAACAGAATGCTGTCTCTTTGAAAAGGCATCTCTTATATAAGACTCCATTCTAACAAGAAGGTCAATGGTACACTGTTTTCTTCTGAACTCTGATTGAGAGGGAGATATAAGATGTTTTGTCTCCAAAAACCAGATCAGTCTTTTATTTATCATCCTCTCAAACAATTTACATGGACAACTAGTAAGGGCAATAGGGCAGTAATGGGTGAGTTCCATCCCATCCTTTCCTGGTTTTCAGAAAGGTAAAACCACAGCCTACCTCCACATAGAGGGGAAGCAGCCCCTAAGCTAGATTAAGTTATAGACATCCAGCAAATGTGAGAGGAGGAATGGATGCATATTCCTAATTAAATCATAGGAAATGCCATCCGATCCAAGAGCATTTTTTTTTTAAGAGCTCATCTGGTGACTGCCTAATTGGGCATTAGTCACCGTATTAAAACTCGCCTAATTCTAGGCTACTTTAAAATAAAATTAAAGAGAAGAAAAACACCCAAAAAAGGGGGAAAGGAAGCAAGCTCCTGCGTCGGTGGGAGGTCCCCATGGCGCAGGAGCGTGCAACCTAAAGGGAAAAAAAAAACAAAAGCAAAACAAAACCCTGCTTAAATAATAGGGAGAAGGCCAGGCCTCCCCCCAAAAGTCATCAAGTCCACCAGTCAATGTACATAGACTCGTCCCGAGTACAAGGGAACAAGGGAACATTCAACAAGAATGTGCCAAACAGTCTGGGAAACGACGCAGGCGAGCGCTCCATCAGATAGCGATGCGTCACGCGAGTGTGTCCGATTCGGAGACGACAGAAAGCAACCTGAAGCCACCGCGGCATTGGGGGATAGGTCCATGGGAACAGTCGCGGCGCAATGGCACGCAACTTTAAGTTCCCTTCGACCGTCTCCCATCTTCTTTGCCAAGCAGTCCGAAGAGCTGCCCGTATTCCTGCCATGTAGTCGGTGTGAGGAAGAGCGAAACGCTGGTCCGGTCGCAGAGTCCTCGCGGACTCTTTGGCGCCCTAATCGGCGCGCTCATTCCCCGCAATTCCTACATGTCCAGGAACCCAGCAGAAGATAATCTCGACATCTGCCCGGCTCGCCAAAACCGTGGCGTCACGCATATCGCGAACCAGGGGATGCGGAGATTCCAATGCCCCGAGAGCACTCAGGGCGCTTTGTAAGTCGCTATAGATCACAATCCGGTCTCCGAACCGGGCACGTCGCGTAATCTCCCGTACCGAGTGGTGTATTGCCACCAGCTCGGCCGTGAAGACAGACGCAGCGCCTGGTAGAGCCCCGCGGACTTGAAAAGAGGGGATACGGCGTGGAAGCCGACCCCCTCTTGGGACTTGGAGCCATCCGTATACACTGGCACGGTACCAGCGTGACACGATGTGTGCTCCAAAGAAAGGCGAGCACAGTAGCGATTCGCCAGGAGTCTGGGAGAAGACCTTCCACCCAGATCCTGTTGAACAAATCTAACAGAAAGGACATGCCTCGCTCACCCAGGTGTCGAAGCATGGCGTACGGGACAACGTCCGGACCATGGGCGGTGTCCGCGCACGAAGCGAGAGCGGAGCGCTACTCACTCACAGCAAACTTGGCGTTGAAGGGTTCTCGGCCTCTGGAAGTAAAGTCCAGCCGGCGGCCTTCCGCGACATCACGAAGTGCATTGAATGATGGCGGAGCAGCATCACGGCTAGAGAATGCGGAGAAAGCGGTCGCTAAGGATTCCGCCACGGACGCGGGGTCCGAGATTGCGGTCCCATTCTCCTGGAGAACGGGAGGGGGGTCCTGCGAGAACTTGCCCCGAATCCTTTTGACTCGCTTCCACACCTCAGCTAAAGGGGTCTTCCCGTTAAGTGAAGACACATATGCCCGCCAAGAAGAGCGGCGGGCGTGCTTCGAAATATACCGGAACCTGGCCCTAGCCCGACGAAATTCAGAGACAGTGAAATCGTTCGGGCGGCGCTTATAGCGCATGTAGGCATAACGCTTCTATTTGAGGGCCGTCTCACACTCGGCCGACCACCATGGGAGTGGTCGGCGTGGAAGACGGCCAGACGTCGATTGGAATAGTAGTCAGGCCCACGGCGATGAGGTTGCCTGAGAAGAACTCAACGGCCTCATCTACCGACCTAAACTCATTGACTGAGATAGAGAATTCAGTCATTTCCTGAAATGCAGGCCACCGCGCCCGCGCCAAGCACCACCGAGGTGGTCTCTCAGGCGGCAGTTGCCCTGAAAATGATATTTGAATGGGAAAGTGATCACTACCATGGAGGTCATCGACCACCCCCCAATCAAAATCAGGATGTGCATCCGAAGAGAACAAAGATAGGTCAAGGCAAGAAAATGAAGCGGTTCTCGGACAGTGATGCGTAAACTCATCCACGTTTAGGACACCCATCTCAAGCTCTTCGATGAGATCGGCAAGGACTTGTCCCCTGGGATTTATCGAGTAGTCTCCCCAAAGAGGATGCCTGCCGTTCAGATCTCCAAGCAAGAGAAAGGGCCTCAGCAACCGTGCCACGACGCGGCGTTGAAGTCAGCTGACGGTGGAATGTACGCAGAAATGATAGTATACCTCCTATCCAGGTGCAGCTGCACAGCCACTGCCTGAAAGGAGGTATCTAAAGAGAAAGGAAGAACGGAGACATCATGCCGGGTGTAAACCGCGCATCCCCCAGCCCGGCCATCCCGCCGTGGTGGGGCCGCAAGACCCTTATACCCCGGGAGGGCAGGCAGGGGGCACGCGCCTAGCATGGTCTCCTGCAAAAAGATAGCTAACGGGGAACGGGACGAGACGAGCCTCCGCAGCTCCTCCCAGTTGGCCCGGAGCCAACGGCAATTCCATTGAAGGAATATGCACTCCAGGCCTAGCTCGGAGGAGACGCGGGGGCCCTCCTCGAATTGAAGAACCTCACGGGAATGGCCGTACGCTTCCCGGGGGCAGAACCCCGGGCGCTGTTCGCCGGACAAAGCACTGAAGGCGCTGTCGCCTTCGAGGACTTATTGAGGGAGGTTGGGCTCGCCATGCGAGTCTTTTCCTCCCTCCACCTCGAAACCAAAGGCAGGCGTTGCGGCTTCGGGGGGCCCTCTTTTCGAGGAACCACCGTCTCCGAGCCACTCGATCCACCTCTTGGCGTGGGCGAAGGAGCCGAAGCTCCTTTCTTGCTGTCCTCCTTTCGGGGGACAGCTTTAGGAAACCCGGAAGATGGCCTAGCGACCATCTTTAGGGGTGTTGCCTCCTGTGAGTCTAACGACTCGGTCGAGGCGCGTGGCCGTTTCGCCTTACGGCAAACGGTCACGCTGGGAGAAGAGGGGGGGAGCCCTGGTTTTAGCCGGGGCTGGGTATGAACCCTTTTTGCCGCCAGCTTTACCAGGGGAGCGCCCGGGTTGGGTAGAGCCCGCAGAAGGGCTCAGAATGGGCGCGGAAACAACCGTGCTCATTGGCCTGGATGGGCTAGGAGCAGATGGTGCCTTTCTAACTATTGAGGCATATGATGTCCCAGGCAGAGCCGGATGTGCCAGGACCCAGTCCTTAGCCTCGCGGAATGAGAGTCGATCCTGGGCCTGAAGAGCCAGGATTTCTTTCTCAAGGAGATATGCACCACATTGCTTCGAAGAAGCAGGGTGCGGCTCTCTGCAATTGACACACTTGGCCACACACGATTTGGACTTATTGTGTGCGACCTTGGAGCAATCTACACAGACTTCGGGTGACCCCCGACTTTGCACATCTACATGAGCGATTCGTATGGCTGAAGCGGTGACAGTAATAGCACCGCAGCGGCAGTGGCACGAATGCCTTCACGCGTTAGCGGTGCCAGCCGGCACGCACCGACTCAGGGAGCTTGTCACAGTCGAATGTGACAAAGAGTGTAGGGGTGGGCTCTAGGACCCTCCCTGTTTTCTCATCACACGTTCGACCTTGACCGCCCCATGGTTAGCCAGCTCTAGGGTGATGTCCTCAATGGAGTAGTCAACGAGTTCCCTCACATAAACTACTCCTTTCACAAAGTTCATGGTAGAGTGGGGCGTTACACTCACCGGGGTGCCATGAAGTGTCCGAAGAGCACTTATCTTGGCCGCCTCGGCGGGATTCGCCGCATTTGCCAGAAGGCTCCCGTCCGAGAAACGGGTCACCTTCGGCTCTCTACCAATTGCACTAGCTAATCCTCTCCTCTGATGGATCATGTTGCCCTTGGACAACATGCTGCCATCAGTGGAGCGAATAACGAGGAAACGTTTGAAGCCAGCGGGCTCGAAAACACCAGGTAACCTCTGAATCAGGGGCCCCGATGTCATCGAGGCTCCGCCCTGTGCACTTTTGGTCTTTGTCATGGTCAGAAGCTCCATACCCGGGGGGACAGAGGGGCCGAATGTGCCGATCTTGGCTTGGTCGCTTGCCAGAGTGGGAGAAGACCCATCCGCCCACGCAACCCCCGCAGATGGAGAGGAACCCTGAGTCTTTTTAGTCTTCTTTTTCTTTTTAGGAGAGGAGAGCGGGGAATGAAACCACTTCTCAGCTCCGCCGGTAGAAGCCCCCAGGCCAGATGTACCGGCCTCAGCCAGGTCCTTCTCCGAAATGGAGAAGGTCCTGGTGGTCACAGCGGCATCATCCGGAGGAGATCCCTCCCCTCCTTGTACTGCCTCAGAATCCCCAGCCGTTTGAGGAGGACCTTGCATAGGGGCGGATTCGGGTTCGGTGCTTGGCACCGAGCCCGGATTCGCCCCCATGGAAGGCCCTACCGTCTGAGGCTGGTTTTCCTCAATGACCATGTCTATCACAGGATGGGCCTCCAGTTGGCCATGCCCTCCCAGGACATTGCAGGTCCCCTTGGCAGCATCATGAGTCTTTTGTGGGGAGGCACAGGCCTGCACCCCGGCAAGGTTTAATATTCTTGCCAGCAGGTCTTTTGAGGGAAGCGACCGAAGGGGCCTGGCTTCCCTCTCCTCCCTATGGGAGTTTGCCCTACCGAGCCGCTTCGATGTGGAGTGGCTGGCTAAGGGCTGCCTGCTGGCTTTCTTACCAGGCCCCTTAGAAAGAACAGAGGGGAATGCCGCTGGAAAGAAGGAGGTGCCCGAAAGCACCTCCAGATAAGGGGGTGAGGGGGAGTCCCCTTCAACCTTAGGTGTAGGAGACGAGTAAGCCTCCTTTCCGGTTGAAGAAATATGGAGGGTCCCCTGCGCAAGCACAGGGGGGATGACCTCCATTTTTTTGCTGGAGCTGCACGAGGGCGGTTCCGTCGCTGTTTCAGGGGAAGTTGGGGGTTGGGGTTTTTTGGTTGTTTTTTCATACATGGGCATGGTGACCCTCTTTTTTTATACGGGACGCAATAGCTCATCACCTCTTGCAGTTGCCCGCACTGAAAGAGGTGCTTACAGGCCTGGCAGAGCGAGGCGCCGTCATTTCGGACCACCCCTCCCGCCTGGTGGCCTGGCAGTCCATCGGCATGACGGCTCCACCTTAGACACGGCGTAAAAATGGATAGAATGTGAAGAGGAGAGGAAAAGGGATGTGAGTAAGGTATGGGTGGGGATGAAGCAGGTTGTTAAAAAAAACCCATCCCAAACCGGAGCTCAGGGGGTAGGGAACATTGTCCCCTCTCCCGTCAGCCCCGATCCGGGACGGTTGGCTTGAGAAGAAGGTCAGCATCTACCCTGGGAAATTAGAGGCTGACCAGAGAAAGTTGTGAGAGAGGTTGTGTGAAAAGAGAGGAAACAAGTGTTTTGAAGGAAGGAAGAGAGGCTAAGCTGGGGGCGGACGGGGTGCTGAGTCACGTCAGCACGGCGGCCAGGATGGCAAATCACCGCGCCCCTTACGGAGGCGGGGTCCGAGATTGCGGTCCCATTCTCCTGCAAAACGGGAGGGGGGTCCTGCGAGAACTTCCCCCGAATCCTTTTGACTCGCTTCCACACCTCAGCTAAAGGGGTCTTCCCGTTAAGTGAAGACACGTATGCCCGCCAAGAAGAGTGGCGGGCGTGATTCGAAATATACCGGAACCTAGCCCTAGCCCGACGAAATTCAGCGACAGTGAAATCATTCGGGCGGCGCTTATAGCGCATGTAGGCACAACGCTTCTGTTTGAGGGCCATCCCACACTCGGCCGACCACCATGGGAGTGGTCACGTGCAAAACGACCAGACATTCTAGGAATAGTACTCAGGCCCACGGCGATGAGGTTGCCAGAGAAGAACTCAACAGATTCATCTACCGACCTAAACTCATCGATTGAGATTCAGAATTCAGTCATTTCTTGAAATGCAGGCCACCGTGCCCGCGTTAAGCACCACCGAAGAAATCGAGCGAGAACTTGGAATATCACATGGAAAAGTTTCAACATCATCCACGACAATTTGGCCATGACCAAGGTCTCTGCCCGTTGGGTCCCTAGAAACCTCACACCCCATGATCGACTTCAACGTCGTCAAAGTCCTCAAGTCCAGAGTTGCACAAGCTGCCGTGCGCAAGTGCAGATTTGTAGAGCTCAACCATCCCCCCTACAGTCAAGATCTGGCCCCTAGCGACTACTTTTTATTCCGCCAGCTCAAGGTTTCACTGCGTAGATGCAGATTTGGGGGCGATGAAGATGTCCAGCTCACTGTCCAAGAGTGGATTGAACAGCAGTCGGGAGATTTCTGGTTGTCGGGAATTTGAAGCCTCGGGGACAAGTGGCGCAAGTGCATTGAAGTCGAGGGTAGTCATATTAATAAATAATAAAACACTTTTCCTCATATCTCGTTTCCTTATATCCGAATTGCAAAACTTATTGACTGCCCCTCGTAGGTCCTTGATGCTTTTGTCATATGTTATGTTATGTTAAGAGTTCAATCAAGGACTCCATATAGTGACAAAAATTGCGGAGATGCAGGGCAGTTTACATTGGGTAAGTTACTTAAGATTACGACACTTAGGTTCTTTAGATTTAGATTAAATTGGCATCATACAGTATCTTTTTATTTTAAACTTTTTGCCTTATTAATCTTATAATGGATTTGGGGAAATGATTGAGTTTAAGGGGGGCTGTGGTAGGATTCACTCTTCAAGATTCTTCTTTTTTAATTAGAAAAAAATGTTGCAATATTTACACACCTAAACATGATAGGCATACAATTCTTTAGGAAACTGTAATCCTACTCACTCTCTACCCACCTATCCCTACTCCCAGTACCACCCACTATACATAATTATCGGGTAACCTTTCCCCAACATAGCTAGAACACTATAAAATACATCCACTTTAGAACTTAAAACAAGCCACAAAACAGACTTAATATTCACCAACTGAAGCCACCATACATTGATGAATGAGTTTCACTGACTACCTGCAATCAGGATATCACCCTTTCTTAAACAAATAGAAAAAAAGATTAGCCTCCTATGTCTACCGTTGCAACCTGAAAACTACCAATTTAAATCTATTGTGTCCACTTCTCTAGGAGACCTCTAGAAAAGACCCATGCGCCATAGACTCCTTCCTGAGTTTTGCTAGTTTTGTGTGTAAGGAACTTGAGCAGCAACAAAGCATGTATACATAGGTTTTTGTTTATGGTTCTTTTCATGAGCTCAAAAATTATATCAAAGCCTTTTAAACAAATATACACTAAAAACACAAGCAATCAAAAATATAAATTCAAAACCCTTAGAGGAAAGGAAAAGGGAAAATGGGACCAGATGAGTGGACATACGCAACTGAAATTACTGCAAAAGGTTTAAATCACTTACCAGATCAGTTTTCTCAGTTGAATCCAATTTATATACATTAGGAACCTCAATGTATCCTCTTAATTCTGCTTTAATTTGTTCATCAACACAGCTGATGAGTTCATCCTTAGTCATAACTCCTTCAACCAAGGAAGGAACCTGAAAATTAAAAAAAGGTCAGTCCTGATGGAACAAGGTTAACTTGTAAAGAACTTAAGAAAATTCACACACAGAACTAAAGGTTGCATAGAATTATGAAGTAGAATATAATAGATTCATCCATTAACTTAAAGGAAGTGCATGAATGATAAGTAGAATGATACATTTTAAGCAGGCATGTATTACACATATTAAGGTAAAATTAAAATTCTCTTTATTCAACATCATAATTATTATGGCACCATTAAACAGAATTTGAGAAATAATGTTGTGATAAAGCATGAGAAAGAAGAAGTGTGCATGGCAGGCCCATTTGGAAATAAGATTTAAAAATGGTGCATGGAGACACACATCATGAGTGATAAGCAAATAGTAGGCCAAAATGGCTAGATCCTGGTTTTATTGGCTTGTATTGAGTATGTCTGTATTGGTCAGACCAGTGCAGTATTTGTGTGTTTAGTAGTGACCAAGGAGAGATCTGTAAAGAAAGTGAAGATAGAGGATATGAAAACATGTGGAACATATATAGCCACAGATCTTCCTACAGTTATATAGGGTTTTGGGGCAAGGGGGCATGTAGTTCTCTAGATGCAAGCTGTAGCATGGTTTCCATGCTACAAATGAGTCCCTCGAGAGTGACAGTAATAGAAAAGAAAGATGGGGTAAGTTGAAGGGAAAAAAAGATGGAAGAAAGCAACCATGTTTAAAATCCCCCCCCCCCAAGGGAACCAAGATGGAAAGATTGAGGGGATGTCCCACACTCCATCACCTCACTCAGGAACTTGTGGTGATGTTTCTGGTGTCCCTGCCTCACAGAAAGGGCCACTAAATATTTAATCTGAATGTAGTGTGCTGTTGGCATTTTGCACAGGATTGTGGATGCATGGGTGGCTCAGGTTTAATGTATCTTTGAGAAATTGCATTCTATGGATGTCTTAATGTTTTATGAACACTACTTTTGTATTGGAGTGATTAGTTACTTGTGGTACTATAGACATCCTGCGCGCGAGACAAAAGCAGTTCTTTTGTATCTTTTTAGTGTGCTGTAGCCAGGATAACTAGGATATACTAGTTTAGAGAGGATCTATTACCAGCATTGTTATTAGTAACTAGGTCTGGAAACAACACACCTGAAAGTTTCATTACTCTGAGCACAATATGCATGGGCAGTAATAACTGGGGCTGTTGCAGACCCTGTCAAGTCATGCTAGTTAACCTATGCTAGTGTGTGAACTAAGTAATGTCATGGTGTATAGAGTGGGCTGCAAAAGTTTACAACACACTGTTAGAAATGCAAATTTACAATGTTTGGTTAATGAAACTAACAAAACATGTGGAACTTTATGTAATAAATGCAATGTAATGATCCTAAAAACAAAATGGTGAACAGGAAAAACTTCATAATGACAAAAGTGAAATTTGACAATGCAAAAGTTTACAAAACATTCATATAATTGGTCAAATCTGCAAAATGTCTCATCAAAAGGTAATCCTCATTAATTCTGAAATATCTAGAATATTCTAAACTAAATGTGAGGCTGCTTTCAGCATTGTGTAAGGTTACTGCATCATTCCTTACAAGATAGTTGTATCATCAAGATGTACATGAACACATTGTAGCCTTTGATAAGAATGGCCTTGGGTAGAGAAAGATCTGGGTATAGATTAAAGTACCTCTAAATTCAGTTGGTACAATAATATGCAACTGGAAGTCTCATAATTCAATCCATTATTAGGATAATTTGGGTTGCCTTAGGATGTTAACAGGAACTGCGTCAAAACTTGTTAAGAGGTGCAGAAAGATGTTAAAAAGTGAAGCTAATGTTAGTAAGGATACAATAATTAGAATACTGTATCATTATGGTCTCTTATTGTACTCCAAGAACAACCTCACTCCTTAAAAAAACTCACTGTAAAGCTCACTTGGCATTTTCAAGTGAAGATTTAAATAAACCAGCAACATTCTATGAACAATACTTTGCTCAGATGAAACGAAAATAAATCTTTTCAGTCTAAATTCAATGAGTAGGGTTTAGAGAAAAAAGGAGTGCAGCTTATGAGCCAAAGAATAGAGACAAAGTTGGTGGTGGGTCAATCATGGTATTGGGTAGTCAAAGGAAGAATGAATGGCAAAATGTAGGCGAATTTTGGAAAGAAATTTGTTATCTAGCATTGGCTCTCTAAACTTGAAACCAGGATCAGCATTTCAACAAGACAATGATCCCAAGCAAACATCAAAACAAACTAAGAATTGGCTGCATACAGGAAGAATTAATGTTTTGGAATGGCCAAGTTAATCTCCTGAGCTGAATCCCATCAAAAATCTGTGGAGGGAATTGAAACTCAAGGTCTAGAAATGAGATCTGCGCTTGATTTGAAGAAAATACATTTGGAGGAATTGAACAAAATCAGCCCAAGCAGTGGTAGAAAGATTGGAAACTACTTAAAGCACCTGCGAGCTGTAATTGACCACAAGGGTGTGCAACCAAGTACTAAACCATATTTATATAAATGTCTCGTAAACTTGTGCTTTGTCAAATTTCACTATTGTCATTATAAAGTTTTTCCTGTTCACCATTTTGTTTTTAGGATCATTACATTGTATTTATTACAAAGTTCCACATGTGTTGTAAATTTCATCAACCTACAAGTAAAAGTATGTAAATTTGAATTTTTAACAGTGTGTTGTAAACTTTTGTGACCCACTGTACGTGATCAGAAAAAGATGGGAATGAGAGTGTGTGGATTGTAATGAATGAAGTGCAAGCAGGTGTGAATCATGATGGTTGGGGTATAGTATAGTAGCGTATGGAGGCCATGATGATATATGATGGTGAGAAAGAGGGGGGTCTGAAATGATGTGGGGCAAGTGGTAGAGGGAATTTTTTTTAAGACTCCTATCTAGCAAGGGCATAGTAGCTTAAATTTCAAATTTAGCCTAATCTTAAGAGATATAATTAAAAAAGAAACAAAATAAACAAAACCAAAAACAATAATAAAAAAGAACAGAAAACAAACTAAGACCAAAAGCATATTCAGGCGTTGGAGGGTGCCCGCCTCTCCTAGTCACTGGAGCATGCGGTCAACACCAGGAGTGAAAAAAAATGGAGGTAGCCTCCTTAAAAATACCAGGAGTCCTATCTTCTAGGCAAGAGAGCTGTGACTATTGATCTGATTATACAATATTTTGAGTGTGAGGAAGAGCAAAACACAGCTTTGGTTGAGGAGTCCTTGCAGACTGGCACGGTCATTCCCCATAATCCCTACATGTGCAGACCCCAGCAGAAGATAACCTCTGCCAGGCTTGCAGCAAATGTAGCCTAATGGATACATTGAACTAGGGGGTGAGGATATTCCAATACCCTGAGAGCACTCTGGGCACTTTGAGAGTCACTATATATCACAATCTCATCTCAGAAACAGGTACAAGGGTTATCTCCAGTATCAAACAGTGAAGACACAGCAATTGTTTTTTTTTTTTTTTTTTAAAGAGCATCTGACGACTACCTACTTGGGCATTAGTTAGTAGCTGTATTAAAAACTAGTCTAGTACTAGGCTACTTTAAAATAAAATTTAAAAAGACAAAAAACAACCCCCCCCCAAAAAAAAGGAAGAGGAAGCGAGCAGTAAGCAAGCTCGTGCATCGGGGGGAGGTCCCTCCGGCGCAGGAGAGTGCAACCTAAAAGGGGAAAAAAACAAAAATACAAACAAAAAAAAAAACCTTTCTTAAATAATAGGGAGAAGGCCGGCCTCCCCCCAAAAGTCAACAAGTTCACCAGTCAATGTAGAGCACTCGTCCCGAGTACAAAGGACAGACGGTAGCGACCCCGCCCATTCCGGTACCGGGAAAGGTAACATGTGCGAAGATCACCCAGACTGGGACATTCATCAAGGATGTGCTGAACAGTCTGCGGGACGACGCAGTCGTCACAATAGGGTGCAGGCGAGGGCTCCATCAAATAGCGATGCGTCACAGAAGTATGTCCGATTAAGAGACGACAGAAAGCGACCTGAAGCCGTCGGGGCATTGGGGGATAGGTCCATGGGAACAGTCATGGCGCAATGGCACACAACTTTAATTTCCCTTCGACCGTCTCCCATCTTCTTTGCCAAGCAGTTCGAAGAGCTGCCAGTATACCTGCCATGTAGTCGGTGTGAGGAAGAGCGAAACGCTGGTCCGGTCGCAGAAACCTCGCAGACTCTTTGGCGCCCTCATTCCCCGCAATTCCTACATGTCCAGGAACCCAGCAGAAGATAATCTCGACATCTGCCCGACTCGCCAAAACCGTGGCGTCACATATATCGCGAACCAGGGGATGCGGAGATTCCAATGCCCCGAGAGCACTCAGGGCGCTTTGTGAGTCACTATAGATCACAATCCGGTCTCCGAACCGGGCACGTCGGGTAATTTCCCGTACAGAGTGGTGTATTGCCACAAGTTCGGCCGGGAAGACAGAAGAAAGTGCCTGGTAGAGCCCCGCTGACTTTAAACAGAAGGAAAACGGTGTGGAAGCCGACCCCCTCTTGGGACTTGGAGCCATCCGTATACACTGGCACGGTACCAGCGTGACACGATGTGTGCTCCAAAAAGGTCGAACGCAATACTCCCGGCGCCGTACAAGCTTTGGGAGCAGAGGCGTGGCGACAAAAGGCCAAATGTGGTACCCTCCAGGGTGGCATCTTGGGCAGAACCAGAGGCACCACCAGGCCGAAAGCTATACCTAGCTCTCGAAGGACTTTCCTGGCCCTAAACTCAACGGGATTAGGGAATGACTGGCGTCTCTCGGCGGCATAGGCACCGTCCATTTCAGCTGCGGATACAGTGAGAACTGTTGGCGACTGAGGGAGGCACCAGGCTCGCGCGTACAGGCGAGTGATGCACTGCACGCGGCGCAGAGCGAGTGGCATCTCCCCAGCATCGACCAACAGGCTCTCAATGGGGAAAGTGCGGAAGGCACCGGTCGCAAGGCGAAGGCCAGTGTGGTGGATCGAGTCCACCTTCCGCAATAAACGCTTGGCTGCGGATGCATAAAACTCGAACCGTAGACGAGCTTCGAACGAGCAAAGGATCGATAAAAAAGTAGGGCAGTAGCCCTATCAGCGCCCCAAGCGCTGAACGTCACGGAACGGAGAAGGTCCATGGCGCGGGTACAAGAGACACTGAGCCGGCAAATATGAGCCTCCCAGGTGAGGCGTCGGTCGAATACAAGACCGAGGAAACTGTGCGATTCCACCACATCCAGGCGCACCCCATTAAGAAACAAATCTGGGTCGGGGTGAAGCCGTGGATGGCGGCAGAGGTGTACCACCTTAGTCTTGGCCAAAGAAAACCGAAACCTGTGCACTTCGGCATAGCGAGAGACGCGGTTCAATGCCTGTTGGAGTCGACGCTCCAGAGTTGGCATCTGGGCCGCGCCAAAAGAGATCGAAAGGTCGTCCACGTAGAGCGTAGCGAGAACATCTTTCAGCAGCACCGAGGTGATGCCGTTGATGCTCATGGCAAAGAGTATGACAATGAGGACACTTGCCTGCGGGACACCCTCTTCCTGCTCCTTTGGGCCGGAGAGAACTCCCCCCACCCGTACGCGGAATCGACGATTTCGCAAAAGTTCAGATATAAACATTGGGAGGCGTCCCCTCGCCCCCATCGTGTGGAGAGTCTCCATGATACCGTATCGCCATGCGGTATCATAGGCCTTCTCCAGATCGAAAAACACCGTGGCGTAGTGCTGTCTACGAAAGAAAACTTCGCAGACGGCATTTTCCAGTCGGAGCAGAGCATCCGACGTGGAGTGGAACTTGCGAAAGCCCCACTGTGCAGAAGACAGATGGTCTCCGCTGTCCAGGAAAAAGGCTAATCTAACATTTACCAATTTCTCCATCAACTTGCACATGCAAGAAGTTAGAGAGATTAGGCGGAAACCGGTCGTGGTAGAGTGATCTCTCCCCGGTTTGCGAAAGGCAAGCACAGTAGCGATTCGCCAGGAGTCTGGTAGAAGACCCTACACGCAGATCCTGTTGAACAAATCTAACAGAAAGGCCATGCCTCACCCACCCAGGTGTCGAAGCATGGCGTCCGAACCATGGGCGGTGTCCGAGCACGAAGCGAGAGCGGAGCGCAACTCACTCACATTAAACCTGTCGTTGAAGGGTTCTCCGCCTCTGGAGGTAAAGTCCAGCCGGCGGCCTTCCGCGACATCACAACGTGCATCGAATGCTGGCGGAGCAGAATCCCGGCTAGAGAATGCGGAAAAAGCGGACGCTAAGGATTCCGCCACGGACGCGGGGTTCGAGATGGCGGTCCCATTCTCCTGGAGAACGGGAGGGGGGTCCTGCGAGAACTTGCCCCGAATCCTTTTGACTCGCTTCTACACCTCAGCTATAGGGGTCTTACCGTTAAGTGAAGAGACGTATGCCCGCCAAGAAGAGCGGCGGGCGTGATTCGAAATATACCGGAACCTAGCACTAGACCGACGAAATTCAGCGACAGTGAAATCGTTTGGGCGGCGCTTATAGCGCATGTAGGCATAACGCTTCTGTTTGAGGGCCGTCTCACACTCGGCCGACCACAATGGGAGTGGTCGGCGTGCAAACAGCCAGACGTCCTTGGAATAGTAGTCAGGCCCGCGGCGATGAGTTTGCCGGATAAGAACTCAACGGCCTCATCTACAAACCTGAACTCCTCGACTGAGATAGAAAATTCAGTCATTTCCTGAAATGCAGGCCACCGCGTCCGCGCCAAGCACCACCGAGGTGGGCTCTCAGGCGGCAGTTGCCCTGAAAATGATATTTGAATGGGAAAGTGATCACTACCATGGAGGTCATCGACCACCCCCCAATCAAAATCAGGCTGTGCATCCGAAGAGCACAAAGATAAGTCATGGTAAGAAAATGAAGCGGTTCTCGGACAGTGATGCGTAAACTCATCCACGTTTAGGACACCCATCTCAAGCTCTTCGATGAGATCGGCAAGGACTTGTCCCCTGGGATTTATGGAGTAATCTCCCCAGCGAGGAGGCCTGCCGTTCAGATCTCCAAGCAAGAGAAAGGGCCTCGGCAACCGTGCCACGACGCGGCGGAAGTCCCCTGTGTCGAAGTCAGCTGACAGTGCAATATATGCAGAAATGATAGTATAACTCCTATCCAGGTGCAGCTGCACAGCCACTGCCTGAAAGGAGGTATCTAAAGAGAAAGAAAGGACGGAGACATCATGCCTGGTATAAACCGGTCATCCCCCAGCCCGGCCATCCCGCGGTGGTGGGGTCGCAAGACCTTTATACCCCGGGAGGACGGGCAGGAGGCACGCGCCTAGCATGGTCTCTCTCAAAAAGATAGCTAACGGGGAACGGGACGAGCCGAGCCTCCGCAGCTCCTCCCATTTGGCCCGTAGTCCACGGAAATTCCATTTAAGGAATATGCCCTCCTGGCCTAGCTCGGAGGAGACGCGGAGGCCCTCCTCGAACTGAAGACCCTCACGGGAATGGCCGTTCGCTTGCCGGGGGCAGAACCCCGGGCGCTGTTGGCGGGACAAAGCGCTGAAGGCGCTGTCGCTTTCGAGGACTTATTGGGGGAGGTTGGGCTCGCCATGCGAGTCTTTTCCTCCCTCCACCTCAAAACCAAAGGCAGGCGTTGCGGCTTCGGGGTCGGGGGGCCCTCTTTTCGAGGAACCACCGTCTTTGAGCCACTCAATCCACCTCTAGGCGTGGGCGAAGGAGCCGAAGCTTTTTTGTTGCTGTCCTCCTTTCAGGGGACAGCTTTAGGAAACCCGGAAGATGGCCTAGCAACCATCTTCAGGGGTCTTGCGTGGCCGTTTCGCTTACGGAAAACGGTCACGCTGGGGGAAGAAGGGGCTGATCTGGTTTTAGCCGGGGCTGGGTGTGAACCCTTTTTGCAGCCATCTTTACCAGGGGAGCGCCCGGGTTGAATAGAGCCCGTAAAGAGCTCTGAATGGGCGCAGAAACAACCGTGCTCGTTGTCCTGGATGGGCCAGGAGCTGAGGGTGCCTTTCTAACTATTGAGGCATATGACGTCCCAGGCAGAGCCGGGCGCTTCAGGACCAAGTCCTTAGCCTCGCGGAATGAGAGTTGATCATCGGCCTGAATGGCCAGGATTTATTTCTCAAGGAGATATGCACCACATTGCTTCGAGGAAGTGGGGTGTAGCTCTCCGCAATTGACACACTTGGCCACACACGATTTAGACTTATCGTGTGCGGCCTTGGAGCAATTTACACAGACTTTGGGTGACCCTGACTTTGCACGTCTACAAGAACGATTCGTATGGCCGGAGCGGTGACAGTAATAGCACCGCCGCGGCGGTGGCACGAATGCCTTTACGTACTAGCGGTACCAACTGGCATGCACCGACTCAGGGAGGTTGTCACAGTCAAACGTGACGAAGAGTGTAGGGGTGGGTCTCGAGGACCCTCCCTGTTTTCTCATCACACATTCGACCTTGACTGCCCCATGGTCGGCCAGCTCTAAGGTGATGTCCTCAATGAAGTAGTCAACGAGTTTCCTCGCATAAACTGCTCCTTTCACAAAGTTCATGGTAGAGTGCAGCGTCACACTCACCGGGGTGCAATGAAGTGTCCGAAGAGCACTTATCTTGGCCGCCTTGGCGGGATTCGCCGCATTCACCAGAAGGCTCACATTCGAGAAATGGGTCACCTTTGGCTCTCTACCAAATGCACTAGCTAATGCTCTCCTCTGATGGATCATGTTGCCCTAGGAAACCCTGGCCATTTGAGGAGGACCTTGCATAGGGGTGGATTACCCCCCATGGAAGGCCCTACCATCTGAGGCTGAGTTGCCTCAAGGACCATGTCTATCACAGGAGGGGCCTCCAGTTGGCCATCCCCTTCCAGGACATAGCAGGTCCCATTGGCAGCATCGCCAGTCATGTGTGGGGAGGCACAGGCCTTGACCCCAGCAAGGTTCAATATTCTTGCCAGCAGGTCTTTTGAGGGAAGCAACCGAAGGGGTCTGACTTCCCTCTCACCCCTAAGCGGGTTTGCCCTACCAAGCCACTTCAATCGAGAGCAGTCGGCAATGGGCTGCCTGCTGGCTTTCTTGGCAGTCCCCTTGGAAAGAAAAGAGGGGACTGCTGCTGGAAAAGGGGAGGTGCCCGAAAGCACATCCAAAGAAGGGGGTGAGGGGAGTCCCCTACATCTGTAGTAGGAGAGGAGTAAGCCTACTCTCCGGTTAGAGAAATATGGAGGGTCTCCTGCGCAAGCACAGGGAAGGGGGACCTCCATTTTTTCAGTGGAGCTGCCCGAGGGTGGCTCCATCGTTGGTACAGGGGGAATTAAGGGTTTTTTTGTTTTATACTCATCATTGGGCATGGTGACTCTCTTTTTATTACGGGATGAAATAGCACATCACCCCTCGCAGAAGCCCTCTCTGCAAGGGGTGCTTACGGGCCTAGCAGAGCCAGGTGCCGCCATTTAATGCCACCCCTCCCACCTGGTGACCTGGCAGCCCTTCAGCATGGTGGCTCCACCTGGGCACAGTGTAAAATCAAGGATAGATGGTGAAGTGAGAAGGAAGAGGGATGTTAGGAAGATATGGGTGGGGATGAAGCAGGTTGTAAAAAAAACAAAAACATCCTAAATCTGAGCTCAGGGGTTAGGGAACATTGTCCCCTTCCCCCTCAGTCCCGATCCGGGAAGGGTGGCTGAGAAGAAGGTCAGCATCTACCCTGTGAAATTATAGGCTGACCAGAGAAAGTTGTTGGAGAGGTTGTATGAAAAGCAAGGAAACAAGTGTTTTGAAGGAAGAAGAAGTGCCTAAGCTGGGGTCGGGCGGGGTGCTGAGTCCCATCAGCACGGCGGCCAGGATGGCAAATTGCCACGCCCATTACAGGGTGAAGACACAGCAACTTAAACAGAGGCGATACAATGTGGAAACTGAGCCCATCTTAAGACTTGCAGCCATCCATGTACACTTCTGATTTCAACATGAAACAGTATGTTTAACAAAAATCAAAAGCAATACTCCAAGTGCTGTGGAAGCTTTGTGAGAAGAGGAGTGGTGACAAATGGTCTGAGAGGGTACACTACACGGTGTAATGCTGCGCAGAACCAGAGGTGCAACCATTGGACTGAGAGCTACACTGAGTTCTCTAATGAGTTTCCTAGCTCTTTTTTTTCTAGCATGCCCATCTGGTGACTATCTTCAAGGCGTGTCGCTACAATTTAAAATTTCACCCGAGTGCTAGGTTATTTAAAATTAACAAAACCAAGGTAAAAAAATATTTAGAAAAAAACAAAGAAAGAAGAACGCTCCAAAGGCAGGGGCCCTCCTGGCACAGGAACATGCAATGTAGAAAAAGGAGAGGCAAAAACTCAGATAGTCCACAAGGTTGTGTACACAAACCATCCCAAGTACAAGGGATGAGTAATAGCAACCCAGTTCATCCCGATAGCTGGACAGGTAACATACATAAAGATCACCAAGACTGGAAAATTCAACAAGAATTTGCCAAATAATGCAGATCAGCTCCTTGTAGCACATGTCTATTTTTTTTTAAATTCCCTGATCTGGCAACTATCTCAAAGGCATAAGTCACTGTAATTAAAATTCTAGCCTTGCACTAGACTATTCTAAAATTCACACAAAAAAACAATAACAAAGTACAAAATAAAGAACAAAAAACAAGAAAGAAGCACATTCCAGCATTGGGGGTAGGCTCACGCCACACAGAACAGGAAAAGGCGCCCTACCACAAAGAGATTCAAATGAAAAATAGGAGTCAGCAGCCTCCAAAAAGTCAAATAGTCTGTGTAAACAATCCCATCCCAAGTACAAGGGAGAAGCAGTAGTGACCTCACCCATACTGATAAGGGGACAAATAATGTGTGACAAGATCACCTACACTGGGACATTCAACAAGAATGTGCCTAACAGTCTGGGGGACAATGCAGTCATTGCAATAAAGTGCAGGTGAGCTCTCCATCAAATGGTGATGCATCCTGCGATTGTACATAATTGAAAGATGATAAACTGACCTAACGCTGTTGTGGCATTGTAGGCGAGGGTCATGGGAACAGTCGCGGTACAACGGAATGCAACTTTAAGTTGCCCTCTGCCATCTCCAATTTTCTTTGCCAAACAGCCAGGAGGGCTGCACTGATTCTTTCTATGTAATTGGTGTGAGCAAGAGTGAAATGCTGGTCTGGTTGCCAAGTACTTGCAGACACTCTAGCACTCTCATTCCCTGCAATTGTCACATGACCAGGAACCCAGCACACAAGATAATCTCAAGATACATTTGGCTTGTGGTAACCAGGGCAGCACAGATAGGGGGAACCAAGGTGGGTTGAGATTCCAATGCTCCAAGAGCACTCAAGGCACTTTGAGAGTCACTGAAGATCATAATCCTCTCTGAAATGTGCAAGATTTGTTATGTCCCATACCAAGCGGTGTATTGGAACCAGCTCAGCTGTGAAGACAGATGCAGCACCTGATAGAGCCCTGCTGATTTCAAACAGGGAATACAGTGTGGAAACCGAATCCCTCCTGGGACTTGGAGCCATCCGAAGTGTGCTCCAAAAAGGTCAAACACAATACACCCAGAACTGTCAAAGCTTTGTAAACAGAAGGGTGGTGATAAATTCAAAGGTGGTACCTTTCAGGGTGGCATCCTGGGTAGAACCATGGCTCCACTGGCCAGAGGGCTACATCAAGCTCTTGAAGGAGTTTTCTAGCCCTAAACCCAAAGAGCTTAGGGTAAGACTGGCATCATTCTGCAGCATAGATTGGCTGTGGATGCACTGGAGAGGTTGGTGACTGAAAGAGGCGCCAAGCTTGTGCATACAGGCGCATAAAGCACTCCACACAGCTCAAAGCGAGTGGCATCTCCCCAGTTATGACAAGTAACTCTCAATGAAGGATGTGTGGAAGATATCAGTTCACCTGCCGAAGCATAAAACTTGCATCTATAGTCAAGCTCCCAATGAAAAAAGGTCACGGAACAAAATGTCCATGGTATGGTTACAAGAGACCCAGAGGCTGCAAATATGAGCCTCTCAGGTGAGGCTGTGGTCGCAAATAAGACCAAGGAAACAGTGAAAATCTAACACTTGCAGATGAAGCATGTTTAGGAACAAGGCCAGGTAAAGGCGGAGCCATGGATGGCGGCAGAAGCGCACAACCTTAGTTTTGGCTAAGGAAAACAAAACTGTGCACTTTGCAATAATGAGAATTGCGGCTTAATATAAAGATGGGATGATTCCATAAATTTATCTGATTCCAGCTAAAAGTTCCAATTCCTATGCCAAATCTTTTATAATTTATTATTAGAGCAACATTAGGGGAGAGAAACTCTATAAAAATAAATTTAATGGCATATATAATTTACTTAAATAATACATAAGACTCATTTAATTCCACTTAAAACTTTGAAGCAGCTAAAACCTTAGAATAACTAAAATTAATAATAAGAATCATTTGATTCAATTTGAACTTCGACACAGTGAATACCTAAGAATAACTAAAATAAAATAATACTCATTTAATTTCATTTGAACTTTGAAGCATTGATTGCTTAAGAATAACTAAAATTCATTATCCTCAAGTTATCCTTGTTTCGGTGGTTAGTCTACTTTTTAGGAGAGAATATCATGCAACCAATGCTGAAAAGCCTTTCACTAGGTATTGAAGATGGTGGTGCAGACAAATACTTTTTAGTCATTAGCTGCACACCACTGTAAAGGATTGGCCTCATTTTTAATCAAAGCTAATTTCATGTATTTGCTCATTTCAGCATTAATGCACATCTAATAGTTTGAATTTTCTTGTCATCATTGGTATTTGAACTCATCTTTGTATTTTCCTTCATCTTCTTTTTAAATTCACTCATAAAAATGTCAAAGCTCAAGTTGAAATTGTTTTCAGTTTCCCCTTCAATATTTCTATCAGCTGATGTATCAGATTCTGGCTCATCAATGTTTAAAGACATTGTCACTGATACAAATATTGTCTACCATACTTTTTGCAGAAACTGCTCCACATTTCCATAAGATTTTTCTTCAAGAAATGATGTCTTGAAACAAGAATCCCAAAATGTTACAAGAATGAATGAAGTCTTATCATTAAAGTATGAGTTTAATCTATTTTTTTAATGAAGATTTGCATGCAGGCAATGTTGAACCAAGTCCCTCAAAGTGTCCTTTACTTCAAAGAAATAGCGGTAATTACTATACTGAGAGAAATGAGTGTGCACAGCATCACTGACAGTGACAAGCACATATGCAATAACAGTTTATACCTAACAAGTTCATTTCTATATTTGAAGTTTTGTATACCCTGACTATATTCCAATTCAATTATCAATATTTTTAACAATAGAAATTCTCCTGAGACCAGCCTTTGATAGTCAATAGTTATACAATAGTTAAAACTTAAAGTGCATTTAAATGTCAGTACCTGGAAAATTCAGACTGGAATTATTTGTTAATTATTTTATTATTTTAAATCAAAACAATCATTTTGGAATCTGAAATAGGGATTGTTTTGATGATTCCAATTCCTCTGAAATGCCTAATTCTTACAATTCCCAATTCTGATTAATTGTCCTATCTCTAGTCTAATGCCTATCAGAGTCGATGTTACAGAGTTGGCATCTGGGTCACTTGAAAAAAGCTTGAAATGTTATTGACAGAGAGCATAGCAAGATCATCTTCTAGCAGCACCAGAGTGATACCATTCATGCTGAGAGCAGTGTGTGACATGGAGGATACTTCCATTTCAGATACCTTCATGCTCCAGTGGACCAGTGAGGGCTTTCCCTGCCAGTAGACAGAATAGACCATCTGAAATAAAGAATGGAAGTTGTCACCTAGCCCAAAACATGTCAAAAGTTTCCACTATGAATATCCCAGGACTTCTCCAGATGGAAAAACACTGTGGCGTAGTAATCTCTACAAATGAAGGCTTCGCAGACAGAGTTTTCTAGTCGGAGCAGAGCATACGAAGTGGAGTGGAACTTACGAAAGTCACACTGTGCAGAAGAAAGGTGGCTTCGGCTGTTCAGGAAAAAGGCGTCTAACATTTAGCAATGTCTCCATTATCTTGCACATGCATCCATATACCAGTTATGAGACATTTTGACATAGGAAATCATCTTGTTTGAAATGTTAATCTTTGATCCTTCTCTGACCTATTAATGAATTTAAGCAAATTTTCTATTAAATACAATCTGTTAATTGAAAATCCACTTTCAACAAATGAATTTCCATGTGAGAAAGTCAAGCAATTTTTTATAATATCCCATAATTCTAGAAATTCATTTCTGTCTCCTAATATATTATTGTAAAATAAATCTAATCTGATGATTTATTTAGCAAAACTTTTAAAGTTTGATACAAAGGTATTTTTTGCATTTTTGCAAAAATTTTCCTACTGTTTAGACGCTTTTTCAGCTAAATCATCAGAAATCCTTGAAGCTTCAAGAAAACACTCCAAAATATAACTGAATCTATTTTTTCCAGATACTGGGGTATTAAAAATCACTGTAGGATCTAAAGATGTTAACCCCTATTTAGTTTATATTTTAAGGAACCTCTTTCAAGAATATTTTGGATTATGGTAATAAGAATGAGTCGACATTCTCTTCTGAATGGAAGCTCATCACTCAGTAAAATACTGTTTAATTTTAACTGCCTTTTCACTGTTATGCCAATATCTAGTGCACTTAAATTTACAAAAATTTTGAATCTTCAAAATTTAATTAAAATAGTTTTTTGATGTTGTTATGTCTTCCATTACATTAGGCTTTATGAATCTTTTCAGAAAAGAAATTCTTCACATTCCATGGCAATTATTTTAAAGAAAACAAATTTGCATTTTAGCAGAGGGTACTTCACTGCATCTTTTATAAAATCACAGGGCTTATCCTAGGTAATTTTACTTGATTTACATAAAGCTTTATCTCATATAATATTTTTAGTGCTTTGTCTGCGGTAGTAGCATTTTCTACCCATCTTACAGAACAGTGTTTTAACAGAAATATATCACAGCCTGTAAGTTCTGCAAATTCTGTCTGCCCTTCTAGTTGGAGATTCATTAAATAATATACATTGCTAAAAAAATTGAATATATCCCATTTGACCTCTTTGATACTTGTTTCATGAGATATCTTATTAGGTAAATGTCTAAAAATACAAATTTATGTTTGGTCCATCCATGGACACTTGTAAAATATTCCTAAGTTATAGTGGATCTACTCTTCACAAAATTCTTCAAGTAAATCACTAGCAGTAGATCTTCCAAGGAAGACAGTATTGGAATACTCAGTTTTTATCTTGTGAATTTCCTTATCAATATAACAAATGCATATGCCCATTTGGCATTGGTATATCTCTGAAAAAAGGTGATAATCCATAAGTCATAATATACAATGCTTTTGTATATCCCAAGCTCAATTTATTAGCAATGAACGCACTATCATGGAACATAAGTTTAAATGCATCACCAATATTGTCAGCTGATTTAAGAAAAACCTATTTTCCATCATATATAAAGCCCAAATGATTTCAGCACAAATTACATCAGCATGTGAGAAGGAAGTCATTATATTCTGAAAAGTTACTTGAACAATATCTTCTTGTCCTTCTTTTGATGATTAATCTGGTAATTGACCTTGATCTGAAGCAGGTCTTGTTTCATTTATTAGATTTTCTGTAACAGAAGAAGATGATCCACTTACATTTCCTCTTTTGAATAAACCTGATAAAGAAGGCTGCTGAGATTTTAATTTAAGCAATATCTTGTGTGCATCATTTTTTGCATGTGATTTTAATGCCTGGATACCCATATTGCTCAAATTAATATTTCTCAAACATACAAAACACTTAGCAAGTCTTGAATCAGTAGAAACTTTTTGAAGCCAGTCCTTAAATTCTTTATGAACTTTTTCATCTAACCGTAATTTTATATTAAAATAAGTTTGTCTATTTGACATATTTTTATAATTTTATTATCTGAAAAAAAAGTTATATAATTAAATAATTGCTTATAACAAATGTTCAAAATTATTTAGGCCTACATTATTCATATATGGATTTGTTTGTGTTAAAATTCATATATTTGAGGCAAGTTGGAAGGGATAACATTATTATTAGATAGAGTGCTTTACTTGTCATTTTTACCTACGAATGTGGTTTATGACAACAAGAGAAAAGCATAGGAAAAGAAAGAAATAGATGTAGGACACTAGGGTAGAAGAACGACGGAAGGATAGAAATTAGTCAGAGGTTGAAAGAAAAGATCTGATTGTTTGCAGGGGATGGTGACCTGAGGATTGCTAAAACCATTGGACTGATGATCCTGTGCAGCAAGTGAAAAATACCTAACTATTTATTTTTTTTTTAATTTTAAGAGTTCATCTGGCGACTGCCTACTTGGGCATTAGTCACCATATTCAACATTGCCTAATATTAGGCATCTTTAAAAGAGGATGCTAAAAAAAAAAAAAAAAATAAAATAAATAAAACCAAGAAAAAAGGCAATAAGCAGAAGGCAAGCTCCAGGGTCGGAGGGAGGCGCCGGGCTCATGCATACAGGCGAATAATGACTGTGCATGGCATAGAGCAAGTGGCATCTCCCCAGCGAGAACATCTTCCAGTAGCACCGAGGTGATGCTCGGGGCAAAGAGTGTAACACTGAGGACACTTCCCTGTGGGACACCCTCTTCCTGCTCCATTGGGCTGGAGAAGGCTCCCCCAACCTGTATGCGGAATCGACGATCTCGCAAAAATTCAGATATAGAGATTGGGAGGCATCCCCTCCCTCCCAGTGTGTGGAGAGTCTCCATGATACTGTATCGCCATGCAGTATCATAAGCCTTTTCCAGATCTAAAAACACTGTGGTGTAGTGCTGTCTACGAAGGAAGGCCTCACAGTTGGCATTTTCCAGTTGGAGCAGAGCATCCTACGTGAATTGGAACTTGCGGAAGCCACACTGTGCAGAAGACAGATGGCCTCCACTGTCCCGAAAAAAAAACTAATTTAACATTTACCAATTTCTCCATCAACTTGCACATGCAAGAGGTTTGAACGAATGGACGGAAACTGACCGGAGTAGAGTGATCTCTCCCCGGTTTGCGAAAGGCGAGCGCAGTAGCGATTCACCAGGAATCTGGGAGGAGACCCTCCACCCAGATCCTGTTGAACAAATCTAACAGAAAGGCCATGCCTCGCTCACCCAGGTGTTGAAGCATTGTGTACGGGACATCGTCCGGACCATGGGCGGTGTCCGCGCACGAAGCAAGAGCGGAGCGCAACTCACTCACAGTAAACCTGTCGTTGAAGGGTTCTCCGCCTCTGGAGGTAAAGTCAAGCCGGTAGCCTTCCGCGACATGACGACGTGCATTGAATGCTGGCGGAGCAGCATCCCGGCTAGAGAATGCGGAAAAAGCGGTCGCGAAGGATTCCTCCACGGGGGAGGGGTCCGAGATTGCGGTCCCACTCTCCTGGAGAACGGGAGGGGGGTCCTGCAACAACTTACCCCGAATCATTTTGACTCGCTTTCACACCTCTGCTAAAGGAGTCTTTCCCGTTACGTGAAGAAAAGTATGCCCTGTCGTTGAAGGGTTCTCCGCCTCTGGAGGTAAATTCCAGCCGACGGCCTTCCGCGACATCACGACGTGCATTGAATGCTGGCGGAGCAGCATCCGGCTGGAGAATGCGGAAAAAGCGGTCGCGAAGGATTCCGCCTAGATCCTGCTGAACAAATCTAACAGAAAGGCCATGCCTCATTCACCCAGGTGTCGAAGCATTGCGTACGGACATCGTCCGGGACTAGGCGGTGTCCGCGCACGAAGCGAGAGCGGAACGCAACTCACTCACAGTAAACCTGTCGTTGAAGGGTTCTCTGCCTCTGGAGGTAAAGTCCAGAGGGCGGCCTTCCGCGACATGACGACGTGCATTGAATGCTGGCGGAGCAGCATCCGGCTAGAGAATGCGGAAAAAGCAGGCGCGAAGGATTCCGCCCAGATCCTGCTGAACAAATCTAACAGAAAGGCCATGCCTCGCTCACCCAGGTGTCGAAGCATTGCGTACGGACATCGTCCGGACCTAGGAGGTGTCCGCGAACGAAGCAAGAGCGGAGCGCAACTCGCTCCCAGTAAACCTGTCGTTGAAGGGTTCTCCGCCTCTGGAGGTAAAGTCCAGCCGGCGGACTTCCGCGACATCACGACGTGCATTGAATGCTGGTGGAGCAGCATCCCGGCTAGAGAATGCGGAAAAAGCGGTCGCTAAGGATTCCGCCACGGACGCGAGGTCCGAGATTGCGGTCCCATTCTCCTGGAGAACGGGAGGGGAGTCCTGCAAGAACTTGACCCGAATCCTTTTGACTCGCTTTCACACCTATGCTAAAGGGGTCTTTCCCGTTACGTGAAGACACGTATGCCCACCAAGAAGAGCGGCGGGCGTGATTCGAAATATACCGGAACCTAGCACTAGAACGACGAAATTCAGCGACAGTGAAATCGTTCGGGCGGCGCAAATAGCTCATGTAGGCATAACGCTTCTGTTTGAGGGCCGTCTCACACTCGACCGACCCCCATGGGAGAGGTCGGCGTGCAAAACGGCCAGACGTTCTAGGAATAGCAGTCAGGCCCGCAGCGATGAGGTTGCTGGAGAAGAACTCAACGGCCTCATCTACCAACCTAAACTCCTCGACTGAGATAGAGAGTTCAGTCATTTCCTGAAATGCAGGCCATCGCGCCCACGCCAAGCACCACCGAGGTGGGCTCTCAGGTGGCACTTGCCCAATAAATGATATTTGAATGGGAAAGTGATCGCTACCATGGAGGTCATCGACCACCCCCCAATCAAAATCAGGCTGTGCATCCAAAGAGCACAAAGATAGCTCAAGGCAAGAAAATGAAGCGGTTCTCAGACAGTGATGTGTAAACTCATTCACGTTTAGGACACCCATCTCAAGGTGTCGCCTTTTCGAGGAACCACCGTCTCCGAGCCACTCGCTCCTTACTAGGCGTGGGCGAAGGAGCCGAGGCTCCATTGTTGCTGTCCTCCTTTCGAGGGACAGCTTTAGGAACCCCGGAAGATAGCCTGGCGACCAACTTCAGGGGTGTTGACTCCTGTGAGTCTAACGACTCGGTGGAGGCGCGTGGCCGTTTCGCCTTACGGGAAACGGTCATGCTGGGGGAAGAGGGGGGAGGCCCTGTTTTTAGCCGGGGATGGATATGAACCCTTTTTGCCGCTAGCTTAACCAGGGAAGCGCCCGGGTTGAGTAGAGCCCGCAGAACGTCTCTGAATGGGCGCGGAAACAACTGTGCTCGTTGGCCTGGATGGGCCAGGAGCAGAGGGTGTCTTTCTAACTATTGAGGCATATGACGTCCCAGGCAGAGCCGGGCATGCCAGGACCAAGTCCTTAGCCTCGCGGAACGAGAGTCGATCCTGGGCCTGAATAGCCAGGATTTCTTTCTCAAGGAGATATGCACCACATTGATTCGAAGAAGTGGGGTGCGGCTCTCCGCAATTGACACACTTGGCCACACAAAATTTAGACCTATCGTGTGCGGCCTTGGAGCAATTTAGACAGATTTCGAGTGACCTCGTCTTTGCACGTTTACAAGAATGATTCATATGGCCAAAGTGGTGACAGTAATAGCACTGCCGCGGCAGTGGCGGTACCAACCGGCACGCACCGACTCAGGGACCTTGTCACAATCAAATGGGATGAAGAGTGTAGGGGTGGGTCTCAAGGCCTCCCTGTTTTCTCATCACACTTTCGACCTTGACCGCCCCATGGTCGGCCAGCTCAAAGGTTATGTCCTCAATGGAGTAGTCAACGAGTTCCCTCGCATAAACTACTCCTTTCACAAAGTTCATGGTAGAGTGCGGCGTCACACTCACCAGGGTGCCATGAATTGTCCGAAGAGCACTTATCTTGGCCGCTTCAGCGGGATTCACCGCATTCTCCAGAAGGCTCCCATCTGAGAAACGGGTCACCTTCGGCTCTCTACCAATTGCACTAGCTAATCCTCTCCTCTGATGGATCATGTTGCCCTTGACCAACATGGTGCCATCAGTGGAGCGAATAATGAGGAAGCGTTTGAAGCCAGCGGGCTCAAAAGCGCCAGGTAACCTCTTAATCAGGGGCCCCGATGTTATCGAGGCTCGCCCTGTGCACTTTTGGTCTTAGTTGGGGGCTCCGGACCCTGTGGGGCAGAGGGGGTGGATGTGCTGATCTTGGCTTGGTCACCTACCAAAGTGGCAGCAGACCCATCTGTCCCCGCAGGCCCCGCAGATGGAGAGAAGACCCGAGTCTTTTTAGTTTTTTTTCTCCTTTTTAGGAGAGGGGGGCGGGGAATGAACCCGCTTTTCACCTCCGCCGGCAGAATCCCCTAGGCCAGATGGACCGGCATCAGCCAAGTCCTTCTCCGAAATGGAGAAGATCCTGGTGGTCGCAGGGGACCGGTTGGAGGAGATCCCTCCCCTCCTTGTAATGCCTCGGAGACCCCAGCCATTTGAGGAGGACCTTGCATAGGGGCGGATTCGGGTTCGGTGCTTGGCACCGAGCCCGGATTTTTCCCCTTCGAAGGTCCAACCATCTGAGGCTGGGTTTCCTCAAGGACCATGTCTACCACAGGAGGGGCTTCCAGTTGGCCATTTCCTCTCAGGACATCGCAGGTCAAATTGGCAGGGTCACCAGTCTTGTATGGAGAGGCACAGGCCTTGACCCCAGCAAGGTTTAATATTCTTGCCAGCAGGTCTTTTGAGGGAAGCGACCCAAGGGGCCTAGCTTCCCTCTCCCCTCTAAGGGGGGTTGGCCCTAGCAAGCCGCTTCGATGGGGAGCAGTTGGCTATGGGCTGCCTGCTGGCTTTCTTGGCAGTCCCCTTGGAAAGAAAAGGAGGGACTGCTTTTGGAAATAGGGAGGTGCCCGAAAGTACCTCCAGAGAAGATGGTGAGGGGGGAGTTCCCTACACATATAGGCGTAGGAGAGGAGTAAGCCTCCTCTCTGGTTAAAGAAATATGGAGGGTCCCCTGTGCCTGTGCAAGCACAGGGGGGGAGACCTCCATTTTTTCTTTGGAGCTGCCATTCAGGACCACCCCTCCCGCCTAGTGGCCTGGCAGTCTATCAGCATGGCGGCTACACCTTAGACACGGCGTAAAACTGAGTGTGAAGTGTAAAGGAAAAGGGATGTGAGGAAGGTATGGGTGGGGATGAAGCAGGTTGTTAAAAACAACCCATCCCAAATGGGAGCTCAGGGGTTAGGGAATGTTGTCCCCTGCCCCCCGATCCGGGACGGTTGGCTGAGAAGAAGGTCAGCTTCTACCCTGTGAAATTAGAGGCTGACCAGAGAAAGTTGTGGGAGAGGTTGTATGAAAAGCGACAAAGTAGGGGAGAAATACAGGCTATCTGAAGGAAGGAAGAGAGGCTAAGCTGGGGCCAGAGGGAGCGCTGGATCCCGTCATCATGGCGACAAGGATGGCAAATCGTTGCACCCCTTATGGGGTGGTAATTTATAAGAAATTGGAGGGTTGCAGAGAGAGAGAGAGAGAGATTATATTCATGATTTAAGCAAAAAATACCCCTAGAAAAGGTTATTCTCATTTCCAGTTTTGTTTTCATTTTTGTACAGTGTTATTGATGTTTTCCAATACATGTAGGAAAAGACACCTTAAGCAATTACAATAGAAAATATACCATTAGGTCTCTAAAAGGAACTTGATAATCTATACATATCGATTGATATGTATCACCAATACATGTATCTAGATACTGCCCACCAGTGGGTATATTGCAACCAGCTCAGCGTGAAGACAGGTGCAGTGCCTGGTAGAGCCCTGCTGACTCCAAACAGGGAGTATATGGCATATGAGCCATACCCTCTTCAGACTTGGAGCTATCTGTGTACACTAAGATGGATCGAGTGTGAAACAAAGTGTTCTCCAAAAAGGTTGAAAGCAATACTCCAAGTGCTGACTCAGGCCATAACATGCTCTTCCTCTAGGTACCAAATGCAGAGTTCCCCCCTGCAAGTGTACATCAGGAGGGAGGGTTTTCCTGAAAACTGACTAGAATGTACTGAATGAGGTTGGTTAGGGGAGTTGCAGCAGAGTCATCTTCTTTTAATTCTCATGTTTAAGATATATTTTTCCTTGAATTTTAAGCACAATAGGAACTAGGTTATATCATGCAAAGTTTGTGAGGAAAAATCTTTTAAGAAAATGGTGAAGTTAGAGAAAGTAGAAATGTGTGGAAGATAAATAGCCTCAGATGCTCCTGCAGCCAGTGGGGGCAAGGGCAAACTGCCGATGTTGGGGCTGGAAGGGCATACAAACCCCCAAGATGTTACATGACTCCACTTGTGCAGTGTGTTTACCAAAGGGGTAAGTCTGGGCCTATTCCTTTATGTACAAGTTTATTGAGTGCTTGGGACAAAATATACAGTTGTCAGATGGGACCATATGGAGTTTGGTTGCATTTGGGGGCTATTTGGTTTGAGTATTGTTATAATGTTTGCTGTTTTCCAGATTGTAAGATTGGTATTCTTGAGCCAGAAGTGGTTGAAGATGGCTGAGATTACCTTTTCCTAGGTATTTTAGGTACTATATTTTAATAACAATAAGCAAGAGATGGATTACTTTAAAAAAGAAAAAACATAGATACAAGTGTCACTCCATCCTTGATAAACTTAAGTCCAACTTACTTTATTGGTGAAAAGAGAGTCATTTAATGAATTGACTAACTTATTTTGATAACTTGATTTATCTTTAATATATTGCAGCGATGAGTTGAGAGAAGTACCTTTGATTTCAAAATCTGGAACAACCATCTTGACAGCTTCCAGGCAATAATTATAAGCATCTTTTGGAAATATGGCAGAACTGAACATGTCTTCAAGAGTTATATCCTAAAATAAAATAGTATTTCAACTAAAGCACATCAAAATTAACAAAGTAATAAAGCTGAGTAAGTTGACTAGAGGAAGCACATAAGAAATCAAAAGAACTATCTTAAAGAAATATTCATCAATCTTTCCTAACTATTGTGGACTTAGTAACTCCACAAGTTCTCTTCACACAGACCTTGCTCCCACTCAGGAATGACACCACAGCAATGGGTCTTTCCTAAATGTAACTAGAGATGGTATATTGGGGTATATTCCTGGATGGGAAAGGGGAAAGCAGGATGAGATATGTGTTTCAAGCATAGATAACGAATACTTGATTGGTAGCTCAAAATCGGGCGATTCCATAATCGGACTAGCCAGGAAAAAACAAAAATCATTCTCATTTCTTTATTTTTAAAGATATTCACCCCAAATTTTGCATCAAGCAGCCTGGGAGCAATGTACTTCAAGCTGTGAAGTCAAATCTTTATTTGACGAACAGATTCAGCTTGGCAAACGAAAGTGTGACTTATTTAATAAAAAATAAATAACCTTATATTTATAACTGATGTTGGTTATATTCAGTTCAATTTTATTTAAAAGGCTGTGTACAATGTGATTCTTAGATACTACAGGGTGTCTACTAATATCAAATTTCAAAATTCCATAAGTTTTTGAGGTCTTTTCCAAGTACTTAAAAAAAATTAATGCCAAAATTTCTAATTAAAACTGTAATGAAAAATGGGTATATTACATTTAACTACAAATATATTTCAATGTATATTTTAAATGAAATAAAGTAGGTAGCATCAATTAAAGAAAAAAGGAAGAAATCCCTCCAGGGCCCACACCTGACCAATCTAGCAAACAATTATATTTCCATTGGGTATCATTTAGCTAGACCTCCGCAGTTGATTTCATTTTTTTTATTAAACTTCATAAATCTTTTTCATAGCCCATGGGTGAGTACCGAATATATTATTTTGAAATAGGTATAATAAAGTAATAGTAAGAATCTAAGGTGTGGACACACTGTACTAGTAACCAATTTCATGGTTATTTTTTTTATTTTTTTTTAAGGGGTTATCTGGTCACTGCCCACTTGGGCATAAGTTGCCACAAACAAACAGCCTAATTCTAGGCTACTTTAAAATAAAAATGAGAAAAAAAGGGGTAAAAAGGGAAGATGACAATTAGGAAGCACGCTCCTGTGTCAGGGGGAGGTCCCTCTCCCCCCGGTGCAGGAGCCTGCGACCTACAAAGAAAACCAATTACCAAAAAACAAAACCTAATTAAATAAAAGGGAGAAGGCCGGCCTCCCCCAAAAAGTCAACAAGTCCACCAATCAATGTATTTCATGGCTAACCTGGATTCTAATATCTATTCTATAAAATAAAGATACATAACAAATGTCAGTGGCTACACACACTTAAATTGACTTAGGACTTTTCCTCACTAGAAAGTTTCTTCTTCTTGTAGTCACTTTTGCTCCTGGTAGCTTTCTCGGGTGCATCCGGATTACCTCTTTTTATGCCTCTTCTTTTGACTTTTGCATGGGCATCACTGTTAGCTTTTGACACCATATTTTTGCCCATGACATGGAAGAGGGACCTGGTGATGGCAGGAACAATAGTGTGACCAGGCTGCAACCTTTTTCACAGTCCAGCAGGGACATGCCTATGTCATTGCTCATTATTTCCTTGTAGACACTCAGGAACACTTCTTCTGAAGAGTAGGCCACCAGGAACTTGGCCCTCCCTTTGCCTGGTGCTGTCATCGCCTTGAAGTTTAACTTTGTAGAATTAATACAATATTCGTAGAAGTGAAAGGAAAAGCAAAGTAATGGTACTGAGACACCATTAGAGAAGTATGTGTTGTATAACATCATATTGGAATACTTATAGGATTAGCCAGTAAGCAAGCCTATAATATATCGGCAAGATATGACCGATACCCATATATCGGCAAAGTAGCCTATATAGGCAATACTGATAACTTGCCAATATTATTGGTGCAACCTTACCATAGATAGCACATAGTAAAAAAATATCACATAATTTATAGGCTTGTGTCACACCATATATTATAATTGTCCATTAATATTTCACAGGGTATTTTAACTTTAACCCACTCCTGGATACTTAAACACAACGTTTTGGTATAAGTACTCACGCTAACAGACCTAAAATGAGATTTTTTTTTGATTTTTTTTTAAGAGCTCATCTGGCAACTGCCTACATGGGCATTAGTCACCGTATTAAAACTAGCCTAGTTCTAGGCTACTTTAAAATAAAATTCAAGAAACAAAAAAAGCACCCCAAATGGGGGAAAGGAAGCAAGCTCCTGCATCGGGGGGAGGTCCCCCCTGAGCATGAGCGTGCAGCCAAAAGGAAAAAACAAACAAACCCTACTTAAATAATAGGGAGAAGGCCGGCCTCCGCCAAAAAGTCAACAAGTCCACCAGTCGATGTGCACGCACTCATCCCGAGTACAAGGGACAGGCGGTAGCGACCCCGCCCATCCCGGTACTGGGACAGGTGTCGTGCACGAAGATCACCCAGACTGGGACATTCGACAAGAATGTGCCTAACAGTCTGAAGGACAACGCAGTCGTTGCAATAGGGCGCAGGCGAGCGCTCGATCAAATAGCGATGCGTCACACGAGTGTGCCCGATGCGGAGACGACAGAAAGCAACCTGAAGCCACCGGGGCATTGGGGGATAGGTCCATGGGAACGGTCGCGGCGAAATGGCACGCAACTTTAAGTTCCCTTCGACCGTCTCCCATCTTCTTTGCCAAGCAGTCCGAAGAGCTGCCCGTATTCCTGCCATGTAGTCGGTGTGAGGAAGAGCGAAACGCTGGTCCGGTCGCAGAGTCCTCGCGGACTCTTTGGCGCCCTCATTCCCCGCAATTCCTACATGTCCAGGAACCCAGCAGAAGATAATCTCGACATCTGCCAGGCTCGCCAAAACCGTGGCGTCACGGATATCGCGAACCAGGGGATGCGGAGATTCCAATGCTCCGAGAGCACTCAGGGCGCTTTGTGAGTCGCTATAGATCACAATCCGGTCTCCGAACCGGGCACGTCGCGTAATCTCCCGTACCGAGTGGTGTATTGCCACCAGCTCGGCCGTGAAGACAGACGCCGCGCCTGTAGAGCCTCGCTGACTTCAAACAGAGGGGATACGGCGTGGAAGCCGACCCCCTCTTGGGACTTGGAGCCATCCGTATACAGTGGCACGGTTCCAGCGTGACACGATGTGTGCTCCAAAATGGTCGAACGCAATACTCCCGGCGCAGTACAAGCTTTGGGAGCAGAGGCGTGGTGACAAATAGCCAAATGTGGTAACCTGCAGGGTAGCGTCCTGGGCAGAACGTGGGGGGGGGGGGGCGGAGGCACCGGCCCGAGAGCTATATCTACCTCTCGAAGGAGTTTCCTGGCCCTAAACCCAAAGGGCTTAGGGTATGACTGGCGTCTCTCGGCGGCATAGGCACCATCGAGATCAGCTGCGGATGCAGTGAAGGCTGTTGGCGACTGAGGAAGGCGCCGGGTTCGCGCGTACAGGCGAGTGATGCACTGAACGCGGCGCAGAGCGAGTGGCATCTCTCCAGCATCGACCAACAGGCTCTCAATGGGGAAAGTGCGGAAGGCACCGGTCACAAGACGAAGGCCGGTGTGGTGGATCGAGTCCACCTTCCGCAATAAACGCTCGGCTGCGGATGCATAAAACTCGCATCCGTAGTCGAGCTTCGAGCAGTAGCCCTATCAGCGCCCCAAGCGCTGAACGTCACGGAACGGAGAATGTCCATGGCGCGGGTACAAGAGACCCTAAGGCTGCGAATATGAGCCTCCCAGGTGAGGCGTCGGTCGAATACAAAACGAAGGAAAGGGTGCGACTCAACCACATCCAGGCGCACCCCATTAAGAAACAAATCTGGGTCGGGGTGAAGCCAAAGAAAACCGAAACCTCTGCGCTTCGGCAAAGCGAGAGACGCGGTTCAATGCCTGTTGGAGTCGACGCTCCAGAGTTGGCATCTGGGCCGCGCCAAAAGAAAGATGGAAAGGTCATCCACGTAGAGTGTAGCGAGAACATCTTCCGGCAGCACCGAGGTGATGCCGTTGATGCTCAGGGCAGAGTGTGACAACGAGTACACTTTCCTGCGGGACACCCTCTTCCTGCTCCTTTGGGCCGGAGAGGGCTCCCCCCACCCCTACGCGGAATCGACGATCTCGCAAAAATTCAGATATAAACATTGGGAGGCGTCCCCTCGCCCCCATCGTGTGGAGAGTCTGCATGATACCGTATCGCAATGCGGTATCATATGCCTTCTCCAGATCGAAAAACACCGTGGCGTAGTGCTGTCTACGAAGGAAAGCCTCGCAGACGGCATTTTCCAGTCGAGCAGAGCATCCGACATGGAGTGGAACTTGCGGAAGCTGCACTGTGCGGTAGACAGATGGCCTCTGCTGTCCAGGAAAAAGGCTAATCTAACATTTACCAATTTCTCCATCAACTTGCACACGCAAGAGGTTAGAGAGATTGGGCGGAAACCGGTCGGAGTAGAGCGATCTCTCCCCGGTTTGCGAAAGGTGAGCACAGTAGCGATTCGCCAGGAGTCTGGGAGAAGACCTTCCACCCAGAACCTCTTGAACAAATCTAACAGAAAGGCCATGCCTCGCTCACGCAGGTGTCGAAGCATGGCGTACGGAACATCGTCCGGACCATGGGCGGTGTCCGCCCACGAAGCGAGCGGAACACAACTCACTCACAGTAAACTTGTCGTTGAAGGGTTCTCCGCCTCTGGAGGTAAAGTCCAGCCGGCGGCCTTCCGCGACATCACGACGTGCAGTGAATGCTGGCGGAGCGGCATCACGGCTAGAGAATGCGGAAAAAGCGGTCGCTAAGGATTCCGCCATGGACGCGGGGTCCGAGATTGCGGTCCCATTCTCCTGGAGAACGGGAGGGGGGTCCTGCGAGAACTTGCCCCGAATCCTTTTGAATCGCTTCCACACCTCAGCTAAAGGGGTCTTCCCGTTAAGTGAAGACACGTATGGCCGCCAAGAAGAGCAGCGGGCGTGCTTCGAAATATACCGGAACCTAGCCCTAGCCCGACGAAATTCAGCGACAGTGAAATCGTTCGGGCGGCGCTTATAGCGCATGTAGGCATAACGCTTCTGTTTGAGGGCCGTCTCACACTCGGCCGACCACCATGAGAGTGGTCGGTGTGTAAAACGTCCAGACGTCCTAGGAATAGTAGTCAGGCCCACGGCGATGATGTTGCCGGAGAAGAACTCAACGGCCTCATCTACCGACCCAAACTCCTCGACTGAGATAGAGAATTCAGTCATTTCCTGAAATGCAGGCCACCGCGCCCGCGCCAAGCACCACCGAGGTGGTCCCTCAGGCGGCAGTGCCCTGAAAATGATATTTGAATGGGAAAATGATCACTACCCTGGAGGTCATCAACCACCCCCCAATCAAAATCAGGCTGTGCATCCGAAGAGCACAAAGATAGGTCAAGGCAAGAAAATGAAGCAGTTCTCGGACAGTGATGCATAAACTCATCCACGTTTAGGACACCCATCTCAAGCTCTTCGATCAGATCGGCAAGGACTTGTCCCCTGGGATTTATGGAGTAATCTCCCCAGAGAGGATGCCTGCCGTTCAGATCTCCAAGCAAGAGATAGGACCTCGGCAACCGCGCCACGACACAAAGGAAGTCCCCCACGTCGAAGTCAGCTGACGGTGGAATGTACGCAGAAATGATAGTATACCTCCTATCCAGGTGCAGCTGCACAGCCACTGCCTGAAAGGAGGTATCTAAAGAGAAGGGAAGAACGGAGGCATCATGCCGGGTGTAAACCACGCATCCCCCAGCCCGGCCATCCCGCAGTGGTGGGGTTGCAAGACCCTTATACCCTGGAAGGGCGGGAAGGGGGCACGCGCCTAGCATGGTCTCCTGCAAAAAGATAGCTAACGGGGAACGGGACGAGACGAGCGTCCGCAGCTCCTCCCAGTTAGCACGGAGTCCACGGCAAATTCCATTGAAGGAATATGCCCTCCAGGCATAGCTCGGAGGAGACGCGGGGGCCCTCCTCGAATTGAAGACCCTCACGGGAATGGCCGTACGCTTCCCGGGGGCAGAACCCCAGGCGCTGTTGGCCGGACAAAGCGCTGAAGGCGCTGTCGCCTTCGAGGACTTATTGGGGGAGGTTGGGCTCGCCATGCGAGTCTTTTCTTCCCTCCGCCTCGAAACCTTAGGCGGGCGTTGCGGCTTCGGAGGCGGGGGGCCCTCTTTTCGAGGAACCACCGTCTTCGAGCCACTCGCTCCCCCTCGGGGCGTGGACGAAGGAGCCGAAGCTCCTTTGTTGCTGTCCTCCTTTCGGGGGACAGCTTTAGGAACCCCGGAAGATGGCCTAGCGACCATTTTCAGGGGTGTTGCCTCCTGTGAGTCTAACGACTTGGTGGAGGCGCGTGTCCGTTTCGCCTTACGGGAAACGGTCACGCTGGGGGAAGAGGGGAGAGCCCTGGTTTTAGCTGGGGCTGGGTATGAACCATTTTTGCCGCCAGCTTTACCAGGGGAGCACCCAGGTTGGGTAGAGCCCGCAGAAGGGCTCCGAATTGGCGTGGATACAACCATGCTCGTTGGCCTGGATGGGCCAGGAGCAGAGGGGGCCTTTCTAACTATTGAGGCATATGACGTCCCAGGCAGAGCCATGCGCGCCAGGACCAAGTCCTTAGCCTCGCGGAATGAGAGTTGATCCTGGGCCTGAACGGCCAGGATTTCTTTCTCAAGGAGATATGCACCTCATTGCTTCGAAGAAGCGGGGTGCGGCTCTCCGCAATTGACACACTTGGCCACACACAATTTGGACTTATCGTGTGCGGCCTTGGAGGAATTTACACATACTTCGGGTGAACCCGACTTTGCACGTCTACATGAGCGATTCGTATGGCCGAAGCGGTGATAGTAATAGCACCACCGCGGAAGTGGCACAAATGTCTTCACGCGGTAGCGGTACCAACCGGCACGCACCGACTCAGGGAGCTTGTAACAGTCGAACTTGACGAAGAGTGTAGGGGTGGGTCTCGAGGCCCCTCCCTGTTTTCTCATCACACGTTCGACCTTGACCACCCAAAGGTCGGCCAGCTCTAGGGTGATGTCCTCAATGGAGTAGTCAACGAGTTCCCTTCATAAACTACTCCTTTCATAAAGTTCATGGTAGAGTGCGGCGTCACACTCACCGGGGTGCCATGAAGTGTCTGAAGAGCACTTATCTTGGCCGCCTCGGCGGGATTCGCCGCATTCGCCAGAAGGCTCCCGTCCGAGAAACGGGTCACCTTCAACTCTCTACCAATTGCACTAGCTAATCCTCTCCTCTGATGGATCATGTTGCCCTTGGCCAACATGGTGCCATCAGTGGAGCGAATAACGAGGAAGCGTTTGAAGCCAGCGGGCTCAAAAATGCCAGGTAACCTCTGAATCAGGGGCCCTGATGTCATCGAGGCTCCGCCCTGTGCTCTTTTTGTCTTAGTCAGGGGCTCCGCGACCAGGGGGAGCAGAGGGGCCGGATGTGCCGATCTTGGCTTGGTCGCTTGCCAAAGTGGCAGCAGACCCATCCGTCCCCGTAGCCCCCGCGGATGGAGAGGAGCCCCCGAGTCTTTTTTGTCTTTTTAGTCCTTTTCTTTTTTGGAGAGGAGGGCGGGGAATGAACCCGCTTCTCACCTCAGCCGGAAGGAGCCCCCAGGCCAGATGGACCGGCCTCAGCCAGGTCATTCTCCGAAATGGAGAAGGTCCTGGTAGTCGTGGGGGAACCGGTCGTAGGAGATCCCTCCCCTCCTTGTACTGCTTCGGAAACCACTGCCGTTTGAGGAGGACCCTGCATAGGGGCGGATTCGGGTTTGGTGCTTGGCGCCGAGCCCGGATTTTCCCGCATGGAAGGCCATACCATCTGAGGTTGGGTTTCCTCAAGGACCATGTCTATCTCAGGGGGGGCCTCCAGTTGGCCTCCCCCCCCCCCAAGACATTGCAGGTCCCATTGGCAGTATCGTCACTAGTCTTCTGTGGGAAGGCATGGGCCTTGACCCCGGCAAGGTTCAATATTCTTGCCAGCAGGTCTTTTGAGGGAAGCGACCGAAGGGGCCTGGCTTCCCTCTCCCCCCTAAGGGGGTTTGCCCTACCGAGCTACTTCGATGTGGAGCGGCTGGCTAAGGGCTGCCTGCTGGCTTTCTTGGTTGTCCCCTTGCAAAGAACAGAGGGGCCTGCCGCTGGTAAAAGGGAGGTGCCCCAAAGTTTTTCCAGAGAAGGGGGTGAGGGGGAGTCCCCTACACCCGTAAGCGGAGAGGAGTAAGCCTCCTCTCCGTTTGAAGAGATATGGAGGGTCCCCTGCGCAAGCACAGGGGGGGGGGGAACCTCCATTTTTTCTGTGGAGCTGCCCGAGAGTGGCTCCGTCGTTTCTACAGGGGGATTTAAAGGGTTTATTTGGTTGGACTCATCATTGGGCATGGTGACCCTCTTTTTATTACGGGATGCAACCGCTCATCACCTCTCGCAGTTGCCCGCACTGCAAGAGGTGCTTACAGGCCTGGCAGTCCATCTGCATGGCGGCTCCACCTTAAACATGGCATAAAAATGGATAGAATGTGAAGAGGAGAGGAAAAGGGATGTGAGGAAGGTATGGGTGGGGAAGAAGCAGGTTGTTAAAAAAAAAACCATCCCAAACCGGAGCTCAGGGGTTAGGGAACATTGTCCCCTCCCCCCTCAGCCCCAATCCGGGACGGTTGGTTTGAGAAGAAGGTCAGCATCTACCCTGTGAAATTAGAGGCTGACCATTGAAAGTTGTGGGAGAGGTTGTATGAAAAGCGACGAAGCAGGGGAGAAATACAGGCTATCTGAAGGAAGCATGAGTGGCTAAGCTAGGCCCGGACGGAGCGCTGGATCCCGTCAGCATGGCGGCCAGGATGGCAAATTGCCGTGTCCCTTCAGGGGGCCTAAAATGGGAAGTGCAATTACCGTGAGCGGCAGCATCTCTCGACCTTATATAACACACATTATAACTTATTTACTTAAATAGTAGGAGTCCACATCTTCACTACCTATTAGTACTAGAGCTAACAGGTCTACAACGGCAAATAAATACAATTAACTTATGATTTCAAAAATTTTCCAAGATGGCGGCAGTGTCTCACCCAGACTAAGTTGGCGGGCATAGCGGCAAACACAAGCGCTGACTGTCGCCCGACTATGGAAACTGCCAATCAAGTATTCGTTATCTATGGTTTCAAGGTTGCTGAAGGTTGCAATACTCATATAAGGAGGGAAAGAATAATAGTCGCAGATAGGCTAGAAAAGCTCTGAGTCAGCAAAGTGAATATCAAGTGGGACTCATTATTAAAGAGTTGGGGAGGTGATTATAAGTTGGTGAATTGGGTGTTTGTTAAATTGTATTCCAATTCAGTCGAGTTGAGGGGGGTTGTTATTTTTATATTTAAGAGGGTTACTTTGGGCAACAGCCCAAAAAAACATAAGCCACCATAAAAAGGCTCGCCTATAAATTAGGCTATGTTAAAATAGAAAAGGTGAAAACAAAACAGAACCCATGCAAAAAACAAAAAAGCAAGCCAAGGAAGAGTCATGCTCCAGCATTGGGAGAAGTCTCTCCCTTTCCACGCATGGATCATGCAACCAACATCTTAATAAAAAGGAGGAAGCTAGCCATGTCCAAAAAGTCCACAGGTATATGTGGACAAACCCATCCAGCGCACAAGGGGCAAACAGTAGAGACCTCCACTCATCAAGCAAGATACCCCAGACTGGGACATACAACAAGAATGTGCTGAACTGTCTCGGAAACAACACAATGCTCGCAGTAAAGTGCAAGGAAGAGCTCCATCAAATAGGGGTGCATCCTGTGACCAAACTTTAATTTATTGCACTTTGTTTTGAAAGCCTATTTCTTCTTAGCTAATATAAAAACAAAATCTTTTAAAAGAAATGGACTTATTTAAGCCCAATTTTTTAGTTCCTTACTACAATCATATCCTTTGATAAATAATGTATACCCATTTCCATCTTTTATATCATGAAACACTACAACCACCTCTTCCAACAAATATGAAACATTAGGAGCAGCACACCACTCTTTTCTATACTCAGGAACAAAACCTTTAGTCAAGAAAGTTTAATTAAACCAATGCTCACTTCCTCCTGCATCCATTTCAACAAGTCCTTAACTTCTTCCATGACAAATGCATCTTCCTTGAGACGACCCAAAGAGCTGAGAGTGTAAGCAAAAGTATCCACATTTGGTTTTACTGATTGTTTTCTTACATGATTCAAAAGCTGCTTCATATCTTTGTAGTTGGCCTAAAATTTAAAAAATAAAATAAGTTTAAAGTTACTGAAAGGTAATGAAATCCATTCACTAGTTCAGTAATTTTCTTATATCTTACCTGAAGACTCAATTTTTTTAAAATTTCATTGATAGATATAATGGACACTTTCCTATGTTTCCAATTAATGATATGGGTGTTGAGAGCCCAAATTGCTTGTTTGTCATAGCCCAAATACATCTGAAAAAATATTATTTGAAGAATTATTTGGACAAAACCAAGGATAAGGATTGTAACAAACTAGTTTATCTTCAAAATGAGAGTACAAAATGATTTGGTTGGAATCTAACAATCTTAATAAAGGATTGAATGAAGTGTCGAGGAGGAATAATGATTTTTTTTTTAAATTTATAAGTACATCTGGCAACAGCCTAAATAACGATATATAAATGAATAACAATAAAAAACAAAGCCTAAAAAAATGACAAAAGGAAAACAGAGCAAAAACGCAGCAGGCTCTGGTGTCAGGAATAGGCCAGCCTTTCCCCAGCGCAGGTACATGCAACCAACAAGTCAAATAACGTGGAGGCAACCAGCATCCTCCAAAAAAGTCATATAGTCCACAAGTCTGTGTGAACAAACCAATCCTGAGTACAAGGGACAAGCGGTAGCACCCTCACTGGTCCCGGTACCGGGACAGGTTATGCGCGTGAAGATCACCCAGGCTGGGGAATAATGCAGTCATTGCAATAAGGCGCAGGCAAGCGCTCAATCAAATGTTGTGCATTCCATGAGTGTGCCTGATTCAGAGATGACAGAAAGAAACCTGAAGCCCTCGCGGTATTAGGGGGTAGGTCCGTGGGAACAGTCGCTGCGCAATTGCACGCAACTTTAAGTACCCCTCGACCATCTCCCATTTTTGCCAAGCAGCCTAGGGTTTAGGGTATGACTGGCGTCTCTCGGAGGCATAGGCACCATCAAGATCAGCTGTGAATGAAGTGAGAGCTGTTGCCAACTGAGGGATGCGCCAGTCTTGCGGATAAAAGCGAATTATGGACTGTGCCCAGAGCAGAGCGATTGAGTCCACCTCCTGCAATACATGCTCGGCTGCATAAAACTTGCATCTGTAGTCGAGCTTTGAATGAAAAAAGTTATTGTAATGCTTGTAGTTTGGTTTTTGAAAAAAACAAACAGAATAAAAATCTGTGGTTTTGGGGGAGGCATCCCCTCGCCTCCATAGTATGGAGAGTCTCTATAATATCATATCGCCATACAGTATCATAGGCCTTCTTCAGATCGAAAAACAGCCTGGCAGAGTGCTGTCTACAAAGGAAAGCCTCACAGACAGAAATTCTAGATGGAGCAGAGCATCTGACTTGGAGTGAAACTCGTGGAAGCCACTCTGTGTAGAAGACAGATGGCCTCCACTGTCCATAAAAAAAAGATAATCTAAAATTTACCAATTTCTCCATCAACTTGCACATGCAGGAGGTTAGTGGGATTGTGCGGAAACCGGCTGGGGTAGAGTGACCTCTCCACAGTTTATGAAAAGTGAGCATAGTAGCGATTCAGCAGGAATCTGGGAGGATACCCTATTTCCAGATCCTGTTGAACAAATCTAACAGAAAGGTCATGCCACACTCACCCAGGTGTTGAAGCATGGCGTACGGGACATCATCTGAACCAGGGGCGGTGTCCGAGCATGATGTGAGAGCGGAACGCAACTCACTCAAAGTAAACCTGTCATTGAAGGGTTCCCCGCCTAGTATGAGGGCTGTCTCACAGTCGGCAGACCACCACAGGAGCAGTTGGCGTGCAAAATGGTCTGACATTCTAGGAAATCAATGATTTCTTGAAATGTGAACCACCGTGGCAGGCTCTCGGGCAGCAGCAGCGCCCACAAAATGATATTTGAATGGAAAAGTGCTCACTACCATAGAGCTCATCGACCACCTGCCACCCAAAATTAGGCTGTGCATCCGGAGAGCACAAAGATAGATGAGGCAGGAAAATATAGCGGTTCTCGGGCAATGATGTGTAAACTCATCCATATTTAGGACATCTATCTCCAGCTTGTTAATCAGGATGGCAAGGAATGACACCTGGGATTAATCAAGTAGTCTCCTTAGAGGGGGTGTCTAGCATTGATATCTCCAAGCAAGAGAAAGAGCTTCGGCAACCATGCCATGATGAGGCGGAAGTCCCCCCGCATCAAAGTTGACTGACAGTAGAAGGTACGCAGAAATAACTATACCTCCTCTACTACCTGAAAGGAGGGATCTAAAGCAAAGAGATGAATAGAGACATCATATAAATCATGCATCCTCCCGCCCAGAACCCATCCCGCTGTGGTGGGGTCACAAAACCCTTATACCCTGGGAGGGTGGGCTGGGAGCACACACCCAGCATGGTCTCCTGCATAAAGATAGGCAATGCAGAACGGGGGGAGAAATGAGCCTCAGCAGCTCTTCCAAGTTCGCCCGGAGTCTGCAACAATTCCATTGAAGGAATATGTCCTCCAGGCCTCAGAGGAGATGTGAGGGCACTCTTCTAAGAGAAGACCTTCAGGGAAATGGCCTTACGCTTCCCGGAAGCAGAACTCTGGGTGCTGTTTGCCGGACAATGCACTGAGGGCGCTGTCACCTTTGAGGACTTATCGGGGGAGTTTGAGCTCACTATGCTAGTCTTTACCACCCTCTGCCTCAAAACCTTAGGTAAGCGGGGCAGCTTCGGAGGCTCCACTGTCTCTGACTTACCCAACCTACCACTGGGTGTGGGCGAAGGAGCCGAAGCTCCTTTAGTGCTGTCCTCCTTTTGGCTGGCAGCTTTAGGAACCCAAGAAGATGGCCTGATGACCATCTAGAGCAGGGGTGGGCAACCTTTTTAAGTAGGTGTGCGAAAATTGGCCAAATCTTTGCTACAAAATTTTCTCACATACCAATACTCGACTAAAACACAATGAAAGGATATAAAATTAAAGATGTTCTTTTTATTCATTCCCAACCCTTTATGATGCATAAAAATTAAAAGGAAAAAAATAGTCATTTTACCTAAAAATATACATATTATCATATTATATTAAAAAGAATTGAATCTTTATCATTTCAAGCAGAAAACAACAAATCCAAACTAGAGAAAGAAAAATTATGGACCTTTTCATTTATTTACCATCAATGAGACTTCTGCTCCTGCCTCACTGATAACATAATTTATAACAGGTTGTACACAATGCAGTTGCTATATAAAATAAATTGTAGATATATTTATTTAGTATGCATTTGGCTTCGCTAGCCAGAGGAAGTCGTTGGCGTGCCACGTTTGGCACATGTGCCAAAGGTTGCCCAGGTCTGATCTAGAGGGACATTGCCTTCTGGGAGTCTAATGACTCAGTGAGGCGCATGGCCCTTTTGACTTATGGCAAATGGTAATGCTGGGGGAAGGGAGGGAAGCCCTAGTATTAGCCTGGGCTGGGTGTTAACCTATTGTGTCGCTAGTTTTACCAGGGGTGTGGCGTTACATTTGGCACCCGAATAGGGACATGAGATCTCGAAACTGGGAGCGTGACAGGATTGGATTGCAGTCCATCATCAGATTGGACGTATTTGATTGTTTTTCATTTTTCTGTCCTTTCTTACTAACCTGGGTGGATGGCTTCTGTGGAGCAGGGTTTCCATGATGAGGTTGTGCGACTGGGGCTTGAATTGAGAAAGAAAGAGGAAGAATGTACAATGTTAAGGAGCATGATTGAGGGATTGAGGAGTGATATGATGAGTATGGATGAGAAGACAGACAGAATGAGGAAAGAAATGGACGAGAGACAAAAGCAGGTCAACCAAAGTATGCAGGACCTCTATGACATGATGAAGGGGTCAGGACTGGCTCCAGGAACCTCGACCCTGAACCCTGCTCCGACCAAAGGGGATAAGACTAATGGGATCAATAGGAGTGTGTGCAAGTCTAGAGAGGACAGGATGATTGTGCGTGATAGGAAGGATAGAGAATGAAAGAGTGGGATGCAAGAGAGGAAGGAAGACTGGGTGAAAGGGAAAGGATTGGAAGGTGAGAGGGAAGTGTGTGGATACACTCTATTCGGTTGAAGAAAAGAGTAAATATATGATTGGCATCAATGAGAGTAAGAGCAGCTCAAGTGAGTGAAGTGAATGTGGGGAAAGGTATTTTGATAAGGGAAGTGCCAAAGGTGGATAAGTTTAGGTTGCAAGGTGGGAAGAGTGTAGATGAATTCTTTGTGGAATTTGAGCATTATTGTAAGCTCAAGTACCCGGAGAATAAGGGATATTGGGTGAATGTATTAGGCGAGTGGTGGGGAGGAAAGGTGCTAGTGTGAAAGTTCTATCTGGTAGTAAGTATGAGTGTCTGAGTGTGAAGATTGAATTGAGCAGGGTTGAGTGTTTGGCATTGATAGATTCTGGGTGGAAGAAAAGTTTGGTATATAAGGATGTGGATGACAAGTTGAGAGAAAAAGCCCTCCTGTCCTGGTCTGAGTGTAAAGGTAGTTTGGTAGGAATTGGTAATATGAAAGTACCTGTGATTGGAATGATAAGGTCAGCTGTTTGAATGTATGGTATGTTGATGAATGAGTGTAAATTCTCTGTGATTTATAAAGTGAGTAGTGAGTATGTTGTGATTTTAGGGTATGATTTTATGAAAATGAACCGTATGGTTGTATATCCTGCAAATGACAGATTGAGAGAAAGATCAGTAAAAATGAATGTGTATAAGTTGTATGTAGGGAAAGATGGTAGCGTTTTGAGGAGTATGTTTAGCAGTATTGAGGTGACTGCTATGGAGAGTGTAAGGCTTGTGAAGGTTAAAATGGTGTCTGTTAGAGTGAGTTGGAGTAAGGATATGAGTTTGAATGTGGGTGAGAACACTGTGTTATTGGATGGAAAGGATGCGTGTTATAAGGTAAGATGTGTTGCTTGTGAGTTTGATGGCTTGATGAGAATGAATCATCCTTTTGTATGTGTGTAGGCAGACCCCAGAGTGAAAGGGCAGGTGAAGGGGGTCCAAGTCGATGATGTACTGGATCACTTTTCAACTGTCAATGAGTTAGATATGGATGATAGCACGGATGTCAGGGTAAATGTTGCGAATGAAAAGACATGTGAATGGATGTATAATGAAGTGGAAAGAATGGTGGAATTGGATGAATGTTTGACTGAGTATGAAAAGGAGGATGTGTATTGAATACTGTTTGAACAAAAGGGGGTCCTCAGTAAGGGCGATCTGGATTTTGAGGTTGTGAGGCTTCTGGAATTCAAGATTATCCTGGAGGACACCCCAATTTATCAGTGGCCAAGATATTTTTCACATCTGGTTGCTGATGAGATTGAGGAGCAGTGTGTGGTATTAGAACAATTGGGGTGATTCAAAGTGAGAGTGCATGGAATAGTCCAATTGTGCCTGTATGTAAGCCGGATGGAAGATTGCGTATGTGTGTGGATTATTGAAAGGTGAACAAAAGGACTGTGAGAGAGAGGTTTCCGATGTGTGTATAGTATGCATGGGATGAAGTGGTTTACAAAGCTAGATGTGGCAAGTGAAGTCGCTTCTGAGTTTGATTGAGTTTCAGCGAAAGTTCATACGTGATTGCTCGGGTGTGAGTAAGCCTCTGACTGAGTGGATGGGCAAGAGACTGAAAGAGGTAGCGGCTGAAGATGTTAAATTGGCATACCCGGACTATAGTGCGAATGCTAAAATGCTTGAATTGTATACAGATGCGAGTGGGTATTGTATGGGAGGTTTTCTGATGCAAGAGCAGCGTTTGAATGGAGAGAATGTCAGGCGAATAATTGGGTATGTATCCAAGGCTATGAATGTTGCAGAATGAAAGTATTCGACTGTGGAACGAGAGCTGGCTGCGATAAGATATTGTTTGAAAGTGTTGCGTCCATTTTTGTATGGTGTGAGGTTTGTGATAAAAACCGATCATCAACCTCTTGTGTATCTGCAGCGTATGAAGTGGGCTGATGGTAGGATTGCAAGGACTTTGGAAGATTTGAGTGACTTTGACTATGTGATTGAGTATGTGCCTGGTGAACGGAATGGAGTGGCTGATTTGATGTCAAGGTATCCTGGTACGAATGATGAAAATGTGTGTGGAGTGAGTGATCCTGAGTATTTGCCGAAAGGGATTATGAATGGAAAAGAGAGTAAGGGTGGTGGTGATTCCTTGTTTGAGAGTGTATGGAATGGTTTGCAAGATTTGAAGAGTGATGGAGTAGACGTGAGAGTGCCTGATAGTGTGGATGACTTAAGGAAGGAGATAATGAGTAAAGTATTTAGGAAGCCTGAAAGTATTGGTATGGCAAGGGTGCGGAACTTTTTGAAAGAATTGACAGCAATGTGTATGCTAGGCGTCCCGCCATTTCAGGAAGTGTTGATTGTAGTGACGTTTGTAAGAAGTGATTGTTTATGTGCACTTTGGTGGTGAGAGGCCAATTGTGTACAAGTATGAGAAAGTGAGGGGTTTGAATGCTAATGTGGTGCATCTGCAGTGTGATTGAAGTGTGTTTGTATATGAGAGAAGAATGATCGTCTGGATGAAAATGAGTGTGTGGTGAGTGGTGATGTGGGAGTTGATGACGGTGTGGATGTCAGGTTGGTTGTTCCTTCTCTGTATTGCAAACATAGAGGACCTGATATGATGGAAGCGAGAGTGAAAGTTGGTGAAAGGTTCTTCTATGGTTTGATTGACACTGGAGCGCAAGTATCATTAGTGAATGAGGGGATTCTGAGTAAGGATGATGAGTTTAGATGTTGTGAACGGAAGCCTGTGAATTTATGCATAAGTGGATTGGGAAATGGAATGATAGTGGCATGGAAACAAGTTAGTTTGAGAGTGAGTTTGGGCAGTGGTGTGAATGTGAAGCATGACTTTGTGGTGGTTTTGAAAGATGAGCAAATGAGGTGTAGTTTCTTGCTTGGTATGGACTTTATGAGATTGAATGATTTGTCCTTGGATGCTGATAAGAATTGTGTTATAAAAGGTGAATGCGAGGTGATGAGGTTGAATGGGTGTGCGAAGAATGTTGTCAAATTTTGCGGTATGATCAAATTTGGTCATGGATGATGAGAATGAGATTGTAAGTGATGATGATATTCTAGAGACGTATCCTTTTGTCAGTGTGTTGAAGGTGTGTGTGATGATGCATGTGATGAAGAATGTTGTCAAATTTTGCGGTATGATCAAATTTGGTCATGGATGATGATATTCTAGAGACGTATCCTTTTGTCAGTGCATTTAAGGTGTGTGTGATGAGTGTTTAAGAGATCTTAAAAGGTATGCTAAGGATTTTGTTGTTTGTATGGATGTTGTATATTTTGTGAGGCATATGAAGGATGGGGATGATATGTATGTACCTGTGATGTCCTTGGTTGGTATGATTGGTCTGGTGAAAGTTGTGCATGATAATTATGGGAAAATGGGAAAGTTTAAGTTGTGGGAGTGTATGAAGGAGTGTTTGTTCCATCTGTTTCTAAGGACTGTTGTGAATGATGCTGTGACTATGTGTGAAAGGTGTCAGAAGCCAAAGGTGCAAGGTGTGCAAATGAAGCGGCCGATGTTGAAAGTTGATGCCAAAGAACCGTTTGAATTGGTGGAGATTGATTGTGTGCCTTTCCTGCGTACAAGTGCTCTAAATGTTGGTATGGTTATATGGTTGATCATAAAAGTAAGTTTGCGTATGCAGTGGCTGTGATAGATAAAAGGAGTGTGACTGCTGCGCGTGTGGTTAGGCCGTTGTTTTTTCCTATGTGTGCATGGAAGTCTAGGAGATGTCTGAGTGATAATGGGCCTGAGTTTGGAGGTGAAGTGTTTGAGCAAATGTTGAGAGAGAATGGTGTGGAGCATGTAAAAACGACTCCGTATGTACCGTTTTCGAATAAGTTAGCTGATTGTACCATTACGACTTTGTGTGAAATGTTGAGAATGAGGAGTGAAACTTTGATTAACTCGGATGTATAGTTGGGTAGTGTTATGGGCGTATAATTCAGCAGTGCATAGTGCAACTGGGATGTCCCCGTGTCAGTTTGTTAAGAATTTGAAAGGCGAGTGGAAGATAGGTTTCGTTTGAGTGAAAGTGAACAGAGTGTATAGTGTGAGGCACATGAAAGGTTTCGTTCGTTTGAAATAGGTGCAAAAGTATTGAAGGTAATATAAGTAAAATGTAGGTTGAATGTGTCAGAGATGAATGAAAAGTTTGAAGGACTGTAACGAGTAACAAGGAAAGAAAGTACCCTAGAAGACCTTACAGTCCATTCAATGAGGGTACCTTTGGACTAGCAGTCGAGAGGGCACATCTCTGCTCAAATGCTTTATGTCATTAAATGGACATTTTTCAAGACCCTGTCTAGTCTTGACTTGAACTGGTCAACAGATTCACTGTTGACAACTTCCACTGGAAGTGCATTCCAACTACCGCAGATACTGTACGTCAAAAAATTTCCACACAGATCGTGGTTGTAACGCTTCAGTTCAAGTTTAAAGCCGTGATTTCTTGTTCTGCTCTCAACAAGTGTGAAAATATCCCTGTAGTCAACATTGTCGAACCCTCAAAGTATTTTGAAAACTTTGATGAGCTGACCACACAATCTACGGGTTTCCAATGAGAACATACCTAATTCCCTTAATCTATCTTCATAACTTTTATGTCTGATAGAGGGAATCAGTTTGGTTGCCCTGGCTTGCACGCGTTCCAATCTCGCGATGTCCTTTCGCAATGAAGGACTCCAAAATTGTACAGCATACTCCAGGTGCGGTAGGACAAGTGAGTTATACAAACACAGTACAATCTCCTTGTTCCGATATCTAAACTGGCGCTTTATGTAGCCTAGCATCCTTTGGGCCTTTTTCTCCGCCTCAATGCACTGTTTCGAGAACTTGAGGTCACTAGTGATTGTTACCCTCAAGTCCTTCTCAGTGTTGGTGGATTCAATAGCAGTGCCCTTAAGGATATACTGAGATTGGGGGTTTTGGTGGCCGATATGGTGTGACGTATGTTTTGGAGAGTTTGAATGGTGTGACTGAGAGAGTGCTCGGTCATCAGAATCAGTTGAGATGGTGGAGAGAACCTCCTGACTACCTGGTGAGCCATCCGGTGTATGAACTGTGCAGAGAGGATGGAGTGTGATAGTATGGATCTGACTGGGAAAGAGCTTGTCTTGGTCTCGAGGAGTAGAAAGCATGCAAAGAAGAGTAAAAGGAAGAATGCAAGTATGAATGAAAGTAAGTCTGAGCAGGCTTTCTAGTATGGGGGAGCTTGAGAGAGAGATTGAGTGTGTTTGCATAAGCAGGTGAGTGATTTGGCTGATGTAAGTAGACAAGTGAATGATTTTTCTGGTTTTGGGCACAGTATGAATGATAGTGTGTTTGAACAGAATGAACCTAGTTTGGCTGATTTTTCTGGTTTTATGAATGGTAGGGGTTAGAGGTGAGTTCGATGTGGAGAATGAGTCAGTGATTGACTTTTCTGGCTTCTGGTGGGAACCAGTTGAAGGGGTTTCTGGTATATCTGCTAAATTAACATTCTTCTTACATTTAGGCACTTGCCAACATTCAGATTTGTATGTGCTGCAGCCACTGCGTTTAATTGCCTTTTGTTCATAATAGTGAAACATTCATCTAAGAATTTATCCAAGCTCTTCAGCAAACCAATAGCAGATGTTAATTCAATGGTCAAACCTTGCAACAATTTACTACAGCAGTTGGAACGCTGCAAATTGTCATTCCATAACTCAGGCAAATTAAGGCAAATTCAATGGTCTCCATGTAGTTGGCCAGTAAACCTGCTTCACTTATTGTCACACCGTTCTGAGTAGCATCCTTTAAGATTTCCTGCAGAGAACTTTGAAACTCATGGTACTCCATCAAAACTGCTTTTGTGGCATCAGACCAGGCAGAGGACTATGTATACAATGAGTGTTTCAGAACTAGGCATTCAGGGTTCCTTTTAACGTGGCTTAACAAGAGATACTAATGATGTTTAGATGCAACAAGGAATGAATACAACCTTCTCAGGAATTTTAAAAAAACTGCTTCAACACAACCATCTACAGCTAACTGTTCAATTAAGTTTAAAGAGTGGCTTTGGTGCATACATTTACTGGTATTATCATAAGTCTGACTGCAACAATTTTCAAAGTAGATTCCCTGATCCCATAAATATTGAAGCAGTGTCAGTGAGATTCTGTCTTGTGTGACTAAAAATTGGTGTGAAAGTCAGAAAACATTCCACTGGCTAGTGATCCACCATATTTACATAGTTCAGAATGTGTGGTATCTGGAATAGATTCAACCGAAACTGAAAAGTATTGTGACTTGGCAATCTTGAAGACACTAAGAACTTGCTTACCCATAATAGTAATTAGTTCTTCACAAATTGTTTTTGACATCTGTAAGATGTGTGACCACATCCACGATTGGATTGGGCATGAATATATTGTGACAAAAAGGATAAAACTGCCCAATAAGCTCTAAGATGCCCAAATAATTGCCATTGTCTCTAGAGCCAATAATTTCAATATTAACTCAAAGAGCCAGATCTCTTTCACAGAGAAAAATAATTTTCAACACAGCATGACAATGTTTTTTTCAGTAGCTGGTCTGATCCAGCATGTTTTGATGTAACTGTTCATCAACTCGCCCAGCATCAACATTGTGCCAACATAATGACAGACAAAACTGAATTGATGTGCTTTGGACTGGTTTCATTTGCTTTTAAGTACGGAGCCATTTTTTTCCAATCTTTAAATCCTAGCCCAGATAGCTGTACACAGTCAGGCGAAAAAAGAATGCAAGGAAAGCAAACAACACAGGCTTTGGCTGGAGAATACACAAGCCAGTCATGATCAACTCACTCACCATTCAAAACTTAAAAATGAGAAGAATTCCAGCTTGGTTTCGGATGGCAGTCTCTCGAGTTTTGAAAATGGTTTGCAACCAGTATAATGAAAATTTCACATAAATGGTCTTTTATGTCACTAAAACCCCCAACATCAGTTAGAATTATTACTGAATTGGTGTTAGCCCTGTCTTTAACAATGTCAGATGGTCCAGCTTCAACAGTAAGCTCCTTGTGGTTTCTGTCCACTTGTGATGAAGGTGAAACACCAATATCAGTAGAATCAGTAGCATCTTTATCACTGACATTAAAATATGAAGTTAATTTAGATATCTGAGTTGCTTTTCTTCATTGTGCTGCTTCTCCTCCAACTCCTTTGCTCACTCCCAACCACCTTTGCATTTTGACATTGTCATTCCTGCAAGTAGAAAAAAGATAGTTTAATCAATAATGACTTAGTTACTAATGATATTACTATCAATATAATAATTATAATATATTCATAATATATTTATAGGGACACATAGTCCAAATCAAATTTCTGTTCTGAGTACTGCTGCTGGTGTGTAACTTTTGTACAATGTATGGAATGAAATACTTTTATTTTAAATGGTATAAAATAATATCGTATTGTGAAGAATTGTGAATAGCTGTAAAAATATGAATAATTATGAGCAAAATGGATGAAGAAAATTTAGTTAAATCATGGGACAGTGACCAATGAAATAAAAATATAAAGGATAAAATCTCATTATAAATTTAGAAAGAAAACAGGGTAGGTACACAATTCAGTCGGTGTGCTTCAAGGATATTCACCGATATCTTGGATTCGAAAGTCAAACAGAGGAGTCATGGTGCTGCAGGAATGACTTCCAGAGCTATTGATGGTTAGACAGCTTCTGGCTCTACTTCCAGTAAACCCTTGATGCTCTGGGAAAAATAAAGGTTCACAAGTCAAAAAAAATATCCTTAAGGTATTAAAAAAAAAATCACAAAAATTAACTCATTATCCTTCCACTCATCCTTTACTAAGGATCAGGATTCCAAAAATTATTCTTCTGAGATAATTACTCTTAAAGGAACATTTAACTAAATTTTAGCCTCATAATATAGATTAAGTTCTTGTAAGTGTTTACCAAATTTAACATATTTACTGCACATTTACAAATTGAATTACAAGTCTTTTAGTCATTTAAATACCTATAACCTTAACACATGAGAAATAACTATGCACATAAAATGCAATAATATGTAACTATAGATATCTCTAATAATATAAAACTAAAAACTCATACTAAAGCTAATTATGCTTCATTATCATGAGATCTAGATAAACAATGACCTTAGTGGATTTTCTCCATTGCCATATCATCTATACATTTATTCTAAGAGCCCACTCACCTTATCGGGCACTTCAACTTAGGCGGGCTTATGTAAGATTCTGGTGACGATCCTTGAGTTTCTTGTAATACGTGAAAATTTGCAGCTTCTGGTCTAGATAATTTCTATAATTTAAATATAATAATTAATTCCTGAAATGAAAAGAAAGGAGAACATCAAATTTCTAGTAGACTCTCATAAGGGAAGGGCATAGAAAATGTAATTTTCCTAAGAACACTAACACTAAGATTTAACATGATCTACAGAGGATTAACTAAATAAAATGATCTAGAGAGGATTAATTAAATTATTGATTTAATATGATTAGGCCTATTAATTATTACTAAAATTAATTCTTGATAGTCATATGCATTATAGTCTAAAAAAATTATGTTGTACAATGATTTGAATACCTTTTGTAAATAATTTAATATATTTTGTACATAGTGTATTTTAACACGTAGATAGACCTCGCATGGATCTTTTTTATCTGTAATCAATGTTTTAAAGGATGAGGATGTTCTTTACCATTCAAATTTATTTTTTTGTAAAAAAGTAAAATGATATAGATTTTTTACCTTATCTTTGGTGGCTTGGATTTTTGGCTGTCCCCAAGGCAATTGCCTTGTGGTTAATCTAGCACTGAACCTTGTTTTAGCTGGGGCTGGGTTCAACACTTTGTGCCAGAGAAATAAACTTAATTTGATACATATTTTTTTTAAATTATAAACATAAATATGCATTTTGAATAAAATAATGATAAGTAACATTCATTTCTTGAAAAAAATGTAATTTAAAAAATTTTGAACATATATATATTTTTTTTCCAAATTTCACTTAAAAACAACAAGAAAATAGTAAGAAAACCCACTTAGGTTACGGTTTTTTAATTTGCCAATCCTGGCCTCCCAACCACATATATAAACTACAAAAAGAATGGCCTGGAAAAACTACACCCATTAAATAGAAGACAAACTTTGCAATTTTCCTTAAACCACTATCCTTCTCTAAACAAAGTAATACACTACATTAACAATAGCATAACATACACTGAATTCGTCCCTTAAAACATACAAACCAAATTTCACAGAGGAAATAGCAGAGTACATAGAACAGCTAAAATTAGTAAAACAAAATGGCATAATATGTCAACACAATAGACCACAAAACAAACTCTACCCAACTCTGGAGAACAATAAATAAAATACATATATTATGTACCACCCTAGCTGCCACACATGAGTCACTAGTTATCAGAAACAACCAAATTGCAACACCTAGATAACACTAACAATCTCAATAAACACTACTCAAACATTAGCTTCCTACCAACACATAGACAAAACACAAATCCAGAAAAAAATCAAGATCACACATTCCAAAGTCCAAGGACAGCCCCCGCCTCCAATCTATCACAGAAAACATCCCCAAGACCATCAAATTACTCTAAAACTAAACCAGTAGCTAGGCAACATATCTAACATCTATTTTAAGCAACATAGCAATTTCAGACATTACATAAATTTTTAACCACTCCTGGCACACCAACAAAATACCTAAATCATGGAAAATTACCACATCATACCAATACTCAAACCAGGCAAACCCCAACAAAACACAACTTACTTTTGTGCACACTATCAAAAACAAAAAATAATAATCAAAGAAATGGCCTAAATATAATTTCTGTCTCAGACAGTCTTATCAACCTCAAGTAGAAGCCTTGCCACAATAGACATACCTTTTTTTCTTCTTTTTTAGGAGCCTATCTGGCGACTACCCACTTGGGCATATGTTGCTGCAATCACAACAGCCTAGCAATAAGCTACTTTAATATAAGAATATGAAAACACAACAATAAAAAGGGAAAATAGCAACAATTATGAAGCAAGCTCCAGCGTCGAGGGAGGTCTGCCTCCCCCCCCCTTCCCCGGCGCAGGAACGTGCGACCTACAAAGAAAACAACATCAATAAAAAACAAAAACAAAACCTAGTTAAATAAAGGGAAGAAGGCCAGTCTCCCCCGAAAAAGTCTATAAGTACACCAGTCAATGTGCATGAACTCATCCCGAGTACAAGGGACAGATGGTAGCGACCCTGCCCATCCCGGTACCGGTAATGTGCGTGGAGATCTCCGACTGTGACATTCAACAAGAATGTGCTGAACAGTCTGAGAGACAACGCAGTCTTCACAGTAGGGCGCTGGCGAGCGCTTCATCAAATGGTGGTGCGCCCAGCGAGCACCTGATAGCAAAACTCCCACTTCCCAGACACAAGAAAGAATCCGCAGCATACCACTTCCACAATAAGTTTCCTTCCCCACTACCAAACTCAAACAATTAAACACATCCACACTACCTTCATCAAAAGACACTTGAATGTTAAGATGAAACAACACCCTAAATGAGCCCCCACCTTAATAAAGCAATCAAAGAAATCATTGCATACCTACAAAGTAATCCTTTCTTAAGTGAGGTCAGGGCATTCCACTATACTCTAACAATATAAATATAGAATAAACCTAACACCAACATATACCAGATATAACATCAAACACTCATAGACTGCACATACCTTACATAAGTTCACACTACACACAATATCTCCTCTCTTAGGGACCTGTGGACCCACCCATGAAGCATGGTAGCCTTCCTAGAGGCTGCCCATCTCACAGAAAAGTCATAGGGGGATGGCAAGTAAGTTTCTTACCAGCTAATATATATTTATAAATATTATATATTTAATGTACATATGATAATAATCATGTCAAATTATGCCATTTCCAAATCTAATTAAGCTATAATCAATATTATTCTTATAAACAAATTGCCAGTTACTTACACAGACACTAATGAATGCAGCTAAGCTTTCATTAAAAATGCAGTTTTTTAATTCAGCTCTTTCACTAACTGCTGATTTTGTCAAAATGCTTGTCTTTGATTTCATTTTGGCAGACTTCTTTTTTGCTTCTGATTTAGCTGTGGGTTCTGTTTCAGATCTCAAATTTGAATGAGTCAAGTTATTTTGCTCATCACCAATGTAACTTTCATCTTCAAAGGAAAGAGAGGCAACTTGGACCTCTTGAACTTCTTTACTGTTATTTGCTGCTTCATTTTGAGTGGTTACTGATTTAGCAGTTTTACCATCTTTGCTTTGTGGTGCATGAAATATATACAGAGGAGAACCTTTTATCCGTTTTACCCTTGTTTTTTCAATAGAAATGTGTTCTTCGTGAACTGAAAAAAAAAGATCATTGACTTTATGGCAATTTTGTTTCTAAATATATTATGTAAACTTTTTAAAGATTCATTTTGCAATATAAAAACTCCTGGTTATTTTTCAGTTTATACCCCTCCGCTCAATTTTTTTAATAATTTATATATATATATATATATATATATGTTTAAAAACAATTGTTGCAAAAATTTTTAAAAAGTGTCTGGGGGGAAATGGAGGGGGTGTTAGGCTATTGCAATTGCATCATATTGTATTATAATTTTTAATTTAATTTAAAAATGGGGGAATCGCCACCCATACCACCCACTTAATTGTGGAGGATTGCACACATACACCTGCAAATAAAAAAGAAACTTATAAATATTCCTAATATCATAAAAGTCTATCTTTAGTTTCAAATTCAAAGGCGCGATTGCCAAATCTCATTAGGCCTCTATTTGTTTATAGCATATTACTTAACCCATTCACACCCATATGTACACAAATATAGCATCTTAATTAAAAAAAAGAAATAATTAAAGTGTTTTTTAAAAAATAAAAAATAAACTATATAAACCCATACGTAACCGATTCTTTTGAGGCAAAGACTTTACAAAAATAAAAAAAATTAAACAAACTAGATTCTTTCAATTCAAAGATGGCAGCTAATCTATTTTTTGCCATAATATGATAATTAGAAATTTGCCCACATTAAGTACTGAAACTGTTATATACTGTATATTATAGATAAATAGAGATATTTATAACAAAGCACCCACAAAATTCAAGGGCGGGCATAAACCAAAATAAAAACAAAAAATGACGGATGAATATGAAAATGATAATAATAACAGTCCAAAGCAAAATCAAAAAGATAACAAAAATCAATTACCACAAAAAAGCAATATGATCTGAAAATTATCAATTTATTTTCCAAATAAATAATTTATTAAAGAAACTAAATAGGTAAATAAAGCTATGGGAATCTTAACAACAGTATAAAAAATTTTATTTAGTTGAATTTTTTCTATTAGATAAGAAACAGGAGTCTCAAAAATAAGAGAATGGAAATGAAATGAGTAATCCAGGAAGAATAAAAAGTGGAAAAATATGGAAAAAGAAAACAGCAGTAAAATAAAAGAAAAATAGTGAAAAGGATTCAGAATAGCAAAGGCTACAGCTCCAAACCTAAATAATAGGCTGGGAGTGCATACCTCTAGGGACAAATCTATGCAAAGTTACAATTATGAACCTCCCTTGGGCAGGAAGTGAATAAGACATATCCAAAGGCATTGAACAAAAGATAGGGTAAGACTTTCGGGGACTTGAAAAAAGGTTTGTTTATTTTAACCAATTAGTCACCCGAGGGCTTTTATAAGTCCTTGATTCAGTTATGTGTATTCGCCTGAGGGCCTTTTACATATAGACTCATATTTGCCCTGATAATTAGTCAATTTTTTTTTTCAAACTCTTATGTTAGTGATTAAACATCTAATTAAAATACATAAATGGCTTAGGTCAGGGCTGTTTAGTTTGTAAACTGAGATTTATGAATGAGAGTAACTTGGCTCTGTTTTAGGCTTCACCACAACATGTCAGTGAAAAGACGCTGATTTATTACTCTCATCTGTATAAACACACCATTTTTGATAACTCCTTATATGTTAGTTAAATACACTTATGTTTTTCAATTTTAATCCAATTAAAATAAGGAAATGCCTTAAATTAGTATGTTATTGAAAGCACGCAAACCAGCAAGCCTATTTTGTCTGGAAAATGCAGTTTTATAGGTCAAAAATAGGCCCTGAGCAAAGTTTTCATACAATGTAAGATATAAAACAGACTCCCATAAATAACAGTACTGTTTGGTATAATTAGAAATAGGTTTTAAAGCATAAATGATTTAGAAAGAATAAAGCAACCATGGGTGTTGATGAAAATTTGTGTATGAACTGAGAATTATCAATCATAATTATAAATCAGTAGGTGATTAATATTTTTTTTATTATATCATTTTTTTTAAGAGCTCATTTGGCGACTGCCTACTTGGGTATTAATCACTGTATTAAAAACCTGCCTAGTACTAGACTACTTTAAAATCAGATTCAAAAACACAAAAAAAAACAAACCCAACACTAAAAAAATTTTTAGAAAGGGAAAAGGCAACAAGCAGGAAGCAAACTCCTGCATTGGAGGAATGTTGCCCTGGTGCAGGAACATGCACTGTGGATGGCGGCAGAAGTGCACCACCTTAATCTTAGCTGAGGAAAACTGAAACCAGTACACTCCAGCAGAGCAAGAAACGCAGTTCAATGCCTGTTGGGAGTCGACACTCCTGAATTGGTATCTGGGCCGCGCAAAAAGAGAGTGAAAGATCATCCACATAGAGCGTAGCAAGAACATCTTCCGGCAGTACTGAGGTGATGTCGTTGATGCTCAGGGCAAAGAGTGTGACACTGAGGACACTTCCCTGAGGTATCATAGGCATTCTCAGGATTGAAAAACACTGTGGCGTAGTGCTGTCTACAAAGAAAGGCCTCGCAGACGGCATTTTCCAGTCGGAGCAGAGCATCTGACAAGGAGTGGAACTTGCGGAAGCCGCACTGTGCAGAAGTCAGATGGCCTCCACTGTCCAAGAAAAAGGCTAACCTAACATTTACCAATATCTCCATCAAATTGCACACACTGTGGTGGAGCGAATGTGTGTGTGTGTATAAGGGGCCATTCTCCCACCCTTTTTCCAATACACTCTCCCTCCTTCTGTAAGAATGTGTGTGTGTGAATGGGTTTGTTTTGTTTTTGTTTATTTTATGTATAAAATAAATTACCGTTTTTTTCTTTCTTTCCAGGTGCTATATTCTAGAAAGGACTTAGTTTCCTAATCTTTATATTGCAAACAAAAAGCTAACTATTTAGTATTGTTAAATACCAAAATCCACTAGTATATGACAAAGATTCTAGGCCATGTTCTGTCTTACTTGGTTGAGTGTAAAATAGTTTAGCTTTAATGAAGGAGGGCTTAAAATAGCCACACAACTGTAACAAGGTCAGTTATCACAAAGATTTTTGTTGTACCACATGAGGCCTTCTCTTTTTTTGTTAACTATATATTGACTGTTGTAGTCCGGATTCTTTTAGTTGTTTGATTTTTTTTAGAATGTTTCTTAGGATCGATTAATACTATTTGTAAGTAAGATTTGTTTGTTTTTTTTTATTGCATATATAAAGGAAATTTAGCTATATTTTTTGTATGTAAATAGTAAAGAGATCTCTAATATATCACCTATCTCCATTGTGAACATCATTGTACATTTGAGGGGAGGGGTTAGTAAAGGAGTGTATATACAATCCGTTTCATTTTGCTTCAATTTCTCACATCGGAATTAGTGTAGGAAGCGGGTTGGGACGATTGGGATTAGAGTAATAGATTTTCGGCCCGCTACAATGCAAGAGGTTAGAGAGATTGGACGGAAACTGGCCGGAGTAGAGTGATCTCTCCCCGGTTTGTGAAAGGCGAGCACAGTAGGGATTCACCAGGAATCTGGGAAGAGACCCTCCACCCAGATCCTGTTGAACAAATCTAATAGAAAGGCCATGCCTCGCTCACCCAGGTGTCGAAGCAATGCGTACGGGACATCGTCTGGACCATGGGTGGTGTCCGCGCACAAAGCAAGAGGGAAGTGCAACTCACTCACAGTAAAGCTGTCATTCAAGGGTTCTCCGTCTCTGGAGGTAAAGTCCAGTAGGCGGCCTTCCGCGATATCACGGCGTGCATTGAATGATGAGAAAGCGATTGAGAAGGATTCCGCCACGGACGCGGGGTCCGAGAATGCGGTCCCATTCTCCTGGAGAACGGGAGGGGGGTCCTGCGAGAACTTGCCCCGAATCCTTTTGACTCGCTTCCACACCTCTGCTAAAGGGGTCTTCCCGTGCAAAATGGCCAGACGTTCTAGGAATAGTAGTCAGGCCCGCGGCGATGCAGTTGCCGGAGAAGAACTCAACGGCCTCATCTACCGACCTAAACTCCTCGACTGAGATAGAGAATTCAGTCATTTCCTGAAATGCAGGGCACCGCACCCACGCCAAGCACCACCGAGGTGGGCTCTCAGGCGGAAGTTGCCCTGGAAATGATATTTGAATGGGAAAGTGATCACTACCATGGAGGTCATCGACCACCCCTCAATCAAAATCAGGCTGTGCATCTGAAGAGCACAAAGATAGGTCAAGGCAAGAAAATGAAGCGGTTCTCGGACAGTGATCCGTAAACTCATCCACGTTTAGGACACCCATCTCAAGCTCTTCGATCAGATCGGCAAGGACTTGTCCCCTGGGATTTATTGAGTAATCTCCCCAGAGAGGATGCCTGCCTTCAGATCTCCAAGCAAGAAAAAGGGCCTTGGCAACCGTGCCACAACGCAACGGAAGTCCCCAGCGTCAAAGTCAGTTGATGGTGGAATGTACGCAGAAATGATAGTATACCTCCTATCCAGGTGCAGCTGCACAGCCACTGCCTGAAAGGAGGTATCTAAAGAGAAAAGAAGAACAGAGACATCATGCCGGGTGTAAACCGCACATCCCCCAACCCAGCCATCCCGTGGTGGTGGGGTCGCAAGACCCTTATACCCCGGGAGGGCGGCAGAGAGCAAACGCCTAGCATGGTCTCCTGCAGAAAAATAGCTAACGGGGAATTGGACGAGACGAGCCTCTGCAGCTCCTCCTAGTGGCCCAGAGTCTACGGCAATTCCATTGAAGGAATATGCCCTCTAGGCCTAGTCGGACGAGATGCGGGGGCCCTCCTTGAACAGAAGACCTTCATGGGAATGGCTGTACGCTTTCCGGAGGCAGAACCCTGGGCGCTGTTGGTCGGACAAAGTGCTGAAGGCGCTGTCGCCTTCAAGGACTTATTGAGGGAGGTTGGGCTCACCATGCGAGTCTTTTCCTCCCTCCGCGTCGAAACCTTACGCTGGCACTGTGGCTTCGGAGGCAGGGGAGAGCGCCCTCTTTTTGAGGAACCACCGTCTCCAAGCCACTCACTCCACCACTACGCATGGGGAAGAAGCCAAAGCTCCTTTGTTGCTGTCCTCCTTTCAGGGGACAGCTTTAGGAACCCCGTAAGATGGCCTGGCAACCAATTTCAGGTGTGTTACCTCCTGTGAGTCTAACAACGCGGTGGAGGCGCGTCGTTAGACTCACAGGAGGCAAATGTTTAAAAAAATGAGTGAGGCGAGTGTCATTACATAGCGCCAATGCATGACCTATTGCCACTTTTTCAGAGTGTTTCTTTTCAATAAATTTGAAAGTTTTTCCCACATTCCCAGCATTTCTTTAATCTCACTTGTAAGGATAACCTTCTCTGTCTCTGTCTCCTATGTGTTAATTTTCTGCAAAACCTCTGTATGTTGCTGCTGCTGTAGCTCCTTTAACTTCTCCATTGTCAGTTCTTCCTTGTGCTCTTTGATGAGGTCGTTAATGTCTCTTTCTTCCACCGCAGGCCCATGGTCTTTCTGAGGGACACAATCTCCTCCACCATTATTACTTCATGCTCAAGTCCTTTGAAGTCCCTTTCGGACACAGCTTCTTCCATGCATATTTTAAGGCCTGCCTTGTAACACCCTGCCATGCCATGTTGATAATTCGGAGGCAGATCATGATATTGTAGTGCTCCTTCCAGACTCACGAAGGGTGAGCTTTGTGCTCTCTGTAACCTCAAAGCAGAACAGGTGCTTGGTGAAGAACTTCTTGAAATTTGAAATCACCTGCTGGTCCATGGGCTGCAGGATAGGGGTGGTGTTAGCTGGAAGGTAGAGGACCTTAATAAACTTGAATTCTTCAAGAATGTCGTCTTTGAGGTTCATGGGTGCATGGCAGCATTGTCAATGATGAGATGGGTTCGCAGGGGTAGGTTATTCTCCAAGATATTTCTTGAAGGCGGGACCAAAGAACAGGTTTACCATCTGTACAAAGAACTACCTGGTAACCCACAATTCGCGATCAGTGATCTGTTCTTACTATAATATAATTATTAAACTAAGTAATTATTAATATTATATAAAAAATAGATATAGCTATTCTTTTTCTATATTATTCTAGTGCTTGTAGCGTTTGTTTTTTGAAAAAAAAAACAGAATAAAACCCAGATTTCGGGGGGAATTACATTTTTCTTGTCAGAAATGAATGCTACTTACATTATTTTATTCAAAATTCATATTTATGTTTATAATTTCAACAAATATTTATCAAATTAAGGTTATTTCTCTGATACCGACTCATAATTCATCACTCCTTCTACAGGTTATGGCTATCATGGGACATGATTGTTACAGCGATTTATTCTTACTATAATATAATTATTAAACTAAGTAATTATTAATATTATATAAAAATAGAGGTAGCTATTCTTTTTCTATGTTATTTTTGTGCTTGTAGCATTTGTTTTTTGAAAAAAAAGATTTGAAAAACCCCAGAATAAAATCTGGGTTTTTTGTTTTTTTCAAAATTACACTTTTCTTTTCAAGAAATGAATGCTACTTATCATTATTTTATTCAAAATTCATATTTATATTTATAATTTCCACAAATATGTATCAAATTACGGGTTATTTCTCTGATACTGACTCATAATTTCTCTCTCCTTCTACAGGTTATGGCTATCATGGGACATGGGTACCCCCAAATTCTCGATCAGTAATCTGTTACTGTGATCTATTCTTACTATAATATAATTATTAAACTAAGTAATTATTAATATATAAAAATAGAGATAGCTATTCTTTTTCTGTTATTCTAATGCTTGTAACATTTGTTTTTTTGAAAAAACCTGTAATAAAACCCGGGTTTTATTGGGCTTTTTCAAAATTTGGGGGGGTTTTGCCAACCCTGATTGTATATGTACTGCGCTTGTACTGCCTCGCCAAGTTAATAAAACACACACCTCACTCATGTTTATCAATGATTTTGTGCTTTAATTCCAAAGACATCATCCTTTTCTTCTTCTCACCACTGGCCTTGACACTCACTTTCATAGGGACGCATGGTTAACACTCTACAGTACAATGAAATAACTACACAAAACACGATGGAAAAGTAACAGTGATACAACAGAGCTGCTTGTATGGCAATGTAACCACATTAATTGAACTAGGCCCGCCGAATGTGGCAACACACTCACTGCACTATCTAGTGGCAGTGTATATGAAGCTCAGTTACTTACTTGTAACTCGTACTTCAGATCTTGGCTCGTACCTCAAAGCAGAAAATCAACCAAGCAACAGCTTGTATCTCAGAAAACTTGTAAGTTGGTTCACTTGTAAATCAAGGTACCACTGTAATAAGTGCAGGTAGAAAAGGTTTGAAGGGATAACCAAAATAAAAATAATTATTAAATAATAATACTATAATAATACACATTAATAGTAACACACAATATTTATAATACATAATAATAAATAATCATGATAAATACAAAAATAATACATAATAATAATAATAAGACAAATGAAACAATAATACTAATAATAACAATAATTATACTAATAAAAAAAGGTAAAGTAGTGCTGAGAGTGGGTGATGGAAAACTTAACAACTTTCTCACATCAGAGAATTTATGTCAACCCAGTGACAGGACTTACCTAATTTTCACTCAGTGCAGCTCAGCTCCTCCAGATATCAAGTGTAACAGGCTACAAGGAATTTCAAAGGGAGGACTGTCACTGATGCAGGTGCAGAGTTGACCAAGAGCGACTCCCAAAAAGGATGAGGGAAAAGCTACCTATACATTAAAGGGTAGGTTGTATGGGCTACTGAGAAAGCATAGTGGGAGGGATTCACCTCCTTTTATGAGGTGGAGGTGCCCAAGAGCGGCTCCAAAGATGGCAAAGGGGAAGCCCTTTTGATGCATGGGGAAGGTGAGAGGAGAGCCACTCCATCCCTCAAAGAGATGTCTCCTTTTCTCTCATCCTCCTTGACACTTAGGTATGGCGAGGCTGTGCTTGGAGGCAGCTCTACATTCATTTCCTGTTGCTGACTATTTCCTAAACTTGTTAGCAGGATTGGTATAAAAATAAAAATGTGCGCAAAGTAGATATTATGATCTCCCAAAGCCTTTGGAAGTTATGAGAACAGTCTCCATAGGATCAGAAAATTTCAGAATGTGATCATGTACACATAGTTGGCACACAGGTCCCATCATTCAGGAAAATTAGTCCTCTGAGCTTTGATCATAAGGAAAGGCGCCAATATAGCCACCCTGTGCCTAATACTTCCTTTAGTCAGCAGGTAGGGACCTCACAGTATACTGTGCCACTCCAATAAGGGCTGGTAAGAGGACAAAAGTACGCCAAGCAGCCAGAACCTCCATGGATAAAAGAGTAAGTTTAGAAGGGAGTAGGTAAGTATGAAATAAAGAGAGGTAGATAAAAGCAAGTACACTAACGAGTATTAACTATTATTATCATACACCGGCGCTAAGTGATCCCAGGATGGCATGCAGTCCACTCAGGTACCATGTCTATCAAACTGAACACGGCACACAGAAGGACTACACACTCTCTCAGGTTGAGGAAATAGTTGTAGAGAAAAAGGAATGCTGAGAGGGAGTGAGGAGGAAGAGCACCAATGACTTACCCCAGCCCAGTCAAAGAATTTAATTCAACCCAGTGACAGGACTTTCCTAATTTACCCTCAGGCCAGGAGGATATGCAGCTCCTCAAGGTACCAAGAGTAACAGGCTACACAGGGTCTCCCCTGTGAGGGGAAATTGTGGTAGAGGGGAACATATAACACAGGTGGGTTGGTCTTCTAGACAAGGAGCCTGTATGACAAATAAGCTTGGAGCAAAAGTAAATCTGAATGGAATGACTGCTGAGATATTGGGAAACTAGTGATAACAGTGATAGACGGCAATGGGAGGTGCTGAATGGACAGGCTTCTGAGTGAGTGCCCGTTACTAGCGGGGTGTCTCAAGGTTCTGTCCTGGGACCACTACTATTCATCATCTACGTCAACAACATGGACGGTGACATGGTTGCCAAGATTTCTAAATTTGCTGACGATACCAAGCTTGGTATGAACGTTGCAAAGGATGGAAATACTGCCCATCTGCAAGATGATCTTCAGAAGATTGGAGTGGTCTGATACGTGGCAAATGCCTTTCAACGTTAACAAATGCAAAGTGATGCATATCAGCCACTGAAATCCCTAATCACCCTATATCCTTAAGGGCACTGCTCTTGAATCCACTGACACTGAGGACTTGGGTGTAACTATCACCAGTGACCTCAAGTTCTCAAAACAGTGTATTGAGGTGGAGAAGAAAGCCCAAAGAATGTTAGGGTATATAAAGCGACAGTTTGGATATCGGAACAAGGAGATAGTACTCTCTCTGTACAACTACCTGATCCAACCGCACCTGGAGTATGACATACAATTTTGGAGTTCTTTGTTTCAAAAGAAAATCGCGAGATTGGAAACGTCTAAGCCAGGGGAACCAAACTGATTCCCTCTATCAGGCATATGAGTTATAATGATAGACTAAGGGAATTAGATATGTTCTCGCTTGAGACCTGGAGACTACATGGTCAGCTTATTAAAGTGTTTAAAATACTTCAAGGCTTCGACAGACTGGACTGCAGGGATATTTTCCAGCTCAGCGAGGGGAGAACAAGAAATCACAGCAACAAACTTGAACTGAAGCGATACCACTGTGATTTGTGTGGGAAATTCTTCACCTAGAGTATCTGTGGTAGTTGAAATGCAATTCTGATGGCAGTTGTCAACAGTGAATCTGTTGACCAGTTCAAGTCAAGACTAGATAAAGTCTTGCAAAATCACCATTAAGATCCTCGTGAGTGATCTTTGAGGTTGCCAACAGACACCTTTGAGGATTGCGCAAAAAGTACCCTCATAGTATGGACCATAAGGTTTTCTAGGGTACTCTCTTGCTTGTAGAAAGGATAACAGAAGAAGAATGAGGTACACTCTGGTGTTAGGGGGAAGACCCACTTCTTCCCAGCACTGGAGCATGTGACTGACAGCAAAGAGAGTAAAATAAAATGAGCCTCCTCCAAAAAGTCAAAAAGACCAAAAGTCTGTGTGCATGAATTCTTCCCAAGACCAAAGGACAAGCAAAAAGAAACATACTGAGAAGTGACCATAAGCAAGCCATATTCAACATTCATTAGCACTTGAGAAAAAGCATATTCTCCCCCACTCCCCAAAATGAACAATTATGAACTTGATCCAAATTATCAGAAAAGCAACCAATTTTTATATCTTGTATAGGTGAATAGCGCACAAAATTTTTCTCTTTTCTATATTTTTTAAATTGAGAAGAAGAAACAGATGTAACAAAGAAGTGAAGGAACAAACATGTGAAGAGAGGTGGCAAAAATAGAAAAGAATCGAAGAGGGTGAAAAATAATAGAATGCAATGGCAGACAACCCAAAACATTGGGTAGCGAAAAGAAAATATTATATATCTAAGGGAGGTTTTATACAAAGAGTACCTACCTAAACTCATCTTGCAGAGTTATTATTAATCAGGATATTTTAGCAAGGAATCAGAGCATTGTGAAAATTACTTACCATGTATAACACTGGTAGCTGGTTCTTTTTTTCGCCTGGTCTTAAGTTGCTGTTTCACCAATGAGTCTAATGTTGTTGAATATAAACCTGAAATAGATCTCTTTTTAATCTAAGAGTTCAATGGAAAATAATAAAGTATTTATGAAATAATATTTATACGTGGAAGAAGAAATAATCAGAAGATTGGGAGAGTTGCATCTTGTTGAGGTTGATTTGTATTTATAATCACTAATTTTGCTTCTATTGTTTTTTGTATTCCAAAAACTGTTAAAGAACCCCATTGCAGTAATGGACAAAAAAAAAAGAAATCAAAATTTTCAAGTATAAAGAATTTACATACCTTTCAAAAAAATTCTCACAAACCTTATTAAAAAGTTTAAAACCTAAACTGAAATCAATCAAATTGTGCACTGGTAACAATAGTAACCCCTCCCCCCTGACCTCATCCACTGTTCCACATTAGTGGCACAATGGCACACAACTTTAGTTCCCCTCAGCCATCTTCCATCTTGTTGGCCAGGCAGCCTGGGCTGAACTATTTCCTGCAATATAGTCAGTGTGAAGTAGAGCAAAACGCTGGCCGGTTACCCAGTACTAGGATCATCAACATTCTCATTCCTCACATGTCCAGAAATCCAGCAGAAAATAATCTGGACATCTGTTCAATTTCCAACAATTGTGACATTATGGATGCAAAAAAACAGGGGGGGGGGGGGATTTCAATGCCCCAGGTGCACAGGTTGCTTTGTGAGTCACTAAAGATCACAATCCAGTCTCTAAACTGGGCACAATGCATTATCTAATGTACCAGGCAGTGGATTGAAACTAGCTTGGGCATAAATATGGATGGAGTGCCTGGTAGAGCCCAACTGACTTCAAACAATGCAGATACAGCATGGAAGCCAACCCTCTCCTACTAAGAGCGATCTGTGCACAGTGGCACAGATCCAGCATCATAAGAAGTGTGCTTCAAAATGTCAAACGCAATATGTTGGGCACTGTGGAAGCTTTGGGAGCAGAGGTATGGTGACAAATAGTCACCAAACATAATTTTCTTAGTATTTAGATTAAAATTTTATTAAACATCAATGTGATTAACAAAGTTGATATCATTCATGAAAATAAAACTTAAAATCGAGGTCACTTGTATAGGTCTATGGTAATTACCATAGCTAGGCTTAGATAGGGAAGGGTGGTGTTTGTGGGATATAACCCCCCCCCCCCCCCTCATCCTGTTCATGGAGAATATTTTACAGTTTTATTACAAATGCTGCTGAATATTTAAATTTTAGAAAAGAAAAATAAGGTTTTCTGTACCTGGGTGCTGAGTCAATAATCCAGATAATTTCTTTCCTCGCCCATAAATGTGTGTACTCAATTCCAAAGCAATGCCCCATGATTTGTATATGGGGTGTCTAAAGGTAAGGACCTTTTGCATTCAAGACCTATTGGTAAACAGCAAAGGGTTGTGTGAATAATAACCTTAAGTATAACATTGATGCTGAAAAGTAAAATTATATTTAGTCATTATTGGGGAAGGTGAAGTGAAATGAAACAGTGTGGAAGGTACATGATCCAAGTAACCAGAAAGGAGTAGTTGGAGAACTATGGACTAGATATAACAAATATTATAGAACCAATTCCCAAAGTATATGGAGATACTAGCAATTCCAAAATATCTTTAACAAACAATTATTAAAATTTATAAGGTTGCTATTAGAAATGGGACAATTAAAAAAAAAATTGCGATTCCGAGTCAGATTCCAGTTATAAGTTACGATTCTGATTCCTTCACAAAATAGAATATTTAATTTATTTATGTACCATCGATTCATAATTCCTTCTGTGTAATAATAATACTCGATACTTCAAGTTAGTTGTTACATAAACTAAATAGAATATAGTAAATAACAATTAAACATACATTTCTTATAGTCAGATCTTCAATATTAATTGATATTAAATAGTGATGTATTCTTGTTGACTAATCTAAATCTATTAGTAAATAACTTATTAACATTATAATTTCACTGAATAATAGGACAGGTGAGTAGATTTAAGTATGATTGACACTAACGGGAAATAAACAATTTTTAAAATTTTGATTCAGCTATTTGGCAAGTAGGAAAGATAGTTAACTTAAAAAACCACTGTTGAAAGAGTCTCTGTAATGAAATTTTGAAGGAATCATTTTTGGAATCAGAAAACTGGGATTATTTTTAGCGATTCCGAGGCTGATGCAGATTCCAAAAAAATTAACGATTCCCGATTCTGATTAATTGTCCCATCTCTAGTTGCTATACTTCCTTTTATTCATTTTACTACAATGCTGTATCAAAACCCAACGTTTCCTTGTCTAATGAACAGAAGTTAGGGTCAATAGAAACCAGAATATTAACTAAAATCAAGCCCTCTGTAATATCTAACCCTTTGTAATGGATACCCAAACAGTTCTAGAAAAGATTCACAGTTTCTATTAATTACCACCATATAATGTGTTTTAAATAAGGTTACATACAGCTCTCCTCCATGGCTTTTTATTCAATCAGTAATATCTAATGGCAATGGGTTTTCTATTGTAACATTGTACAAAAGAGGTAATTTCAAAAATAACAACTTGTATCCCCTTTCAGTTATCTCATTTAAAGTGAGTCCAATTCTTATCACAATATAATTTGCGATTTGTGCCTCAGGTGCATTAATTTACTGAAGGAACAGTGAACTTTTCAAAAGTACCATTATCCTTTTGTATAAAGCCAAAAATATATATTTTAGTGGATAACAAAAATCTCACATAACAGAAATTCCAAAGGCAAATTCAAAGCAGAAAAAAAACTTACTGAAGCACAGAATGTAAACTAAGATTGGTATGCATTCATTTAATATTTAAAAACTGAAACTGTTCGCTCTTTAGAACCATGCTTTGATACTTTCAATCATTAAGAAGGGTGACCATTATGACCCTTCTAATCATTGTCTTGATACCTTTACATGTATCATTTCCAAAGTCTTTGAATACGTCAACTCCCACACATTTCAACACCTTAAAATAGTCTCCTATATGATCACCAGTATGGCTTCTGTAAGGCAAGATCCAATAGATATTCTTTCATATCTCAAATGTGGTTGCCCTTGACTCTCCAAGGCTTTTGACAGAGTGTAGCATTGTGGTACTATCTCAAAGTTCCCATCCTTTAATTTGTAGCTTCTTCTCCAGCCAATCTTTTTCTGAGGTTGTTGATGGATAAGCATCCCACTTTTCTGTCCTGTCCCCTACTCTTTTCCTTCTTTTCATCAATGATGTCCTCTCTTCAATAACCCAATGCACTCATACACTGAGTCAACACTGCCTTCATCCACATCTTTCTAATTCTGCTCAATCTTTTTTGACTCTATTTCTCATCCAGTTTTTAGCTTGATAAAATTGAACTTGTACTGGATTTCTCTTTGGGGTAGACCAAATATTGGTAATTTTAATGCCTCCAAGACTCAAATTTTATCCATCTTGCTATCAAAAACTCGTAACTCTCCACTCTTCTTAGACAATTCTGTGATCATACTTCTTAACCCAATGAGCTGTAATCAAGCCTCTTGACTCAATGAGTGTAATCACACATTGTGACTCAATGAACTTACTTAGCATTACTATAACATCCCCTCTTTCTTGGAAACCCCATATAACAGCAATAGCTAACTAACTAAGTCTGCCTCTAAGAAACTAGATCCCGTTTAGATGTCAAGAATATTCTGAACAGTTGCTTAATTTATACAAGGGAATATTTGGCCCTGTATGAAGTATTGTTCTCATATTAGCTCTGTATCCTTACTCAGCAGGCCTGATTCTCATGTTTATTGTATAACTAATAGGAACTAAACGATGGGCTGTTTTTCTTTTCCATTTCCTAACTCAATATGTATTTCAATTTGGGCCCAGCCTTGATGTCAATTTTAATCCATGCCTGGTACCTTCAACATAAAGACATTGCTATTAACAAAACCTCCTGAAGAAGCATCTGCACCTGTTGCCACTAGGAATATTGATCAATAAATGCAGTCACAATATGTCCAACAATTAAACAGATGAGGCAACCTTGCAGATACATCAACATAAGAAAAACTTGGTTCACTAAAAACAACTGGGGCATATCTAGTTGAACCACTAACTGAGACATTCTCAGCCTATCTTCATATCCTAGTCCACTGAGTCCTGGGATAAGCCAGTTCAATAATATTTAAAATCTTGCACCAGGTAAGATCTGTGTGTGCATCCAAGTTTGGACTGGTCTACGAAAGAAAAGGCTGAGAGGAGTACATGTGGGAGATAAATTGGGTGTGTTGAATACAGTGGTGAAGATAGAGAATGATATGCATGTGGGGAATGCTTGAATATATACAGACGAGAGTGATCATTTAATGGGTGGATGCTTGATGCAGGATCAGGTTGTGGATGGGGTTGAAAGGAAGCAAGTAATTGCTTGTTTCAAAAGCGCTTAATATGGCAGTGTATGTATGTATTCAACTATCAAATGAGTGGGCTGCATTACATTTCTGTCTCAAGTCATTATGACCATTTTTGTATAGAGTACAATTTGTTGTGAGAAGGGATCATCAGCCATTAGTATACTTTAAACATATGAGGTTAGTGGATAGTAGAATTGCAAAGATGATGGAAGATTTCAGTGATTTTGATTTTGTAGTTGATGAATGATCGATCACTTGAGAAGGTGCCAGAAAGTGTGGACATATGAGGGGCGGTCATTAAGTTTTGCAAATCGGTAGGGCAAAACAAAGGAAAGGGGATGGCTGTTTGTGGGGTTGTTAGGACAAGTTATGAAAAGTCAGGACCTGCAGCCGCACGCTCCTGCCTCGTCTATTTAAGAAGCAGTAGCTGATAGCAGATCGTCAGTCACATATTTTTCAACACTGGAGAAGGTTGAGCACCGCGCAGTGTTCAAATTTTTGACCAAGGAAGGCAAGAATGCAAAAGAGATCCATGAATGCATGGTTGCAGTGTACACCAACCCTTCTTATGCAACCATTGCTCGCTGGAATAGGGAGTTCCGCCATGGTTGTTAGTCCCTTGAAGTTGACCCCCATCCAGGACACCCAGCAGATGTGACCAACAAACACAATGTGGCCCGTGTGGAAAGGATGATCCTCGAAAAGAGAACGGGTAAAGGTCGAAGTAATCGAGCGAGAACTTGGAATATCACATGGAAGTGTTATCAACATCATCCACGACAATTTGGCCATGACCAAGGTCTCTGCCCGTTGGGTCCCTAGAAACATCACACCCCATGATCGATTTCAATGTCATCAAAGTCCACAAGGCCAGAGTTGCACAAGCTTCCATGCGGGAGTGCAGATTTGAGGAGCTCAACCATCCCCCCTACAGTCCAGATCTGGCCCCTAGTGACTACTTTTTATTCCGCCAGCTCACGGCTGCACTGGGTGGATGCCGGTTTGGAGACGATGAATATGTCCAGCTCGCCGTCCAGGAGTGGATTGAACAGCAGTCGGGATATTTCTGGTTGTCGGGAATTCGAAGCCTCAGGGACAAGTGGCGCAAGTGCATTAAAGTCGCGGGTAGTTATATTGAAAAATAATAAAACACTTTTCCTCATTTCTCGTTTCCTTATATCCGAATTGCAAAACTTATTGACCGCCCCTTGTATAACAAAAAATGGTTATGGAAGAAGCGTGTAAGACTCGAGCAATTGGGAATGGAGAATATAAGTAAGTTAAGGAAAGAATTTTGAAGTATGTGTATGCTAGGAGTGATGACGTTTCAGGAGGTGTTAGTGATTTAAAGTAAATTTTTGGCATGTATGTACATGAATTATGGTGAAGAGAAGCAAGTGATGTATTGTGGTAAAGATGTAGGCTCACAGAATGGGTGTGAGTTGCATCTTAATTGTCTGACTGGAGTGCATACGATTGGTTGATTGAAAAGAAGAATTAAGCAAGGAGGAAGAAATGAAGTCTGCAGAGATTATTTCTGTTAGTGAAGAAGTTTAATGATAGATTGTGTAGCAGTTAGGAATTTATGGAGTGAGCTTGTAGATCTACTGGATCCTGCAGAAATGTTTGTTGAAAGTATTAAAGTGTTTAATGTGATCAAAGAATTTGTTTTTTAACCTTAAGAGCCCATTTGATGACTGCATTGTGGTGGAGCGAATGTGAGTGTGTGTAAAAGGGCCATTCTCCCACCCTTATTCTCAGTACCCTTTCCCTCCCTCTGTAAAAATGTGTGTGTGTCTGAATGGGAATGGGTTTGTCTTGTTTTTTGTTTATTTTATGTATAAAAATGATTACCATGTTTTTTTCTTTCTTTCCAGGCGCCATATTCTGGAAAGATAGGACTTAGTTTCATATATCCTTATATTACAAACAAAGCGTTATATTCTGGAAAGCTATATATTATTGTTAATAAATAAAGGCCAATAGTATAGCTTAATGAAGGAGGGCTTATAATAGCCACGCAAGGGTGATAAGGTCATTATCTTCCATCAAGCGCAGAGGCGCCACACTTGTTGTAAGTCCTAGGCATTTTGCTCGCTCGAGTGGCAGGTGGCTGGACATCCCCCCATCCTCTTTATACAAAGTGAGGCCTTGTTTGTTGTTTATATATTGACTGTTGTAGTCAGGATTTTTTTGGTTGTTTGATTTTTTATGTTTATTAGGATCGATTAAATAGTATTCATATATATATAGGATTTTCTTTTAGTATTTGGGGGGGGAAAAGTAAGGAGATCTCCAATATAATCGCCCCTCTCTATTGTAGATATTGTGTGAATATTTACCCCATATTTTTGTAAATATAAGCTGTAATTATCATTGTACTTTTTTCTTGTTAGTAAAGGACTGTACATACAATCCGTTTCATTCTCCTTCGATTTCTCACGTCCTGGATTAGTAGAGGAAGCGGGTTGGATCGATTGGGGTTAGTCTAAATTTTTCAGCCCGCTACATTTGGCGCCCAAATAGGGATGTGAGACTTCGAAACCGGGAGCGTGACGGGATTGGATTGCAGTCCATACCCAATTAGTGTGACAAGTAGTTTGACTGATTTTTCCCTCCTCCTATCTTTTTACTAACTTGGGAACAATGGCTGTAGTGGAAACATTGAATGAAGAAGTAGTGCGATTGAGACTGGAGTTGAGAAAGAAAGAAGAGGAGTGTGAAATGTTGCGGGGAATGATGGAGGGAATGGAGAATAAAATAAAAGGGATGAATAAAAAGACTGATAGGATGAAGAAGGAAATGGGAGACCGACAGGATCAGACGGACCGACAGGATGCAGGACCTGTATAAAATGATTACAGGGGCTGGATCAGCCCCAGGACCTACAACCCTGACCCCTGCTCCTACTGAAGCAACTCCGCTAAAGGGAATGGATGGCAGTAGGATTGAGTCTAAAGAAGATATGGTGAGTGGTAGGAAAGGGGGTGAATGGAAGAGAGTGGAAAGTAAGAGAGGAAGTAAGCATGGTTCTAAGGTTAAGGATAGGAAGGTGAGAGGGAAGAGTGTGGATTCGCTATACTCAGATGAGGGAGAGAGTGACGATATGATTGGAATGAGTGTGACCGAGAGTAGCTCTTCGGAGAGTGAAGTGAATGTGGGGAAAGGTATTTTGATAAGGGAAGTGCCAAAGATAGATCGACTTAGGTTACATGGTGGGAAAAGTGTGGAAGAATTCTTCGGGGAATTTGAGTGTTATTGTAAGCTCAAGTACCCGGAGAATAAGGGATACTGGATGAATGTTTTGGGGGAATGTTTGGAGGGAAAAGTATTGGAGTTTTCCCGTATGATTACAAGTGTTGGGGAACCAAGGTACAATGTGGTGAAGGAGAGATTGATTGGGCAGGTGAAACGAATGAAAGAGAGTGTGAAGTATAAAAGGGTGAATGAATTTGAGAAGGCTCGAATGGGGAAAAGTGAAAGTGTGAACATGTATGCACATAGGCTTGAGAGTATGGCAAGAAAGAGGTATGGAGATGATGATGTAAATGAATGTAAACCACTGATGAGGAAGTTTTTGGACACGATCCCGCGAAAGGTGAGTGAATGGCTGAGTGGAAAGAGAAAGGAGAGAATGAGACTGACAGGTGGAAGGTTGATGTGGGAGGATGTGTTGGAGCTGTTGGAAGATGGACGATTTGATGGAGAAAGCGATCTAGAAGAGGATGGATGGTACAGTGTGAATGTTGGGGGTAAGAAGCCCAGGAGCTTTCATCCACGCCAGCAGTTTGTCAGCTACAGGGATGCCCTGAAGGCTGCACCAGCTGGAGTGATGTCGAACTTCCTGGGCCGGCAGAATGAATGGGTAAATGGAGGGTGGTCGAACGGAAGGGGGCAGATGAATTTCAAGCGTGGGAACGGATATATGAGAGAGAAACCGAGGTATGTCCCAGCAAACGAGAGACCGAATGGTGGGAGAAAGATTGTGGAATGTCGTCGGTGTAGAAGGAAAGGTCATATGTTGGCAGAATGTAGGTGGACATCTGGTGCATGTTTTGGGTGTGGTAAGAAAGGGCATATGATAAAGGATTGCCAGGAAAGTGTGAAAGAGTGCTTCGAGTGTAAAGAAATAGGCCATTTGAAGAAAGATTGTCTGAGGTTGAATGGTGGAGCAACTGGTGGGGAAAGTATGAAATATGCATGTGGTAATTGTGGAAAGGCTGGTCATTATGCAAGGATGTATCGTGACCAGAAGAATGTATGTAGCTATTGTGCGATGGAAGGACATTCAAGTGAAAAGTGTTGGATTAGACTGAGAGCGCAAGGTGTGAATGGAAAGTCTGAAGCGGGAAACTGAATGGTAAGAGGGTACCTGCTGAAGTATCCTCTGGGTGCATGAGTGTGAGTAATGTGTTGGTAAGTCTGTCTAGTGTGAAAGTGCTGTCTGGTAGGAAGTATGAGTGTCTGAGTGTTAAGGTGGAATTGAATGGAATTGAGTGTTTGGCTTTAATAGATTCTGGATACAAGGCAAGCTTGGTGTATAAAGATGTGTATGACAAGGTTAGCGAGAAAGCCCTCCTGGCTGAGTGCAAGGGTAGTTTGGTAGGTATTGGTAATAGGAGAGTGCCTGTGATTGGAATGATAAGGTCAGCAGTTCGAATGCATGGTATGATGATGAATGAATGGGAATTTTCTGTGATTGATAAGGTGAGTAGTGAGTATGGTGTGATTTTGGGCTATGATTTTATGAAAATGAATCGTATGGTTGTGCATCCTGCGAGTGATCAGAATGAGAGAAAGATTGGTAAAAATGGGGTGTATAAGTTGTATGTAGGGAAAGATGGTAGCGTTTTGAGGAGTGTGTTTCCTGGTATTGAGGTGACTGCTATGGAGAATGTAAGGCTTGTGAAGGGTGAAAGGGTGTCTGTTAGAGTGAGTTGGAGTAAGGATGTTAGTTTGGATGTGAGTGAGAACACTGTGATATTGGATGGAAAGGATGCGTGTTATAAGGTAAGGCGTGTTGCTTGTGTGTTTGATGGCTTGATGAGAATGAATGATCCTTTTGTATGTGTGCAGGCAGACCCCAGTGTGAAAGGGCAGGTGAGGGGAATCCAAGTCGGAGATGTACTGGGCCACCTCTCCACTGTCAATGAGGTAGGTATGGATGATAGTACGGATATCAAGGTGAATGTTGCGAATGAAAAGACATGCGAATGGATGTATAATGAGGTGAAGGATATGGTGAAATTGGATGGATGTTTGACTGAGTATGAAAGGGAGGATGTGTATCGAATGATATTTGAGCGAAAGGGAGCCCTCAGTAAGGGTGATCTGGATTTTGGGGTTGCAAAGCTCCCGGAATTCAAGATTATCCTGAAGGAGGACTCCCCAATCTATCAGCGGCCAAGGCATTTCCCATGTCCGGTTGCTGATGAGATTGAGGAGCAGTGCTTGGAATTGGAGCAATTGGGGGTGATTGAAGAGAGCGAGAGTGCATGGAATAGTCCAATTGTACCTGTACGTAAGCCGGATGGAAGATTGCGTCTGTGTGTGGATTATAAGAAAGGTGAATGAAAAGACTGTGAAAGAAAGGTTTCCAATATGTGTGGTATCTGAGTGTGTGTATAGTATGCATGGGATGGAGTGGTTTACGAGGCTGGATCTGGTACGGGGGTATTACCAGATGCCTATTGCTGAGGAAAGCCGGCGGTAACTGCCTTCTCTTCCTCAAAGAGGCATTACCAGTTCCGGAACCTCTGCTTTGGGTTGGCTAATGCTCCCGGAGCCTTCCAGCGGGCAATGAATGTTGTGTTGAGTAAGTTTGCGAGTAAGAATGTGATTGCGTTTATAGATGATATTTTGATTATGACTGAGACTTTTGAGGAGCATATGAGATTGGTGAATGATGTGTTGAGAACGTTGGAGAGTGTTGGTGTGAAGGTGAAAGTGGTGAAGTGTGAATGGTTTGCGAAAGAAGTGGAATTCCATGGGCATATGGTGAGTGAGAATGGGTTGTGAAAATCACCAAAGTATGTTGAGAAGGTGCGAATGTTTCCTAAACCGGTGACTGTGAAGCAACTGAAGTCGTTTTTAGGTTTGATTGAGTTCCAGCGAAAGTTTATACATGATTGTTCTGGTGTGAGTAAGCCTCTGACTGAGTGGATCGGCAAGAAAGTTAGTACGGTTGTCAAGTGGAATGATAAGATGAATGAGGCGTATGAGAGACTGAAAGAGGCAGCGGCTGAAGATGTTGAATTGGCTTACCCAGATTATAGTGTAAATGCTAAAATGCTTGAATTGTAGACAGATGCGAGTGGGTATTGTATGGGAGGTTTTCTGATGCAAGAGCAGCATTTGAATGGAGAGAATGTCAGGCGAATAATTGGGTATGTATCCAAGGCTATGAATGTTGCAGAACGAAAGTATTCGACTGTGGAACGAGAGCTGGCTGCGATAAGATATTGTTTGAAAGTGTTGCGTCCATTTTTGTATGGTGTGAGGTTTGTGATAAAAACGGATCATCAACCTCTTGTGTATCTGCAGCGTATGAAGTGGGCTGATAGTAGGATTGCAAGGACTTTGGAAGATTTGAGTGACTTTGACTATGTGATTAAATATGTGCCTGGTGAATGGAATGTTTTTTTTTGTTTTTTTTAATTAAGGGGCTATCTGGCGACTGCCGACTTAGGCATAAGTTGCTGTAAACAAACAGCCTAGTTCTAAGCTACTTTAAAAAATTGAACAGGAAACAACAATAAAAAGAAATAACAATAACAATAACAAAGCAATAACAAAAACAATAACAAAAACAACAAAGCAATAACAAAAACAATAACAAAAACAACAACAACTAAACCGGGTTATATGAAAGGGAGAAGGGTGGCCTCCCCCCAAAAGTCAATAAGTCCACCAGTCAAAGTGCACGCACTCGTCCCGAGTACAAGGGACAGGCGGTAGCGACCCCACCCATCCCGAGTACAAGGGACAGGCGTTAGCGACCCCACCCATCCCGAGTACAAGGGACAGGCGGTAGCGACCCCAATCAATCCGGTACCGGGACAGGTGTCGTGCGCGAAGATCACGCAGAATGGGACATTCGACAAGAATGTGCCAAACAGTCTGGGGGACGGCGCAGTCGTTGCAATATGGCGCAGGCGAGCGCTCCATCAAATAGCGATGCGTCACACGAGTGTGCCCGATTCGGAGACGACAGAAAGCAACCTGAAGCCGCCGCGGCATTGGGGGATAGGTCCATGGCAACAGTCGCGGCGCAAGGGCACGCAACTTTAAGTTCCCTTCGTGCAATGTAGTCAGTGTGAGGAATAGCGAAACGCTAGGTCCGGTCGTAGAGTTGTCGCGGACTCTTTGGCACCCTCATTCCCCGCAACTCCTATATGTCCAGGAACCCAGCAGAAGATAATCTCGACATCTGCCCGGCTCGCCAAAACCGTGGTCACGGATTTCGCGAACCAGGGGAGGCCGAGATTCCAATGCCCCGAGAGCACTCACGGCGCTTTGTGAGTCGCTATAGATCACAATCCGGTCTCCGAGCCGGGCACGTCCCGTACTGAGTGGTGTATTGCCACCAGCTCGGCCGTGAAGACAGACGCAGCGTTTGGTAGAGCCCCGCTCACTTCAAACAGAGGGGATACGGCGTGGAAGCCGACCCCCTCTTGGGACTTGGAGCCATCCGTATACACTGGCACGGTACAAGCGTGACACGATGTGTGCTCCAAAAAGGTCGAACGCAATACTCCCGGCGCAGTACAAGCTTTGGGAGCAGAGGCGTGGCGACAAATAGCCAAATGTGGTACCCTCCAGGGTGGCGTCCTGGGCAGAACCAGGGGCGCCACCGGCCCGAGAGCTATATCTACCTCTCGAAGGAGTTTCCTGGCCCTAAACTCAAAGGGCTTAGCTGCGGATGCAGTGAGAGCTGTGGGCGTCTGAGGGAGGCGCCGGGTTCGCGCGTACAGGCGAGTGATGCACTGCACGCGGCGCAGAGCGAGTGGCATCTCCCTAGCATCAACCAACAGGCTCTCAATGGGGAAAGTGCGGAAGGCAACGGTCGCAAGGCGAAGGCCGGTGTGGTGGATCGAATCCACCTTCCGCAATAAACGCTCGGCTGCGGATGCATAAAACTCGCATTGGTAGTCGAGCTTCGAGCGAACAAAGGATCGATAAAAAGTAAGGCAGTAGCCCTATCAGCGCCCCAAGCGCTGAACGTCACGGAACGGAGAATGTCCATGGCGCGGGTACAAGAGACCCTAAGGCTGCGAATATGAGCCTCCCAGGTGAGACGTCGGTCGAATACAAGACCAAGGAAACAGTGCGACTCAACCACATCCAGGCGCACCCCATTAAGAAACAAATCTGGGTCGGGGTGAAGCCGTGGATGGCGGCAGAAGTGCACCACCTTAGTCTTGGCCAAAGAAAACCAAAACCTGTGCGCTTGGGCATAATGAGAGACGCGGTTCAATGCCAGTTGGAGTTGACATCTAGGCCGCGCCAAAAGAGATCGAAAGGTCATCCGCGTAGAGCGTAGCGAGAACATCTTCCGGCAGCACCGGGAAACGGTCACGCTGGGAGAAGAGGGGGGAGCCCTGGTTTTAGCCGGGGCAGGGTATGAACCCTTTTTGCCACAAGCTTTACCAGGGGAGCGACCGGGATGGGTAGAGCCCGCAGAAGGGCTCCGAATGGGCGCGGAAACAACCATGCTCGTTGGCCTGGATGGGCCAGGAGCAGAGGGTGCCTTTCTAACTATTAAGGCATATGACGTCCCAGGCAGAGCCGGGCGCGCCAGAACCAAGTCCTTTGCCTCGCGGAATGAGAGTCGATCCTGGGCCTGAATGGCCAGGATTTCTTTCTCAAGGAGATATGCACCACATTGCTTCGAAGAAGCAGGGTGCGGCTCTCCGCAATTGACACACTTGGCCACACACGATTTGGACTTATCGTGTGCGACCTTGGAGCAATTTACACAGACTTCAGGTGACCCCGACTGTGCACGTCTACATGAGCGATTCGTATGGCCGAAGCGGTGACAGTAATAGCACCACCGCGGCAGTGGCACGAATGCCTTCACGTGGTAGCGGTAGCAACCGGCACGCACCAACTCAGGGAGCTTGTCACAGTCGAACGTGACGAAGAGTGTAGGGGTGGGTCTCAAGGCCCCTCCCTGTTTTCTCATCACATGTTCGACCTTGACCGCCCCATGGTCGGCCAGCTCTAGGGTGATGTCCTCAATGGAGTAGTCAACGAGTTGCCTCGCATAAACTACTCCTTTCACAAAGTTCATGGTAGAGTGCGATGTCACACTCACCGGGGTGCCATGAAGTGTCCGAAGAGCACTTATCTTGGCCGCCTCGGTGGGATTCGCCGCATTCGCCAGAAAGCTCCTGTCCGAGAAACGGGTCACCTTCGGCTCTCTACCAATTGCACTAGCTAATCCTCTCCTCTGATGGATCATGTTGCCCTTGGACAACATGGTACCATCAGTGGAGCGAATAACGAGGAAGCGTTTGAAGCCAGCAGGCTCGAAAATGCCAGGTAACCTCTGAATCAGGGGGCCTGATGTCATCGAGGCTCCGCCCTGTGCACTTTTCGTATTTGTCATAGTCAGGAGCTCCGTACCCGGGGGGGGCAGAGGGGCCGGATGTGCCGGTCTTGGCCTGGTCGCTTGCCAAAGTGGCAGCAGACCCATCCGTCCCCACAGCCCCCGCGGATGGAGAGAAGCCCAGAGTCTTCTTAGTCTTTTTCTTCTTTTTAGGAGAGGAGGGCGGGGAATGAACCCGCTTCTCTCCTCCGCTGACAGAAGCCCCTAGGCCAGATGGACCGGCCTCAGCCAGGTCCTTCTCCGAAATGGAAAAGGTCCTGGTGGTCGCAGGGTTACCAGTCAGAGAATATCCCTCCCCTACTTGTGCTGCCTCGGAGGCCCCAGCCGTTTGAGGAGGACCTTGCATAGGGGCGGATTCAGGTTCGGTGCTTGGCGCCGAGCCCAGATTCCCCCCCCCCCCATGGAAGGCCCTACCCTCTGAGGCTGGGTTTCCTCAAGGACCATGTCTATCACAGGAGGGGCCTCCAGTTGGCCATCCCCTCCCAGGACATCGCAGGTCCCCTTGGCAGCTTCACCAGTCTTTTGTGGGGAGGCACAGGCCTTGACCCCAGCAAGGTTTAAGATTCTTGCCAGCAGGTCTTTTGAGGGAAGCGACCCAAGGGGCCTGGCTTCCCTCTCCCCCCTAAGGAGGTTTGCCCTACCGAGCCGCTTGCACGAGGGGCGGTCGGCAATGGGCTGCCTGCTGGCTTTCTTGGCAGTCCCCTTAGAAAGTAAAGGAGGGACTGCCGCTGGAGATAGGGAGGTGCCCAAAAGCACCTACAGAGAAGGGGGTGAGGGGGAGTCCCCTACACCCGTAAGCCTCCTCTCCGGTTAAAGAGGTATGGAGGGTCCCCTGCGCAAGCACAGGGGGGGAACTTCATCTTTTCTGTTGTTTTAGGGGGAATTAGGGGAGATGTATTTGTTTTGCATCATTGGGCATGGTGACCCTCTTTGTTTTACAGAACGCAATCGCTCACCACCTCTTACAGTAGCCTGCACTGCAAGAGGTGCTTAAAGGCCTGGCAGAGCCAGGCGCCGCCATTCGGGACCACCCCTCCCGCCTGGTGGCCTGGCAGTCCATCGGCATGGCGGCTCCACCTTGGACACGGCGTAAAATTGATAGAATGTGAAGAGGAGAGGGAAAGGGATGTGAGGAAGGTATGGGTGGGGATGAAGCAGGTTGTTAAAAAAACTCCATCCCGAACCGGAGCTCAGGGGTTAGGGAACAATGTCCCCTCCCCTCTCAGCCCCGATCCGGGGTGGTTGGCTTGAGAAGGTCAGCATCTACCCTGTGAAATTAGAGGCTGACCAGAGAAAGTTGTGGGAGAGGTTGTATGAAAAGCGACGAGGTAGGGGAGAAATCGGGTTATCTGAAGGAAGGAAGAGAGGCTAAGCTGGGGCCGGACGGAGCGCTGGATCCCGTCAGCACGGCAGCCAGGATGGCAAATCGCCGCGCCCCTTACGGGGTGGTGAACGGAATGGAGTGGCTGATTTGATGTCAAGGTATCCTGGTACGAATGATGAAAATGTGTTTGGAGTGAGTGATCCTGAGTATTTGCCGAAAGGGATTATGAATGGAAAAGAGAGTAAGGGTGGTGGTGATTCCTTGTTTGAGAGTGTATGGAATGGTTTGCAAGATTTGAAGAGTGATGGAGTAGATTTGAAGAGTGATGGAGTAGACTTGAGAGTGCCCGATAGTGTGGATGATTTAAGGAAGGAGGTAATGAATGAAGTGTGTAAGAAGCCTGAAAGCATTGGTATGGCAAAGGTGCGGAACTTCATGAAAGAATTGAGAGCAATGTGTATGCAAGGGGTCCCACCATTTCAGGAAGTGTTGATTGTAGTGAGTCGTTTGTATGGAGTGATTGTTTATGTGCACTTTGGTGGTGAGAGGCCGATTGTGTACAAGGATGAGAAGATGAAGGGTTTGAATCCTAATGTGGTACATCTGCAATGTTTGAGCGGTGTGCACTACAATTGGGTGATTGAAAAGTGTTACAAGGAGTAACAAGGAAAGTAAGTACCCTAGGAGACCTTACGGTCCATTCAAAGAGGGTACCTTTGGACTATCAATCGAGCAGGCACATGACTGCTCAATTGTTTTACGTCCCTAAACGGGCACTTTTCAAGACTTTGTCTAGTCTTGACTTGAACTGGTCAACAGATTCACTGTTGACAACTTCCACTGGAAGTGCGTTCCACTTACCGCAGATACTGTAGGTGAAAAAATTTCCATACATATTGCTGTTGTAACGCTTCAGTTCAAGTTTGAAGCCGTGATTGAGCGTTCTGTTCTCACTCAGTGTGAAAATATCCCGGTAGTCAACATTGTCAAACCGTCAAAGTATTTTGAAAACTTCGATGAGCTGACCACGCAGTCTACGGGTTTCCAGCGAGAACAGATCTAATTCCCCTAGTCTATCCTCATAACTCTTATGTCAAAAGAGGGAATCAGTTTGGTTGCCCTAGCTTGTACGCGTTCCAACCTTGCGATGTCCTTTTGAAATGATGGACTCCAAAATTGTACCGCATACTCCAGGTGCAGCCGAACCAAGGAGTTGTACAGACAAAGTACTATCTCCTTGTTACGGTATCCAAACTGGCGCTTTATGTAGCCTAACATCCTTTGGGCTTTCTTCTCTGCCTCGATGCACTGTTTCGAGAACTTGAGGTCGCTAGTGATAGTAACACCCAAGTCCTTCTCAGTGTCACTCGATTCAAGAGCAGTGCCCTTAAGGATATAATGAGATTGGGGGTTTCTGTGGCCGATATGCATTACTTTGCATTTGTTCACATTAAAAGGCATTTGCCACGTGTCCGACCACTCTCCAATCTTCCCAAGATCTTCCTGCAGGCGGGCAGTATTTCCATCCTTTGCAACATTCATACCAAGCTTGGTATCGTCGGCAAATTTGGAAATCTTGGCAACCATGTCACCGTCCATGTCGTTGACGTAGATGATGAATAGTAGTGGTCCCAGCACAGAACCTTGAGGCACCCCGCTAGTAACGGGCGGCGGTGTGGTACCTTATCAAAGGCTTTCTGAAAGTCTAAGTAAACCACATCTACCGCCTTGTCCCGATCGTGCTCACTGAAAACAAAGTGGAAGAATTCCACAAGGTTCGTCAGGCATGACCGTTGCCTTCGGAAGCCATGCTGGGAACTCCTCAGTAGCAGGTTTGACTCTAAATACGACGTCATTTTGTCCACCATCATGCTTTCCATGAGTTTACCGACTATTGAAGTCAGACTGATAGGTCGGTAGTTTGACGGATGGCTGGGGTCTCCTTTCTTGAAGATCGGAGTCACCTCCGCTTCACGGCAGTCTCTAGGAACGCATCCGGTTCGGATTGACATGTTAAAGATAGCGCACAGATGTCGTGATACTTCATCGCACACTTCCTTCAACACCTTGGGTAGAAACCTGTCCGGTCCAGGGGACTTATTCGTCTTTAGGTCAGCGATCTGAGTTAATGCACCCTCTTCGTCCACTAAGGGCCCAATCCTACGATGGATTGGTTTATGACTAGTTACATAGCCGAAGAACTCCTTGGGATTCTCCTTGCAGTCTCGCCACTCAGAGTTCCTCAGTACGCTTAGCCGCCCTTATGCTGGACTTCACTCTCCTGGCTAGCCTCCAGTACTCGCCAAAGGCACCTGAGATTTTCAATCGCCGGTACGCATCTCTCTTCTCCCTAAGCAGTTGGCCGATTTCTCGATTAAACCACTTTGGTTGAACAGAAGACCGACGGAGGTATTTCAGAGGGATGCAACTAGATTGAAGACTCATGAATTTATTTTTGAAATTGTTCCACGAATCCTCAACCTCTTCTCATACCGCTAGCCTTACATCAGTCAGCCCAGCACGAAGGCTTGCAAAGTCTGCTCTTCTCAAGTCAAGTTTCCTTGATTGACTGGCAACAGACCTTACCTTTGGGATCTTGACGCTAAATCTAACTAGCTGGTGATCACTGCCACCAAGCTCTTCGCCTATAGAGACATCCTCAACGATATCATCCTCAGAGGTGAAGACCAAGTCAAGGATATTGTCTCCTCTCGTCGGTTCTCTGACCCCTTGAGTGAGGAACTCATTGTTGGTGAACTCCAGGAGAAGTACGCTCTCGCCACAGGCTGCTCTGGTTTCCCAGTCAACTTGGCTGTTGAAATCGCCCATAACGATGCACACTCTGCCTTGAACAAGCTCACCCAGCAGCTGGTACAGTTCCCTGTCCTTCTCAACGGGTTGGGAAGGGGGTCTGTAAAGCACCAGGGTCCTGTATCTGACAGGACCTATCTCTAGGTCAATACCTAGGAGCTCGTGATCGGATATAATGTTGGAGTTCGTAGATTTGATTGTATCCTTGACATACAACATTACACCGCCACCCTCTCTGTCTGGCCTATCTTTGTGGAAGAGTTGGTAGCCAGGAACCGTGAATTCGCCTTCAAAGTCTCGGTTTGAGGTTTTTATCCACGATTCTGTTATGGCTACCATTTCGGGTTCTTCCATCGCTACGAGGCCACGGAGCTTAGGAAACTTGTTCCTGATTGACCTCGCATTGAACAGAAGAACTTTCAGGGAGTCCCCGACTGTAGGACTCCCTACGCTCTTCTGTTTCCCGGCTTGTTTGTTGGCGAGGCACCCCTTTTTGCGACCTCTGAGAAGGTCGTTCCTGGAGTGACACGGGGGTACTGGCGTACGTCCTCTCTACGACATCTTGGATCATGTTCAACAGAAAGGCCTTTCCTTTAAAGGAAAGATGTACCCCATCCCTTTGGTAGAGATCATTTCTACCATAAAAGGTGCGGTACGGGTCCACAAAAAATACCCCCTCTGCCGTACACAAATCTGCCAGGCGCCGGTTTAAAGAGACATTCATCAAGTGAGCGGACCGTGTTGGACCTCTCCTCAGGAGCATCACGACTACCACACGATTGCGGGTTTTCAGCCCACAGTCTTCCATGGCACCCATGACCGTATGGAGGATTTTATCTGTAGGGCCTACCCTACCTCCTCTCAGGTAAAGGTCGTTTCCACTGACCATCAGCCTCTACTCTGATGTGGTGGTTACCACATCCTGGCAGGCAGCTTACCTTCACACTAGTGCAAAAGCGGGCCGCTAGCAGGGGCTGCAGGTCCCGTGCCTGGGAATCACCCACAAGGATGACCCTGGCACATTTGCCTGCTGATCTCGGATTATTTATTTTCGGAGGCAAGCTCTCCGATTCCTCTCTCTTCCCCGTCATGGTCTTTTCAGGCTTTTCTTTTTTTCTTCTTCTTCTTCTATATCATCTTTTCCCCCTTGTCATCCTTTTCATTAACTTCTTCTATTTCTCTCTCTTCCTCTTTCTTCTTTCCCTTTTTCGTCTTTTTTTTTCTTTTGGCGTCTCTGCCACATTCGGGCCCAGGCTCTCTGCAGAGGTGGTGTTTGCCACAGGACTCGAGAGCTCGTTTAAATTCTCTTCGAGCCTGCGGATCTGGTGGGAGTGCTCCTCCTTGAGCCTCTCGATTTTCTGTTCAAGGTCTGTAGTTCTTTCCCTGAAGTAGGCGACTACTTCCTCCACTTCCTTCTTTAAAATGCAAGTGGTGCATACACTGCCTGGGTGGCATTTTGAATAGCAGCCTTCCGGGATGTCAACGCACCACTTGTCCTTCTTACTTGTGGCACACGTGAATTTTAGCACTGCTGGACCTTTCTTGCCTGCCATTTTGAACACTCTATTTCTTAAGCTTGTGACCAATCAATATATAAAAAGGGGTTTGTGAGTTCTCCCTGCGTGAGTTGCTCCCGCCTATTGATCGGAGTCGTTTCGGAGTCTTCCAGAAGGCACGCTCCATGTGTTGCTGTTCGTCCGACCGAGTTGTCAAGCCTCGGCATGCCGTGGCTCCCAACCAAGCAGCACAGACGGTCCCCGAAGGGGCCATTGATTTGTCACCAGGTGAACAACAACGAAGCACGCCCCTTACTAAACTCCTAATAGTTCCCTTCACAACGGCCAGGATCTCGGAGTAGCGTTCAATGGATATCCCGCTGTAGCGGGCCGAAAAATTTAGACTAACCCCAATCGATCCAACCCGCTTCCTATACTAATCCGGACGTGAGAAATTGAAGGAGAATGAAACGGATTGTATGTACAGTTCTTTACTAACAGAAAAAAAGTACAATGATAATTACAGCTTATATTTACAACAATTTTATATTTACAAGGGAAGTGTGCACACTTCAAAATGAGGCTAAATTCCCCAATCCAAATACGATACCAAAAGAGAATTTTATAACCGGCGAATACAACAATTTACTTATATATCTACACAAAACATAAAAAAACACAACAACAACCGAACGAAAAGAGGGGCACGCGCTATCACTTGTGTGCTGGAGGTGGGTGGTAGTAGGCTAACTTAGAAGGAGGCAGGATTGTCAACGAAGGCGGGTATGGCGGTTCAGGTGGTTAGAGAGGCACGAAAGCCCTCCGTCTCAGGGCTGGGCGGAGCACTCATCTAGAGAACCCCTCTTGCTGTTAGTCCACACTTCCACTCTCTGTAGAAGAGATATATCCTCCTTTTATGACCCATTTATTTATACATGGAAGGGAAACTAATAAGTGGGCATTACCCGAGTAAATTTATCGACTAGCTTACCTCTTTCCAGAATATGGCGCTTTGCTAAAAGAATATTATAAACAAAGTACAATTTTGATAAAAGATTATCTTAAGCAAAGTACAATCTGAGAGAGAAAACAATTAATACATGAAATCAAATACATATATATACAAAGAGAAAATATAAAAAAAACCTCATTCCCACTCACACACACATTCTTACAGAGGGAGGGAGAGGGTACTGAGAAAAGGGGTGGAAGAATGGCCCTTTTTACACACACTCACATTCGCTCCACCACACCGCTACACCAAGGAACTCGACCCAAGGCTTTTTATTGGCCTGGCAACCAACATGGGAACAAAGGGCTGTCACCTCGGACCAATGCTACCAGAAGCACCCGTCAACGGGCACTGGGAGGGGGCAATAATTATGCGCCAGGGAAGGGGTTAACGGGGCACTACCCTCATACCATTCATCGTACCCCAACGCCTAGGACACCTCTAGTCCTAGTCTCTCGCAGCCAGTGAGCGTCGATTGGCGTTGTTTATAGAGGTTCCAAAGCCTCTCTTCTGACGTGTGAGGTAGCTGCCAGGTCCTTATATGTAGATAGAGGGAAAAAAGGGAAAGAGTGACATGATAGTAGGCCTTTTTTTGTTTTTTTTCTATATGTATAAGTGGGAAATAGGATAAAAGTAAAAAAAAAAGAGGATAGAGTAGAAAAAAGAAAAGAATGACGCACTTAGTCTGGAACCTTGTTTCCGACCAAATCGACAAGGGAAACCCTGCCAGGGGTACCCGGAAGAGGTACCCCCGCCGACATAGCTCGAAAAGTCAAAGGTCCACACAAGCTCTCTTCCCGCGACAAGGGGGCGTCACCTCTCCCTGTGGACAAGCGGTAGCAACCCCGCTTGTCCACACACTAAGATCACCCAGACTGGGAGACGATGCAGTCATCAAAATAAGGTGCAGGCAAGCACTCTGGCAAATGCCTGTGCATCCTGCGAGTGTGTCCAATTCGGATATGACAGAAAGCATGGGAACAGTCACTGCGCAATGGCATGCAACCCCAAGTTCCCCTTGACTGTCTTCTTTCGCAAGAGCTGACCATATTACTGCCATGTAATCAGTATGAGGAAGAGCGAAACAGAGGTCAGGTCGGCCAATAATGGTGGGCTCTTTTGCACCCTCAACCGGGCAATCATTCCCCATAATTCCTACATGTCCAGGAACCGAGCAGAAGATAATCTTGACATCTGCCTGGGTCACCAAAAGTGTGGAATCACGGATAACGTAAAACCAGGGGATGCAAAGATTCCAATGCCCCAAGAGCATTCAGGGTGCTTTGTGAGTTGCTATAAATCACAATCTGGTCTCCAAACCAGGCACATCTCATCACCTCCCATACCCAGCAATGTATTGCAATCAGCTCAGCCATGAAGACGCAGCATCTGGTAAAGTTCTGCTGACTTCAAACAGAAGGGATACAAGGTGGAAACCAACCACCTCTTGGGACTTGGAGCCATCTGTATACAGAGATTGTACCTTCCAGGGTGGTGTCCTGGGCAGAACCAGGGGCACCACTGACCCGAGAGCTATACCAAGCTCTCAAAAGAGTTTCCTAGTCCTAAATCCAAAGGGTTAGGGTATGACTGGCGTCTCTCTGCAGCATAGGCCCAGCTGAGATCATCTGAGGATGCAGTGATAGCTGTTGGCAACTGAGGGAGCCGCCAGGCTTGGGCATACAGGCAAATAATGCACTGTACACAGTGAAAAGTAGGCTCTCAATGTTCAAAAGGCACTGGTCACCAGACAAAGGCCAGTGTGATGGATAGAATCACCCTTCCGCAATACAGGCTTGGTTGCAGTTGCATAAATCTCATATCTGTAGTAGAGCTTTGAATCAACAAAGGATTGATAAAAAAGTAAGGCAGTAGCCCTATCAGCGCCCCAGGTACTGAACATCATGGAACAAAGAATATCCATAGCGCAAGTATAAGTCACTAAGACTGCAAATATGAGCCTTCCAGGTGAGGTGTGAGTCAAATATAAGACACGAGATACAGTGCAAGTCCACCACTTCCAGGTGAACCCCATTTAGAAACAAGTCTGGGTCAGGGTAGAGTCATGGATAATGGAGGAAATGCACCACCTTAGTCTTGGGCAAGAAAAACTGAAGCCTGTGCGCTTCAGCATAGTGAGACATGTGGTTCAATGCCTGTGGCCCTGTAGGAATCAACACTGCAGAAGATCAAAAAGTAGTCTACGTAGAGCATAGTGAGAACATCTTCCAGCAGGACCGAGGTGATACCATTGAGGCTCAGAGCAAAGAGTGTGACATTGACGACACTTCCCTGCGGGATACCTTCTTCCTGCTCTATTGGGCCAAGGAGGGCTTCCCCAACTGTACACAGAATTGACAATCTTGTAGAAATTCAGATATAAAGATTGGGAGGCATCCCCTTGCTTTCATTGTGTATAGAGTCTCCATGATATTGTATCGCTATGCGGTATCATAGGTCTCCAGATTGAAAAATACTGTGGCGTAGAGTGATATCTCCCCAGTTTGTGAAAAGTGAGCATAGTAGCAATTCATCAGGAACCTGGGAGGATACCTTCTACAGAAAATCCCAAGTGTCAAAGAATGGCATACAGGTCATTGTCTGGATCATTTAAAGGAACTACTTTTTTTTAGCCCGGTGGTGTGTCAAACAGACGCAGTGTGCAAATGACTCTTTTAAGCAGTTTGAAAATGGTATCGAATTGTGCATTTTTTCCGTCCTCCATTTCAGGATTATTAACTCTAGTTTCTGATAAAGATAAATTGTTCATCTTTTTGGATGTTCATAATTTAGTTAAAATTAAAAGCTAATGCGACATTTGTGGCTGGGCATTAGATGTGACCTCTCAGTTGGCTGTCTGGCTTTGTTCTGGAAGGTTGTCTTACAGGAAGCTCCTGATTCTCATTGTAAGATTAGGATATAATACTGATTTGGGTGTGTAGTTTTTCTTGTATTTATTTAATACATCAATCACTGTGTAATAAATACATTAGTGATTAATACTTTTGGGGAAGATAACTGGCAGCAATCCTGAGCAAGAATTTTTTTGGTGAGTGTTAACTTTGTCCTTAGTAAATTTCTGAGAGTATGGCTGTTTGTATAGATGGTGAGAGCATGCCGTTTGAAAGTAGTGTGTATGTGGTGTGTGATGCATGTGGAGTTGAAAGGAGAGTGAATGTAACTGAATGCCGTGTGTGTTTTCTGGAAGGGGAGGTTAGGAGGTTGAGTGGGGAATGTAAGAGGTTGAATGATTTGGTGTTTGAGGTGAGAAGAGATGCAAGTGTGCGATTGAAGGGTGAGATTAGTGCTAAGAGGGTGGAAGATAGGGCTAGGACTGGAAACAGTGTGGATGTTGTGAGTGATGATGATGAATGGTGGGTGAAAATGGATAGGATAGATAAGTTAGGACAGATTAGGTGTTTGAAAAGGAAGGACATAGAACCTGTTAGGTTGACTAACAGATTCAATGTCCTGAGAGAGGAAGAGTGTGAAAGTGATTTGCCTGGTGTGATTGTGGATGAAAGCAGGATGGGTGATAGAGTGACTGAGAGCAGGAGGGAGGGTAATGTTAGGCCAAGACAGAATAGGAAAATGACTGATGTGCTAGTGATGGGTGACTCTCAGATTAGGTATTTAGATAGGAAGTTGAGTGATAGCAAGTGGAAGGGAATGTGAGTTTGTCTGCCCGGTGCTGGTGTGAGTGATGTTTGTGAGAGGTATGATAGGCTGGTTTCTGGGTGTGAGAAGGATGCAGTTGTGATTACGCATGTGGGAGTGAATGATGTAAAGAAGGTGGGTACATGTGAGTTATGTGAGCAGTATAAAAGGTTAGTGGAAAAGATGAGTAAAAGCAGGGTAAAAGGTGTTGTTTCTGGTGTGCTTCCAAGATTGGATATGGGGGTAGAATGGTTGTCGCGTGCAATTGGTTTGAATGAATTTGTGAAAGGACTGTGTGAGGAGTTAGGATTGGTGTTTGTAGATGTCTGGCGAGGGTTTTACGGGAATAGGAGGTTGTATGCGATGGATGGGCTCCATCTTAGTCGGGCAGGTGTTGAGGTTCTAGAAGCTGTTAGAGGTAAGGGAATAACAGGAATAGAGGGCAGGTGTAGGAAATGGAAGGGATGCAGAGATAGAGGAATAGCTAAGGGGGAGGGCATACTGACGCATTATAGGGGGACTAATGCACAAGTGAATGAGCAGATAACTAGAAATAAAAAAGCACGATGCAATGAAGATGAGAATAATAAAAAAAAACTTTAAAATATACTACACAAATGGTCGGGGTATAAGGAATAAGATAGATCTCTTAGAGCGTTAGCGAGTGAAGAGAATTTTGATATAATTGCGATAACAGAGTCATGGCTTGATTTGGCAGGTAATCACTTTAAACCTGAGGTTGAGATTGAGGGCTTTAACATGTTCCATACAGATAGGAATAGGAAGAGAGGAGGAGGGGTTATTATTTATATTAAAGATAATCTCCAGTGTTCTGTAAACAGTACAATTAAATTAGATGATAAGTCATTATGGCTAAATGTAAAGGAAGGTAAAAACAAGCTTGTCATAGGATTATTATACAGACCACCAAATCTTAGTAAGGAAGCTTCAAATCTTCTGTGGCAGGAGATAGAACGGGCATGTAGAAGTAAGCATGTGTGTATAATGGGCGATTTTAATTATAGAAATATAGACTGGGAAGCTCTTGTGGGTGATCAGGAGGCCGAGGAATTTTTGAATGTTGTCCAAGATAATTTTCTGAGGCAGATTATTAATGAACCTACTAGAGGTAATAATATACTGGATTTAGTTCTGACAAATAGGGAAGAAGTTATTAAGGATACTGAGATTCGAGGAAATTTGGGTAAGAGCAAATTATAATGGGCTAAACATAACATAATTACACGGATGACAAAAGCCACAAGGGCCTATCAAAGGTCATCCGCCTCTGTCAAAACCCACCCACAAAAAGCACCATCACCAGGGAGAGACAAAATCAAAGTCCCCCACAATATAATATAACAGATGACAAAAGCCACAAGGGCTCATCATAGGTCATCCGAGTCAAACGGCCTCTTTTTTAAGGCACCCAAACTCCCAGGAAAACTACATCCAGAAGATTGCATCCAGGAACAAGGGTATCACCAATAAAGGCTTGTCAAGAACTAAATCATGCAGCTATAGATATATACAAACAATATTAATATATACAAAACTTAGGAACCATCACAAACCTTCCCTTCCCATAAACTCATCCAACCTACTCTTAAATACATTTAGATTTGGACTACCTACTACCCTCTGCGGCAATTTGTTCCAGAAGTCTATGACTCTATTGGTGAAAAAATATTTTCTTAAATCCAACCTACACCCTTGCTTTTTAATTTTCAAGTGGTGACCTCGAGTCCGATTTCCATCATCTAACTCAAAAAACTTGCTAACATCCAATTTATCTATCCCGGAAAAAATTTTAAAGAGCTCAATCATATCCCCTTACCTGGAGGCAATTGTACAGAAACCAGGCAATGAAATCAAATCAGGAATAGATTCAATGATATCAGTTAGTGGAGAAAATAATCACCAGGATGAAGAGATTACAATTGAAGAGGAGTATGAAAGAATAATTGAGCAATTAATTACAGGTCAGATGATTAACATTCCATATAAGGAGATTAGGACTAAAAATAATGACCCAAAATGGATGACAGATAAAATTAAGCATTATATTGGCATTAAAAAGGGCATTTATAGGAAAATAAAAAATGGAGAGGATCACTTAAGGCAGAGATATAATGAACTAGCAAGAGATGTTAAAAAGTTAATTAGAGTAGCAAGGAGAAATTATGAAATTAAAGTGGCAAATAGGGCAAAGGAAGAGCCTAAAAGTTTTTATCAATTATACAAAACTAAGGTTAGAGATAAAATAGGCCCACTTATAGATTCCAATGGAGAATTAGTGAGTGATAGGGACTCAATGGCTGGAATGCTAAATGACATTTTTCTCTCAGTATTTACACAGGAGGATACTCTAAATATACCCAAGGTGTCAATGATCTTTCGGGGTAATGATGAAGAGAAATTAAAGGATAGTGACAAAGGAAATTGATAAAATCAAAAGTAGTAAAGCACCCAGTCCTGATGAGGTCTTTCGTAGAATTTTGAAAGAATGTAAGGATGTGTTAAGTGAGCCCCTAGCATGCATCTTTAGAAAATCATTGGAGAGTGGCTGTCACACACGTAATATCTGATAATTTGCCTTTATTTTCTGACGAGGGCTGTGACGTGATATCATGGGACCTACGTTTGCTTAATTGAGGCTGACACGTCCTCCAAAGGAGTTCTAGAATTTTCGTTCGCTTTGATCGGCCAGTTTCCCTCCTTATTATTTTATTGAATATTAAATTGGATTAAGATTATGACAATTTTGTCATGAAAGGAAGAAATTTTATGGTAAATATGTAGATTATCAGCGCAACGATGGGGCGTACTATTTCGTCCGTGTTCCAAAATGCTTCACATTTTTGGAATACATTTAAGTTGACGGCTCGTGTAGGGGTAAATACAATGGGGGAACTACACTACGATGATCCTGAGTTTCATTAAATTGGGGGGGGTCTGGGGGGCATAGCCCCTCAGTATATAATCCTAATTGTTTATAGAATAATAATTCAAAAAGGACGGTAAATATGTAAATTATCGGCGCAAACACTGGGACGTACTATTTCGTCCATGTTCCAAAATGTTTCACGTTTTTGGAGTACATTTAAGTTGATGGCTCGTGTGGGGGTAAACACAATGGTAATTGTGAAGACTATGGGCAGATGTGACTCTAGTTTATTTGGGGGGCTACTTTTCATTGTTTTTCTGCTATCGCACTGGCCAATCACAGATCTGGATTCAGTTTCATAAATGACCAATCAGAAAGCTGTATTTGTTTCAAGGCTTTTTGTGCTTTTTATATTGAAAAAACTTGGTTTTTCTTATATTTTAGATGTTTTTCCCCCTTATTTCTTTTCTATATATTCTACCTACCCTATGCCTGACATTATTTAGTCTTTTTATTTACTTGTTACTTAATTTCCCATTGTTTCATGCTCGATTAAACCATATTTCGGTGTTGTTAATGAAGTCTCACGTCTTAATTCTGACGAAAACAGTACTTTTTCATTTTTTCTGTTCCGTATTTATTTCTCTTCTTTGATTTTTTACGACCTTCATTTTGATTATTGTTCCAGATGGATGCGTTCAGTATTAGTGTTTTTATGGTAATTGTGAAGACTATGGGCAGATGCGACTCTAGTTTATTTTTTGGGCTACTTTTGATTGTTTTTCTGCTATCGCACTGGCCAATCACAGATCTGGATTCAGTTTCATAAATGACCAATCAGAAAGCTGTATTTGTTTCAAGGCTTTTTGTGCTTTTTATATTTATCAAAACTTGGTTTTTCTTATATTTTAGATATTTTTCCCCCTTATTTCTTTTCTATATATCCTACCTACCCTATGCCTGACATTATTTAGTCTTTTTATTTACTTGTTACTTAATTTCCCATTGTTTAATGCTCGATTAAACCATATTTCGGTGTTGTTAAGGAAGTCTTACGTCTTAATTCTGACGAAAACAGTACTTTTTCATTTTTTCTGTTCCATATTTATTTCTCTTCTTTGATTTTTTAACAGGTTTTTTACGACCTTCATTTTTATTATTGTTCCAAATGGATGTGTTCAGTATTAGTGTTTTTATTACTATATATGTGTAGTTCAAGAAACACAAATGGTCAATTAGAGTAAAAAAAAAGTCACGAAATTTCCGGGAACAATGCTCTACTTTTCCGTCCGCATCTCTCATATTTAAACGACCACCCACGCCGTTTCCCGCTCATTTGTCAAAATTTCATTTTCGTGTTAAGTTTGTTTGTTACCTATTCAACGTTTCGGTGCTATTTTAACCGACAACGAGAAATATGTTGCGTTTCTCAAAGCCCATGGGCCGTGTAGTGGAAGGGCAGTGGGTTTTGGGAGTTTGGGAGGGTTCGAATGTGGAACAAAGAGAATTTTCATTGTTTCGGTGGCAAATCGAAATCGAGAAACCCTCCTTGCAGCGATAAAAAAGTGGATTTTGCCGGGCACGACAGTCGTATCTGACGAATGGGCAGCCTATTCAAATTTGTCATCTGAAGGATACGAACATCTTACCGAATTCTGGCTTGCTGCCAGTAAACTCTACCCACCCGTCTGGCGTAAGTATTAACGATTATTTTGAGCATCGGCTCGTTGTTGGGTACGGCTCGCCGCGGGGATAACACTGCGATGACCCTGAGTTTCAATCCTTTGGGGGGGGTCTGGGGGGCACAGCCCCCCAATATAAAAATGAAAATAGCCATAAAATTCTTCGATTTCATCTCTAAAAAAGTAACACCGGAAAGTTGCCCAAAATAGCCCCCCAAAACTAGGCCTACGATCTGCTCATAGTCTTCACAATTACCGTTTTTATTACTATATATGTGTAGTTCAAGAAACACAAATGATCAATTTCAGTAAAAAAAAAAAGTCACGAATTTTCTGTGAATAATGAAATACTTTTCTGTCCGCCTGCCTCATATTTAAATGACCACCCACGCCGTTTCCCGCTCATTTGTCAAAATTTCATTTTTGTGAGAAGTTTGTTTGTTACCTATTCAACGTTTCGGTGCTATTTTAACCGACAACGAGAAATATGCTGCGTTTCTCGAAGCCCATGGGCCGTGTAGTGGAAGGGCAGTGGGTTTTTGGAGGGTTCGAATGTGAAACAAAGAGAATTTTCATTGTTTCGGTAGCAAATTGAAATCGAGAAACCCTCCTCGCAGCGATAAAAAAGTGGATTTTGCCGGGCACGACAGTCGTATCTGATGGATGGGCAGCCTATTCAAATTTGTCATCTGAAAGATACGAACATCTTACCGAATTCTGGCTTGTTGCCGGTAAACTCTACCTACCCGTCTAGCCTAAGTATTAACGATTATTTTGAGCGTCGTCTCGTTATTGGGTACGGCTCGCCACAGGGATAACACTGCGATGACCCTGAGTTTCAATCCTTTGGGGGGGTCTGGGGGCACAGCCCCCCAGTATAAAAATGAAAATAGCCATAAAATTCTTTGATTTCATCTCTAAAAAAGTAACACCGGAAAGTAGCCCACGATCTGCCCATAGTCTTCACAATTACCGGGGGGACTACACTACGATGATCCTGAGTTTCATTAAATTGGGGGGGGGTCTGGGAGGCACAGCCCCTAGTATATAATCCTAATTGTTTATAAATAATAATTCAAAAAGGACTCCAAACGCGCATGAATATTCTGACACAAGTGAACGATAATATTTACACAATTTTTTTTTCCGGCTGGGCCGCTAATCTACATATTTACCAAAAGGACTCAAACATGCCTGAATATTCCGACACGAGTGAATGATAATATTTACACACAAATTTTTTTCCGGCCGGGCCGCTAATGTACATATTTACCTATTTTATATTTAGTGTTGAGAACTTTCATTGTATGTTGATGTAGCATTGGGATTTTGAACGATCCATATTTGTTAGTGTTCCATGGAATTCAATGTCGAGGCCTAAACTCTTCACAGAAGCCAGACCATTTTTTTATGCTTGAGGAAGAAAGTTGTGTTCGGGAGCAGAGTGGATTTTGAGTACTTATTTTCCAGTTTCGTGCGTCTCGGAAGGCTATTGCTATTTAAGGCCACCCTGATTTAAGGCTACCGTGAGTTAGGGTTACCGTGAGTTAAGGTTACCGAGTTAAGTTTATTGTGATTGATTGACTTAGTGTAAGACAACCGGCAGAGTTGTACCCCTTTTGCATTTTGGTGCGGGTTTACCGCGAGTGTTGTGCCTCTCGTGCATCTTTGGTAGGCCAACCGTGTGTGGTGTCCTTGTTTTTATGTGGCATATACTAGGCCTGATATTGGTGGTCGTGAGTGCCCCTTTATTTTTGTACGCGTAGGTACATTGTAGTTACGTTGCCGGTGAGTGCTTCCCTCAGCGGCTCAACCTTCCTTCTCCTTGGTCTCATAGATAGGAATATCATACGTGCGTTATTTTTGTGTACATATTTGTTCTTGTGTCTTCCATACTCTAAATATTTTTATATGTTCCAAAAGGCCATTCCTTAGCTCCACCTATTAATTTTTAGGTCCTTTCTATGATAATTTAGTCTTGGAATATATCGGCATTTTCAAGTTTTTTCGTTTTAAGTCGACGCATCTTCTATCCTTGGCTATAAACTTTTGGGGTTAAAGAATCTGGGCATGTCACCTGACCCCAGTTTGTGACATTAATGGCGACCTTGCCATGATAGCTTTATAGGAGAGTATCGAACGTCGACTTGAAATAGAAAACCTTGAGAGCAGCGATAGAATTTCGTATTTTCTGGGAAACTTTCATAGACGCTTTTGGAGAATATTTTGTGGTACCATATTTATTTTATTTTTTGTGGGAGGCCGCTAAACTCCAAGCTGAGCAGGCAGCTACGCGTGAAGAAAGAGAAGCCGACCGCGAAGAAAATCAGCGGAAGCACGAACTTGAGATGAAAAGGTTGGAACTCGATTTATCTCGTACCACCGCTAGTCCGGCTGCTGTCACGTCTGCGAAAATGCCAAAATTGCCCTGCTTCGTCGATGGGAAGGATTCCATCGATAGTTACCTTCTACGATTTGAGAGATTTGCCAGGCAGCAGGGATGGCATGAAAACCAATGGGCCACCACATTAAGTGCATTGTTGACTAGAATATTCAAGAATGCCAAGGGAAGATGCGGCACAATATAATTTGCTTAAGTCCGCCTTATTCGTAAGGTATGATTTAACAGAGGGTGGCTACCGGAAAAAAAATTCGTAGTGCGAAGCCTGAGACCTGCGAAAGTCCGGATCAGTTCATCGATCGGCTACGGAACTATCTGATGAAATGGATAGGGCTCTCAAATACTGACGAGAACTTTGAGGCGCTGGCAAATTTGTTCATCAAGGAGCAGTTCATGGACGCAGTATCACAGGACCTGGCCATTCATTTGCGAGAGCGAAATCCAAAAACGCTCCAAGGCATTGGAAACATGGCTGCGCAGTACTTGACGGCACACGATGAAACTCTATCATCATCTCGGCCGAAGTCACTTTCTCACATGGATTCTTCTTCTGGCCATGGATCCTTGAACCACCGAAAAAGCTTGACCCACCGCGGCATCTCACAGAGACTAGCGCAGAAGTGTTTTTGATGCGGTAAACCAGGGCACGCAGCATGTGAGTGTTGGTCTAATCCTATTTCCCCCCAGCCGGCAATCAAGTGTTTCAAATGTGGGAAGCCTGGCCACAGAATACAAAATTGCAGGGAACGGACGGTAAATATCGCAACAACCATTCAAAAGGACACTGAGAGCCATCCCACAGAAATGTCCGCATTATGCGCCATAGCAATCGAGGAATACGCTGAGGAAGCTACCCCAGAGGAGATTGAGTCTTTTGTAGAAGCCAACAAGCTACTCCTACCCAACGGTAAATTTGTGCCATACTTAGACGCGTGTTTCGTGAGTAGGAGAGGGTTTTCCATGCCTGTAACCATGGGAAGAGTTGGAAATCAACTGGTTGACACACTAAGAGATACAGGCTGCAGTGGTATCATAGTGAGGAAATCCATTGTATCAGACAGCCAGCTCACAGGAAAAGTCACTGCATTGAGGTTTGTGGACGGCACGTTAAAAAGGGCATCACTAGCCAAGATCCACATTGACACCCCCTACTTAACCGGTGAAGTGGATGCAGTATGCATAGAGAACTCCATATGTGGGCTGGTGGTTGCAAATGTCCCCGGGGCTCTCCCTGCGGGTAGTCCTGACCCCAAATACCAGGAGGAGGAAGAGCGATTAATCCGTCGCAGAGGGGCCGACCTGCAGCGGGGAGAAATTCCTACCCGCTCCCACGCCGAGCGCAATGGCGAAATCGAAGAAGACAAATCGATCCTTGGCGCCCCACCAAGAATATGGCGTGGCCCGATAAGAAAAAGGCAAAGATGGACACGTGGCGTATCAAGGACGAAGGTCGAGAGCCCCTATTGGAGCGCCTGTCGAGCCGGTACATGGATCCACACAAGGAGGAACCCCCACTGCCCCGCAACGGCAACGAGCGATGGACAAGACACCTCGGCGAAGGGTTCTACTCTCCACAGAATCAAGGAGAGAAGATGACTGGCGTAGTGCCCCACAGCGCGACTCGTGGGTGCAGGCCTCTCGCGACATTGGCAGAGGTCCTCGGGATCAAGGCTTTGGAGGTAGGCGACGAGAATTTAAGTGGTCCTCCAGGCGAACATGAGAGACGAGGACGTAACCGGAGTTCCGATTGGCGAGAGAGCGGAGGGCAACGTGACTGCGAACCTCGGCCTAAGGACGACCGCTGAGGACCTTCTAAAGCGGACGAAGCGACCACATGGAGAAGATTGGAGCCTGTAGGCGATCCCAAGAAGGACGGTTTTCGCAGTCAGCCGAATAAGACTTCTAATGCCTGGCGGGTCAGCGGCCATGAGTCATTACCCGCCGATCAGGATCCAACGTGTGTGTCTGGGATAAATTTTATTGGTAAATTTATTCTCAGTGGGGAGATATGTTACACACGTAATATCTGATAATTTGCCTTTATTTTCTGACGAGGGCTGTGGCGTGATATCGTGGGACCCACGTTCGCTTAATTGAGGCTGACACGTCATCCAAAGGAGTTCTAGAATTTTCGTTCGCTTTGATCGAGCAGTTTCCCTCCTAATTATTTTATTGAATATTAAATTGGATTAAGATTATTACGATTTTGTCATGAAAGAAAGTTATTTTATATTTAGTATTGAGAACTTTCATTGTATGTTGATGTAGCATTGGGATTTTGAACGATCCATATTTGTTAGTGTTCCGTGGAATTCAATGTCGAGGCCTAAACTCTTCACAGAAGCCAGACCATTTTTTTGTCCTTGGAGAAAAAGTTTTGTTCGGGAGCAGAGTGGATTTCGTGTACTTATTTTCAGGTTTCGTGCGTCTCGGAAGGCTATTGTAATTTAAGGCCACCCTGATTTAAAGCTACCGTGAGTTAGGGTTACCGTGAGTTAGGGTTACCTCACCGTGAGCAAAGGTTACCATGAGTTAAGGTTACCCTGAGTTAATTTTATTGTGATTGATTGACTTGGTGTAAGACAACCGGCAGAGTTGCATTTTAATGCGGGTTTACCGCGAGTGTTGTGCCTCTCGTGCATCTTTGGTAGGACAACCGTGTGTGGTGTCCTTGTTTTTGTGTGGCATATACTAGGCCTGATATTGGTGGTCGTGAGTGCCCCTTTATTTTTGTACTCGTAGGTACATTGTAGTTACGTTACAGGTGATGCTCTAAAATTAAACGTGATTCAAGTCAGCTATATTTCGAATAGGACGCAGACGCGAGAAATAAATAGGCTTTCCTCTTCGCTATTTCATAAGTATAACCACTGCAATAAATACGTAAACAACGTTTTCCGTTTGTTTACTTTCGGGCATTTTTTTATTAAAAAAATGGCGACAGCTAGAATTTGCAGAAGACTCAAACGTGCATGAATATTCAGACACGGGTGAACGATAATATTTGCACAAAATATTTTTTTAGGCCGGGCCGCTCGTCTACATATTTACCGTTATTTCCTTATTCAATTCTTTCATTGTGCATTAGCTGATTTTGTGAATATTTATATTTTGTTTATCGTCTGTTTTTCTTGCAGAACTAGCGCCGGAAGTTTTTTAAATTCAGTTCACGTCAGTCGTTAGGCCTATATATTAGCAGATGACTATTTAATCAAATTCAACAAATTTATGGTAATGGTTTTCAAATAACTATCTCGGCTGATTTATTAACTAAAATAAATCCCAATGATAACCAAATACCATAGGACCACTAGGGAAGTTTTTGTCATAGGCGAAAGAGTTAGAATGGGATGAAGAGTTCGTTCCAAGCACAGCTGGACCAGAAATTCCGATGATAAATGAAGTGTTGCAGTATTTGTTTATAGGTTTTAAATGAATATTGCGGCAATATTCTAGATAGCTCCTAGATCAAAATAAACATAAAAACCTATATTTCGTTATTCGAAGTAATGGATTGTTAAATGCTAACGCGAGTCGAAATTTTGCAGACGAATTCCTTAGACCTAACCTTGGGCGACGTTGGGAAAATCTGTTAATTAAAAACAGTGTTAGGAAAAATATACAATGGGTGTTCCAATAACTTAGACTGATTTTAAATGTGAGTTAAGTTTAAGCATCTAATGATGTTTTTCTTTTTCCTTCAGATTTAACAACTTCAGTCTTTCGCAATTTCTATTATGGAAAGATTAACAATTGAACAACGTGTTAAAGTTATCGAAGCCTATTACGAAAATGGACGTTCAAACAGAAACGCATTTCGGGCACTTCGTAAATTCAAACAAACTGGGTCGGTAGCAGATATGAACACGCCATTGCGTGCTCGTTTACGGCGTTCAGCTGAAAACATTGCTGCAGTGTGCGAGAATGTGGCCGAAGATCCAGACACCTCTATTCGTCATCGCGCGCAGAAATTGAACCTCTCCACAACAATGTTACATCGAATTTTGACAAAAAATTTGTCTCTACACGCTTACAAAATTCAATTGACACAAGAACTGAAGACTGCTGACCATTTGAGTGCCGTACATTCGTCAATTGGATGCACTAGCAAAGACAAGCCGATGATGATTTTTCGCATAAAAATCGTTTATAGTGATGAAGCCCATTTTCATCTTGGGGGATTCGTTAATAGGCAGAATTGTCGCATTTGAAATGATGAAAATCCCAGGAAGATTATTGAAAAGCCACTGCATCCACAAAAGGTCACTGTTTGGTGTGCATTTTTTGCTAGCGGAATCATTGGGCCATATTTCTTCGAAAATGATGCCGGGAATTCTGTTACGGTGACAGGCGAGCCATACCTTGCCATGATAACCAATTTTTTATGGCCGGGATTGAATTCTATAGATGTCGAAGATTTGTGGTTTCAACAGGACGGCACCACATGCCACGCAGCCAATGCATCAATGGCTTTATTGAATGAGAATTTCCCAGGTCGCATCATCTCTCAAAACAACGAGGTTAATTAGCCACCACGATCGTGTGACTTGACGCCTTTAGATTTCTTCCTTTGAGGTCATCCTAAAAGTAAGGTGTATGCCAACAGCTGAAGGATGAGATAATAAGGAATATTGGTGAGATCGAGGAGCAACTATGCAGAGAAGTCGTCAAAAGTTTTGACCATAGAGTGGAGGGGTGCCGCCGAAGCCTTGGCAGATATTTAGGCGATATCATTTTTCACATATAATTGCCATGACTCAAATAACATGACCCAATAGTGAAATCAATAAATTTTCATTAATAACACTGTTTTATTTACTGCTAACTTTGCAAAGTTCTTTAAGTTTTAAGTTCTAAGTCATGACATAAATTAAGTTCGAGGTCAAGTGCGGGCAAAGTCTAAAGGAGGCCAGACGAATAGAGCCTTTATAAGAGTTACACCTTAATGTCTGCGTTATTTAGACGACTATATACAGAGATGAATTACGCGAATCCAAGAGATCAGACTGAACGAAATATAACGCGATATATTGTAATCCTCTTTGTTCTGGCTTCAAACAGTTATATATTCAAATTAAGCCACGCCCTACAAGTTCCCCGACCAACTTACCCACACCTCTCTCTTATGTACCGGCCTGTTGAATGGTCGGTATTAAAATACCTACACTTTTGATTGGCTATTGCCGAAAATATTGATAAGGAAGGCATTCCGACTATTGGGTAAAATCCTCTGTGGGCGGTGGCATGTTGCCATGGAGACAGCTTCCTAATTTGGTTTTCATTTACTTAATCGTGATAAGTATCCGGTTTATTCTGGATTCTGCCTTGATTATAATGCTTGCCTAAGATTACCTTGACTAACTCTGTAGTGGAAAGAGAAGGAACTGTAGGAGATTTGCAAAGGAATGCAAGGAGTCTGGTGGTCAGGCCTATCACTGTCGTCATTATTATTATTATTTTTATTATTATTATTTGTTAATTTGATTGTTTGTTCTTGAGTTTTTACGGGGTTCAACCTTTTATTCTATATTTAGTATTTTTGGTTGTTATGTTTGCATTTGTTATTGTTTGTGGAATTGGCTATACATTATAGTGTTTCTTAGTTTTTTATGTTAATTTGTCTTTTTTTATTATAGTGTCCTGTTTTCATGTTTCTTCTTTCTGCTTCTTTTTTCATGCCCGGTGTCATGATCAGTAGATTTATCTTGACGTAGTAGTTTTATGTTGGATTTGTTAATTTTCAATTTCGGGTATCGATCCGAATCAGGTTGGATTTTCCGTTTGGGTAATTTTTCACACTTTTCATTCATAAATAGACGCTTCTTCTCAGTTCGCCATTATGGTTGGGGAGCTCGTTAATCTTGCTCTGTTAAACTAAACTTTGTCTCCTGTAAAGAAATAACAATGTAGTATGTGAAAAATAATATAAAGAGTATAGTGTATGGTTATCAATGTGATTTCTCTTCGGTTAATAAATCAGCCTAGATAGCGTTTCGAAAACCATAACCATAAATCTTGTTTGATCGAAGATGTCTGCCGTTAGCTTTAGGCCTAATGCGACAGCGAAGTAAATTTTGGAATACAGACTTAGGCTTTAAGAAAGACAATTACACAAATATAAGTATATTTATATAATTCAACGAATGTACATAGATAAGTAGGTTAAGTAAATATGGCGAATAATATGGTGAAACAATATAGAGTGAATGATAGAGTAAATAATAATATAGTAATATAGGGTATAATAGAGTATCTTTGATATAGTAAATAATATTGAGTTGTAAGTAATATAGTGTAGTAATTTAGAGTATTTTAAAGTATCTATAATGGACTGTGAATTGGGACTGCAAGAAGAAGAAAAAATAATTAGGACTTACTCTCGTATTGTCGTTTGCGAAGAATGTGAGAGTGGAATTAACTCAGTATGATTTATTTGGAGGTAAATGAATAATTGTAGAAAGAATGGTTACAGACCTTTAGACGACGAGAGAGGCGAGTTAAATGGGAAGGTTTGCGTGCTTATTTGGTCGAGCTGGGAACGTGTGTTTGTTTGTTTGTTTGTGTAATTTAAGAGATGTTGTTTGGAACAGTATACGTTAATTGAATTGAGAAGAAAATAAATGAATTAATTAATTATTAAGTTTAACATAATGATTTGATTTACAAAAGTTGAAGTAAATTATTTTGGAAGATTAAATAGGCAAAGTTAAGTAAAATTATTAAATTAACAGTTAAAGTAAAAAAATTAAATAATTAAATTGACAAGTTAAAGTAATGCAAAATGAATTTTACATAATATTGGATGTATATACATATTTAAGTTTCCCAGGAGGTTTTTATTATAAGAATGCCAAGAGGCATTGCTATACTGGTACCATAGCAGTTTTGGTATAAAGGCAGAAAAATGCTTATACCCATGCACGTACCAACATTATTTGCGTCTTTCAACTCCAACTTCTTTACATGTCCTAATTTCACCAACCTAAAACGCTGAAAATCAGAAAAAACTATGTGTCCTCTTACCCAAATTCTAAGCTAATCAGCACAGCATAATCCTTTAAACTAAAAAAGCAAGTGATTCGTGGGTATCACCTCTGCAAGCTCAGTTTTTCCTCAGGTCGATCCTCCTTGTTGTATTTACGACTCACTTTCTGTTTTTTCATTTTTGGTTGACACCGGTGCTCAATGAAGTCATTCAAACTTCTCTGGACGACAGAGCTTGCCTGTCTGACATTGTCCTTAAAGCCGGTAACTCTTCGGCTATAAGTACATATGGAAGGCGTAACTTCTAGCTCTCTCTTGGGTTACGTATTGTTTTTCCATGGACCTAAATCGTCGCGGAGGTCGAAATCTCAATTTTGGGCGTAGATTTCCTTTCGGCTCACGACCTTTTGGTCGATTCTCGAAATCGCAAGCTTGTTGACAGAACCACTACGTTGACCGTTTCTGGTTCGTTTATTGTTTCCCAGAATTCTGCCCTGTCTGTTTGTCTCCCTACAATGCCCCACACTTCCAACAACTCCTCTGGAAATTTCCTAGCCTTAGTCTGCCACCCTCAATGGGCAGTCCCATCAAGCACGATGTGGTTCATAGGATTGGGACAACAGGAGGGCCTGTATTTTCACGATCACGTCGACTGGCCACGGACAGACTTGCTCTAATGAACCGGGAGTTCAAGTTTATGGTGGAGGCCGGAATAGCTTTTCCATCTACCTCTCCTTGGGCTTCACCACTTCACGTAGTGCCAAAATCTACGCTGGGTGAGTTCAGGGCTGTGGGTGATTACAGGCGACTCGATGCTTGTACTATTCCAGATAGATACCCTCTTCCTTACCTGTCTGATTTTAATTCTGCTCTTTTCGGTTGTTCAATCTTTTCTCGACTCCATTTGGTTCGTGCTTTCAACCAAATCCCTATTCACCCAGATGACGTCCCAAATACAGCTATCACCACGCCATTCGGTTCCTTCGTCATGAAGCGAATGCCTTACGGTCTTCGTAACAGTGGTCAGACCTTCCTACGTTTTATGGATCAGGTTCTGAGCTCTCCTTTTCGTATTTTGCTACATAGGTGACCTCCTAATAGCATCTTCGTCTTTAAAGGAACATCTCTCACCTTCATCAGGTTTTCGCTAATTTAGAAGAGTATGGTATCGTACTCAACAATTTAATTGTCTTTTTGATGTCACGCAACTCTCTTTTCTTGGGACACCACATTTCCCCTCTTGAGAATAAAGTTGCAATTATTCGGGATTTCCCCCCCCCCTCAAGCAACTTCATAGATTTTGTGGTATGGTAAACTTTTACCAGAGATTCATTCCCAACATTTCTAACATCATGCAAACTCTCTAAGATCTGTTTTCAAAATCCAAGAAGAACCTTCCTCTATCCTGGTCTTCCGAAGCGTGCGAGGCTTTCTCTCGCACTGAAGAGGCTATGGCTTCCGCTGTTTCCCTTTCCCATGAGCTTCCATAAGCGTTGCTTCGGACGCGTCCGCTATCCATGCTGGTGCGACGTTGTAGCAGAAGGTTGGTGACTCTTGGCAACCGCTCACTTTATTCTCCAAAGCACTTATTCCTTCTCAACAGATACGGTACGTTTTCCCGTGAACTCCTCAGTGTTTACATCGCCCTCCGGCACTTTCGCCACTAATTGGAATGGCGTAAATCTACTGTTTTTACCGACGATAAGCCGTTGGTTGGTGCGTTTTCCGCTAGTAGCACATCTGTTGTGCATTCTGCCGTTGATTCTCATCTAGTTTTCATCCTGCAGATGACATACGATATTTGCTACGTTCCTGGTTCATCAGACGTCGTTCCGGACGATCTCTCTCATTTCATCAAATTCGGACACGCCACTCTCCTACACTGCGCCCATCGATCATGCGACAATAGCGCTCGCCCAGGAAAAAGATGAAGACACGCAAACACTGCCTCAGTCTTTTCAACTCGTCGTTCGCGAAATCGACTAGCTTTCACAGTCTTTCCAGGCTCATCTTGGTTGACTATTTATTGCCAGACTGTCATCGTCCACTCATTCCTCTCGCTTATCGTCGGCAGATTTTTGACCAAACTCACGGTCTCTCCCATCCTGGCATTCGAGCAACTCGGCTCATTAGATGTTATTTGTGTCGTTAGGAACGCCGACGTGGCCAATTGGACCCCCGCATGTTTGCCTTGCCAACGCCGCACAAAGACTTATCTGGCTGCCTTTTCCTCTTCCATCGGCATGTTTTGACTACATTTACATCGATCTGGTAGGCCCTCTGCCCTTTTCGCGTGGTCGCACCTGTCTTCTCACCATGATCGACCGTTTTACTTGTTGGTCAGAAGCATTTCCTATCTCGGACATCAGAGCTTCCATTGTAACTCGAGCTTTCGTCTCAGCATGGGTTGCTCGTTTTGGTGTTCCCTCAACGATCATGACTGATCGTGGTAGCCAATTTAAATACCACCAATGGGATGCACCAATGTCAGTGCTTGGCTATTTTCGTCTTCGTACTACTATCTATTAACGCCGAAGCAACGCTAAGGTCGAACGGTTGCACAGGACTCTTAAGGCAAGCTTACGCTCCACTGATCCCAACCTCATTTGGGTGGACAAGCTACCCTTGATTCTCCTGGGTATTCGTGCATCCTTGAAATATTTGGCTTGCTCTGCGGCGGAACTTGTCTATTGTACTCAACTTTGTCTTCCTGTTGTGAATTTCTTTTTTCTTCTGACCGTCCTCTACCATCTTATGTTCATCCTGTTGCATACGTACGTAATTTGGTACGGGTGATGTCTGAAGTTAAGCCGACCGCTCCAAGAGTTCCTGTTCATCAGAAACCTTTCGTGCCAAAGGAGATGGCAACCTGTTGTTACGTTTTTGTCCGTCGCGACTCAATTCGCTCTTCATTTCAACCAGTCTATGACGGACCCTTTCACGCCATCTTCAGGCACTGTCAGTTAAGTGTGCCCTCATGATCGAAATCAGCCACATGCAACCGTGACACGTTCTGGCCGCGTTGTTACGATGGACGAGTAACTCTCTTGGGGGGGAGGGTAAAGAAAGGGCATAATAAAGCTATGGCGCGCACACACGCACGCAAACTTAATTTTGTTCGCATTTAAGTGCTGCAGTTCTTGCGTTCAAACGTTCTAAAGTACTTCTGAATTTATTTAAAGTACCTCTATGTTTATTCATAATATGTTAACACAATCCACGTTCTCGCGGCGAACTCCTGTGGTGCTGGAACCAAATTATAGAGTCGAATACGACTAAAAAATACCTCAAAGATGAGCATTTTTAAGTCTTAGGAAATTCTATAATTGGTTCACAGTAAACTATAGCATTTATATATATATATATATGTGTGTGTGTGTGTGTGTATGTTTATAATTGTAAGGCGTAGAATTTTGTATTAAACACTCCGTTTTCTCGGGCCGTAGTACTGTGGGAGTCGAACAAAATAAACATTCGTACGAAAAATTTAAACGGTTCACACAAAATCTTCGGGGAACGTTTATCATTTTCCGCTTGACTTTACCTCCTTTTGCAAATACAATGTACGAGAAATAATAATAACACGAAAATTTTAGCAGTCATTCGGAAAGTGAGTACGGCGGATATGAGTGAGAGGGAGATGAAGAAGAAAGTTTTAGGATAAGACAGCGAAGAAAATAGTAGGAGATAAAAGTGGACTTGTATAGAAAGTTATTATTATTCAGGAAGAAAAGTTGACATTACTGTTCACCATTCGAGGTTTATTCCATCTATTTACCAAGGAATAAAGAATCCAGCTATATATATTTTTCTTTATCCTAAGAAAGCTTGCTGATCACATAACCCAGCCTACGAAACTACCAGAGGGAATTCATTACCTACAGACCCTATACCCTCTTCTTCCTCACGACACGAAGTATCAAAGGTCTTTTTCCCATATGGCGCTTCTAGCGGCTTGCGATATCGATTGATTCGGACCTACCCATGCGTTGCCTCTCGAAGGGCTTCGAGCACCGATTGCAGGTGTCCGGATGCGTGTGAAATCGACTTGTGACATGGTTGTGGCCAATTCCATAATGAATTTTGAGTCAGTTTTTGACAATGAAGATGAAACCAGACTTTGGACACAGTAGTCTAGTCCCTGTAACTGCTGTGAAAGGTGTAGATAGAAGATAGTAAAAAAAGGGGCAAATAAAAAATAATAGCGTACGCGAGTTGCGAACAGCTTCCCGCGTCTCTGGACTAGTCAGCCAGCGGCGAATCCAGTCAGCCATCCTGAGTCTAAAAAGATTCATCCAAGCGAAGACTAAGTCGCTCGTTTGCACTTCTCGCAGCCTACATAACTCCCCTCCTAGAAGCAGGGTGAATTTTGAAATGAAAGAGAACGACGTTTGAAAATGTTACCCACGAGCTTGTAGGGGTGCGGAGAAGTATAAGAGAAAAAAACTTCCTTCCAAAGCGAGAATATAAATAGCCCGTTAAATTACCAAGTCAACACGGACTAAGCCGTGTCGTAACGGTAGTGTTTGCCTCGGGATACAAGGACACAAGATCGAAGAAAACGGAGAATGCTTCAAGGACTAAGAAATCGACTCAAGAGAAAACCGCGATCAAAGAAATACGACTTTCAAGGGCTAACTCGTCTCAACTCATCTCATCCCATCTTTAGTCAAGAAAGTTATAATATAAAGATAAATATGAGATAACGCTCCCCCTCCCGGTGCTTCAAGGACTAACTAATCCAGAAGGACTAAGAAATCGACTCAAGAGAAAACCACGATCAAATAAAACGGAATTCAAGGAAATACGACTTTCAAGGGCTAACTCGTCTCAACTCATTTCATCCCATCTTCAGTCAAGAAAGTTATAATATAAAGATAAATATGGCTCCCCCTCCCGGGTCTGAACACTATTGTAAATAGAGAGTAGGAAAAGGGGCAAATAAAAAATAATAGGTAGGCGAGTTGCGAATAGCTTCCCGCATCACTTGTCCACTGTTAGCAATCGGCGAATACACTTGGCCATCCTGAGTCTTAAAACGCTCATTAAAGCCAAGTTTCTAAGCCGTTCACTTGCCACAAAGGCGAAAAACCTGAGTCATTAGGTAGGGAGTGAATACTCGAAAGGACTATTGGAAGGCCCATCAGCCACCTGTCGACGAGCCATTATGGAACTCTTCAGTTATGTGCGCTCTTTCTGCCATCGCGTTCGTGATTGGGCGGGACGCCGTGGTGCGGAGACGATGGAAACCAACGAGGGCTAATTCCTTGAACACGTCGGAGTCGAATTGAGCTCCTATGTCGGTTACTATGTATAAAAGGACTCCAAATCTGGAAATCCATCCGTCTAAGAAGGCCAAAGCAACCGTAGCAGCACTTATGTCCGGAATCGGTAATGCCTCAATACATCTTGTAGCCAGGTCAATGCATAAGATACCGGTTATGCGAGGGGTAGGATTGGCCAGGAAACGTGCACAGTGGTAGTGGTTCGACGATGTCAATGTGCACCGTCTCGAATCTTGACGAGAGGATATTAATGGGCAAGGCTGCAGATTTGGTGTGCCGATCGATCTTGGAGGAGTGACATGAGAGGCACTCCCGTGCCCAAGAGCGAATGTCCCTATACATATTAGGCCAACAATATCAAGACTGAACTAGATGCATTAATTGCAGGGGGGAGGGGGTACAAACGGTTGTGGGTATCTTGATGTTATTTCACACCATAGCTGAGGTTCTCCGGGAAAAGGGAAAGAATTTAATCGGGACTGGAGTTCTTCTCTTTCTTCATCGTTATTCTGAGCTGCGCCCAGAGCTCAAATGAGTGAATTTGGACCGAATTACGTTCCGTGATAGGCAGTCAGCAACGACGTTGACTTGACCACGCACGTATGTGATGTATTCCAATATCACCGCCCAGTAGCCTCTCCGTTTTGACACACACATAAAAAAACAAGCAAGCAGGCTCCGGCGTCGGGTGTAGGTCCGCCTCCCACAGGTGCAGGAACATGCGACCTACAACAGGTAAATAAAGTGGAGGGGAAGGCCAGCCTCCTCCAAAAAGTCGTAGAGTCAGCAAGTCTATGTGCACGAACTAATCTCGAATACAAAGGACAAGCGGTAGCGACCCCGCTCATCCTTGTACGGCGACAGTCAACGTGCGCGAAGATCACCCAGATTGGGACATTCAACAATCTGGGGGACAACGCAGTCGTAAAAATAAGGCGCAGGAGAGCGCTCCATCAGAAGACGGTGCGTCCAACGAGTGTTCAATTGGAAGAAAAAGGAAAGCAACCTGAAGCCGTGGCGGTATTGGAGGGTAGATCCATGGAAACAGTCGAGGCGCAATGGCAAGCAACTTTAAGTTCCCCTCGACAGTTTACCATCTTTGTTTACAAGCTGCCCGTATTCCTGCAATATAATTGGCGTGGGGAAGAGCAAAACGCTGGTGTGATCGCCCAGTACTCGCGGACTCTTTGGCGCTCTCATTCCATATATGTCTAAAAATCCAGGAGAAGAAAATATCGGCATCCGCCCGGCTCGCCAAGACCGTGACGTCAGGGATATTGCGAATCAGGGGATGGGAAATTCCAATGCCCTGAGAGCATTAAGGGCACGTTGCAAGTCGCTATAAATCACAATCAGGTCTCAAAACCAGGCACTTCGCGTTATCTCCAGTACCGAAAAGTGTATTGCAAACAGCTCTGCCATGAAGGCAGACACAGCGCCACGCTGACTTTAAACAGAGGGGATAAGGCGTGGGAATCGACCCACTCTTGGGACTTGGAACCATCCGTATACACTGGCACGATTCCAGCGTGACAAGAAGGGTGCTTCAAAAGGGAAGAGCGCAATACTTCGGGCGCTGTAGAAGCTTTGAGAGCAGGGGCGTGGCGATAAATATTCAGGACGCCACCATCCAGGGTGGTATCCTGGGTAGACCAGGGGCGCAACCGGCCCGAAAGCTATACCTAGGTCTCGGAGTTTGACTGGCGTCTCTCGGCGGCAGAGGCACCGTCGTGACCAGCTGCGGATGTACTGAAAGCTGTTGGCGAATAAGCGAGGCGTCAGGCTCACGCATACAGGCAAAAAATGGACTGTATACGGAGCAGAGCGAGTCGCATCTTCCCAGCAGGTTCTCAATGGGAGACGAGCGGAAGGCACCTGTCACCGGGCGATTTTTTTTTTTTTTTTTTAAGAGCTCATCTGGCGACTGCCTACATGGGCATTAGTCGCCGTATTAAAACTGGCCTAGTTCTAGGCTACTTTAAAATAAAATTAAACGAAGAAAAAAAACAAAAAAACCCACCCTAAATGGGGGAAGGGAAAAAAACAAAACAAAAAACAAACTCTGCTTAAATAATAGGAAGGCCAGCCTCCCCCCAAAAGTCAATAAGTCCACCAGTCGATGTGCACGCACTCATCCCGAGTACAAGGGACAGGCGGTAGCGACCCCGCCCATCCCGGTACCGTGACAGGTGTCGTGCGCGAAGATCACCCAGACTGGGACATTCGACAAGAATGTGCCGAACAGTCTGGTCACCGGGCGAAGGACGGTGTGGTGGATCGAGTCCACTGTCCGTAATACACGTTCGGCTGCAGATGTATAAAACTCGAATCAGTAGTCGAGCATGAAACGAACAAAGGGTCGCTTTTTTTTTTTAAAGAGCTCATCTGGCGACTGCCTACTTGGGCATTAATCGCCGTATTAAAAACTGCCTAGTACTAGGCTACTTTAAAATCTAACGCAATAACACACAAAAAAACAACCCAAACCACAGAAATTTAAAAAAGGGAAAAGGAAACGAGTAGTAAGCAAGTCCTGCGTCGGGGGGAGGTCCCCCCAGCGCAGGGGCATGCAACCTACAAAGAAAACAATAACAACAAAAAACAACCCTACTTAAATAAAGGAGAGAAGCCCGGACCACCCCTCCCCAACAAAGTCAACAAGTCAATGTGTACGAACTCGTCCCGGTACAGGTATCGTGCGCGAAGATCACCCAGACTGGGACATACGACAAGAATGTGCCGAACAGTCTGCGGGAAGACGCAGTGGTCACAATAGGGCGCTGGCGAGCGCTCCATCAGATAGCGATGCGTCACACTAGTGTGCTCGATTCGGAGACGACAGAAAGCGACCTGAAGCCGTCGCGGCATTGTGGGATAGGTCCACAGGAACAATCGCAGCGCAATGGCACGTAACATTAAGTTCCCTTCGACCGTCGCCCATCTTCTTTGCCAAGCAGTCCGAAGAGCTGCCCTTATTCCTGCCATGTAGTCGGTGTGAGGAAGAGCGACACTCTGGTCGGTCGCAGAGTTCTCGCGGACTCTTTGGCGCACTCATTCCCCACAATTCCTACATGTCCAGGAACCTAGCAGAAGATAATCTCGACATCCGCCCGGCTCACCAAAACCGTGGCGTCACGAATATCGCGAACCAGGGGATGCGAAGATTCCAATGCCCCGAGGGCACTCAGGGCGCTTGGTTTTGTCGCTATAGATCACAATCCGGTCTCCGAACCTGGCAGGTCGCGTAATCTCCCGTACCGAGTGGTGTATTGCCACCAGCTCAGCCATGAAGACAGACGCAGCGCCTGGTAGAGCCCCGCTGACTTCAAACAGAAGGAAAACGGTGTGGAAGCCGACCCCCTCTTGGGACTTGGAGCCATCGTATACACTGGCACGGTACCAGCGTGACACGATGTGTGCTCCAAAAAGGTCGAACGCAATACTCCCGGCGCCGTACAAGCTTTGGGAGCAGAGGCGTGGCGACAAATAGCCAAATGTGGTACCTTCCAGGGTGGCGTCCTGGGCAGAACCAGGGGCGCCACCGGCCCGAGAGCTATATCTACCTCTCGAAGGAGTTTCCTGGCCCTAAACCCAAAGGGCTTATGGTATGACTGGCGTCTCTCGGCGGCATAGGCACCATCGAGATCAGCTGCGGATGCAGTGAGAGCTGTTGGCGACTGAGGGAGGCGCCGGGCTCGCGCGTACAGGCAGGTGATGCACTGCACGCGGCTCAGAGCGAGTGGCATCTCCCCAGCATCGACCAACAGGCTCTCAATGGGGCAAGTGCGGAAGGCACCGTTCACAAGGCGAAGGCCGGTGTGGTGGATCAAATCCACCTTCCGCAATAAACGCTCGGCTGCGGATGCAAAAAACTCGCATCCGTAGTCGAGCTTCGAGTGAACAAAGGATCGATAAAAAAGTAAGGCAGTAGCCCTATCAGCGCCCCAAGCGCTGAACGTCACGGAACGGAGAATGTCCATGGCGCGGGTACAAGAGACCCTAGAGGAGAGGAAAAGGGATGTGAGGAAGGTATGGGTGGGGATGAAGCAGGTTGTTAAAAAAAAAACCCATCCCGAACCGGAGCTCAGGGGTTAGGGAACATTGTCCCCTCCTCCCCCCAGCCCCGATCTGGGACGGTTGGCTTGAGAAGAAGATCAGCATCTACCCTGTGAAATTAGAGGCTGACCATTGAAAGTTGTGGGAGAGGTTGTATGAAAAGAGAGGAAACAAGTGTTTTGAAGGAAGGAAGAGAGGCTAAGCTGGGGCCGAACGGGGTGCTGGGCCCCGTCGGTACGGCGGCCAGAATGGCAAATCGCCCTGCCCCTTACGGGGACGCGGGGTCCAAGATTGCGGTCCCATTCTCCTGGAGAACGGGAGGAAAGTCCTGCGAGAACTTGCCCCGAATAATTTTGACTCGCTTCCACACCTCTGCTAGAGGGGTCTTCCCGTTAAGTGAAGACACGTATGCCCGCCAAGAAGAGCGGCGGGCGTGCTTCGAAATATACCGGAACCTAGCCCGACGAAATTCAGCGACAGTGAAATCGTTCGTGCGGTACTTATAGCGCATGTAGGCATAACGCTTCTGTTTGAGGGCCGACTCACACTCGATCGACCACCATGAGAGTGGTCGGCATGCAAAACGGTCAGACGTTATAGGAATAGTAGTCAGGCCCGCGGCGATGAGGTTGCTGGAGAACTTAACGGCCTCATCTACCGACCTAAACTCCTCGACTGAGATAGAGAATTCAGTCATTTCCTGAAATGCAGGCCACCGCGCCAAGCACCACCAAGGTGGGCTCTCAGGCGGCAGTTACCCTGAAAATGATATTTGAATGGGAAAGTAATCACTACCATGAAGGTCATCGACCACCCCTCAATTAAAATCAGGCTGTGCATCCGAAGAGCACAAAGATAGATCAAGGCAAGAAAATGAAGCGGTTCTCGGACAGTGATGCGAAAACTCATCGACGTTTAAGACACCTATCTCAAGCTCTTCGATCAGATCGGCAAGGACCTTTCCCCTGGGATTTATTGAGTAATCTCCCCAGAGAGGATGCCTGCCTTTCAAATCTCCAAGCAAGAAGCAAGAGAAAGGGCCTCGGCAACCGTGCCACGACGCGGCGGAAGTCCCCCGCGTAGAAGTCAGCTGACGGTGGAATGTACGCAGAAATAATAGTATACCTCCTAGCCAGGTGCAGCTGCACAGCCACTGCCTGTAAGGAAATATCTAAAGTGTAAGAAAGAACGGAGACATGATGCTGGGTGTAAACCGCGCATCCCGCCCACGGCCATCCTGCGGTGGTGGGGTAGCAAGACCCTTATACCACGGGAGGGCGGGCAGGGCGCACGCGCCTAGCATGGTCTCCTGCAGAAAAATAGCTAACGGGGAACGGGACGAGACGAGCCTACGAAGCTCCTCCCAGTTGGCCCGGAGTCCACGGCATTTCCATATTGAAGGAATATGCCCTCCAGGCCTAGCTCGGAGACGCGGAGGCCTATTCGAACAGAAGACCCTCACGGGAATGGCCGTACGCTTCCCGGAGGCAGAACCCCGGGCGCTGTTGGCCGGACAAAGTGCCGTCGCCTTCGAGGACTTATTGGCTGATATTGGGCTCGCCATGCGTCTTTTCCTCCCTCAGCCTCGAAACCTTAGGAGGGTGGGGGGGGCCCTCTTTGCGAGGAACCACCGTCTCCGGGCCACTCAGCCCACCACTAGGCGTAGGCGAAGGAGCCGAAGCTCCTTTCGGGGGACAGCTTTAGGAACCCCGGAAGATAGCCTGGCGACCAACTTCAGGGGTTTTGCCTCATGTGAGTCTAACGACTCGGTGGAGGCGCGTGGCCGTTTCGCCTTACGGGAAACGGTCACGCTGGGGGGAGAGGAGGAAGCCCCGGTTTTAGCCGGGGCTGAGTATAAACCTTTTTTTGCCGCCAGCTTTACAAGGGAAGCGCCCGAGTTGAGTAGAGCCCGCAGAAGGGTTCCGAATGGGCGCGGAAACAACCGTGCTCGTTGGCCAGGATGGGCCAGGAGTAGAAGGTGCCTTTCTAACTATTGAGGCATATGACGTCCCAGGCAGAGCCAGGCGCGCCAGGACTAAGTCGTTTGCCCCGCGGAATGAGAGCCGATCCTGGGCCTGAACGGCCAGGATTTCTTTCTCAAGGAGATATGCACCACATTGCTTCTTAGAAGCGGGGTGCGTCTCTCTGGAATTGACACACTTGGCCACACACGATTTAGACTTATCGTGTGCGGCCTTGGAGAAATTTACACACACTTCGGGTGATCCCTACTTTGCACGTCTACAAGAACGATTCGTATGGCCGAAGCGGTGACAGTAATAGCACCGCCGCGGCAGTGGCACGAATTCTTTCACGCGGTAACGGTACCAACCGGCACGCACCAACTCAGGGAGCTTGTCAGTGTCGAACGTGACGAAGAGTGTAGGGTTGGATCTCGAGGCTCCTCTCATCACACGTTCGACCTTGACCGCCCCATGGTCTGCCAGCTCTAAGGTGATGTCCTCTATGGAGTAGTCAACGAGTTCCCTCGCATAAACTACTCCTTTCACAAAGTTCATGGTAGAGTGCGGCGTCACACTCACCGGGGTGCCATGAAGTGTCCGAAGAGCACTTATGTTGGCCGCCGCGGCAGGATACGCCAGAAGGCTCCCGTCCGAGAAACGGGTCACCTTTGGCTCTCTACCAATTGCACTAGCTAATCCTCTCCTCTGATTGATCATGTTGCCCTTGGCCAACATGCTGAGACTGTCCATGATACCGTATCGCCATGAGGTATCATAGACCTTCTCCAGATAAAAAAACACCGTGGCGTAGTGCTGTCCACGACGGAATGCTTCACTGACGGCATTTTCCAGTCGGAGCAGAGCATCTAACGTGAAGTGGAACTTGCGGAAGACGCACTGTGCACAAGACAGGTGTCCTCCGCAGTCCAGAAAAAAAGGGTACTCTAACATTAACCAATTTTACCATCAACTTTCACATGCAAGAGGTTAGAGGGATAAGGCGGAAACCGGCCGACGTAGAGTGATGTCTCACCAGTTCGCGATAAGCGAGCACACTATCATTTCGCCAGGAGCCTGGGAGGATACCCTCTACCCATATCTGATGAACAAATCTAACTGAAATGTTATGCCTCACTCACCCAGTTGTCGAAGCATGGCGTGGAGGACATTTTTGGACCAGGGGGCGGCGTCCGCAGCATGAAGCGAAAGTGGAACGCAACTCACTCAATGAGGTAAAATCCAGTCAGCGGCCTTCCACATCACCAGGACAAAAAAATGAATGCTGGCGGACCACCATCCCGGCTAGATAATGCCAAGAAAGTGGTAGTGAAGGACTCTGCCTCTAATGCGGTCCCATTTTCATGGATAACGCGAGGGAGGGTCCTGCAAAAACTTGCCCCGAATCCTTTTGACTCGCTTCCACAACTCTGCTAGAGGAATCTTCCCGTTATGTGAAGAGACATATGCCCACCAGGAAGAGTGGCTGGCGTGCTTCGAAATATACCGGGACCTAGCCCTGGATCGATGAAATTCACCAATAGTGAAATTGTTCGGTCGGCGCTTATAGCGGTTGTAGGTATAAGGCTTATATTAGAGAGCCGCCTCAAATAGAAGGTTGCTGGAGAACTCAACGGCCTCATTTACCAATCTAAACTCATCGACTGCGACAGAAAAATCAGTCATTTCTTGAAATGCAGACCACCGCGCCCACGCCAAGTACCACAGGGGCGGGCTCTCAGGTGTCAGCGGCCCAGAAAATGATATTTGAATGGGAAAGTGATCACTACCATGGAGGTCATCAATTAGCCCCCACCCAAAATTAGGCTGTGCAAACCAAGAGCACAAAGATAGATCGAGACAAGTAAATGAAGCGGTTATCGGGCAGTGATGCGCAAACTCATCTACACATAGGACAGCATCTCAAGCTCTTCGCTCAGGTTGGCAAAGATCTGATCTCTGAGATTGATTGAGTAGTCTCCCCAGAGGGGATGACTACCCTTCAGATCTCAGAACAAGAGAAAGGGCCTCGGCAACCGTTCCACGACGCGGCGGAAGTCCCCTGCGTCGAAGTCGGCTGACGGTGGAATGTACGCAGAAAAACGGTATACCTCCTATCTAGGTTCAGCTGCAGAGCTACTACCTGAAAGAAGGAATCTTAAGCAAAGAGAACAACGAGACATCATGCCAGGTGTAAATAGCGCATCCTCTGGCCTGGTGGTGGTGGGGTCGCAAAAACCCTTATACCCCGCGAGCGTGTTAAGGGAGCACGCGCCCAGCATGGCCTCCGGCAAAAAGACTAAGGGAAAACGGGCGGGCGGGGGAAGAGACGAGCTTCCGCAGCTGCTCCCAGTTGCTCTCTTCAAAGAGAAGATCCCCCACGGGAATGGCGTACGCTTCTCCGAGGTAGAATTCCGGGCGCTTTCGCCTTCGATGACTTATCGGGGGAGGTTGGGCTCGCCATGCGATTCTTTTCCTCCCTCCGCCTCGAAAACTTAGGCAAGCGAGGCCGTTTCGGATGCGGGGTTCACCTTTTGGAAGATCCCCATTATTCGAACCAACCACCCTACTACGGTGTGTGGGCGTAGGAGCCGACGCTCCTTTAGTGCTGTCCTCCTTTCGGGGGGCAGCTTTAGGAACCCGGGAAGATCAACCTCAGGGGTATTGCTTCCTGTGACTCTAACAACTCAATGGAAGCACGTTGCCGTTTCGCCTTACGGGATAGGGTGAGGAGAGGAGCCCTGGTTTTAGCTGAGGTTGGTTGCGAACCCCTTGTGCCAGCAGGTGTACCAGTGGAGCGGAAACGACCGCGCTCGTACATCTGGATGGGCGCGGAGCAGAAGATCTCTTTCTTTTAACATTGAGGCACAAGGCGTCCAGGACAGCGCTGAGCGCGCAAGGACCAAGTCCTTAGCCTAGCCCAATGTGAGACGATCCTGGGCTTAAACGACTAGGATTTCCTTCTCAAGGATACTTACCACATTGCTTCAAAGAAGAGGGATGCGGCTTTCCGCAATAGACACAGTTGACCACTCACAATATGGACTTGACTTCAGGTAACCCCGACTTTGCACGTCTACGGGAGCGAATCATGTGGCCGAAGCGGTGGCAGTAGTAGCACCTCCGCGGCATGAATGCCTAAACGCGGTAGCGATATCAACCGACATACACCGACGCAGGCAGCATGTTACAGTCGAACGTGACGAAGAGCATAGGGGTGGGTCTCGGTGCCCATCCCTGTTTTCTTATCACACGTTAAACCTTGACCGCTCTTTGGTCGGCCAGCTCTAATGTGATGTCATCTATAGAGTAGTCCACGAGTTCCCTCGCATAAACTACTTTCACAAAGTTCATGGTAGAGTGCGGTGTCACACTCGCCTGATTGCCATGAAGTGTCCTTACAGCACTAATCTTGGCCGCCTCAGAAGGATTCAACGCATTTACCAGAAGACTCCCATCTGAGAAACGGATCATCTTCGGTTGTCTACCGATCAGGCTAGCTAGTGCTCTTCTTTAATGGAACATGTTGCCTTTGACCAACATGCTGCAATCAGTGGGGCGAATAACTAGAAAGCATTTGAAGCCAGCGGGATCGAAAACGCTAGGTAACCTCTGAATGAGCGGCCCCGACGTAATGAGGCTCCGCTCTGCGAACTCACATTTTTGGTCCAATTGTCCAACTCTACATCCAGGACTTGCCGATGTTCACATGGTCGCTTACCGAAACGACAGCGGACCCTCATGGCTCCCACAAACGGAGAGAAACCCTTCATTTTTTTTTCTTTTTAAAAGAGCAAGGTGGGGAATGAACCCACTTCGCAACTCCGCCGGAAGGACCGACCTCGGCAAGATCATTCTACGAAATAGAGAAGGTCTTTGCTGTCAAAGGGGAACCATCTGGGGCGTGGAGATGCCTCCTCCCCTTGCGAATCCTAGGGGCCCCAACCGCCTGAGAAGTTTGCACAGGGCCGACTCGCGTTCTGTGATTGGCACCGAGCCCGGGTACGACCCCATGGAAAATTCTACCGTCTGGGGGCGGGGGCTCCACGTAGCCACCCCAACCCACTCAAGACATCAAGGATCCAATTCGAGGAAAAATTTTTTCTCATCATGGGCCGGAATCTGTCGGGAAAACTAGTTAGCAAGCAGGATATTAGGGGGTACAGTCTGATGGGCCTTGCCATTCCTTGCGCCGCTAAGGGGGTTTCCTTATCCAGCCAATCCCAGCCAGAGCAGTCAATTATGGGCTGCCTGCCTGCTTTCTTGGCAGTCCCCTGGGAAAGTAAAGGGGGAACTGCTGCTGATAAGAGGGAGTTACCCAAGGGCGTCTCCTGAGAAGGGGATGAGGGGAGAGTCCACTGCAACTGTAGGCCTAGGAGTGGAATAAGCCTCCTCTCCTCAGAGAGGTTTGGAGGGTCCCCTGAGAAAGCTCAGGAGGGGGGGAGCGCTCCTTTTCTGTCGTGGCACTGTCTGATGGTGGCTCCGACAATGTTAGAGGGGAAGTAAATAGGGTATTTGTAAGATTTTCATCACTGGGCATGGTAACTATTATATTTTGATGGGACACAAACGCTAATCACTCCATACAGTAGCACGTTCTGCGAGGGGTAAACACAGGCCCTGGCAGAGCCAGCTGCTGCCATTTAAGACATCTCCTGCCCAACACCCAGGCAACCCTCTGGCATGGCTGCCCCACCTTGGGCTGGGTAAAAATGATAGACAGTGAAAGGAGAGAGAAAGGGTATGTGAGGAATGTGAGGGTGGGGGTGAGGAAGGATGCTAAAAACCCACCAACCCAAATCTGAGCTCAGAGGTGAGGGAACATTGTCCCCTTCCCTCTCAGCCCTGATCTGGTATGGAAGTGATATGACTGATGGGGGTGGGGGTGGAGGTAGAGTGACTGGTAGTTTGAATGAGAATAGGAGTGGGGATGGAGTTAGGTCTGTGGGGGGGTTAGGAATAGGAGTCTGACTGAAGTGCTTGTGATGGGTGATTCGCGAGTTAGATATTTAGATAGGAAGTTGAATGCAAGTAGATTGAATGGTTTGAGGGTGTGTTTGCCGGGTGCTGGAGTGAAAGATCTGTCTGATAGGTATGAGGAGCTGGTGTCTGGCTGTGCAAGGGATGCGGTTGTGATTACACATGTAGGAGTGAATGATGTGAAGAAAGTGGGTGCATGTGAGTTACCTGAGAGGTACAAGAGGTTGCTTGAAAAGGTGAAAGAAAGTAGAATGAAAGGTGTTGTGACAGGTGTGCTTCCAAGAATGGATGTTGGGGTAGAATGGATGTCTCGTGCGAGGGGCTGAATGATTATGTGTGAGATTGAAGGTGTCATGTTTGTGGATGTGTGGGATAGGTTTGTTGGAATGAAAGAAATGTATGCAATGGATGGACTGCATTTAAGTAGGAGGGGGGTAGATGTGTTGTGGGAGGAGTATGATCATGTTATTAGGTCTTTGAGGGTGCGAAACTAGATACTAATAGTGATCAGGGAATTATGAGAGGACATTATAGTACTGAAAGTAGAATGGACTTGGCAGATAACAGAAATAGGTTCCAAGGCGATAGAGGTGAGGTCATTCAGGTTTCAAGAGGTGCTTCAGGGATAGGGGGGTTAAATGGTTTCTATACAAATGCTCGTAGTCTTAGAAACAAGAAGGATGAGCTATTTAGTTATATTAGCAATGAAGATATAGATATATTGTGTGTTACTGAATCATGGGTTAATGAAATACAATTTAGTGACACTATAAAAAACAACATTGTTTTAAGTTTAAATACTTCAATAAAACAGGATGGAGTTGAGTCACTTTGGATAGATATTAGGTTCAGTAAAAAAAGAATGGTGCATTTGTGAGCTTTTTACAGGCCACCTGGGCAGACTGATGATATGGATGAACTAATGATAAGGGAAATAAGTAAGGGATGTGAAACAGATGCAGTTATTATTGGGGACTTCAACTTAAACTCTGTGGACTGGGAAAATATGATAGAACAAGTGGCAGGTTCATAGAATGTTTTGAGGATAATTTTTTGAATCAATTTGTTAATGAGCCAACGAGGGGGGACAATATATTAGATTTAATACTCTCTAACAGTGATCATTTAGTTCAAGAATTGACTGTTGGGAAAGCCTTGGGAAATAGTAACCATAAGATAGTTCGTTTTAACTTGGGAATTGAGAAGGGTAGAATAACTGAGAATGCTGTAAAAGTTCCAAATTTTCATAAGGGAGATTATGTAAAACTCCGAAGCTTGCTAAATTTTGTAGACTGGGATGTAGAATTCAAGGGTAAAAATGCTTATGGGATGTGGGATACTTTCAAGCATATAATAAATGTAGTCCAAGAACAATGTATCCCAATGAAGGCCATTAGGAACAAAAGTAGGAAACCATTATGGTGGAATCAGGAGATAGCTAGAAAAATTTCAGAGAAGAAAAGGGCATATAAAAAATTACAGGTACAAAATAATATTCAAAATTTAAGTGATTATAGAATGGCTAGGAATGAGTTAAATAAGATTATAAAGAAGAACAAAAGGGTGTCACAAATTAAATTAGCTCAGGATAGCAACAAAGATCCAAGAAAGTTCTTTAGTTACTATAAAATAAATAATGAGTCTGGCAGAGTTAAAATAGGGCCTTTCAAATATGAAGGGGTTGTGAGAGAAACTGATGAGGAAATAGTTGAGGTACTAAATGGTCATTTTGCATCAGTATTTACAAAGGAGAAACTAAATAGTCTTATGTATAGTACTCATAGGTCAAGGAAAGAGGTGTTTACTACCAGTAGTGTGGATTGTAGGACGATAAAAGAACTAATAGGTGAGGTTAGATACTACCAAGGCCTCCGGCCCTGATAATATTCATTCTAGGATACTTAAAGAAGGGGTAGAAAGTATCTCAATAGCTCTGGAGAAGTTGTATACTAGGTCACTGAAATATGGAGAAATACCTGATGATTGGAAGAGAGCGAATGCAGTCCCCATTTTCAAGAAGGGTAGTAAAGAGGATCCAAATAACTTTAGACTGGTTAGCCTAACTCCTGTAGTCTGTAAAATTCTTGAGAAAATAGATAAAAAAGGGATTTGCCAACATCTAGAGAGGGAGGGGTTAATCAGCGATGCTCAGCATGGGTTTAGATCAGGTAGATCATGTTTGACTAATTTACTAGACTTTCTGGAGTTCGTAACAAATCAAGTAGATAAGGGAGAGAATGTAGATATAATTTACTTAGATTTTAGTAAAGCATTTGATAAGGTACCACATAGGAGACTAGTTCATAAATTAAAAATGATTGGGATATGTGGGGGTGTTTCAAATTGGATAGCTGAGTGGCTGAAAGACAGGAAGCAAAGAGTAGTGCTAAATGGTGTAAAGTCAGAGTGGAGGGATGTTATCAGTGGGGTTCCTCAGGGATCAGTTCTTGGTCCATTATTATTTGTCATCTATATAAACGATCTTGGGGAGGCAGTTAATAATAAAGTGTCAATTTTTGCGGATGATACCAAATTAGGAGCTCTAGTTAAAGATATTGATGATAATTTTAAAGTGCAGGGGGATTTAAATAAATTGTTATCCTGGGCACATAAGTGGCAAATGACTTTCAACCTTGATAAGTGCAAAGTTATTAACATGGGAAAAGATAATAGAGAATTTGACTATGAAATGGATAGGCATTGGCTGAGCTCAGTAGGGGATGAGAAAGATCTAGGAGTAGTAATAGATAAATCATTAAGGTTTTCTAAGCAGTGTATTGAAGCAAGATATAGGGCAAATAGAGTGTTGGGTTTCATTAAGAGAAATGTCAGTTACAAAAGTAAGGAGGTTATTCTTAAACTCTATAACTCTTATGTTAGGCCACATCTAGAGTACTGTATACAGGCATGGTCCCCACATTTTAGACACTATATTAACCTTCTCAAGTCAGTGCAACGGAGGGCAACAAAGATTATTCCTTCCCTGAGGCACCTTGAATATATAGATAGACTGATGGTATTAAATATGTTCTCGTTCGAAAGGAGGTGTGTGAGAGGGGATATGATTAAGCTCTCTAAAATTTTTTCTGGGATAGATAAATTGGATGTTAGCAAGTTTTTTGAGTTAGATGATGGAAATCGGACTAGAGGTCACCACTTGAAAATTAAAAAGCAAGGGTGTAGGTTGGATTTAAGAAAATATTTTTTCACCAATAGAGTGGTAGACTTCTGGAACAAATTGCCGCGGATGGTATTAGTTAGTCCAAATTTAAATGTATTTAAGAGTAGGTTGGATGAGTTTATGGGAAGGGAAGGTTGTGATGGTTCCTAAGTTTTGTATATATTAATATTGTTTGTATATATCTATAGCTGCATGATTTAGTTCTTGACAAGCCTTGATTGGTAATACCTTTGTTTCTGGATGCAATCCTCTGGATGTAGTTTTCCTGGGAGTTTGGGTTCCTTAAAAAAGAGGCCGTTTGACTCAGATGACCTATGACTGGCCCTTGTGGCTTTTGTCATCTGTTATATTTTATTGTGGGGGACTTTGATTTTGTCTTCCCCTGGTGATGGTGCTTTTTTTGGGTGGGTTTTGACGGATGCGGATTACCTTTGATTGGCTTTTGTCATCCGTGAAATTATGTTATGTTATGAAGCTGGTTGGTGTCCTCCCTGTGAAATTAGAGGCTGACCAGAGAAACTTGTGGGAGAGGTTGTATGGAAAGTGAGGAAGTAGGGTAAGAAGACAGGATGTCAGAATGAAGAAAATACTAAGCTGGGGCAGGATGGGGCGCTGAGTCCCGCCAGCATCGCGACCAGGAAAGCAAATCGTTGTGCCCCTCGGAGTTAGGCAGGATTAGTAGCTGCATGCTGTACAGGGCTACATATTTCTCTAATACAGCCTTGCAACTGGGCAGTAGATGATGGAGGTCATTAATAATTTGTGCTACTGCAGGTTCCCTGGATTGTTTTACATGAGCCCATTTTGATTACTGATAAGAACGCCGCATGTGCAATCTACCAAAATATTAAAGTGTCCCAGAAAGTCAATACCTAATAACGGCGATGTATCTGTGACTACAAATGACTGGCGAAGGCTAGGAATAACTATGTCCGAGTGTATTTCGCCAAGCACTTTTATTTTTATACCATTAGCCGTTGCTATGCCTATACTGGAATTATGCATCTCACACATTCGACCCAAATTAACTGGAATTATGGATACACTTGCTCCCGCATCAATTGAATTTTGAGCTTTATTTTATTTAATTTGGAGCTGATGGTGAACACTGATGGCCTACCAGCAGTTGCACATGCAATGGCATGCCGTGCTAGTTTTCCAATGGTGCTGGCAAAGATGGCTTGTGGGACGGTTATATTTAAAAGTTTCACCTTTTTTTTGGCCAGCTGTACCAAAGCTTGCAGAGTTTTGCCCTTTCTCCAAAATATAAATGGTACCAACATACCACAGGTCTCTGTTTCCTGTGAAGAGGTTGCAGTCCGTTTGGAATATTATTTGCACTATAGTCATTACTATGTGACACAAAGTTGGGACAATTGCATTCAAGGTACATACCCATTGGCACATGTGCACCTTTTATAGCACATTATTTATTTGATTACTCTCCTAGCGGATCTTTTCTCTTATTATGGTGCAACTTTATTTTCTCAGTCAAATGGCTTAACGGCCAGTTACTCGAGTGAGTAGCCTGTGACATCTTTAGTGTTACCTTATCCTTTGTTTTGTTTACAACAAGGAGTAACAACAAGGAAAGAAGGTACCCTAGGAGACCTTACGGTCCATTCAAAGAGGGTACCTTTGGACTAGCAATCGAGCGGGCACAAGGCTGCTCAATTGTTTTGCGTCCCTAAACGGCCACTTTTCAAGACCTTGTCTAGTCTTGACTTGAACTGGTCAACAGATTCACTGTTGACAACTTCCACTGGAAGTGCGTTGCACATACCGCAGATACTGTAGGTGAAAAAATTTCCACACAGATTGCGGTTGTAACGCTTCAGTTCAAGTTTGAAGCCGTGATTGCGCGTTCTGTTCTCACTCAGTGTGAAAATATCCCGGTAGTCAACATTGTCGAACCCTCAAAGTATTTTGAAAACTTCGATGAGCTGACCACCCAGTCTACGGGTTTCCAGCGAGAACAGATCTAATTCCCTTAGTCTATCCTCATAACTTTTATGTCGGATAGAGGGAATCAGCTTGGTTGCCCTGGCTTGTACGCGTTCCAATCTCGCAATGTCCTTTCACAATGAAGGGCTCCAAAATTGTACGGCATACTCCAGGTGCGGTCGGACAAGTGAGTTGTACAGGCACAGTACAATCTCCTGGTTCCGATAACCAAACTGGCGCTTAATATAGCCTAGCATCCTTTGGGCCTTTTTCTCCGCCTCAATGCACTGTTTCGAGAACTTGAGGTCACTAGTGATTGTTACCCTCAAGTCCTTCTCAGTGTTGGTGGATTCAATAGCAGTGCCCTTAAGGATATACTGAGATTGGGGGTTTCTGTGGCCGATATGCATCACTTTGCATTTCCCCACGTTAAAAGGCATTTGCCACGTGTCCGACCACTCCCCAATCTTCCCAAGATCTTCCTGCAGGCGGGCAGTATTTCCATCCTTTGCAACGTTCATACCAAGCTTGGTATCGTCGGCAAATTTGGAAATCTTGGCAACCATGTCCCTGTCCATGTCGTTGACGTAGATGATGAATAGTAGTGGTCCCAGGACAGAACCTTGAGGCACCCCGCTAGTAACGGGCACCCACTCAGAAGCTTGTCCATTCACAACCACCCGTTGCCGTCTGCCACTTAGCCAGTTCTCGATCCAGCCGGCTACCTTTACATCTATGCCAAGCACTCGCACTTTCCGGAGAAGGCGGCGGTGTGGTACCTTAAAGGCTTTCTGAAAGTCTAGGTAGACCACATCCACCGCCTTGTCCCGATCGTGCTCACTGAAAACGAAGTGGAAGAATTCTACAAGGTTCGTCAGGCATGAACATTGCCTTCGGAAGCCGTGCTGGGAACTCCTCAGTAGCAGGTTTGACTCTAAATACGACGTCACTTTGTCCACCATGATGCTTTCCATGAGTTTACCGACTATCGAAGTCAGATTGATAGGTCGGTAGTTCGACGGTTGGTTACGATCTCCTTTCTTGAAGATAGGCGTCACCTCCGCCTCACGCCAGTCTCTAGGAACGCATTTGGTCGGGATTGACATGTTGAAGATTGCGCTCAGGTGTCGTGACACTTGATCGCGCACTTCTTTCAACACTTTAGGTAGAAACCCATCCGGGCCAGGTAACTTATTCGTCATTAGGTCAGTGATCTTCTTTTTTATTTCAACTTCGGTGAAGTCCATATCCTCCAGCTTTTCCCCCGAGTAGGAATCCGTCGGCTGGGGGATGGGACCACATTCTTCAGTAAACACTGAAGAGAAGTAGTCATTGAGGAGGTTAGCATTTTCTGCATCTGAATGCTTTAATGTCCCCTCCTCGTTCCTCAAAGGGCCAATCGTTCGACGGATTGGTTTACGGCTGTTTACATATCCAAAGAACTCCTTGGGATTCTCTTTACAGAGTCTCGCCACTCGGAGTTCCTCAGACCGCTTAGCCGCCCTTATGCTGGACTTCACTCTCCTGGCTAGCCTCCGGTATTCGTCAAAGTTACCCGAGAGCTTCGATTGCCGGTACATAGTTCTCTTCTCCCTAAGCAGTTGGCCGATTTCTCGATTAAACCACTTAGGTTGAACAGAGGACAGACGGGGGCATTTCAGAGGGATGAAACGCGATTGAAGACTCATGAATGTGGTTTTGAAACTATTCCACGAGTCTTCAACGGCATCGCACACTTCTAGCCTCACGTCAGTCAGTCCAGCTCGAAGGCTTGCAAAGTCTGCTCTTCTCAAGTCAAGTTTCTTTGATTGACTGGCAACAGACCTTACCTTCGGGATCTTGACGCTAAATCTAACTAGCTGGTGATCACTGCCACCAAGTCTTCGCCTACAGAGATATCCTCAACGATATCATCCTCAGAGGTGAAGACCAAGTCGAGGATATTGTCTCCTCTCGTCGGTTCTCTGACCCATTGAGTGAGGAACTCGTTGTTGGCGAACTCCAGGAGTAGCGCGCTCTCGCCACAGGCTGCTCTGGTTTCCCAGTCAACTTAACTGTTGAAATCGCCCATAACGATGCACACTCTGCCTTGAACCAGCTCACCCAGCAGCTGGTACAGTTCCCTGTCCTTCTCAACGGGTTGGGAAGGGGGTCTGTAAAGCAGCAGGGTCCTGTATCTGACAGGACCGATCTCTAGGTCAACGCCTAGGAGCTCGTGGTCGGATATAACGTTGGAGTTCGTAGATTTGATTGTATCCTTGACATACAACATTACACCGCCACCCTCTCTGTCTGGCCTATCTTTGTGGAAGAGTTGGTAGCCGTGAAACAGCCTTCAAAGTCTCGGTTTGAGGTTTTTATCCACGATTCTGTTATGGCTACCATTTCGGGTTCTTCCGTCGCTACGAGGCCACGGAGCTCAGGAAACTTGTTCCTGATTGACCTCGCATTGAACAGAAGAATTTTCAGGGAGTCCCCTAATGTAGGACTCCCTATACTCTTCCGTTTCCCGGCTTCTTGTTTGTCGCGGTGGCACCATTTTTGACAACCTCCGAGAAGGTTGTTTGGGGAGTGACTCGGGCGTACTGGCGTATGTCCGCCTTCCCAATGGGCCGGACACTCTTTTGGGTGCGCTCCACGACATCCTGGATGAGGTTGGCTAGGAACGCCTAGCCCTTAAAGGAGAGGTGCACCCCGTCCCTTTGGTAAAGGTCTTTTCTACCATAGAATACGGCGTACAGGTCCACAAAAAAGACACCCTCAGCCAGACAGAAGTCTGCAAGGCACCTGTTTAGCGACATGTTCCTCAAGTGGGCAGTCCAGCTTGGACCCCACCTCGGGAGCATCCCCACCACGACGCGTCTGCGTGTTTTCAATCCACAGTCGTCGACAGCGCCCATAACTGTCCTCATAATCTCACCTGTAGGGCCTACCCTACCTCCTCTGAGGTAGAGGTCGTTGCCACTTACCATAAGGGCAACGACTGAAGTCTTTGAAATCTGAGACTTCTCAGCCTCAGCTCTTACCTGCTTATTCCCACAGCCTGGGATGCAGCTCACCTTAACGCTTGTGCGAAGGCGGGCCGCTAGCAGGGGCTTCAGACCCCGTACTTGAGAATCACCAATAAGGGTGACTCTTGCACATTTGTCAGCGGATGACTTAGTCTTTCCTTTCGGAGGCGACTTGCCGCTTTCCTCTTGTATCTCTAATTTTTTTTTTCTTCTTCTTATTCTTCTTCTTGACTTCCTTTGTTATCTCTTCGTTTGTTTCCCGTTTCTCTTCTTCTGCTTCTACTTTCTCTTCTTCTGTTTCCAGTTTCTTTTCTTCTCTTTCTACTTTCTCTTCTTCTCCTTTTACTTTCTCTTCTTCTCTTTCTACTTTCTCTTCTTCTATTTCTACTTTCTCTTCTTTCTTCTTTTTGGCTCATTGAGGAAGCCCTTCAGCAGAAGAAATCGGCTGTTGGACATCGGGAGCCTTCTCGCCTGAGCATCTGCATCTCTCTGTTTTTAAGAGTTGAACTTCCCTTTTAAGGAGGGAGTTCTCCTCTCTCAGTTGAGCGATGCTCTCGCCCAGGCGCTTCTCGAGTTCGCAGAAGTAACAGATACTGCTGACGCCATCTGTGAGTTCCTTGCAACTCCTTTTCCTGAAGTCTTCACTCCATCTGTAGACTTTGCATATTTTGCAGGTTAGCTTTCGAAACGGAGGACCATTCTTCTTCGCCATCTTACAAAAATCTCGGACCATACGCGTTAAAAAAGGGGTTTTTGGTTGTGATTTTCTCTCGCACTAATCACATCCGCCTATTTCCAGGAGGTTTTCGGTCGTTCGGCGAACAGAAACCCTTTGATCAAGCACACCAACCCTAAGGTCTCCCCTGGGCCGGACATCCCCAATCGTGCCGCAGCTCCCAACTGAGCAGCACGAGAGCCCCAGTGAACTGGTTCTCTGATTTTTCGACAGGGGTGCTTGAGGTGTAACTGTCTTCCTACTAAACCCTACTAATCAACTAAAAACGGCCAGACTTGAGGCAAATAGTAAAGCTAAGTTCCCACGACTTCATCCGAGATCTTTAGCTGATCTGGCAACCAGCAAGGCACAAAAGCTCTCTCTCCAAAGATCAGTTGAGCCTTTATTCACCAAGTAGCGGTCACAGGAAGCTGGTCAGGCAATTACACGTTAGGAGAAAGCTTCTAAGGGGTACCTAGCATTTCTCCATTAATCGTACCCCAAACGCCTAAGATCCCTTCAATCTCAGTCTCTTGTAACCTATGAGTGCTCCAAGGCGTTATTTAAAGAGGTTCCAAAGCCTCTCTTCTCACGCGGCATAAGGGAGCTGGTGAGGCCCTTATTAATAAACAACTTATGTGTAATAGAGATGAAGTTTTTTTTTTGTTATTGGGTTTTTGTTTTGATTTTTTGACAGTTGAAGAGAGTTGGTGAAACTTAGTACTAACAGAATCGAAGAGGTTGGTAGGGGGATGCAAGGAGACGCATCAAAGAAGTGGTAGAGAAGTTTGACAACCATTAGTCTGGATCCTACTACAGCTACCTTACTGGCATCGGTGACCCTACCGGACTAAAAGTCCCCCAGCTTAGCTAGCTTAACTCAGGCAGATCACGCAAGCTCTCTCACCGATGACAAGGTGGTTGTGTTTAGAAGCATAAACATTGATTACAACCTTAAAAATATTGACAACGGAGGGATTTACAGAGAAACATGTGAGTGTTTCATATATGGTTCCTGATAGATCGGTAGAAACATTAATATCTATAATTAATGAATGTGTATTGCCTGGCATGACTATTATGTCTGATAAGTGGCATGCATACAGTGGAATTGAATCCTTGCCAGATATGTGGTATAAGTATTTGAATGTTAACTGATCGCAGAACTTTAAAGATTCAGAAACAGGTACCCACACAAACTAAATAGGGGTCACTTTGGTCCAAGGTGAAAATGAGAAATAAAAAAGAATGTGGAAGCCCTTGTTCTCTGATTGTCTCCGATATGTGCAAGTTTTTATGGAGGCAAAGAAATAAAGGAAAAGACTTAGTTGCTCAAATTTACAAAGACACTGTAAAGTTTCATTTAGTAAATAATGTTTAGCTTTTACTTTTTTTGCTTTCCTTAGCTTTTATTATTTTATTTTGGTTACTTTCCTTTTATTCACCTCCCCAAACAAATATATCATAGAAATGATCCTACCCCCAATTCCCGCGCATGAGAAAGGCAGTTCAGCCTCTTCATTAGGCCATTCAGCGATCTGGCTGAGGAGAAAAAATTGCACCATAATAAGAGAAAAGATATGGCATCACTTTCAATTGTTTCACTAATATTTATACTAAGACACTGTACCCTAAAAAATGGCATTAGTTCATTTGAAAGTTTTCCTAGCTGGGCTAGGGTTAAGTATTTCTGGGTTGGATGATGAATGCAATGTTTGACAGTAGGAACTGAATAAATTTGTGCCTCACAGGTTCTTCTCCAACTCCTACCTGTAGAGCTGTTCTTCGTAGTTCATCCAGATTGATTGAAGGTCGACTAGTGAGCGAAGAGGAGGCTACAAGCTTTTCGAATAGCTCTGGTTTGGTCCTCTCAAACAGCCAAATTACTTGGGCCCTTAGAAGCTGGTAGTTCTGTGTAGATAAACTGTAGCTGGAAGTCGGTTGACAGATTCAGGAGGTAGTGCAGCCAGGATATGAAAACACTGTGTCCTCCTTACATATGCTTAAGGTATGAAATTGGGCCTCTACTATTTTGAACCAACATGATACTGCTGTCTTGTTAAAGATAGGTAGCTTGATGGTGATGGCATTTGCGATTTCTGATCCTCCTTGTTCTGCCCGTTCTTGGTCCGATGAGTCCATATTTTTAGTTACCCATGTCTGGTCAAAGGGGGTCACTAATTTCTAGATGAGGGGCATCACTCATTTGTTTATAGGCAAGGTCAGCTGAAGTTTATTGGTAGGTGGAATGAATGGTAATATTTGGCTTGAGGCTATCAGCAGCCTTAGATTATGTTGTAGAATTCAATCTGACTCCAGATGTCCGCTGGTTATTCACTTGTATGCTGGGTAAATGATAACTGGCTTATTGCTTGGCAGAGGTAGGGAATCACAAGAAAATGGTGGTTTTGTAGGTTTTAATTTTGTCTCATCTTGGGCCAGTGAACTGGCATCCATTGGGAAAAAGAGGGAGCCACATACAGTGAGCCCAGGTAAACTTAATATGCACATCAGCAGGACTTTTTAGCCTACAGGATGATAGTCCCTGTCATTTCTTGCCCCCTTAAGGGGGTTGGCCCTATCAAGGGTGGGAGTGGTCAATTATGGGCTGCTGGCATGCTTTCTTGGCAGTCTTCTGTCAAAGTAAAGGGGGGGCCTGCCGCTGGTAAGAGGGATGTAGAAGAGCAGTAAGCCTCCTCTCCGGTTAGAGAGGTTTGGAGGGTCCCCTGGAGTGGCTTTGATGGTGGTCAAGGGAGAGACTTTGTTTTCTTCATCCATGGGCATGGTGACCCTAGTATTTACACAGGGCACAAATGCTAATCACCTCAGGCAGTAGCCCACTCTGCGAAGGGGGATTACAGAGCCGGCTGTCAGTTACTGCCATTCAAAACCACTCCTCTTGCCCAGTGGCCAGGCAGCTCCACCTTGGGTAGGGGGTAAAATTGATAGATAATGGAAAGAGAGAGAAAGAGTATGTGAGGAAGCATTGTCCCTTCTCCTCCCAGCCTTGATCCATGATGATTGGGTGAGAGGAAGCTGGTAGGCATCTACCCTGTGAAATTAGAGGCCAACCAGAGAAATATGTGGGAGAGGTTGTAAGGAAAGTGAGGAAGCAGGGTGTCCAAAACAAGAAGAGGCTAAGCTGGGGCTGGGGCTGGACAGGGCATTGAGTCCCGTTAGCACAGCGGCCAGGAAAGCAAATCCCCATGCCTCTTATGTGGTTTCCTTTCAACGGTGCAAAGACCATCGTGCTAGATAACCAGGGTCTGGGCACCCGCAACATCAAACTCAGTGCAGTGCAGTTCAGCCATGGAACGGTACATCAAGACTGCACAAATCCTAACTTAAATCTAGAATAGGGACTAGCACCCACACATTTATTCAGTCAAACACTCAATCCAACCACACAGATACAATCAATAACACTTAAGAAAGGGAAGAAAAAGGGGAAGAAGATAGAGGGGAGTAGAAGGAGACCACAAATAAAATAAATGAGACCATAAATAAAGTTTGAGGAGGAAGGAGAGAGGAATAGTACAACTCTGCTCTCCAATGACAAGGCAGGAACAATCCTGCAGTGAAATTCTAGAAACAGCGAATGTGGAAGGGTAATCCACATAATAATTTCTAACACAAACATATGGTGAAGTGGTATACATTTTCGCTTGCTCTTCCACTTTGAGTTTATTTAATTCATTTGGAGAGTCATGTTAAACCAATTGGTAAAGAATAGGCCAGTTTCTAACAAAAGTGAAATATATTTACAAATCTTAGACAAGGTGGTGTTGCAACTAAACAAATTTGGTGGCTATGGATAAAATCTTAGTGTAATCTGCTCTTTTAGGTATAGACATCTTCTTCAATTTTTGGCGAAGTAAGGTTGGTATGGGGGCATGGATACGATTTCCTAGTGGGTTTCCTTTGTTATCAATGAGGACAACATTGTTAGAATCAAAGCTAGGTTGCATGGGAGGTTGTTTCTGCACACATCCAACAATCAGGCCTTTAATCTTCTCACCCTTGACTGCAAGCAGCACCAAATCTCCTGAGAAGTAAATGTAAGAGTTTGAGTGTCGATAACCCCTGGACAATTCACGATTGTCTCCCACAATCAGATATCAATTAGAGAGGCCCAGAAGATACTTTTACACTGGCAGAAACTAGGTTAGGAGAGATCTGGAAAGAAAGTTTAACAATAATAGATAAATAATAAACTAACTAAAGAAGAGCCACACTCAGGAGTGACAGGGGAGGCATGAGTCCCTCAGAGACCTATGCATGTAACATAAAATTTTAGGAAGTGTGGAGATAAGCATGAACCTGACCGGAGCATGAAAGAAAAATGCATGCCAAGTCCCCTTAGAATAGGACAGGCAAACAAAAATGTGTGTAGTATGTGTAAATAAACATAATTCACAGTAAGGTTCACAAAACAAATCCATCTTTTGAAAGAAGTCTCCTCTGGCCATGGACAGAAGGGCGTGGTAGCTAAAAATAAAACCTAATCCATCTATAGAGTCATTTATAACATATAGAAACAATAACAAGGAGTGAAAAAACAAAGGATAGAAAAAGGGCAGGCTCAGGTGAGGGAGGAAAGCCCACTCCCTCCCCAGCCTGAGCTCGCAACAGGCACCTAACCACTACATACCATATGGAAGAGGGCCACCAACTCCAGAAACCCAATTGAAAGAAAGGCACATTTTCAACACATTATTCATTTTGAATTGAGATGGGAACAATGCAAATGCAGCCAAAGCTCGTCCCAATATTTGTGCTGTGTACGGAGAAAATGCTTTATCAGAAAGGACAGCTCAATGGTGGTTTTCATGTTTCAAAAATGGTCATTTCAATCTTAATGATGAAGAACATTCTGGTCACCCCATTAAGTTGGATGAAGATCGATTGAATGACCTTCTTCATGAAAATCCTCATCAATTGACTAGAGAATTGGCTGTACAATTGGTGTGTAATCAGAAAACTGTAGTGAATCACCTTCATTTGATGGGGAAAGTTCAAAAACTAGGTGCATGGGTTCTGCATGCTTTGAGCAAAAGCAACAAACTACAACGCTCCACGATTGCCACAGGTTTGCTTGCTTGTCACAAGGCTACTTGTGGATATAAGGAGAGATTTCTTCACCGCATTGTCACTGGCGATGAAAAGTAGTGTGTTTATGTCAACATAAACCATCAAAAACAATGACTTAGCCCCAATAAAAAAACACTTCCGCGATTAAAGCAAGGACTTCATCCACGAAAGATGATGCTGTATGTGTGGTAGGATTGCGAAGGCATCATTCTTTATGAGCTTCTTGTGAACAACGAGTCCTTCTGTAACATGACAATGCTTGTCCTCACATTGCCAATATGACAAAAGACGCCATCCAAACGCTTAATTGGGAAATCCTGCTGCATCCTCCATATTCACCAGACTTGGTTCCATTGGATTTTCATCTGTTCCGATCACTCTCCAACAATTTATGTAGAGTTTCATTCATACTGATGTGGAATTAAGAACCTGGTTAGATGAATTCTTGGAGTCAAAATCCAGAGATTTTTATTGCAGAGGTATCAAAAAACTAGTTGAACGTTGGGAAGAAGTCATAAATAACAATGGAGAATACATTATTGATTAAATTGCATATTGTTATCAATTAAAATGAAGTTTTTCTAAAATTGTTAATGGTAATGAATAAATTTGATAAAACTGCAAGAACTTATTCCTCAACCCATTATCATTCAAAAGAGAACGCAAAGCAATATAATGGGTTCAAATTTCGTTAGAATTGGCTGAATAGTTATGATGTTATTGCCAAAAGAAAATAATTCCCTGGCTAAACTTGGGGACTTTGGCAATTATATCAATCAAAAGAGAATGTTAAACCACATAAGGGTTTCAAATTTTGTTAGAATCTGCCCAATAGTTATGATGTTATTGCCAAAACAATATAATTCCTGGGCTAACATAGGAGTACTTTGTCAATTGTATCATTCAAAAGATTATGTAAAACAATATAAGGGTTTCAAAATCCTTAGAATTGGCTGAATTGTTACAATGTTATTAAAAAAAAGAAGAGCAAAATGCGGATGGATGGATATAGTGAGATGTAGACTCGCCCGTGATTAAAAAGTCTATTAAAAAGCAGAACTAAATTATATTAAAATATATTTTTTTAATTAAAATGGCAGGACCCTAACTGTCACACCTCATTTATGGAATTGGAATGGTTAAAAAATGGTCACACCCTAATTGCAGTCTAGAATAGTATAACGTCATATTATTGCATAGTGGTGCTTATCATATTACACCCTAGTATAACATGGCATAGTATATTAGAGAATGGTATATTATACCATAGTATGGTCTAGCCTAGCTTAGTATAACCAAGTCTAACCTATGATTCCCTATAATAGTAGAATTACCATACCATACTCTAGCATAGCTAGCATAGTATGACTTTGCCTAGAAACCATAGTAAAGCCTAGCCTAACATAGCCTGGTATAGTATATCATAACCTACCTTACCCTACTCTAGTTAGTATAGTATATCATAGTTATCCTAGCCCGGTATAGCGAATATTAGCTAGTGTAGCATAGCTTAACCTAGCATACCATAGTGTAGCCTATCCTAGCATTAACTATCCTAGACATATATAGCATATACTATACTATTATACCCTAGTCAAGTATAGCTTATTATTGTCTATCCTAACATAAGTACTATATGCTATCCTATCATAGCATATTATAGCCTAGTCTAATCTAGCAGAGTATCGGCCAAAAAGTTATGAAGTTATGCCAAAACAAAATAATTCCCGGGACAACCTTGATAGGACTTTGGCAATTATATCATTTGAAAGAGAATGTAAAACTGCATTTAGTTTTTAAATTTCGTTAGAATCAGCCAAATAGTTACAATGTTATTACAAAAACAAAACAGAGACTGACCGACATAGTGAGATATAGAGTCGCTCACAACTAAAAACAAGTAACAAAATGTAAATAAAAGATAATAAAGAACAATGGCTAAGACAAGCTAATAAAACAACAACAATAAACCCCCCAAAATAAGCAGCAAGAAAGCACACTCCAGCATCGGTGGTAGACCCCCCCCCCCAGTGCAAGCCTACAACAAATAATGTGGAGGCGGCCAGCATCCTTAAAAAACTCATATACTCTGCAAGTTATGTACATGAACATGTCCATAAAAGGAACAAGCAGTAATGACCACGCTCGTCCCAGTACCAAGAGAGGTACCCAGAGAGGGACATTCAACCAAAATGTGCCAAACAGTGTGGGAAACAATGCAAGCATTGCAAAAAAAGGTATCGGCAAGCGCTGCATTAAATAGCAGTGAATCTTGAGTGTGTCCAATTCTAAGATGACAGAAAGCAACCTGAAGCCATCGTGGCATTTTGGGGTAGGTCCATGGGAACAGTCGCGACACAATAGCACAGAACTTTAAGTTTCCCTCAATCGTCTCCAAACTTCTTTGCCAAGCAGCCCAGAGTGCTGCTCGTAAACCTGCCATGTAATCGGTGGAGGAGAAGCAAAACACTGATCTGGTCACCCAATGCTCACAGACGCTTTGGCACTCTCATTCCCACATGTCCAGGAACCCAGCAGAAGATAATATAGACACCTGCCGTATTCTCTCTCATACCGAGCAGTGTATTGCAACAAGCTTGACCGTGAAGACAGACACAGAGCCCCAATGACTTCAAACAGAGATGGTATGGTGTGGAAACTGACACCCCTATTTGGGAGTTTGAGCCAGCCATATACACTGGGACAGTTCCAGCGTGACAGGATGTAGTGGGCCAAAAATCTATCCTATAACCCCAATTGATTCAACCTGCTTCTTACACTAATTTGGATGTGAGAAATCGAGGGAGAAATGAAATGGATTGTATGTACAGTCTTTTATTTACAAGAAAAAATATGGGGTAAATATTTATAAGAGATCTTGTTACAATACGCTAATTATATATATATATATATATATATATATATATATATATATATATATATATATATATATATATATATAAAACATTTAATATTATCTTATGAATACCAATAAAATTTTTACCAAAAAACACTATTCAAATAGACTATATATACAAAAGGAAAACAATTCGTGGGAAAATCAAACAAAAAGTAATGTGAAGAGAAGTATCTTGAAGTGAGTACGGAATCTGACAGGGAGCCAGTGCAGTTCATGCAGCAAGGGTTTCGAGGGAGAGAAGCAAGGGCGACGGAGGAGAAGATGGGCGGCATAGTTCTGTACAAGTTGAAGGGGACGGAGAGAGGAGGATGGCAGATTAACAAGCAGAGAGTTACAGTAGTCAAGGCATGAGGTGATGAAGGCATGAACAGCAGTCTCAAGACTTTGGTGATCAAAGTGAGAGCAAATGCGAGAGAAGTTACGAAGGAAACAGAGAGGATTTGCTGACATTACAGATATGAGGCTTAAAGGAGAGATGCTCATCAAAAACAACACCCAGATTCCTAACGCAGTCAGAGAAAATGATAGTATTACCGCCCAGAGTAAGCGAGGGAAAGAGAGATTTAGATTTTTTTGACAAGAGCAGGACCTCAGTTTTGAAGTGATTAAGCCTGAGGAAGTTGGTAGAGAGCCAGTCAGAAATGGAGGAGTAGGTAGCCAGGAGGTCAGTGATAGAGTAGGTAAGAGACGTGGGGGATGAGGAGACGAAAATTGATGGAAGGATAGACCGAGATTACGGAGAAGGGAACCAAGAGGGAGAAGTTAGATACGAAATAGTAAAGAACCAAGGACAGAGCCTTGTGGCACTCCAAAGTGAATGGGGGTAGAGTTGGATGAAACGAAATCAATCACAACGGATTGGGTATGAGATGAGAGGTAAGAGCGGAACCAGTCAAGCAGAGTGCCTGATATGCTGAGGAAAGAGTGGAGACAATCAAGTAGGACGGTATGGTCAATAGTATCGAAGGCAGAGGAGAGGTCGAGTAGAACGAGGATGGAGGCACAACCCCTGTCTGTGGCTCTTCGTAAGCAATCAGACACATTGAGAAGGGCGGTTTCTGTGGAGTGACCTGAATTGAAACCAGATTGATAGTTTTCATCAATGTTACAGGCCACCATTTGACTGTTGATGCGTGAAGCAACCACTCTCTCCAGAACCTTAGAGAGGAAAGGAAGTTGCGAAATCGGGCGATAATTGGAAGGGTCAGTGGAGTTCAGTTGAGGCTTTTTAAGAATTGGACGGATGTGGGCACGTATGAAGGAAGAGAGAACAAGACCAGTTGCAAGTGAAGTGTTGAACAGGTGAAGAAGCGTTGGGAGGATAGCAGGCAGAATTTTACATAACAGTTTAGGCGGAAAAATGTCCTATGGGGAGCCCGATTTCTTAGAACGCAATGTAGCGGGCCGAAAATATATACTCTAATCCCAATCGATCCAACCCACTTCCTACACTAATCCGGACGTGAGAAATCGAAGGAGAATGAAACGAATTGTATGTACAGCCCTTTACTAACAAAAATGTACAATAATATTTACAAAAATATAGGGTAAATATGCACACAACAAATATATATATATATATATATATATATATATACAGCTATTTTCCTATACACACAATATTATCTGACGAATACCAGAATACCAATCAAAATTTATATAACCAACCTTTAATAAGACTATATGTATATGTAATATCTTTGCCAGGGTAATATCCACTAACGAATACACAGTAGACAAGAAGTCACTAACAGGAGGCCTAAAGCAAACAAGAGGACCAAAAAAAAGAAGGAAGGGCTCACGTGTTACCCAGGTGGGTATTGGCATCTCAAGCGTTTTACAAACAAAAACTGGTGCCTCCGAGCATGCAATATAATTTGGTAACGTCTTGAAGCTATCAAAGCCCTCTCTCTCTCTGTCCTGGCGGGACTTGACAATTTCTTCTTTCTGCTCAGTTATCGGAACCCTACCACCTCCGCCACTCCTTACAAATAGGGGCGATTAAGTCTACTAGAGTGGTCTTTCGACAAACTATTCAACATTTAGTTCGCTAAATTTACTTAGGGCAAAGTAATATTTCATTAAATTTACTTAATACAAAGTAATATCTGAGAAAGAAAAAAACAATTTTAATATATGAAATCAAATACATATATATATATATATATATATAAAAAGAAAATATAAAAAAAAACATTCCGACTCACACACACATTCTTACAGAGGGAGGGAGAGGGTATTGGGAAAAAGGTGGGAGAATGGCCCTTCACACACACACTCACATTTGCTCCACCACACTCCTCCTTCCTTATGCCATTCGACCACAGTCACTCACAATACGCTCTCAATCCTTACTCACGGTACCTTTTATACTCAATCGCACCCTTCTGCACCCATTCACACTCATCTACTGGTCCCTGGCTACGCGTAGCAATCAGTCTCATCATCCACCATACTTTTAGCCCTCATTACCAGTTCTCCTATATCATGACAGAACTCTTTCATACTCTTCCGTTCAGAGCCTTCACTCTTCATACCCCCATTCATCAGCTCCTCACTCAAAGCTCTCATTCAACTCAAGGTACACTCTTGCAAAACAGACAGGTCACTCACATCCCCTGTATTCTCAACAGGCATACCAGAAACCCCTTTGACTGGTTCCCACCAGAAACCTGAAAAATCAGCCACTTCATCAAACTCACCCCTACTGTTACCATTCATAAAACCTGAAAAATCAGCCACACTAGGTTCATTCAGCCCAAACACACTATCATTCATACTGTTCCCAAAACCAGAAAAATCAGGCACAGGCAGCTCACTCACTCGTCTACTTATACCAGCCAAATCACTCACCTGATTACGCAAAAACTCAATCTCCCTTTCAAGATCCCCCATACCAGAAAGACTGCTCAGACTTACTTGCATTCTTCCTTTCACTCTTCTTTGTATGTTTTTTACTCCTCTAACAACTCTATAAGGTCCATCAAACTTCTCACTCATCTTTGATACATTCAACCTACCTTTCACTTCTTTCACCTTCAATACTTTCACACGTAATTCAAATGAACGGAACTTTTCATGTGCCTCACGCCATACACTCTGCTCACTTTCGCTCAAACGAAACCCATCTTTCACTCGCCTTTCAAAATTCATCACAAACTGACATGGGGACATTCTAGTTGCACTATGCACAGTTGAATTATACCCCCACAACACTCTTCCCAGACATACATCCCAGTCATTCACTGTCGTACTCATCATTCTCAACATCTCACACAAGGTTCTTATAGTATGTTCAGCCAATCCATTTGAAGACAGTACATACGGAGTTGTTCTCACATGCTCCACACCATTCTCTCTCAACATTTGCTCAAACACTTCCCCTACAAATTCAGGCCCATTATCACTCAGACATCTTCTAGGCTTCCATACACACATAGGAAAAAACAACTGCTCAACCACACGCGCAACAGTCACACTCCTTTTATCTCTCACAGGGGCTGCATACACAAACTTACTTTTATGATCAACCATCACAACCATACCAACATTCCCAGCACTTGTACACGGCAAAGACACAATCAATCACTACCAATTCAAATGGTTCTTTCGCATCAACTTTCAACATCGGTGGTTTCACTTGCACCCTTTGCTTCTGACACCTTTCACACGTAGTTGCAACATCATTCACAAAAGTTCTCAGAAACGGATGGAACACACTCTCCTTCATACACTATTTCCCAATGCTCCCAAAAGTCAATTCTTGAACTAAATGATCACTGTTAGAAAGTACTAAATCTAATATATTGACCCCCTAGTTGGCTCATTAACAAATTGATTCAAAAAATTATCCTCAAAGCATTCTATGAACCTGCCACTTGTTCTATCATATTTTCCCAGTCCACAGAGTTTAAGTTGAATTCCCCAATAATAACTGCATCTGTTTCACATCCCTTACCTATTTCCCTTATCATTAGTTCATCCATATCATCAGTCTGCCCAGGTGGCCTGTAAAAAGCTCCCAAATGCACCATTCTATTTTTACTGAACCTAATATCTATCCAAAGTGACTCAAGTCCATCCTGCTTTATTGAAGTATTTAAACTTGAAACAATGTTGTTTTTTATATAGATAATTATTCCTCCACCAATCCTACCTGTCCTTTGACTAATGTACATATTATAGCCCTGTAAATCAAATCCACTTATAGTGTCACTAAATTCTATTTCATTAACCCATGATTCAGTAACACATAATATATCTATATCTTCATTGCTAATATAACTAAATAGCTCATCCTTCTTGTTTCTAAGACTACGAGCATTTGTATAGAAACAATTTAACCCCCCTATCCCTGAAGCACCTCTTGAAACCTGAATGACCTCACCTCTATCGCCTTGGAACCTATTTCTGTTATCTGCCAAGTCCATTCTACTTTCAGTACTATAACGTCCTCTCATAATTCCCTGACCACTATTAGTATCTAGTTTCGCACCCGCAAAGACCTAATAACATGATCATACTCCTCCCACAACACATCTACCCCCCTCCTACTCAAATGCAGTCCATCCATCACATACATTTCTTTCATTCCAATAAACCTATCCCACACATCCACAAACATGACACCTTCAATCTCACACATAATCATTCAGCCCAATCGCACGAGACATCCATTCTACCCCAACATCCATTCTTGGAAGCACACCTGTCACAACACCTTTCATTCTACTTTCTTTCACCTTTTCAATCAACCTCTTGTACCTCTCAGGTAACTCACATGCACCCACTTTCTTCACATCATTCACTCCTACATGTGTAATCACAACCGCATCCCTTGCACAGCCAGACACCAGCTCCTCATACCTATCAGACAGATCTCTCACTCCAGCACGCGGCAAACACACCCTCAAACCATTCAATCTACTTGCATTCAACTTCCTATCTAAATATCTAACTCGCGAATCACTCATCACAAGCACTTCAGTCAGACTCCTATTCCTAACCCCCACAGACCTAACTCCATCCCCACTCCTATTCTCATTCAAACTACGTCACTTTACCTCCACCCCCATCAGTCATATCACTTCCAGTTACTTCCTCTCTTAGGGCACTGAATCTATTAGTCAAGCTAATAGGTTCTGTGTCCCTCTGACTCACACACCTATTCTCCCCCTGGCTAACCACCTCAACAGAGGCAACCCTATTCTCACAAAGAACAGGAGAAGCCTCCCTAGTTACACGTTTCCTAACCACTCTCCACTGTCCCCCATCCTCACTAGGCCTATTTCTAACTAATCTAAGGGGGCTAACTTCACTATCCCTAGAACTATCATATCCTACCTCCTCCACCGGCCCTCTACCTTCACCTGAAACATCTAACTGGCCTACCTCACCACCTAACCAATTCCCAGCCCTAGGCCTAACACTAAGTTCCCTCCTGAGCTCAGCAACTAACCCCTCCACCTATATATCCTGTCTAAATCCTGCCTTCTCATCCCCTCTAAATCTACAATGCATTCACGCAGCCCACATACAACACATGTATACCCCTCATCTAATACACCACAACCAATGCATACATTCCGACACTCATGCTCACTTTCATCCCCGAACTCCATCACTTATTCAAACAAAGAAAGAACTTAAGTAGTAACAGGAAAAAAAAGAGCAACTTAGCTTTCGCTGATTCTGGAAAGTTGGAAAGCAAAGGGGATACTGCCACTGTAAAGAGGGAGTCACCAAAGGTGACTCCAGAAAAAGAGGTGAGAGAGGAGTTCCCTGCACTTGTAGGCATAGGTGAGAAGTAAGCCTCCTCTCTGGTAGTAGTAGTTTGGAGGGTCCCCTGTGAACCTGTGAAAGCATGAGGGATGGGAGGGTACCTCCATTTTTTTTTAAGTGGAGCTGCTGAAGGGGTAAGGGATATTTTTTATAAAAATTCTTATCATCAGGCAGTGAACCAGCATTAGTGATAAGAGAAGCAAACGCTAATCACCCCACGCAGTAGCCTGCTCTGTGAGGGGTGAATACGGTGCCGGCAAAACCAGCTGCTACCATTTGAGGCCACTCCTAATTATTTGCAAGACCCTTACTATTAAAACAATTGACATATACATAACACAGAAAAGCATCCAATTTCTGAGTCAAATTTATTTCCTCAATGCTATTCCATTGAATATTAACCCTGAAGTAAAACTCTTCCCCAATCACACAGTTTCCCCTAGTGAGGTGAGGCAACAGTATGGTTACCACCCCAAAACTAAACAAAACCATACTAGCCTGCAGGAAACTGACATCTGCCCCCCACATCTATGAGAAACCAGACTATATATACCATAACATATATTCACAACATAGCCAAATGAGAAGAAACTTACAAATATATGGAGTGCTGACTCTCTGGGAGAACCTTATCCAGTTATTGGAATATGTTGAGGCTGCTGGCCTAAAAGATGGGGTAACTTAGGTAAGGAGTGGTTGTTTTCTAGTCAATCTCCACTTTTTGTAAAATACATAGTTCAACAAACCTGTTGTTCCAACTTGAGTTTTTGAGTAGACATGAATGCATTTTGGAGGCCGTCCTTCAAGCATTGCAGATTTTCCAATTTCACTATTATCCACAACTCTTAATCGAGTTAACTTAATGATATGCTGTGCCACAGGAGTAAAATGAAAAAATGACTTTTGGTTATGACCAAGCATTTGTAGGAATAATAAACTTTTTGTACTATAATTCATCTTTGAAATTTTAAAGCCAATTTTATAGTAATTTTTAAGGGCTGCACATTTCCTGAGAAGGAATTATGAGAGAATGTTTCAATTAAATTGGCATTAATTCATTTAATTTATATTGTGCAAAGTGAATCTGAATATTATGATGTTATGCGAAGAAACACTTTAGTAATGAGTGTAAACAGTTTTATTATGGAAATATTTCCAAACTTAACTTAGTACCAAATCACATTTTAAAATATTAATCAAATTTTAAAGTTGATAATGTCACATTCAAGTTTACCTGCCCAATGGATATTCTTTGTTCTGTGAAGCTCAGCGCATGGGGCACTGATAGGTCAGCAGTGCCAGGTCCAGCCCCTTGTTGGGCACCCATAATGCCCGCAGAACACCGTCACCTAGCATACAACTCTTGTCTTTGGATGTAGGTTGTCTTTATTAAAATATACATGCTTGTGCTGTTCATTGGCTCTCAGCATACTGGCTTTGTGGAACAATTCCTGTCTCTTGTCAATATCAGCACATTTAACCCTGTAAATACCATGCTCACAATTGATGCAATATATATCAGACAGGGACAATAGAACCCACAGTCAAAGTGGAAGACTGGTTTATTTTGGCCAGGGCCTCAACATCATTGGTGGCTTTGATGCCCCGAACAATCAAAGAGTCCTTCCTTTTTCTCCTCTCCTTCATCTCAGTAATCTCCTTCCTAATCATTAGGTTAACAGAGAATGAGTTAGAGTTGGCCTCAGTGGGGAATTTCAGTGCCGGGTTAAGGAAAGCCCTGTCACAAGCAGCATTCCGGTCACTGGCAGCCTGAAGAGTAGCAGTTTGGATAGTATGGTCATGGTAATTGTTTACTTTAGTGGCGGATGTTATTTTTAGCTATTTTTATAGCTACTTATTTTTGCCCCACTTACTTCATTGTTGAGTCAATAAAGCCATCCTCCTTCAAATGAGACATACAATACCTTTACTGCCACTCTACAAAAAGGAAAAATTAAATTTTACATATTTTTATCTATCATAGAGTGGCTTATCATAAAATATCAAACAACGGGTAAATAGTTGAGGAAGAGAAAAAAACATTTTAAACAAAACATGAAATAAAATAAATATATTATATATAAAAAAAGGAGAAAAAAAAACACTCATTCATACACACATTCTTACAGAGGGAGGGAGAGGGCATTGGGAAAGGGGTGGGAGAATGGCCCTTCACACACACATACACATTTGCACCACCACAGGTGTTGAAAGAAGAGTAAATGTATCAGAATGCCCAGTTTGTTATATGACTAGTGCAAATGTGGCTTTGGTAGAGGAGGTGAGTCAGTTGCGTGATGAGTGCACAAGATTAAGTGAGTTGGTGAATGAAGTGAGAAGGGATGCGAGTGTACACATGAAGAATGCGGCTGGGACCAGGAGGGTGGAAGATAGGCCTAGACTAGGGACTGGAGAGACAGAAGTGACTGATGTAAGTGAAGATAAATGGTGGATGAATATAGATAGAATAGATAGGTTAGGACAGGTTAGGTCTGTGAGTAAGAGGGGCATGGAACCTGTTAGGTTGACTAACAGATTTGGTGCCCTGAGAGGAAGAGGTTGAAAGTGATTTGTCTGATGTGGTTGTGCCAGAAAGTGAAATAAATGGTAGTTTGAATGAGAACAGGGAGGGTAATGTTAGGCCTAGAAAGACTAGGAGGATGACTGAGGTGCTTGTGATGGGTGACTCTCAGATTAGATATTTAGAAAGGAAGTTGAGTGCAAGCAAATGGAAGGAAATGAGAACTTGTTTGCCAGGTGCTGGTGTAAATGATGTGTCTGAGAGGTATGAGAGTATGGTGTCTGGGTGTAAGAGGAATGCACTTGTGATTAGGCATGTGGGAGTAAATGATGTAAAGGTGGGTTCATGTGGACTTATGAGAGAGGTACAAAAGGTTAGTTGAAAGGATGAGTGAAAGTAGAGTGAAAGGCATTGTTTCAGGTGTGCTTCCGAGATTGGATGTAGGGGTGGAGTGGCTGTCTTGTGCAATTGGACTGAATGACTATGTGAAATGCCTGTGTGAGGAGTGTTGGGATTAGTGTTTGTAGATGTTTGGAATGGGTTTTATGGGAATAAGGCATTGTATGGATTGGATGGACTCCATCTAAGCCGGGCTGTGATTGATGTGTTGTGGCAGGAGTTAGATAGCAACTTAAACTTGTTGGGTCTTTACAGGTAGGAAACTAGTTACTGATAATGGTCAGGGAAATATAAGAGTACAAAGTGGGGCAGGGAAAGGAAAGAGATGCAGAGGAGATAGAGTGGAAGGTATACATTCTAAAAGGGTGCTTTAGGGATAGGGAGGGCTGAGTTGTCTTTATACCAATGCTTGTAGTCTTAGAAATAAGAAAGATGAGTTATTTAGTTATATTATTGATGAAGATATAGATATAATATGTGTAATAGAATCATTGGTTAATGAAAATAAATTTAATGATGTGAGTGAATTTGAACAACAGGGTTATGATATGTACATTAGTCAAAGGAGAGATAGGATGGGTGGTGGGTTGATTATTTATATCAGAAATAGCATTTCTTCAAATCTAAATAATTCTATAAAGCAAGAAGAAGTTGAGTCACTATGGATAGATATTCGGGTCAGTAAAAATAGGATAATACACTTGGGAGCCTTTTACAGACCACCCGGACATACTGACTGTATTGATGAGCTAATGATCAGGGAAACAAGGAAAGGATGTGAAATAGATACAGTTATTCTTGATGTCTTTAAATTAAATTCTGTGGACTGGGAAAATATGATAGGAAAGGATAGAGAAAGTTGTAAGTTTATAGAATGATTTGATGATAATTTTTTTACTCAATTTGTTAATAAGCCAACAAGGGATGCCAATATCTTAGGATATTGGGATTCATTAGGAGGTGTAAGCAATAAGAGTGCTGAAGTCATTCTAAAACTGTATCTGGCACTAGTTAGGCCTCATCTAGACTATGCAGTACAATTTTGGTCACCATATTATAGGAAGGATATTGATTTGCTTGAGTCTGTGCAGAGAAGGATAACAAAGATGATTGGTGGGCTAAGGAACTTACCTTATGGTGAAAGGTTCAGAAAACTAAATCTACATACATTTGGAAAGGAGAAGAGTCAGAGGGAAATTGATTGAAGTCTTCAAATGGGTAAAAGGATATAATAAAGGGGATCTGGGTAAGGTTCTTATACTTAGTGAACATGACAGGACACGTAGCAATGGGTTTAAGCTTGATAAGTATAGGTTTAGGAAGGAGATTGGGAGGAATTGGTTTACAAATCATGTGGTAGATGAATGGAATAGGCTCACTAGACATGTGATAGAAGCCTCCTCTCTGGGTAGTTTTAAGAATAGATTAGATAAATATATGGATGAAGCTGCTAGATGGGACTGACTTTTTTTTATGTACATATGTATATATTTTTCTAAGGAGTGGGGAGATTATATTTTGCGGTTGCATGAATGGACATAATCCTCTGGATGCATTTTATGTATATTGTAGATTAGATCTGATGAACTCCTGTAAAGGGTGACAATGTTGATGACTTTTCTCTGGTAAGAAATCTTTTGTGTGTTGACTGGAACAGGAGCTGCCAAGTGTAGGCCATGAATGGTCTTTTGCAGTCTCCTTCTTTTCTTATGTTCTCTTGAAGATTGTTTTATTCATGAATGTGAAGGTATGTCTAATTCTACCCAACATGGAGTTACATACACTCCTAAATCTTTTTCAACCAAGGTTTCTTCCAGCTGAGTATCATTAATAAAATAGTTATACTTGGGATTAGTATTACAGATAGATATATGCATGATCTTACATTTTGATTCATTAAATTCAAGCAGCCATTTATGACTCCACTCCTGAAGTTTTAATAAATCTTCCTGTAATAATCTCTATCATATTGATTCTTAATTTTCCTAAAGATTTTAGAGTCATCTGCAAATAGCTTCTCACTAGAAGAGATACCATCCAATAAGTCAATGTAAATCAGAAAAAATAGTGGACCAATTTCAGTGTTTGGGGTACTCTACTCCACACCTCTAATGAATCAGAGAGAACTCCTTTAATAATCACTCTTTGTGTTCTGTTTGAAAGAAAGCATTTAATCCAATTAAGCAGTTTTCCTTGAATACCAATTACCTCCAATTTTGCTAAGAATCTTTAAAGTGGAACAGTATCAAACACCTTTTTCCAATCTAAATAAATTTGATTTAAAACCATGCTGATGCCTACTTAGTAACCCATTCTTGTCCAAAAATTAAACTATTTTAGCACAAATGATTCTTTCTAGAACTTTACATACTACAGAAGTCAAACTAACTGGTGTATAATTCAATGGATCACTCTTCCTTCCTTTCTTGTATATTGGAATAACAAATACAATTTTCCAAATATCAGGGAATCACAAAAAAGATAATATAATGACTCAGCTAATTTATCAGAACATTCAACTAATAATTTAGGATGAACACTATCAGGACAAGAAGCAGAATTTTCTCTAAGATGAGTCAAAATCTCATGAATATCCTCAATTGAAAAATCAATATTCTCAAGAGGTTCTCCTTCAAACATAACATAACATAACATAATTTCACAGATGACAAAAGCCACAAGGGCCTATCAAAGGTCATCCGTATCCATTAATCCCACCCACATAATGCATCCATAGGATTTTGTCAGATCATGCATCTACAATATAACATTTAACAATCCATAGGAATGTCCAACCATGCATCTACAATATATAATTTAAAGCCTCCATAGGAGTCTGTCAAAAACAAAATCAAAGTCCCCCAAAATATACAATAAAAAGAAACTGCATCCACAGGAAGAAGTCACAAAACATATCCACATACCAAAAAGAGTAAGGAGGTCATCCTTAAACTATACAACTCTTATGTCAGGCCACATTTAGAGTACTGTATACAGGCATGGTCACCACATTTTAGACATGATATAAACTTATTAGAGTCAGTACAAAGGAGGGCAACAAAAATAATACCATCCCTGAAGCACCTTGAATATGAAGATAGACTGAGGGTATTAAATATGTTTTCATTTGAAAGAAGGTGTGTGAGGGGAGATATGATTGAGCTTTTTAAAATCTTTTCTGGGATGGATAAATTAGATTTCAGCAAGTTATTTGAGTTAGAAGGTAGTAATAGAACTAGAGGCCACCACTTAAAGATTAAAAAACAGAGGTGCAGACTGGATGTTAGAAAATATTTTTTCACTAACAGAGTGGTGGATTATTGGAATAGTTTGCCACCTGAGACTGTAGACAGCCCAAACTTGAATGTTTTCAAGCGCAGATTGGATGATTATATGGGGATGGAGGGTTAATTTCTTACTTTTTAGTATGTGGATATGTTTCTTGACTCATTCCTGTGGATGCAGTTTCTTTTTATTGTATATTTTGGGGGATTTTGATTTTGTTTTTGACAGACTCCTATGGAGGCTTTAAATTATATATTGTAGATGCATGGTTGGACATTCCTATGGATTGTTAAATTGTATATTGTAGCTGCATGATCTGACAAAATCCTATGGATGCATTATATGGGTGGGATTTGATGGATACGGATGACCTTTGATAGGCCCTTGTGGCTTTTGTCATCCGTTAAATTATGTTATGTTATGTTATGTTATGTTAAGTAAGAAATTAACCCTCCATCCCCATATAATCATCCAATCTGCGCTTGAAAACATTCAAGTTTGGGCTGTCTACAGTCTCAGGTGGCAAACTATTCCAATAATCCACCACTCTGTTAGTGAAAAAATATTTTCTAACATCCAGTCTGCACCTCTGTTTTTTAATCTTTAAGTGGTGGCCTCTAGTTCTATTACTACCTTCTAACTCAAATAACTTGCTGAAATCCAATTAATCCATCCCAGCAAAAAAATTTAAAAAGCTCAATCATATCTCCCCTCACACACCTTCTTTCAAATGAAAACATATTTAATACCCTCAGCCTATCTTCATATTCAAGGTGCTTCAGGGATGGTATTATTTTTGTTGCCCTCCTTTGTACTGACTCTAATAAGTTTATATCATGTCTAAAATGAGGTGACCATGCCTGTATGCAGTACTCTAAATGTGGCCTGACATAAGAGTTGTATAGTTTAAGGATGACCTCCTTACTCTTGTAGCTAACATTTCTTTTAATGTAACCTAGCACCCTATTTGCTCTATTTTTTGCCTCAATACACTGCTTTGAAAATTTCAGTGACCTATCTACTACTACTCCTAAGTCCTTCTCATCTTGAACTGAATTAAGCCAATACCCATCCATCTCATAGCTAAATTCCCTATTATCTCTCCCCATGTTAATAACTTTGCCTTTATTAAGGTTAAAAGTCATCTGCCACTTCTGAGCCCAAGCTAACAACTTATTTAAGTCACCCTGCACTTTAAAGCTACCCTCAACCTCTTTGACTACAGCTGCCAATTTAGTGTCATCAGCAAAAATTGACACTTTGCTATTTACACCTTACCCAAGATCATTTACATAGATTATAAATAATAAAGGGCCTAAAACTGATCCCTGAGGTACGCCACTAATAACATTCCTCCACTCTGACCTCACTCCATTCAGTACAACTCTCTGTTTCCTATTTTTCAGCCATTCAGTTATCCAATTTAAAACGTTCCCACATATCCCAAGCAGCTTTAATTTATGAACTAGTCTTCTATGTGGAACCTTATCAAAAGCTTCGAACAGGTAGCACGTGTTTTATAGAGCTCTCAGTCTGTTGATCTATTTTTCAGATTTTTCTATAGTTTGTTTGTTTTTTGTTTTTTTCTCACCACAATCAGCGAAAGCTAAGTTGCTCTTCTTTTTTTCTTTTTTCTTATTGCTACTTAAGTTCTTTCTTTGTTTGAATAAGTGATGGAGTTTGGGAATGAAAGTGAGCATGAGTGTCGGAATGTATGCATTGGTTGTGGTGTATTAGGTGAGGGGTATACATGTGTTGTATGTGGGCTGCGTGAATGCATTGTAGATTTAGAGGGGATGAGAAGGCAGGATTTAGACAGGATATGTAGGCTGGAGGGGTTAGTTGCTGAGCTCAGGAGGGAACTTAGTGTTAGGCCTAGATTTGGGAATAGGTTAGGTGGTGAGGTAGGCCAGTTAGATGTTTCAGGTGAAGGTAGAGGGCCGGTGGAGGAGGTAGGATATGATAGTTCTAGTGATAGTGAAGTTAGCCCCCTTAGATTAGTTAGAAATAGGCCTAGTGAGGATGGGGAACAGTGGAGAGTGGTTAGGAAACATGAAGCTAGGGAGGCTTCTCCTGTTCTTTGTGAGAATAGGGTTTCCTCTGTTGAGGTGGTTAGCCAGGGAGAGAATAGGTGTGTGAGTCAGAGGGACACAGAACCTATTAGCTTGACTAATAGATTCGGTGCCCTAAGAGAGGAAGTAACTGGAAGTGATATGACTGATGGGGGTGGGGGTGGAGTTCGAGTGACTGGTAGTTTGAATGAGAATAGGAGTGGGGATGGAGTTAGGTCTGTGGGGGTTAGGAATAGGAGTCTGACTGAAGTGCTTGTGATGGGTGATTCACGAGTTAGATATTTAGATAGGAAGTTGAATGCAAGTAGATTGAATGGTTTGAGGGTGTGTTTGCCAGGTGCTGGAGTGAGAGATCTCTCTGATAGGTATGAGGAGCTGGTGTCTGGCTGTGCAAGGGATGCGGTTGTGATTACACATGTAGGAGTGAATGATGTGAAGAAAGTGGGTGCATGTGAGTTACCTGAGAGGTACAAGAGGTTGATTGAAAAGGTGAAAGAAAGTAGAATGAAAGGTGTTGTGACAGGTGTGCTTCCAAGAATGGATGTTGAGGTAGAATGGATGTCTCGTGCGATTGGGCTGAATGATTATGTGTGAGATGGAAGGTGTCATGTTTGTGGATGTGTGGGATAGGTTTATTGGAATGAAAGAAATGTATGCGATGGATGGACTGCATTTGAGTAGGAGGGGGGTAGATGTGTTGTGGGAGGAGTATGATCGTGTTATTAGGTCTTTGCAGGCGGGAAACTAGATACTAATAGTGGTCAGGGAATTATGAGAGGACATTATAGTACTGAAAGTAGAATGGACTTGGCAGATAACAGAAATAGGTTCCAAGGCAATAGAGGTGAGGTCATTCAAGTTTCAAGAGGTGCTTCAGGGATAGGGGGGTTAAATTGTTTCTATACAAATGCTCGTAGTCTTAGAAACAAGAAGGATGAGCTATTTAGTTATATTAGCAATGAGGATATAGATATATTATGCGTTACTGAATCATGGGTTAATGAAATACAATTTAGTGACACTATAAGTGAATTTGATTTACAGGGCTATAATATGTACATTAGTCAAAGGACAGGTAGGATTGGTGGAGGAATAATTATCTATATAAAAAACAACATTGTTTCAAGTTTAAATACTTCAATAAAGCAGGATGGAGTTGAGTCACTTTGGATAGATATTAGGTTCAGTAAAAATAGAATGGTGCATTTGGGAGCTTTTTACAGGCCACCTGGGCAGACTGATGATATAGATGAACTAATGATAAGGGAAATAAGTAAGGGATGTGAAACAGATGCAGTTATTATTGGGGACTTCAACTTAAACTCTGTGGACTGGGAAAATATGATAGGTAGGGATAGAACAAGTGGCAGGTTCATAGAATGCTTTGAGGATAATTTTTTGAATCAATTTGTTAATGAGCTAACGAGGGGGGACAATATATTAGATTTAGTACTTTCTAACAGTGATCATTTAGTTCAAGAATTGACTGTTGGGGAAGCATTGGGAAATAGTGACCATCAGATAGTTCGTTTTAACTTGGGAATTGAGAAGGGTAAAATAACTGAGAATGCTGAAAAAGTTCCAAATTTTCATAAGGGAGATTATGTAAAACTTCGAAGCTTGCTAAATTTGGTAGACTGGGATATAGAATTCAGAGGTAAAAATGCTTATGGGATGTGGGATACTTTCAAGCATATAATAAATGTAGTCCAAGAACAATGTATCCCAATGAAGGCCATTAGGAACAAAAGTAGGAAACCATTATGGTGGAATCAGGAGATAGCTAGAAAAATTTCAGAGAAGAAAAGGGCATATAAAAAATTACAGGTACAAAATAATATTCAAAATTTAAGTGATTATAGAATGGCTAGGAATGAGTTAAATAAGATTATAAGGAAGAACAAAAGGGTGTCACAAATTAAATTAGCTCAGGATAGCAACAAAGATCCTAGAAAGTTCTTTAGTTACTATAAAATTAATAACAAGTGTGGCAGAGTTAAAATAGGACCTATCAAATATGAAGGGTTTGTGAGAGAAACTGATGAGGAAATAGTTGAGGTACTAAATGGTCATTTTGCATCAGTATTTACAAAAGAGAAACTAAATAGTCCTATGTATAGTACTCATAGGTCAGGAAAAGAGGTGTTTACTAACATTTGTGTGGATCGGAGGATGATAAAAGGACTAATAGCTGATTTAGATACTACCAAGGCCTCCGGCCCTGATAATATTCATTCTAGGATACTTAAAGAAGGTGTAGAAAGTATCTCAATAGCTCTGGACAAGTTATATACTAGGTCATTGGAATATGGAGAAATACCCGATGATTGGAAGAGAGCGAATGTAGTCCCCATTTTCAAGAAGGGTAGTATAGAGGATCCAAATAACTTTAGACCGGTTAGCCTAACTCCTGTAGTCTGTAAAATTCTTGAGAAAATAGTTAAAAAAGGGATTTGCCAACATCTAGAGAGGAAGGGGTTAATCAGCGATGCTCAGCATGGGTTTAGATCAGGTAGATCATGTTTGACTAACTTACTAGACTTTCTGGAGTTTGTAACCGATCAAGTAGATAAGGGAGAGAATGTAGATATAATTTACTTAGATTTTAGTAAAGCATTTGATAAGGTACCACACAGGAGACTAGTTCATAAATTAAAAATGATTGGGATATGTGGGGGTGTTTCAAATTGGATAGCTGAGTGGCTGAAAGACAGGAAGCAAAGGGTAGTGCTAAATGGTGTAAAGTCAGAGTGGAGGGATGTTATCAGTGGGGTTCCTCAGGGATCAGTTCTCGGTCCATTATTATTTGTCATCTATATAAACGATCTTGGGGAGGCAGTTAATAATAAAGTGTCAATTTTTGCGGATGATACCAAATTAGCAGCTGTAGTTAAAGATATTGATGATAATTTTAAAGTGCAGGGGGATTTAAATAAATTGTTATCCTGGGCACATAAGTGGCAAATGACTTTCAACCTTGATAAGTGCAAAGTTATTAACATGGGAAAAGATAATAGAGAATTTAACTATGAAATGGATGGGCATTGGCTGAGCTCAGTAGAGGATGAGAAAGATCTAGGAGTAGTAATAGATAAGTCATTAAGGTTTTCTAAGCAGTGTATTGAAGCAAGAAATAGGGCAAATAGAGTGCTGGGTTTTATTAAGAGAAATGTCAGTTACAAAAGTAAGGAGGTTATTCTTAAATTCTATAACTCTTATGTTAGGCCACATCTAGAGTACTGTATACAGGCATGGTCCCCACATTTTAGACACAATATTAACCTTCTTGAGTCAGTGCAACGGAGGGCAACAAAGATTATTCCTTCCCTGAGGCACCTTGAATATGAAGATAGACTGAGGGTATTAAATATGTTCTCGTTCGAAAGGAGGTGTGTGAGAGGGGATATGATTAAGCTCTTTAAAATTTTTTCTGGGATAGATAAATTGGATGTTAGCAAGTTTTTTGAGTTAGATGATGGAAATCGGACTAGAGGTCACCACTTGAAAATTAAAAAGCAAGGGTGTAGGTTGGATTTAAGAAAATATTTTTTCACCAATAGAGTGGTAGACTTCTGGAACAAATTGCCGCAGAGGGTAGTAGGTAGTCCAAATCTAAATGTATTTAAGAGTAGGTTGGATGAGTTTATGGGAAGGGAAGGTTGTGATGGTTCCTAAGTTTTGTATATATTAATATTGTTTGTATATATCTATAGCTGCATGATTTAGTTCTTGACAAGCCTTGATTGGTGATACCCTTGTTTCTGGATGCAATCCTCTGGATGGAGTTTTCCTGGGAGTTTGGGTGCCTTGAAAAAGAGGCCGCTTGACTCGGATGACCTATGATGAGCCCTTGTGGCTTTTGTCATCCGTTATATTATATTGTGGGGGACTTTGATTTTGTCTTCCCCTGGTGATGGTGCTTTTTGTGGGTGGGTTTTGACGGAGGCGGATGACCTTTGATAGGCCCTTGTGGCTTTTGTCATCCGTGTAATTATGTTATGTTATGTTATGTTATGTTAAATCTAAGTAGATCACATCAACTTTCTCACCTCTATCTAACTCTTTAGTTACATAATCCATAAAATCCAGTAAATTAGTTAAACACGATCTACCTTTTCTAAAACCATGCTGAGCATCATTAATTAACCTGAAACTCTTTAGATGATCAGAAATTCCCTTCTTAACCATCTTCTCAAGAATTTTACAGACTATAGAAGTTAAGCTTACCGGTCTAAAGTTATTTGGATCATCTTTGCTTCCCTTTTTAAAAATTGGCACTACATTTGCCAATTTCCAATCATTTGGTATTTCTCCAGACTCTAGTGATCTAATAAATATCTTCTCAAGAGCTACTGCAATACTTTCTTTACCTTCTTTTAGTATCCTAGAATGAATGTTGTTAGCGCCAGATGCCTTACTAGTATTTAACTGCATTATAAGCCCTTTAATTTCTTCTCTGTCTATATTAATAGAATTTATCACTACTTCCCTTGACCTAGAATTATCATCAATTAGTCTAACTGGTTTCTCTTCTGTGAATACTGAAGCAAAATGATCATTAAGGACCTCTACTATCTCCTCATCAGATTCTTTCAAAACCCCTTCATATTTAATAGGCCCTATTTTAGTACTGTTAGATTTATTATTGATTCTATAATAGGTAAAGAATTTTTTAGGATCTTTATTATTATTTTTAGCTAAATTAATTTCTGCTGTCCTTTTGGTCTTCTTAATAATCTTATTTAGTTCATTTCTGGTTGACCTATAATGGTTTAAATTATCTAAACTATTCTTACTTTGTAATCTCTGGTATGCCCTTTTTTTCTCTGAAACTTTATTAGCTATCTCTTGATTCCACCATAATGGTTTCCTACATTTCTTCCTAATAGACTTCATCGGGATACACTGTTCCTGAACCATGTTTAATATAGTCTTAAAAATATCCCACATCTCATAAGTATTCTTTCCATGGAATTCTATATTCCACCTAATCCGATTTAGCATGCTGCGTAATTTATCGTAATCTCCCCTATAAAAATTTGGAATTTTTGTGGAATTTGTTGTTGTTCTACCCTTAACTATTTGCAAATTAAACCTAACCATCTTATGATCACTGTTTTCCAATGATTCCCCTACACTCGATCCTTGAACTAAGTGATCATCATTTGAATGAATTAGATCTAATATATTTGCACCCCTTGTTGGCTTATTAACAAATTGGGTCAAAAAGTTATCTTCAAAACACTCCATAAACTTACAACTTGCTCTATCTCTTCCTATCATATTTTCCCAGTCTACAGAAGTTAAATTAAAGTCACCCAGAATAACTGTATCTTCTTTGCATCCTTTACTTATTTCTTAATCATTAACTCATCGATGTAATCAGTCTGTCCTGGTGGTCTATAAAAAGCTCCCAAGTGTATTTTCCTATTTTTACCAACCTTAATATCTATCCATAATGATTCACCTTCTCCTTGCTTTATAGAGTTATTTAGATTTGAAGAAATGCTATTTCTGATATAAATAATCAACCCACCACCAGTCCTATCTCTCCTTTGACTAATATACATAGTATAACCTTCTAGCTCAAATTCACTGACATTATCATTAAATATATTTTCATTAACCCATGATTCAACTATACATATTATATCTATATCTTCATGAATGATATAACTAAATAATTCATCCCTCTTATTTCTAAGACTATGAGCATTTGTGTAAAGACAACTCAGCCCACCTATCCCTGAAGCACCTGAGGGCCTATCTCCTCTGCATCTCCTTTCTCTCCTTCCCCGACCTTATACTCTTGTATTTCCCTGACCACTATCACTACTCAAGTAATTTAACCCTAAAACACTTCCATTAGCCTGCCTACCTTCTACAAATCTGTGTTTGCTTCCTTTTCCTGCCTTTCTTTGAGCCATTAAATTTCCCTGACCCCTATAAAAACCTAATAACACTATCTAATTCCCGCCACAAAACCTCAACCCCATCTCGGCTCAGATGGAGTCCATCCATCGCATACAAACCCTTATTCCCATAAAACCCACTCCAAACATCTATAAACACCAATCCTGACTCCTCGCACAAACCTTTCACATATTCATTCACATATTCATTTATCAAATCTAAAATTAGGTTCAGGCACCGGGCCATCACCTTAAGAACATAAGAAAAAAGGACACTGCAAAAGACCATTCATGGCCTACACTTGGCAGCTCCTGTTCCAGTCAACACACAAAAGATTTCTTACCAGAGAAAAGTCATCAACATTGTCACCCTTTACAGGAGTTCGTCAGATCTAATCTACAATATACATAAAATGCATCCAGAGGATTATGTTCATTCATGCAACCGCAAAATATAATCTCCCCACTCCTTAGAAAAATATATACATATGTACATAAAAAAAAAGTCAGTCCCACCTGGCAGCTTCATCCATATATTTATCTAATCTATTCTTAAAACTACCAAGAGAGGAGGCTTCTATCACATGTCTAGTGAGTCTATTCCATTCGTCGACCACACGATTTGTAAAACAATTCCTCCCAATCTCCTTCCTAAACCTATACTTATCAAGCTTAAACCCATTGCTACGTGTCCTGTCATGTTCACTAAGTATAAGAACCTTACCCAGATCCCCTTTATTATATCCTTTTACCCATTTGAAGACTTCAATCAATTCCCCTCTGACTCTTCTCCTTTCCAAATGTATGTAGATTTAGTTTTCTGAGCCTTTCACCATAAGGTAAGTTCCTTAGCCCACCAATCATCTTTATCATCTTTCTCTGCACAGACTCAAGCAAATCAATATCCTTCCTATAATATGGTGACCAAAATTGTACTGCATAATCTAGATGAGGCCTAACTAGCGCCAGATACAGTTTTAGAATGACTTCAGCACTCTTATTGCTTATACTCCTCCTAATGAATCCCAATATCCTATTAGCTTTATTCTTAGCATTTAGGCATTGCTTTCTAGGACGAAGGTCTGAACTTACCAAAATACCAAAGTCCCTCTCACAATCGGTCCTCCCTAAAATTCTCCCATTTAATTTATAACTATTCAATGGATTATTTCTACCTATACTAAGTACACTACATTTATCTATGTTAAACTTCATTTGCCATTTCTCGGCCCAATTGGACAGAATGGTCAATTGCTCCATAGGATTTAGTTCTTGACAAGCCTTGATTGGTGATACCCTTGTTTCTGGATGCAATCCTCTGGATGGAGTTTTCCTGGGAGTTTGGCTGCCTTGAAAAAGAGGCCGCTTGACTCGGATGACCTATGATGAGCCCTTGTGGCTTTTGTCATCCGTTATATTATATTGTGGGGGACTTTGATTTTGTCTTCCCCTGGTGATGGTGCTTTTTGTGGGTGGGTTTTGACGGAGGCGGATGACCTTTGATAGGCCCTTGTGGCTTTTGTCATCCGTGTAATTATGTTATGTTATGTTATGTTATTACAAAAGCATCAGAATCAGCCCTAATGGCCCTACCTAGCTTAGTATCATCAGCAAATTTACTCAGGTCACTACTTATACCTATGTCAAGATCATTAATATAAATTAAGAATAGCAAGGGACCCAAAACAGATCCTTGCGGAACTCCACTGCTAATACACCCCACTCAGATTTAACTCCATCTATACTAACTCTTTGCTGTCTGTCACCAAGCCATGACTGAATCCACCTAAATATACTGCCATCGATCCTGTGTGCTTTAACTTTGCTCAGAAGTCGTAAGTGTGGCATTCGATCAAAAGCCTTACTAAAGTCCAAGTATAAAATATCATAGTTTTCATCATTATCTGCTGCTTCATACACCTTACTATAAAAAGACAGCAAATTAGTCAGACAGGATTTACCCTTACTAAAGCCATGCTGTGATTCTTTTATCAACTTATGCTTATCAAAGTGATCTCTAATATTCCTTGCTATAATAGATTCCATCATTTTCCCTACCACTGATGTCAAACTTACTGGTCTGTAATTAGACATATTTGTTTTATCCCCTTTCTTAAATATAGGTATCACATTGGCTTTCTTCCATGCCACTGGCACAATGCCACTCTCCAATGATTTTCTAAAGATGCATGCTAGGGGCTCACTTAACACATCCTTACATTCTTTCAAAATTCTTTGAAAGACCTCATCAGGACCGGGTGCTTTACTACTTTTGATTTTATCAATTTCCTTTGTCACTATCTCCTTTGTGATCAAGATATCCTTTAATTTCTCTTCATCACTACCCCAAAAGATCATTGACACCTCGGGTATATTTAGAGTATCCTCCTGTGTAAATACTGAGAGAAAAAAGTCATTTAGCATTCCAGCCATTGAGTCCCTATTACTCACTAATTCTCCATTGGAATCTATAAGTGGGCCTATTTTATCTCTAACCTTAGTTTTGTATAATTGATAAAAACTTTTAGGATCTTCCTTTGCCCTATTTGCCACTTTAATTTCATAATTTCTCCTTGCTACTCTAACTAACTTTTTAACATCTCTTGCTAGTTCATTATATCTCTGCCTTAAGTGATCCTCTCCATTTTTTATTTTCCTATAAATGCCCTTTTTAATGCCAATATAATGCTTAATTTTATCTGTCATCCATTTTGGATCATTATTTTTAGTCCTAATCTCCTTATATGGAATGTTAATCATCTGACCTGTAATTAATTGCTCACTTATTCTTTCATACTCCTCTTCAATTGTAATCTCTTCCTCATGGTGATTATTGTCTCCACTAACTGATATCATTGAATCTATTCCTGATTTGATTTCATTGCCTGGTTTCTGTACAACTGCCTCCAGGTAAGTCCTTAGCCCATTATAATTTGCTCTTCTAAAGTCAGGAATTTTAACATTGTTCATGCTACTATCAATACCATTCCATTTCATCTTGAATCTAATTTCACAATGGTCACTATTACCCAAATTTCCTCCAATCTCAGTATCCGTAATAACTTCTTCCCTATTTGTCAGAACTAAATCCAGTATATTATTACCTCTAGTGGGTTTGTTAATAATCTGCCTCAGAAAATTATCTTGGACAACATTCAAAAATTCCTCAGCCTCTTGATCACCCACAAGAGCTTCCCAGTCTATATTTCTGTAATTAAAATCGCCCATTATACACACATGCTTACTTATACATGCCCGTTCAATCTCCTGCCACAGAAGATTTGAAGCTTCCTTACTAAGATTTGGTGGTCTGTATAATAATCCTATGACAAGCCTGTTTTTTACCTTCTTTTACATTTAGCCATAATGACTCTGTGTTATCATCTAATTTAATTGTACTGTTTACACAACACTGGAGATCATCTTTAATATAAATAATGACCCCTCCTCCTCTCTTCCTATTCCTATCTGTATGGAACATGTTAAAGCCCTCAATTTCAACCTCAGGTTTAAAGTGATTACCTGCCAAATCAAGCCATAACTCTGTTATCGCAATTATATCAAAATTCTCTTCACTCGCTAACGCTCTTAAGAGATCTATCTTATTCCTTATACTCCGACCATTTGTGTAGTATATTTTTAAGGTTTTTTTATTATTCCCATCTTCATTGCATCGTGCTTTTCTATTCCTAGTTATCTGCTCATTCACTTGTGCATTAGTCCCCCTATAACGCACCTTCAATAACAAAAACTGATTGGAAAACTAAGTTAATAGTGTCCGCTGTGCCTTTCAAACTACTAGTTAGATAACCATCTTGCTTTGTAACCCTAGATACTTCTTCCTTAATAGTAGTCCGACTTATATATGCATAAAAAGCCTGATAATCACCCTTTTCAATGTCCTCTTTCATTCATAAATCTCGGTTTACAAACAAAGAAGGCCTGACCTAAGCGATTTATGTATTTTAATTAGATGCTTAATCACTAACATGAGTTTGAAAAAAATTTACAAATGATCATAATTATCAGGGCAAATACGAGTCTATACTTGAAAGGCCACAAAAGGGCCTCGGGCGATTAAGTAGCACTGAATCAAAGAATTTAAAGGCCCTTGGGCGACTGATGAGTTAATGATTCTACTGTAAAAACCAAAAGAATATCACTATATAAATTGCCTATATTATGAAAGTAATGTGAAATCTTAATGTTTGTGTTGAAAGGCAGAACTTTGCATTTATCAAGAGAAATGTTCACTGTCTACGTTACGATCTCAGACACGTCGGACTCTTTTCTCTACTATACTCACCGAGTTTATGTTTGAGGGGCTAGGTAACCGAGGCTAATATGCGCTCCTTTTCTTATAGACTATCAAAAGCTTTCTTAAAACTACTTATTTATCGGCAATTCACCACCTTCCCTGGTAATGAATTCCAATCATATCTAATCTCTTCAATTTCTAACTCATTTTTTGTAAAAACTAGGTCCAACATTGATGAGTTATCAGTACCTCTCTTCCTAGTAAACTCATTCACATGCTGATGGAGAAAGCCATCCTGACACACATTAAAAAATCTACCCTCTACACTATCAACAATACTAACAGAACTATAGTCAACCAAATAATTTATCCAATCTATCTTCAGATAATTAAAGTCTCCACATATAAGTAATTGATCAGCTTCGAGTGAACATACGTCTCTCATTGTATTGTTAACCTCTCACTTCCTCCTGACTCTTCTAGGGTGGGGTATATACACAACCTATAAGCAATTTTCTAGTGCCATACACAACTTTAGAAGCTAATGCTTCAATCCCATGAAAAACATTTTCCTCAACACTTTCAGAAAACAAACTGTCATGCACTAGAATAATCACTCCACCACCCCTAAATCTAGAACCTCTATCCTTTCTATAGACATTATAATTTGGGAGATGAAAAAAATCTGAAGAAACATCTGTCAATAACATTTTAGTCTCAGTCACCATAATAATATGTGGCCTCTCGTTATTAATATAGTGACTAAAAATATCTTTAATTTTTATTACATCAATATTAGTATATACATATTTAAGTTTTTTTAGTTGACCAATTCTACTTATACATCTACTCCCACCCCGCTGCTACACTCTCGGCTGAGTTTTCTTTTTCTTTATCACTCTCCCGTAACTGACTATCCATAGATAGTCCTCCACTCCTAAATCCACTAGCTGCTTGTTTTTTGCTTCGCACACCTTACTTTGAGCTTGATATTGCTTACGTTCAGCTTCATATCTGTCTTGGAATATTTTTATTCCATAAAATCTATGATCAGTTCCAAGAGCTCTAATCTTAACTTGAGTTTCATGTTTAAGAAACTTAACTTTATCTTCCTCATATCTAAACTCAATATTCATAAGTGTTTTTTCATTTAGTGTACCTTCCTTAGATTTCCATTTGTGTGACCTAACAATTTTCGTCCCATCTACTATAAGAACTTTTAATGAGTTAAACATAACATGAGCAAAGAGAATGATAAATGATTGGCTTACCTTGGGAAAAGGATATACTGTATCCAGGGATTTATGATATTTCCTTCCAGATAATATCGTTGCCGTCTGGAGTAGCTTATTCCTCTTGTTAGTATTTTGGGTAAGCTATCATTAACTTTCTCTTATAACAATGAATTTACTGAAAAAGACGTCCAGAACGCCTTTAGTTATGAATACGTTGAAGTTGACCCTTTTGAAAGAACTGAGAGTGCCAACGCTTTTTCTTTTAACATAACATAACATAACATAATTTAACGGATGACAAAAGCCACAAGGGCCTATCAAAGGTCATCCGTATCCATCAAATCCCACCCATATAATGCATCCATAGGATTTTGTCAGATCATGCAGCTACAATATACAATTTAACAATCCATAGGAATGTCCAACCATGCATCTACAATATATAATTTAAAGCCTCCATAGGAGTCTGTCAAAAACAAAATCAAAATCCCCCAAAATATACAATAAAAAGAAACTGCATCCACAGGAATGAGTCAAGAAACATATCCATATACTAAAAAGTAAGAAATTAACCCTCCATCCCCATATAATCATCCAATCTGCGCTTGAAAACATTCAAGTTTGGGCTGTCTACAGTCTCAGGTGGCATGAGTCACGTGATATTAAATTTTAGTGAAAAATTTCACCTGGTTAACATCAAAGTTTAGCCAAGCAAAATTATCATTCTCTAGAAAATTACTGAATATTTTATCTTTAAATTAATGATCATTGAAATATATAAATTAATGAAAAGATAATGAAATCAAACATAAATTATTATACTACATCTGCAATGCCCAAATCATCTATTACTTGGCTTGCCTCATAACCCTCAGGGACTCCATCTACTACCATTTTCTTTTTCCTTCTCACTATTTATAAAACATGAGCATTAACCTCCACTATAGCCTCTGTAACTTTTTTACTAAAACTGGCTTCACTCTCATTTAGCTTTTTGTTTAATTGTACGATTTCATCCTGCATTGGTTTCATTTTATTCATAAAATAGTTATCAAAATCATCCCTATTATTAAAGATAGTCTTCTCTTCTAAACTTACAACTCTACTTTCCACTGCCCCTACATTAACATTCAATTCATGGTAATACTTCAGTTTCAGGGCGCATGATTGGTGGCGCTGTTTATAGGCTACAATATATTTCTTATGATGTCAGATGTGAACAATTACAGAGTTATATTTTTCTGTATACGAGTATATACTGGGGGGCGGCACTCCCCCCAGATCCCCCCCCCCAATTGATTGAAACTCAGGATCATCGCAGGGTGAGTTAGATGATGGAAATCGGACTAGAGGTCACCACTTGAAAATTAAAAAGCAAGGGTGTAGGTTGGATTTAAGAAAATATTTTTTCACCAATAGAGTGGTAGACTTCTGGAACAAATTGCCGCAGAGGGTAGTAGGTAGTCCAAATCTAAATGTATTTAAGAGTAGGTTGGATGAGTTTATGGGAAGGGAAGGTTGTGATGGTTCCTAAGTTTTGTATATATTAATATTGTTTGTATATATCTATAGCTGCATGATTTAGTTCTTGACAAGCCTTGATTGGTGATACCCTTGTTTCTGGATGTAGTTTTCCTGGGAGTTTGGGTGCCTTGAAAAAGAGGCCGTTTGACTCGGATGACCTATGATGAGCCCTTGTAGCTTTTGTCATCTGTTATATTATATTGTGGGGGACTTTGATTTTGTCTTTCCCTGGTGATGGTGCTTTTTGTGGGTGGGTTTTGACAGAAGCGGATGACCTTTGATAGGCCCTTGTGGCTTTTGTCATCCGTGTAATTATGTTATGTTATGTTATGTTATGTCCCCCCACAGTGATATATCCCCCATGAGCAGTCCCCTTGAATTTACTGGGTTCCCCCCCCCCCACCAACAGCTTTTTACTGGCATAAAAACCTAACCTAATAACAAACAATTCTTACTTTTATAGGTTTCTTGATTAGTTTATGCGCCTCTAGATAATCTAAAAGTTTTTCGCAATTATACAAACTAAAGCCGAATTCCAATAACAAAAAAGCACATGGAGAGCACAAAAACGCAATAACAAAAGAAAAAAATTGGCAAAACGGGTCCTATTTATAAGCTACGATGTTGCCAGTAAGAAGCTGTTATTGTTCAGAGCCAACAAAAAATACAAAAACAAAACAAAAAACAATAAAAGACATCAAGAAACCTTACCTAACTTTGAAAAACTATAAACGAGCAGAGGCGCAGATATTTAGTAAATAATACAGATAAAAAGTTACAAATCCCCTAAATAACAAAAAAATATAACGCCGTGATTGGTCACATCTGAAGCTACCATCCGATGTCATAAGAGATATATTGTAGCCCAAAATTGTAGCCTACTAACAGTGCCACCTACCGTATGCCCCGAATCTGAAGTATTACCCAATTCACTTACCCTAGTTTCTAATTTTGTTAAATATGTAGATTATCGGCACAAACGATGGGATGTAGTATTTCGTCTGTGTTCCAAAATGTTTCATGTTTTTAGAGTAAATTTAAGGGGATGGCTCATGTGGGGGTAAACACAATAGGGGGACCATACTACGATGATCCTGAGTTTGATTAAATTGGGGGGGGTCTGGAGGGCACAGCCCCCCAGTATATAATCCCAATTGTTTATAGAATAATGTTCTGACATTTCCGCGCATGAATATTCCGACATGGATGAATGATAATATTTACAATTTTTTTTCCAGCCGGGCCACTAATTCTCTATTATCTTTTCCCATGTTAATAACTTTGCACTTATCAAGGTTGAAAGTCATTTGCCAATTATGTGCCCAGGATAACAATTTATTTAAATCCCCCTGCACTTTAAAATTATCATCAATATCTTTTAACTACAGCTGCTAGTTTGGTATCATCCGCAAAAATTGACCCTTTATTATTAACTGCCTCCCCAAGATCGTTTATATAGATGACAAATAATAATGGACCGAGAACTGATCTCTGAGAACTCCACTGATAACATCCCTCTACTCTGACTTTACACCATTTAGCACTACCCTTTGCTTCCTGTCTTTCAGCCACTCAACTATCCAATTTGAAACACCCCCACATATCCCAATCATTTTTAATTTATGAACTAGTCTCCTATGTAGTACCTTATCAAATACTTTACTAAAATCTAAGTAAATTATATCTACATTCTCTCCCTTATCTACTTGATCTGCTACAAACTCCAGAAAGTCTAGTAAATTAGTCAAACATGATCTACCTGATCTAAAACCATGCTGAGCATCGCTGATTAACCCCTTCCTCTCTAGATGTTGTTGGCAAATCCCTTTTTTAACTATTTTCTCAAGAATTTTACAGACTACAGGAGTTAGGCTAACCGGTCTAAAGTTATTTGGATCCTCTTTACTACCCTTCTTGAAAATGGGGAGTACATTCGTTCTCTTCCAATCATCGGGTATTTCTCCATATTCCAGTGACCTAGTATATAACTTCTCCAGAGCTATTGAGATACTTTCTACCCCTTCTTTAAGTATCCTAGAATGAATATTATCAGGGCCGGAGGCCTTGGTAGTATCTAACTCACCTATTAGTCCTTTGATCGTCCTCCGATCCACACCAATGGTAGTAAACGCCTCTTTCCCTGACCCATGAGTCCTATACATAAGACTATTTAGTTTCTCCTTTGTAAATACTGATGCAAAATGACCATTTAGTACCTCAACTATTTCCTCATCAGTTTCTCTGCCACTCCTTCGTATTTGATAGGTCCTATTTTAACTCTGCCAGACTTGTTATTAATTTTATAGTAACTAAAGAACTTTCTAGGATCTTTGTTGTAACCTGAGCTAATTTAATTTCTGACACCCTTTTGTTTTTCTTTATAATCTTATTTAACTCATTCCTAGCCATTCTATAATCACTTAAATTTTGAATATTATTTTGTACCTGTAATTTTTTGTATGCCCTTTTCTTCTCTGAAATTTTTCTAGCTATCTCCTGATTCCACCATAAGGGTTTCCTACTTTTGTTCCTAATGGCCTTCATTGGGATACATTAACATAACATAACATACATAACATAATTTCATAACATAATTTCACGGATGACAAAAGCCACAAGGGCCTATCAAAGGTCATCCGTATCCATCAAATCCCACCCACATAATGCATCCATAGGATTTTGTCAGATCATGCATCTACAATATACAATTTAACAATCCATAGGAATGTTCAACCATGCATCTACAATATATAATTCAAAGCCTCCATAGGAGTCTGTCAATTGGGAAGATAACTAGCAGCAATCCTGAGCAAGAATTTTTTTTTTTTGGTGAGTGTTAACTTTTTCATTAGTAAATTTCTGAGAGTATGGCTTTTTGTATAGATGGTGAGAGCATGCCGTTTGAAAGTAGTGTGTATGTGGTGTGTGATGCATGTGGAGTTGAAAGGAGAGTGAATGTAACTGAATGCCGTGTGTGTTTTCTGGAAGGGGAGGTTAGGAGGTTGAGTGGGGAATGTAAGAGGTTGAATGATTTGGTGTTTGAGGTGAGAAGAGATGCAAGTGTGCGATTGAAGGGTGAGATTAGTGCTAAGAGGGTGGAAGATAGGGCTAGGACTGGGAACAGTGTGGAAGTTGTGAGTGATGATGAATGGTGGGTGAAAATGGATAGGATAGATAAGTTAGGACAGGTTAGGTGTGTGAATGAGAGGGACATAGAACCTGTTAGGTTGACTAACAGATTCAATGTCCTGAGAGAGGAAGAGTGTGAAAGTGATTTGCCTGGTGTGATTGTGGATGAAAGCAGGATGGGTGGTAGCGTGACTGAGAGCAGGAGGGAGGGTAATGTTAGGCCAAGACAGAATAGGAGAATGACTGAGGTGCTAGTGATGGGTGACTCTCAGATTAGGTATTTAGATAGGAAGTTGAGTGATAGCAAGTGGAAGGGAATGAGAGTTTGTCTGCCCGGTGCTGGTGTAAGTGATGTTTGTGAGAGGTATGATAGGCTGGTTTCTGGGTGTGAGAGGGATGCAGTTGTGATTACGCATGTGGGAGTGAATGATGTAAAGAAGGTGGGTACATGTGAGTTACGTGAGCAGTATAAAAGGTTAGTTGAAAGGATGAGTAAAAGCAGGGTAAAAGGTGTTGTTTCTGGTGTGCTTCCGAGATTGGATGTGGGGGTAGAATGGTTGTCGCGTGCAATTGGTTTGAATGAATTTGTGAAAGGACTGTGTGAGGAGCTAGGATTGGTGTTTGTAGATGTCTGGGGAGGGTTTTACGGGAATAGGAGGTTGTATGCGATGGATGGGCTCCATCTTAGTCGGGCAGGTGTTGAGGTTCTATGGGGGGAGCTGGATAGTGTGATTAGGTCCTTACGGGTGGGAAACTAGAAGCTGTTAGAGGTAAGGGAATAACAGGAATAGAGGGCAGGTGTAGGAAATGGAAGAGATGCAGAGATAGAGGAATAGCTAGGGGAGAGGGCATACTGATGTGTTATAGGGGGACTAATGCACAAGTGAATGAGCAGATAACTAGGAATACAAAAGCATGATGCAATGAAGATGGGAATAATAAGAAAACCTTAAAAATATACTACACAAATGGTCGGAGTATAAGGAATAAGATAGATCTCTTAAGAGCGTTAGCGAGTGAAGAGAATTTTGATATAATTGCGATAACAGAGTCATGGCTTGATTTGGCAGGTAATCACTTTAAACCTGAGGTTGAGATTGAGGGCTTTAACATGTTCCATACAGATAGGAATAGGAAGAGAGGAGGAGGGGTTATTATTTATATTAAAGATAATCTCCAGTGTTGTGTAAACAGTACAATTAAATTAGATGATAACACAGAGTCATTATGGCTAAATGTAAAGGAAGGTAAAAACAAGCTTGTCTTAGGATTATTATACAGACCACCAAATCTTAGTAAGGAAGCTTCAAATCTTCTGTGGCAGGAGATTGAACGGGCATGTAGAAGTAAGCATGTGTGTATAATGGGCGATTTTAATTACAGAAATATAGACTGGGAAGCTCTTGTGGGTGATCAGGAGGCTGAGGAATTTTTGAATGTTGTCCAAGATAATTTTCTGAGGCAGATTATTAACGAACCCACTAGAGGTAATAATATACTGGATTTAGTTCTGACAAATAGGGAAGAAGTTATTAAGGATACTGAGATTGGAGGAAATTTGGGTAATAGTGACCATTGTGAAATTAGATTCAAGATGAAATGCAATGGTATTGATAGTAGCATGAACAATGTTAAAATTCCTGACTTTAGAAGAGCAAATTATAATGGGCTCAGGACTTACCTGGAGGCAGTTGTACAGAAACCAGGCAATGAAATCAATTCAGGAATAGATTCAATGATATCAGTTAGTGGAGACAATAATCACCAGGAGGAAGAGATTACAATTGAAGAGGAGTATGAAAGAATAATTGAGCAATTAATTACAGGTCAGATGATTAACATTCCATATAAGGAGATTAGGACTAAAAATAATGACCCAAAATGGATGACAGATAAAATTAAGCATTATATTGGCATTAAAAAGGGCATTTATAGGAAAATAAAAAATGGGGAGGATCACTTAAGGCAGAGATATAATGAACTAGCAAGAGATGTTAAAAAGTTATTTAGAGTAGCAAGGAGAAATTATGAAATTAAAGTGGCAAATAGGGCAAAGGAAGATCCTAAAAGTTTTTATCAATTATACAAAACTAAGGTTAGAGATAAAATAGGCCCACTTATAGATTCCAATGGAGAATTAGTGAGTGATAGGGACTCAATGGCTGGAATGCTAAATGACTTTTTTCTCTCAGTATTTACACAGGAGGATACTCTAAATATACCTGAGGTGTCAATGATCTTTCGGGGTAATGATGAAGAGAAATTAAAGGATATATTGATCACAAAGGAGATAGTGACAAAGGAAATTGATAAAATCAAAAGTAGTAAAGCACCCGGTCCTGATGAGGTCTTTCCTAGAATTTTGAAAGAATGTAAGGATGTGTTAAGTGAGCCCCTAGCATGTATCTTTAGAAAATCATTGGAGAGTGGCATTGTGCCAGTGGCATGGAAGAAAGCCAATGTGATACCTATATTTAAGAAAGGGGATAAAACAAATATGTCTAATTACAGACCAGTAAGTTTGACATCAGTGGTAGGGAAAATGATGGAATCTATTATAGCAAGGAATATTAGAGATCACTTTGATAAGCATAAGTTGATAAAAGAATCACAGCATGGCTTTAGTAAGGGTAAATCCTGTCTGACTAATTTGCTGTCTTTTTATAGTAAGGTGTATGAAGCAGCAGATAATGATGAAAACTATGATATTTTATACTTGGACTTTAGTAAGGCTTTTGATCGAGTGCCACACTTACGACTTCTGAGCAAAGTTAAAGCACACAGGATCGATGGCAGTATATTTAGGTGGATTCAGTCATGGCTTGGTGACAGACAGCAAAGAGTTAGTATAGATGGAGTTAAATCTGAGTGGGGTGTATTAGCAGTGGAGTTCCGCAAGGATCTGTTTTGGGTCCCTTGCTATTCTTAATTTATATTAATGATCTTGACATAGGTATAAGTAGTGACCTGAGTAAATTTGCTGATGATACTAAGCTAGGTAGGGCCATTAGGGCTGATTCTGATGCTGTTGTAATGCAGGAGGAATTGACCATTCTGTCCAATTGGGCCGAGAAATGGCAAATGAAGTTTAACATAGACAAATGTAGTGTACTTAGTATAGGTAGAAATAATCCATTGAATAGTTATAAATTAAATGGCAGAATTTTAGGGAGGACTGATTGTGAGAGAGACTTGGGTATTTTGGTAAGTTCAGACCTTCGTCCTAGAAAGCAATGTCTAAATGCTAAGAATAAAGCTAATAGGATATTGGGATTCATTAGGAGGAGTGTAAGCAATAAGAGTGCTGAAGTCATTCTAAAACTGTATCTGGCGCTAGTTAGGCCTCATCTAGACTATGCAGTACAATTTTGGTCACCATATTATAGGAAGGATATTGATTTGCTTGAGTCTGTGCAGAGAAGGATGACAAAGATGATTGGTGGGCTAAGGAACTCCTTTTGAACGAGAACATATTTAATACCCTCAGTCTATCTATATATTCAAAGTGCCTCAGGGAAGGAATAATCTTTGTTGCCCTCCATTGCACTGACTCGAGAAGGTTAATATCGTGTCTAAAATGTGGGGACCATGCCTGTATACAGCACTCTAGATGTGGCCTAACATAAGAGTTATAGAGTTTAAGAATAACCTCCTTACTTTTGTAACTGACATTTCTCTTAATAAAACCCAGCACTCTATTTGCCCTATTTCTTGCTTCAATACACTGCTTAGAAAACCTTAATGACTTATCTATTACTACTCCTAGATCTTTCTCATCCTCTACTGAGCTCAGCCAATGCCCATCCATTTCATAGTTAAATTCTCTATTATCTTTTCCCATGTTAATAACTTTGTACTTATCAAGGTTGAAAGTCATTTGCCACTTATGTGCCCAGGATAACAATTTATTTAAATCCCCCTGCACTTTAAAATTATCATCAATATCTTTAACTAGAGCTGCTAATTTGTTATCATCCGCAAAAATTGACACTCTATTATTAACTGCCTCCCCAAGATCATTTATATAGATGACAAATAATAATGGACTGAGAACTGATCCCTGAGGAACCCCACTGATAACATCCCTCCACTCTGACTTTACACCATTTAGCACTACCCTTTGCCTTCTGTCTTTCAGCCACTCAGCTATCCAATTTGAAACACCCCCACATATCCCAATCATTTTTAATTTATGAACTAGTCTCCTATGTGGTACCTTATCAAATGCTTTACTAAAATCTAAGTAAATTATATCTACATTCTCTCCCTTATCTACTTGATCTGTTACAAACTCCAGAAAGTCTAGTAAGTTAGTCAAACATGATCTACCTGATCTAAACCCATGCTGAGCATCGCTGATTAACCCCTCCCTCTCTAGATGTTGGCAAATCCCTTTTTTAACTATTTTCTCAAGAATTTTACAGACTACAGGAGTTAGGCTAACCGGTCTAAAGTTATTTGGATCCTCTTTACTACCCTTCTTGAAAATGGGGACTACATTCGCTCTCTTCCAATCATCGGGTATTTCTCCATATTCCAGTGACCTAGTATATAACTTCTCCAGAGCTATTGAGATACTTTCTACCCCTTCTTTAAGTATTCTAGAATGAATATTATCAGGGCCGGAGGCCTTGGTAGTATCTAACTCACCTATTAGTCCTTTTATCATCCTCCGATCCACGCTAATGTTAGTAAACACCTCTTTCCCTGACCCATGAGTACTATACATAAGACTATTTAGTTTCTCCTTTGTAAATACTGATGCAAAATGACCATTTAGTACCTCAACTATTTCCTCATCAGTTTCTCTGCCACTCCTTCGTATTTGATAGGTCCTATTTTAACTCTGCCAGACTTGTTATTAATTTTATAGTAACTAAAGAACTTTCTAGGATCTTTGTTGCTATCCTGAGCTAATTTAATTTGTGACACCCTTTTGTTCTTCTTTATAATCTTATTTAACTCATTCCTAGCCATTCTATAATCACTTAAATTTTGAATATTATTTTGTACATGTAATTTTTTGCATGCCCTTTTCTTCTCTGAAATTTTTCTAGCTATCTCCTGATTCCACCATAAGGGTTTCCTACTTTTGTTCCTAATGGCCTTCATTGGGATACATTGTCCTTGGACTACTTTTATTATATGCTTGAAAGTATCCCACATCCCATAAGCATTTTTACCTCTGAATTCTACATCCCAGTCTACCAAATTTAGCAAGCTTCGAAGTTTTACATAATCTCCCTTATGAAAATTTGGAACTTTTTCAGCATTCTCAGTTATTTTACCCTTCTCAATTCCCAAGTTAAAACGAACTATCTGATGGTCACTATTTCCCAATGCTTCCCCAACAGTCAATTCTTGAACTAAATGATCACTGTTAGAAAGTACTAAATCTAATATATTGTCCCCTCTCGTTGGCTCATTAACAAAGTGATTCAAAAAATTATCCTCAAAGCATTCTATGAACCTGCCACTTGTTGTATCCTTACCTATCATATTTTCCCAGTCCACAGAGTTTAAGTTGAAGTCCCCAATAATAACTGCATCTGTTTCACATCCCTTACTTATTTCCCTTATCATTAGTTCATCCATATCATCAGTCTGCCCAGGTGACCTGTAAAAAGCTCCCAAATTCACCATTCTTTTTTTACTGAACCTAATATCTATCCAAAGTGACTCAACTCCATCCTGCTTTATTGAAGTATTTAAACTTGAAACAATGTTGTTTTTTATATAGATAATTATTCCTCCACCAATCCTACCTGTCCTTTGACTAATGTACATATTATAGTTCTGTAAATCAAATTCACTTATAGTGTCACTAAATTGTATTTCATTAACCCATGACTCAGTAACGCATAAAATATCTATATCCTCATTGCTAATATAACTAAATAGCTCATCCTTCTTGTTTCTAAGACTACAAGCATTTGTATAGAAACAATTTAACCCCCCTATCCCTGAAGCACCTCTTGAAACCTGAATGACCTCACCTCTATCGCCTTGGAACCTATTTCTGTTATCTGCCAAGTCCATTCTACTTTCAGTACTATAATATCCTCTCATAATTCCCTGACCACTATTAGTATCTAGTTTCCCGCCTGCAAAGACCTAATAACACGATCATACTCCTCCCACAACACATCTACTCCCCTCCTACTCAAATGCAGTCCATCCATCGCATACATTTCTTTCATTCCGACAAACCTATCCCACACATCCACAAACATGACACCTTCCATCTCACACATCCTCCTCACATAATCATTCAGCCCAATTGCACGAGACATCCATTCTACCCCAACATCCATTCTTGGAAGCACACCTGTCACAACACCTTTCATTCTACTTTCTTTCACCTTTTCAATCAACCCCTTGTACCTCTCATGCACCCACTTTCTTCACATCATTCACTCCTACATGTGTAATCACAACCGCATCCCTTGCACAGCCAGACACCAGCTCATCATACCTATCAGACAGATCTCTCACTCCAGCACGCGGCAAACACACCCTCAAACCATTCAATCTACTTGCATTCAACTTCCTATCAAAATATCTAACTCGCAAATCACCCATCACAAGCACTTCAGTCAGACTCCTATTCCTAACCCCCACAGACCTAACTCCATCCCCACTCCTATTCTCATTCAAACTACCAGTCACTCAAACTCCACCCCCACCCCCATCAGTCATATCACTTCCAGTTACTTCTTCTCTTAGGGCACTGAATCTATTAGTCAAGTTAATAGGTTCTGTGTCCCTCTGACTCACACACCTATTCTCCCCCTGGCTAACAACCTCAACAGAGGCAACCCTATTCTCACAAAGAACAGGAGAAGCCTCCCTAGCTTCAAAGGTCATCCGCCTCAGTCAAAACCCACCCACAAAAAGCACCATCACCAGAGGAAGACAAAATCAAAGTCCCCCACAATATAATATAACAAATGACAAAAGCCACAAGGGCTCATCATAGGTCATCCGAGTCAAACGGCTTCTTTTTTAAGGCACCCAAACTCCCAGGAAAACTCCATCCAGAGGATTGCATCCAGAAACAAGGGTATCACCAATCAAGGCTTGTCAAGAACTAAATCATGCAGCTATAGATATATACAAACAATATTAATATATACAAATCTTAGGAACCATCACAACCTTCCCTCCCCATAAACTCATCCAACCTACTCTTAAATACATTTAGATTTGGACTACCTACTACCCTCTGCGTCAATTTGTTCCAGAAGTCTACCACTCTATTGGTGAAAAAATATTTTCTTAAATCCAACCTACACCCTTGCTTTTTAATTTTCAAGTGGTGACCTCTAGTCCGATTTCCATCATCTAACTCAAAAAACTTGCTAACATCCAATTTATCTATCCCGGAAAAATTTTTAAACAGCTCAATCATATCCCCTCTCACACACCTCCGTTGCAATGACTCGAGAAGGTTAATATAGTGTCTAAAATGTGGGGACCATGCCTGTATACAGTACTCTAGATGTGTCCTAACATAAGAGTTATAGGATTTAAGAATAACCTCCTTACTTTTGTAACTGACATCTCTCTTAATGAAACCCAGCACTCTATTTGCCCTATTTCTTGCTTTCAATACACTGCTTAGAAAACCTTAATGACTTATCTATTACTACTCCTAGATCTTTCTCATCCTCTACTGAGCTCAGCCAATGCCCATCCATTTCATAGTTAAATTCTCTATTATCTTTTCCCTTGTTAATAACTCTGCACTTATCAAGGTTGAAAGCCATTTGCCACTTATGTGCCCAGGATAACAATTTATTTAAATTCCCCTGCACTTTAAAATTATGATCAATATCTTTAACTACAGCTGCTAATTTGTTATCATCCGCAAAAATTGACACTTTATTATTAACTGCCTCCCCAAGATCGTTTATATAGATGACAAATAATAATGGACCGAGAACTGATCCCTGAGGAACCCCACTGATTACATCCCTCCACTCTGACCTTACACCATTTAGCACTACCCTTTGCTTCCTGTCTTCCAGCTACTCAGCTATCCAATTTGAAACACCCCCACATATCCCAATCATTTTTAATTTATGAACTAGTCTCCTATGTGGTACCTTATCAAATGCTTTACTAAAATCTTTCGGGAAATCGGACTAGAGGTCACCACTTGAAAATTAAAAAGCAAGGGTGTAGGTTGGATTTAAGAAAATATTTTTTCACCTTTAGAGTGGTAGACTTTTGGAACAAATTGCCTGAGGGTAGTAGGTAGTCGAAATCTAAATGTATTTAAAAGTATGTTGAATGAGTTTATGGGAAGGGAAGGTTGTGATGGTTCCTAAGTTTTGTATATATTAATATTGTTTGTATATATCTATAGCTGCATGATTTAGTTCTTGACAAGCCTTGATTGGTGATACGCTTGTTTTTAGACGCAATCCTCTAGATGTAGTTTTCCTGGGAGTTTGGGTGCCTTATGTAAGAGGCCATTTGACTCGGATGACCTATGATGAGCCCTTGTGGCTTTTGTCATCTGATAATATTCATTCTAGGATACTTAAAGAAGGGGTAGAAAGTATCTCAATAGCTCTGGAAAAGTTGTATACTAGGTCAATGGAATATGGAGAAATACCCGATGATTGGAAGAGAGCGAAGGGTAGTAAAGAGGATCCAAATAACTTTAGACCAGTTAGCCAAACTCCTGTAGTCTGTAAAATTTTGGAGAAAATAGTTAAAAAAGGGATTTGCCAACATTTAGAGAGGGAGGGGTTAATCAGCGATGCTCAGCATGGGTTTAGATCAGGTAGATCATGTTTGACTAATTTACTAGACTTTCTGTAGTTTGTAACAGATCAAGTAGATAAGGGAGAGAATGTAGATATAATTTACTTAGATTTTAGTAAAGCATTTGATAAGGTACCACATAGGAGACTAGTTCATAAATTAAAAATGATTGGGATATGTTGTAGCGGGCCGAAAAATTTAGACTAACCCCAATCGATCCAACCCGCTTCCTACACTAATCCGGACGTGAGAAATCGAAGGAGAATGAAACGGATTGTATGTACAGTCCTTTACTTAACAAAAAAAATACAATATTTACAAAAAATATGGGTAAATATGCACCCAATGAGCCTATTTATATATATATACTAAAACAATCCTATCTTGGAACCCAATCAATCCAAAAAATATATATTAATACTAAGAGTCAGCATATACAAAAGGGGACAACCAAAACAAGAGACAACAAAAAGGAGTTTTCTTACGTGGTACCACGGTTTACGATTTGCCGGCCTCCCCGGGGGAAAATCTTGTCGGCAGTCACTCTTGTGACAAAATTGGGTGTGCAGGGCTTATGGTGCCTGCCACCTCGTAGCTTAATTTTCTTTAAGATCCAGTCAAGTACTATTAGAAGACTTCTTATATCTTCTTTAAATATCTCCAAAATATTTTTGTTAAAGTCGCTCTTGCAAAATGCAGGCAATGTTTTTGTTTGTTTTTGTTTTTTTATTCTGGTACTTGAACGCTGTCTCATAAAATCTTTAACATTTAGTAGCTAATAAAAAAAACATGAGATGTTAAATAACCTTATTCATACAACATGAAATCAAATACATATGTACAAAAGAAAATATAATAAAAGACCCATTCCCACTCACACACACATTCTTACAGAAGGAGGGCGAGTGTATTGGGAAAAAGGGTGGGAGAATGGCCCCTTCACACACTCACATTCGCTCCACCACACCCCTCCTTCCTTAAGCCATTCGACCACAGTCACTCACAATACACTCTCAATCCTTACTCACAGTACCTTTTATACTCAATCACATCCTTCTGCACCCATTCGCACTCGTCTACTGGTCTCTGGCTACGCGTAGCAATCAGTCGGGGTTGTTCATCAGTCTTCCTGTCAGTCTCATCATCACTATTAATCATCTCGTCAACCATACTCTTAGCCCTCATTACCAGTTCTCCCATCTCACGACAGAATTCTTTCATACTCTTCCGTTCAGAACCTTCGCTCTTCATACCCCCATTCATCAGCTCCTCACTCACAGCTCTCATCCAACTCAAGGTACACTCTTGCGAAACAGACAGGTCAGTCACATCCCCCGTATTCTCAACAGGCATACCAGAAACCCCTTCGACTGGTTCCCACCAGAAACCTGAAAAATCAGCCACTTCATCGTTTACTACATCAAATTCGCCCCTACTGTTACCATTCATAAAACCCGAAAAATCAGCCACACAAGGTTCATTCTGCCCAAACACACTATCATTCATACTGTTCCCAAAACCAGAAAAATCAGGCACAGGCAGCTCACTCACTCTTCTACTTATACCAGCCAAATCACTTACCTGTTTACGCAAAAACTCAATCTCCATTTCAAGATCCCCCATACCAGAAAGACTCTGCTCGGACTTACTTATATTCGTACTTGCATTCTTCCTGTCACTCTTCTTTGTACGCTTTCTACTCCTTGAGACTAAGACTAGCTCTTTCCCAGACAGATCCATACTATCACATTCAATCTCATCATCATGCACTTTACCTCTCTCTCTACACAGTTCATACACTGGATGACTCACCAGGTAGTCAGGAGGTTCTCTCCATCTCCTTAACTGACTCTGATGAGCCCGCACTCTCTCAGTCATACCATCATTCAAACTCTCCAAAACATATGTCACCCCATTTTCGCAAACTCTCACAACTCTATAAGGTCCATCAAACTTCTCACTCATCTTTGACACATTCAACCTACCCTTCACTTCTTTCATCTTCAATACTTTCGTACCTAATTCAAATGAACGGAACCTTTCATGCGCCTCACGCCATACACTCTGCTCACTTTCACTCAAACGAAACCTATCTTTCACTCGCCTTTCAAAATTCATCACAAACTGACATGGGGACATTCCAGTTGCACTATGCACAGTTGAATTATATGCCCACAACACTCTCCCCAGACATACATCCCAGTCATTCACTGTCGTACTCATCATTCTCAACATCTCACACAAGGTTCTTATAGTACGTTCAGCCAATCCATTTGAAGACGGTACATACACAGTTGTTCTCACATGCTCCACACCATTCTCTCTCAACATTTGCTCAAACACTTCCCCTACAAATTCAGGCCCATTATCACTCAGACATCTTCTAGGCTTCCATACACACATAGGGAAAAACAACTGCTCAACCACACGCGCAACAGTCACACTCCTTTTATCTCTCACAGGCGCTGCATACACAAACTTACTTTTATGATGAACCATCACAACCATACCAACATTCCCAGCACTCGTACGCAGCAAAGAGACACAATCAATCACTACCAATTCAAACGGTTCTTTCGTATCAACTTTCAACATCGGTGGTTTCACTTGCAGACCTTGCACCTTTCGCTTCTGACACCTTTCACACGTGGTTGCAACATCATTCACAACAGTTCTCAGAAACGGATGGAACACACGTTCCTTCATACACTCCCACAGCTTAAACTTACCCATATGCCCATAATTATCATGCACAACCTTCACCAGACCAATCATACCAACTAAGGACATCACAGGTACATACATATCATCACCACCCTTCACATGCCTCACAAAATATACAACATCCATACAAACAACAAAATCTTTAGCATACCTTTTAAAATCACTTAAACACTCTGGCCATTCATTCAAATCAACACGCATCATTACACACTTCTTCAACTCACTAACAAAAGGACACATCTCTTGCATCTCTAGAATATCATCATCACTTAAAATCTCATTCTCATCATCCATGACCAACTCAATCATGCCACAAAATTTGACAACATTCTTTGCACACTCATTCAACTTCATCACCTCACATTCACCTTTCATAAGACGATCCTTATCAGCATCCAAAGACAAATCATTCAATCTCATAAAGTCTACACCAAGCAAGAAACAACACGGCATTTGCTCATCTTTCAGAATCACAAAGTCATGCTTCACATTCACACCATTGCCCAAACTCACTTTCAGACTAACCTGTTCCCATGCCACTATCATGCCATTCCCTAACCCACTTATCCATAACTTAACAGGTTTATGCTCGCAACATCTAAACTCTTCATACTTACTCAGAATATTCTCATTCACTAAAGACACTTGCGCTCCAGTATCAATCAAACCACAGAAAAACCTTTCACCAACTTTCACTCTCGCTTCCATCATATCAGGTCCACCATGTTTGCAATACACAGAAGGAACAAGCACACCAACATCAGCACTGATATCCACATTGTCATTAACTCCCATATCATCACTCACCACACGACGCTCATCTTCATCCAGACAATCATTCTTCTCTCTTATATACGAACACTTTTCAATCACCCAATTGTAGTGCACACTGCTCAAAAATTGGAGATGTACCACATTAGGATTCAAACCCTTCATCTTCTCATCCTTGTACACAATCGGCCTCTCACCACCAAAGTGCACATAAACAATCACTCCATACAAACGACTCACTACAATCAACACTTCCTGAAATGGCGGGACCCCTTGCATACACATCGCTCTCAATTCTTTCATGAAGTTCCGCACCTTTGCCATACCAATGCTTTCAGGCTTCCTACACACTTCATTCATTACCTCCTTCCTTAAATCATCCACACTATCGGGCACTCTCACGTCTACTCGATCACTCTTCAAATCTTGCAAACCATTCCATACACTCTCAAACAAGGAATCACCACCACCCTTACTCTCTTTTCCATTCATAATCCCTTTCGGCAAATACTCAGGATCACTCACTCCACACACATTTTCATCATTCGTACCAGGATACCTTGACATCAAATCAGCCACTCCATTTCGTTCACCAGGCACATACTCAATCACATAGTCAAAGTCACTCAAATCTTCCAAAGTCCTTGCAATCCTACCATCAGCCCACTTCATACGCTGCAGATACACAAGAGGTTGATGATCTGTTTTTATCACAAACCTCACACCATACAAAAATGGACGCAACACTTTCAAACAATATCTTATCGCAGCCAACTCTCGTTCCACAGTCAAATACTTTCGTTCTACAACATTCATAGCCTTGGATACATACCCAATTATTCGCCTGACATTCTCTCCATTCAAACGCTGCTCTTGCATCAGAAAACCTCCCATACAATACCCACTCGCATCTGTATACAATTCAAGCCTTTTAGCATTTACACTATAATCTGGGTATGCCAATTCAACATCTTCAGCCGCTGCCTCTTTCAGTCTCTCATACGCCTCGTTTATCTTATCATTCCACTTGACAACCTTACTACCTTTCTTGCCCATCCACTCAGTCAGAGGCTTACTCACACCAGAACAATCAGGTATAAACTTTCGCTGGAACTCAATCAAACCCCAAAATGACTTCAGTTGCTTCACAGTCACCGGTTTAGGAAACATTCGCACCTTCTCAACATACTTCGGTGATTTTCGCAACCCATTCTCACTCACCATATGCCCAAGGAATTCCACTTCTTTCGCAAACCATTCACACTTCGCCACTTTCACCTTCACACCAACACTCTCCAATGTTCTCAACACATCATTCACCAATCTCATATGCTCCTTAAAAGTCTCAGTCATAATCAAAATATCATCTATAAATGCAATCACATTCTTACTCGCAAACTTACTCAACACAACATTCATTGCCCGCTGGAAGGCTCCGGGAGCATTAGCCAACCCGAAGCTGAGGTTCCGGAACTGGTAATGCCTCTTTGTGGAAGAGAAAGCAGTTACCGGCCGGCTCTTTTCAGCAATAGGCATCTGGTAATACCCCCGTACCAGATCCAGCTTCGTAAACCACTCCATCCCATGCATACTATATACACACTCAGATACCACACACATCGGAAACCTTTCTTTCACAGTCCTTTCATTCACCTTTCGATAATCCACACACAGAGGCAATCTACCATCTGGCTTACGTACAGGCACAATTGGACTATTCCATGCACTCTCACTCTCTTCAATCACTCCCAATTGCTCCAATTCCAAACACTGCTCCTCAATCTCATCAGCAACCGGACGTGGGAAATGCCTCGGCCGCTGATAGATTGGGGAGTCCTGTTCAGGACAATCTTGAATTCCGGGAGCTTTGCAACCCCGAAATCCAGATCACCCTTACTGAGGGCTCCCTTTCGTTCAAATATCATTCGATACACATCCTCCCTTTCATACTCAGTCAAACATCCATCCAATTTCACCATGTCCTTCACCTCATTATACATCCATTCACATGTCTTTTCATTCGCAATATTCACCCTGATATCCGTGTTATCATCCATACCTACCTCAGTGACAGTGGAGAGGTGTCCTAGTACATCTCCGACTTGGATACCCCTCACCTGTCCCTTCACCCTGGGATCCGCCTGCACACATACAAAAGGATCATTCATTCTCATCAAGCCATCAAACACACAAGCAACACGCCTTACCTTATAACACGCATCCTTTCCATCCAATATCACAGTGTTCTCACTCACATTCAAACTAACATCCTTACTCCAACTCACTCTAACAGACACCCTTTCACCCTTCACAAGCCTTACATTCTCCATAGCAGTCACCTCAATATCAGTAAACACACTCCTCAAAACGCTACCATCTTTCCCTACATACAACTTATACACCCCATTTTTACCAATCTTTCTCTCAATCTGATCACTCGCAGGATGCACAACCATACGATTCATTTTCATAAAATCATAGCCCAAAATCACACCATACTCACTACTCACCTTATCAATCACAGAAAATTCACATTCATTCATCATCATACCATGCATTCGAACAGGTGACCTTATCATTCCAATCACAGGCACTCTCCTATTACCAATACCTACTAAACTACCCTTGCACTCAGACAGGAGGGCTTTCTCGCTAAACTTGTCATACACATCTTTATACACCAAGCTCGCCTTGCATCCAGAATCTATTAAAGCCAAACACTCAATTCCATTCAACTCCACCTTCACACTCAAACACTCATACTTCCTACCAGACAGCACTTTCACACTAGACAGACTTACCAACACATTACTCACACTCATGCACCCAGAGGATACTTCAGCAGGTACCCTCTTACCATTCAGTTTCCCGCTTCAGACTTTCCATTCACACCTTGCGCTCTCAGTCTAATCCAACACTTTTCACTTGAATGTCCTTCCATCGCACAATAGCTACATACATTCCTCTGGTCACGACACATCCTTGCATAATGACCAGCCTTTCCACAATTACCACATGCATATTTCATACTTTCCCCAGCAGTTGCTCCACCATTCAACCTCGGACAATCTTTCTTCAAATGGCCTATTTCTTTACACTCGAAGCACTCTTTCACACTTTCCTGGCAATCCTTTATCATATGCCCTTTCTTACCACACCCAAAACATGCACCAGATGTCCACCTACATTCTGCCAACATATGACCTTTCCTTCCACACCGACGACATTCCACAATCTTTCTCACACCATTCGGTCTCTCATTTGCTGGGACATACCTCGGTTTCTCTCTCATATATCCGTTCCCACGCTTGAAATTCATCTGCCCCCTTCCATTCGACCACCCTCCATTTGCCCATCCATTCTGCCGGCCCAGGAAGTTTGACATCACTCCAGCTGGTGCAGCCTTCAGGGCATCCCTGTAGCTGACAAACTGCTGGGGTGGATGAAAGCTCCTGGGCTTCTTACCCCCAACATTCACACTGTACCATCCATCCTCTTCTAGATCGCTTTCATCATCAAATCGTCCATCTTCTAACAGTTCCAACACATCCTCCCACATCAACCGTTCACCTGTCAGTCTCACTCTCTCCTTTCTCTTTCCACTCAGCCATTCACTCACCTTTCGTGGGATCGTGTCCAAAAACTTCCTCATGAGTGGTTTACATTCATTTACATCATCATCACCATACCTCGTTCTTGCCATACTCTCAAGCCTATGTGCATACATATTCACACTTTCACTCTTCCCAATTCGAGCCTTCTCAAATTCATTCACCCTCTTATACTTCACACTCTCTTTCATTCGTTTCACCTGCCCAATCAATCTCTTCTTCACTACATCGTACTTTGGCTCTCCCACACTCGTTATCACTCGCAAGAACTCCAACACTTTCCCATCCAAACAATCTCCCAGAACACTCACCCAGTGACCCTTGTTCTGCGGGTACTTGAGCTTGCAGTACCGCTCAAAATCCCCGAAGAACTCATCCATACTCTTTCCCCCATGCAATCTAAACTTATCAATCCTTGGCACTTCCCTAATCAAAATTCCTTTCCCCACATTCACTTCACTCTCCGAAGAGCTACTCTCGGTCTCACTCATTCCAATCATATTGTCACTCTCTCCCTCATCTGAGTATAGCGAATCCACACTCTTCCCTCTCGCCTTCCTATCCTTAACCTTAGAACCATGCTTACTTCCTCTCTTACTTTCCACTCTCTTCCATTCACCCCCTTTCCTACCACTCACAGTATCTTCTTTAGACTCAACCCTACTGCCATCCATTCCATTTAGCGGAGTCCCTTCAGTAGGAGCAGGGGTCAGGGTTGTAGGTCCTGGGACTGATCCAGCCCCTGTCATCATGTTATACAAGTCCTGCATCCGTCGGTCCGTCTGATCCTGTCGGTCTCCCATTTCCTTCTTCATCTTATCAGTCTTTTCATTCATCTCTTTTATTTTATTCTCCATTCCCTCCATCATTCCCCGCAACATTTCACACTCCTCTTCTTTCTTTCTCAACTCCAGTCTCAATCGCACTACTTCTTCATTCAACTTTTCCGCTACAGCCATTGTTCCCAAGTTAGTAAAAAAGATAGGAGAAGGGAAAAATCAATCAAACTACTTGTCACACTAATTGGGTATGGACTGCAATCCAATCCAGTCACGCTCCCAGTTTCGAAGTCTCACGTCCCTATTCGGGCGCCAAATGTAGCGGGCCGAAAATAGATCTCTAATCCCAATCGATAATCGATCCAACCCGCTTCCTACACTGTCCGGATGTGAGAAATCGAGGGAGAATAAAACGGATTGTATATACAGTCCCTTTACTTACAAAAAATACAATGATAGTTACAGTTTATATTTACAAAATTTTATATTTACTAGGGAAGTGTACACACTTCAAAATGAGGCTAAATTCCCCAATCAAAATAACGATACCAAACGAGAATCTTATAACGGGCGGATACAACAATTTACGTAAATTCTACACAAAACAAAAAAACACAACCACAACCGAACGAAAAGGGGATACGCGCTATGACTTGCTGGAGGTGGGTGGTAGTTGGTTAACTAGAAGGAGGCAGGATTGTCAACGAAGGCAGGTATGGCGGTTCAGGTGGTTAGAGACACGAAAGCCCTCCTCTCAGGGCTGGTCTTCTATAGAACCCCTCTTGCTGCCAGTCCACACTTCCACTCTCTGAAGAAGAGATATATCCTCCTTCAGTGACCCATTTATTTATACATGGATGGCGAAACTAATAAGTGGGCATTACCCGAAAATACATCGACTAGCTTACCTCTTTCCAGAATATGACGCTTTGATAAAAGTTAATTTAAACAAAGAACTATCTTATTATAGTGATACTTCAAAATTAGCTATTATCTTTCCAGAATAACGCCTGGAAAGAAAGAAAAACATGGTAATCATTTTATACATGAATTAAACAAAAATAAAACAAACCCATTCCCATTCACACACATTCTTACAGAGGGAGGGAGAGGGTACTGAGAAAAGGGGTGGGAGAATGGCCCTTTTACACACACTCACATTCGCCCCACCACAACTCTGGCCATTCATTCAAATCAACATGCGTCATTACACACCTCTTCAACTCACTAACAAAAGGACACATCTCTTGCATCTCTAGAATATCATCATCACTTAAAATCTCATTCTCATCATCCATGACCAACTCAATCATGCCACAAAATTTGACAACATTCTTCGCACACTCATTCAACTTCATCACCTCACATTCACCTTTCATAAGACAATCCTTATCAGCATCCAAAGACAAATCATTCAATCTCATAAAGTCTAAACCAGGCAGAAAACAACACGGCATTTGCTCATCTTTCAGAATTACAAAGTCATGCTTCACATTCACACCATTACCCAAACTCACTTTCAGACTAACCTGTTCCCATGCCACTATCATGCCATTCCCTAATCCACTTATCCGTAACTTCACAGGTTTATGCTCGCAACATCTTAACTCTTCATACTTACTCAGAATACTCTCATTAACTAAAGACACCTGCACTCCAGTATTAATCAAACCACAGAAAAACCTTTCACCAACTTTCACTCTCGCTTCCATCATATCAGGTCCACCATGTTCGCCAGAAGGAACAAGCACACCAACATCAGCACTGCATCCACACCATCATCAACTCCCACATCATCACTGACCAAACACTCATCTTCATCCAGACAATCATTCTTCTCTCTCATATATAAACACTTTTCAATCACCCAATTGTAGTGCACACCGCTCAAACATTGCGGATGTACCACATTAAGATTCAAACCCTTCATCTTCTCATCCTTGTACACAATCGGCCTCTCACCACCAAAGTTCACATAAACAATCACTCCATACAAATGACTCACTACAATCAACACTTCCTGAAATGGCTGTACCCCTTGCATACACATCGCTCTCAATTCTTTCATGTAGTTCCGCACCTTTGCTATATCAATGCTTTCAGGCTTCCTACATACTTCATTCATTACCTTCTTCCTTAAATCATCCACACTATCGGGCACTCTCACGTCTACTCCATCACTCTTCAAATCTTGCAAACCATTCCATACACTCTCAAACAAGGAATCACCACCACCCTTACTCTCCTTTCCATTCATAATTCCTTTCGGCAAATACTCAGGATCACTCACTCCACACACATCTTCATCATTCGTACCAGGATACTTTGACATCAAATCAGCCACTCCATTCCGTTCACCAGGCACATACTCAATCACATAGTCAAAGTCACTCAAATCTTCCAAAGTCCTTGCAATCCTACTATCAGCCAACTTCATACACTGCAGATACACAAGAGGTTGATGATCTGTTTTGATCACAAACCTCACACCATACAAAAATGGATGCAACACTTTCAAACAATACCTTATCGCAGCCAACTCTCGCTCCACAATCGAATACTTTTGTTCTGCAACATTCATAGCCTTGGATACATACCCAATTATTCGCCTGACATTCTCTCCATTCAAACGCTGCTCTTGCATCAGAAAACCTCCCATACAATACCCACTTGCATCTGTATACAATTCAAGCATTTTAGCATTCACACTATAATCTGGGTAAGCCAATTCAACATCTTCAGCCGCTGCCTCTTTCAGTCTCTCATATGCCTCATTCATCTTATCATTCCACCTGACAACCATACTACCTTTCTTGCCCATCCACTCAGTCAGAGGCTTACTCACACCAGAACAATCACATATAAACTTTCGCCGAAACTCAATCAAACCCCAAAACGACTGCAGTTGCTTCACAGTCACCGGTTTCGGAAACATTCGCACCTTCTCAACATACTTCGGCGACTTTCATAACCCATTCTCACTCACCATATGACCAAGGAATTCAACTTCTTTTGCAAACCATTCACACTTGGCCACTTTCACCATCACACCAACACTCTCCAACGTTCTCAACACATCATTCACCAATCTCATATGCTCCTCAAAATTCTCAGTCATAATCAAAATATCATCTATAAACGCAATCACATTCTTACTTGCAAACTTACTCAACACAGCATTCATTGCCCGCTGGAAGGCTCCGGGGGCATTAGCCAACCCAAAGCTGAGGTTCCGGAACTGGTAATGCCTCTTTGTGGAAGAGAAGGCAGTTACCAGCCGGCTCTCTTCAGCAATAGGCATCTGGTAATACCCCCGTACCAGATCCAGCTTCGTAAACCACTCCATCCCATGCATACTATACACACACTCAGATACCACACACATCGGAAACCTTTCTTTCACAGTCTTTTCATTCACCTTTCGATAATCCACACACAGAGGCAATCTACCATCTGGCTTACGTACAGGCACAATTGGACTATTCCATGAGAATTCACATTCATTCATCAACATACCATGCATTCGAACAGGTGACTTTATCATTCCAATCACAGGCACTCTCCTATTACCAATACCTCCCAAACTACCCTTGCACTCAGACAGGAGGGCTTTCCTGCTAACCTTGTCATACACATCTTTATACACCAAGCTCGCCTTGCATCCAGAATCTATTAAAGCCAAACACTCAATTCCATTCAATTCCACCTTCACACTCAGACACTCATACTTCCTACCAGACAGCACTTTCACACTAGACAGACTTACCAACACATTACTCACACTCATGCACCCAGAGGATACTTCAGCAGGTACCCTCTTACAATTCAGTTTCCCGCTTCAGACTTTCCATTCACATCTTGCGCTCTAAGTCTAATCCAACAATTTTCACTGGAATGTCCTTCCGTCGCACAATAGCTACATAAATTCCTCTGGTCACGGTACATACTCGCGTAATGACCAGCCTTTACACAATTACCACAAGCATACTTCACACTCCCCCCAGCAGTTGCTCCACTATTCAACCTCCAACCACTATTCAACCATTCAATCTTTCTTCAAATGGGCTATTTCTTTACACTCAAAGCACTCTTTCACACTTTCCTGGCAATCCTTTATCATATGCCCTTTCTTACCACAACCAAAACATGCACCAGACGTCCACCTACATTCTGCCAACATATGACCCTTCCTTCCACAATCTTTCTCCCACTATTTGATCTCTCGTTTGCTGGGACATACCTCGGTTTCTCTCTCATATATCCGTTCCCATGCTTGAAATTCATCTGTCCCCTTCCATTCAACCACCCTCCATTTACCCATCCATTCTGCCGGCCCAGGAAGTTCGACATCACTCCAGCTGGTGCAGCCTTCAGGGCATCCCTGTAGCTGACATACTGCTGGGGTGGATGAAAGCTCCTGGGCTTCTTACCCCCAACATTCACACTGTACCATCCATCCTCTTCTAGATCGCTTTCATCATCAAATCGTTCATCTTCCAACAGCTCCAACACATCCTCCCACATCAACCGTTCACCTGTCAGTCTCATTCTCTACTTTCTCTTTCCACTCACCTTTTGTGGGATCGTGTCCAAAAACTTCCTCATCAGTGGTTTACATTCATTTACATCATCATCATCACCATAACTCTTTCTTGCCATACTCTCAAGCCTATGTGCATACATGTTCACACTTTCACTTTTCCCCATTTGAGCCTTCTCAAATTCATTCACCCTTTTATACTTCACACTCTCTTTCATTCGTTTCACCTGCCCAATCAATCTCTCCTTCACCACATCGTACCTTGGTTCCCCCACACTTGTAATCATGCGGAAAAACTCCAATACTTTTCCCTCCAAACATTCCCCCAAAACATTCATCCAGTATTCCTTATTCTCTGGGTACTTGAGCTTACAATATCTCTCAAATTCCCCAAGAATTCTTCCACACTTTTCCCACCATGTAAACTAAATCTATCTATCTTTGGCACTTTCCTTATCAAAATACCCTTTCCCACATTCACTTCACTCTCACTTGAGCTGCCTTCACTCTCACTCATATCAATCATACCATCACTCTCTCCTTCATCCGAGTACAATGAGTCCACACCCTTGCCTCTTACCTTCCTATCCTTCCCCTTTGCACCACTCTTCCTTCTTCTCTTGCATTCAACTCTCTTCCATTCTCCGTCCTTCCTATCACTCATAATCACCCTATCCTCTCTAGACTTGCACACACTCCCATTGATCCCATTAGTCTTATCCCCTTCAGTCGGAGCAGGGGTCAGGGTCCTGGGGCCGGTCCTGACCCCTTCATCATGTCATACAAGTCCTGCATCCGTTGGTCGACCTGCTTCTGTCTCTCATCCATTTCTTTCCTCATCTTGTCTGTCTTCTCATCCATACTCATCACATCTCTCTTCAGTCCATCAATCACGTTCCTCAACATCATACATTCCTCCTCTTTCTGCCTCAATTCCAGCCTCAGTCTCATGATCTCATCATGGAGGCCCTGTTCCACAGAAGCCATCCTCCCAGGTTAGTAACAGCAATAGACAAAGGTGAAAAACCACCAAACTCCCTGCCACGCTAATTGGGTATGGACTGCAATCCAATCCCGTCACGCTCCTGGTTTCGAAGTCTCACGTCCCTATTCGGGCACCAAATGTAGCGGGCCAAAAATCTAGACTAACCCCCAATCGATCCAACCCACTTCCTACACTAATCCGGACGTGAGAAATCGAAGGAGAATAAAACGGATTGTATATACAGTCCCTTTACTTACAAAAAAATGTACAAAATATCTACAATAGAGAGGGGCGATTATATTGGAGATCTCGTTACTATTCACAAAAAATACAGCTAAAGTTTCCTATATATATGAAATAAAAAAAAAAAATACGTCCCACTTATTTATATTATTAATTGATCCTAAGAACAATTAAAAAAATCAAACAAGCAACCAAAAAAAAATCCGGACTACAACAGTCAATATATAGTTAACAAACAAAGGCCTCACGTGTTACAAAGAGGGATGGTGGACGTCCAACCACCTGCCACTCGAGTGAGCAAAATGCCTATGACTTCCTAACAATTGGTACCTCTGCGCTTGATGGAAGTGAAGTGATCTTATCACTCTTGCATGGCTATTCTAAGCCCTCTTTCCTTAACAACACTAGTAATATTTTGTTTGCTATATAAAGATATATGACACTAAGTCCTTTCCAGAATATGGCGCTTCATTAAATTTACTTAGTACAAAGTAATATCTCATTAAATTTACTTAATACAAAGTAATATTTTGTTTGTAATACAAGGATATATGAAACTAAGTCCTTTCCAGAATATGGCGCTTTGTTAAAGCTTAATTTAAACAAAGAACTATCTTCTGGAAATGACTTAGTTTCATATCTGATGTCAGACGCCACCCCAACCCCCATTATAATTCGCAAAACAATTAAAGTTGCAGAAATGCTTTGATTAAATCATTCACTTCTGTAAATGTTAGAACATTAATCTATAGACAATTATGATTATATACTGGGGGGCTGTGCCCCCCACACCCTCCCAATTGATTGAAACTCAAGATCATCGTAAGGGGGTCCTCCTCAGTGTTTACTCCCACACAAGCAGTCCCCTTAAATTTACTCTAAAAACATGAAACATATTGAAACATGGACGAAATAGTTTACATCCCATTGTTTGCACTACCAATCTACATGTTTATCAAAAGGTGTTCAAAAATCACTATGAAAGAACCAAGAAAATTTAGTACATTTGAATATATGGAAATTAGCCTAGTCTTTACCTTGATAAGGGTCTTCAATCCCTCAACAGTCACTGCTGAATCTTCCAACCAGTAGGGCAGGAATAAGACTTAAGGTAAGCACAAATGTTGGCTAATTACAGATGCAGAACAGAACCACAAAGGAAAAATGAACTAAACAAACTCATAAATTAAGGGGTCAAGAAACAGTTCAACTTTCCCTTAAAAACAACAACCGAACTTGCACCCGAATACGTGGCACGTATTCGGGTGGAAAATGTAACAGGCTGAAAATCTATCCTCTAACCCCAAATCGATCAACACCGCTTCTTACACTAATTTGGACATGAGAAATTGAGGGAGAAATGAAACGGATTGTTTGTACAGTCCTTTATTTACAAGAAAAAATGATGGGGTAAATATTTATGAGATCTCGTTACTCATTTATAGACACACAAAATATGGATAGATAATTTTAATATATATATATATATATATATATATATATATATATATATATATATATATATATATATATATATATATATATATATATATATATATATATATATATATATATATATATATATATATATACCCAATCCCCTCCCCCAAATCCTATTTGCGAATACTACCTCGCAATTATTTATAAACTAACAAGATAAATGAGCGCTAAATTAGCAAACACACAATCAAAAAGAAAAAGGCCTCGCGTATCACCATGGATTTTTTAAGATATTTAGTTCCCCCGGGGGAAAAGTTCTGCTGTGGTGGAGCGAATGTGAGTGTGTGTAAAAAGGGCCATTCTCCCTTCCCTTTTTCTCAAATACCCTCTCCCTCCCTCTGTAAGAATGTGTGTGTGAATGGGAATGGGTTTGTTTGTTTTTGTTTTTTTTTTAAATTCATTAGCATGTTATTATAAGATGGTTTTTCTTTCTAGGTGAGGCCATTTTTTTTTTTCTGTTATTCATTGACTGTAGAGTCCCAATTTTATTTGGGTTAGTTGATTATTTTTCATTGCTCTTAGGATCGATCAATAATATTTCTAAGTAGGACTTATTTTTTTTTATTGTAAATATAAATTATAATTATATTATTGTAATTATCATTGTACATTTTTTTGTAAGTAAAGGGACTGTATTTAAAATCCGTTTCATTCTCCTCCGATTTCTCACGTCCGGATTAGTGTAGGAAGCGGGTTGGATCGATTGGGGGTTTGTCTAGATTTTCGGCCCGCTACACTGCCAGCTGCCACTCGTGTGGGCACAATTGCTGGACTTACAAAAAAAAGGCTGGTGCCTGCAAGCTTGGTACAATGCATTCTAGTTGCGTCTTGAGGCTATGAAAGCCCTCTCTGTCCTGGTGGGACTTACAATAACATTGTGTTATTTCCAAACTACACACTCAACCACTCTTTACAAATGGTGGCGATTAAATTTTGGAGTACTTAATATAGTGGCTTATCAATCAAACAATCAAACAAATGGATAAATAGCTGAGGAAGAGAAAAAAAACATTTTATACAAAAACATGAACATTTCTGTTTATCACACATTCTTACAGAGGGAGGGAGAGGGGTGGGAGAATGGCTTTTCACACACACTCGCATTCGCTCCACCACAGCGTTATCCACTTATTGGGAATTATGAGGTGACTATGTTGTCAAATTTGCCTTGGATTTCATCAGGGTTATTTCCCAATCCACAAATCATGAGTGAATTGGTTCTTTTTGCATTCCCTATGTTCAATTACAACTTCCTGGAGAGAGGCAAGGGAGACAGACTGCTGGGTATTTAGCTTTATTTTCAAAGAGTTTACATCATCTTAAATTTTTACTGAATGGAGTAATGGCCTGATGAGTAGTATGTCATCATGGAATGTTTGAACAGATTGAGCAAGGGATTGGATTGTGGGAATATTTTTATTAGTGGGGGGATGAGAATAGTGGATGTTGGATGAAGTCTGTAAAGGGTGTGATGGGTTGTTTGTGTTGTCTGCAATGCATGAGTGGGACTTGCAGCTGGGGCATGTATATTCTAAATTGTCTATTGTGGTTAGGAGTCTGAAGGTTTTGGGGTCTATGTTGCTACACTTTAGGTCAGCATAGATCCACATTTTACATTTAGAGCATTCAATGGAGTTGCCATCATGGATAAGTTTTTTTGCAAGTTCTGCAGGGAAAGTCAGAAGGAGGAGGAGGATATGCATTTGAGTTTGGGGGCAATCCAGCTGGCCTGGTTGCTTGACTTTACTATGGACACTAGCCATGATGCTTACCTTATTTAGGCTTATACTACCAGGTGTTTGAGTGGGAAGTACAGGCAGGCAGAAGTTCAATCTTGGTGTGTGGAGGCAGGCAGAAGTTCAAATCTTGGTATCACTTAATTCAGGCTAACTTGTAATATTCACTTGTTAAATAAATTTATTCGCTAAATTTACTTTAAATATTCTAGTTTGATATTCACTTGTTATATAAATTTTGTATTTTGTTTATTTAATTAGAAATTGAGCTATTAAAATTAATGCACCATGTGGGACTGTCCCTTATAAACACGGTATATGTAACACAGTAGATAATTTTGTATGTTATAAATTATTAAGAAAAGTGCACATTCTATTGAATGTGCATGTTGCAGTGTATGGTACCATGCCAAATATAATTGTAGTAATATTCCCTTCAGAACCTTCAAAATCATCAGTGAATCTGAAAATACAGATTATGTTTGCCCAAACTGTAAGACCAAGGCTGAACTGAGGCCCAGTTGTAACATGGGTCTAAACACCCCCATATCTTTTCCTTCTCCAGACATGCCTTCTCATAGTGATATAACTCAATTATTTAATACTGTCAAAACCCTTCCTAGCATGGTTCAAACTTTTCATTATGACATCCAGCTCTTGAAGCCTTTGTTCCATGTATTTCAATCTTTGCAAACTGATGTAAACAATCTCAAAGACATTGTGAACAAGTCAATGCCTCAACAGCCTACTCCTATTCCACATGAAAAATTGAATAAATTCTATTATAATAAGAGGTTTAGGTACAGACATCAACCAAATACAATTTGCTGCCCAATTTGGAGATGCAACTGACTCTACATGAGATTATACCCATTAGGCCAAACCTGTTTTGTGCCAAAATTCTTGATAATATCTTGAGACGAGACCTACTTAGTTCTGCAAAGAACTTGAGACAATCAGAACATTCTAATATGTATATAAATAAGGATTTGACCTTCAAACAGAGGGAAGAGAATAAACTTTGCTTTGCAACCATGCAATCATCACAAGCACAATTAAGAAAAACTAACTCTTCACAGAGATACCAGATTTGACCTCACTGCTGCCACTCCAATCAATGGAGATTCCCCACAGCTAGGGACACCACCACCAGTTTCCCCATCCGTTCCAACACCAAGTTCTGGTCAGCATCCTGATGAATGGCAGTGGGGCCCTCTTCCTGACTCGTGTCATTCAAATAGCCTCTGGTCCCCCAATATCCCTGACTAGTTCTCCTGCAAATAATCTTTCTGGTCCTGATGCAGTTAATGCTTCCTCAAAAAACTAGCTTTACCTAAGAAGCCAAAAAATTTTTTTTTGTCTCTAGCACTTAAGAATGTAAACAAGGTTTACTATATTTTTGATTTCTGCTATAGGAACAACATGATATTATTTTCAGTTACTAAAACCTGGCTTTATCCTACTATCTCAAACTCAATTATATAATAATATAACAGGATACAACCTATTTAAAAAAAAACTCTACTTTTGGCAGACCTAAGCATGGTGTTTGCATGTATATCAAAAGCTCTCTTAAAGCCATCCCCTGCAATGACCTACCTCAATGTCCTAATGCATTGGCTGTCTTTCTCCCCTTTTTTTCAATCTCTTTGTCTTAACCCCCGTAAAGGGCGCGGCGATTTGCCATCCTGGCCGCCGTGCTGACGGGACTCAGCACCCCATCCGGCCCCAGCTTAGCCTCTCTTCCTTCCTTCAAAACACTTGTTTCCTCTCTTTTCATACAACCTCTTCCACAACTTTCTCTGGTCAGCCTCTAATTTCACAGGGTAGATGCTGACCTTCTTCTCAAGCCAACTGTCCCGGATCGGGGCTGAGGGGGGAGGGGACAAAGTTCCTTAACCCCTGAGCTCCTGACATCCCTTTTCCTCTCCGCTTTACATTCTATCAATTTTACACCGTGTCTAAGGTGGAGCCGCCATGCCGATGGACTGCCAGGCCACCAGGCGGGAGGGGTGGTCCGAAATGGCGGCGCCTGGCTCTGCCGGGCCTGCAAGCACCTCTTGCAGTGCGGGCAACTGTGAGAGGTGGTGAGCTATTGCGTCCCGTGTAAATAAGAGGGTTACTATGCCCAATGATGAATATAAAAAAAAACCCCAACCCCCGACTTCCCCTGTAACATCAACGGAGACGCCCTCGGGCAGCTCCACCGAAAAAATGGAGGTCCTCCCCCTTGTGCTTGCGCAAGGGACCCTCCATACTTCTTTAACCGGAGAGGAGGCTTACTCCTCTTCTACGCCTGCGGGTGTAGGGGACTCCCCCTCACCCCCTTCTCTGGAGGTGCTTTCGGGCACCTCCCTATTTCCAGCGGCAGTCCCTCCTTTCTTTCTAAGGGGACTGATAAGAAAGCCAGCAGGCAGCCCATTGCCGACCGCTCCTCGTGTAAGCAGCTCGGTAGGGCAAACCCTCTTAGGAGGAAGAGGGAAGCCAGGCCCCTTCGGTCGCTTCCCTCAAAAGACCTGCTGGCAAGAATCTTAAACCTTGCCAGGGGCAAGTCCTGTGCCTCCCCCAAAAGACTGGTGACGCTGCCAAGGGGACCTGCGATGTCCTGGGAGGGGATGGCCAACTGGAGGCCCCTCCTGTGATAGACATGGTCCTTGAGGAAACCCAGCCTCAGAGGGTAGGGCCTTCCATGGGGGGGGGGAATCCGGGCTCGGCACCAAGCACTGAACCCGAATCCGCCCCTATGCAGGGTCCTCCGAGGCAGTACAAGGAGGGGAGGGATCTCCTCTGACCGGTGCCCCTGCGACCACCAGGACCTAAAAAGAAGAAAAAGAGAAGAAAGACTAAAAAGACTCAGGGCTCCTCTCCATCCACGGGGGCTACAGGGACGGAGGGTCTGCTGCCACTCTGGCAAGCGACCAAGCCAACATCGGCACATCCGGCTTCTCTGCCTCCCCCCGGGTGTGGAGCCCCTGACTATGACAAAGATGAAAAGTGCACAGGGCGGAGCCTCGGTGACATCAGGGCCCCTTATTCAGAGGTTACCTATCGTTTTCGAGCCTGCTGGCTTCAAACGCTTCCTCGTTATTCGCTCCACTGATGGCACCATGTTGGCCAAGGGCAACATGATCCATCAGAGGAGAGGAATATCTAGTGCAATTGGTAGAGAGCCGAAGGTGACCCGTTTCTCGGATGGGGGCCTTCTGGCGAATGCGGCGAATTCGCTGAGGCGGCCAAGATAAGTGCTCTTCGCCCACACCCCGAGGTGGAGCGAGTGGCTCGGAGACGGTGGTTCCTCGAAAAGAGGGCCCCCCCCGCCTCCGAAGCCACAATGCCTGCCTAAGGTTTCGAGGCGGAGGGAGGAAAAGACTCGCATGGCGAGCCCAACCTTCCCCAATAAGTCCTCGAGGGTGAAAGCGCCTTCAGCGCTTTGTTCAGCCAACAGCGCCCGGGGTTCTGCCCCCGGGAAGCGTACGGCCATTCCCGTGAGGGTCTTCAGTTCGAGGATGGCCCCCGCGTCTCCTCCGAGCTAGGCCTGGAGGGCATATTCCTTCAATGGAATTTCCGTGGACTCCGGGCCAACTGGGAGGAGCTGCGGAGGCTCGTCTCGTCCCGTTCCCCGTTAGCTATCTTTTTGCAGGAGACCATGCTAGGCACGTGCCCCCTGCCCGCCCTCCCGGGGTATAAGGGTCTTGCGACCCCACCACCGCGGGATGGCCGGGCTGGGGGATGCGCGGTTTACACCCGGCATGATGTCTCTGTTCTTCCTTTCTCTTTAGATACCTCCTTTCAGGCAGTGGCTGTGCAGCTGCACCTGGATAGGAGGTATACTATCATTTCTGCGTACATTCCACCGTCAGCTGACTTCGACGTGGGGGACTTCCACCGCGTCGTGGCATGGTTGCCGAGGTTATATCTCTTGCTTGGAGATCTGAATGGCAGGCATCCTCTCTGGGGAGATTACTCCATAAATCCCAGGGGACAAGTCCTTGCTGATCTGATCGAAGAGCTTGAGATGGGTGTCCTAAACGTGGATGAGTTTACGCATCACTGTCCGAGAACCGCTTCATTTTCTTGCCTTGACCTATCTTTGTGCTCCTCGGATGCACAGCCTGATCTTGATTGGGTGGTGGTCGATGACCTCCATGGTAGTGATCACTTTCCCATTCAAATATCATTTTCAGGGCAACTGCCATCTGAGAGCCCACCTCGGTGGTGCTTGGCTCGGGCGCGTTGGCCTGGACAACCTGATCCATCAGAGGAGAGCATTGTAGCTTGATTGATACCCAATAACTTTCAGACATTTACTGGCTTACCAGTGAGTTTGATGCTGCACTTTAACATAGACTTTGTGAAAAGAAAAGAGTGGTTTATGTAAAAAAAACTTTTGGAGTACTCATTAGAGGACATCACCTTAGAGCTGGCCAACCAAGGGGTGGTCAAGGTAGAATGTGTGAAGAGAAAACAGGGAGGGGCCTTGGGACCCACCCCTGCACTCTTTGTCATGTTCTACTGTGATAGGCTCCATGAGTCGGTGTGTGCTGGTTGGTATCATTACTGCCTGAAGGCATTTGTGTTGTGTGGATGTGCAAAGTCTGTGCATGATAAGTCCTCCTCATGTTGGCCAAATATGACAATTGTGTAGAGATGCTCTCTGATTCTTCAAAGTAATACAGTGTGCATCTCTTTGAGAAGGACCCAGCACTGCCTGGGACATCCTATGCTTAAATTTTTGAAAAGATACTCTCTGATCCTGCCCCTTGAGGACTATGAGTAAGGCCATTTCTGTGCCCATTCGGAACCATTCTGTGGGTTCTACTCATTCCGGATGCTCCTCTGGTAGAGCCAGAAGCACAAAAGGTTCACACCTAACCTCACTATTAAGAGTTGTTAAACTCAGGGGAGGCCTCACACCTGAAAGTGGTTGTGAGGCCATCTGGGGTTCCTAAAGCTGACCCCTCCCCTGCAAAGGAGGAAAACATCAAAACAGCTTTGGTGCCTACGCTCCCACCCAAAGCTGTATTGGTGGCTTGCAGACTGTGGATCCTCCAAAGGAGAAACCCCCACCTCTGAAGCCACCCTACCCACGGGTAATGGGTGCACCAAAGAGTCTGTGAGGACTCACTGACCAGACCAGCATTTGGCTCTTTCTCAGACTGACTGCATGGCAGGAATCCAGACAGCCCTCAGACTGCTTGGCAAAGAAGATGGGAGACACCTGAGTGTAACTTAAAGTCTATCACAAAAAATGCATCCATTGCTAACTCTCTAAACATTTTATATGAAAAGGCCTATGGAATGGTAGGCTTTATTAACTAATTGGCAACTCACAGTGACTTAAGTGCTTATAATATTTTACCAGATATTCTTAACACTATTTTTACTTATCTTTTTATTGTAGATCTTTACTAAATGTTCGTAATTTTTTTATTTTGTTTTAGAATCAAAGTAACTAGTCTTCCAGCCATTTATATAATTAAATTTTGTGAATTCAGATGATGATATCAAGATGGAGAATTTCCTGTTACAGAGCTCAAAGATATTCTGGCTTACTATCATGATTTTATTTTATTTTTGTGCATTTACCTCTGCTACACAAAATTATTTTTATGATAAAGGTAAGTTTGATATTAAATGGTAAATTCAAGAATATATACAGTGCTGGAAAAATGTGTAGTTGCGGACTATATATTTTTCTAATTTCATAATGATCCTATGAATATTTGCATATACAGGTAAACCCTCGATATAACAAACTATTTGGGGCGGGGTGTCATTCGTTAAAGCTGAAAGTTTGTTAAACCCTATGGTTCATTCGTTAATCAATATACGTAAATATGTATATAAAGACTGTATTGCATGGATATGTAATACGTATGTAATTACTAATAAAGTTAAGTGGACTACACAACACAGTATTGATACGAACCTTGCACTGTAGGAGACATGACTGAACACGACACGATGACCAAACCAACCATTGGATTTAACGAACTTCTGTTTGCTAAACCCGATGGAGTTTGGCCATGAAATTTGGTTTATTATATCCGAAATTCGTTATATTGAGGGTTTACTGTAGTTAGAATATTGTGTAAGCTTTTCTGACAAATCTGGCATCTGCTCTTGACTCATTGACGTCACACATTATATGCTTAGTTGTCTTGGTGACTTTGGCCTGGTAGGTTGTGTTTGCACACTCTTCCATGTTTTATGACATATTCAGTGGTTTATTATACTATTTCCAGTGTGTTTTGGGAAAATGGGGAAGAATAAATGTCTCGGTTATTGGTCAGATTATAGCGCTGCACAAGAAAAATATTAGTACCCAAGAAATTGCTGAGTATGTTTAAGTTTGTAGATGTTTGGTTCAACGGTGGATCAAGAAATATGAATAGGGTCGTGCAGAGACCATTCCTACTCATGGAATGCACTGGTCGCCCTTGTAAAATTACTGAAAGAACAGTAAATCGAATACATCAGCAGGTTAAAGGAAACCTGAGGCTTACATCTAACAGCAAATTAAAGAGAATAATCAACAATTATTGGTTAATGTTATAGCGGGCCGAAGGCAACACTAACCTCACATTCCAACCTTCTCCTAGAATTGATGAGCCTTGAGAACCCTGAGGAAGAATTGACACAATTGATTTTATATACAGTCCTTTACTTAGGAGAAAATTACAAATATATATACAATTTTGTCACTCAAGTAAATTTACAAAAAAATAATTAAATTCAAATATGTAAGAAAATAATAAACAGGTGTGTACCCAAATAAATAACCAGGGCCCCAAATTAAAAAAAAATAATATATATATATATATATATATATAAATACACTCAACGGGTACAATATGTACAGAAACAAAAAAAATAAACTATAATTACAACTCTCCTAACCAAGACTTTCCAACAAAAAAAAAACTGATACCAGAGCCTAAGTATGCGCAATTTGGGGTAAGTGGGGGTATCCTCATGAGTTGAATGGGATGTAGTAGTAGGCAAAAAGGGGGTATGCTCCTCAGTCAAATGCAGGTGGGCAGTGGAGGTGGGAGCGAGGTAGGAAAAGCCCTGTGTCTGGGCTGGGCAGAGCATGCGTCTCGAGAACTCACAGTCCGTTAGTTCGCTTGTATCTGCACATTCTGCTGCACGCCTTATGCGAGTTTGTCCGACACTTTGTTCCACACGTCTGATCACCCTCAACACGTCTGATCACCGTTAAAGCTTCCACTCTAAGGTGTATATACAAGTGTGGGCGACCAATTCTATGAAAACTCTCTGGTTACCAACATTAACAAAATTTCACAGCTTTATCAAATTTCTTTAAATATTTCTAGACTTATATTTATATATTTGTTAAAATAATTTTAGCAAAGAAACTATCTGAAAATAGAAACAAAAATTAGAAATTCAAACAATCAGTTAACATTATTGCTATAAATAATAAAAAAGATTTGGAAGGCAATAAGCAAAATTCTCTACACACACTCTTGCACAGGGATAGGGAAAGGATATATGAAAAGGGGGTGGGAGAACTGTCCTACAGACACATACACACACATTGCTTCCCCACACTGTGACTACATGAACTGTGCGCAATATCTTTGGTAAAGACTTAGGCTATCAGCGTTGTATGGCAACACAAAAACCAATACTTACAAAGCAGTATAAAACAAATTGCCTAAGAAATTCATTAAGAAATACTTGGAAGCCTTTAACGATAGTAATTGGAAAGATGTTTTATGGATGGATGAAGTTTCATTTCATGTGAGTGCAGACACACAAGGGTCAGAACCCAGGGGTTCTGACCCTCTTAGTCCTAAATACGTGGATTCAACTGTGAAATTCCCCCAGAAAGTGATGGCCTGGGGGTGTTTTAGTTATCATGGCATTGACAAAGTCATTTTCCTACCTGCTAATGTAACTATGAATGCAGTCAGATATTTTGAATTGATAGTTGAACATGGTGAAAAGTGTATGGACATGTGCAAAGCAAAATACTTTCAACAAGATAATGCCCCTTGTCATACAGCAAAATTAGTAAAAGACTTCTTCAATTTCTGTGAGGTAAACCTTATTATAGACTGGCCTGGGAATAGCCCTGACCTAAATCCCATAGAAAACTTTTGGGGCATCATTAAAAAGAAACTACAGAACCATGACACCTCAACACTCATCAAGCTATGCACAGAAATCAAAGATATGTGGGACAATTTCCCACCTGAACAATTTCAAAATCTACCAGCTTCCCTTCCAAAATGTCTACAGAGTGTGAAGAGGAGAAGGGGACTTCACACAAAATATTAATACAGGTATTTACATATTTTTATTAAAATTGATGCAGGGGTTTACATATTTTCATTAAAATTTTAGTCTGTGACTTCACATTTTTCCAGTACTCTATATATTGCTACCATCTATCCTCATAATTTTTTTTTTATTCTTTCATAGCTTTTGTCTGGCATACAAACCTTATTTTTTCTATAGCTTTTAAGAGTCCACAAGATTTAGGATTACTCACAGTTCCTCCTGGTTTAGGGTCTTGCCCCTAGGTTAGCATACCTGACACACTGTGTAGACTCAACAAGGTTCTGAATTGTTTGGTTGTTAGTCATATTATGTCTTGGATTGTGCTGGTAGTCTCTCATTAGCCCTTAGAAAGATATTCATGATTTTTAACATTCAGGGAAATACCTGATGACTGGAAGATAGCAAATGTAGTTCCTATATTTAAGAAAGGAAAGAAAGAGGATCTTAGTAATTATAGGTCAATAAATTTAACTCCCATAAAGAAGCTTATTAAAAAGCCAGTCTAGAATACTTAGAAAGGCACTTTTCTTTTCTTTTTTTTTAGACTATGTTGCAAAGCATTTAAATGGAAGGGAATGTGTGAACTAAAGCAAATCTTTTGATAAAATTCTCCAGAGGCAATTAGTTGACAAATTATGAATCCATCAGATATTAGGATGAGTCTTGAATTGGATAACACTCTGGTTGAGACATAAGAAGTAGAGAGTAGTGCTAAACAGGGTGAAGTCAGAGGGGAATTTTTTTATCAATGGGTGACTCAGTTTTGAGGCCATTATTATTTATATTGTTCTCTAGATAGGAGTGAAAGCAAATTTTCAGTTTTTTCAGTTGTAAAAAGGGGTTGATGTTAATTTTATGAGTTTCAATATCCAGAAATGCAAGGTTTTACAAATTAAAAATATTGTAAAGAATTTAATGGAATAGGAAACATCAGGAGAAGAAAAAGACCTAGGTATAACACAGGCCTGCGTTTGAAAATTTTTTTTATGTTCCCCAGGATTTTTTTGTGGTTTCTTAATGAATCCAACCTCCTGAGCTCAAAAATGAATGTATATTTGTTCAATCAGGTCAGATTTTCTCAGTACAGCATACACCATTTTCATTGAGATTACCTCATTTTTTCTGAATTAAAAAAAAAAACAACTTTCTCTATCTAATAATGCATTATTACTGTTATATCATATAAACAGGAATACATGTATGTAAACTATAATTCTTTTAATAAACAAAAAATAAAAGAATGCAACATAATAAAGAAAATAATTATAATTTCGAAGGACAGACGCCCTTGACGATTTTCGTTTGTGCCTGTCATCTGGTGCATCACGCTTCAAACACCAACAGTAGTCAGCAAGCATGTTTCCGTTCCATTTACACTGGTACCTGGATTCCATTGTTTTTATGTCCTGGTGGAATCTTTGCCCCTGTTCTTTACTGTAATCCCTGCAGTTGTCGGGAAAATAATCCAGATGGGACTGTAAAAAGTGTATCTTTATAGACATTCGAGCTCCCAAATGTTTGAGACATGTTAAGAGCTGATTGACCAGGGCAACATATTCTTCTAGGCTTCTTTTATTGCCTAGAAAATTGTTAACTAGAGCTTTGAAAGCTTTCCAGGCATCTTTTTCTATGTCCTTCATTGATGCATCAAATTGCTGATCAAGTTCCTGATTTGAAGTCCATCAAAAATTTCCCCATGGAGCTTAGCGTCACTGATTTATGGAAATTTTTGAAGAAGAAATTTAAAAGCTTGGCCTACTTTATTAATGGTTTTGACATAATTTTTCATTATGCCAAGCTTTATATGCAGTGGAGGGAGGAGTATTTTTTGAGGAGGCACTAAAGGTTCAGCTATCACATTGTTTGATCTAATTCTAAATGCTTCTCGTGGAGGCCAAACCTTCTTCTCATAGTGCATACTATCTGCATGACTGTCCCATAAACATAGGAAACAGGGATGCTTTGTGTAGCCTGTTTGTGTCCCAAGCGTAAGAGACACTACCTGAAAAAAATTTAGCACGGTATGTAAATTCAGTGTAATATTTCTAAAAACAAATTCAAAGTAATATTTCTTAAAACAATAAGAATATGAATATGTACTGAAAAATCCTGTATGCCGATGCATTAAATCATCGTATTGGAACTAATTGGATATATGTACATCTTATTTTGAGGTTATTGAGTTGTGTTGTATACCTTCTCAATTAGGATAAGTTCCCCATTAACCCAATAGGATGCATTAACCTATAGGGACACACTTCAACCAAAAATATAACTAAAAAATGACTCATGATTTCCAGATTTGCATTCTTGTAAAATGTAAGTTGACCAAAAAGTGTATACAAGTATTAACAATTAAAAATGAAAATGTCAATATCAGGAAGCTTAGAAATGCCAAGTGTAAAATGATCTTACCTTTAAGTCACCACATATCCTCCACTTATAGCTAGAGTAATTTATTGCATCCAGCAATTTTTTCATATTTTCATAACTTTCAGTAAGTTGGATTGAATGGCCTATAGGAACGGAAGCTATCTTGTTACCAATATTCAGTAACACAGCTTTTAAACTTCTACTGGAGGAATCTATGAACAGTCTCCATTCTAATGGGTTGTAAGGAATTCCAAGGGCCTCAACAAGTCCTTTAATATTGGCGCAGTATACTAAAGAGCTGGAAGAATGCTGTAAAAAATAGCTTCGAAACTCTTGTTCTCTATTTCTGTACCCCCCTAAATGTTGTTTCTTAAGCGAGAAGATTACTTTCACGAATTCAAGAGCCAAGAAGTTGTGTATTCGCCTTTGAAACCCCCAGATCCCTGGTCAGGTCATTTAACTGAACTTGAGTGAATGGTCTTGCGACCATATCATGTGTGGAAACCTGATAAGACTCAGATGTGTCATAATCTTGGTCAACTTCTATATTAATCTCTTTATGTACCTCTATATGTTCAGGGGGAGAAGGTATAGGAATTCCTGGGCCATGGGGCAGGGGTTTGATGGCAGAAGGAACATCTGGATATGCTACACTATGTTTATTCTTCTTATTTATACCTGTGGAAAATATAATTGTATATTACATAAAGGAATTGATTTGGAGTTGCAGATAGTACATAAATGTTTAGTAAAGGATATGTTCATGCTGAAGTGAACTATGTTAGTTTTTAATTTTATGCTAAGTCTTTGCATAATAATGACATTTTCAGGAGCCAGTATAATACAGAAAGCTTAAATACTTGATACAATGCTCACCTTTAAGATTTGTCATGCAAAAATAGCAGTCCGTAGTGTGGTCCTTGCCATCTCTCCACACCATGGGAACACCAAAAGAGAGGGACTTTTGTTCGCCCTGACTCCAGCGTCTTAAACTTATGTAGCATCCCTTGCAGCAGATATGTGGTGCAAAACTTTTATCTTGATCTCTTAGCCTTACCCCAAAATATGCATGATACAAAGATTTAATTACAGGAGGGATTGTACTTTGCTGCTCGGGAAAAGTCACTTTGCCGCAAACATAGCAAAATCTGTCGGAGCTATTCTTACATTTTCTGTTCATTTTTAACTCAACCACTATTATTATTATTATTCTTATTATTATAATGCTAAGCAATTTTTAACCTGCAAAATATAAACCTATTTGCATAATTACTTAAAATGTACACAAAATTTACTTCGAATAGAGCAGTGCAAAAACTATTGAAATTTGATGTAATATAGGAGATGTATAAACTAGAAAATTATTATCACCCCCTGTATCGCAAAAACTGGAGGTGATAGAGAAAAACGGATGACAGATTCGGATTTAGGAGGTCAATTTTATTAAGAAACACTATAGAAAACCTAAGGTACATTTTTGACGCAGACCAGTGTAATCATTGCCAGCTCTTTAAAGTTCTGCAACAAAATATTAATTATATAAGGAAAGAGATTATCATAAATTTGCATAATTCATTTCAAGTCTTATCTAGAATACTATATTCTAACATGATGCCCCCATTATAGATATGATGTTAATATGCTATAGTTCAAAGGAGAGCTACTAATATGATACCTTCCTTGAGATGCCTTGAGTATAGTTGTTGTTTATAACTCCTCAGGATGAGATGATCTCTGCTCCCTCCAACCACTTAGGTGACTAAGGAAGAAAGCTTTGATTTTATACCTTCTGTCATAGGCCCTGCCAATGTTACCACAATTAACATGTAGTTTTTTGTGCATTAGAATTTTATCTATTATAAAATTCAAATGCGTCCCCCAAGAACCCCTATCTTCAACAATTACACCATGCCTGTGGCCATATGACATTAATTCATAGAAGCATCAACAATGATCCTTACATAGAAACCAAACTAAAGAACACTACATACATCATAAATTTATACATAGCACCACAAATATCTAATCAAATCACACCCAATTACCAAGCACGGAAGCCATTACAGATACACCCACCCTAATAACTAATGGATGAATTTAATGCATCCCACACCTGGCTTACATCCCACCAAAATTATCACAGAGGCAAACTACCTGCAATATAACTACAATAGCCTCAAAATACTAGACTACATGAATATCTCTACCAACACAACCAACAGCCAACCTCACCAAACATCTCTTTCTGCACACCAATACTCCAGATGTGCATCACATGGAACTTAATTCATGACTACCCATCAGATTACAATCCCATCAAAGTCAAACTTAATTTCTCAATCAGACACCTACAATCAAACATGTAAACTACACCAAAGCAAACAGAGTACATTGAATACAACCTTAGAGACATAAACATCATAGACTTCCCCTCCTTAGATGTGGCAGTCTGCCACTTCTCTCTCACCATAATCAAAGCAAGCATACCACAAGCACCACATAGACAGTTCAACCCTGATATAACACATGAGGCAGCAGATCTCATAAAATGGAGGAATACACTGAAATGGATCAGATCACCATCACAAGACAAAATCTTGTATCTAACACCCCCAAACTGACCTTAATCAACATGCAAGTCATTTAAATAACCCCCAAAATATAGAAAATATAAACTCCCAAACCAACACAACCAAACTTTAGAAAACAATAAAAAAAGATAGCAAATTACAAGGAAAACCACAAGTGAAGCTCTTATAACACAACAAAATGGCTTTGCCTAAACAAGATTGCAACACCCTCATGAAACACTACTCCAAGATCAGCCACAAACCAACCATCAATACAAACAGGATGGTACTAAAGAACACAAAGAAAATCTACCTAGACAAATGCAAAACCTCCATCTCTACTTTCAGACACACAAGCCGCCATCCACCACCTAAAAAACTCTGCCTCCACCAGCCCCAACCAAATATCCAAAAACACCTAAGCCCTATAACTACCCAAGCTAACAAACATCTCAACTACTCCTGGCTACACAACTCTCCCTACCATCTGAAAAAAAGCTAACATTCTAAAAAAAAAAATTAATGGACCATCATCATACAGACCCATATCTCTTCTCTCAAAACTATTCAAAATATTAGAGATCAAATCTAAACAACACTCTCATTTGACCCTTCACAACACAGTTTCCATAAAAACTATCCACAACATCTGTATTTTAAAATATTTTATATTACTGATTAACATTACAAGTGATCCTTGTTACTTTCATTACATCAATAATATTTTCACATACTCTGTCATCACATTACTGATCCTTGCCAACTCAAGATTCTGCTGCCAAATGGCTTAAAAATATATTGTATAAACAATCTCAACAAAATTTTCATCAAACTCCTATCCAAAAAATTATGCAAACTTATTTCAATAAACTTATTATTATTCCACCAGATAAACATTCCTTTACAAATGCCATACTTGCTTGACTAATACAGACATGCACCCATTGCAACTAGGAACCATACCCAGTTTGACATTATTCACAGCATGTCTGGTCTAGGTACAACTGAGACAAAACTACAAATAGACAGAGTGCTGGATCGGTGAAATAACCCCATCAGTCATCATTGTTGATGCTGCTGCCTAATAGTTGGATCTTGACCAGAGGGAACATAAAGTAACTAAAGCAACTAATTATGTATAGCGAGATACAGTGTGCTTTAAGCCCACACCCTCATATAATCCATAAATGCATTTAATGCCCATGTTTTTTTGCTTATGAATTTCCTTACTCAGACTTTACTTCATTTTTCAAAATTCTATTTATCCTATTTTTCTTTGCCACCCTCTGACATTTGCATATGTAAAAGTTATGATATGGTAGTTATGATACTACTACTAATTGGTTAGGGAACTTATCCTTTAGTAAGTCTTATATTTTTGTCAAAAGTATACATTTTCAAAAGGTAACATTCATATGTTAACACTGATTAATTGAAGGTCTTTTGTTCCACAGGAATTGTTGATACATTGTCTCATTGTCCTGGAAAATACTGTGGCCGGACTTATTTTCCTAATGGCTCCTGGTCCCCATGTGGAGCTTGTGAAAGAGGATTGAGAAGGAATGCAACCAGCGCTTGTGAACTTTGCTCAAATACACCAACCTTCTATGACTGGTTTTATCTGGGGTTCATGGCTTTACTCCCTTTAATATACCATCTTGTATCAATTGATAACTCAGCCAAGAGGAGAAAGTAAGCTTGAATTATTAAATATAGATAGGGATGGTATACCCATGGGTGTTTATTTCAGGCCTACTTAGGTAACCCATGGTTACCAGCTTTATATGAATGTTTTCAAGCTACACTAAAAAATCTTTTTTGTTTGGGGGAAGGGGGGGTCATTTAATTTTTAAATATCTTTATTAGTTTTATAGTTGTGTTTATGGGGGTTTAAAATGTCCCCACCTTTTCAACAATTTACAATATTTGTTCAGCTCTTGTCATCTCTATTCTTGAAAATAAGGTGCAGTTGCAATTGGACCTGTATTAACTTTGGAAATGCCAAGGGTAAGAAGAGTTAGAGGGGGGGGGGGTGAGCTTCTTAGTCCACAATTCCCCAAGGGCAAGGGCTGCGTATCTTTCACTTTTTTTCTTTACCCATGCAAGGGCACCCTTGCTGCAACTCACATCTGTAGGACCATGTGCCATCTGGCTTTAACTAGAGAGGTTCTAAAGTCTCGCCTTCCCTACTACTTCCATGTGCACCAAGAAGTCTCCTCTTTAAGCAACTCAGGCTTTTACTTTTACATTTTCACTTCTCCATCTTCACCACTTAACAATCCTTACTGCACAAAATTACTGGCACAGATGCCCTTATTGGGTTTTTTTCTTACTTTTAATTAATGCTCTCAGTTGTTTTTATTTTTTAGGTAAATTTTACATGAAAATATACTTATTTGTTTCTTAGAATCAGAATATTTACTAGAATTATGATTGTGGTGTGTTTCAAAGACTCTTATTTTAGGTTTACTAAAGAGGTCCTTGTTCTGTACACCATCGCTTTTGTGGAAGTTGCCATTGCTGCCATTACGTCTCTTCTTCTGTTCAACCCCAGAAGGTCTCTGTATATCAACTCTTGCCATGTCAGAGACCTCGCAGACTGGTATCCTCTTTTGCACAACCCAAACCCGAATTATGAAGGTCTGCTCTATTGTACACAGGAAGCTGTCTACCCCTTGTAAGTTGTGGAAGTTTGTCTTTAAAGGAGAATAAAGTTGGTGGGAAAGAATGAGATTGAGAGCATATACATTAGAAAAATAGGGAAAGTGATGATGGTGAGACTGCAATAGCAAGCCTCTTCAACCCTGATTGCAGTAGTCCAATGGGTGCAATTAAATCCTTTATGGTCAAATTTGTACCAGGGACAAAAGAACTTTAGTGAAATTGCCAGAAAGGAAAAAAATACCAACTCTAAAGAGGAATGGCTTAAAATATGAGCAGTTTCCCACCATGAATGCAATTAAACCTTTCAGTGTACAACAAACTATCATTTACTTGAAAATGTTTGGTGGCACATGCCTTACTATTAGCCATAGACAAAAACAAAGCAGATGACAGCCCCCCCTCCTCCTATAGCTTTATACAAAAAATACTAAACACAGACATCTACTGAGATGATAAAAAAAGGCTCACCAACTTCCTCTCAAACATACAAGCCAGATTCATTCATAACCAAGAAAACTAAAAATATGTGCAACTATACAATGGTGTTCCACAAGGTGTCATTCTCTTTCAGCGATGATCTTTTCAGCAATCTGATATGTTTCCAGCGGCTGAAGGACAGTAGCCACTACTTCTCTCCCAGTCCCAGTAAACACAACAGCGATCCTCTCCTCTGAGATCTGAGATGTTGCAGCACTTTGAATCAGTTTGCCATCCCAGTGGAGAACAAGGGTACGCGGATCACGGAAGGCTTCTTCTTCAATGCGCTTTGCTTCGGTTTCTCGTTCTTTCTCTTCATCCGATGCACCATGGAGGCAGAGGAGTTGATCTCCAAGATATCATGCCCCAAGCTTGAGGATGCAGCAGCTTGACGACATGAAAGGTTTTCCCAGTCCCAATTCATGATCAGGGCTGAGGTCATTGGGTTCTTGGATGGCTTTCTCCTCCATGGGCTTTTTGCGGAAAAAGGGCAGCTTTGGAAGTCCTCATCTGACACATGATCCGGAAGAAACAGAGGATGAATCCAAAGTGTTTTCCGGGGTGACCTTCTTCAACAACTTCTCCACTTCAGCCTCTTGCTTCCTTTTCTTCATCTGCCCCTTCTTCATTTTGTCAGCCTTCTTGGCGACATCGGACACATGGAGTTTATTGACACTTCCCATTGAACAGGACTCTCTGTCTCCTCCCTCTGCCATTCCAGAAAGGCCAAATCTTCTTCTGGGACATTGACCTTGGCTCATTAATTTTTTTTAACCAAACAGCAGGAAAAAAAAAACAGGAAAAGGCCACAACCAAACCAGCCTGGCTGAAAGATGACAATTTCCACCAATCACCAAAGATAATCACCATAACCAATCCCTGGAAAAGGAAACGCCTCAGGCTGTTGCGTAAGGTCAGGGCTGTGCTTCTCCGCCCCTCCTTTTCCTTTCAATCAGACGCTTGCCACCCTGCCAACTACCTGCCTAATACTTATCCTAGCCCGCCTTAGAACAGAACCATGCCATCCATGCCCACCTATGACCAACAAACATGCCAGTCCAAAGCCCCCATCCTCTACACGTCATGCAATAAACTGCACCACCCTTCAATCACTTGATAACTACCCACTCCAGTGGACCTACAACCCTTACACAAACACTCCCACACCTCCTTCACCCCACCCACTCAACATGGTGCCAAAATGTAGTAGGCACCGAACCTACACTCTAACCCCAATCTATCCAACCTGCTTCCTACAATAAGTTGGACGTGAAAAATCGAGGGAGAAATTAAACGGATTGTATATATAGTCCTTTATTCACAAAAGATTTACAATTATATTTACAATAAATCTTGGGTATATATATAAAGGGTCTTTCAACAAGGATGCTCGCGCTTTATCAGGCAATAGTGGCCATGTTGTTAAAGCCACATCTGGCAACCTCACTGTGAACTGTTCAATAGTACTTGGCAAGTCACGATGGAAGGTTATAGCATTGAACAGCGTGTGCAAATCATCAAATGTTATTATCAAAATCAGTGCTCCGTTTGACAAACATTCCACGTATTTCGTGATTTCTATCCTTGCCACAATTGTCCTGCCAAAGCTGCTATTTGAGGCTTGGTGGCCAAATTTGAGGCAAAAGAGTCGATCAACAATCAGCCAACACCTGTACATCAGCAAAATGCAAGGTCTGCTGAAAACATCGCTGCCGTAAATGAGAGTGTATGGAAAAATCTGAAGCAGTCGATTTCTTGTCATTCACAAGAACTTAGCCTTTCTGCGACTTCAGTTTGGTGAATTATGTGTAGGGACTTGGGTCTGCACCCATACAAAATCCAACTTACCCAGGAACTTAAGGTAAATGACTATAGACAATGCTGTGTGCTCACTGATTGGGCTCTAGAGCAGTTAGAAGTTGCCCCAAATTTCTCCCTCCCCCCTAAATCATCTTCAGTGACAAGGCCCATTTTTGGGATGAGTGGATTTGTGAACAAGCAAAATTGTCGGATTTGGGACAAAAACAATCCAAAATGGGCCTCATTGCTGTGGCGAGGATAGAAATCACAAAATGTGCAGAATGTTTGTTGAACAAAGCACTGATTTTGATATTAACATTTAAGGATTTGCACATACTGTTCAATGCTATAACTTTCCATCATGACTTGCCAAGTACTACTGAACAGTTCACAGTGAGGTTGCCAGATGTGGCTTTAACAACATGGCCACTATCACCTGACAAACATCGAGTATCTTGTTGAAAGACCCTTTATATATATATATATATATATATATATATATATATATATATATATATATATAAAGGAAACAATCCTATCACCAAAGAATATTTTATATACAAAAGAAGAGTTAAATGAGCAAACAAAAAAACAAATATACAATCAAATTCAAAGAGGCCTTGCCTTAAATCTCGTTTCGGTCTGTTGATTTATTTTTCAGATTTTTCTATAGTTTTTTTTTTTTTCACCACAGAATCAGCAAAAGCTAAGTTGCTCTTTTTTTTTCTTATTACTACTTAAGTTCTTTCTTTATTTGAATAAGTGATGGAGTTCGGGGATGAAAGTGAGCATGAGTGTCGGGAATGTATGCATTGGTTGTGGTGTAGTTGGTGAGGGGTATACATGTGTTGTATGCGGGCTGCGTAAATGCATTGTAGATTTAGAGGGGATGAGAATGCAGGATTTAGACAGAATATGTAGGCTGGAGGGGTTAGTTGCTGAGCTCAGGAGGGAACTTAGTGTTAAGCCTAGGGCTGGGAATAGGTTAGGTGGTGAGGTAGGCCAGTTAGATGTTTCAGGTGAAGTTACAGGGCCGGTGGAGGAGGTAGGATATGATAGTTCTAGGGATAGTGAAGTTAGCCCCCTTAGATTAGTTAGAAATAGGCCTAGTGAGGATGGGGGACAGTGGAGAGTGGTTAGGAAACGTGTAGCTAGGGAGGCTTCTCCTGTTCTTTGTGAGAATAGGGTTGCCTCTATTGAGGTGGTTAGCCAGGGGGAGAATAGGTGTGTGAGTCGAAAAACACAGAACCTATTAGCTTAACTAATAGATTCAGTGCCCTAAGAGAGGAAGTAACTGGAAGTGATGACTGATGGGGGTGGGAGTGGAGGTAGAGTGACTGGTAGTTTGAATGAGTAACAACAAGGAGTAACAACAAGGAAAGAAGGTACCCTAGGAGACCTTACGGTCCATTCAAAGAGGGTACCATTGGACTTGCAATCGAGCAGGCACAAGGCAGCTCAATTGTTTTGCGTCCCTAAATGGCCACTTTTCAAGACCTTGTCTAGTCTTGACTTGAACTGGTCAACAGATTCACTGTTGACAACTTCCACTGGATGTGCGTTCCACTTACCGCAGATACTGTAGGTGAAAAAATTTCCACACAGATTGCGGTTATAACGCTTCAGTTCAAGTTTGAAGCCGTGATTGCGCGTTCTGTTCTCACTCAGTGTGAAAATATCCCGGTAGTCAACATTGTCAAACCCTCAAAGTATTTTGAAAACTTCGATGAGCTGACCATGCAGTCTACGGGTTTCCAGCGAGAACAGATCTAATTCCCTTAGTCTATCCTCATAACTTTTATGTCGGATAGAGGGAATCAGCTTGGTTGCCCTGGCTTGTACGCGTTCCAATCTCGCGATGTCCTTTCGCAATGAAGGACTCCAAAATTGTATGGCATACTCCAGGTGCGGTCGGACAAGTGAGTTGTACAGGCACAGTACAATCTACTGGTTCCGATAACCAAACTGGCGCTTAATATAGCCTAGCATCCTTTGGGCCTTTTTCTCCGCCTCAATGCACTGTTTTGAGAACTTGAGGTCACTAGTGATTGTTACACCCAAGTCCTTCTCAGTGTCGGTGGATTCCATAGCAGAGTCCTTAAGGATATACTGAGATTGGGGGTTACTGTGGCCGATATGCATCACTTTGCATTTCCCCACGTTAAAAGGCATTTGCCATGTGTCCGACCACTCCCCAATCTTCCCAAGATCTTCCTGCAGGCGGGCAGTATTTCCATCCTTTGCAACGTTCATACCAAGCTTGGTATCATCGGCAAATTTGGAAATCATGGCAACCATGTCACCGTCCATGTCGTTGATGTAGATGATGAATAGTAGTGGTCCCAGGACAGAACCTTGAGGCACCCCGCTAGTAACGGGCACCCACTCAGAAGACTGTCCATTTACCACCACCCGTTGCCGTCTGCCACTTAGCCAGTTCTCGATCCAGCCGGCTACCTTTCCGTCTATGCCAAGCGCTCGCACTTTCCGGAGAAGGCGGCGGTGTGGTACCTTAAAGGCTTTCTGAAAGTCTAGGTAGACCACATCCACCGCCTTGTCCCGATCGTGCTCACTGAAAACGAAGTGGAAGAATTCCACAAGGTTCGTCAGGCATGACCGTTGCCTTCGGAAGCCGTGCTGGGAACTCCTCAGTAGCAGGTTTGACTCTAAATACGACGTCACTTTGTCCACCATGATGCTTTCCATGAGCTTACCGACTATCGAAGTCAGACTGATAGGTCGGTAGTTCGACGGTTGGTTACGGTCTCCTTTCTTGAAGATAGGAGTCACCTCCGCCTCACGCCAGTCTCTAGGAACGCATCCGGTCCGGATTGACATGTTAAAGATAGCGCACAGATGTTGTATTACTTCATCACACACTTCCTTCAACACTTTAGGTAGAAACCCGTCCGGTCCAGGGGACTTACTCGTCTTTAGGTCAGCGATCTTTTTCTTTATTTCTCCTTCAGTGAAGTCCATTGCCTCCAGCTTTTCCCCCGAGTAGGAATCCGTCGGCTGGGGAATGGGACCACACTCTTCAGTAAACACTGAAGAGAAGTAGTCGTTGAGGAGGTTAGCATTTTCTGCATCTGACTGAGTTAATGCACCCTCCTCGTCCACTAAGGGCCAATCGTTCGACGGATTGATTTACGGCTGTTCACATATCCAAAAAACTCCTTGGGATTCTCTTTACAGAGTCTCGCCACTCGGAGTTCCTCAGACTGCTTGGCCGCCCTTATGCTGGACTTTACTCTCCTGGCTAGCCTCCGGTATTCGTCAAAGTCACCCGAGATCTTCGATTGCCGGTACACATTTCTCTTCTCCCTAAGCAGTTGGCCGATTTCTCGATTAAACCACTTAGGTTGAACAGAAGACAGACGAGGGCATTTCCGAGGGATGAAAAGCGATTGAAGACTCATGAATGTGGTTTTGAAACTATTCCACGAGTCTTCAACGGCATTGCACACTTCTAGCCTCACGTCAGTCAGTCCAGCTCGAAGGCTTGCAAAGTCTGCTCTTCTCAAGTCAAGTTTCTTTGATTGACTGGCAACAGACCTTACCTTCGGGATCTTGACGCTAAATCTAACTAGCTGGTGATCACTGCCACCGAGCTCTTCGCCTACAGAGATATCCTCAACGATATCATCCTCAGAGGTGAAGACCAAGTCGAGGATATTGTCTCCTCTCGTCGGTTCTCTGACCCATTGAGTGAGGAACTCGTTGTTGGCGAACTCCAGGAGTAGCGCGCTCTCGCCACAGGCTGCTCTGGTTTCCCAGTCAACTTGGCTGTTGAAATCGCCCATAACGATGCACACTCTGCCTTGAACCAGCTCACCCAGCAGCTGGTACAATTCCCTGTCCTTCTCAACGGGTTGGGAAGGGGGTCTGTAAAGCACCAGGGTCCTGTATCTGACAGGACCGATCTCTAGGTCAACGCCTAGGAGCTCGTGGTCGGATATAACGTTGGAGTTCGTAGATTTGATTGTATCCTTGACATACAACATTACACCGCCACCCTCTCTGTCTGGCCTATCTTTGTGGAAGAGTTGGTAGCCAGGAACCGTGAATTCGCCTTCAAAGTCTCTGTTTGAGGTTTTTATCCACGATTCTGTTATGGCTACCATTTCGGGTTCTTCCGTCGCTACGAGGCCACGGAGCTCAGGGAACTTGTTCCTGATTGACCTCGCATTGAACAGAAGAACTTTCAGGGAGTCCCCTAATGTAGGACTCCCTATACTCTTCCGTTTCCCGGCTTCTTGTTTGTCGCGGTGGCACCATTTTTGACAACCTCCGAGAAGGTTGTTTGGGGAGTGACTCGGGCGTACTGGCGTACGTCCGCCTTCCCAATGGGCCGGACACTCCTTTGGGTGCGCTCCACGACATCCTGGATGAGGTTGGCTAGGAACGCCTTGCCCTTAAAGGAGAGGTGCACCCCGTCCCTTTGGTAGAGGTCTTTTCTACCATAGAATACGGCGTACGGGTCCACAAAAAAGATACCCTCAGCCGTACAGAGGTCTGCAAGGCGCCTGTTTAGCGACATGTTCCCCAAGTGAGCAGTCCGGCTTGGACTCCACCTCGGGAGCATCCCCACCACGACGCGTCTGCGGGTTCTCAATCCACAGTCGTCGACAGCGCCCATAACTGTCCTCATAATCTCACCTGTAGGGCCTACCCTATCTCCTCTGAGGTAGAGGTCGTTGCCACTTACCATAAGGGCAACGACTGAAGTTTCTGAAATCTGAGACTTCTCGGCCTCAGCTCTTACCTGCTTATTCCCACAGCCTGGGATGCAGCTCACCTTAACGCTTGTGCGAAGGCGGGCCGCTAGCAGGGGCTTCAGACCCCGTGCTTGAGAATCACCAATAAGTGTGACTCTTGCACATTTGTCTGCGGACGACTTAGTCTTTCCTTTCGGAGGCGACTTGCCGCTTTCCTCTTGTATCTCTAATTTTTTTTTTCTTCCTCTTATTCTTCTTCTTGACTTCCTTTGTTATCTCTTCGTTTGTTTCCCGTTTCTCTTCTTCTGCTTCTGCTTTCTTTTCTTCTGTTTCCAGTTTCTTTTGTTCTCTTTCTACTTTCTCTTCTTCTCCTTTTACTTTCTCTTCTTCTCTTTCTACTTTCTCCTTCTATTTCTACTTTCTCTTCTTTCTTCTTTCTTTTCTTCTTTTTGGCTCATTGAGGAAGCCCTTCAGCAGAAGAAATCGGCTGTTGGACGTCCGGAGCCTTCTCGCCTGAGCATCTGCATCTCTCTGTTTTTAAGAGTTGAACTTCCCTTTTAAGGAGGGAGTTCTCCTCTCTCAGTTGAGCGATGCTCTCGCCCAGGCGCTTCTCGAGTTCGCAGAAGTCACAGACACTGACGCCATCTGTGAGTTCCTTGCAACTCCTTCCCCCGAAGTCTTCACTCCATCTGAAGACTTTGCATATTTTGCAGGTTAGCTTTCGAAACGGAGGACCATTCTTCTTCGCCATGTTACAAAAATCTCGGACCATACGCATTAAAAAAGGGGTTTTTGGTTGTGATTTCCTCTCGCACTAATCACATCCGGCTATTTCCAGGAGGTTTTCGGTCGTTCGGCGAACAGAAACCCTTTGATCAAGCACACCAACCCTAAGGTCTCGCCTGGGCCGGACGTCCCCAATCGTGCCGCAGCTCCCAACTGAGCAGCACGAGAGCCCCAGTGAACTGGTTCTCTGATTTTTCGACAGGGGTGCTTGAGGTGTAACTGTCTTCCTACTAAGCCCTACTAATCAACTAAAAACGGCCAGACTTGAGGCAAATAGTAAATAGGAGTCGGGATGGAGTTAGGTCTGTGGGGGTTAGGAATAGGAGTCTGACTGAAGTGCTTGTGATGGGTGATTCGCGAGTTAGATATTTAGATAGGAAGTTGAATGCAAGTAGATTGAATGGTTTGAGGGTGTGTTTGCCAGGTGCTGGAGTGAGAGATCTCTCTGATAGGTATGAGGAGCTGGTGTCTGGCTGTGCAAGGGATGTGGGTGTGATTACACATGTAGGAGTGAATGATGTGAAGGAAGTGGGTGCATGTGAGTTACGTGAGAGGTACAAGAGGTTGATTAAAGAGGTGAAAGAAAGTAGAATGAAAGGTGTTGTGACAGGTGTGCTTCCAAGAATGGATGTTGAGGTAGAATGGATGTCTCGTGCGATTGGGCTTAATGATTATGTGAGGAGGATGTTTGAGATGGAAGGTGTCATGTTTGTGGATGTGTGGGATAGGTTTGTTGGAATGAAAGAAATGTATGCAATGGATGGACTGCATTTGAGTAGGAGGGGGGCAGATATGTTGTGGGAGGAGTATGATTGTGTTATTAGGTCTTTGCGGGCGGGAAACTAGATACTAATAGTGGTCAGGAAATTATGAGAGGACATTATAGTACTGAAAGTAGAATGGACTTGGCAGATAACAGAAATAGGTTCCAAGGCGATAGAGGTGAGGTCATTCAGGTTTCAAGAGGTGCTTGAGGGATAGGGGGGTTAAATTGTTTCCATACAAATGCTCGTAGTCTTAGAAACAAGAAGGATGAGCTCTTTAGTTATATTAGTGATGAGGATATAGATATATTATGTGTTACTGAATCATGGATTAATGAAATACAATTTAGTGACACTATAAGTGAATTTGATTTACAGGGCTATAATATGTATATTAGTCAAAGGACAGGTTGGATTAGTGGAGGAATAATTATCTATATTAAAAACAACATTGTTTCAAGTTTAAATACTTCAATAAAGCAGGATGGAGTTGAGTCACTTTGGATAGATATTAGGTTCAGTAAAAATAGAATGGTGCATTTGGGAGCTTTTTACAGACCACCTGGGCAGACTGATGATATAGATGAACTAATGATAAGGGAAATAAGTAAGGGATGTGAAACAGATGCCGTTATTATTGGGGAATTCAACTTAAACTCTGTGGACTGGGAAAATATGATAGTTAGGGATAGAACAAGTGGCAGGTTCATAGAATGCTTTGAGGATAATTTTTTTAATCAATTTGTTAATGAGCCAACAGTGATCATTTAGTTCAAGAATTGACTGTTGGGGAAGCATTGGGAAATAGTGACCATCAGATAGTTAGTTTTAACTTGGGAATTAAGAAGGGTAAAATAACCGAGAATGCTGTAAAAGTTCCAAATTTTCATAAGGGAGATTATGTAAAACTTTGAAGCTTGCTAAATTTGGTAGACTGGGATGTAGAATTCAGAGGTAAAAATGCTTATGGGATGTGGGATACTTTCAAGCATATAATAAATGTAGTCCAAGAGCAATGTATCCCAATGAAGGCTATTAGGAACAAAAGTAGGAAACCATTATGGTGGAATCAGGAGATGGCTCGAAAAATTTCAGAGAAGAAAAGGGCATATAAAAAATTACAGGTAGAAAATTTTATTCAAAATTTAAGTGATTATAGAATGGCTAGGAATGAGTTAAATAAGATTATAAAGAAGAACAAAAGGGTGTCAGAAATTAAATTAGCTCAGGATAGTAACAAAGATCCTAGAAAGTTCTTTAGTTACTATAAAATTAATAACAAGTCTGGCAGAGTTAAAATAGGACCTTTCAAATATGAAGGGGTTGTCAGAGAAACTGATGAGGAAATAGTTGAGGTACTAAATGATCATTTTGCATCAGTATTTACAAAGGAGAAACTAAATAGTCTTATGTATAGTACTCATGGGTCAGGGAAAGAGGTGTTTACTACCATTAGTGTGGATTGGAGGAAGATAAAAGGACTAATAGGTGAGTTAGATGCTACCAAGGCCTCCAGCCCTGATAATTCCATTATTATTTGTCATCTATATAAACGATCTTGGGGATACAGTTAATAATAAAGTGTCACTTTTTGCGGATGATTCCAAATTAGCAGCTGTAGTTAAAGATATTGATCATAATTTTAAAGTGCAGCAGGATTTAAATAAATTGTTATCCTGGACACATAAGTGGCAAATGACTTTCAACCTTGATAAATGCAAAGTTATTAACATGGGAAAAGATAATAGAGAATTTAACTATGAAATGGATGGGCATTGGCTGAGCTCAGTAGAGGATGAGAAAGATCTAGGAGTAGTAATAGATAAGTCATTAAGGTTTTCTAAGCAGTGTATTGAAGCAAGAAATAGGGCAAATAGAGTGTTGGGTTTCATTACAAGAAATGTCAGTTACAAAAGTAAGGAGGTTATTCTTAAACTCTATAACTCTTATGTTAGGCCACATCTAGAGTACTGCATACAGGCATGGTCCCCAAATTTTAGACACGATATTAACCTTCTCGAGTCAGTGCAACGGAGGGCAACATAGATTATTCCTTCCCTGAGGCACCTTGAATATATAGATAGCCTGGGGTATTTAATATGTTCTCGTTCGAAAGGAGGTGTGTGAGAGGGGATATGATTAAGCTCTTTAAAAATTTTTTCCGGGATTGATAAATTGGATGTTAGCAAGTTTGGGGAGTTAGATGATGGAAATCGAACTAGAGGTCACCACTTGAAAATTAAAAAGCAAGGGTGTAGGTTGGATTTAAGAAAATATTTTTTCACCAATAGAGTGGTGGACTTCTGGAATAAATTGCCGTGGAGGGTAGTAGGTAGTCCAAATTTAAATGTATTTAAGTTTTGGTTGGATGAGTTTATGGGGAAGGAAGGTTGTGATGGTTCCTAAGTTTTGTATATATTAATATTGATTGTATATATCTATAGCTGCATGATTTATTTCTTGACAAGCCTTGATTGGTGATACCCTTGTTTGTGGACGCAATCCTCTGGATGTAGTTTTCTTGGGAGTTTGGGTGCCTTAAAAAAGAGGCCGTTTGACTCGGATGACCTATGATGAGCCCTTGTGGCTTTTGTCATCTGTTATATTATATTGTGGGAGACTTTGATTTTGTCTTTCCCTGGTGATGGTGCTTTTTGTGGGTGGGTTTTGACGGAGGCGGCTGACCTTTGATAGGCCCTTGTGGCTTTTGTCATCCGTGTAATTATGTTATGTATGTTATGCTATGTCCTAACCCCCCCACAAACAGCTATTCCCTTTCTTCTGTTTTGCCCTACCGATTCGCAAAACTTATTCTCCCCCCCTCATATGTAAAAGTGAAACATCAGATAAACTATGCAGAGGGAGGAAAAGACTTGCATGGTGAGCCAAACCTCCCCCAATAAGTCCTCGAAGGCGACAGCATCCGGGGTTCTGCCTCCGGGAAGCGTACGGCCATTCCCGTTAGGGTCTTCTGTTCAAAGAGGGACCCCACATCTCCTATGAGCTAGGCCTGTAGGGCATATTCCTTCAATGGAATTGCCACGTACTCGGGGCCAACTGGGAGGAGCTGCGGAGGCTCGTCTCTTCCCGTTCCCTGTTAGCTATTTTTCTGCAGGAGACCATGCTAGGCGCGTGTTCCCTGCCCACACTCCCAAAGTATAAGGGTCTTGCGACCCCACCACCACGAGATGGCCGGGCTTGGGGATGCGCGGTTTACACCCAGCATGATGTCTCTGTTCTTCCTTTCAGGCAGTGGCTGTGCAGCTTCACCTGGATAGGAGGTATACTATCATTTCTGCGTACATTTCCCCATCAGCTGACTTCGACACGGGGGACTTCCGTTGTGGCATGGTTGCTGAGGCCCTATCTCTTGCTTGGAGATCTGACCGGTAGGCATCCTCTATGGGAAGATTACTCAATAAATCCCAAGGGACAAGTCATTGCCGATCTGATCAAAGAGCTTGAGATGGGGGTCCTAAATGTGGATGAGGTTACGCATCACTGCCCGAGAACCGCTTCATTTTCTTGCCTTGATCTATCTTTGTGATCTTCGGATGCACAGCCATTTAAATATCATTTTCAGGGTAACTGCCGCCTGAGAGCCCACCCTGGTGGTGCTTGGCATGGGTGCGGTAACCTGCATTTAAAAAAATGACTGAATTCTCTATATCACTCAAGTAGTTTAAGTCACTAGATGAGGCCATTGAGTTCTTCTCCAGTAACCTTATCGCTGCGGGCCTGACTACTATTCCCAGAACGTCTGGCCAATTTGCACGCCAACCACCCTGTGAGGGGCGCGGCGATTTGCCATCCTGGCTGCCGTGCTGACGGGACTCAGCACCCTGTCTGACCCAAGCTTAGCCTCTTCTCCTTCCTTCAAAACACTTGTTCCCTTGCTTTTCATACAACCTCTCCCACAACTTTCTCTGCTCAGCCTCTAATTTCACAGGGTAGATGCTGACCTTCTCAGCCGACTGTCCCAGATCGGGGGGGAGGGGGCAATGTTCCCTAACCCCTGAGCTCCGGTCTGGGGTGGTTGGTTTTTAACAACCTGCTTCATCCCTACCCATACCTTCCTCACATCCCTTTTCCTCTCCTCTTCACAATATCTCTGCCAGGCCACCAGGCGGGAGGAGTGGTCCTAAATGGCGGCCCCTGGCTCTACCGGGCCTGTAAGCACCTCTTGCAGTGCGGGCTACTGCGAGAGGTGATGCGCGATTGTGTCCCGTGATACAAATATGGTCACTATGCCCAATGATGAATATAAAAAAAAACCCAACCCCCAACTTCCCCTGTAACATCAACGGAGCCGCCCTCGGGCAGCTCCACTGAAAAAATGGAGTTCTCCCCCCCTGTGCTTGCGCAGGGGGGAGGACCTCCATTTTTTGTGTAGTGGACTCCCCCTCACCCCCTTCTCTGGAAGTGCTTTCGGGAACCTCCCTCTTTCCAGCGGCAGTCCCCTCTGTTCTTTCCAAGGGGACTGCCAAGAAAGCCTGCATGCAGCCCTTAGGCAGCCACTGCACATCAAAGCGGCTCTGTAGGGCAACCCCGTAAGGGGCGCGGCGATTTGCTATCCTGACCGGATTGTGATCTATCGCGACTCACAAAGCGCTCTGAGTGCTCTCGGGGCATTGGAATCTGTGCATCCCCTGATTCGCGATATCCGTGACGCCACGGTTATGGCGACCCGGGCAGATGTCGAGATTATCTTCTGCTGGGTTCGTGGACATGTAGGAATTGTGGGGAATGAGGGCGCCAAAGAGCCTGTGACGACTCTGCGACAGGACCAGCCTTTCGCTCTTCCTCATGCCGACTACACGGCAGGAATACGGGCAGCTCTTCGGACTGCTTTGTAAAGAAGATGGGAGATGGTCGAAGGGAACTTAAAGTTGCGTGCCATTGCGCCGCGACTGTCCTCAATGCCGCGACGGCCTTAGGTCGCTTTCTGTCGTCTCCGAATCGGACACCCTCGTGTGATGCATTGCTATTTGATGGAGCGCTCGCCTGCTCCCTATTGTGACAACTGCGTCGCCCCCCAGACTGTTCAGCACATTCTTGTCGAATGCCCCAGTCTGGGTGATCTTCGCACACATTACCTGTCCCGGTACCGGGATGGGCGGGGTCGCTACCACCTGTCCCTTGTACTCGGGACGAGTGCTTGCACACTGACCTGTGGACATGTTGACTTTTGAGGGGAAGCCGGCCTGCTCCCTATTATTTAACCAGGTTTTTTTATAGTTTTTTTCTCCTTTTAGGTCACACGCTCCTGCGCCGGGGGGATCTCCCCCCCCCCCCCGACGCAGGAACCTACTTACTACTCACTTCCTTTCCTTTTTTCTTTTTCTTTTTTTTTAAATTTAGTGTTGTGTTTGGGTTGTTTTTTGTGTCTTTTTGAATTTGATTTTAAAGTAGCCTACTACTAGGCAGGTTTCTAATACGGCGACTAATGCCCAAGTTGGCAGTCGCCAGATGAGCTCTTAAAAAAAATCTAGGTTACTCAAAGAAGGTGTAGATAGTATTGCAGTAACTCTTCAGAGGATAGATACTAGATCACTAGAGTTTGGAGAAATCCCTAATGATTGCAAATTAAATAATGTAGTGCTAATTTTTAAAAGGGTAAGTAAAGATGACCCAAATAACTTTAGGCCGGTAAGTGTAACTTCTATCGTTTTTAAAATCCTTGAGAAGATAGATAAGAAGCGGATTTCTGACCATCTAGCATGGGTTTAGAAAAGGTAGATCGTGTTTAAAAAATTTACTGGAATTTATTGATTATGTAACTAAACAATTAGATAAGGGAGAGAATGTTGATGTAATTTACTTAGATTTTATTAAAGCTTTTGATAATGTTCCACATAGGAGACTTGTTCATAAATTAAACATGCATGGGATATGTGGTAAAGTTTTGAATGGCTGAAAGGCAGGAAACAGAGAGTTGTGCTGAATTGGATGAGGTCATAATGGAGGGACATTATCAGTGGCGTACCTCAGGGATCGGTTCTAGGCCCTTTATTATTCATAGTTTATATAAATGATCTTGGGGAGGCTGTAAATAGCAAAGTGTCAATTTTTGCTCATGACACTAAAGTGGCACATGTAGTCAAAGGTGTTGAGGGTAGCTTTAAAGTGCAGAGTGACTTAAATAAGTTATTAGCTTGGGCTCAGAAATGGCAAATGACTTTTAATCTTAAAAATGCTAAGTTCTTAACATGGGAAGGGATAATAGGGAATTTAGCTATGAAATTGATGGGCATTGGCTGAATTCAGTTGCGGATGAGAAGGACTTAGGCGTAATAGTAGATAGGTCACTGAAATTTTTGAAGCACTGTATTGAGGCACAAAATAGAGCAAATAGGGTGCTAGGATGGATACATTAAAAGGAATGTTAGCTACCAGATTAAAGAGGTTATCCTTAAACTCTACAACTGGTAAGTTAGGCCACATTTAGAGTACTGTATATAAGCATGGTCACCACTTATTAGATATGACATCAACCTGCTAGACTCAGTACAAAGGAGGGCAACAAAAATAATACCTTCCCTGAAGCACCTTGAGAGAAGATGTGTGAGGGGAGATATGATTTTGTTTTTTAAAATCTGTGCAGGTTGGATGTTAGAAAATATTTTTTCACCAATAGAGTGGTAGATTACTGAACTAGTTTGCCATCTGAGACAGTTGACAGTTGAAACTTGAATGTATTCAAATGCAGATTAGATAATTATATGGGGAGGGAGGGGTAATTTTAGGGGAGTATTCTGGACTCATTCCTGTGGTTGCAGTTTTTTTTTATTGTATATTACAATTGATTTGGATTTTGACAAGTCTTGATGACGATGCTTTTGGTTTTTGACACATTCTTGTGTATGGTTTGAATTGTATATTGTTGTTGCATGATTGTACACAATCCTATGGATTTTTTAAATTGTATATTGTAGATACATGATCTGACACAATTCTATGGATGCATTTTGTGGGTGGGTTTTGACAGATGCAGATGACCTTTGATAGGCCCTTGTGGCTTTTGTCATCAGTGAAATTGTGTTATGTTAAATCCTATTTCCACTTAGTCCACACCATACTGTTATCTTAGGGAGTGCAAAGGTATTTACCCAATTTATTTGGTCTAGTAGTGACCACTTCTGAGAATTCTTTTTATTTGGCATGACTTTCAGGTAAACATGACATCACTGAAAATTGTTACTCAATACTAATTGTCCAGTATCCTACATTTTTTTAACCCTGAGACAAATGATAGCCTTGTTGCTTATCTTGCATTGAGATTTATTGATGATATTAACTTTTGTATGGCTTCAAATAAGGATCTATTTTTAGAATAGTTCGCACTGCTTCTCTATTCAAATGTGTCCCAGCAGCCCATTTTCTCACTGACTTTGTTTCATCATCATCGATTAAAGTCCTTTCCCTGTCAATATTCCTTTCCATCCTCACACTTTTCTTACTACTGGAATTTCTTTTATTGAAATTATGAATTGTGCTGTGTACATTCTACCTTTCATAATTTCTCTGGATTTTTTGGGGTCTAATCTTATACAATATCTTGCTTGAAAATGATGAATTGATTTGATTATGGAACTATGTTGAATCATTAATTCCATGACAAACCTTCCCCTCAAGGACCAACAAAGTGACACCTTCAGCTGAGTTCAATAGAATATACACCACTTAGATAATTTTTCAATGAATCCCTGACATAGCAAAGGAAAAATCTACCCTACCCAGAAACAGTAGTCACTCTCCAGACTCTGATTACTCCCCTCCACCTCCGCCAACCTGCAGTACATCAAACACCTCATAAAGCTTGATCCTCACAGACATGTACAATATTAAGCTCGGTAATGGCCTTCCTAGAGGGTGCAGTCTAGGCATAATAAGAACTCAGTGGAACCAAAGAAATTGTTTCTATATTTCCTGTAAAATCTTGGGAACATTTTGTTTGTTATTCCAACTCTGATCTTAGTTGCTGCAGCGAGGGGATTGTTGCATTGAGTATGTCGATTCATCTGATGGGAGTTTGATTTGGGCCATCTTAGCTGTGGCCACCAATAGAAACCCTCATTAAATTCTCCCCATTAAATGATCAAAAACTGCAAATTTAAGTGTATTGTTTCTTTACAGGTATTCAATCGTGTTCGTGTTCTACACCCAGTGCCTTCTGGTGATGCTTCTGGTTCGTTCGTGGCTATCTCCAAGGCTCCTTCCTGGTCGAGGAATGATGGCCATCTACTCTGCTATGTACTTCTTCCCTATCCTCATCGTTGTTCACGCCACTCTCGGAGGACTCATTTGTAAGTTTGGGTTGAGCATTGACTCAGCTAAAACGATCGTTTGTTTCATGTATTTCGTTGCCTACACATATGTTTATCATTATTGTACTGGCTATGAGTTAGCTTAGTGGAAACACTTGATTTTACAAAGTTTAGCTACATTGTGTGTGGTTAGTCATCAGATGAAGTCAGGCTAAGTTAAAAGGCGCCTGCCATATGCTGGAGATACTCATGGTTTGTTCGCACTGAGAAATGAAAGGCCTTACAATTCTGATGCAGACATACCAGAAGCAAGAGACCCCATGAGGGGCGCAGCGATTTGCCTTCCTGTGCACCGTGCTGCCCGGACTCAGCGCCTGTCTGGTTCCAGCTTAGCGTCCTCTTGTTCTTTCTGACAGCATGTGTTTTTACCCTACTTTCTCACTCTCCCTACAAACCTCTCCCACAACTTTCTCTGGTCAGCCTCTAATTTCACAGGCTAGACGCTGATCAGCTTCCTCTCACCTAACTATCGGGGATGGGGTGGGGGCAACGTTCCCTCACCCCTAAGCTCCGGCCTGAGGTGGTAGATTTTTAACAACCTGCTTCATCCTCACCCACACCTTCCTCACATCCCCTTTCATTCTCCCTTCTATCTCTATCAATTTTTACACCATGCACAAGGTGGAGCCGCCATGCTGATGGGCTGTCAGGTCACTGGGTGGGAGGAGTGGCTTCAAATGGCGGCAGCTGGTTTTGCCGGCGCCGTATTCATGTGGCCTGTGAAATTATAGGATCACCATGCCCGATGATGAAAATCAAACAAAAAAAATCTTTCTTCCCTTCCCCTTTACCATTGTGGAAACCGCCCTCAAGTAGCTCCACCGAAAAAGTGGAGGTCCCCCACCCCCCCCTGTGCTTTCGCAGGGGACCCTCCAAAACTCTTCGACCGAGAGGAGGCTTAGTCCTCTCGTTTGTCTACGGGTATAGAGGACTCCCCCTTACCCCCTTCTCTGGAGCAGCCATTGAGTGACTCACTGTCTCCAGTGACAGTCTCCCTTTTTCTTTATAAGGGCACTGCTAAGAATGGTAGGCGGCCCATAATTGACACCGGGGAGTGGCACAATAGGGCCAACCCCCTTAGGGAAAGGAGGGAAGACAGGGCCCATCCGCCCCTTCACTCTAAAGACCTGCAGGCTCGAATATTGAGCTTAAAGGGGGGCACCGTACATGTCCTCCTCCTATTCCCCGGCCACATGGACGCACCCCTGAGATGGACATGGTCCTTGAGTTAACCCAGCCCCAGATGGTAGGACGTTCCATGGGTATGGAGCTGGGCTCGGTGCCAAGCACCGAACCCGTGTCCTCCCCTATGCAAGGTCCTCTTCAGATGGCGTGGGTTTCCAAGACCTTAAAGGAGAGGAGGGATCTCCTCCTCCGGCTTGTGCTCCTGTAGCAGCCAAGACCTTCTCCATCTCGGAGAAGATCTTGCAGAGGCCAGTCCATTTGCCCTGGGGGCGCCTGCCGGTGGAGGGAAAAAGCTGTTAAATTCCCCGCCCTCCTCTCCTAAAAATAGAAAAAAAAAGACTCGAAGCTCCTCTCCATCCGTGGGGGCTGCGGGGACCGATGGGTCTGCTGCCACTTCGGTAAGCGACCAAGCCAAGATCGGCAAGTCTGGCACCGTTTCTTCCCCAGGTCGGGAGTGCCTGGCAAAGACCAAAAGTGCAAGTGTGCAGAGTGGACTCTCGATTACGTCGGGGCCCCTCATTCAGACTACCTGGCGTTTTCGAGCCCGCTGACTTCAAACGCTTCCTTGTTATTCGCTCCACTGATGGCACCATGTTGGCTAAGGGCAACATGATCCATCAGAGGAGAGCTTTAGCTAGTGTGATTGGTAGAGAGCCAAAGGTGAACCATTTCTCGGATGGGAGCCTTTTGGTGAATGTGCCGAATTCCTCTGAGGCAGCTATGATTAGTGCCCTTGGGACACCTGATGGCACGCGTGTGAGTGTGATGTCGCACTCTACCATGAACCTCGTGAAAGGAGTAGTTTTTTGTGAGGGAACTCATGGACTACTCGGTAAATGACATCACCTTAGAGCTGGCCGACCATGGCTCGGGCAAGGTCTAGCGTGTGATGATAAAACAGGAAGAGGCCTCGACACCCATCCCTACACTCTTCTCATGTTTGACTGTGACAAGCTTCCTGAGTCGGTGCGTACCGGTTGGCATTGCTACCGTGTGAAGGCATTCGTACCACTGCTACGGAGGTGCTACTAGTGTCACCGCTTCGGCCATGTTAATCGGTCGTGTAAATGTGCAAAGTCTGGGTTATACAAATTCTGTGTAGGTTCCTCCAAGGCCGCACATGATAAATACAAATCGTATGTGGTCAAGTGTGTTAATTGTGGAGAGCCGTACCCCGCTTCTTCGAAGCAATGTGATACGAATCACTTTGAGAAGGAAATCCTAGCTGTTCAGTCACAATATTGTCTCACATTTTGCGAGGCTAAGGACTTGGCCCTGGTGCATCCGGCGCTGCCTGGTACATCCTATGCCTCAATATTAAGAAAGACACCCTCTGCTCCTGGCCACTCCAACCCTACGAGCATGGTCGTTTCCGTGCCCATTCGAAACGTTTCTGAAGGTTCTACCCATCCTGGGCGCTACCCAAGTAAAGATGTTGCACAGAGGGTTAACACCCAGCCCCGGCTAAAACCAGGGCTTCACTTCCTTTCCCCAGTGGTGACCATTTCCCATTAGGCGAAACGCCCGCGCTCTTCCACAGAGTCGCTAGACTCACATGAGGCAACACCCCTGAAGTTGGTTCCTAAAGCTGTCCCCCAAAAGGAAGACAGCACCAAAGGAGCTTTGGTGCCCTTACCCAGTGGTGGGCTGAGTAGCTTGGAAACAGTGGGTCCTCTAAAAGAGGGACCCCTGCCTCCGAACCCGCCCCGCTCACCTAAGGTTTCGACCCCGAAAGGGGCGCCGTGAATTGCGGCCATGCTGACGGGACTCGGCGCCCTGTCCGGCCTCAGCGTAGTCTCTTCTCCTTCTTTCAGACAGCCTGTATTTCTCTCCTATTTCCTCACTTTCCCTACAACCTCTCCCACAACTTTCTCTGGTCGGCCTCTATTTTCACAGGATAGATTCTGACCTTCTCAGCCAACTATCCCGGATAGGGGCTGAGGGGGGAGGGGACAATGTTCCCTAACCCCTGAGCTCCGGTTTGGGATGGTGGGTTTTTGTCAACCTGTTTCATCCCCACCCATACCTTCCTCACATCCCTTTTCTTTCTCTCTTCACACTGTCAATTTTACGCCGTTCCTAACGTGGAGCTACCATGCTGAAGGGCTGCCAGGTCACCAGGCGGGAGGCCTTTTCTCGCGGCAGCTGGCTCTGCCGTCCCTGTACGTAGCCTTTGCAGAGCGCGCTTACTGCGATGAGTGTTGAGCGTTTTCTTCCCGCCGAAAGAATATGTTCACCATGCCGATGATGCAAATCTAAAAAAAAAAACCTTCTTTCCCTTTCTCCCTCACAATCAACGGGGACGCCTTCGGGCAGCTCCACCCCGTAAGGGGCGCGGCGATTTGCCATCCTGGCCGCCGTGCTGACGGGACTCAGCACCCCGTCCGGCCCCATCTTAGCCTCTCTTCCTTCCTTCAAAACACTTGTTTCCTCTCTTTTCATACAACCTCTCCCACAACTTTCTCTGGTCAGCCTCTAATTTCACAGGGTAGATGCTGACCTTCTTCTCAAGCCAACCGTCCAGGATCGGGGTGGGGGGGTGGGGGGGGACAATGTTCCCTAACCCCTGAGCTCTGGTTCGGGATGGGTTTTTTTTAACAACCTGCTTCATTCCCACCCATACCTTCCTCACATCCCTTTTCGTCTCCTCTTCACATTCTATCCATTTTTACGCCGTGTTCAAGGTGGAGCCGCCATGCCGATGGCCTGCCAGGCCACCAGGCGGGAGGGGTGGTCCGAAATGGCGGCGCCTGGCTCTGCCAGGCCTGTAAGCACCTCTTGCAGTGCGGGCAACTGCAAGAGGTGATGAGCTATTGCGTCCCATAGCACAAATAGGGTCACCATGCCCAATGATGAAAATAAAAAAAAAACCCAACCCCCAACTTCCCCAAGAACATCAACGGAGCCGCCCTCGGGCAGCTCCACCGAGAAAATGGAAGTCCTCTCCTTGTGCTTGTGCAGGGGACCCTCCATACTTCTTTAACTGGAGAGGAGGCTTACTCCTCTCCTACGCCTACGGGTGTAGGGGACTCCCCTTCACCCCCTTCTCTGGAGGTGCTTTCGGGCACCTCCCTATCTCCAGCGGCAGTCCCTCCTTTGCTTTCTAAGGGGATTGCCAAGAAAGCCAGCAGGCAGCCCATTGCCGACCGCCCCTCGTGCAAGCCGCTCGGTAGGGCAAACCCCCTTAGGGGGGAGAGGGAAGCCAGGTCCTTCGGTCGCTTCCCTCAAAAGACCTGCCGGCAAGAATATTAAACCTTGCCGGGGTCAAGGCCTGTTCCCCCCCACTAAAGACTTATGACGCTGCCAAGGGGATCTGCGATGTCCTGGGAGGGAATGGCCAACTGGAGGCCCCTCCTGTGATAGACATGGTGCTTGAGGAAAACCAGCCTCAGACGGTAGGGCCTTCCATGGGGGGGAATCCGGGCTCGGCGCCAAGCACCGAACCCGAATCCGCCCCTATGCAAGGTCCTCCTCAAACGGCTGGGGATTCTGAGGCAGTACAAGGAGGGGAGGGATCTCCTCCGGATGATGCCGCTGTGACCACCAGGACCTTGTCCATTTCGGAGAAGGACCTGGCTGAGGCTGGTCCATCTGGCCTGGGGGCTTTTACCGGCGGGGGTGAGAAGCGGGTTCATTCCCCGCCCTCCTCTCCAAAAAAGAAAAAGACCAAGACCAAACAGACGAAGAAGACTCGGGGCTCCTCTCCATCCGCGGGGGCTGCGGGGACGGATGGATCTGCTGCCACTATGGCAAGCGACCAAGCCAAGATCGGCACATCCGGCCTCTCTGCCCCCCCGGTTGCGGAGCCCCTGACTAAGACCAAAAATGCACAGGGCGGAGCCTCGATGACATCGGGGCCCCTCATTCAGAGGTTACCTGGCGTTTTCGAGCCCGCTGGCTTCAAACGCTTCCTCGTTATTCGCTCCACTGATGGCACCATGTTGTCCAAGGGCAACATGATCCATCAGAGGAGAGGATTAGCTAGTGCAATTGGTAGAGAGCCGAAGGTGACCCGTTTCTCGGACGGTAGCCTTCTGGCGAATGCGGCGAATCCCGCCGAGGCGGCCAAGATAAGTGCTCTTCGGGCACTTCATGGCACCCCGGTGAGTGTGACGCCGCACTCTACCATGAACTTTGTGAAAGGAGTAGTTTATGCGAGGGAACTCGTTGACTACTCCATTGAGGACATCACCCTAGAGCTGGCCGACCATGGGGCGGTCAAGGTCGAACGTGTGATGACAAAACAGGGAGGGGCCTCGAGACCCACCCCTACACTCTTCGTCACGTATAGCTGTGACAAGCTCCCTGAGTCGGTGCGTGCTGGTTGGTACCGCTACCGCGTGAAGGCATTCGTGCCACTGCCGTGGCGGTGCTATTACTGTCACCGCTTCGGCCATACGAATCGCTCATGTAGACGTGCAAGTCGGGGTCACCCGAAGTCTGTGTAAATTGCTCCAAGGTCGCACACGATATGTCCAAATCGTGTGTGGCTAAGTGTGTCAATTGCGGAGAGCCGCACCCTGCTTCTTCGAAGCAATGTGGTGCATATCTCCTTGAGAAAGAAATCCTGGCCGTTCAGGCCCAGGTTAGACTCTCATTCCGCGAGGCTAAGGACTTGGTCCTGGCGCGCCCGCCTCTGCCTGGGACGTCATATGCCTCAGTAGTTAGAAAGGCACCCTCTGCTCCTGGCCCATCCGGGCCAACGAGCATGGTTGTTTCCGCGCCCATTCGGAGCCCTTCTGCGGGCTCTACCCAACCCGGGCGCTTCCCTGTTAAAGCTGGCGGCAAAAAGGGTTCATACCCAGCCCCGGCTAAAACCAGGGCTTCCCCCAGCGTGACCGTTTCCCGTAAGGCGAATCGGCCACGCGCCTCGACCGAGTCGTTAGACTCACAGGAGGCAACACCCCTGAAGATGTTCGCTAGGCTATCTTCGGGGGTTCCTAAAGCTGTTCCCCGAAAGGAGGACAGCAACAAAGGAGCTTCGGCTCCTTCGCCCTCGCCCCGAGGTGGAGCGAGTGGCTCGGAGAAGGTGGTTCCTCGAAAAGAGGGCCCCCCGCCTCCGAAGCCGCAACGCCCGCCTAAGGTTTCGAGGCGGAGGGGGGAAAAAACTCACATGGCGAGCCCAACCTGCCCCAATAAGTCCTCGAAGGCGACAGCACCTCCATCGCTTTGTCCGGCCAACAGCGCCCGGGGTTCTGCCCCGGGAAGCGTACGGCCATTCCCGTGAGGGTCTTCAATTCGAGGAGGGCCCCCGCGTCTCCTCCGAGCTAGGCCTGGAGGGCATATTCCTTCAATGGAATTGCCGTGGACTCCGGGCCAACTGGGAGGAGCTGCGGAGGCTCGTCTCGTCCCGTTCCCCGTTAGCTATTTTTTTTGCAGGAGACCATGCTAGGCGCGTGCCCCCTGCCTGCCCTCCCGGGGTATAAGGGTCTTGCGACCCCACCACCGCAGGGTGGCCGGGCTGGGGAATGCGCGGTTTACACCCGGCATGATGTCTCCATTCTTCCTTTCTCTTTAGATACCTCCTCTCAGGCAGTGGCTGTGCAGCTGCACCTGGATAGGAGGTATACTATCACTTCTGCGTACATTCCACCGTCAGCTGACTTCAACGCGGGGGACTTCCGCCGCGTCGTGGCACGGTTGCCGAGGCCCTTTCTCTTGCTTGGAGATCTGAACGGCAGGCATCCTCTTTGGGGAGATTACTCCATAAATCCCAGGGGACAAGTCCTTGCCGATCTCATCGAAGAGCTTGAGATGGGTGTCCTAAACGTGGATGAGTTTACGCATCACTGTCCAAGAAGCGCTTCATTTTCTTGCCTTGACCTATCTTTGTGCTCTTCGGATGCACATCCTAATTTTGATTGGGGGGGGGGTCGATGACCTCCATGGTAGTGATCACTTTCCCATTCAAATATCATTTTCAGGGCAACTGCCGCCTGAGAGACCACCTCGCTGGTGCTTGGCGCGGGCGCGGTGGCCTGCATTTCAGGAAATGACTGAATTCTCTATCTCAGTCGAGGAGTTTAGTCGGTAGATGAGGCCGTTGAGTTCTTCTCCGTCAACCTCATCGCCGTGGGCCTGACTACTATTCCTAGGACGTCTGGCCGTCTTGCACGCCGACCACTCCCATGGTGGTCGGCCGAGTGTGAGACGGCCCTCAAATAGAAGCGTTATGCCTACATGCGCTATAAGCGCCGCTCGAACGATTTCACTGTCTCTGAATTTCGTCGGGCTAGGGCCTGGTTCCGGTATATTTCGAAGCACGCCCGCCGCTCTTCTTGGCGGGCATACGTGTCTTCACTTAACGGGAAGACCCCTTTAGCTGAGGTGTGGAAGCGAGTCAAAAGGATTCGGGGCAAGTTCTCGCAGGACCCCCCTCCCGTTCTCCAGGAGAATGGGACCGCAATCTCGGACCCCGCGTCCGTGGCGGAATCCTTACCGACCGCTTTTTTCGCATTCTCTAGCCGTGATGCTGCTCCGCCAGCATTCAATGCACGTCGGGATGTCGCGGAAGGCCGCCGGCTGGACTTTACTTCCAGAGGCGGAGAACCCTTCAACGCCAAGTTTACTGTGAGTGAGTAGCGCTCCGCTCTCGCTTCGTGCGCGGACACCGCCCATGGTCCGGACGATGTCCCGTACGCCATGCTTCGACACCTGGGTGAGCGAGGCATGGCCTTTCTGTTAGATTTGTTGAACAGGATCTGGGTGGAAGGTCTTCTCCCAGACTCCTGGCGAATCGCTCCTGTGCTCGCCTTTCGCAAACAGGGGAGAGATCCCTCTACTCCGGCTGGTTTCCGCTCAAACCTCTTGCGTGTGCAAGTTGATGGAGAAATTGGTAAATGTTAGATTCGCCTATTTCCTGGACAGCGGAGGCCATCTGTCTTCTGCACAGTGTGGCTTCCGTAAGTTCCACTCCACGTCGGATGCTCTGCTCCGACTGGAAAATGCCGTCTGCGAGGCTTTCCTTCGTAGACAGCACTACGCCACGGTGTTTTTTGATCTGGAGAAGGCCTATGATACCGCATGGCGATACGGTATCATGGAGACTCTCCACACGATGGGGGCGAGGGGACGCCTCCCAATGTTTATATCTGAATTTTTGCGAGATCGTCGATTCCGAGTACGGGTGGGGGAGCCCTCTCTGGCCCAATGGTGCAGGAAGAGGCTGTCATGTAGCGAAGTGTCCTCAGTGTCGCACTCTTTTCCCTTAGCATCAACGACATCACCTCGGTGTTGCCGGAAGTTGTTTTTGCTACGCTCTACGTGGACGACCTTTCGATCTCTTTTGGCGCGGCCCAGATGCCAACTCTGGAGCGTCGACTCCAAAAGGCATTGAACCACGTGTCTCGCTATGCCAAAGCGCCCAGGTTTCGGTTTTCTTTGGCCGAGACTAAGGTGGTGGACTTCTGCCGCCATCCACGGCTCCACTCTGACCCAGACTTGTTTCTAAATTATCTGCGCGTGGAAGTGGTGGACTCGCACCTTTTCCTTAGTTTTGTATTTGACCGACACTTCACCTGGGAGGCTCATATTCACAGCCTTAGGGTCTCTTGTACCAACGCCATGGATATTCTGCGCTCCGTGACGTTCAGCGCCTGTGGCGCTGATGGGGCTACTGCCTTACTTTTTTATTGATCCTTTGTTCATTCAAAGTTCAATTACGGGTGCGAGTTTTATCCATCCGCAGCTGCGGGTGTATTGCTGAAGGTGGACTCGATCCACCACACCGGCCTTCGCCTGGTGACGGGTGTCTTCCGCAGTTCTTCCATTGAGAGCCTACTTGTCGATGCTGGGGAGATTTTACTCTCACTGCGCCGTTCATAGACAGTGCTTTATTTGCCTGTACTAGCGAGCTCGGTGCCTCCCTCAGTCGCCAACAGCTCTCACTACACTCGCAGCTGATCTTGACGGTGCCTATGCCGCCGACAGGCGCCAGTCATATCCTAAGCCATTCGCTTTTATGGCCAGGAGACTCCGGTTGCGCCCCTGGTTTTGCCCAGGACGCCACCGTGGATGATACCATTTTTTGGCCATTTATCACCACGCCTCTACTCCCAAATCTTCTACAGCGCCGGGAGTATTGCGTTTGGCCATTTTGAAGCACATTTCGTGTCACGCTGGAACCGTCCCAAGAGGGCATCCCTTTCTACGCCGTAGCCCTTCTGTTTGAAGTCAGCGGGGCTCTTTCAGGCGCTGCGTCTGTCTTCACTGCAAAGCTCGTTGCAATAGACCGTTCGATACGGGAAATTACGCGACGTACCCGGTTCATAGAACGGATTGTGATTTATAGCAACTCACAAAGCTCCCTGAGTTCTCTTATCTCATTGGAATCTCTGCAACCCGTGGTTCGCGATATCCGTGACGTCACAGTTTTGGCGAGCCGGGCGGATGTCGAGATTATCTTCTGTTGCGTTCCTCTGGACATGTAAGAATTGCGGGGAATGAGCGCGCCGATGATGGCGTCAAAGAGTCCGCGAGGACTGGGCGACTAGACCAGCGTTTACATGGCAGGAATTCGTGCAGCTCTCTGGGCTGTTTGGCAGAGAAGATGGGAGACGGTCGAGGTGAACCTAAAGTTTGGTGCCATTGCACCGGACTGTTCTCATGGACCTATCCCCCAATGCTGCGACGGCTTCAAGTTGCTTTCTGTCTTCTACGAATTGGGCATACTCGCCGGACAAACCACCATTTGATGGAGCGCTCGCCTGCACCATATTGTGATTACTGCTTTGTCCCCCAGACTGTTCGGCACAGTCTTGTTGAATGCCCTAGTCTGGGTGATCTTCGCGCACGCTACCTGTCCCGGTACCGGAATGAGCGGGGTCGCTACCACTTGTCCCTTGTATTCGGGACGGTTTTGTGCACACTGACTTGTTGACTGACTTTTGAGGGGAGGCCTGGCTCCTCCAGTTTTTTTTTTTGTAGGTTGCACATTCCTTCACCGGGGTGAGGCTGGTTACCCCCGACGTCGGAGCGTGCTTCCTGCTTGTTGCCCTTTTTTTCTTTTGTTGGTTTTATTGCATATTATTATAATGTAGCCTTGTACTAGGCTGTCGTGACTACGGCGACTTATGCCCAAGGTGGTTGTCGCCAGATGGGCTCCTAAAATTAAAAACAAAACACAAGCAAGAGATCACGCATATCCGTGTTGCAACTACCGGAAAACTGCCCCTCCATGGAAAGGGATGTAACCCCAAGCTGTTTTCACGACTATTCCAGCATTAGCTTCCTTCCCCCACACAGACAAAAAAAACAAAGTTACATGAAAATAAAGACAACAAAAGAATAGCCAATCAAAAACTCCAAAGCCACTGATTCGCCTGGACAACATCTCCTTTACATGCGTCAAACACCTTGGCAACTCTGCAATCTTTGTCATCACGCAAATATTCAATCACCCGATGGCTAAACAACACAATCCCCCTCAATCTGAAAAAAAAAATCCACATCATACCGATACTCAAGTTAAGCAAAACCCCAAACACATTCCAACTCACTACTGTGCACACTTTTCTAAAACACCCGAACAACACATACTTGACACAGTACCAAAACTCCTATTCCTACAAAAAATCCTGAATACCACCTTTGCCACAATGACAAACCCTCTTCGGCAGACGAGGCCTTGTGACATGCAAAACAAACACACAAATCCCCCACACACTCACCCACTTCACAATGGCGCCCTCTAAGAAGCCATAATTTCACCCCTCTCTTTATCTTATTCACCCATAATATCCCACAACCACAATCCCCCAAAATCAAAACCAAACCAACACCAGATGACACAACACCCTTCACCTTTTGCTTAAATGACTTTGTCTGTAGCAGCGTCCTAAGCGGTACCTGTCCCAATATCGCCCAGGCCAGGTCATTGGCCCCTGTTCCGAGTCCTTGGGAGTGTCTCCTGGACATTGGAATGTGGCATGATTGAGTGTTAGGAGGAAGCAGGCAACTAACTAAATTGTTAGTTTGTATGTTTCTTTCTTCCATGTTGTGATTGAAATTGAAATGGGGTATTAGTTTGTATGTTTCTTCCATATAGTGATTAAAGTTGAAAAGTGATTTTAGGGTTGTTAGTTTTGAACCATGCCACATTCTTTCAAAATAGTTTGGTTTATCTCACAAAATAGTTTTGGGGACTTGAAATTGCTTCATATTAACTAGTGTATAGTAACTTTTACCCTTACTTCCAGATTACTCCTTTCCCTACATGGTGATCATAATGTCAATTATCTCCAATGCAGCCTATTTTGCTTGCCAATTGGACCAAGTAAGTAATTGTGTTCATGGCAGTAATCAAAGGAAATGGCGATGGATCATTTGCCCAGTTTGTGCAAATTTAATATTTCCTTCTAAATATAGAAGGTTAGGTTAGTAGCCATCTCAGTTTAGTCTGGATCCATGACATGTTCAGAGTCCTAATTCTACATAATGTAGGTAGGGTAGAATTAGGACTTAAACTTGATAAAAGTCCGAATTGTGAATATGATCATAATTAATTAAGAATGAAACTAAACTAGTGTAAGCGGATGTCAGGTGTAACATTGTCGCGGGCCGAAAATCTAGACTAACCCCCAATCGATCCAACCCGCTTCCTACACTAATCCGGACGTGAGAAATCGAAGGAGAATGAAACGGATTGTATATACAGTCCCTTTACTTACAAAAAAATGTACAAAATATCTACAATAGAGAGGGGCGATTATATTGGAAATCTCGTTACTATTCACAAAAAATACAAAAAAATCCTATATATATGAAATCAGAAAAAATAAATAAGTCCCACTTATAAATATTATTAATCGATCCTAAGAACAATAAAAAATCAAACAACCCAAATAAAATTTGGGTTACTACAGTCAATGAACTACAAAAGATGGCCTCACGTGTTACAACAAAATCTTTGTATTCAAAACTAGCGCCTCCAAGCTTGGACTAAGATAAGTAACCTTGTTACAGTTGTGTGGCTCTAATAAGCCCTCCTTCGTTAAAGCTAAACTATTTTATACTCAACCAAATAGGACAGAACATGGCCTGGAACCCTTGTCCTATACTAATGGCCTTTGGTATTAATAATAATCAATAGTTATAGTCAACTTCTATTACAGGGGTAATTTACAAGTGCTTGCTTTTTATCTTTCCAAATTATGGTGCCTGGAAAGGAAAAAACCATCTTATAATCAAATGCTAATCAATAAAAAAAACCAACAAACAAAAAACCAAACCCATTACAATCACACACACATTCTTACAGAGGGAGGGAGAGGGTATTGAGAAAAGGGGTGGGAGAATGGCCCCTTATACACACACTCACATTCGCTCCACCACAACATGGGCGAAACAAGTGTCTCCACTAATGAAATCTGCAATAGTCCGCTAACCCTTTATTGGTAATTAAAAACATAATTTCCAATAAAATTACGTTAATTTATAGATTTATTTATTTTACATATACAAGGTGTTTCAGAATTCTTTGAACAAACTTTAACCTAAGGTTCCTTCAGGTTAAATAAGCATAATTTACTCTATAGAGGGGTATCCAAAAATGTTTAGTTTAAAAGTTACTAAGACTTATAAGTGAGAGCGTGTCGTCGGGTAAATGAAAAATTAAATTCAGAACAAGTTTACTTTGTAGGAATACAGAGTTTGAAGTTAGGTCAGTAGTCACAATAGGTGTTCGAAATTCCGCCCATCTGCTGCGATGCATGCGTGGAGGCGCCGGCGGAATGATTGCTGAACTCGTGCGAAGACACCAGAAGTTTCAGCAATTTTTGCACAGGCATCACTAATCCTGCCGATAAGTCTTCGGACGGAACTAGTGTTTCGTACACTAAACTCTTTAGGTGTCCGCGAATTGAACAGGGTCACCCTGCCTAATGATGCAAATTTTAAAATCACTCTATCCACTTCCACCGTAACAGCGTCTGAGCGACCCTCGGGGATCTCCATTTCAGAGAAGGATCTTGCTGAGGCTTATCCATCTGGCCTAGAGGCTCCTTCCGGCAGAGGAGAAAAGCGGGTTCAACCTCCACCTTCCTCTCGTAAAAAGAAAAAAAAATCGTAAAATTGAGACCCACCCCTATACTCTTTGTCACGTTCGAATATGACAAGCTCTCTTAGTCTGTGTGTACCGGTGGGTATCGCTACCGCGTGAAGGAATTCGTGCCACTTCCGAGGAGGTGCTACTACTACTATCACCGCTTCGGCCATACGAATCGCTTCTGTAGACGTGCAAAGTCGCCGTTACCCGAAATTTGTTTAAGTTGCTCCAAAGCTGCACACGATGAATCCAAAGTGTGTGTGCCCAAATGTGTCAATTGCGGAGAGTCGCGCCCCGGTTCTTCGAAGCAATGTGGTGCGTATCTCAATACCAGGATCGTCTCTCATTTCGCGACGCTAAGGACTTGGTCCTGGCGCGCACAAAGCTCTCTGGGATGTCTTATGCGTCAATGTTAAAAATGACCCCTTCTGCTCCTGGCACCTACAGGTCTACGAGCACTGTCGTTTCAGTGACGATTCGGAACCCTTCTGCTGGTTCTACCCACCCCGTGTGCTCCCATGGTATACCCGGCGGCACGGATGGTTCACACGCCGCCCCGGCTAAAACAGGGCCCCCTCCCTTCCCCCAGAGTGACCGTTTCCCGTAAGGCGAAACGGCCACGCGCCTCCACCGAATCGTTAGACTCACAGGAGGCAACACTCATGGAGTTGGTCGTGAGGCCATCTTCCGGGGTTTCTAAAGCTGCTCCCCGAAAGGATGACGGCACTAAAGTCGCTTCAACACCTTCTCTCACACCCATTGGTAGGCTGGGTGACTCGGAGACGGTGGATCCTCTTAACCCTCAAGGTTTCGACGTGGAAGGATGAAGAGACTCGGTATGCGAACCCCTACCCCCCCCCCCCCCCGATAAGTATTCAAAGGCGACATCGCCTTCAGCGCATTATCCGGCTAACAGCACCCGGAGCTTGCTTCCGGAAAGCGTACGGCCATTCCAGTGACTGTCTTCTCTTCGAAGAAGGGTCCCTGCATCTCCGAGCTAGGCCTGGAGGGCATATTTATTCACTGGAATTGCTACGGACTCCAGGCCAACTGGGAGGAGCTTCGTAGGCTTGTCTGCTCCCGTTTTCCTCTAGCTATCTTTTTGCAGGAGACCATGCTGGGCTATTCCCTCTGCCCATCCTCCCAGGGGGTATAAAGGTTTTTCGACCTCACCACCATTGGATGATGACCGGGCCAGAGGATGTGCCATTTACACCCGGCATGATGTCTCCGTTCTTCTCTTTGTTTTAAATACTTTCAGGCAGTAGCTATTCAGCTGCACCTAGTTAGGAGGTGTACTGTTGCCGAGGCACTTTCTCTTGCTCGGGGAGACTTGTCGATCAATCACATGCGTCATGTCCTTGCCGATCTAATTGAAGAGCTGGAGATAGATATCCGAGAACCTCTTCATTTTTCTGTCTCGATCATCTCTGTGCTCTCCGGATGCACAGCTTGATTTGGGGTGGGAGGTAGTGATCACTTTCTCCATTCAAAAGCATTTTCCATGCCGCCGCAGCCTGAAAGCCGGCCTCGGTGTTGCATGGCGTGGGCGCGGTGGTCCGCATTTCAGCAAATGACTGAATTCTTTGTCTCAGTTGAGGAGTTTAGGTCGGTGGATGAGGCCGTTGAGTTCTTCTCTTGTAACCCCATCGCCGTGAACTTAACTACTATTGCTCGAATGTCTGGTCGTTTTGAACGCCGACTGGTGGTCAGCCGAGTGTGAGGCGGCCTTCACACAGAAGGGTTATGCCTACATGCTCTATAAGCGCGTGTAGGCATTCACTTCCGGTGAATTTCTTCGAGCTAGGGCCTAGTTCCGGTATGTTTCGAAGAACGCCCGCCGCTCTTCCTGGAGTTCAGACGTGTCCTCACTTAATGTGAAGCCCCTTTTAACAGAGGTGTGGAAGCCAGTCAAAAGCATTCGGGGTGTTTTTCCAGGACCCCCTTCCCGTTTTCCAGGAGAATGGGACCGCAATCTCTGACCCCGCGTCCGTGGCAGAGTCCTTCGCGAACGCTTTCTGCGCGTAGTAATAGTAGGGAAGGCCGCCAATTGTACTTTACCCCCATAAGTGGGGAACCCTTCAACGATAGGTTTAGATTGAGTGAATTGCGTTTCGCTTTTTGCCCGGACACCGCCTCTGGTCCGGATGATGTTCCGCACGCCATGCTTCGACACCTGGGAGAGCGAGGCATGGCCTCTCTGTTAAATTTGTTCAACAGGATCTGGGTGGAAGGTCTTCTCATAGACTCCTGGCGAATCGCTACTGTGTTTGCTTTAGCGCAAACCGAGGAGAGATCACTCTAGCCCTGCCGGTTTCCGCCCAATCTTGTGTGTGTAAGTTGATGGAGAAATTGGTAAATCTTAGATTATCCTTTTTTCATGACATCGGGGGCCACCTGCACAGGAAAATGCCGTCTGCGAGGCCTTCCTTCGTAGACAGCACTACGCCACGTTGTTTTTTGATCTGGAGAATGCCTATGATACCACATGGCGACACGGTATCATGGAGACACTCCACACGATGGGGTCTAGGGGACGCCTCCCAATCTTTATATCTGAATTTTTGTGAGATAGTCAATTCCGCGTACGGGTGATGGAAGACTTCTCCTGTCCAATGGAGCAGGAAGAGGGTGTCCCGCTGGGAAGTGTCCTTGGTTTCGCACTCTTTGTGTTGAGCTTCAACAGCAGCACATCGGTGCTGCCGGAAGATGTTCTACGTAGACGACCTTTCGATTTCTTTTGCGCGGCCTAGATGCCAACTCTGGAGTGTCGATTCCAACAGGCATTGAACCGCGTCTCTCGCTATGCCGAAGCGCACAGGCTTTGGTTTTCCTTGGCTAAGACTAAGGTGGTGCACCTCTGCCGCAACCCACGGCTCCACCCTGACCCTGACTTGATTCTAAATGGGGTTCGCCTGGAAGAGGTGGACTCGCACCGTTTCCTTGGTCTTATATTTTCCGATGCCTCACCTGGGAGGCTCATATTCGCACCCTTAGAGTCTCTTGTACCTGCGCCATGTTTCTGCTTCGTTTCGTGACTTTCATTGCCTGAGGCTCTGATTGGGCTACTGCCTTACTTTTTTAGCAATCCTTTATTTATTCATTCTAAGGTCCACTACGGATCCGACTTCATTCATTAAAGGTGCCGAGTAGTGCCATTCCCTCGTTGTGGTCAGTGTTGGCCGTAACAGGCAGGGGTGGCGAAATCTTATTCAATGGTCATGGAGAATGCCATCATTGGAGCCGCCCTCGGACAGTTCCAAATCAGAGAATAAGACTACGTATCATTTTCGAACCCGCTCGCTTCAAACGCTTTCTGGTTATTCGCTTAACTGTTGGCAGCATGTTGGCCAAGGGCAACATGATCTATCAGAGGAGAGCTCTAACTAGCGTAATTGGTAGAGAGCCGAAGGTGACCAGTTTCTCGGACGGGAGCCTTCTGTCGAATGCGTTTAATCCCTCCGAAGCGGTCATGATTAGTGCCCTTCAGATACCTGATGGCACGCCGCTGAGTGTGACGCACCACTCTACTATAAACTTCCTGAAAGGTGTGGCTTATGCGAGGGAATTCGTGGACTACTCCATGTAAGACACACCTTACATCTGGCTGACTAAGGAGCGGTCAAGGTCGAACCTGTGATGTGAAAACTGGGAGGGGTCTTGAGACCCACTCCTACCCTCTTCGTTACATTTGACTGTGACAGGCTCCCGAGTCTGTCCGTGCCGGTTAATATAGTACCGTGTGAAGGCATTTGTGCCACTGCCGCGAAGATGCTACTACTTCCACCACTTCGCCCATATGAATCGCTCCTACAGACGTGCAAAGTCAGGGTTACCTGAAGTCTGTTTAAGTTTCTCGAAGGCTGCACAGTGTAGTAGTCTGCCTCTTCTTCCCAAATGTCTAATCCCCTTCTTCTCTTCCAGGGTTCTTGGGATTGGGATAAAGAAGATCAAGAAAGCCAGGGCGATCCGGGTGGGGGACTCGATAGACTTCTATCGTGCCTCCCATTCATCTCTGGTTCTTCCTACAGGCGGATTTTTCAGTTTATTGAAATAGATTTGAGATACCTTTGGATTTATTTTTTTCTCGTTTTATGTGATCTTATTGGAAGTGAAAAGAAGAGAGAACTGGATAGTGATCCAGGTAAGAGCCGGTGAATGGGGTGTGTGTATGTATATTGGCGTTAATGATGTTTTTGAGTGTTGCCTTGAATCTGTGACTGAAGATGCCTTCTCCTTTCCAGCTTCTCGGTACCGGCGGTCTATCGACATCTGGCTTGAGAGACAGCGGCAGCCAGCCTCGACCCTTACTCATTACTGAGAAAGGAACATCCTGAAGCGTGTGTCGTTGGGTCTAGCGCCTCCCAGTCTCCAACGTTGGAACCTACGCGTCCCATTTCCTTGAGTGCGGAACGCTTCGCCGAGTCTGGGACCTTAAGGAATTCCCCAAAGAAAGCGGGCCCGCCTCCCTTTCCCCGATTTATACGCATTTGGGAGTGCACCCAATACTTTATCGTGTACGATTTGGATTCCTCTGGAAGGCCTAAAATATATTTAGTCGTTGTTGGGTTGCTCTCCAGTCAATTCTGAACGAACAGACCAGCATTCCTGAGGTAGGCAACAGAGGGACCCGGGCGATCCCAGAGATCACTCGTACGGAGAGGCGGTGTGTGTGAGTGTCTCAGTGTATCGAGTGACGAGCACTCTTCCATTATGAGGTGAATTGTGTGTGCTCCTATATGACAGAGTGGGCAGGTGTCTGATACTTCAGGGTGTATCCTCTATCTGTAAGACAGAAGGGCATTGTGGTTCCGCATCTGAACTCTGTCCTCTCTACTTAGCTCGGCTTCTGAATCATCCACTTTGGGTGTGATTCTCCCCAGAACGCCCCTTTGGACCGAGTCTGTTGATAGAGCGTGTTGCTAGGGTGTTGAGTTGCTTGTGCCGCTTGGGGCTGTTGGTATGTATGTGGATGGGGTGTTTCTGATGTTTCGGTGGGTTGGTGCTGTGTGCAATGTGTGATGTAGTGGATGTGAGGTGTCTCTTGTGACCCTATCATAGAATTGTGCACCTTTTAGATCCATGTGATCTCTGACCTTTAGTGTTTTAGTTTCTCGATGTAGGTGGTCGATGGGAGTTGTTTTGGTACAACCTGTGGCGGTTCTCAGTGCATTGTTTTGTTGTATTTGCAGCGTATTGTAGTGCGTATCTGAGAGGTTTAGTGTCCAGTTGCTGCTACAGTATTCGGTAGTGGATCGGATTAACTGCTTGTGGATGGTGGTGGTTGTCTCCTTGCTCTGTCCAAAGTCCTGGCCCGTTATGGCTTTGAGAGCTCTGAGTTTTGGTGTGCATCTGAGTGGTCCTTGAAGGTCAAACCGTTGTCGTAGGTGACTCCAAGGATTTTCACCTTTTTGGCGTATGGGATGGGCGTGTTGTACAAAGTGACGGCTGTGAGGTTATTATGGTTGTATTCTTGTTTGTAGCTCGTTATGAGAGTGGCTGTGGATTTCTCTGGTGCTACTTTAAGTCTGTTGGTAGTGAGCCATGTTTGTAGTGTGTTTAGGTAGTGTTGTGCGTTTGTAGCAGCTGTGTTGTGTTTAGCATGGGTGGATGTGATTGTGATGTCGTTTGCATAGGATAAGATTTTGATGTCTTGAGAGGTGGGTGTTGGGATGTCGTGGAGAAAAAGGTTGAACAGTGTGGGGGATAGGACTGAGCCTTGTGGTACTCCGTCTCAGAAGGGTCGTATCTGTGATGGAATGCCATTGAAATCTACATGGGTCTTTCTACCAGACAAATAGTTGGCGAGCCATCTTTTTCTGTTGTTATGCATGTTTGTGTTGTAGATTTTGTTTATAAGTTTATGTCTGGGGGTGGCATCGAAGGCTTTGCTTATGTCTATTTCTATGAGTAGTGTTCTTTTGTGTGGTGCTTTGTGGTTGAAGCCTTCCAGCATGTCTTGCGTTGTAGTAGTTTGGTTGTCCGCCTCCCCTCCCCTATGTCTAATCTCTTTCTTCTTTTGCAGAATGTGTGTGTGTGGATCGTGTGATCACCGTCTTTACTTTGTGTGGGGGGGACTCGATGGATCTCTATTGTGCTCCCCCATTCATGTCCTGTTTTCTTTTTAGGCGGATTCTTTCAGCATATATTTTTCTTTAGAAAGTATAGGTAAAAGTTTGGAAGTAAAGTTTGTGACTGAGGAAGGAACAGCCGCCTAGACGGAAGATAGGTGAGTGAAGATTGTGTGAGAGTGGATATGGTTGAATGAGTTAGGAGTAAAGATGTTTGAGTGTGGCAGTGAATAGGTGACTGAATGTGCCTTCTCTTTTCCAGTTCCGCGGTACCGATTGTCGCCGACATCTGGCTTTTGGAGAGGGCTGAAGCCAATCTTGACTCTCGTGTGGCAGTAAAGGGACGCATCAATTGGGGCCTGAGCCCTCACACTTTCCGCTCTGACTGGAACCACCACTTCCTCATCCTTGAGTGCGAATCATTCGCCTTGGCTGAAGTTGAACTTCCAGTCCCTTAAGAAAAAGGAACCTCTCTTCCCTCAAGAAAGCGGGCCCGCCTCCCTTTCCCTCCCCCCCCTTCCCATACCGGTAATAGCGCTCCCAGAGCTGAAGAAAGTTGAACAGACTCACATGGTGGCACTGGGCAATCTGGTTGTGAAGCCCTAAACATTTCCTTATTTGCGTGTGTGTGGCCAGGGTAAAGTTGTAAGGCCCACTATATATATATATATATATATATATATATATATATATATATATATATATATATATATCTTTGGTTGTGGTTAAAGATAGTTAATATTTTGGAAATTGGGTAAATTTACATTTTTGTTTTCTGGGGTTGTGGTTGATTTCCATTTTTTTGTGTGTAAATTAAATTTAGAAAATACTCTCTCTCCTCAATACCCTCTTCTTGAACCACCGAGCGGACCTTGTCAGGGCGGCGGGAACTTTTGGCTGGGGACTCGCGATCCCGCCGCTACATATTTTTGGCGCCCGAATAGGGACTGCCCGGTGGTTTGAGGAAGGAGAGGAGTGAGAGCCTGTCTTTTGTCCCTAATGGAGGAGGAACAGATTGGGACCATGGAGTTGGAGATGAGAAGACTAAATGAGTTAGTGCGGCAGAAAGACAGAGAAAATGCGCATTTGAGAGAAGAGAATGATAGTTTGAAAAGGAAAATGAGGGAGATGGAAGTGAGAATGGAAGAGAGGATTAAAGACAGTGAGGTGCGAATGGAGGAAAGATTGATGCGAATGCTGAATGAGAAAATGGGAGAATCGGGTGCAATTGGTGGGGGTGTGGCCTCGACTCCACTTGGAATGGACATGACTGATAAAAAGGAATTGACAGGCATAAAGGAACCCCCGCAAATGACTAGGCACCGGAAAAAGAAGACCCCAGACTGACAGGAAAGGACCCGACTGGCTAGTACTGACTCCTTGTATTTCAGCTCGAATGAAGGCATGAGTGAAAGTGGGAGAGAAGTGAGTGATAGTGAAAGTGATGCTGAGGTTCATCGGAGTATACTGATCAGAGAAGTGCCAAAGTTAAGTAAGTTTAGAGTGGAAGGAGCAAAAGATGTGAAAGTGTTTTTGAAAGAGTATGAAAATTATTGTAAGGAAAAATTTGGAGAGAATAATAGGTTTTGGGTGAAAGAGTTGTGTGAGTTTCTGGATGGGCGTATGAAGGATTTTTACCGTACGATTATGAGCGTGGGTGAGCCTAAGTGGGAGGTTATGAAAGAGAGAATAATAGAGCACTGTAAAAGGATGAAGACAAGTGTGAAATATAAGAAAACAAATGGGTTTGAGGAAGCGAGAATGGGGAAGAATGAGGATGTGAATTCTTATGCGCATCGCTTAGAGTCCTTGGCACGAATGAGATTTGGAGATGACGGAATAAATGGGAATAAGGAGCTGATGAAGAAGTTTTTAAATACGGTTCCGAATGAAGTGAGTGAGTATGTGACGTATAAGAGGAAAGAGAAGATGAAATGGGCTGGTGAAAGATTGCTATGGAAGGATGTACTGGAGATGTTAGAGGACCGTGAATTTGAGGATTATGGAAGGGAGGAGGCCTCGATTCACACTGTGCGCAACTCAAGTATCAGTAAGTTGCCCCAGTTCCGGTCATATCGGGACGCATTGACAGAGAACCCGATCGAAGTGATGTCTAGATTTTTGGAAAATTATTACAGCGGGCAGAATGAAAACAGAGTGTGTATGTTGGCCGCGAACCGAGAGGGAGTAAAAGTAGGAGTGAGAGTCAGAATGGGTGGAGTAGGGTTCAGAATAGTCGGAATAGTGGTCGCACAAATGGTAGGAATGACAGTAGATCTAGAGTGAATGAGCCTAGGTGTCTGAGGTGCAAGAAAGTTGGGCATATGAGGGTTGACTGTCGCTGGTCACAAGGAAGTTGCTTTGGCTGTGGACAAATGGGGCACATGATAAAAGATTGTAGTCGTGCGAGGGAAAGAGCGTGTTATGGATGTGGAAGAATGGGCCACTTGGTACGAGATTGCAGGGAAGGTGGTCGAGTAAATATGAGTGGACCTGGAGTGTGTGGTAATTGTGGGCAGATAGGGCATTATGCCAGGATGTGTGCTAGTCCAAGAGCTACCTGTGGTAAATGTGGAATGGTAGGTCATGCAACAAGGTTGTGTAGGACTGGTGAAAGATGCATGAATGAAAGAATGGATGGGAATGATGCAAGTAATCGAGAGGATACGACTCAGGGAAACTAAGGAATGAGAGGATTCCTTCTGGGGAATTCTCTAGAGTGCAAGTGATGAATGTGAGAGAAGGATTGTCAAATCGTGGAGTTAATTGGGGTCAGAGAGTGAATAGGTGTATGTGTGTTAAAATTAAGTGTGGAGAACGAGAAGTTAGTGCATTGATTGATACAGGATGTAAGGTGAATGTGGTGTACTATGAAGCATTTGTAAGAATGAAAGTAAGTGAAGTTAAGGATCGTGGATATCATTTGACTGGATTAGGTGAACAGGATGTGCCGATTGTTGCAAGGTTTAGAGAGAGTGTTTTGATTGCCGGTGTCCGGATGAATGAAGATGAATTTTGTGTTGTAGAAGTTGCAAACAAGAAGTATGACATGCTATTAGGTTATAAGTTTTTGAAAGCGAATGGTATTGTGATTCACCCTGATTTAGAGATGATTGAATGTAAGAAGAATGGAAGTATGAAGTGTCAATGATATGTGAATCCAGATGGAAGTGTGAGAGTGAACATCATGAAAGGTCTGGAGGTATATGCGATTGAGAGTGTGCCTTTCAAGCAGAATGAAACGTTGAGTGTAAGGATTGGATGGAATTCGGATGTCGAGATAAATGAGAATGATGGCAATATTTATGTTTTGGATGGTAGTGCTGCGAACTATCGATTAAGGCGAGTGGTGCATGTGTTTGATGGTATAATTGATATGAAAGATCCGCGTGTCTGCATACAAGTTTGGCCTGATCTGCGAAGGAAGAGTCTTAGAGGAGTGCAAGTGGGAGATAAATTGGGTGTGTTTAAATACAGTGGTGAATATGGAGAATGATATGCATGTGGCGAACGCAAGTGTGTTTTCCGTGAGTGTAACGTCGAATGTTTGAAAGTATGAAGATTTGATTGAGCAAGTGAAATTGGAAGAAAAGTTGAGTAAATGTGAGAAGCAAAAAGTTTACAGGATGTTGTGGAATAGGAGAGGTGCTTTGAGTCAAGGGGATGAGGACTTTGGCAATGCTCACTTGCCTAAGTTCAAAATAATTTTGAGCGATGATATGCCAATTTATCAAAGGCCTCGTCATTTCCCTGCCCCTGTGGCTCAAGAGATTGAGGAACAGTGTGAGGAATTAGAGAGAATTGGCGTGATTGAGCCGAGTGTGAGTGCCTGGAATAGTCCCATTGTACCTGTACGAAAGCCAGATGGACGTTTGCGACTGTGTATTGACTATAGAAGAGTGAATGAACGAACGTTGAAAGACAAGTTTCCTATGAGTGTTGTGTCTGAATGTGTGTACAGTATGTATGGAATGAAAGTGTTTTCTAAGATGGATCTGGTACGTAGATACTACCAGATGCCTGTGGCTGAAGAGAGTAGGCCTATTACAGCGTTCTCTACCTCAAAGCGCCATTATCATTTTAGAAACCTGAGCTTTGGGTTGGCGAACGCCCCAGCTGCTTTTCAGCGTGCTATGAATGTAGAGTTGAGTGGTTTTCCGTGTAAGAATGTACGAGTGTTTTTGGATGATATTTTGATGATGAGTGAGAACATGGAAGAACATATGACCTTGGTGAATGATGTTTTAAGAAAGTTGGAAGAGGTTGGTGTGAAAGTGAAGTTGTCTAAATGTGTATGGTTTGCTAGTGAAGTTGAGTTTTTAGGACATAAAGTGAGTGCGGTTGGATTGCGTAAATCGGAGAAGTTCGTGGGAAAGGTTAGGAATTTCCTTAAGCCTACCACAGTGAGAGAGTAGCGTGGATTTCTTGGTTTAGTTGAGTTTGGAAGAAAGTTTATGAAAGATTGTTCAGGTGTAATGAAACCATTGAGTGTATGGACTGGGAAAAAGAAGAGTACTGTGATTAAGTGGAATGACTCTATGAATGCAGCGTTTGAAAAGTTAAAAGCGGAAGTTGCAAAAGATGTGGAACTTGCGTACCCACCATATGGAACAAATGCAGGAATGCTTGAAGTGTATACGGATGCAAGTGGTCATTCGATGGGTGGATGTTTGATGCAAGATCAAGTTGTGAATGGGGTTGAAAGAAAGCGAGTAATTGCGTATGTTTCTAAGGCATTTAGTGTGGCAGAGCGTGCATATTCAACGATTGAAAGAGAGCTGGCTGCGTTAAGATTCTGTCTCAAGTTATTACGACCATTTCTGTATGGAGTACGGTTTGTAGTGAGAACAGATCACCAGCCACTAGTGTATTTGCAGCGTATGAGGTTAGTTGATAGTAGGCTTGCAAGGACGATAGAGGATTTGAGTGATTTTAATTTTGTGGTTGAGTATTTGCCAGGTGAAAGGAATGTGATTGCTGATTTGATGTCACGTTTGCCTTGTAGTTTGAATGAGACTGAGGTTGTAAGCATAAATCCTGAGTATTTGCCAGCAGGTGTAGTTGTTGGAAGAAAATGTAAGGGTGGAGGTGATTCTATGTTCGAAAGTGTGATGTATGGTTTACGAGACTTGGTGAAAGATGGATTGCTTGAAAAGGTGCCAGAAAGTGTGAATGCATTACGAAAGGTGGTTATGGAAGAAGCGTGTAAGAGACCAGAGCAATTGGGAATGGAAAATTCAAGTAGGTTAAGAAAAGAGTTGAGAAGTATGTGTATGCCAGGAGTGATGATATTTCAGGAAGTGTTAGCGATAGTGAGTAAGCTGTTTGGTGTGAGAGTATATGTGCATTATGGTGTGGAGAAGCCAGTGATGTATCGTGGTAAAGGTGTAGACCGAGTGAATGGGTGTGAGTTGCATCTGCAATGTTTGAGTGGTGTGCATTATAATTGGCTGATTGAGAAGAAGAATTATGTAAGAAGAGAGATTGACTACGTTGGCGAAGGAATTGTTCCTGTTAGTGAAGATGAAGGTTTGGATGCTGCAGAAGTGTTTGTGGAAAAGACCGAAGTGTTGAATATAATGTGTGAACATGGACTTGAAGAGAGAGTGCAAGTTACCTTGACTATGAATGGGAAGAGCTATTGTGGAATGATTGACACAGGTGCGCAAATTTCCTTGGTGAATGCAAAAGTTGTGTGTGATGTTGATAATATGAGTTGGAATGTTTCTCGTAAGAATAGGATTTCAGTGGATGTATGTAATGAATGTTTAGTGAAAGATGGTGTAACAGTTGGGAAGTTGCAGAGTGAGCTTGTAGGCTCAACTGGATTTGTAGGAGTGGCAGGTGTCGATTTGAGTGAAGAGCTGTTGACTGCTGAAGATATAGAGAGCATGCAAGAGTCATGTCCGATGGTGCGTGAATTGAAAGATAGCGTCATGACCAGTGTTCCTGTGAATGAATGGAGTTGCATATTAAGAGAGTTTAGAAGGTTTGCTGGAAAGTTTGTAGTGTTCAAGGGTTTAGTGTATTTTGTGCAATGTATAGATGATGAGGATGTATATATTCCGGTGTTTTCCGTGTGTGGCACGATTGGAATGGTGAAGATTGTGCATGATAGGTTTGGACATATGGGTAAGAATAAATTGTGGGAATGTATGAAAGGATGTATATTTAGTCCCTTTTTGAGAAAGATTTGCGTGGATGTACCGACTACGTGTGAAGTGTGCCAGAAGAGAAAGTATCAGAGAGTGTATGTCGCCCCACCTGTATTAAAGTTGAGTGTGAATGAACCCTTTGAAATGGTAGCGATCGATTGCGTGTCTTTTCCGAGGACTGCAAGAGGGTATGTAGGGATGATTGTGATGGTGGATCATAAGAGCAAATTTGCGTATGCTGCACCTGTGACAAATATATCTTCATTGACTGCTGCTAGAGAAGTGAGTGAGAGAATGTTGCCCATGTGCATGTGTAAGCCTGTGCGAATGTTGAGTGACAATGGACCTGAGTTTGTAGGACGTGCTTTTGAGGAGATGTTGAGTGAATGGGGAATAGATCATGTGCGAACGACGCCGTATATGCCTAGTGCGAATGGTTTGGCTGAAAGAACGATAAGAACTTTGAGTGAGATGTTACGATTGATGGGGAAAGATGGGAAAGAATGAGATGAATGTTTGGGAAGAGTGCTTTGGGCGTATAACATGACAGTGCATAAGGCGATTGGAATGTCACCATGTAAGTATTTGATGAACTTTGAACGAATGATTAGGCCACATATGGGACTTAGTGAGAAGGATCGTGAGTTGTGGAGAAAAGGGAATGAAAGGTTTGAGAGTTTTTCTGTGGGTGATAAAGTACTAAAGGAGATTGAGACAAAAGGTAGACTGAATGTGGATAAGTTGAAAGAAAAATTTGAAGGTCAGTTTGTAGTAAGAAAGGTTTGGTCAAATGGGGTAAGTTATGTGATAGTTCGTGAAAGAGAGGATGCAAGTTTGGATGAACGTAGAGCGCATCAAGGTCAGTTGCGAAAGTGGCGTGAACCTCCTGAATATTTGGTGCAACATCCGGTGAATGAATATCTGTCTGAAAGAATGGAAGACTGTGAAATGGTGGATGATATAGCTAGTGCTTTAGAAGGGAAGCAGTTAGTGTTAGTTGAACATCGAAGGGGAAAGCGTAAGAGTAAACGGTTGAGAAAGGATGAATGGATGGAACAGTTTGGTGAGAGTGATGTGAGAGAGTTTTCTGGGTTTGTGCAAGATCAAGATGGAGTATATGATAGAACGTACAGTATTTGTAAGTTTCCTTTCAATGAGTCTGAGTCTATGCTAGAGAGTATAAATGGGATAAGTGCGAAATTGGAACAAGAGTCGATAAATGCTATGAAAGAATGGGAAGGTTTGATGGATGTAGTAGAGAGGTTAGTTGAGGATTTGAGTGGGATTGGTCAGAGAATGTCGGATGTGTGTGTGTGGATGAAGTACATAGAGAAGGGGCCATGGACAGACATGAGGAGACATTACGACAGATGACAGAGACAGTTGATGGACCTGTGACTAGGAGGAGAGGCAGAGTGAAAGAGTATGGACTGGGTGATGTCGAAAGCATTGTGAATGAATGAAGATGGGGATTGAGACATGGTGAGGTGAGGCGAATTTAGCTGGGAGGGATGTAGTAGTTTGGTTGTCCGCCTCCCCTCCCCTATGTCTAATCTCTTTCTTCTTTTGCAGAATGTGTGTGTGTGGATCGTGTGATCACCGTCTTTACTTTGTGTGGGGGGGACTCAATGGATCTCTATTGTGCTCCCCCATTCATGTCCTGTTTTCTTTTTAGGCGGATTCTTTCAGCATATATTTTTCTTTAGAAAGTATAGGTAAAAGTTTGGAAGTAAAGTTTGTGACTGAGGAAGGAACAGCCGCCTAGACGGAAGATAGGTGAGTGAAGATTGTGTGAGAGTGGATATGGTTGAATGAGTTAGGAGTAAAGATGTTTGAGTGGGGCAGTGAATAGGTGACTGAATGTGCCTTCTCTTTTCCAGTTCCGTGGTACCGATTGTCGCCGACATCTGGCTTTTGGAGAGGGCTGAAGCCAATCTTGACTCTCGTGTGGCAGTAAAGGGACGCATCAATTGGGGCCTGAGCCCTCACACTTTCCGCTCTGACTGGAACCACCACTTCCTCATCCTTGAGTGCGAATCATTCGCCTTGGCTGAAGTTGAACTTCCAGTCCCTTAAGAAAAAGGAACCTCTCTTTCCTCAAGAAAGCGGGCCCGCCTCCCTTTCCCTCCCTCCCCCCCACCTTCCCATACCGGTAATAGCGCTCCCAGAGCTGAAGAAAGTTGAACAGACTCACATGGTGGCACTGGGCAATCTGGTTGTGAAGCCCTAAACATTTCCTTATTTGCGTGTGTGTGGCCAGGGTAAAGTTGTAAGGCCCACTATATATATATATATATATATATATATATATATATATATATATATATATATATATATATATATATATATAATATCTTTGGTTGTGGTTAAAGATAGTTAATATTTTGGAAATTGGGTAAATTTACATTTTTGTTTTCTGGGGTTGTGGTTGATTTCCATTTTTTTTGTGTGTAAATTAAATTTAGAAAATACTCTCTCTCCTCAATACCCTCTTCTTGAACCACCGAGCGGACCTTGTCAGGGCGGCGGGAATCTTTGGCCAGGGAATCGCGATCCCGCCGCTACAGCGTCAATTGTGTGAGTAAGGTGCTTGTTGAGTGTTGTGGTCTAAAGCCATGTTGGGTGGACGATAATGGGATATGTGGTGTAATCAGGTTGAGAAAGTTCTTATGGGATATATCGAATTTCCCGTAAAATTTTGGAAAATGCTTGCCCTCGATTTGTGCATAGGACACAGAAAAACAATTTTTAATGCTCCATGCAGATAGAATCATGTAAGTATTTAAAATGTTAATAAAGAGACGGGACCAAAATGGACGCGACAGAAACGGAAGAAGAGTTCAAAGAATATGAGTCGTTCTATTACTTTGAAAGCTGTGCTCAGCAGTTTTATAGGTCTGTATGAGGTGACAAGTGTGGGGTCTTTGTTGGGTTTAAGGATAGCGACAATGATGCCGTGTTGCCATGTGTCTGCGATTTTGCAATATGAGTAGCTGTAATTTGCTATGTCGGTGAGGGCTTGGATCCCTCGTGGACCGAGATGTTTAAGATGGTAATTTGAGATACCATCTGGTCCAGCAGCTGATTAGTTTTTGGGGTTACAGTTGATATGGTTTGTTTGTCTGTATGTGAAAGGTTTGTGGTTTTTGTCAAGTGGGAAGTGCTTCTTACGTGTTATGATTTTTCTGTCTTCTGGCGTGTGTGGGAGGTGGCTTATGTTGGCGTAGTGGTTGATGAGTATGTTGGCTTGTTGTTTGTGTGAAGGGATTGTGTTATCACGAGTGATCGCTGCGTGTGAGTTTGGAGTTTGTGAGTTTGATTTAGTTATGCTTCTGAGTACTTGGAAAACTTTCTTGCTATTGTCTTTATGGTTGAGATTGTTAGCGAAGTTTGTTCAGTTTTGTGTCTGCTGTTGCTTTATTTTTGTTCTTATCTGTTCATTGAGTGACTGGACAGTGCAAACAGTTTCTTCTGTATGGGAAAAGGGAGATGTGTGTTTTGCATTGTCTCGGGTTTCTATGAGTCTCTTTATTTCTAGTGTGAAATTAGGGTTATGAACTTTGCGGTTGCCTCGTGGAATGTGTTTCTTGCCTGTTTTGGTTATTATGGAGTTGAATTGTGTAGGGATTATTCTGTAGGTTGTTTCTGTTATGTTTATGGCGTCTAGTGAGGCAAAGAGGGTTTCTGTGTCTGTGTAAGCTGACCAATTTGCCTTTTTGTAGTTTATGAAAGTTTTCCTGCCTTGTTTTTGTTTGTATGTTGTTTTAGTTGTGATGATGATGGGTAAATGGCATGATGGTAGTTTTTTGGCCGTACTCCAGAGAGTGTCGATTGTAAGTGCTGGAGAACAGAATGTTATGTCTGGTGAGGATATATTGCGCCTGGCTTGGTGGGGCATTTGTGTGTGTGTGTGTGTGTGCTGTTAGGTCATTGAGTATGGATAGGTGCTGTAGTTCGTGTTCGATGTGTGTGTCTCTGGTGTTTGTATTGTTGTTCTCGTACCACGCGGTGCTCTTATTATTGAAGTGCTTTTGTGTTTTTTTTTGTGGTGTCGATGTAGCTAATGTTTTTATGAATATACGTGATTAGGCCCCCTCCATCTGAATCTTTTCTGTCGTTTCTTATAACAGTGAAGTTGTCTCCTATGGAGGGGGTGATGCTGTGTCCTTTGAGTTTTGACTCTTGTATCATTGCTATATGTATGGTGCGTTTATTGATGAGGTCAGTTAGTTCATGTATCTTTGAATTTATGCCGTCTATGTAAATTTTATTTACTGGATCCTATATATATATATTTATTTTCCGTGTGATTTCTTTTTCGCTGTCTGCCAATATTAATGTTGTAGGCTGTATATATTTTAGGTTTTGTATATACAGTATGCGATCATTTGGGTTTTGCCATTGTTTTTTCATTATTTAGTCTTTTCTATCTGTTCTCAGTCTTGTAAATCAAGTAAATATTAGACTAGCCCCTCATTATCCTCCCCTCAAACACCCGGGCAGCTCTGTTAGAGCGGCAAGGATTGTAGTGCGGGATCTAGAACCTGCCGCCCCCGTAACGGGCGCGGCGATTTGCCATCCTGGCCGCCGTGCTGACGGGACTCAGCACCCCGTCCGGCCCCAGCTTAGCCTCTCTTCCTTCCTTCAAAACACTTGTTTCCTCTCTTTTCATAAAACCTTTCCCACAACTTTCTCTGGTCAGCCTCTAATTTCACAGGGTAGATGCTGACCTTCTTCTCGGCCAACCGTCCTGGATCGGGGCTGAGGGGGAAGGGGACAATGTTCCCTAACCCCTGAGCTCCGGTCTGGGGTGGTTGGTTTTTAACAACCTGCTTCATCCCCACCCATACCTTCCTCACATCCCTTTTCCTCTTGTCTTCAAAATCTATCTTTTTTACGCCGTGTCTAAGGTGGAGCCGCCATAACAATGGACTGCCAGACCACCAAGCGGGAGGGGTCGTCCGAAATGGCGGCGCCTGGCTCTGCCAGGCCTGTAAGCACCTCTTGCAGTAAGGGCAACTGCAAGAGGTGATGAGCTATTGCGTCCCATAGCACAAATAGGGTCACCATGTCCAATGATAAAGATAAAAAAAAACCCAACCCCCAACTTCCCCTGAAACAGCGACGGAGCCGCCCTCGCGCAGCTCCATAAAAAAGGGAGGTCACCCCCTGTGCTTGCGCAGGGGACCCTCCATATTTCTCTAACCGGATAAAAGGCTTACTCCTCTCCTTCGCCTACGGGTGCAGGGGACTCCCCCTCACCCCCTTCTCTGGAGGTGCTTTCGGGCACCTCCCTTTTTCCAGTGGCAATCTCCTCTTTTCTTTCCAAGGGGACTGCCAAGAAAGCCAGCAGGTAGCCCTTAGCCAGCCGCTTCCCATCGAAGCGGCTCGGTAGGCAAACCCCCTTAGGAGGGAGAGGGAAGCCAGGCCTCTTCGGTCGCTTTCCTCAAAAGACCTGCTGGCAAGAATATTAAACCTTGCCGGGGTCAAGGCCTGTGCCTCCCCACAAAAGACTCATGACGCCGCCAAGGGGACCTGCGATGTCCTGGGAGGGGATGGCGAACTGGAGGCCCCTCCTGTGATAGACATGGTCCTTGAGGAAAACCAGTCTCAGACGGTAGGGCCTTCCATGGGGGGGAATCCGGGCTCGGTGCCAAGCACCGAACCCGAATCCGCCCCTATGCAAGGTCCTCCTCAAACGGCTGGGGATTCTGAGGCAGTACAAGGAGGGGAGGGATCTCCTCCGGATGATGCCGCTGTGACCACCAGGACCTTCTCCATTTCGGAGAAGGACCTGGCTGAGGCTGGTACATCTGGCCTGGGGGCTTCTATCGGTGGGGGTGAGAAGCGGGTTCATTACCCGCCCTCCTCTCCAAAAAAGACAAAGATGACTCGGGGCTCCTCTCCATCCAGGGAGGCTCGGGGACGGATGGGTCTGCTGCCACTCTGGCAAGCGACCAAGCCAAGATCGGCACATCCGGCCCCTCTGCCCCCCCGGTTGCGGAGCCCCTGACTAAGACCAAAAGTGCACAGGGCGGAGCCTCGATGACATCGGAGCCCCTCATTCAGAGGTTACCTTGCGTTTTCGAGCCCGCTGGCTTCAAGAGCTTCCTCGTTATTCGCTCTACTGATGGCACCATGTTGTCCAAGGGCAACATGATCCATCAGAGGAAAGGATTAGCATAGTGCAATTGATAGAGAGCCAAAGGTGACCCGTTTCTGACGAATGCGGTGACCAAGATAAGTGCTCTTCTGACACTTGTGGGCACCCCAGTGAGTGTGACGCCGCACTCTACCATGGGGCGGTCAAGGTCGAACGTGTGATGAGAAAACAGGGAGGGGCCTCGAGACCCACCCCTACACTCTTCGTCACGTTCGACTGTGACAAGCTCCCTGAGTCGGTGCGTACCAGTTGGTACCGCTACCGCGTCAAGGCATTCGTGCCACTGCCGCGGCGGTGCTATTACTGTCACCGCTTCGGCCATACGAATCGATCATGTAGACGTGCAAAGTCGGGGTCACCCGAAGTCTGTGTAAATTGCTCCAAGGTCGCACACGATAAGTCCAAATCGTGTGTGGCCAAGTGTGTCAATTGCGGAGAGCCGCACCCTGCTTCTTCGAAGCAATGTGGTGCATATCTCCTTGAGAAAGAAATCCTGGCCGTTCAGGCCCAGGATCGACTCTCATTCCGTGAGGCTAAGGACTTGGTCCTGGCGCGCCCGGCTCTGCCTGGGACGTCATATGCCTCAATAGAAAGGCCCCCTCTGCTCCTGGCCCATCCAGACCAACGAGCACGGTTGTTTCCGCGCCCATTTGGAGCCCTTCTGCGGGCTCTACCCAACCCTGGCGCTCCCCTGGTAAAGCTGGCGGCAAAAAGGGTTCATACCCAGCCCCGGCTAAAACCGGGGCTCCCCCCTCTTCCCCCAGCGTGAGCGTTTCCCGTAAGGCGAAACGGCCACGCGCCTCCACCGAGTCGTTAGACTCACAGGAAGCAACACCCCTGAAGATGGTCGCTAGGCCATCTTCCGGGGTTCCTAAAGCTGTTCCACGAAAGGAGGACAGCAACAAAGAAGCTTCGGCTCCTTCGCCCACGCCCCGAGGTGGAGCGAGTGGCTCGGAGACGGTGGTTCCTCGAAAAGAGGGCCCCCCGCCTCCGAAGCCACAACGCCCGCCTAAGGTTTCGAGGCGGAGGGAGGAAGGCGACAGCGCTTTCTTCGGCCAACAGAGCCCGGGGTTCTGCCCCCGGGAAGCGTACGGCCATTCCCGTGAGGGTCTTCAGTTCGAGGAGGGCCCCCGCGTCTCCTTCGAGCTAGGCCTAGAGGGCATATTCCTTCAGTGGAATTGCCGTGGACTCCGGGCCAACTGGGAGGAGCTGCGGAGGCTCGTCTCGTCCCGTTCCCCGTTGGCTATCTTTTTATATTTTTTTTGCAGGAGACCATGCTAGGCGCGTGCCCCCTGCCCGCCCTCCCGGGGTATAAGGGTCTTGCGACCCCACCACCGCGGGATGGCCGGGCTGGGGGATGCGCGGTTTACACCCGGCATGATGTCTCCGTTCTTCCTTTCTCTTTAGAATCCTCCTTTCTGGCAGTGGCTGTGCAGCTGCACCTGGATAGGAGGTATACTCTGATTTCTGCGTACATTCCACCGTCAGCTGACTTCGACGCGGGGGACTTCCGCCGCGTCGTGGGGTGCGCCTGGATGTGGTGGAATCGCACAGTTTCCTTGGTCTTGTATTCGACCGACGCTTCACCTGGGAGGCTCATATTCGCAGCCTTAGGGTCTTTTGTACCCGCGCCATGGACATTCTCCGTTCCGTGACGTTCAGCGCTTGGGGCGCTGATAGGGCTACTGCCCTACTTTTTTATCGATCCTTTGTTCTTTCAAAGCTCGACTACGGATGCGAGTTTTATGCATCCGCAGCCGAGCGTTTATTGCGGAAGGTGGATTCGATCCACCACACCGGCCTTCGCCTTGCGACCGGTGCCTTCCGCACTTCCCCCATTGAAAGCCTGTTGGTCGATGCTGGGGCGATTCCACTCGCTCTGCGCCGCGTGCAGTGCATCACCCGCCTGTACGCGCGAGCCCGGCGCCTCCCTCAGTCGCCAACAGCTCTCACTGCTTCCGCAGCTGATCTCGATGGTGCCTCTGCCGCCGAGAGATGCCAGTCATACCCTAAGCCCTTTGGGTTTAGGGCCAGGAAACTCCTTCGAGAGCTAGATATAGCTCTCGGGTCGGTGGCGCCCCTGGTTCTGCCCAAGACGCCACCCTGGAGGATACCATATTTGGCTATTTGTTGCCACGCCTCTGCTCCCAAATCTTGTACGGCGCCGGGAGTATTGCGTTCTACCTTTTCGGAGCACACATCGTGTCACGCTGGAACCGTGCCAGTGTATACGGATGGCTCCAAGTCCCAAGAGGGGGGTCGGCTTCCACGCCGTATTCCCTCTGTTTGAAGCTAGCGGGGCTCTACCAGGCGCTGCGTCTGTCTTCACGGCCGAGCTGGTGGCATACACCACTCGGTACGGGAGATTACGCGACGTGCCCGGTTCGGAGACCGGATTGTGATCTATAGCGACTCACAAAGCGCCCTGAGTGCTCTCGGGGCATTGTAATCTCGGCATCCCCTGGTTCGCGATATCCGTGACGCCACGGTTTTAGCGAGCCGGGCAGATGTCGAGATTATCTTCTGCTGGGTTCCTGGACATGTAGGAATTGCGGAGAATGAGCGCGCCGATGAGGGCGTCAAAGAGTATGCGAGGACTCTACGATGGACCAGGGTTTAGCTCTTCCTCACACCGACTACATGGCAGGAATACGGGCAGCTCTTCGGACTGCTTGGCAAAGAAGATGGGAGACGGTCGAAGGGAACTTAAAGTTGCGTGCTATTGCGCCGCGACTGTTCCCATGGACCTATCCCCCAATGCCGCGACGGCTGCAGGTCGCTTTCTGTCGTCTCCGAATCGGACACACTTGTGTGACGCATCTCTATTTGATGGAGCGCTCGCCTGCGCCGTATTGCGACGAATGCGTTGTCCCCCAGACTGTTCGGCACATTCTTGTCGAATGTCCCAGTCTGGGTGATCTTCGCGCACGTTACCTGTCCCGGTACCGGGATGGGCGGGGTCGCTACCGCCTGTCCTTTGTACCTGGGACGAGTGCGTGCACATTGACTGGTGGACTTGTTGACTTTTTGGGGGAGGCCGGCTTTCTCCCTTTCATTTAACCAGGTTTAATTGTTGTTTTGTTATTGTTATTTCTTTTTATTGTTGTTTCCTGTTCAATTTTTTTAAAGTAGCCTAGAACTAGGCTGTTTGTTTACGACGACTTATGCCTAAGTCTGCAGTCGCCAGATAGCCCCTTAAAAAAAAACCAACCTGCCGCCTCGAGACTAGTCCAAATTGTATTTGTCCAAGTGTGTCAATTGCGGTGAGCTGCAGCTAGCTTCTTCGAAGCAATTTGGCGCGTATCACTTGGAGAAGGAAATCCCGGCCGTTCAGGTCCAGGATTCTCTCTCATTTCGCGAGGCTAAAGACGTGGTCCAGGCGCTGCCTAGTACGTCTTATGCCTCAATGTTAATAAAGACTTCCCTCTGCTCGTGGCCCCTCCAGGTCTAAGAACATGGTAGTGTCTGCGCCTATCAGGAACCATTCTGCGGGTTCTACCCACCCAGCGCGCTTTCCTGGTACAGCTGGCGGCACAAAGTTCGCACCCAGCCACTCGTAAAGCGAAACGGCCGTGCGCATCCCCCTACTCACAACAGGGAGACAAGACCCCAGAAGGTGGTAGCGAGGACGTCTTCAGAGGTTTCTAAAGCTGCTCTCCGAAAGGAGGACAGCACCAAAGGAGCTTCGGCTCCTACGCCCACACCGTTTCAGGCTGGGTGACTCGAGGACGGTGGCTCCTGCAACAGAGGGACCCCCGCTTGCCTAAGGTTTTTGAGGCGGAGGGAGGAAAAGACTCGTATGGCGAGCCCAATCTTCCCCGATAAGTCCTGGAATGCGATAGCGCATTGTTCGGCCAACAACGCCTCCGGTCATTCCCGTGAGGGTCTTCTCTTCGAAGAGGGCCCCGCATATCCTCCGAGCTAGGCCGGGAGGGCTGATTCCTTCAATGGAATTGCCGCAGATTACGGGCCAACTGGGAGCTGCGGAGGCTAGCCTCCAGTTTTCACTTAGCTATCTGCGTCTGTTCCTATTATTGGTTATTTCTTGCAGACAAACAGAATTTGAGCACTTGCCAGAGACTTCCCAATTGCTCTACAACTTTAATGTATTCTCCATCTCCATGAAGAGATGGCGGAGTAGAGGAGTCAACCGAGGTATGTCTGTTTATACTCACCCTTCCCCTCTCATCTACCTGCTGCCATAGATGAGTTCCTCTCGCATGGTTTAGCCCACTTGTTGGTGGTTACCGGGGAAGAGTGCGAGGACCATTCGACCTAACCCTCTCGCACTCCAGTGAGATTCAGGAGTTTAGTGCTACCTCTACTATAGTGACTAATAAAGTGCTCTCGGGCTTTAGAATCTCTACATCCCTTGGTTCGCTATTTCCCTGACGCCACCGTTCTGGCGAGCCGGGCTGATGCCTAGATTATCTTCTGTTGGTTCCTGGCCATATGAGGATGAGCATGTAGACGAGGGCGCCAAAGATTCCGCGAGGACTGGGCGACCAGACCAGCGTTTCGCCCTTCCTCACACCGATTACTTGGCTAGGAAGATGGGAGACGGCCTAGGAAAACTTAAAGTTGCGTGTCATTGCGCCGCGACTCTTCCCATGGACCTAACCCCCCCCCCCATGCCGCTACGGCTTCAGGTTGCTTTCTGTCATCTCCGAATTGGACACACTCGCGGGACGCACCGCCCTTTAATGGAGCGCTCGCCTGCGCCTTATTGTGAAGACTGCTTTGTCTGCCCAGCACGTTCTTGTTGAATATCCGAGTCTGGGTGATCTTCGCTACTCAGTACGGGTTCGTGTACACAAGACCTGCGGACTATATGACTTTGGAGGAGGTTGGCCACCTCTACTTTACACTCCTTGTTGTAGGTCGTATGTTCCTGCGCCGGGGGGGAAGCGGACCTACCCCCAGCGCTTCCTTATTTTTACTTTTTCTTTGTTATTTACACAAAAAAACAAACCCAGATACCCCACCCGGATAATATGGAGCCACTGAATTTAAAGTTAGGAGTCGGCGGGTGGGGATCGTTGGTTTCCAATCCTTTGACGAAGTTCTCCACAGGATTATATGGCTCGCAGTAACCCCTGGTATGAATATGGTAGGAGTACTTGGTAAAGGGTGCAATCTAATTTGGAGGAATGACTGGGGGGGGGGAGGGGGGCTGCGTCGTAGACGCAAATTTGACCACTCCCCTGTATTAATCCAACGATCGCCAACTTACGGCCGTTTTTAAAATTCTCTTCACTGGTATTTGCAAACTATATTTGTTTTTCCGCATAATAATTGAGTATTTGAATGTTCCAGAGTATGAAACAGCTATTCTTGGGTACCTTGCGAAACAGCAGAAGTCTTCTTATCCTGTTTGGACACTGGTTCCTCCATGCGTACGGGATCATCGCTGCCACGGAAATCGCGTACCCTGCATTCCTCTTCTTCATTCCTTTACCGTCGCTGTTCTATATCGTGACATCTAAATTTTCAAATCCGTCTTTGTTTTGGTGAGGTGTGTGGGTGCAAAGCTGTTTCTTTGATTTTGACTAAATAGAGTCCACTCTTGGCGCAATGAGCACCATTCTGTTCTTTTAGTAAGCAAAGTTTGCCTTTGGATGTTTGCAAAGCCACTTGCAAATTTCCGTAAAGTGGAAAGGATATGAAGCTGTATAAACTACTCAGTAGTTGGTTGATAAGCCACCTCACCTCAGGATTTTAATGGGCTTCAAGGAATAGTGATAAGTATCAAAAGTTAAATCCATTTACCATCATTCCTACTTTATTAACGTGCGAAGCGGAGTAAAAATACGCTATTTTCATTTGTATGCTCTTATCACAGGTCTACTAGTAAATAATATGGGTTTTCTGGACCGAACAATTAACTTCGAAATTATTAAACCTTTGCGAACCAGATGTTTGTGTACTAGGAAAACAAACAACTGAATTGTGATCCTGAAGAAGCATAGGCCACTAAATTAAAAGAAAAAATATTGCAAATGCATTAGGTTGCCTTAAGGTGAATTGCTAAAATTATAAATAATATATTAAACAAACTGCATTAATAAACCAGGATCCTCTAATACATTTATAAAATTAGATAAACAAGTAAAACAAGTTACAAAAAAAAAAAATAAAATTGCTATTCATCAAATCATTTACAGGGTGACTAATAAAAATTTACCACCTGCATTTTTATTGCAAAGCCCCTTTTGCATAAACGTACCTATGTTTCAAGTATGAATACCTCAAATCGTTATCAATCTACCAGAACATTGAGAGCAAGGATGAAATTTATACAAGGTAGAGACATCAAGTTGGGTTGAGGCCTCCATTTCGTTGATGAGCTCCATTATCTGTTGTACCGTATCTGTTTTTGACTGTCTTAAATTTCTGGCATTCAGGCCGGGATTAGGATCGGGAATGTCAGTGGCTTCAGTAATTCCCTCACTGTGAACGTCACGAGTTCGTTCGGGAGACTCTTTTTTAATGGCTCCTGAAAAAAAAAGCCGCCAAGATTATAGTGAAATTTCTCTCTCCCAACCAAGTTGGACTTAATTCAAGAACGACATTCGGAACATTACATACGAGGATGGGGTGCCCTTGATAGACAAAACCAACGAGAGTATCTTGGTTCACCACGTGAATTAACATTTTGCGAGAGATGGAGAGAACGAAGCTTGTCTAAAACTACTACTCGCCACCCCCATTGTTCAGTTAGTTCAAACGGAGAAATCTATCTAAATTCTCTTGAAAGAGGGGCGACTTTAAAGTGAAATATACATAGTGTGTGTCCCTATTAAACACAGCTACACATCCTTTTGCTCTACTATTGGTCCTTCATTCCAATTTGACGCTTGGTGGAATAATCACGTCCAGTCACGGTTCATTCCCGGGCAGAATGACCCAAACACGCTACTTCACGAACTCCCTACATCCGCAATTTACTCCTCATCTAATTTTTCCTCGCTCCCTTTTGTCATAAACACTACAATTAAGCCAAGTTTGCGCCTTCCAACCATTCCCACACCACTTTTTTTATTATTTTAGGAGCCCATCTGGCGACTACTTGGGGCATAAGTCGCCGTACTAGTACACCACTGAAATGATAAAAAAGGTCAAAAGCTAGAAAAAACAACAGGAAGGAAGCGGGCTCCGGCGCAGGAACATGCGACCTACAACAAAGGGTCAAATAAAATGGAGGAGGCCAGCCTCTTCCAAAAAGTATAGTCCGCAAATATGTGTGCACCAACCAGTCCCGAGTACAAAGGACAAGCTGTAGCGATCCCGCTCGTCCCGGTATCGTGGAGGAAGATCACGCAGACTGGGACATTTTCGGTCCAATTCTCCGAATTGGCCGCCTCAGCGGGATTCGCCAGAAGGCTCCCGTCCGAGAAACGGGTCACCTTCGGCTCTCTACCAATCGCACTAGCTAATCCTCTCCTCTGATGGATCATGTTGCCCTTGGCCAACATGCTGCCATCAGTGGAGCGAATAACGAGGAAGCGTTTGAAGCCAGCGGGCTCGAAAGCTCCAGGTAGCCTCTGAATCAGGGCCCCTGATGTCATCGAAGCTCCGCCCTGTGCACTTTTGGTCTTTGTCTTAGTTAAGGGCTCCGCACCCGGGGGGGGCAGAGGGGCCAGATGTGCCAATCTTGGCTTGGTCGCTTGCCAAAGTGGCCGCAGACCCATCCGTCCCCGTAGCCCCCGCGGATGGAGAGGAGCCCCGAGTCTTCTTTTTCTTTTTTGGAGAAGAGGGCGGGGAATAAACCCGCTTCTCACCTACGCCCGAAAGAGCCCCGAGGCCAGATGGACCGGCCTCAGCCAGGTCCTTCTCCAAAATGGAGAAGGTCCTGGTAGTCGTGGGTCACCGTTCGGAGGAGATCCCTCTCCTCCTTATACTGTCTCGGAAACCCTAGCCGTTTGAGGAGGACCTTGCATAGGGGCGGATTCGGGTTCGGTGCTTGGAACCGAGCCCGGATTCCCCCACATGGAGGGCCCTACCGTCTGAGGCTGGGTTGCCTCAAGGACCATGTCAACCTCAGGGGGGTCTCCAGTTGGTCATCCCCCCCCCCCAAGACATCGCAGGTCCCGTTAGCAGTATCGTCACTAGTCTTGTATGGGGGGGCACAGGCCTTGACCCCGGCAAGGTTAAATATTCTTGCCAGCAGGTCTTTTGACGGAAGCGACCCAAGGGGCCTGGCTTCCCTCTCTGTCCTAAGGAGGTTGCCCTACCGAGCCGCTTCGATGTGGAGCGGCTGGCTAAGGGCTGCCTGCTGGCTTTCTTGGCAGTCCCCTAGGAAAGAACAGAGGTGACTGCCGCTGGAAAAAGGGGTGTCCGAAAGCACCTCCAGAGATGGGGGTGAGGCAGAATCCCCTACACCCGTAGGCGAAGGAGAGGAGTAAACCTCCTCTCAGGTTAGAGATATATGGAGGGTCCCCTGCGCAAGCACAGGGGCGGGACCCTCCATTTTTTTCGGTGGAGAAGCCCGAGGGGGGCTCCGTTGATGAGCAAGGGCAAGTTGGTTGATTTTTTTATTTGTTCATCATCGGGCATGGTGACCCTTAATTTTATGCGGGACGCAATAGCGTATCACCTATCGCAGTAGACCACACTGCAAGAGGTGCTTACAGGACCGGCAGAGCCAGGCGCCGCCATTTGGGACCACCCCTCCACCTGGTGGCCTGGCAGTCCATCGGAATGGCGGCTCCACCTTGAACACGGCGTAAAATTGATAGAATGTGAAGAGGAGAGGAAAAGGGATGTGAAGAAGGTATGGGTGGGGATGAAGCAGGTTGTTAAAAACCAACGACCCCAGACCAGAGCTCAAGGGTTAGGGAACATTGTCCCCTCCCCCCTCAGCCCCGATCGGGGACGGTTGGCTGAGAAGAAGGTCAGCATCTACCTTGTCAAATTAGAGGCTGACCAGATAAAGTTGTGGGAGAGGTTGTATGAAAAGCGAGGAAACAAGTGTTTTGAAGGAAGGAGAAGAGGTTAAGCTGGGGTCGGACGGGGTGTTGAATCCCGTCAGCACGGCGGCCAGGATGGCAATCTCAGCGAATGCGGACACACAACTTAAGCGTAGGCCACAGAATGGGCGGATGCACTGGTCCTACTCACGCAAAGATTATTTCTTGCTGAGTTTAAATCGCAATGGCAATGAGGCAGAAAGTGAAAATGTGTGCAAGATCCCCTTGAAGGCCTAGGTGCCGAGAATTTTGTTTAAGAACCCATTTGGCTACTGCGTATTAGGACAAAAGTCGCCGTAATCATGCTACAAAAAAAACATGCCAAAACCAAATGACAAAGATACAAAAACAAAATAAGCAAGAAGAAGAAGGAAGCACGCTGCAGAGTGCAGGGCCGCCAAGAGGATAAATAGTACTTGCTAATAGACAAAATTTGGGCCCCCTTTCCAGGTTTGAAAAAACAAAGGCCCAGATATACTATATTTTAAGTGTGGATAATATTTTATTTCTTTTTGCAGGTTCATACTGTATATTAGTAATCAATTTCTTTACTTAAATCATATAAAATGCAGAGCGAAAAATATCATTAGTGGCAATTCTTTTAATAGAGCGACTTCTTGGCCATCCAAGTAAAATGGACAATAAAAATAATCATACAGAATAATGCTTTTTGAGCTTTCATTGGCAGCAAATTCTTTGGCATCATCAAATTGGATTTTTCATGCAAATTTACATTCAATGCCAAGTCTCTTCACATTCAGATTCACCTCATTCCCCATGCTTGATGAAACAGTTTGCTTCATTCCAGATTTTCTTCCAGTTCCCACGAAGATCTTTCAAACTTGCTATCAACTCGTTGACATTTGTGACTTCAACATGAACTGTAGCATGCCTTGCTTGCAGAATCTTGTTGGATTTCAATTTGTGCCAAAATCTTGAACTAAATTGCTGACAATCACACAAGTAAACGATGAGACATACTTAATAGTGCCATGTATTTCAGTCCTTGATTTACGTGTCAGATTCATTGTTAACAGTTCTTCAAGTGCAGCTCGAATGCTGGTAAGGTTTGCTGCAAATGGTTTTACACAATCTATTTTCGAAGAGCATCTTATATCGAACTTGTGAAGCGACTAATTTTCTGTCTTGTTCAGAAGAATCTCCCAACTTCGTGGACTGGAGCTGAAGTGTGTGTTGTCTGAATTGTTCCGAAAAGGGTGATGCCTTCAGGGCAACATTCAGCAGTCTGTTTCACAAAAATTTAAAGTATGGCATCCACAGGGTGAAAAGAGTGCCAAAACATTTTCAAACAGAAGACGTGCCTGTACCCATTTGTTCTTTTTCAACGTTTCCAGTACCATTTTCGCAATATCGTTTCCAGTTTTGTTACTGCAATCAATAAACTTCAAAACTCGCTCCTCAATAACATGATATCGTAATATAAAGGCGGTTTGCTCAACATGAGAAGAGTCTGGTGTTTCATCCACCATAATTGAAAAGTATTTTGAGGAGCTTCTTTCAAGGAGAATTTGTTGTGCAACAAGTTCTGAGAAAAGAGAAATAAATTATTTTTGAGTCTCTGCTGAGATATAGTCTCCCTCCTTTCTGCTGCAATTCCTTCACCTTTAGCACATGTTATTTCAAAGTAGGATCCCACGCGACAACAGTTCTACCAAGCCCCAAATTTTTCATTTCTTTTATCTCCAATTCTTTGCGAAGATCCTCTAAAAGCTATGTCTCTCTCCCCCAGAAAAGAACAATGTCCATGATCCTCCTCAATAGATTGTGCCATGTTGCTGCTTCAGATTCAATGGAAGTTTCCATAAGATTTTCACTGCATTTGTCTGATTTAAATAGTATTTCAAAATCACGCCAGGCCAAATAACACTCCCTATGGGCATTGCAACTTTCGTGCTTAGGAATTCTGTTAGCTAGTTTTATCCATTTTCCGCTTGCAGCGTACTCCTGTGATGTTGCTAGACGCGAATGCGATTTTTAAATTAAGGTTTCTTTTTGAAAGAAACGGCACGGGAAACAATGAAGAGCCTGTTGTGATGGACTCCAATTCAGACAATCTCGTCTTGAAATTTCACTACTTTGAACATAATCTCAGGGAATGCTTGGAAATGAAGTTGGGCAATTGAGATGGCACTTTCTGACACATTCTTCAACTCTCTCCGCGGTCAATTTCGCGTGAACACCAACATCTGTCATACAGACTGTCATTGTATTTGCAGCAGGAAGCGTAGCATTGATTTGTCCCTTTTCTGAATACCGTACCAGCAGGTGCCACTTCTGTTCTTTGATCATCTTCAGTTATCTGACTTAATGCTCTTTGATGGTATCTAAACTTAAAAGCATTTCAACAATCCTTTCCTCAGAAAATGAGACGGTATTAACAACTTGTTACAACTAACAACTCCTCAGATTATACCTATAGCAATATATCTAATACACAATTTATATATATTAGAGTTTATTTTAATGCCTAAAAGAAAGAAAAAAATCATTAGAAAATAATTTGATTTTTAGAAAACAGATGGGAACGCCCCCCCCTCCATGACTAAAGTATGCCATTTTGACAGAACACTTACCGCAATGCCAATTTTCGCAGGGTCAATCACACTCAGGGTTGGCAAGGTAAGTTTTTCCAACTTTTGTTTTGCCTGGGAAAAACTCTGGGAAAAACCGGGTAAAAGGGTATGTTTTTCCCGGGGAAAAACCGGGTAAAAGGGTATGTTTTTCCCGGGGAAAAACTGGGTAATACTGATTTTTGTTTATGAAAAACTAGTAAAAAGGATAAAAAAGGAAGAATTGAACTTTTACTTGATTACTAATAAATTTATACACTAAAGTTTGATATATTTACTATATTACAACAGATAAGACTAAATTATTTACCTGTAGCTTCATAATAATAATGATAAAACATTAGTTGGTGTAACATAGGTTTTCATTACTAGTTCGAAAAATTAAACGAAATATTAAAGATACACACAATTTTGATTATCAGAAATCCATGAATTCATTAAGGTCATCCCTCTGAATATCTAGAAGTTGATTGGCATCTGCTTTGACTTATGATGCTATTATTGTCTTCATTATCTTTTGGTTCCTTCCATCCAAAGTGCCTGTGTAAGTGAATAAGCTTAGCAATACGTTCATTGTTGAGTCTATTTCTTAGCTTTGTATGAGTAACCTGCTGTGCTGAACAACCTCTCAATCCCAGCATAGAAGGTGGACATGATGAAATAGAAAACATCAGGGAAGAAACTTTTATCATATACTGCAAATATTTTTAAGGTAATAATTTGCTCAGAGATTTCTGGAAATATTGTGGTCTTCTGTCTCATATGCTGCCAGGACAACTATGAAAATTTCATCCAAATGATCAACATAGTTACGTGCAATATCTGGTTGTTCGTCCGGTAAAGCAATACATTTTTCATTATTTTCAATGGCATCTCGTCTTCGGAAATCAATTAAATAAGGAAGGAGGTGTTGTGGAGTTACAACTTCATTGAACCTTCTCTTTTTTTCAGTTCTTATTTCTTCATTGATGTTGCTATCTGCGATGAGATTAAGCCAAGCAGTAACACAGTGTGACAGGTTATCATCCTGTCAATAAAATATAATATATAACGTGTTATTGATCTAAAAACATATAATAAATATTACCTATATTAATTGTCATTAAACACACTTATTTGCATTTTATTTATTTTTATATTTGTTTTTTCAATTGCTAATTACTGTAATATTTAAAAAATTATTTTAATCTCTAGACATTGAATTAAATATTATTAAAGAAAAGCTTTGCAGGATATTTATTATAGCATTGACTTTTTCTATTGGTAATTATTGTATGTTTTAGAGACTTACTTGGAAGAAATCCAGAGCAATAGAAATTGTCTTAAGCTGCATCAGCAGGTTTCTTGCTTCCACAAGTAGAAGCTGGTTGTCAATATGATTGATGATATTTGGACTCATTTTATGAGCTTCTCTGTCCCGTATTTCTACATACGTCGGATGATTTTTCACAAATGTTTCTAAGCATGCTCTTTGACTGGACCATCTACAATGAGATTAAATTTATTGTAATCGCATGTGATCATTCAACTATTGACAAGTAAATAAACTATTTAAGATTTGGTTATTGTAATCATTTTTTTTAAGCAACCAGAAGTTACAATTCATTTCTAAAAGTGTTCTAATGTTATCTTTAAACATGCGAAACATTTTGAAAATTAAGAAGTAATATCAAGAATGTTAACATGGAAATGTACATGCTGGGAATCAAAAAAAAAATTCCAACTTGATTAAATTTTTAATTAAGAATTAGAATGATGAATATACCTTGTATTATTATTGTGAAGTTGTGGTAAAACACCACTCAATTCCTTCAACCATCCTGCTGGCTGGTGGTGATCACGGAAGTACCTCTGAACATCCTTTATGGCAGCCAAAACTGGTGTTGGAGTTGTTACGCTTTCCACAAGATTCAAGTAATGTGTGCTACAACCATATGCTATTATAGTCGGCCTCCAGTCAACAAGCATCTGCAATTACATAAGTATATTTACATCTATAAATAAATGAAATCATAATAACTTATACCTGCATATATGACAGTTGCTTTAAATAAATAAATATTTCAAAGAAAATGATTTTAGCTTTGTTTAGGAAATACTAACCTTACGAAGGAGTTTCATTTTTGCTTTATAATCCAACACAAATTCAACAACAATTAATTGCTCCATACTCAGTCTCTGCTTTTAAATTGCTGATCTTTGCTAGTTCAAAATAATAGTCTGTAGTTTTACTCTGACTTCCTGCACAGACACAATCAAGTGGATATGATTTTCCTTCACAATGTATAGTACTGGCAATAATTGGATCATTGTGAATATTAGACCACCCATCTTGTAAAACGACACACATTTGTTTTAAATAGTATCTTCATTTCTTTATTTACTTCTGTATAAGCTTCATCTAGCAGTGGACCAGCAAGCTGCTTCCTAGTTAGCACTCGGCTGTGCTTCAGCCCACATCTTGTTTCTTCTAATAAATTTTGGAATGTATCATCATCAGCAACTCGAAAAAAATACGATTCTAGAAGTAAACAAAAATAATGAACTTTACTCTATTTTTCATACAAAATAAAATGTATAGATATATTTGGGTGATCTTTTAAGCAAATTTCTAATGGAACTATAAATCGAAACTTATAATAGGAACTATATTAGTGATTTTTAATGCAGCTCCAGATAATCTAAGATATTGATAATAAAAATACATAATTTACCCTACCCTATTCTCAATCATGTTTAATTTGGAAACTTACCTTGTAGAAAAATTGAGCCCACTTCCGTTGAATCACTTTAAATTTCTCATCACTTGTCTGAATAAATTTGTCAATATGATTAATAGTTCCTTTGTGCCTTCTATTTTTAATAGCTTTTTGCCTTGAAATTACATCAGAATTGCTACAAATTTTCACTGTAGTTGAACTAATTTGTGACTGGTTGATTGAAGCCAGTATATCAGAATCAGACGTTTCTGAGAGGGATGCTGTTGATTTTTTTTTTTTTTTTATAAGGGGCTATCTGGCGACTGCCCACTTGGGCACAATTTGCCGCAAACAAACAGCCCAGTTCTAGGCTACTTTAAAATAAAAATTTTAACAGAAACAAAAAATAAAAAGGGAATAACAATCAGGGAGCGAGCTCCGGCGTCGGGGGGAGGTCCCCCTCACCCCAGCGCAGGAGCCTGCGACCTACAAAAAAACAAAAAAAACAAACAACAATAACAAAAAAACAAGTTAAATACAAGGGAGAAGGCCGGCCTCCCCCCAAAAGTCAACAAGTCCACCAGTCATGGTGCACGCACTCGTCCTGAGTACAAGGGACAGGCGGTAGCGACCCCGCCCATCTCGGTACCGGGAAAGGTAACGTAGGCGAAGATCACCCAGACTGGGACATTCGACAAGAATCTGCCGAACAGTCTGGGGGACGACGCAGTCGTCGACATAGGGCACAGGCCAGCGCTCCATCAAATAGCGATGCGTCACACGAGTGTGTCCGATTCGGAGACGACAGAAAGCGACCTGAAGCGTCGCAGCATTGGGGAATAGGTCCATGGGAACAGTCGCGGCGCAATGGCACGCAACTTTAAGTTCCCTTCGACCGTCTCCCATCTTCTTTGCCAAGCAGTCCGAAGAGCTGCCCGTATTCCTGCCATGTAGTCGGTGTGAGGAAGAGCGAAATGCTGGTCCGGTCGCAGAGTCCTCGTGGACTCTTTGGCGCACTCATTCCCCGCAATTCCTACATGTCCAGGAACCCAGCAGAAGATAATCTCGACATCTGCCCGGCTCGCCAAAACCGTGGCGTCACGGATATTGCGAACCAGGGGATGCGGAGATTCCAATGCCCCGAGAGCACTCAGGGCGCTTTGTGAGTCGCTATAGATCACAATCCGGTCTCCGAACCGGGCACGTCGCGTAATCTCCCGTACCGAGTGGTGTATTGCCACCAGCTCGGCCGTGAAGACAGACGCAGCACCTGGCAGAGCCCCGCTGACTTCAAACAGAGGGGATACAGCATGGAAGCCGACCCCCTCTTGGGACTTAAAGCGATCCGTATACACTAGCACGGTTCCAGCGTGACACGAGGTGTGCTCCAGATAGGTCGAACGCAATACTCCCGGCGCCGTACAAGCTTTGGGAGTATAGGCGTGGCGACAAATAGCCAAATGTGGTACCCTCCAGGGTGGCGTCCTAGGCAGAACCAGGGGCGCCACCGGCCCGAGAGCTATATCTAGCTTTCGAAGGAGTTTCCTGGCCATAAACCCAGAGGGCTTAGGGTATGACTGGCGTCTCTCGGCGGCATAGGCACCATTGAGATCAGCTGCGGATGCAGTGAGAGATGTTGGCGACTGAGGGAGGCGCCGGGCTCGCGCGTACAGTCGAGTGATGCACTGCACGCGGCGCAGAGCGAGTGGCATCTCCCCAGCATCGACCAACAGGCTCTCAATGGAGGGAAGTGCGGAAGGCACCGGTCGCAAGGCGAAGGCCGGTGTGGTGGATCGAATCCACCTTCCGCAATAAACGCTCAGCTGCGGATGCATAAAACTCGCATTGGTAGTCGAGCTTCAAACGAACAAAGGATCGATAAAATAGTAGGGCAGTAGCCCTATCAGCGCACCAAGCGCTGAACGTCACGGAACGGAGAATGTCCATGGCGCGGGTACAAGAGACCCTAAGGTTGCGAATATGACCCTCCCAGGTGAGGCGTCGGTCGAATACAAGACCAAGGAAACGATGCGATTCCACCACATCCAGGCGCACCCCATTAAGAAACAAATCTGGGTCGGGGTGAAGCCGTGGATGGCGGCAGAAGTGCACCACCTTAGTCTTGGCCAAAGAAAACCGAAACCTGTGCGCTTCGGCATAGAGAGAGACGCGGTTCAATGCCTGTTGGAGTCGACGCTCAAGAGTTGGTATCTGGGCCCCGAAAAAGAGATCGAAAGGTCGTCCACGTAGAGCGTAGCGAGAACATCTTTTGGCAGCACCGAGGTGATGCCGTTGATGCTCAGGGCAAAGAGTGTGACACTGAGGACACTTCCCTGCGGGACACCCTCTTCCTGCTCCTTTGGGCCAGAGAGGGCTCCCCCCCACCCGTACGCGCAATCGACGATCTCGCAAAAATTCAGATATAAACATTGGGAGGCGTCCCCTCGCCCCCATCGTGAAGAGAGTCTCCATGATACCGTATCGCCATGTGGTATCATAGGCCTTCTCCAGATCGAAAAAGACCGTGGCGTAGTGCTGTCTACGAAGGAAAGCCTCGCAGACGGCATTTTCCAGTTGGAGAAGAGCATCCGACGTGGAGTGGAACTTGCGGAAGCCGCACTGTGCAGAAGACAGATGGCCTCCGCTGTCCAGGAAAAAGGCTAATCTAACATTTACCAATTTCTCCATCAACTTGCACACGCAAGAGATTAGAGAGATTGGGCGGAAACCGGTCCGAGTAGAGTGATCTATCCCCGGTTTGCGAAAGGTGAGCACAGTAGCGATTCGCCAGGAGTCTGGGAGAAGACCCTCCACCCAGATCCTGTTGAACAAATCTAACAGAAAGGCCATGCCTTGCTCACCCAGGTGTCGAAGCATGGCGTACGGGACATCGTCCGGACCATGCGCGGTGTCCGCGCACGAAGCGAGAGCGGAGCGCAACTCACTCACAGTAAACATGTCGTTGAAGGGTTCTCCGCCTCTGGAAGTAAAGTCCAGCCGGCGGCCTTCCGCGACATGACGACGTGCATTGAATGCTGACGGAGCAGCAGCCCGGCAGGAGAATGCGGAAAAAGCGGTCGCTAAGGATTCCGCCACGGACGCGGGGTGCAAGATTGCGGTCCCATTCTCCTGGAGAACGGGAGGGGGGTCCTACGAGAACTTGCCCCGAATCCTTTTGACTCGCTTCCACACCTCAGCTAAAGGGGTCTTCCCGTTAAGTGAAGACACGTATGCCCGCCAAGAAGAGCGGCAGGCGTGCTTCCAAATATACCCGAACCTAGCCCTAGCCCGACGAAATTCAGCGACAGTGAAATCGTTCGGTGCGCTTATAGCGCATGTAGGCAAAACGCTTCTGTTTGAGGGCCGTCTCACACTCGGCCGACCACCATGGGAGTGGTTAACGTGCAAAACGGCCAGACGTCCTAGGAATAGTAGTCAGGCCCACGGCGATGAGGTTGCCGGAGAAGAACTCAACGGACTCATCTACCGACCTAAACTCCTCGACTGAGATAGAGAATTCAGTCATTTCCTGAAATGCAGTCCACCGTGCCCGCGCCAATTATATTTGAATGGGAAAGTGATCACTACAAGGAGTTACAAGGAAAGAAGGTACCCTAGGAGACCTTACGGTCCATTCAAAGAGGGTACCTTTGGACTAGCAATCGAGCGGGCACATGGCTGCTCAATTGTTTTGCGTCCCTAAACGGCCACTTTTCAAGACTTTGTCTAGTCTTGACTTGAACTGGTCAACAGATTCACTGTTGACAACTTCCACTGGAAGTGCGTTCCACATACCGCAGATACTGTAAGTGAAAAAATTTCCACACAGATTGCGGTTGTAACGCTTCAGTTCAAGTTTGAAGCCGTGATTGCGCGTTCTGTTCTCACTCAGTGTGAAAATATCCCGGGAGTCAACATTGTCGAACCCTTGAAGTATTTTGAAAACTTCGATGAGCTGACCACGCAGTCTACGGGTTTCCAACGAGAACAGATCTAATTCCCTTAGTCTATCCTCATAACTTTTATGTCGGATAGAGGGAATCAGTTTGGTTGCCCTAGCTTGTACGCGTTCCAACCTTGCGATGTCCTTTCGAAACGAAGGACTCCAAAATTGTACGGCATACTCCAGGTGCGGCCGAACCAGGGAGTTGTACAGACAAAGTACTATCTCCCTGTTACGGTATCCAAACTGGCGCTTTATGTAGCCTAACATCCTTTGGGCTTTCTTCTCTGCCTCGATGCACTGTTTCGAGAACTTGAGGTCGCTAGTGATAGTAACACCCAAGTCCTTCTCAGTGTCACTCGATTCAAGAGCAGTGCCCTTAAGGATATAATGAGATTTGGGATTTCTGTGGCCGATATGCATTACTTTGCATTTGTTCACGTTGAAAGGCATTTGCCACGTGTCCGACCACTCCCCAATCTTCCAAAGATCTTCCTGCAGGCGGGCAGTATTTCCATCCTTTGCAACGTTCATACCAAGCTTGGTATCGTCGGCAAATTTGGAAATCTTAGGCAACCATGTCACCGTCCATGTCGTTGACGTAGATGATGAATAGTAGTGGTCCCAGGACAGAACCTTGAGGCACTCCGCTAGTAACGGGCACCCACTCAGAAGCCTGTCCATTCACCACCACCCGTTGCCGTCTGCCACTTAGCCAGTTCTCGATCCAGCCGGCTACTTTTCCGTCTATGCCCAGCGCTCGCACTTTCCGGAGAAGGCGGCGGTGTGGTACCTTATCAAAGGCTTTCTGAAAGTCTAAGTAAACCACATCCACCGCCTTGTCCCGATCGTGCTCACTGAACACAAAGTGGAAGAATTCCACAAGGTTCGTCAGGCATGACCGTTGCCTTCGGAAGCCGTGCTGGGAACTCCTCAGTAGCAGGTTTGACTCTAAATACGACGTTATTTTCTCCACCATCATGCTTTCCATGAGTTTACCGACTATCGAAGTCAGACTGATAGGTCGGTAGTTTGACGGATGGCTGGGGGCTCCTTTCTTGAAGATCGGAGTCACCTCCGCCTCACGCCAGTCTCTAGGAACGCATGCGGTCCGGATTGACATGTTAAAGATAGCGCACAGATGTCGTGATACTTCATCGCACACTTCCTTCAACACCTTGGGTAGAAACCCGTCCGGTCCAGGGGACTTATTCGTCTTTAGGTCAGCGATCTTTTTCTTTATTTCTCCTTCGGTGAAGTCCATTGCCTCCAGCTTTTCCCCCGAGTAGGAATCCGTGGGCTGGGGGATGGGACCACACTCTTTAATAAACACTGAGGAGAAGTAGTCATTGAGAAGGTTAGCATTTTCTGCATCTGACTGAGTTAATGCACCCTCCTCGTCCACTAAGGGCCCAATCCTACGATGGATTGGTTTACGGCTATTTACATAGCCGAAGAACTCCTTGGGATTCTCCTTGCAGAGTCTCGCCACTCGGAGTTCCTCAGACCGCTTAGCCGCCCTTATGCTGGACTTCACCTTTCTGGCTAGCCTCCAGTACTCCTCAAAGGCACCCAAGATCTTCGATCGCCGGTACGCATTTCTCTTCTCCCTAAGCAGTTGGCCGATTTCTCGATTAAACCACTTTGGTTGAACAGAAGACCGACGGAGGCATTTCAGAGGGATGCAACTTGATTGAAGACTCATGAATTTATTTTTGAAATTGTTCCACGAATCCTCAACCTCTTCGCATACCGCTAGCCTTACATCAGTCAGCCCAGCTCGAAGGCTTGCAAAGTCTGCTCTTCTCAAGTCAAGTTTCTTTGATTGACTGGCAACAGACCTTACCTTCGGGATCTTGACGCTAAATCTAACTAGCTGGTGATCACTGCCACCGAGCTCTTCGCCTACAGAGACATCCTCAACGATATCATCCTCAGAGGTGAAGACCAAGTCGAGGATATTGTCTCCTCTCGTCGGTTCTCTGACCCATTGAGTGAGGAACTCGTTGTTGGCGAACTCCAGGAGTAGCGCGCTCTCGCCACAGGCTGCTCTGGTTTCCCAGTCAACTTGTCTGTTGAAGTCGCCCATAACGATGCACACTCTGCCTTGAACAAGCTCACCCAGCAGCTGGTACAGTTCTCTGTCCTTCTCAACGGGTTGGGAAGGGGGTCTGTAAAGCACCAGGGTCCTGTATCTGACAGGACCTATCTCTAGGTCAACGCCTAGGAGCTCGTGATCGGATATAATGTTGGAGTTCGAAGATTTGATTGTATCCTTGACATACAACATTACACCGCCACCCTCTCTGTCTGGCCTATCTTTGTGGAAGAGTTGGTAGCCAGGAACCGTGAATTCGCCTTCAAAGTCACGGTTTGACGTTTTTATCCACGATTCTGTTATGGCTACCATTTCGGGTTCTTCCGTCGCTACGAGGCCACGGAGCTCAGGAAACTTGTTCCTGATTGACCTCGCATTAAACAGAAGAACTTTGAGGGAGTCCCCGACTGTAGGACTCCCTACGCTCTTCCGTTTCCCGGCTTGTTTGTTGGCGAGGCACCCCTTTTTGTGACCTCTGAGAAGGTCGTTTCTGGAGTGACACGGGCGTACTGGCGTACGTCCGCCCTCACTCTGGGCCGGATACTCCTTTTGGTCCTCTCTACGACATCCTGGATCATGTTCGACAGAAAGACCTTTCCTTTAAAGGAAAGATGTACCCCATCCCTTTGGTAGAGATCATTTCTACCATAAAAGGTGCGGTACGGGTCCACAAAAAAGACCCCCTCTGCCGTACACAAATCTGCCAGGCGCCGGTTTAAAGACACATTCATCGAGTGAGCGGTCCGTGTTGGACCTCTCCTCGGGAGCATCCCGACTACCACACGCTTACGGGTTTTCAGCCCACAGTCGTCCACGGCACCCATGACCGTGTGGAGGATTTTATCTGTAGGGCCTACCCTACCTCCTCTCAGGTAGAGGTCGTTTCCACTGACCATCAGAGCAACGACTGAGCTCTCAGAAATCTGTGATTTCTCAGCCTCTACTCTGATGTGGTGGTTACCACATCCTGGCAGGCAGCTTACCTTCACACTAGTGTGAAGGCGGGCCGCTAGCAGGGACTGCAGGCCCCGTGCTTGAGAATCACCAATAAGGGTGACTCTTGCACATTTGTCAGCAGGCGACTTATTCTTCCCCCTCGGAAGCGACTTGCCGCTTTCCTCTTGTATCTCTACATTTTTCTTTTTTTTCTTCTTCATCTTATTTTTCTTGTCTTTATTTGTTTTCTCTTCTTCCGTTTCTCTTTTCTCTTCTTTTCTTTCCACTTTTCCTTGCGCACCAGTAACGCTCGAATCCTCTACACTGGGGTGAGCAGCATTAAGGTCCTTTTTCTTCTTTTTCTTTTTCTTCTTCTCATTGGCTCCGCATGGCAGAAGTGGGGCTGCCAATGCAGTTTCACCTCCTTGGGCTGGAGTCGCATCGGCGGAACCACCCAAGTCAGTGGGACTTTCGTCTCGAGCTTGAGCCGACTGGGCCTCTAGTTTAGAGGCTAGCTCTAGGATTTTTTCCTCGAGACGCCGAATCTGAAGCGCGTGCTGCGTTTCTAGGGTCTGTATTTTATTTTCCAGCGCCCTAGATTTTTCTTCAGAGGTTGTGAAGAGATCCTTGAGTTCATTGCAGCATGCTACTGCCTCTCGGATCTCTCCTTTAAGGATGCAGTCGGTGCATATACTTCCCGGGTGGCATTTCGAAAAACATCCTTCCGGGAAGTCCACGCACCACTTGTCCTTCTGGCATATCGCACATGTATATTTAAGTGCAGCTGGACCTTTTTTCCCTGTCATTTTAAACACTTTCTCTCTTTCAAAACTTTGTGACCAATCAATAGAAAAAAGGAGCCCCCCCCCCCCAATCAAAATCAGGCTGTGCATCCGAAGAGCATAAAGATAGGTCAAGGCAAGAAAATGAAGCGGTTCACGGACAGTGATGCGTAGACTCATCCACGTTTAGGACACCCCTCTCAAGCTCTTCGATCAGATCGGCAAGGACTTGTCCCCTGGGATTTATTGGGTCTCGAGGCCCCTGCCTCATTACACGTTCGACCTTGACCGCCCCATGGTCGGCCAGCTCTAGGGTCATGTCCTCAATGGAATAGTCAACGAGTTCCCTCGCATAAACTACTCCTTTCACAAAGTTCATGGTAGAGTGCGGCATCACACTCACCGGGGTGCCATCAAGTGTCCGAAGAGCACTTATCTTGGCCGCCTCGGCGGGATTCGCCGCATTCGCCAGAAGGCTCCCGTCCGAGAAACGGGTCATCTTCGGCTCTCTACCAATTGCACTAGCTAATCCTCTCCTCTGATGGATCATGTTGCCCTTGGCCAACATAGTGCCATCAGTGGAGCGAATAACGAGGAAGCGTTTGAAGCCAGCAGGCTCGAAAACGCCAGGTAACCTCTGAATAGAGGGCCCTGATGTCATCGAGGCTCCGCCCTGTGCACTTTTCGTCTTTGTCATAGTCAGGGGCTCCGCACCCGGGGGAGAGCAGAGGGGCCGCATGTGCCGATCTTGGCTTGGTCGCTTGCCAGAATGGCAGCAGACCCATCCGTCCCCGTAGCCCCCGCGGATGGAGAGGAGCCCCGAGTCTTCTTAGTCTTTCTTGTCTTTTTCTTCTTTTTAGGAGAGGAGGGCGGGGAATGAACCCGCTTTTCACCTCCGCCGACAGAAGACCCTAGGCCAGATGGACCGTCCTCAGCCAGGTCCTTCTCCGAAATGGAAAAGGTCCTGGTGGTCGCAGGGGCACCGGTCAGAGGAGATCCCTCCCCTCCTTGTACTACCTCGGAGGCCCCAGCCGTTTGAGGAGGACCTTGCATAGGGGCGGATTCAGGTTCGGTGCTTGGCGCCGAGCCCGGATTCCCCCCCCCCCCATGGAAGGCCCTACCCTCTGAGGCTGGGTTTCCTCAAGGACCATGTCTATCACAGGAGGGGCCTCCAGTTGGCCATCCCCTCCCAGGACATCGCAGGTTCCCTTGGCATCGTCACCAGTCTTTTGTGTGGAGGCACAGGCCTTGACCCCAGCAAGGTTTAAGATTCTTGCCAGCAGGTCTTTTGAGGGAAGCGACCGAAGGGGCCTGGCTTTTCTCTCCCCCCTAAGGGGGTTTGCCGTACCAAGCCACTTACACGAGGGGCGGTCGGCAATGGGCTGCCTGCTGGCTTTCTTGGCAGTCCCCTTAGAAAGAAAAGGAGGGACTGCCGCTGGAAATAGGGAGTCCCCTACACCCGTAGGCGTAGGAGAGGAGTAAGCCTCCTCTCCGGTTAAAGAAGTATGGAGGGTCCCCTGCGCAAGCACAGCGGCGGAGACCTCCATTTTTTTGGTGGAGCTGCACGAGGGCGGCTCCGTCGATGAGCAAGGGGAAATTAGGGGGAGATTGTTTTTTTATCATCATTGGGCATGGTGACCCTATTTGTGCTACGGGACGCAATAGCTCATCACCTCTCGCAGTTGCCCGCACTGCAGGAGGTGCTTACAGGCCCGGCAGAGCCAGGCGCCGCCATTTCGGACCACCCCTCCCACCTGGTGGCCTGGCAGTCCATCGGCATGACGGCTCCACCTTGAACACGGTGTAAAATTGATAGATTGTGAAGAGGAGAGGAAAAGGGGATGTGAGGAAGGTATGGGTGGGGATGAAGCAGGTTGTTAAAAACCAACCACCCCAGACCGGAGCTCAGGGGTTAGGGAACATTGTCCCCTCCCCCTCAGCCCCGATCCGGGACGGTTGACTGAGAAGAAGGTCAGCATCTACCCTGTGAAATTAGAGGCTGACCAGAGAAAGTTGTGGGAGAGGTTGTATGAAAAGCAAGGAAACAAGTGTTTTGAAGGAAGGAGAAGAGGCTAAGCTGGGGTCGGACGGGGTGCTGAGTCCCGTCAGCACGGCGGCCAGGATGGCAAATCGCCGCGCCCCTTACGGTGAAATCATTCGGGGTGCGCTTACAGCGCATGTAGGCATAACGCTTCTCTTTGAGGACTGCTTCCCACTCGGCTGAACAGCACGGGAGCGGTCTGCGTGCAAAACGGCCATACGTTTTAGGAATGGTAGTTAGGCCCACTGCGATGAGATTGCCAGAGAAGAACTCAACGGCCTCATCTACCGACCTAAACACCTCGACTGAAATAGAAATCAATCATTTCCTGAAATGCAGGCTACCGCGTACGCACCAAGAATCACCAGGGCGGGCTCTCAGGCGGCAGCGGCCCAGAAAATGATATTTGAATGGGAAAGTGATCACTACCATGGAGGTCATCGACTACTACCCACACCAAATCAGACTGGGCATTAGGAGGAGATAAAGATAAATCGACACAGAAAAATTAAGCAGTTCTCTTGCTCGTCAATCAGGTCGGCAGGGTCCTGACCGCTGGGATTGATCGAATAATCTTCCAAAAGGGAGTGTCTATCGTTTAGATCCCCGAGGAAGAAAAAGGAAGTCCCCTGCGTCGAAGTCGGCTGAATTGCGAATGTACGCAGAAATAACAGTATACTTCATTCCAGGTGCAGCTGCACAGCTACTGCCTGAAAGGAAGTCTCTGAGGCGAAGAGAAGAACGGAAACATCATGCCGGCTGTAAATCACGCATCCTCCTGCCCGGTCGCCACCCAGTGGTGGTGATGTCACAAAGCCCTTATACACCAGGAGGGTGGGCAGGGAAAACGGGACGAGACGAGCCTCCGAAGCTCCTCCCAGTTGGCCCGGAGTCTGGGGCAATTCCATTTATGGAATTCTTGTCTCGATCTATCTTTGTGCTCCTTGGATGCACAGCCTGATTTTGAGTAGGTTAGCTCTCCAGGCATAGCTCGGATGAGATGCCGGGGCCCTCTTCGTAGAGAAGACTCTCATAGGAATGGCCGTTGGCTTTCCGGATGCAGAACTCCAGGCGCTGATAGCCGGACAATGCACTGAAGGTGCTGGATCCTCCCTCTCCTTCGAGTCACTCAGGCGTAGCCGAAACTTCTTTAGTACTGTCCTACTTTCGGGAGGCCGCTTTAGAAACCCTGGAAGATGGCCTCACGACCAACTTCAGGAGTGGTACCTCCTGTGAGTCTAACGACTCGGTGGAGGCGCGCGGCCGTTTTGCCATAGGGGAAACGGTCACGCTGGGGGAAGGAGGGGGAACCCTGGATTTAGGCGGGGCTGGTTGTGAACCCTTTATGCCTCCAGCTCTACCAGGGAAGCGTCCGGGATGGGTAGAACCCGCAGAATGGTTCTGAATGGTCCGGAAACGAGCGTGCTCATTGGTCTGGATCGGCCAGGAGCAGAGGGTGTCTTTCTTAAGATTGAGGCATAAGACGTTCCAGGCAGCGGCGAGTACGCCAGGACCAAGTCCTTAGCCTCGCGAAATGAGAGACGATCCTAGGCCTGAAATGCCAGGATTTCCTTTTCAAGGATATACGCACCACATTGCTTCGAAGAAGCCGGGTGCGGCTCTCCGCAATTGGCAAACTTGGCCACACAGGATTTGTACTTATCGTGTGTGGTAACCCCGACTTTGCGGATATGGCAGTGATCCCCGAGGTAGTTTAGCTGTATGTTTGAGATGTGGTCTGGTCCTTCGGATTGTGAGTTTTTGAGGGATATGATGGCGAGTGCAGTGTTTGGAGGTTGGTGTGTAATGTTTGAGAGTAGCTTGCCTAAGTTTTTGATTGTTCTTCTGTTGTTGCAGTTAGTTGGTAGCTGGCTGGTTTTGTAGTAGTGGGTCATGAGCAGGTTGCTTTGCTCTGTTGGGCTCTCAATTTTGTTCTCTCTGCTGAGGAGTGATTCGTGGGTACGGGTAGGTTGGGTGTGTGATTTGTGTATTTTATTCTTCTCCAGTGTCTTGTTGTTTAGTGAAGAATAGAGTGCTGATTTTTGTGTTAAGGTTGTGGATTTGCTCGTTTGTAGGTGCTCTGTTTTGTCATCTGCATGCACACGGTCTGGATTTATAATGGGTCAGATAGTGGGAGGAAAGCGTAGAGCTCGGTAGATGTGTTGGTCAAGGGTACATAATTCCCGATCTAAGTGATTCGACCTCCTTCGATTCTGTGCTTCCCTTGCAAAATTTGTGGAATTCTTATCTTTAGGGAATGAATAGTTAGTTTTGTTTCTACAATTAAGGCTGTGGCATGTTTTACGTGAAGAACATGGAGGAAATACTTCGGCTCAAATTTTTGTTTCTTATGACTTTTATTAGGATAAAGTAAACTGCAATGCACGCAGTGATAGTATGAAGTTAGTATAGCAATGAAGCGCAGTGAAAGGTGGCTACTCTCGATACCTGGTTGTTTACAAGAGAGATGAAAAAGGGAACCATTGGGAGGTGGAGTTGGATTTAGTTCGATGTCTTTGGATTTTTATGTTGGGCGATAAGACGTGCCATCGCCCATACGTGGGCTTGCGCTGAGTAGAGATGGCACACCTGGACCAAGGTCTGTTGTACCACGCAATTGAGGCTTAACACCTCGGGCTTAGAGAAAAATACCGTATTTTTTGGCAAGCCTTAGTGTTGTCGTAAATAAAGGTGTCCAAAAGGAATGCATACTCCCTAATTTCTTACTACTCATCTTCCCAGTGGCACAAACGTCACGGTCTAGATACGCAGCTCGAGCTCTACAACTTTACGTGACCGGAATCGAACTCTAGCTTGCAATGGAACCTGATAATTGACTAGTATGTCTAACCATGAAAATCTACTTAGCAATGAACTTTAATTGACATTCCAGTGTGGTTTATACAATAGTGCTACGTAAATAAACCAAGTGCTTTTGAAAAAACGTACCATTTTCAGCTGTGGAATCAATGATCGAGTTTAGTCCATAAATAAACCCTTCCTTCAAACTCCCTCCTCCATTGACCAAATCTTCGACCAACTTCTGAAGTTTGGACAGCTTAAAAACTATGTCTTCTTTCTCGGTCTTTAGCATGGCGAGTTCAGTCTGTAACTCGTGCATTTGTTGCTTCATTACCCCGCGCTGGAATTGGTATATGGTGATGTAATCGCCTGGAAAAAATACAAAATGGTCTCGCTAAATGGCGAATGGTACAATTTTTTTTTTTTTAATGTGTGACACATGGAATAAATTTTTTTAAAAACGATAAAAAGGAAAGCAAAACAATAAATATCTCATACAAAACAAAACCCTACTAAGATTAAATGAAAGAAAAAGGAATGCCAAGGCGCCGGAGGAAGGACCGCCCCGTAGGGCCTCGAACATGCAACCAAAGAGAACCAAACTATAGAGGAAGAGGTCTGCCTCGTCCAAGAACTCAGAGATGAGTGTGTATGAACTGCCTGAACACAAGGGTCAAGCGGGAGCGACCCCGCTCTCCCGGTAACGCGCGATTTTTAAAAAGAAATTTTAGGAGCCCATCTGGCGACTCTTTACAAGGGCAGAAGTCGCCTACAACAAGGCTAAATTAACAAAACTAATAACTATGCAAATAAGAAATAAAAACGATAAAAAGGTAAGGCTAAAAAACACAACAACAAAAGAAAATAAAGAAAAAACAACAAGAAGGATGAACGCTCCAGGGTCGGAGGTAGGACCGTCTGCTCCCGGCGCAGGAACATGCGACACACAACAAACAGTCAAATGAATTCCACAAGTCAGGGTGCACGAACCCATCCCGAGTACAAGCGGTAGCGACCCCGCTCGTCTCGGTAACAGGACAGGTAAAGCGCGCGAAGATCACCCAGACTGGGACCTTCAACAAGGATGTGCCGAACAATCTGGAGGTCAACGCAGTCATCACATTAAGGCGCAGGCGAGCGATCCATTCGGAGAGGAGAGAAAGACACATGAAGCCGTTGCGGAATTGTATGGGAGGTAGATGGGAACAGTTGCAGGTGCAATGGCACGCAAGTTTAAGTTCCCCTCGACAGATTGCCATCTTAATTGCCAAGCAGCCGGGAGAGATGCGCGTATTAATGCTATGTCGTGGATGTGAGGAAGAGCGAAACGCTGGTCTGATCACAGAGTCCTCGAGGAATCGTTGACGTCTTCATCAGCGCCCTCATTCCCCGCATTTCCTACATGTCCAGGAACCCAGCCAAAGCTAATCTCTATATCAGCTAGGCTCGGCATAACCGTGGCGTTACGGATATCGTGAAACAGGGGATGCGGAGATTCCGATACCCCGAGAGCGCTCAGGGAGTTGTTTGAATCGCTATAAATTACAATCCACTGTCCGAACCGGGCACGTCGCGAAATCTCCCGTACCGAGCAGTTTATTGCAACAAGCTGGCCGTGAAAACAGACAAATCGCCTGGGAGGGCCCCGCTAACTTCAAACAGAGGTGATACGGCGTGGAAATCGACCCCTCTTGGGACTTGGAGCCATCCGTATACACTGGCACGGTTCCAGCGTGACACGACGTGTGCTCCAAAAAGGCCGAACGCAATACACCCGGCGCTGTACAAGTTTTGGGAGCAGAGGCGAGGGGACAAATATTCAAAGGTGGTACCCTCCAGGGTTGAGTCCTGGGCAGAACTAGGGGCGCCATTGGCCCAAGAGCTATAACCCGCTCTCGAAAGTTTCCTAGCCCTAGACCTAAAGGGGTTAGGGTATGACAGGCGTCTCTCGGCAGCATAGGAACCGTCGATATCAGCTGCGGATGCAGTGAGAGCTGTTGGCGATTGAAGGAGGCGCTGGGCTCACGCGTACAGTGGACCTTCAACAAGAATGTGCCGAACAGTCTGGGGGTCAACGCAGTCATCACATTAAGGCGCAGGCGAGCGATCAATTCGGAGAGGAGAGAAAGACAAATGAAGCCGTTGCGGCATTGTAGGGGAGGTCCATGGGAACAGTCACGGCGCAATGGCGAGCAACTTTAAGTTCCCTATGACCGTCTCCCATCTTCTTTGCCTAGCAGCCCAAGAGCTGCCCGTATTCCTGCCATGTAGTCACAATCCAGCGTGACATGGTGTGCTCCAGAAAGGTCGAACGCAATACTCCCGGCGCTGTACAAGCTTTGGGAGCAGAGGCGTGACGACAAATAGCCAAATGTGGTACCCTCCAGGGTGGCCTCCTGGGCAGAACCAGGGGCGCCACCGGCCCAAGAGCTATACCTACCTCCCGAAGGAGTTTCATGGCCCTAAACCCAAATGGCTTAGGGCATGACTGGCGTCTCTCGGCGACATAGGCACCGTCGAAAGAAGCTGCGGATGCACTGTACGCGGCGTAGAGGGAGTGGCATCTCCCCAGCATCGACAAAGAGGCTCTCAATGGGGAAAGTGCGGAAGGCACCGGTCGCAAGGCGAAGGCCGGTGTGGTGGATCGAGTCAACGTTCCGCAATAAACGCTCAGCGGCGGATGCATAAAATTCGCATCCGTAGTCGAGCTTCGAACGAACAAAGGATAGATAAATAAGTAAGGCCAGTAGCCTTATCGGCGACCCAAGCGCCGAACGTCACGGAGCGGAGAATATCTATGGCGCGGGTACAAGAGACCCTAAGGCTGCGAATATGAGCCTCCCAGGTGAGGCGTCGGTCAAATACAAGACCAAGGAAACGGTGCGATTCAACCATTTCCAGGCGCACCCCATAAAGAAACAAATCTGGGTCGGGGTGGAGCCGTAGATGGCGGCAGAAGTGCACCACCTTAATCTTGGCCAAAGAAAACCGAAACCTGTGCGTTTCGGCATAGCGAGAGACGCGGTTCAATGCCTGTTGGAGTCGACAATCCAGAGTTGGCATCTGGGCCCGGCCAAAAGAGATCGAACGACCGCCCACGTAGAGCGTAGCGAGAACATCTTTCGGCAGCACCGAGGTGATGCCGTTGATGCTCATGGCAAAGAGTATGACACTGAGGACACTTGCCTGCGGGACACCCTCTTCCTGCTCCTTTGGGCCGGAGAGGGCTCCCCCCACCCTTACGCGAAATCGATGATCTCGCAAAAATTCAGATATAAACATTGGGAGGCGACCCCTCGCCCCCATCGTGTGGTGATACCGTATCACCATACGGTATCATAGGCCTTCTCCAGATCGAAAAACACCGTGGCGTAGTGCTGTCTACGAAGGAAGGCCTCGCAGACGGCATTTTCCATTCGGAGCAGAGCATCCGACGTGGAGTGGAACTTGCCGCATTGTGCAGAAGACAGATGGCCTCCGCTGTCCAAGAAAAAGGCTAATCTAACATTTACCAATTTCTCAATCAGCTTGCACACGCAAGATGTTAGGGAGATTGGGCGGAAACCGGCCGGAGTAGAGTGATCTCTCCCCGGTTTGTGAAAGGCGAGCACAGTAGCGAGTGGCCAGGAATCTGGGAGGAGACCCTCCACCCAGATCTTGTGTTACAAATCTAACAGAAAGGCCATGCCTCGCTCACCCATGTGTCGAAGCATGGCGTACGTGACATCGTACGGGACATCGTACGGACCATGGTCGGTGTCCGCGCAAGACGCAAGAGCGGAACGCAACCCACTCACAGTAAACCTGTCGTTGAAGGGTTCTCCGCCTCTGGAGGTAAAGTCTAGTCGGCGTGCATTGATGCTGGCGGAGCAGCATCCAGGCTAGAGAATGCGGAGAAAGCAGTCGGGAAGGATTCCGCCACGGATGCAGGGTCCGAGATTGCGATCCCATTCTCCTGGAGAACGGGAGGGGGGTCCTGCGAGAACTTGCCCCGAATCCTTTTGACTGATTTCCACACCTCTGCTAGAGGGGTCTTCCCGTTAAGTGAAGACACGTATGCCCGCCAAGAAGAGCTGCGGGCGTCCTTCGAAATATACCGGAACCTAGCCCTAGCCCGACGAAACTCAGCGACAGTGAAATCGTTCGGGCGGTGCTTATAGCGCTGGAAGGCAAAACGCTTCTGTTTGAGGGCCGTCTCAAACTCGGCAGACCACCACGGGAGTGGTCGGCGTGCAAAACTGCCAGACTTTCTGGGAATAGTAGTCAGGCCTGCAGCGATGAGGTTACTGGGGAAGAACTTAACGGCCTCATCTACCGACCTAAACTCCTCGACTGAGATAGAGAATTCAGTCATTTCCTGAAATGCAGGCCACTGCGCCCACGCCACGAACCACCGAGCTAGGATCTCATGGGACAGTTGCCCTAAAAATGATATTTTAATGGGAAAGTGATCACTACCTTGGAGGTCATCGACCACCCCCCCAATCAAAATCAGGCTGTGCATCCGAAGAGCACAACGATAGATCAAGGCAAGAAAATGAAGCGGTTCTCAGGCAGTGATGCGTAAACTCATCCACATTTAGGTCCCCTGGGATTTATTGAGTAATCTCCCCAGAGAGGATGTCTGCCATTCATATCTCCAAGCAAAAGAAAGGGGCTCGGCAACAGTTGGCCCAGAGTCCACGGCAATTCCATTGAAGGAATATGCAATATGCCCTCCAGGCCTAACTCGGAAGAGACGCGGGGGCCAACTTCGAACAGAAGACCCTTACGGGAAGGGCCGCACGCTTCCCCGAGGCAGAACCCCCGGGCGCTGATGGCCGGACAAAGCGCTGAAGGCGCTGTCGCCTTCGAGGGCTTATTGTGGGAGGTTGGGCTCACCATGCGAGTCTTTTCCTCCCTCCGCCTCGAAACCATAGGCAGGCGTTGCGGCTTCGGAGGCCGGGGGGCCTCTCTTCAAGGATCCACAGTCTCCGAGCCACTCAGCCCACCACTAGGCGTGGGCGAAGGAGCCGAAGCTCCTTTCTTGCAGTCCTCCTTTCGGGGGACAGCTTTAGGAACCCCAGAAGATGGCCTGGCGACTAACTTCAGGGGTGTTGCCACCTGTGAGTCTAACGACTCGGTGGAGGCGCGTGGCCGTTTCGCCTTACGGGAAACGGTCACGCTGGGGAAAGGGAGGGGGCCTGGTTTTACACGGGGCTGGGTGTCGACCCTTTGTGCCGCCAGCTTTACCAGGGAAACGCCCGGGTTGAGTAGAATTCGAAGAAGGGCTCCGAATGGGCGCGGAAACAACCGTGCTCGTTGGCCTGGATGGGCCAGGAGCAGAATGTGTCTTTCTAACCATTGAGGCATAAGACGTCCCAGGCAGAACCCGGCGCACCAGGACCAAGTCCTTAGCCTCGCGGAATGAGAGTCGATCCTGCGCCAAAACGGCCAGGATTTCTTTCTCAATGAGATACGCACCACATTGCTTCGAAGAAACTGGGTACGGCACTCCGCAATTGACACACTTGGCCACACACGATTTGGACTTATCGTGTGCGGCCTTGGAGCAATTTACACATACTTCGGGTGACCCCGACTTTGCACGTCTACATGAACGATTCGAATAACCAAAGCGGTGACAGTAATTGCACCTCGGCGGCAGTGGCACAAATGCCTTCGCACGGTAGCGGTACCAACAAGCGCGCACCGACTCAGGGAGCTTGTCACTGAGGGGCCCTGATGTTATCGAGGTTGCGCCCTGTGCAATTTTCGTCTTAAATCATAGGCAGCAGACCCATCCGTCCCCGTAGCCCCCACGGATGGAGAGGACCCCCGAATCTTCTTTGTCTTTTTCTTATTTTTAGGAGAGGAGGGCGGGAAATGAACCCGCTTCTCCCCTCCGCCGGCGGGATTCTCCAGGCCAGATGGACCGGCCTCATCCAGGTCCTTCTCCGAAATGGAGAAGGTCCTGGCAGTCTTAGGAGAACCCTTCGGAGGAGATCCCTCCCTTCCTTGTACTGCCTCGGAAACCCTAGCTGTTTGAGGAGGAACTTGCATAGGAGCGGATTCGGGCCGAGCCCGGATTCCCTCCCATGGAAGGCCCTACCGTCTGAGGTTGGGTTGCCTCAAGGACCATGTCTATCTCCGGGGGAAGCCTTCAGTTGGTCATCCCCCACCTGGACATCGCAGGTCCCGTTGGCAGCGTCACTAGTCATGTCTGTGGAGGCACAGGCTTTGACCCCGGCAAGGTTCAGTATTCTTGCCAGCAGTTCTTTTGAGAGAAGCGACCGAAGGGGCACGGCTTCCCTCTTCCCCCCCTAAAAGGGTTTGCCCTACGGAGCCGCTTCAATGGGGAGTGGTCGGTTATGGGCTGCCTGCTGGCTTTCTTGGAAAGTAAAGGGGGGGGACTGCCGCTGGAAAGAGGGAGGTGCCCGAAGGCACCTCCAGACAAGGGGGTCAGGAAGAGTCCCCTACACCCGTATGCTGCCCGAAGGCGGCTCTGTTGATTGTGAGGGGGAAAGTGGAAGGTTTTTTTTATTTGCATCATCGGGCATGGGAAGAGGTTGCAGGGAAAGTGAGGAAGTAGGGTAAGAACATTGGCTCTCAGAAAGAAGAGGCTAAGCTGGGACAAGACGGGGTGTTGAGTCCTGTTAGCTCGGCGTCCAGGAAAGCAAATTCGCCGTGCCCCTTACAGGGTTACTCAGACTTAGCACGTCTGCAGGAGCAATTCGTATGCCTTCACACGGTTGCGATACCAACCTGGACGCAACGACTCAGGGAGCGTGTCATTGTCTAACGTGACGAAGATTGTATGGGTGGGTCCCTGTTTTCTCATCACACGTTCAACCTTGACCGCTCTTTGGTCGCCAGCTCTAATGTGATGTCATTTATGGAGTAGTCTACGAGTTCCCTCGTGTAAATCACTCTTTTCACTAAGTTTTTTGTAGAGTGCGGCGTCACAATGGCCCGCGTGCGAGGCGTTAACCACTCCTTTTACGAAGTTCATAGCAGAGTTAAGCGTCACACTCACTGGGGTGCTATCAAGTGTCCGAAAGGCACTAATCATAGAGGGCTCAGAGGGATCCGACACATTCGCCACAATGCTCCCGTCCGAGCAACGGGTCACATTCGGCTCAATACCAATCTGGTTAGCTAGTGCTCTCTTATGATGGAACATGGAACCCTAGCCCAACATGCTGCCCTGAGTAGAGCGAATAACCAGAAAGCGTTTGAGGCCAGCGGGCTCGAAAACGCCAAGTAGTCTCTCAATGAGGGGCCCTGACGTAATCAAGGCTCCGCTAGGCGCACTTGCGACTCTGGTCTTGGTTTAGGTGCCGGACGTGCTGATCTTGGTCTGCTCGCTTGCCGAAACGGCAACGGATACATCAGTTCCCCAAGCTCCCGCGGAGGGAGAGGAACCTTTAGTCTTTTTCTTTTTAGGAGAGGAGGGCAGGGAATGAACTCGCTTCTCGCCACCCTTAGGCCGGATGGACCGGCCTAAGCAAGCTCCTTCTCTGAAATTGAGAAGTTTGAAGGTCTTGGCTGTCAAAAGGGTACAAGTCGGGGGAGGAGGTCCCTCCTCTCCCGGTGAGTCCTGTGGAACCTCAACGGTCTGAAGAGAAGCTTGCACATGGGCGAACTCAGGTTAGTTGCTTGGCACCGAGCCAGGGTTCGACCCCATGGAAGATCTTGCTGTCTGCGGCTGGGTCTGGGACCATGTCCATCTCAGGGGTGCCTCCATGTGCCCCCAAGACAAAGACATTACGGATCCCATTCGACGTGCTTTTTGATTCGTTTATAGCCCGCGAACCGGCATCCATTGGAGAAAAAAGGGGGGGGCAGGTACGCTCCCCCACCCTATCTTAGCCTGAGAATACTTAACTGCAGGACGTTAGGGGGTAGGGTCCGACGGGCCATGCTATCCCTTGTCCCCCTAAGGGGGTTGGCAGACACCTATCTGCTCTCTTTGCAGTCCACTGTGTAAGTAAACGAGGGAGTGGCGCTGGAAAATAGATGGAGTCGCCCAAGGGGGTGAGGGAAAACCTTGGGTCTAGAAGAGTAAGCCTCGCCTCATGTAGAAGAATGTCTGAAGGGCCCCTGAGAAAGCACTGAAATGAGGGGGGGGTGCCTCCTTTACTCGTGTAGAGCTGCCCGAGCCCAACAAGGGAACGAAATTACTGGGCACCTTTAATTAGCCCCGGTCGCTCTCACTGGGCGGGGTGGTAAACGCCTTCGTTCGCCACCCATTGGGAAAACTCGGCCAAAATCCCACACGTGGCGTGGTAAGCAGGTCGGGATGACGGACCCAGCTTGGTGATTGGCTTATAGAGGGTTAGGTTCACCATGCCTAACATCTTGTCGGAGTGTTTGGTTCCGTGATCTAGATGAGCGCCGGGTTGTGACCGGGGAGGTCCATGGTCAGAAGAAGAAGGGCCCAACAAAAGGGGTAGAGAAAAGGTGATTGTAAAGGGACGACGGAAAGGTAGGGGCAAGATGAGGGAGTTGGGACAGGAGACGGAGGTAAGGGGTTAGCGAAGGAAGGGAGAGATACTAAGCTGGGCCGGAAGGGGCGCTGAGTCCCGTCAGAACGGCGGCCAAAGAAACACATCGCCGTGTCCCTTAGGGGGTTGATACTGATGGATGCATTGATTTCTCTACTCATTCTTCGGTTCTACGATATTAGATGGTGCAGCTCGAAATAGTATTTCGTTAGCAAAACTCCATAGAAAGTAATCTAAAGATGACAAGTCAGATGACCTGGCCGGCTAGGGGAAATTTGTTCTATGCGACATTAGTCATTGAGGAAATTGAGCCTTCAACCATGTCAGGTGGTACATGCAGTAAGGGGTGTAGCTCCATCTTGCTGAAACTATTTGTCAGGATATGTGCTATTTGCGAAAATGCTTTTGAGCATGTCAAGATATCTGGCAGCGTTAATCTTATTTCCACTTAGTTCACACAATACTGTTATCTTTAGGGAGGGCAAAGGCTTTTGAGAGTGATTATTTGCCTTAGTTAGTGACCATTTCCGATAATTCTATTTATTTTGCATGCCTTCCAGGTAAATGTGACATGCATCACTGAAAATTGTTATTAAATAGTAATTGTTATCATCGCACATTTCTTTAACCCTCAAGTAAAATGATAACCTTCGTTGCTTATCCTGCATTGAGATTTCTTGATGACATTGACTTTGGTATGGCTCCAAATTAAGATCTATTTTGAGAATAGCTCACACAACTTCCAAATTTGTCACTGACTGTTTCATCAGCATCAATTAAATATTCGTTTCCTTCCTCACACTTTTCTTACAACCGGAATTTCCTCTATTTAAATTACGAATTGTGCTGTGTACATTCCACTTGGGGCAATTTCTTTGAATTGTCTTTTTGTCTAATTGTATACCATATCTTGCTTGAAAATGATGAATTGATTTGATTATGGAGCCATTTCGAATTATTAATTCCACAACAAACCTACGCTTTTCAAGAGTACTTGTGCCATTTTTGAGAGGCTAAAACAGAACTGTTTAATATCTGCATAGATAAGTTATCCTAGGCTGGGATAGACTATCCAACACAAGAACAATATCTGAAATTTTATTAGCTAGCTTATGTAGATAAGCTAGCTAATAAAATTTCAAATATTTTTCTTTGTAATGATACTTATTTCTACCTTCAAGTATTAATGGCTATCAAATTACAGTAATATAAAAAAGGGGACATTTTTGGCTTTCACCCAGTATATGCATGTAGGGGAATCGTCACTCCCCCGTTCTCTCTCAGTGGAGACACGGGTCGGTAACCGCAAAGACATCCGGGCCCGGCACTGTGGGGTCAAACTCGTAACCACAGTCCCTCGCAACTGGTCTCTATGAAAAGCCGAACGTTTTAAATGGCCAGATCTCCCCTATGAGTGTATATTCAATTTCACCTTGTGGTGGAGCGAATGTGAGTGTGTGTAAAAGGGCCATTCTCCCACCCCTTTTCTCAGTACCCTCTGCCTGCCTCTGTAAGAATGTGTGTGTGTGTGTGTGTGTGTGTGTGTGTGTGTGAATGGGAATGGGTTTGTTTTGTTTTTGTTTATTTTATGTATAAAATGATTACCATGTTTTTCTTTCTTTCCAGGCGCCATATTCTGGAAAGATAGTAGCTAGTTTTGATATATCACTATAATTAAAACAAAATAGTACTTTGTTTAAAATGATCTTTTATCAAAAGATTATATTTTGAGGATTGTTTGAATATACATTTAGAGAGAGTGGAAGCTTGAACAGACGGCAAGAAGGGTTCTCTAGACGAGTGCTCCGCCCAGCCCTGAGACGGAGGGCTTTCATACCTCGCTAGACACCTGGACCACCATACCCGCATTGGCTGACAATCCTGCCTCCTTTTATGTTAGCCTACTACCAACCACCTCCAGCAAACAAGTGATAGCCGTGCCCCTTTTCGTTGGGTTGTTGCTGTGTTTTTTTTGTTTTGTGTAGATATATTTAAGTAAATTTGTTGTATTCGCCTGTTAGAAAATTCTCTTTTGGTATCCTATTTGGATTGGGGAATTTGGCCTAATTTTGAAGTGTGCACACTTTCCTTGTAAATATAAATTGCTGTAAATATAACTGTATTCTTTTGTAAGTAAAGGGACTGTATATACAATCCGTTTCATTCTCCCTCGATTTCTCACGTCCGGACAGTGTAGGAAGCGGGTTGGATCGATTGGGATTAGAGATATATTTTCGGTCCGCTACAACCTCAAGTAAGAAATTGGAGATGCGTTTCTCTCAAACTCGAAGGCCAACGGGAGCCGAGGTAAGACTTGGTGAGAAAAACCGTTGAAATAAGAACCCTCCTGGGCCCGTCCGCAAGCCCCCTCCCCCATCCTACCCCTACCCCACTGGGGTGACGAGGTATAAATAACAAACACTTGGGAAAAACGTGGTAGAATACGTGTCTCCAGGCTACGAAGTCTGCGGATTGAGACCGGGCTACCGAGACTGGACAGGTAGAATACATGAGTATCCAGGCTATGGAGTCCCTTTCAAGAGAGGCAGGGCTACCAAGGGGGCTAAGAAGCAGCTCATCCTCAAGCTAGTCCTTGGTTATCAAACCGAACGTTAAGTTAACTTGTTCAAGTTCAACTTACTCTGGTCAGAGACACTCCTCATATCCTGGGGCATCCTAAAGCCCAGGGATATTCCTCGACCTTGAGGAATTACGAAAAGAAGAGGAAAAAGGCTCCCCCTCGAGCCCTTTACCCAGTGGCCACACCAAACTCATAAGTTAACTTGGTTGAGGAACCAAGTTCAACTTATTCTCGTCAGAGAACCCCCCCCCCCCTTCTATCCTGGAGTATCCCAAAACACCGAGATAGGCCTTGCCCTTGAGGAAGAGTGGAACTAAGAAGAAGCTCATCCTTGAGCTAGTTCCTGGTTACCAGGTTACTAAACCGACCTTTAAGTTAACTTGTTCAAGTTCAACTTATTCTCATCAGAGAAACCCCCCTCCTCTATCTTCGCCCTTAAAGAAGACCCCCCCCCCAGAGTACACTCCCTCCAGCACTCCCCTGAGAGTCAAGGTATTCAAGCCTTAGCGCATCGCTAGATAGTGCGAATTACTCCTCTGAGTAATCCGAAGAGGAGAAAGGAACCTTTTCACTATCCCGTGGTGATATCCCTTCCTGCCGAAAGCGTGTGGACCCCAGCTGCCATACTCTCCAAAGTCAGTTGTGGATTTCAAGTTATTCGTCCGCAACCTCCATCTGGCCAGTCGGCACGTGTCTTGGAGACAATAACATTCCCGAGGTAAAGTGCTCATTGAGTTCAAGGTTAGACGCAAACCCGTTCCAAGGGGTATCCACAAAGGTAGTTGCGGCCAGTAAAGGCCGTTAGCATTTTTTTTTTTTTTTAAATTGAAGTGAGCATTGAATTAGCCAATATTAGAGGGTCAAGTTAATTGAAGTAATTTTTGTGTATTTTAAAATTCAGAGTATTTCTGTGGTTCATGTTTTGTGTTTGGGGAGTAAATTGTTAAATTTAAAATATAAGTTTATTTTGGGAATTCCTGTGTGTTTCTTTATATCCTTTACGTGTTGAAGCGGCTCTTCCTTAAAACAACAAAATTAGCACTCTTAGAACAAAGCCTACTTCATCAAAGAAGTATATCACGACCACAAAGTATACCACGGCAAAAGTGGTGTCAGGTGTGGAGTGATTAAAAGGGGCATTCTGCTACAATGCATGTAATCAAGCTCAACACTCTTCCACACATAAATGAGGTAGGCCCGTAGCAACGACACAATTAGTGGTTGGGGTCCGATGAGAAGAGTTTCAAGGGAGGCGGTTTCCCAGACCTGCGACCTCTATCTGGTCAGCGAAAATCGCCTTTTACATGATGAGCTGGATGGCAGTCTTTGTTATTTTTCATTCCCCCATAAAGGCAAGAAACCTAAAAAATCTTCAACTCTTATCTACATTTTATAAAAAAACTATGAAAGTTTTTAGAAAAAGGTCTCCAAGAAATTAAGACATTTAAGGAGGCTTCTAATAAAAAGTTCATTATTTCAATTATCTATCTGTGTTGCAGGTGCATTCTTACCGATAGTCTCAGTCTCCAACTGCAGTTGTTGCACCAAGTGCTCTAAATTCTGCTTCTCATCGCTGACGACCCCCAGTTCCCTCATGCACTGCAAGAACCTTCGCTCCAAAGCTTCGTGAGCTTCATTTGAAGATACCATTACTGCAAAAGTACTCAAAACTTGATTTGCTGTGAAACGACAATTATTTAAGGGGAAGGAGAATATCCCTAACAACAGAGAGCAGCCTAAATTATAAACAGAAAATCACAACCAACAAAAGAGGAAAAATTGAAAAAAAGTCACTCTAAACTGTGTAGCATGCTTTATGCAGGTCAAATTTTGGCTGATACTTTGAATATTAAACATTGTACAGATGTGAAACTTGGTCCACTGAAATATCCTAGGTACGTATGTATGCAGTTAACATTTCAATCATATTGATAGGATACATACAAAGTTATGTATTTTGATGTGCTTTCAACTGTCACGCTTTATTACAGGTGTACGATAATGCCCCTGAAACGATGTATGACAGCTACAGAGAAGACATGGATTGTTGCAGGTCTCGCAGAAGGCTTATCTGCTGGAGAATTAGCCCAAGAGTTTGGTCGGGATACAAGAACATTGAAGGCGTATATGGAAAACACCATCACCAAACCAAGGCAAGATAAAGGTATGTGAAGAAGTGTATCCCAGCGTGACATCCGATTACTAGGTAGACATGTAAGAAAAGACCTCGGTAGCAAAGGTGCTGCCACATTGAAAGTACTGGAGTTGCTCCTTTGTCCAGAAGCACCAGGTGTAAGATCCTTAGAGAGACGGCTAGAAGTGTTAAGAGCATCGCTAGACCCATCCTGAGCAAGAATCACACAGAAGCGTATTGATTGGGCACGGAAGTACATAAAGATCAATTTCCAAGATGTTCTCTTCACGGATGAGGTCAGAGCTACTCTGGATGGACCCGATGGAGGGCCAAAGTTTGGGTACCTCTTGGAGCCTCTCGCCCACATCGTATTTGGCGTCAACAAGGTGGTGGTGGTTTTGGGCGGGAATCATAGGAAATGAATTTGTCGGGCCTTTTTGAGTTCCAGAAGGTGTCAAACTCACTGCGTTTCTGGAGGAGCTTTTGCACCATGGTTATATGATATGCCACTCTCACGTCGACGGCGATTGATTTTTATGCATGATAATGCTCCTTCGTATTCAGCCAAGGCTACAATTTCATACCTCGCAACTTTGGGAATCACTTATGACCTGGCTTCCCTGTTCTCCTGACCTAAACCCCATTGAACAGTTCTGGTCGATTATGAAGATGAAAGTGTATGAAGGAGGTATCCAGTCCTCATTGAAGGATGCTCTGTGAAAAAAGATGAAAACAGTTGCTGGTACCATAACATCTTCCCAGATTAGTTGGCTACCAGCTTCTGTGGACAAAAGACTGATGTTATTTCTAAACAAGGAAGTTACGTAAATAAATAAAGTACAGCACCAACAATTTAAATGTGTTTGTTTCATATCTTTTGCTGCTGTTCTTCGGTAGCGTGTTTCATATTACAATAAAATGGTAATATAACGATAATACTTTGTTTCATTACCTTAAATTGGCATTATCGTACACCTGCAATAAAGCGTGAAACAGTTTAAAGCACATCAAAATACATAACGCAACATAGTTCAGTGGACCAAGTTTCATGTTTGTACAATGTTTAATATTCAAAATATCAGCCAAAATAAATTGACCTGCAATAAAGCGTGATACACAGTTTAGTTGCCAAAGAGTCGCGATCCCTCAGATGCGTAAGCATGCATCCAACAACCCACAATTAAATACTATGGAGGCCTGATTTAAAAAAAAATTCCATACCACATTCGGGATTATACGAAGCGGTACACGAAGCTCCCCCAGTCGGAGATATTCGACAAGAAAGGGAAGGACAATGTGGGGAAGAAAGCAGTCGTCATAATAAGGGTAAGGTGGGGGCGCTCCACCAAATGGCGCTACGTCCCCAACTTTAAATTCTCGCTGACCGATTACACTACCTTCTTCTTTGCCATGCAGCCTAAAGGACTGATCGGATTTCAACTATGTAGTTAGAGATGAGCAGAGCAAAGTACTGGTCCAGTCACCCAGTCTGTGCAGGCTGTTTGGTGGACTGTATAGAAGGTGGTTCTAGTATGGAAGTGAAGGGAGCAGAGAGTTATGTCTGAATGAGTGGTTGTGTTTGGTTGTGAAGGTATTGTTATTTATTGGTTTCTATTGTTCATTTCTCACAATTTCTATATATTCAGGACCAAGCCCAAGACAATTTCGACATCCTCCCGGTTCACAGGAGCTATGGTGTAGGGGATATAGCGAAACAGGGAGTGCGGAGATTCTAATGCCTCAAGGGCATTGGCTAGATTAAAAAGGAAATAACAAAATGTAAATAAAGATAAAAAAGAAGAAGAAAGGAAATAGGCTAAGTAAAGCAGGCTAAAAAAAACCAACAAATAAAAAAAGAAAAGAAGGGCAGCAAAAATGAAGCGCACTGCAGGGAGGAGGGGTAGGCCCGCCTCCCCTCCGGCACAGGAACATGTGACATACAAAAAACAGGCAAAATAAAGTGGACGAGGACAACCTCCTCCAAAAATTAGTATAGGCAACAAGTCTGCGAGCACGAACCAGTCCTGAGTACAAGATACAAGCGGCAGAAACCCCGCGCAGGTAACGTGCTCGAAGATCACCCAGACTGGGACATAAAGCAAGAATGTGACGAACAGTTTGGGGAACAACGAAGTGGTAAAAATAAGTCGCGGGCGAACGCTCCATAAAATGGCGGTGCATCCAGAGTCTGTATCCAATTAAGAGACGACAGAATTTTAATTATTTTTTTTTTAAAGGGGCTATCTGGCGACTGCCCACTTGGGCAATAAGTCACCGCAAACAAACAGCCTAGTTATAGGCTACTTTAAAATAAAAATTTTAACAGGAACAACAATAAAAAGGGATAACAATCAGGGAGAAAGCTCCGGCGTCGGTCCCCCTCCCAATGCCCCGAGAGCACTCAGGGCGCTTTGTGAGTCGCTATAGATCACAATCTGGTCTCCAAACCGGGCACGTCGAGTAATCTCCCGTACCGAGTGGTGTATTGCCACCAGCTCGGCCATGAAGACAGATGCAGCGCCTGGCAGAGCCACGCTGACTTCAAACAGAGGGGATACGGCGTGGAAGCCGACCCCCTCTTCGGACTTGGAGCCATCCGTATACACTGGCACGGTTCCAGCGTGACACGAGGTGTGCTCCAAAAAGGTCAAACGCAATACTCCCGGCGCCGTACAAGCTTTGGGAGCAGAGGCGTGGCGACAAATAGCCAAATGTGGTACCCTCCAGGGTGGCGTCCTGGGCAGAACCAGGGGCGCCACCGGCCCGAGAACTATATCTAGCCCTCGAAGGAGTTTCCTGGCCATAAACCCAAAGGGCTTAGGGTATAACTGGCGTCTCTCGGCGGCATAGGCACCATCGAGATCAGCTGCGGATGCAGTGAGAGCTTTTGGCGACTGAGGGAGGCGCCGGGCTCGCGCGTACAGGCGAGTGATGCACTGCACGCGGCTCAGAGCGAGTGGCATCTCCCCAGCATCGACCAACAGGCTCTCAATGGAGGAAGTGCGGAAGGCACCGGTCGCAAGGCGAAGGCCGGTGTAGTGGATCGAATCCACTTTCCGCAATACCCGCGCATCCGTAGTCGAGCTTCGAACGAACAAAAGATCAATAAAAAAGTAGGGCAGTAGCCCTATCAGCGCCCCAAGCGCTAAACGTCACGGAACGGAGAATGTCCATGGCGCGGGTACAAGAGACCCTAAGACTGCGAATATGACCCTCCCAGGTGAGGCGTCAGTCGAATACAAGACCAAGGAAACGGTGCAACTCAACCACATTCAGGCGCACCCCATTAAGAAATAAATCTGGGTCGGGGTGGAGCCGTGGATGGCGGCAGAAGTGCACCACCTTAGTCTTGGCCAAAGAAAACCGAAACCTGTGCGCTTCGGCATAGCGAGAGACGCGGTTCAATGCCTGTTTGAGTCGATGCTCCAGAGTTGGCATCTGGGCCACGCCAAAAAAGATCGAAAGGTCGTCCACGTAGAGCGTAGCGAGAACATCTTGCGGCAGCACCGAGGTGATGCCGTTGATGCTCAGGGCAAAGAGTGTGACACTGAGGACACTTCCCTGCGGGACACCCTCTTCCTGCTCCTTTGGGCCGGGGAGAGAGCTCTCCCCACCCGTACGCGGAATCGACGATCTCGCAAAAATTCAGATATAAAGACTAGGAGGCGTCCCCTCGCCCCCATCGTGTGGAGAGTCTCCATGATACCGTATCGCCATGCGGTATCATAGGCCTTCTCCAGATCGAAAAAGACCGTGGCGTAGTGCTCTCTACGAAGAAAAGCCTCGCAGATGGCATTTTTCAGTCAGAGCAGAGCATCCGACGTGGAGTGGAACTTGCGGAAGCCGCACTGTGCAGAAGACAGATGGCCTCAACTGTCCAGGAAAAAGGCAAATCTAAAATTTACCAATTTCTCCATCAACTTGCACACGCAAGAGGTTAGAGAGATTGGGCGGAAACCGGTCAGAGTAGAGTGATCTCTCCCCGGTTTGCGAAAGGCGAGCATAGTAGCGATTCGCCAGGAGTCTGGGAGAAGACCCTCCACCCAGATCCTGTTGAACAAATCTAACAGAAAGGCCATGCCTCGCTCACACAGGTGTCGAAGCATGGCGTACGGGACATCGTCCGGACCATGGGCGGTGTCGGCGCGCGAAGCGAGAGCGGAGCGATCCTCACTCAAAGTAAACTTGTCGTTGAAGGGTTCTCCGCCTCTGGAGGTAAAGTCCAGCCGGCGGCCTTCCGCGACATGACGACGTGCATCGAATGCTGGCGGAGCAGCATCCCGACTAAAGAATGCGGAAAAAGCGGTCGCTAAGGATTCCGCCACGGACGCGGGGTCCGAGATTGCGGTCCCATTCTCCTGGAGAAAGGACTGGGGGTCCTGCGAGAACTTGCCCCGAATCCTTTTGACTCGCTTCCACACCTCAGCTAAAGGGGTCTTCCCGTTAAGTGAAGACACGTATGCCCGCCAAGAAGAGCGGCGGGCGTGCTTCCAAATATACCGGAACCTAGCCCTAGCCCGACGAAATTCAGCGACAGTGAAATCGTTCGGGCGTGCTTATAGCGTATGTAGGCATAACGCTGCTGTTTGAGAGCCGTCTCACACTCGGCCGACCACCATGGGAGTGGTCAGCGAGCAAAACGGCCAAACGTCCTAGGAATAGTAGTCAGGCCCACGGCGATGAGGTTGCCGGAGAACTCAACGGCCTCATCAACCGATCTAAACTCCTCGACTGAGATAGAGAATTCAGTCATTTCCTGAAATGCAGGCCACCGCGCCCGCGCCAAGCACCACCTAGGGGGGCTCTCAAAATGATATTTGAATGGGAAAGTGATCACTACCATGGAGGTCATCGACCACCCCCCAATCAAAATCACGCTGTGCATCCGAAGAGCACAAAGATAGATCAAGGCAAGAAAATGAAGCGGTTCTCGGACAGTGATGCGTAAACTCATCCACGTTTAGGGCACCTATCTCAAGCTCTTCGATCTGATCGGCAAGGACCTGTCCCCTGGGATTTGAGTAATCTCCCCAGAGAGGATGCCTGCCGTTCAGATCTCCAAGCAAGAGAAAGGGCCTCGGCAACCGTGCTACGACGCCGCGGAAGTCCCCCGCGTCGAAGTCAGCTGACGATGGAATGTACGCAGAATTGATAGTATACCTCCTATCCAGGTGCAGCTGTACAGCCACTGCCTGAAAGGAGGTATCTAAAGAGAAAGGAAGAATGGAGACATCATGCCGGTGTAAACCGCGCATCCCGCAGCCCGGCCATCCCGTGGTGGTGGGGTCGCAAGACCCATATACCCCAGGAAGAAGGGCAAGAGGCACGCGCCTAGCATGGTCTCCTGCAAAACGATAGCTAACGGGTAACGGGACGAGACGAGCCTCCGCAGCTCCTCCCAGTTGGCCCGGAGTCCACGGCAATTCCATTGAAGGAATATGCCCTCCAGGCCTAGCTCGGAGACGCTGGGGCTCTCCTCGAACAGAAGACCCTCACGGGAATGGCCGTACGCTTTCCGGGGGCAGAACCCCGGGAGCTGTTGGCTGGACAAAGCGTTGGAGGCGCTGTCGCCTTAGAGGACTTATTGGGAGGGGGGGGTTGGGCTCGCCATGCGATTCTTTTCCTCTCTCCACCTCGAAACCTTAGGCGGGCGTTGCGGCTTCGGAGGAGGGGGACCCTCTTTTCGAGGAACCACCGTAACCGAGCCACTCGCTCCACCTCTAGGCGTGGGCGAAGGAGCCGAAGCTCGTTTCTTGCTGTCCTTTCGGGGGACAGCTTTAGGAACCCCGGAAGATAGCCTAGCGACCAACTTCAGGGGTTTTGCCTCCTGTGAGTCTAACCATTCGGTGGAGGCGCGTGGCCGTTTCACCTTACGGGAAACGGTCACGCTGGGGAAAGAGGAGGGAGCCCTGGTTTTAGCTGGGGCTGGGTGTGAACCCTTTTTGCTGCCAGCTTTACCAGGGTAGCGCCCGGGTTGGGTAGAGCCCGCAGAAGGGCTCCGAATGGGCGCGGAAACAACCGTGCTCGTTGGCCTGGATGGGCCAGGAGCAGAAGGTGCCTTTCTAACTATTGAGGCATATGACGTCCCAGGCAGAGCCGGACGCGGCAGGACCAAGTCCTTAGCCTCGTGGAATGAGATTCGATCCTGGGCCTGAACGGCCAGGATTTCTTTCTCAAAGAGATAAGCACCACATTGCTTCGAAGAAGCGGGGTGCGGCTCTCCGCAATTCACACACTTGGCAACACATGCTTTAGACTTATCGTGTGCAGCCTTGGAGCAATTTACACAGACTTCGGGTGACCCCGACTTTCGACGTCTACAAGAACGATTTGTATGGCCGAAGCGGTGACAGTAATAGCACCGCCGCGGCAGTGGCACAAATGCCTTCACGCGGTAGCGGTACCAACTGGCATGCACCGACTCATGGAGCTTGTCACAGTCGAACGTGACGAAGAGTGTAGGGGTGGGTCTCGAGGCCCCTCCATGTTTTCTCATCACACATTCGACCTTGACCGCCCCATGGTCGGCCAGCTCTAAGGTGATGTCCTCAATGGAGTAGTCAACGAGTTCCCTCGCATAAACTACTCCTTTCACAAAGTTCATGGTAGAGTGCGGCGTCACACTCATCAGGGTGCCATCAAGTGTCCGAAGAGCAGTTATCTTGGCCGCCTCAGCGGGATTTGCCAGAAGGCTCCCGTCCGAAAAACAGGTCACCTTCGGAGGTATACCAATTGCACTAGCTAATCCTCTCCTCTGATGGATCATGTTGCCATCAGTGGAGCGAATAACGAGGAAGCGTTTGAAGCCAGCGGGCTCAAAAACGCCAGGTAACATCTGAATTAAGGGCCTCGATGTTATCGAGGCTCCGCCCTGTGTACTTTTCTTCTTTGTCATAGTCAAGGGCTCCACACCCTGGGGTGGCAGAGGGGCTGGATGAGCCGATCTTGGTTTGGTCGCTTGCCATAATGGCAGCAGACCCATCCGTCCCCGTAGCTCCCGCTGATGGAGAAGAGCCCCGAGTCTTTTTAGTCTTTCTTGTCTTTTTCTTCTTTTTAGGAGAGGAGGGCGGGGAATGAACCCACTTCTCACCTCCCCCGGCAGAAGCCCCTAGGCCAGATGGACCGGCCTCAGCCAGGTCATTCTCCGAAATGGAGAAGCTTGTGGTGGTTGCAGGGGCACCGTCCGGAGGAGATCGCTCCACTCCTTGTACTGCCTCAGAAACCATAGCCGTTTGAGGAGGACCTTGCATAAGGGCGGATTTGAGTTCGGTGTTTGGCGCCGAGCCCGTATTCCCCCCCATGGAAGGCCCTACCGTCTGAGGCTGGGTTTCCTCAAGGACCATGTCTATCACAGGAGGGGCCTCCAGTTGGCCATCCCTTCCCAGGACATTGCAGGTCCCCTTGGCAGTGTCAACAGTCTTGTGTGGGGAGGCACAGGCCTTGACCCCAGCAAGGTTTAAAATTCTTGCCAGCAGGTCTTTTGAGGGAAGCGACCGAAGGGGCCTGGCTTCCCTCTCCCCCCTAAGGGGGGTTTTCCCTACCGAGCCACTTACACGAGGGGCGGTCGGCAATGGGCTGCCTGCTGGCTTTCTTGGCAGTCCCCTTAGAAAGAAAAGGAGGGACTGCCGCTGGAAATAGGGAGGTGCCCGAAAGCACCTCCAGAGAAGGGGGTGAGGGGGAGTCCCCTTCACCCATAGGCGTAGGAGAGGAATAAGCCTCCTTACCGGTTAAAGAAATATGGAGGGTCCCCTGCGCAAGCACAGGGGGGGGGGGAACCTCCATTTTTTCGGGTGGAGCTGCCTGAAGGCGGCTCCGTTGATGAGAAAGGGGAAGTTGAGGGTTGTTTTGTTTTTTTAGGTTGTGCATCATTGGGCATGGTGACCCTAAATTTTCTGCGGGACGCAATAGCTAATCACCTCTGACAGTTGCCCGCATTGCAAGAGGTGCTTACAGGCCCGGCAGAGCCAGGCGCCGCCATTTAGGACCACCCCTCCAGCCTGGTGGCCTGGCAGTCCATTGGCATGGCGGCTCCACCTTGAACACGGTGTAAAATTGATAGATTGTGAAGAGGAGAGGAAAAGGGGATGTGAGGAAGGTATGGGTGGGGATGAAGCAAGTTGTTAAAAAAAAACCCATCCCAAACCCGAGCTCATGGGTTAGGGAACGTTGTCCCCTTCCCCCTCAGCCCCGATCCGGGATGGTTGGCTTGAGAAGAAGGTCAGCATCTACCTGTGAAATTAGAGGCTGACAGAGAAAGTTGTGGGAGAGGTTGTATGAAAAGCGACGAGGTAGGGAAGAAATACAGGCTATCTGAAGGAAGGAAGGAAGAGAGGCTAAGCTGAGGCCGGACGGAGCGCTGGATCCCGTCAGCACGGCGTCCAGGATGGCAAATCGCCACGACCGTTACGGGGTGTCCGATGAGTACTAATCTTTGCCGACTCGGAGGTTTCCGACGCATTCGCCAGAAAGCTCTCGTCCGAGAAAAACGTCACCTTCGGCTCTCTACCAATCATGCTAGCTAGTGCTCTTCTCTGATGGAACATGCTGCCATCAGAGGAGAGAAGTGTTTGAAGCCAGCGGGCTCGATAACACCAGGTAACCTCTTTTTCTTCTTAGGAGAGGAGAGCACTGAATCAACCCAGTTCTCTCCTCCGACAGTAGGAACCCCTAGGCCAGATGGACAGGCCTTGGCAAGATCCTCGTGAGGCTTCAGGGATCCGAACCGTCTGAGGAGGATTTTGCATACTAGCGGACTCGGGTTGTGCTTCGCAACCGAATCCGGGTTCGACCCCATGGACGATCCTACTATCTGAGTCTGCGTTACCCCAGGGACCATGTCCATCTCAGGTGGGGCCTAAATGTGCCCCCACCACGGATCCCATTCGAGCAGCCTTTTGTCAAGTAGTGGGCTGGTGAGGCGTCATCCGTCGGGAAGGAGAGGGGAACATGTACTGACCCCCTGTAAACTTGCTATGTGCACCACCATTTTTTCCTCTCCAGTAAAACAAGTTTGGAGGATACCCTGAGAAAGTACAGGGGGAAGGGGTCCTTTTCCACTGTGGAGCTACCTGAGGGCGACTCCGGTGGTGGTGAAGAGGGAGGGGAGCGGGGTTTTTTTTTATTCTCATCATCGGGCATGGTGACCCTATTAGTGACACAGGACACAAACGCTAATCACCCCCACGCAGTAGCCACCAGTGCGAGGGGTGAACCCGGGGCCTGGAATTATTTTATTTTTTTAAGGGGCTATCTGGCAACTGCTGACTTAGGCATAAGTCGCCGTAAACAAACAGCCTAGTTCTAGGCTACTTTAAAAAATTTGAACAGGAAACAACAATAAAAAGAAATAAAAATAATAACAAAACAATAACAAAAACAACAATTAAACCTGGTTAAATGAAAGGAAGAAGGCCAGCCTCCCCCAAAAAGTCAACAAGTCCACCAGTCAATGTGCACACACTCATCCCGAGTACAAAGGACAGGCGGTAGCGACCCCGCCCATCCCGGTAACGTGCGCGAAGATCACCCAGACTGGGACATTCGACAAGAATGTGCCGAACTGTCTGGGGGACAATGCAGTCGTCGCAGGCGAGCGCTCCATCAAATAGCGATGCGTCACACGAGTGTGTCCGATTCGGAGACGACAGAAAGCGACCTGCAGCCGTCGCGGCATTGGAGGATAGGTCCATGGGAACAGTCGCGGTGCAATGGCACGCAACTTTAAGTTCCCTTCGACCGTCTCCCATCTTCTTTGCCAAGCAGTCCGAAGAGCTGCCCGTATTCCTGCCATGTAGTCGGTGTGAGGAAGAGCGAAACGCTGGTCTGGTTGTAGAGTCCTCACGGACTCTTTGGCCGACAGCCGCCATTTAGGACCACACCTCCCGCCCTGTGGCCAGGCAGCCCTTCGGCATGGCGGCTCCACCTTGGGCTGGGTAAAATTGATAGATTGTAAAATGAGAGAGAAAGGGTATGTGAGGAAGGTGAAGGTGTGGGTGAAGCAGGTTGTTAAAAACCCAGCACCCTAAACCGGAGCTCAGAGTTGAAGGGTCGTTGTTTCCTCCACCCTCAGCCCCGATCCGGGATAGTTGGGTGAGAGGAAGTTGGTCGGCGTCTACCCTGTGAACTTAGAAGAGGACCAGAGAAAGAAGACAGGGTGTCAGAAAAGAGAAAAGCCTAAGATGGGGCTGGATGGGATGCTGAGTTACGGCAGCAAGGAAAGCAAATCACCATGCTCCCTTACAGGCGCGATCAACACGAGAGTTAAATAAAATGGAGATGGCCTGCCACATCCAGAAAGTCGTATAGTCCCGAGAGTTAGGGAACCCGAGAGGTAGCGAACCTGCTTCACCGGTAGTGGGATAAGTAACGTTCACCAAGATCCCACTGACTGGGACATTTAACAAAGAGTGTAGCAAACAGGTTGGGGAACAACGCATTCGTCGCAGTAAGGTGCAGGGTAGCACCCCCATCAGGTGGAGGTGCGTCCGTCGAGTGTGCTTACTTGGAAGACGACAGAAAGTAACCTTAAGCCACCGAGGCATTGATGGTAAGTCAACGGGAAAAATCGCGCCACGATGGCACGCAACTAAGTTCTCATCGGCTGAATCCCATCATCTTTAGTCACTATGGGGAAGAGCAGAGGGCTGGTCTGGTCGCCGAGTCTTTGCGAACTCTTTGGCACCCTCACTCCCGACAATCCCTATATGTCCAGGAAACCAGCAGAAGATAATCTCGAGACTCGCCTGGCTCGCGGGAACCGTAGCATTACAGATACCTCGAACTAGGGGGTGGGGAGATTGCAATGCCTTGAAATCATTCAAGAGCACTTTTTGAGGTTCTATAGATTATGCTCCCGTCTCCGACACAGGCACAATGTGTTATCTCCCGTACTGAGTGATGAATTGCAGTGAACGGCAGTGAAATTTTACCCATTCCTCGGACTTTGAGCTATCCATGTACACTGAAATAGATACAGGGGGACAAGAACCTTTAGGAGCACAGTCGTGGCGACAAATAGTCAAAGGTGGTATCCTCCAGGATTGCGTCCTGGGCTGAACCAGAGGCGCCACTAGCCCGAGAGCTACACCGAGCTTTCATAGGAGTTTCTTAGTCATAAACCCGAGGGGATTAGGATATAATTGGCGTCTCTCAGTGGTATAGGCCCCGTCGAGATCGGCCGTAGATGTGCGGAAGTAACGTTAAAAAACAAGAGGTAACTCTATCAGCACCCCAAGTGCAGAACGTCACGTAACGAATAATGAACATGCCGAAGGTAAGAGACCCTAAGGCTGCGAATATGGGCCTCCCGGATGAGACGTCGGTCGAAAAGAGACGATCCACAGCCTGCATATTGTAGGGAAAAAAGGTGGAGTGGGAATGCCGGCTCCCACCAAGGTCACAAACCTCGGGTCTAAGAGGTGTTTTGGTATGGCCTGGGGTACGACCCCTCTAAGAGGGTTATGATAGGTCACGTAACCACAAGGGAAGGGGCGGGAGCCGAGGCGGCGCGTCCTTAGCAGGCCCCTGAGAAAGCAAAGAGCGACCAGCCACAAATGGAGTCACGCGGAGTCAACTCTACAAAAAGGACTAAGGAGAAAACTCCTGACCCTGTCAACAATAGAGAGGGAGATCCGTGAGCTTGTCTAAAAGAGTCTTCAAGGGGCCCTGAAAAAAATCACGGTTGGGGCCACCTCCATCAAAGATGTTTTGCGGCTCCGAAGATGGCAAAAGGGAAACCCATTTGCTGCAATCAAAAAGTTGGTTGCCAGGTCAAGTAAAACTCTTGGGTGCCGTCCTACCTGGGTCTGCCCAAACAGATCTTCAGATCCTGACCGCCATGTCGAGAATCACTACTTCCTACTAAGGGTAGGGTCAGAGTGGTGCCGACTTTAATCTCCTCGTCCGCCCCAATAGCAAGGTTGGGCGATGATTTAGAGAAAGGGATGTAGTCTAAAACTTTGAAGAAATCTTTTGGGAAAATGTGGAGCAAACTAGAATTTATTAGACTTGTGACCACTAAAAAGAAAAAAAGTGGGGAGGGGTTATATCCCACGTTAAGCCAGTGAGGCCTATCTCCTCTCGGGATTTCGGTCTTTTCAGGGGGCCGCCCTAGGTGAGTTAACGGTAGTGTTCGCAACCTAGGAAGCGACCAGAAGTTGCCTAGTAGCTGCTCCTAAGTGAGCAGCCAGAGAAGGTAGGGAGACAGAGTAGATACCCTTAGTAGGAAGTACTGATCCTCGACACGACGGTCAGGATCTGAAGATTTGTTGTGGCAGATCCAGAGATGGGACCCGAGAGCTTTACTTCGTCTGGCAGGCAAAAAGACAGTAAAGCTCGCCCGCTATATTTTATTATGGACGGACAACTAACAACACTGTCATGGTAATCTTACTCCCAATGACACAAGACCCCTGAATTGACATAGATTTTTCTACTTTTACCACCCATTGCCACCAATCAAATCTTATCTCAGTGGGAAACAACATATGGCAACAGTCACAATCTCGAAGCACCTTAAATCGGGCCCCATCCGGCGATTGACAATACCCAATTTAGTTTTCATTTGCTCACCGTAGAAAGAAGCCCTCTAGCAGACCTACCTTTGTTGCACAAAGAAGAAAAAATCAGGAGAATTGTACTATCTCCCAGTCCCAAAGTAGCCTACTATGGGCCACATTCCTTCCAAACATTTTTACTTGAAACTTACCTTTCAAATAATGTTTACTGGAGAGGCATAAAACAGCACTCACCTAAGCCCGACTCCTCTTTCTTCGTTTGACTTTCGAGGGAAGCAGAGTCAATGGAGTCCTCCTTTGGGTGGCCATCCGAAACAGACTCGCCAATCGCTTCTTGCAAACACTCCACTGGGGTCAACACTTGATGGAAGAATAGAAGCAGTTAAACAAAGCGTGCAGCGGCGTTCCCGTTCAATAACACAGCCAATCACAACACAGTTGTCTCTTGCTAACTCCTCTCTTAATACAAAAACATCTCTTGAGGCTGCAGAATATATCATAGGGGATTCCATAATCACACATCCATGACTTGTAGCGGGTGACCCTCTCTTGGGGCACTAAGGGTTCACTGATAAGTGGTTGACGGTAAAACAAAGCACTACGACTCTTCATGCACCTTTCTTCCAGCTAGGACAGGCTCATGGTACCTTCCTACATGTCCAGGAACCCAGCAGAAGATAATCTTGATTTCCGTCCTGCTTGCTAAAACGTGGTGTCACGGATATCGCGAACCAGGGGATGAGAAGATTCCAATGCCCCGAGAGTACTCAGGGCGCTTTGTGAGTCGATATAAATCAATATCCGGTCTCCAAACCCGGCACGTCGCGTTATCTCCGTACAGAGCGGGGGGGTTTTTTAATTTTAAGAGCTCATCTGGCGACTGCCTACTTGGGCATCAGTCGCCTATTCAACAATGCTTAATATTAGGCATCTTTAAAAGAGGATGCTAACCCCCCCCCCCCCAAAAAAAAAAAACCAATAAAAATAAAACAAAGAAAAAAAGGCACAAAGCAGGAAGCAAGCGACGGCGTCGGGTGGAGGTCCGCCTCCCACCGGCGGAGGAACGTGCGACCTAAAATAAAGAAAAAAAAACCCAACTAGTTAAATAAATGGTAGAAAGCCGGCCACTCCCCAAAAGTCTATAAGTCCACCAGTCAATGTGCACGAACTCATCCTGAGTACAAGGGTGAGCGAGGTCATGCCTCGCTCACCCACGTGTCGAAGCATGCTGTACGGGACATCGTCCGGATCATGGGCGGTGTGCGCGCACGAAGAAAGAGCGGAACGCAACTTGTCGTTGAAGGGTTCTCCGCCTATAAAGGTAAAGTCCAGCCGGCGGCCTTCCGCGACATCACGAAGCGCAGTGAATTCCCGGCTAGAGAATGCGGAGAAAACGGTCGCGAAGGATTCCGCCAAGGACAAGGGGTCCGAGATTGCGGTCCCATTCTCCTGGAGAACAGGAGTGGGGTCCTGTGAGAAGTTGCCTCAAATCATTTCGACGCGTTTCGACACTTCTGCTAGAGGTGTCTTTTCGTTAAGTGAAGACACGTACGTATACTCACCAAGAAGAACGGCGGGCTTGCTTCGAAATATACCGGAACCTAGCCCTAGCTCAACGAAATTCAGTGACACTGAAATCGTTCGGGTAACGCTTATAGCGTATCTAGGCATAACGCTTCTGTTTGAGGGCCGTTTCACACTCCGCTGACCACCACCGGAATGGTCGGCGAGCAAAACGGCCAGACATTCTAGGAATAGTAGTTAGGCCCACGGTGATGAGGTTGCCGGAGAATTAACGGCCTCATCAACCGATCTAAACTCCTCGACTAAGATAGAGAATTCAGTCATTTCCTGAAATGCAGGCCACCGCACCCGCGCCATGATAATTGAATTGGAAAGTGATCAAAATCAAGCTGCGCATCGGAAGAGCACAAAGATAGGTCAAAGCAAGAAAATGAAGCGGTTCTCGGACAGTGATGCGTAAACTCATCCACGTTTAGGACACCCATCTCAAGCTCTTCGATCAGATCGGCAAGGACTTGTCCCCTGGGATTTATTGAGTAATCTCTACAGAGAGGGTGCCTGCTGTTCAGATCAACCAAGCAAGAGAAAGGGCCTCAGCAACCGTGCCAAGACTCGGTGGAAGTCTCCTGCGTGGAAGTCGCCTGACGGTAAGATATACGCGTTAATCACAGTATACCTCCTATCCAGGTGCAGCTGCACAGCTACTGCCTGAAAGGAAGTAGCTAAAGCCAAGAGAAAAACGGAGACATCATGCTGAGTGTAAATGGGAGGGGAGCCCTGGTTTTAGCCAGGGCTGGGTGTGAACCCTTTGTGCCGCCAGCTTTACCAGGGGAGCGCCCGTGGTGGGTAGAACCCGCAGAAGGGTTCCTAATGAGTATGGAAATGACCGTGCTCGTAGGCCTGGAGGGGCCAGGAGCAGATGCTGTCTTTTTTTAGCGTTAAGGAATAAGACAAGACATCTCAATAAGAACTGGGCGCGCCAGGACCAAGTCCTTAGCCTCACAAGATGAGAGACGATCCTGGGCCTGAACGGCCACGATATCTTTCTCAAATATATATGCACCACATTGCTTCGAAGAAGCGGGGTGCGGCTCTCCGCAATTGACACACTTGGCCACACACGATTTGGACTTATTGTGTGCGGCCTCAGAGCAACTTACACAAACTTCGGGTAACTTTGACTTTGCACGTCAACAGGAGCGATTAGTATGGCGGAAGCAGTGACAGTAGTAGCACTTCCGAGGAAGTAGCACGAAGGCCTTCACGCGGTAGCGATACCAACTGGCACGCACCGATTCTTGGAGCTTGTCACAGTCAAACTTAATGAAGAGTGTAGTGTTGGGTCTCGAGGACCCTCCCTGTTTTCTCATCACAGGCTTAACCTTGACTTCCCCATTGTCAGCCAGCTCAAAGGTGATGTCGTCTATGGAATATGTCGTTGGTCAGGTTAGATCTTCTGACCTCCGTTTGCTTTGCGTGTCTAAGAACTGTTGGCGGATAGCACACAGGGCAACTCTGCAGTTGAGCCTTGCCTCGAATAATGCAATTGAATTTTTGGTTTAAATAAATCTTTAATAATGACTGTGTGTGTGAGAGTGGTTTCTCAGGGGTTGAGAAGAGGTGTTTAATTGGCAGTTTCATGAGGTCTTTCCTATTTTGTGTCGTTAGTTAGCTGATTTTGGAGTGGCGTGTCAAATTAGTTGCATAGTGTGGTTGGGCTAGGAATTTTGTTTTCTCTGGAGAAATTCATGCGTGTAGGTGGAGCTGTTTTGTTGTGGCTAAAGGTTTAAAGGTATTGTTGTTAATTTCCTGTTAATGAAAGTATTGATTCGCCTGGGGAATTCATGGATTTCTCCAAGTATTAGGTAGTAAGGGTTCTGTTTTGTCTGCGTTTCTTTTATAGGGTAGTAGTAGTTCACCAAATTGCATTTATCCAAGATGATTCCAACTGGATAATGAAATAGACATAAAGGTAAGTATGACACTGTAGTAGTTTGGTTGTCCATCTCCCCTCCCCTATGTCTAATCCCTTTCTTCTTTTTCAGAATGTGCATGTGGGTCGTGTGATTACCGTCATTGCTTTGTGTGTGGGGGCTCGATAGACCTCTATTGTGCTCCCCCATTCACCTCTATTTTATTTTTAGGCAGATTCTTTCAGCATAACTATAGTTCTGTAATTGGTAATAGTTCAAAAGTAAATAGTTGTAATTGAGGAAGGAAGAGCCCCCATGGACAGATGAGTCAAAATTGTGCGAGTGGGTGGCTTTGCCGAGTCCCGGACCCTTCAGAATCCTGCAGAAAGTGGGCCACCTCCCATTTTCCCTGACTTATCTCACTCTGTTAGTAGGTTAAGGGTACACCCATCATTCCCGATATCTTTGTCTTTGGCCTGTGTTTCTTGCTGCGCATTGTTGTAAAAAGCTATTCGTTTGGGTGGCCGAGATACAGTTGTAAGGACTTTTGTATAAATATATATGTGTGGTTGTTGGCCAAAGTAAATTTGTAAGGCCAACTATATATATATATATATATATATATATATATATATATATATATATATATATATATATATATATATATATATATATATATATATATATATATATATATATATATATATATATATTGTTATTTTAGGTTTAGGTTGAGGACTGTACATATTATATTTTGTGAAAATATTTTGGTTGATTATTTTGTGTTTTTTTATTTTGCCATTATTTACTGTTTCTAAATAAAATTAGAAAAGAGTCTATCTCCTCAATACCCTCACCTTGAACCACCAAGCGGACCTTGCTGGGGCGGCGGGAAGAACTGGTGAGCAAGTCGTGACTCCGCCACCACAACATCACTGGTGAGCATGAGCCAACAGGGGCCAGTCCCCTTTGATGAGAGGTGCTAGGAAGAATTATGGTTTTGGCACCAAACAACGTTGATGTGGAACCTTCATCGCCCCAGGGCAGAAGGACCTGTTCCACATCAGAGATATGTGGATATAGATACCCATCGGCAGGATTCCTCAAAACAGAGAGCGTGTGTGTGTGCTGTGCTGCGAAGAAGGGAGAGGAAAGAAAGCAATGTTGTAATTGGCTATGTGCTCAATACAGGGGTGAGCACAGCATGTCCACCAATTGGTAGCCAGATATTCTACTATGTGCACTCACGTTTGTGTCCACTCTTGTTGAGATCGAACCCGGTACCGCAACGTTGGCAGACCAGTTGTGAAATTGGGATTGAAGCGTCTACTATATCCTTGAAGGACATATTTCTTGCTTGCCAAGTGGATTGTGTTGGTGAAGTGTGAGAGTGCTTGAAATAAGAAAAGGAATTGCTAGACTGTGAAGTTGGATACGCTGTTTTCTCTCTGCGTTGTGAAGTCAATCAACATGGTTCTTTTGTAGTTAGTGTATGTTATTTTGTTTGAGCAGTGGATAGGTTGGGTTAAGTGGTATGTGGTAACAATTGGGATTTGGTCAGATTGGAGTGTGCGGAAGTTTTTCCAAGTGGTTATAATGTGGAATTTAGAGGAGCAGAGGTTTATGTCTGGTCAGGTGAGTTGATGGTTGCATTGTAGGGGTATTCTCCTTTTAGGTTTTTATTGTTTGCTATGCTCAATGAGTGCCCTTGATTCATCTGGATGAGAGGTTAGCCAAGAGTTTTGGTGGACATTGAAGTTAAAAATGTCATGGGCAAAATTATGTCAATTAGCATTGTGATATAATTGCCTAAAGCAATTATATCACTTGCTTCTATCACATATTGAAACTCATGCTTCCCACATGCATCCTGCCAGAAGAGAGTAGCATGGCATCCTTATAGCCCAACATTTCCCGATTATCTTCTCCCACTCAAGAGAGTTCAATCCCCCATTTGCCTGCAGACGTCGATCTGGCCAGATTGAATTAGGCTTATGGAAAGATAAGATTGTTCCAAGTGCTAGCGGGACATTCCATGGAAGTCCCCCATTGTACCCTACCTCGAGGGGCTGGCTCCGGCTATTTATACGATAGATTACCTTCATCAGGCATCATGCCGATCCGGTCTCCCTTGTGCACCTAGGAACTCTACCTCGAGAACCCCCTTATTGTTTGTATATATCTATAGCTGCATGATTTAGTTCTTGACAAGCCTTGATTGGTGATACCCTCGTTTCTGGACGCAACCCTCTGGATGTAGTTTTCCTGGGAGTTTGGGTGCCTTAAAAAAGAGGCTGTTTGACTCGGATGACCTATCATGAGCCCTTGTGGCTTTTGTCATCTGTTATATTATATTGTGGGGGACTTTGATTTTGTCTTCCCCTGGTGATGATGCTTTTTGTGGGTGGGTTTTGACGGATGCGGATGACCTTTGATAGGCCCTTGTGGCTTTTGTCATCCGTGAAATTATGTTATGTTAAGAGGACAATATCCTTGAGTGCCAAGGTTTGTGTCCCTCGAGATGCCAAGTCAACAGGCCCGTCCCCCCCACTATTGTTCAATTGTTCAGAAGAGAACAACTTTAGAACAGTCATTGTTCTTCGAGCCCATTCGACAAGAAACGGTTCTCGCTCCCTTGACATCACGTCAGTGATAATTTACAATTGTTCAGAAGAGAACAACTTTAGAACAGTCATTGTTCTTCGAGCCCATTTGACAAGAAATGGTTCTCGCTCCCCTGATATCACATCAGTGGTAATTTAATTCCCCCCTTTTTAACGTTCTTCAAGAGAACGCTTGGTTACACCAATAACCTCAATTCTTCATCCAGAACATCTCCGATATCCTGTCTCAATGATCACTCGTACTTCCGAGCCCCACTTCGCTCATACTCCTCGAAGTCTGTCCTTCCCTCCTCATTAAGGACAGCCCCCTAAAAACCCCTCCTCCTGGAAAGGAAATCGCCAGTCGGACCGAAGCCATTCCTTCAAATCGCCTTCATCTGCACGACAACCTTATAAATACGTAAGCTACAAATTGCATTTAACTATTTAACTTTGTGCCAATGTAACTCCGTGCTTTAACACAGATTTAGCCAACCCTTTCCCTTCTTGTTTGTTTTGTCATTTTAAATCCCTCCAAATCTTAATCCACCGCTTAGTCAAATTTATCCCATGACCTTTTTCATTTTGTGTGTATCTCCCATTTTAATCCCCGGTCATGTAAATATTTTCCACGTGTTGTTTTGTTAGATTAATTAATAAAATCCTATTTTATTAATGCTTGCAATATTATTTATCCTTGGGCTCCGTTCCACTTCTTAAGTATATTAAAGATAAATAAGCCCTGTCTAGGCCTATTTATTAACGTAGCGTCATACTTAGCCATCTGATTAAACCCCGCACTCGAGTATAGAATAATCCCACAAAGAAAAAGAATAGATACGAGGGGCGGTCAATAAGTTTTGCAATTTGGATATAAGGAAATGAGATATTAGGAAAAGTTGTTATTTTTCAATATAACTACCCTCGACTTCAATGCACTTGCGCCACTTGTCCCCGAGGCTTCGAATTCCCGACAACCAGAAATCTCCTGACTGCTGTTCAATCCACTCCTAGACGGCGAGCTGGACATCTTTAACGTCTCCAAACCGGCATCCACGCAGTGCAACCTTGAGCTGGCGGAATAAAAAGTAGTTGCTAGGGACCAGATCTGGACTGTAGGGGGCAGGGTTGAGCCTCTTGAATCTGCATTTGCGCAGGGCAGCTTGTGCAACTCTGGCCTTGTCGACTTTGATGACGTTGAAGTCAATCATGGGGCGTAAGGTTTCTAGGGACCGAATGGGCAGTGACCTTGGTCATGGCCGAATTGTCGTGAATGATGTTGATAACATTTACATGTGATATTCCAAGTTCTCGCTCAATTTCTTCGACCTTCACCCGTTGATTTGCGAGGATCATCCTCTCCACACGGGCCACATTGTCCTCGTTGGTCACGTCTGACGGGCGTCCTGGATGGGTGTAATCTTCAAGGGACTCATGACCATGGTGGAGCAATGGTTGCATAGGAAGGAGCGGTGTCGGTGTACACTGCAACCATGCGTTCATGGATCTCTTTTGCATTCTTGCCTTCCTTGTTCAAAAATTTGAACACTGCACGGTGCTCAACCTTCTCCATTGTTGAAAGATTTGTGACTGACGCTCTGTGATCAGCTACTGTTTATTAAATAGACGAGGCAGGAGCGTGCGGCTGCAGGTCCTGACTTGTCATAACTTGTCCTAACACCACCACAAACAGCCATCCACCTTCCTCTGTTTTGCCCTACCGATTCACAAAACTTATTGGCCACCCCTTGTATATAGTATATCATCGGGAACCTTTTCTACGACATATATATAGCATATGTATAAGGAGAGATAAACACAGCTTTTACACTTTTACAACCATCCTGTGGCATTGGCATGTCAATACAACCTGAGCCTTGTAATGTATTGATGATCAGGAGTATAAAGAAATGCGGCTCACCTGCATCTTTCTTATTGGTGGCATTCTCGGGTGAGTGAGTGAATGAAAAACTCTGTTCCTGCAACAGAAACAAAAAGGACTTTTAAAAAGAAATTTCATTTGAAAGATGAAATCAAATATTGGTGAAGAAACAGTTTTTTCCCACAAAGTGTGGTGGCTACCTTTAACCATCTCACGCTCTTATAGAGCATTGAATACAAAGCAACCCATTCTTTTAGCCCCTACATAGTGATTATGAAGAGAGAGACTGCATGCGTCAACTAAACACGGAATGGTGCCTGCCTGTATGGCAAGAAGAAGACACATTTCTTCCTCTGGCATCTCCGTATAAAGGGAGTGCTAGCTTAGTAAGCCGAAGCCCTAAAGGCTTTATCCTAGGAGAGCAACAGGACTTCAACAATATGTAAATATACCCCACTTTAAAACAACTCTAATTATAGTTATATTGTTCAATTTACTTATACTCCCAAAAAAAATTAAATTATGTTATATTACTCAGTATGCTTTCATATTATATGCCATATGAGAACACTCATAAAACAAAAATGATAACGTGAGCTCTCGGAATATTTTGATTATTTGCTATACTTTGATGTTTGATAGAAGTTTTTACACAAAATAGTATTATGTATAGTCTAGTGAAATAGTAAACATAAATATTAAGTTATTAGATTGTATATTTGGTTAATATAACAAAGTTGTTTAGCATTGTTAATTTTTCGGCCAGGTTCTTTTATTTACTTTATTTTGCGCAGGAAAGTACGTAGTAGCTAAATTAAATTAGTGTTTTGAAACCTCGTTTCTAGGTTGATGGTTTAATTAGTGCCTGATTTGGATTGAGCTGTGCCTTAAATCTCGTTTCGGTCTGTTGATTTATTTTTTGGATTTTTCTACTGTTTTTTTTCACCACAAAATCAGAGAGAGCTAAGTTGCTCTTTTCTTTTCTTATTACTACTTAAGTTCTTTCTTTGTTTGAATAAGTGATGGAGTTCGGGGATGAAAGTGAGCATGAGTGTCGGAATGTATGCATTGGTTGTGGTGTAGTTGGTGAGGGGTATACATGTGTTGTATGTGGGGTGTGTGAATGCATGGAAGATTTAGAGTGGATGAGAATGCAGGATTTAGACAAGATATGTAGGCTGGAGGGGTCAGTTGCTGAGCTCAGGAGGGAACTTAGTGTTAGTCCTAGGGCTGGGAATAGGTTAGGTGGTGAGGTAGGCCAGTTAGATGTTTCAGGTGAAGGTAGAGGGCCGGTGGAGGAGGTCGGATATGATAGTTCTAGGGATAGTGAAGTTAGCCCCCTTAGATTAGTTAGAAATAGGCCTAGTGAGGATAGGGGACAGTGGAGAGTGGTTAGGAAACGTGTAGCTAGGGAGGCTTCTCATGTTCTTTGTGAGAATAGGGTTGCCTCTGTTGAGGTGGTTAGCCAGGGAAAAAATAGGTGTGTGAGTCAGAGAGACACAGAACCTATTAGCTTGACTAATAGATTCAGTGCCCTAAGAGAGGAAGTAACTGGAAGTGATATGACTGATGTGGGTGGGGGTGGAGTTCGAGTGACTGGTAGTTTGAATGAGAATAGGAGTGGGGATGGAGTTAGGTCTGTAGGGGGAGGAATAGGAGTCTGACTGAAGTGCTTGTGATGGGTGATTCGCGAGTTAGATATTTAGATAGGAAGTTGAACGCAAGTAGATTGAATGGTTTGAGGGTGTGTTTTGCCGGGTGCTGGAGTGAGAGATCTGTCTGATAGGTATGAGGAGCTGGTGTCTGGCTGTGCAAGGGATGCGGTTGTGATTACACATGTAGGAGTGAATGATGTGGAGAAAGTGGGTGCATGTGAGTTACGTGAGAGGTACAAGAGGTTGAATGAAAAGGTGAAAGAAAGTAGAATGAAAGGTGCTGTGACAGGGGTGCTTCCAAGAATGGATATTGGGGTAGAATGGATGTCTCGTGCGATTGGGCTGAATGATTATGTGAGGAGGATGTGTGAGATGGAAGGTGTCATGTTTGTGGATGCGTGGGATAGGTTTGTTGGAATGAAAGAAATGTATGCGATGGATGGACTGCATTTGAGTAGGAGGGGGGTAGATGTGTTGTGGGAGGAGTATGATCGTGAAATTAGGTCTTTGTGGGTGGGAAACTAGATACTAATAGTGGTCAGGGAATTATGAGAGGACATTATAGTACTGAAAGTAGAATGGACTTGGCAGATAACAGAAATAGGTTCCAAGGCGATAGAGGTGAGGTCATTCAGGTTGAAAGAGGTGCTTCAGAAAAGGGGGGTTAAATTGTTTCTATACAAATGCTCGTAGTCTTAGAAACAAGAAGGATGAGCTATTTAGTTATATTAGCGATGAGGATATAGATATATTATGTGTTACTGAATCATGGATTAATGAAATAGAATATAGTAACACTATAAGTGAATTTGATTTACAGGGTTATAATATGTACATTAGTCAAAGGACAGGTAGGATTGGTGGAGGAATAATTATCTATATAAAAATGCTTATGGGATGTGGGATACTTTCAAGCATAAAATAAATGTAGTCGAAGAGCAATGTTTCCCAATGAAGGCTATTAGGAACAAAGGTAGGAAACCATTATGGTGGAATCAGGAGATAGCTAGAAAAATTTCAGAGAAGAAAAGGGCATATAAAAAATTACAGGTACAAAATAATATTCAAAATTTAAGTGATTATAGAATGGCTGGGAATGAGTTAAATAAGATTATGAAGAAGAACAAAAGGGTGTCAGATTAAATTAGCTCAGGATAGCAACAAAGATCCTAGAAAGTTCTTTAGTTACTATAAAATTAATAACAAGTCTGGCAGAGTTAAAATAGGACCTATCAAATATGAAGGGCTTGTGAGAGAAACTGATGAGGAAATAGTTGAGGATGAGAAAGATCTAGGAGTAGTAATAGATAAGTCATTAAGGTTTTCTAAGCAGTGTATTGAAGCAAGAAATAGGGCAAATAGAGTGCTGGGTTTCATTAATAGAAATGTCAGTTACAAAAGTAAGGAGGTTATTCTTAAACTCTATAACTCTTATGTTAGGCCACATCTAGAGTACTAGATACAGGCATGGTCCCTACATTTTAGACACGATATTAACCTTCTCGAGTCAGTGCAACGGAGGGCAACAAAGATTATTCCTTCCCTGAGGCACCTTGAATATATAGATAGACTGAGGGTATTAAATATGTTCTCGTTCGAAAGGAGGTGTGTGAGAGGGCATATTTAAATTTTTTTCTGGTATAGATAAATTGGATGTTAGCAAGTTTTTTGAGTTAGATGATGGAAATCGAACTAGAGGTCACCACTTGAAAATTAAAAAGCAAGGGTGTAGGTTGGATTTAAGAAAATATTTTTTCACCAATAGAGTGGTAGACTTCTGGAACAAATTGCCGGGGAGGGTAGAAGGTAGTCCGAATTTAAATGTATTTAAGAGTAGGTTGGATGAGTTTATGGGGAGGGAAGGTTGTGATGGTTCAAAGTTTTGTATATATTAATATTGTTTGTATATATCTATAGTTGCATGATTTAGTTCTTGACAAGCCTTGATTGGTGATACCTTTGTTTCTGGATGCGGTCCTCTGATGTGGTTTTCTTGGGAGTTTGAGTGCCTTAAAAAAGAGGCCGTTTGATTCGGATGACCTATGATGGGACCTTGTAGCTTTTCTCATCTGTTATATTATATTGTGGGGGACTTTGATTTTGTCTTCCCCTGGGGATGGTGCTTTTTGTGGGTGGGTTTTGACAGATGCAGATGACCTTTGATAGGCCCTTGTGGCTTTTGTCATCCGGGAAATTATGTTATGTTATGTTATGTTATGTTTAACAATAATAATAATGTTAATCTTTGTGCTTAGTTTTAAAAATATTTTGTTGCTGGTTTTAAGAATTTTTTCTTAAATGTTAAATTATGAATTCTGTGTACAACCCCTGTATAGAGACTTCATAAATAAAATAATATTGTTATTATTAATAATATTATATGATAGATAAGACAATAGGAAAAAATATAACAAAATATAGGTTCCTTGCATTAATATAAATCATAACATCTTATCTTGTACAGTACCAGTAACTAAACGAGGAAATTCAATATTATAAAGCACAAATATAATCTTATCAATAACTTACCTAAGGTAGTTGATTAATATGATATCTGTTTCTGGGTTTCCTTGGATTGCTGCTCAATGTTCGGAGAGTAAGAAGTGGTCTTCAGTTTTAGGCAAGATTGTAAGCTCTCATCATTTAGTCTGTTTCTTAATTTGCCTTTTATAAGGTTCATGCTTGAAAAAACTTGCTCACACAAATAAGTGGATCCAAAAATGGACAAAATACCAAATGTATAATTCTTGGAGTTATTGTAGGTGTCTGGTAATGCACTCCAAACCTGAAAAATCATCTGATCTTGTTTTTTCAGATTTTGTAGTTCTCCCCACTTGTGTTGACATGCTAGTGTGGCTTGTTGTCTTTATAATGATTCAAGGTCAGCGAGCAGAACTTTAAATTTTGAGGCCCAAATCTCTTTCTCTTTCAAATCAGCTATTTCAAGCTCTACTTCTGTTCAGTTCACTTTAGAAAAGGACGCAAAATTTAGAACAGAGATGTCTGCCTCAAGTGGTTTAATCACGAATAACAAAGATGCCTTTTCCCTTCTGAATTCTTGGAAACAACCTTTAAAAGACCTCTCCATCTTCAAGACGTCATTTTTTAGACTGCCAACATCCAATTCACAGCTTGCTGCTTCTCTGTATTTCTTCAATGATGGAAAATGAAGAAACTCATTTTTCTCCAGGTCTCTAGCAAACATTCTCTCAAATGACAGTACTTCTTCTAAAAGGAATAAAGCAGTATTTCCCTTTCCTAGCAATTTCTGGCGGAGTTGATTTAAATGTGAAGTGATATCCACCATGAAGTTAAATTTTCCCAGCCATTCAGGTGTTGTAAGCTCTTGACATGCATAACCTTTCTCAAGCAAAAATGTTTTCACTTCTCCTAAGCAGGTTGCAAAATGCTCAGGCACTCCTCCCCTATTTCTGAATATTGGAAATCAGCCTCTTCCAAGAGCTTGCGAAACTGTCTCTGGTTCAAACCCTTTGCCAAAATTTTATTTACCATTTTCACTACTAATGCCATCATTTCATTGAATTCAGGAGGTAAAGACTGTGCACAAAGAGCCTCTTGATGAATGATGCAGTGAAATAATATCACTTCATGATCCAGCTTTTTATTTAATAGAGAAACAAAACCCTTATGTTTTCCCATCAGGCTCGGTGCCCCATCAGTTGCAACAAAGATAATATGGTTGATGTTTATTTTTTTGGCTTCCAGACATAAGATAATAGCTCTAAAGACATCACCTCTAGTTTGACCAGTGAGAGGTACCAAGTCAATGAGCTCTTCTTGAGGGCCCTCAGAATTCACATACCGACAAACAAGTGCAACCTGCACTATATCAGTAATATCACATGAATAGTCACAAGCAATAGAAAAACCTGGGGAAGAATTAATGTCTTTTATTTGTATATTAGTTATGTCTTTTTCCATCTTCATTGTTCTGTCTCTCACAGTCTTTGCAGACAATGGCACAGTTTGTATTTTCTTCACTATTTCATCCTTGCTTCTAAAGTCACTGAAGATATGTTCTGATGCCTTAATAAAGCAATGCTTAATATATTCTCCATCTTTGAAAGGCTTTCCTCTCTATTATTTCATGGCTAATCACAAAACTGGCAGCAGTTGTGCTACTGGACGATTCCAACCACTTTGTAAATACATTCTGACTCGTGTTACATTACACTTCAGTTCCTCCACCACTTTTTTTTGGCATCTCCACTTGGATGCTTCTCAGCAAATACACTATGCTTTTTCTGAAAATGCCTTTCAAGATTGCACTCTTTATAATTGGACAGTACTTCTTTACAAATCAGACAGGATGGAAGTCCTCTAGAGTTCGGTATAAATGCATAAGAGTCTGTCCAGTCACTTTTAAATTCTCTATTTTCATCTTCTATTTTTCTCTTTTTAGCTGCCATTGTTTTATTCTCAATTTTTTATGTCTTATATCTTATATAATGTATCAATTAAGTGATAATATATGACTCAGGTGTGCACAGTTTGAGCTGTAAGAAGTGACTGATAGTCACTTAGCCGTCCTAACCATTCTCTCTCATATTCAGCCGCGTTGGTTTTCTATAATAGGGTTTCTACTTTGACTCAAATTTGTTTGCAAAATGACAGATTTCTGGATTTTTGCGTTCTATTTTTTGCAGTGTACAAATCATAAAAATTGATAGCTACAGATCTTTTCAAAGTTGAATAAGAATATATATATAATTTTGCATGGAATGTTTTATTTACAGTATTTGATGTCATCGTTTTGATGGAATATTATTATTATTTTGTAAGAAGCTTCTGGAGCCACACAAATGGAGCGAAAGAGCCGCAGGTGGCCAGCCACTGGGCTAGTGTATCGGCAACTGATTTGAGAGGCAGCTGTGACTCAGGTTCCGGGTGACTGAAAAAGGTCCATCCCGGTTCATGGGTTGTAGAGGGCGTCTCCTAGTCTCCACCACCCTAATTTGAACTAGCAGCTCACAGCTCACAGCTCACAATGCAGCGGTTGGAACTTGCAAGTGTCCCAGTTCCCCTAAGTGCTAAATGCTTGGCTGTCTCAGACCAAAAGGAATTCCTGGAAGGAAGCGGGCCAGTCTCTATTTTCCCACTAACTGGTACCAGTTAATAGAAATTATTGCAGCGATCCTCTATATATATGTATCTAGGGATATACATCTTTCATGTAACTTAATTATATTCTTATTTTTGTTATGATCTATATTTCGATGTTGGCCAATATCAGGATTTATGTATAAGGCCCTATATATATTTTGAACTTTGGGTTTGGTATTTATATTTACAAATGCTTGAGATTTGCCTTTTTTTTTAAATAAAGCAAATATTAGATTAACAATGAATATCCTCCCATCAAACACCCATGCAGCAGGGATTTTAGTGCAGGCCCTGTGACCCTGCCACCACAACCATAAGGATGAGAATATGAGCCTCGCATGTGAGGCATCAGACAAATCAAGACCAAGAAAACTGTGTGAATCAACCAAATCCAGGCAAACCCTATTTAGAAACAAGTCTGGGTCAGGGTGGAGCATTGGATGGCGGCAGAAGTGCACCACCTTAATCTTGGCAGGGGAAAACGGAAACCTGTGCACTTAGGCATAGCGAGAGACTCGGTTCAATGCTTGTTGGAGTCGACGCTCCAGAGTTGGCATCTGGGCGGCGGCAAAAGAGATGGACCCCTCCTCTTTTTTTTCTTTTTTTTTTGGAAAAGTTTATTTCAAAAACTACAAAGTATGGGAAAGGAGTCCGGCTTTAACAAAATAGGGACGGAAATTCCAGGCAGGAGGACAAACGTGAGGGCCGGAGAAGCGTTTGAACGAACAAAGGATAGACAAAAAAGTAAGTCTAGCCCTATCAGCACTGAGCGATACTGAACAAAGAATATCCGGGCGCTAGTACAAGAGAAACTAAGACTGCAAATATGAGCCTCCCAGATGATGCATCGGTCAAATACAAGACCAAGGAAACGATGCCAGTCTACCACTTCCAGGCGAACCCCATTTTGAAACAAGTCGGTGAGGGTGGAGCAATGGATGGCGGCAAAAGAGCAGAACCTTACTCCCCGGTAGCGATTCGCCAGGAGTCTGGGAGGATACCCTCTACCTAGACCCTGTTGAACAAATCAAACAGATAGGCCTCGCTCACACAGGTGTCGAGGCATGGCGTTACGGGAGATCGTCCGAAGCAGGGGCTGTTTCCGCGCACGAAGTGAGAGCAGAACGCAAATCGCTCAATGTAAAGTCCAGTAGGCGGCCTTCCGCGACATCACGACGCACATTCAATGCTGGCAGATCAGCATCTTTGCTAGAGAATGCAGAGAATGCGGTCGCGAAGGACTTCGCCAAAGATCGCGGGGTCCGAGGTTGTGGTCCGATTCTCCTGGAGAAAGGGATGGGGAGGGGGTAACATGCGAGAACTTGCCCCGAATCCTTTAGACTCTATTACACACAACTGCTAGAGGGCTCTTCCCGTTAAGTGAAGACCCGTATGCAAGCCAGGAAGAGTGGTGGGCATGCTTCAAAACAGACCGGAAATCGTTCGGGTGGCGCTTATAGCGCATTTAGGCATAACGCATCTGTTCGAGGGCCGCCTCACACTCGGCTAAGCACCCCTAAAGCGGTCGGCGTGCAAAACGGCCAGACGTTCTAGGAATTGTAGTTAAGCCCACGGCGATGAGGTTGCCTGAGAAGAACTCAACTGCTTAAGCTAGCGACCTAAACTCGACTGAGAAAGAGAAATCAGTCATTTCCTGAAATGCAGACCACAGCGCCCGCTCAAAGCAACATCAGGGTGGGCTCTCAGGCAGCAGCGGCCCAGAAAATATTTGAATGGGAAAGTTATCACTATCATAGAGGACATCGATTACCTGCCACCCAAAAACAGGGTGTGCATCTGGAAAGCACAAAGATAGATTGACACATTTAGGAGACCTCTCTCCAGCTCATTAGTTTAAAGGTGGGTTGATTACGTGAATGAGGAGGAAGTGGCGGATATTGTGTATGATAGGTGTGGTGAGAGTGTTTGGGAGGGCGTAGAGAAGCCTCCTACCTAATGATGAGCCATGTCTGGTCGAGGTGCTACAGAAAATAGCTCCCCATCAATATGATGGGGATTCGTGCTAGGCAGTATATCTTACCAGATTATGTTTGCCAATGGTCGTTTGAGCGTGAGCAGCTTGGTAGGATCTTGAGAACCCTGTGTGCAGAGGAAATGCCCCCCTTGATCTCACTTGAACACCAGCAGTCACTGTGTCCTCATTGGGCGCATGAGTGTTCATGTTTAAGGGCTCTAGGTATCCTGCTTTAGCTAACTTTATTCTATTAATATGACAGTACTACATTTAGCCATGGCCCTCAGTCCCCAGGAGGCCTTCAGTGGTCAAGGGGTGCTAAGAATCTCTGGGTGGTAGTTAGTAATCGTTTTTGTTGTTTAGCTTCTTGTTGTTATTACTTTCTAAGATTCTCTGTCTATCAGTTATTGTCAGGTATTATTCTTATTTTGTCTGGCTACATTGAATCTAACCCTGGCACTATCCATTGTAAATTCTGCAATTTATTCTACTGCAACATCTGTGGTCTCTATGGAAACTTGAGGGCTTTCTTTTGCCTCAACTAAACATGATATTATTTGCTCTTCTGAGACTCTTGTATCAAATAGGAGACATACCTCAGAACTGTTGCTAAATTTTAATAAGCCTATGCAATTTCTGAGGAACTCCTTACTTTGAGCACAAGGCTTGTGTGTATATACTTGAGCAAGATTTAATGCTTCCTGTTTTAGTAGGTATGAATGTGGATGTCATGAGATCATGATTATTAGAGTATGCAGCTCTTTTAATAATTTTTATATTTTTAGGCTTTATAGAAACCCTGACTTAGATGACAGTATTTATGATTGCCTTCTAAACTCATATATTAATATTCAGGATGAAGACAAGAAATCTTGCATCATTTTTATTGGAAATCTGAATGATCATCACAGAGACGGGCTGAATTCAGTTTCCCCAACCAAGCAACATGGTATTGCTGCTTTTGATTTTTCTGATATTACTGGTTATGAGCAATTAGTTACTGGTGCAACTCACACATCTGGAAATTTTCTTGATCTTTTACTTACTGACGTGAGAGGGGTTGTTGAGGTTCAAACCACTGCACCAATTGGCTCCTCAGATCATCGAGGTTTGGCTTGTAAAATCTAGTTAGATTTTCCTATTCCAGACTTTACCATCTCCAGGAAGGTTGTTATCAAATCTAGAATTTACTGAGATGAGATTAACAGTGATTTTAATAGTATTGTCTGGAGGGATATCTATAATGCTCCTTGCCCCATTACCGCATTGAACTTAAGGTTATTTGACTTGAAAAGTAGGTTTGTACCAATGAAAAATCTTAAAGCTCGATCTCACAATAAAGCATGGTTTAATGATCAGTGTCGCCTAGCATATCATGATAAGCATGCTGCCTATAATCTTTAGTCTGATAACCGCTTTTGCTTGTGTTGAGAGAACTATGTTGCAACGAGGAACACAGCAAATAATGTTTATAAAGAAGCTGAAGCTTAACATGATGCCCATTTGAAGAATGTCCTCACTGGTATGGCTCAGCCGCATATTTGGTGGTCAGCACTTAAATCTGCTTTGTTTGGTGTTGAGCCTTCTATTCCTTCCTTAATGAAGCCTGATGGTGGCGCTACAAATCATCCTCTTGATAAAACCAGCATTCTTGCTGACAGTTTCAATTCCCAGCAAAGTATGAAAGAGATTCAGCTGCCTTTAGGCTGTCACCTGCTACCTAGTTTTAATACATACTCATCCAACTTGGACGAGTATGGGGAAACTGATCCTATTTGTCTTTTTCCATTGATTTTAAAAAGATTTAGCAGTCAGCTAGCTCTAAAATTGGCTGTTACATTTCATATTTTAATCCATCAGGGGCAATTTCGTAATGTTGGCATTCAGGCAACATTATCCCAATTCCCAAAGGATTATGATCATCTCCATCTCCCAGTGAATATAGGCCCATTTCCATCACACTGATTTTGTCTAAGACTTTTGAATGTCTGCTGTCCAAACGTCTTACTGTATATTTGAGACAGTTTCTTCCAGTAACTCAGTTTGGCTTTAGAAAGGGGCTAGGCACTGCTGATGCACTATTATTGCTGGTACATGAAATGCAGTCTGCTTTAGACAATAATTGTGAGTCTAGGCTTTTCTCTCTTGACTTTAGTGCCACCTCTGACACTGTCAACCATAATAATTTGATTTTTAAATTAAAGCCTGTTGGCATTGGTGGTAGAGTATTTTAATAGAATTTTTAACTAATAGACAACAACGTGTTGTTATCAATGGCTGTTTTGTCGTTATTCTAGAGTATATTATGGAGTTTCTCAGGGTAGTGTTCTTGGGCCTTTGCTTTTTAAGGTTTAAGGTTTAAGGTCAGTTACCAGTGGGTTGCTGCCCAATCCAAGTGGATTCTATATGACAGCTAGGGTGAAACGAGACAAATCATTTATAAAAGGTGGAGGAGACCACTTTGTGACAAAAATTTTAAAAACGATGGGTTAAAAGATTACTCCACCAATATGAATCGAAGACGGGTGTGTTGAGGAATAGAAAAAGGGTTGGGAAACAGGACAACTAGAGAATGGCAAAATGGCTACAATCCAATAAAATGTGGGCAACTGATTGGTCCCCACAGCAAAAATGACAGCAAGCGCTGATATGAGCATCACCCGAAACAAGATGGCCGTGAGTAAGTCTCGTGTGGCCAATGCGAACTCGGCAAAGGACCACCTCGAATGACCGCATTCTATGACGACTCGAGGGCCAAGAGCGAATAGAATTTTTAACTTTGTATAGTTTGGATGTTGAACAGTCATCTCATTCATTCTGCAACAATTGAAAAATATATTTTCTTATTGAAGGAAAGTAGTCCCTAAAAGGCAGAGCTGAGTCCTCAGGGGACACAGAATGTGCTGGGTGGGACAGCCGATCAGCCTTCTCATTGCCCAGGACCCCCACATGCCCAGGGACCCAGCAAAAAATAATTCTATATCGGGACGCATTTTGGATCAGCCAGTTGCAAATTTCTGTGACTAGGGGATGGGACGCATTAAAAGATCTAATTGACTGTAAGACAATCCTTGAGTTGGAAAAAAATGACAAAATCACTAAAAGGTCAAATTTGGATGAGTCTAAAGGCTAAAAGGATTGCTGAAAGTTCAGTGGTAAAAATGGATGCTGCTGGTGGCAAAGATAGAATTAGGAATTCTCCTACTGGGTAGATGGCTGCGGCACCCACGCCACCGTCCGACTTAGAGCCATCCGTGTATAGTGGGCAGCATTGTTTGTGGGAGATCGAATGCTCTAAGAACAGACTCTTAATGGTTTGAGGGTTAATGGAGGACTTCTCTAGGCTCCACGTGTTGGTACATACTGTGGGCAGAGGAGCATGCCAACTAGGGGTCAGTAAGGATGGAAGGGTAAGGACCCTTGGAGCACCCAGGTTAGAGAGATGATCTCCTATGCGAAGGTTCAAAGGGTGTAAAGATGGCAACTTATCATATGCCGCCGTTGATTCAGCAGCATACAGGCATCTGTAGGCCTCCTATACAGGGGCTTGCTGTATTCGGCAGAGGTATCGCATGCAGATTTGAAGTCTATGGTAGGGCAAAGGGAGTATCCCACTCTCGCAGTAAAGTATGTTGACAGGAGAAGTACAGAAAGCTCCACTAGAAAGGCAAACTCCGAGGTTTCGAATGGGGTTCAGCATTTTAAGTGCTGAAGGGCAACGCGATGAGTAAATTTGACAGCCATAATCCAATTTGGATTGGACGAGGGCTGTGTATAATGTCCACAATGTTTGTCGGTCACTGCCCCACGAAGTGTGTGAGAGGACTTTCAAAATGTCTAGAGCCCGCAGACAGCCTGTTCGAAGTCGGCGTAGGTGTGGTAACCAGGATAACTTTGGATCGAGAGTTACGCCAAGGACTCGAAACTCGGAGACAAACTATATATCTTCGCCTTGTAGGGAGATAGATGGCGGAACAAGAACCCCTCTGCCCCGGTGGAAATACATTGCATTGGTTTTGTTCATGGAAAAGCAGAATCCCTTAAGTTGTGCTCTTTTGGATACAGCATCGACCGCCAGTTGTAGCCGACGCGCTGCTGATGGAAGGTGAGGTGAGGAACAGTATAGAGCTAAATCATCGACAAACACAGTTGCCGATACACCCTCTGGGAGAGACCAAATAATATCATTGATGGCAATTATAAAACATAAAGACACTTAAAACACTGCCCTGAAGAACTTCCTCCTCTTGGGTTGCAGGTCAGAGTATGCGTCTCCAACGCAAACCTTGAAGGATCGAGATGCTAAAAAACTTTGAATAAGTGATGGTAAAAGGCCTCTCATCCCCCAGACGTATAGCTGCTTCAAGATGCTGTATCTCCATGTTGTGTCGTAGGCTTTCTCAATATCGAAAAATATGGCCAGGACTCGGTGCTTTAATGAGAAAGCTTTCCAGACCGATCCCTCAAAATGTACTAGTAGGTCAAGGGTACTATGACATTTGCGGAAGCCACATTGAAATGGAGAGAGAAGGTGATTGGTTTCTAGGAACCAGTTTAGGCGCTCCAATATCATTTTTTCCAGCAACTTACTAAAACAGCTGGTGAGAGCTATAGGGTGGTAGTGATCTGCATCCAACCCGTCCCTGCCTGGTTTGACAAAGGGAAGAATGATCCCAATACGCCATGATGATGAGTAAAAACCCTTCACCCATATATGGTTGTACAAATCAAGTAAGAAGAGAGTAGAGTGTGGATGTAGGTGCCGAATCATATCGAAATGGATCTCATCAAGGCCAGGGAAGGTAGATCTACAAAGGGACAAAGAAAAAGGCTCATGGATGCTGCATAGAGCGTAATACGGAAGGTTAGATTTTGTTTTGAAGTTGCGAGAATGAGATTCTTCCTTTGATTTGTAGGATTGAAAAGCCTTATCGGAACGGCTGACACTGCTGACGGCGCGGAAATGGTCAGCAAAAGCATTGCTGATCGCCAGGCCGTCATTCTCCAAGGAACCATCTAAGTTGAGTGTGTGGGTATGATGATTAGCATAACGGCCCCTATCTTTTTAATCCTCTTCCAGATCTTAGCAGTAGGTGTCATAGAGGAAATGATGAAACGTAACGGCGACATGAATTTCGGCGAGCCTGACGAAGGGTTCTTTGACGAAGCGCACAAGCTCGGTTTCGGTGGACCTTGTTGCACAAAGTTGGGTTCTTTCGGAATCCAGCATGGCTAACTTGTAATTTCTAATAGCTGTTGCACATGTCGAGGTCCACCAGCGGCCCGTGGCAGGTCGCCGCCGTTGAATGGTCTGTGTTGCTGCATTGTAGATAGTCGATGTAAAGTATTCTAACTGCCACATCCACTCCATTGAAGGTCCCCAAGGATGCATTTGTGAAGGATGCCTCTGGGAAACCTTCCCAATTTGCATGACCTAAGTCCCACTTAATGGGCATGGTTGTATGAGGGCTAACTTGAAGGGCCGACAGGACAATAGGTAAGTGGTCACTCCCATGGAGATCGTCAAGAATTGACCATCAAAATTCCGTGAAGCAATCAGGGAAACAAACAGACAGGTCAACACAGCTAAAAGAGTCCGCCTGGACATGATACGAGTAAAATCGCCAGTATTTAAGACACAAAGAAAGTTGGATTATAAAAGAGTGACTCTAAAACACTTTTTTGCATTTCGAGTGATGTCACCCCAGTATGGATGATGGGCGTTAAAATCTCCTGGTAATAAGAATGGGGAGGGCAACTGGTTGGTCTATAAGTTCTAAAAGGTCGTGTCTTGACAATGATAAACAAGGGGGTAGGTAAATAGAGCAAATGGTAAAAAGCTTAGTAAGAAAAACCCTCACAGCAACATCTTGAAGGGTAGTATTTAGGAAGATGGGAGAAACATGGTGGGATGAATATACCATGATTGACCCCCCCCTCCTGAGAGGAAGTTCCAGCAGGAGCTATAGAGTTGAAAGTGAGAAAGCCAGGTACCGGCGGAAAGGGCTGTATACCCAGTTTATTCTCCTGAAGACAAATAACAGCGGGGTGGATAGTCGTCAAAAGAATTTTGAGTTCTTCCCACTTTGGAAGAACTCCTTGACAATTCCATTGTAAAATGGAAGATATTATGTGTGACGATTAGATACCAGTGTGGATATCTTTTTCTCTTTTGAGGCCGATATTGTATTTGAGGTTCGTCCCAAAGAGCTTGGGAGATGGAGAGCTGATTTTGAGGAGCCTGCTTTTGCAGGGGGAAAGATCCTAGGTGGAGCAGTAACCGAGGTTTTTTAGGTAGGTTTTGGAGAACCAACCGAGGCCCTTGATTGTAATTCGGGCTCACAACCTGGCGGAAAATTAAGATCAAGAAGGGATTTTCGGACAGTAGATCCAGATTCATGGGTCGAGGGTATTTTTGGTGTCTGAGGAATTGGTCCAACTGCCGCGATTGGTGATGTTGGAGTATCAACTGCTTCCATCGGATCTTGGGTTGAAGGGTGAGTGGAATGAACAGGTGATCTGAGCGAGGTGTGTGGAGCTGGGTGTATATCTGCCATCGTTTGGATCAGGATGGGGCCTAAGTCCTGTGAAGGGCGGGACGGAATTAAGGGCATAGAATGTTCAACTATAGGGAAGGAGTCCATTGAAGATTCTCGGTGTATTGCCACCAGTTCGGCCGTGAAGACAGACGCAGCCCCTGGTAGAGCCCCGCTGACTTCAAACATAGGGGATACGGCGTGGAAGCCGACCCCCTCTTCGGACTTGGAGCCATCCGTATACACTCGCACGATAACAGCGTGACACGAGGTGTGTCCCAAAAAGGTCAAACGCAATACTCCCGGCGCCGTAAAGCTTTGGGAGCAGAGGCGTGGCGACAAATAGCCAAATGTGGTACCCTCCAGAGTGGCGTCCTGGGCAGAACCAGGGGCGCCACCGGCCCGAGAACTATATCTAGCCCTCGAAGGAGTTTCCTGGCATTAAACCCAAAGGGCTTAGGGTATGACTGGCGTCTCTCAGCGGCATAGGCACCGTCGAGATCAGCTGCAGATGCAGTGAGAGCTATTGGCGACTGAGGGAGGCGCCGGGCTCGCGCGTACAGGCGAGTGATGCACTGCACGCGGCGCAGAGCGAGTGGCATCTCCCTAGCATCAACCAACAGGCTCTCAATGGGGAAAGTGCGGAAGGCAACGGTCGCCAGGCGTAGGCCGGTGTGGTGGATCGAATCCACCTTCCGCAATAAACGTTCGGCTGCAGATGCATAGAACTCGTATCCGTGGTAGAGCTCCAAACAAACTAAGGATCAATAAAAAAGTAGGGCAGTAGCCCTATCAGCACCCCAAGCACTGAACGTCACAGAACGAAGAATATCTATGGTGCGGGTACAAGAGACCCTAAGGCTCTGAATATGAGCCCCCCAGATGAGAAGTCGTTGGAATACAAGACCAAGGAAACAGTGCGACTCAACCACACCCAGGCGCACCCCATTAAGAAACAAATCTGGGTCGGGATGGAGCTGTGGATGGCGGCAGAAGTGCACCACCTTAGTCTTGGCCAGACAAAACAGACACCTCTGCGCTTCGGCATAGCGAGAGACGCGGTTCAATGCCTGTTGGAGTCGACAATCCAGAGTTGGCATCTGGGCAGAGCCAAAAGAGATCGAAAGGTCGTCCACGTAGAGCGTAGCGATAACATCTTCCGGCAGCACCGAGGTGATGCCGTTGATGCTCAGGGCAAAGAGTGTGACACTGAGGACACTTCCCTGCGGGACACCCTCTTCCTGCTCCTTTGGGCCGGAGAGGGCTCCCCCCCACTCGTACGCGGAATCGACGATCTCGCAAAAATTCAGATATAAACATTGGGAGGCGTCCCCTCGCCCCCATCGTGTGGAGAGTCTACGAGATACCGTATCGCCATGCGGTATCATATGCCTTCTCCAGATCGAAAAACACTGTGGCGTAGTGCTGTCTACGAAGGAAAGCCTCGCAGACGGCATTTTCCAGTCGGAGCAGAGCATCCGACGTGGAGTGGAACTTGCGGAAGCCACACTGTGCAGAAGACAGATGGCCTCCGCTGTCCAGGAAAAAGGCTAATCTAAATTTACCAATTTCTAAATCAACTTGCACACGCAAGAGGTTAGAGAGATTGGGCGGTAACCGGTCGAAGCATGGCGTACGGGACATATTCCGGACGATGGGTGGTGTCCGCGCACGAAGCGAGAGCGGAGCGCAACTCACTCACAGTAAACCTGTCGTTTAAGGGTTCTCCGCCTCTGGAGGTAAAGTCCAGCCGGAAGCCGTCCGCGACATGACGACGTGCATTGAATGCTGGCGGAGCAGCCTCCCGGCTATAGAATGCGGAAAAAGCGGTCGCGAAGGATTCAGCCACGGACGCAGGGTCCGAGATTACCGGCCCATTCTCCTGGAGAATGGGAGGGGGAGCCTGCAAGAACTTGCCCCGAATCCTTTTGAGTCTCTTCCACACCTCTGCTAAAGGGGTCTTCCGGTTAAGTGAAAACACGTATGCCCACCAAACAGAGCGGCGGGCATGCTTCGAAATATACCGGAACCTAGCCCTAGCCCGACGAAATTCAGCGACAGTGAAATCGTTCGGGCGGCGCATATAGGCATAAAGCTTCTGTTTGAGGGCCGTCTCACACTCGGCCGACCACCATGGAAGTGGTCGGCGTGCAAAACGGCCAGACGTCCTAGGAATAGTAGTCAGGTCCACGGCGATGAGGTTCCTGGAGAAGAACTCAACGGCCTCATCTACCGACCTAAACTCCTCTACTGATATAGAGAATTCAGTCATTTCCTGAAATGCATGCCACCGCGCCCGCGGCAAGCACCACCTAGGTGGGCTCTCAGAGGGCAGTTGCCCTGAAAATATTTGAATGGGAAAGTGATCACTACCATGGAGGTCATCGACCACCCCCTAATCAAAATCAAGCTGTGCATCCGAAGAGCACAAAGATAGGTCAAGGCAAGAAAATGAAACGGTTCTCGGACAGTGATGCGTAAACTCATCCACGTCTAGGAGACCTATCTCAAGCTCTTTGATCAGATCAGCAAGGACTTGTTCCCTGGGATTTATTGAGTTATCTTCCCAGAGAGGATGCCTGCCGTTCAGATCTCCAAGCAAGAGAAAGGGCCTCAGCAACCGTGCCACGAAACAGCTGAAGGCCCCCGCGTCAAAGTCAGCTGACAGTGGGATATACGCAGAAATGATAGTATACCTCCTATCCAGGTGCAGCTGCACAGCCAATGCCTGAAAGGAGATATCTAAAGAGAAAGGAAGAACGGAGACATCATGCCGGGTGTAAACCGTGCATACCGTGGTGGTGGGGTCGCAAGACCCTTATACCCCGTGAGGGCGGGCAGGGGGCACAGCATGGTCTCCTGCAAAAAGATAGCTAACTGGGAACAGGACGAGACGAGCATCCGCAGCTCCTCCCAGTTGGCCCGGAGTCCACGGCAATTCCATTGAAGGAATATGCCCTCCAGGCCTAGCTCAGAGGAGACGTGGGGGGCCTCCTCGAACAGAAGACCCTCACGGGAATGGCCGTACGATTCCCGGAGGCAGAACCCCGGGCGCTGTTGGCCGGACAAAGCGCTGAAGGCGCTGTCGCCTTCGAGGACTTATTGGGGGAAATTGTGCTCGCCATACGAGTCTTTTCCTCCCTCCGCCACGGAACCTTTGGCGGGCGTTGGGGCTTCGGAGGCAGGGGGCCCTCTTTTCAAGGAACCACCGTCTCCCAGCCACTCGTTCCACAACTAAGCGTGGGCGAAGGAGCCGAAGCTCCTTTGTTGCTGTCCTCCTTTCGGGGGACAGCTTTAGGAACTCCGGAAGATGGCCTGGCGACCAACTTCAGGGGTGTGGCCCCCTGTGAGTGTAACGACTCGGTCGAGGGGCGTGGCCGTTTCGCCTTACGGGAAACGGTCACGCTAGGGGAAGAGGGGGGAGCTCTGGTTTTAGCCGGGGCTGGGGATGAACCCCTTTTGCCGCCATCTTTACCAGGGGAGCGCCCGGGTTGGGTATAGAGCCTGCAGAAGGGCTCCAAATGGGTGCGGAAACAACTGTGCTCGTTGGCCTGGATGGGCCAGGAGCAGAGGGTGCCTTTCTAACTATTGAGCCATATGACGTCCTAGGCAGAGCCGGGCGCGCCAGGACCAAGTCCTTAGCCTCGCGGTATGAGAGTCGATCCTGGGCCTGAGCGGCCAGGATTTCTTTCTCAAGGAGATATGCACCACATTGCTTCGAAGAAGCAGGGTTCGGCTCTCCGCAATTGACACACTTGGCCACACACGATTTGGACTTATCGTGTGCGACCTTGGAGCAATTTACACATACTTCGGGTGACCCCGACTTTGCATGTCTACATGAGCGATTCGTATGGCCGAAGCGGTGACAGTAATAGCACCGCCGCGGCAGTGGCACAAATGCCTTCACGCGGTAGCGGTACCAACCGGCATGCACCGACTCAGGGAGCTTGTCACAGTCGAACGTGACGAAGAGTGTAGGGGTGGGTCTTGAGGCCACTCCCTGTTTTCTCATCACACGTTCGACCTTGACTGCCCCAAGGTCTGCCAGCTCTAGGGTGATGTCCTCAATGGAGTAGTGAACGAGTTCCCTCACATAAACTAATCCTTTCACAAAGTTCATAGTAGAGTGCAGTGTCACATTCAACGGGGTGCCCTGAAATGTCCGAAGAGCACTTATCTTGGCCGCCTTGGCGGGATTCGCCACCTTTGCCAGAAGGCTTCCGTCCGAGAAACGGATCACCTTCGGCTCTCTACCAATTGCACTAGCTAATCCTCTCCTCTAATGGATCATGTTGCCCTTGGACAACATGGTGCCATCAGTGGAGCGAATAATGAGGAAGAGTTTGAAGCCAGCGGGCTCAAAAATGCCAGGTAACCTCTGATTCAGGGGCCCCGATGTCATCGAGGCTCCACCAGGTGCTCTTTTATTCTTTGTCACAGTCAGGGGCTCCTGGGGGGGGCAGAGGGGCCGGATGTGCCGATATTAGCTTGGTCGCTTACCAAACTGGCAGCAGACCCATCCTTCCCTGCAGCCCCCGCGGATGAAAAGGAGCCCTGAGTCTTCTTATTCTTAGTCTTTTTCTTTTTAGGATAGGAGGGCGGGAAATGAACCCGCTTCTCACCTCCGCCGGCAGAAGCCCCTAGGCCAGATGGACCGGCCTCAGCCAGGTCCTTCTCCAAAATGGAGAAGGTCCTGGTGGTCGCAGGAGCACCGGTTGGAGGAGATCCCTCCCCTCCTTGTACTGCTTCAGAAACCCTAGCCGTTTGAGGAGGACCTTGCATAGGGGCAGATTCGGGTTCGGTGTTTGGCGCCGAGCACAGATTCCCCCCCCCCCCATGGAAGGCCCTACTGTCTGAGGCTGGGTTTCCTCAAGGACCATGTCTATCACAGGAGGGGCCTTCAGTTGGCCATCCCCTGCCAGCACATCGCAGGTGCCCTTGGCAGTGTCACCAGTCTTGTGTGGGGAGGCACAGGCCTTGACCCCGGCAAGGTTTAAAATTCTTGCCAGCAGGTCTTTTGAGGGAAGCGACACAAGAGGCCTGGCTTCCCTCTCCCCACTAAATGGGTTTGCCCTACCGAGCCGCTTCCATGGGGAGCGGTTGGCTATGGGCTGCCTGCTGGCTTTCTTGGCAGTCCCTTTGGAAAAAAAAAGGGGGGACTGCCGCTGGAAGCAGGAAGGTGCCTGAAAGCACCTCCAGAGAAGGGGGTGAGGGAGAGTCCCCTATACCCCTAGGCGTAGGAGAAGAGTAAGTCTCCTCTCCGGTTAAAGAAGTATGGAGGGGGAGCCCCATTGATGAGCAAGGGGAAGTAGAGGGTTGTTTTTTTTTTAGGTTGTGCATCATTGGGCATGGTGACCCTAAATTTTCTGCAGGACACAATAGCTCATCACCTCTGACAGTTGCCCGCACTGCAAGAGGTGCTTACAGGCCTGGCAGAGCCACGCGCCGCCATTTTGGACCACCCCTCCCGCCTGGTGGCCTGGCAGTCCATCGCCATGGCGGCTCCACCTTGATCACTGCGTAAAAAGATAGATTGTGAAGAGGCTAGGAAAAGGGGATGTGAGGAAGGTATGGGTGGGGATGAAGCAGGTTGTTAAAAAAAACCCATCCCGGACCGGAGCTCAGGGGTTAGGGAACGTTGTCCCCTCCCCCCTCAGCCCTGATCCGGGAGGGTTGGTTTGAGAAGAATGTCAGCATCTACCCTGTGAAATTAGAGGCTGACCAGAGAAAGTTGAGGGAGAGGTTGTATGAAAAGCGATGAAGTAGGGGAGAAATACAGGCTATCTGAAGGAAGGAATAGAGGCTAAGCTGGGGCCGGACGGAGCGCTGGATCCCGTCAGCCAGGATGGCAAATCGCCGCACCCCTTACGGGGTTAATAAATGAAGCTTTGATTAATAAGGCTGACCAGTTCAAGCTCTTGGGAGTAACTCTAGATTCAAAACTCACTTTTGAAACAGATCTCGGAATATTTCACAGAAATTGGGCATTCTTGATAAATCTAAGAAAATTGATAAGGATGTTGTTTTTCGCAATTGTTTCTTTTCTTTTATTCTACCTCATTTTGAATATTGATCTACTGTATGGAGTTCTGCTGCAGACTCTTATCTGAGATTGCTTGATCATGCATTTAATTCTGTAAAACTTTACCATCAGATTTGTGTTTAGTGTTCTACATGTGTATACCTTGTGCTAATAGTGTACCATTCTAGATTTATGCATTTGTGTGTCACAGTTTTCAATCATGGCTAAAGTTAGCACAATTAATCACTTGAATGAGAAATTAGAAGATTTTGATACCTATGTCAAGCATGTAGAACTTTATTTCAGTGCCAATGATATTACAGTAGCAAAGAGAGTTTTGTCATTTTTAACGTTAGCTGGTTCTACAGTTTACAACTTAGTTAAAAGCTTGTTGTCACCTACTAAGCCAGCAGATTCTAACTATGATGACATCATTAGGATGTTAAAGGAGCATTTTAAGCCAAAAGCCATTGTCATCTATGAGAGGTATTGTTTCTATTCTCAAAACAATTGCAGAGTTTGTAGCTGGAATAAAGGCTTTAGCAAATACATGTGACTTTGGCGATGCATTAAACTCAATGAAAATTCGCGCAATACTTTGTTGGTGAAATCAGGCCTAACATTCAAATGTGCTGTAGAGATCGCAACTGCCTGTGAGGCTGCTCAAGGGGATTCACAAGCCATGAGTCATGGTACTATTCACAAAGTCAATAAAGGTGACTGCTTTTCCTTCCAATGTGTCCTCAAAAAAAAAGGGGAAACCTAATTCTAGCAAAGGCAAAAGTGATTCTAAATCTAAACCAAAAACAAAGTGCACTGGATGTAGCCAGTTTAATTCTAACTCTAATGTGAATGCTTTACTTACTTCTACTAATTCTCATGTGCTCAGTATTCCATCTAGTTCATCCAATGATGATTGTTTTGACTATGTTTTTAATATGTCCTTTCCTAAGGTAAACCCTATCACCATGACAGTACTAGTGAATGGCATGCCTTTAGAGATAGAAGTAGATACAGGAGCAGCCAGATCACTGATTTCTAAGCAAACTTTTGAGGGACCATGGCATAATGAATCTGGCCATCCCCCACTCCTCAATTCTTCAGTAAATCTTAGGGTGTATGGTGGTTCGCCGTTAAGTGTGGCAGGTGAAGTAGAAGTATTAGTCAAGAGTGTGCCTCTTAATGATTATCTCATGTGTGCCAAACTAGACTTGTTGTAACCAATGATTGTGGTCCTGCACTTCTAGGTAGGGACTTGCTACATGCCTTGAAGCTTAATGAGCTAAAACTCACAGTAAACAAGGTTTCTGCTTCACAGAATGAGTTGCTTCAAAAATACCCTGAGCTCTTTTCTCCCTGTTTGTGGTGCTTAAAGGACAGGTCTTTTAAAATTGAGGTAGACAATTCAGTATCACCAAAGTACTGCAAGCCAAGGACAGTGCCTTATATTTTGTGTGGGAAAATGAACAACGAGTTGGATTTTGGCTGACTAAGGAAGGAATCATTACTCCTGTGAGATCCTCAGCATGGGCTGCGCCTGTTGTGCCAGTATTAAAGCCAGATAAAACTATTAGAATCTGTGGTGACTACAAATTGACTGCAAACAAAGCTGTGTGTTTGGACACCTACCCTATTCCTCGGTCGGAAGATTTATTCACATAGTGTATACCAAATTTCAAATTCCCTGACCTTTTTTAGCATCTTTATATTTATAAGTAGGTATGTACCTATAGAAAAATATTAATCCCTAGAATTGTTGCCTTTATGCTCCTTTTTCCATAAATGAATAGAGATTTACATTGTAAACAAATAAGAATAAAATAATAATATAGTTAGCATCAAATACGATAAGATGAAATGAATGTATGAAAGGTTAATAAATATGCACTTACCAAATTTAATAAAAGTTAAAAGAAATAAAATTATGCCCAATCAGGACCCACCCCTTTACAACCTAGTACCTAGTAGATTTAGTAAATTATTAGGCTCCTGCATTTGCATTACTTTCTTACCTTTTTATATTTATTAATTAACATACATAAAAATAGATACAACAAAACAAGTAACATTACAATAGAAAAAAGTACATAGCCCTATAAACATAAGGAAAAAGTCAATAGCTCTACAAGCAAAATTCAATTTGTTTTTTGCAAAAAGTGTATTTCTTCCTCTAATTTTTTTATTTCTAACTCTAATTCCTCAATTTTTCTCTGTTTTTCTTGCACTACTTTTATTTTGTCTCCAGCTTTTCTTTTATTTTGAGCTTTTTCAGTTAATTGCTTTTTTTGTTGTTCTGCTAGATAATCTTTGTAGACGGAATTAGTGTTTCTGCAATAAAGTAGCATCGTTTTATCTTCAATGGAAAGTGGATCACCAGCATCTGCAACTGCTTCGCAAATTCTTCTTCTAGCAACTAGAGCTTTATCTTTCAGATTAAAATCTATGCAGTGCTTATTGATCGAAAAGCCCCTTTCCACATTGGCATTTCCATGATATATGGTTAATATTGTAAATATGAAATCCTTATATACATCTGAAACATTTATATATTTGAATACTGATAAAAAATAATCATCTACTTTATCATTTTCCCAGTTGAAGTTACTGCATAGTTCTTTAACTGTAGTGTGTTCAACAACATGTGAATGTAATTCCTTTATTTCGTCTGCTTGAATGCCAATTAATCTATTTAACTTAGCAAAGTGCTCAAGGCAAATATTTAATCTGGTCATATTATTTGGTGTGATCATTACATTTGGGAAAATATAGCTAAGACCTGCAGTAAGAGGATATTTTAAAGGACATCTTTCAAAAAAAATTTTAACTACTTCTTTCATGAATAGCAAACAGTTCTTTTTAGACTTTAAAATATCATAATTTGAGCATTTATTAGGTGCATTGCGAATGCCATCTGGGGCAGAATGGTAGAGATCTAGTTCGGAAGCATGAATAAAATTCTCTGTATTATTAAAGTTTATTTTCATTAATGATTTTAATGAACCAGACTTTTCATTGTAAATATGTCGCTTAACAATCTTTTTCATAAATGACTTTACAATTAGGATTAGTTCATCATAAATAAATGGAACTAGTGAGGCATTTCTTTTTTTAAACTTTGTTAGAAAGCTTTCAACCTGAAAGCAAATGCCTACAAAAAATCCCAGATTGGCACCAAATAAGTTGTCATTAAGAAAACTTTGAAATTTACAGAAAAGCCTTGAATCATATTCTTCTTTAACACTATTCACAAATTTTCTTAGATGAGGCAATAACTTAATGGCTGTTGTGGCTGACTTAGTTTTGTGCCCACCAGGTAACACAAAATTTTACTGGAAACTCCTCACAGGCAGTGATTTCAGTAAAATTCCATTTTCTAGTTAGAAAGTCATTGAAAAAATAAAATGTAGATCTTAAATATGTTAAAATGTTCCAACCAGTCTTATTATGTCCTGTTTTTAGGGCACCATGTAAAATGTGAAGAGCACAGCTGCCAATTTCTAGCAAATTAGGAGATCCTGGTGATAATTCCATCTCTTCTTTCAATAATCTAAACAGCTTCCAGTTAACATTTGGTCCATCCATGCTAAGATGGGCCAGTCTGTTAAAGTTGACTGTTGTGCCCAATCCTTCCTTTAAATTTCTCAAGAGGTTTTCAGCCTTTGTTGACAACAAGAATCTAGATGTCAAATATCTTGTTACTACTTTCTGTGTTGTTGGATGCTGAAACCTTATGTGAATATCCATTTGTGATTTTTGACAAACCTTATTAAGAGCTTCCTCAAATGACAATGAAAATGTTTACAATTTATGAAGACATTAGTTTTTTTTCAAAATATGGAGAAAGTCCAACCACAGACATATATATATATCCATGTTTATCTTTGCCAACAGAGAAATTCTAGGCAATCTTCAAATCATGAAACATGTTTGGGAAAATTTTTTGATAAGTCTCACCAGCTCTATTCGATAAATGTGCAGTAGTTGAAGTTTTAATCCAACTGATTTCTGATTTTAAGACTTCAGCAGGTTCCAAATATTTATAAATGGAAATAACTTCTGTGACTGGATCTGGTTTATCAGACTTTTTTTCTGTTTCTGCAGCTTTAGTTGTATTTTTTTTAAAAATCAGCAACAGAATTACATTTAGCTTTCATTCATTCTTTATATTTTTTGCTTTGCATATGACTTTTTAAAGCTTGAATGCCCATATTAGACAAAGAAAATTCTCATTTACAAATCTTGCAGCTAGCAACTTGATCATTTGATCCCCTTTCTACCCAGGAAAAGAATTCTGGATGCAGTTGCTGGTCAGTCCATTGCTCAGAAAAAGTACATTTGTGGGATGCCCTAATTAAAATATTGTAATTAATAAGTATACCTGGTTATTCTGAAAAAAAAATATCATTAAAGTACATGAATTAAAAAGATGCATTAAAATTTAACTGTTTATAAATGATCTAATTTACTTTATCTAGTCTTTTACTAAAATAGCCATTATCTGCTGAATTGTATTCCTAATATGATCCGTTCCTGTTCTGTAGTTCCTATGTTAACGAAAACTTAAGAGATTTATTTTTTTAGTCAATGGCTTATTATTATACCAGTTTACAAAACTTGGCATGCACTGTCTTCTGACTAGATACTTTAAGGGTGGAGGGGTGTGTATTTTTGTAGCATTAAATTGCATGAACTACACTTTGTCAAAAACTTGTGGATGCCCAAGACTTAAATCCATTTTATTTAATATTTTTTTAGAATAATAATAATATTAAACTTAAATATTTGTTTAATTGTCATTACCAGTAGAGTTTTCTCATGAAGGCAGGTTTCATGCTCGAGTTCATGACTATGTTCACGTTGTTGGAGTCCTTCAATACCATATTCTCCATTGGCTGCTAACATGGGAAGAACACACTCGGTAGTTGCAGGGAAGCTGTGTTTCAAAGCACTCGATTCCCTCTGCTTCAGCATTAAGCTTCTTCTGAGGAAGAAACATGGTAAAGAATCGTCTTTCTGAACAACCCTATGGGCGTAGGGTGCTCTTGGATTGGGGAGAGATAAAAGCCAACCCCTAACATGTTGAGGAGAATCAAATACTATGAATTATCTAGGGAGAGACCGGGAGTAATCTCCCCTTGTTCCAGGGAGGTTGAGCTGTTTGGTGATGCTTGGGGCATGATATTGTACTCTTGTTTATGGGTTATAGAGGCTTTTTCTTTTAATTTTAAGAGATCATCTGGCAAGTGCCTACCAGGTCAAAAGTTGCAGTACTCACACTACAGCCTAATTAATACAAGGTTAGCTTAAAAAACAAATAACATGTAAAGAACAAATAAAGATAAAAAGGGAACAAAGGCTAGGATACAGGCTAAAAAACAATAACAAATAAAAATAAGATAAGAATCAAACAACCTGAAGCCGTTATGGCATTGGAGGAACAATCACGATGCAATGGCACACAACTTTAAGTGCCCCTCCACAATTTCCCATTTTCTGTGCCAAGCAGACCAGAGCACTGCTGGGCAAACCAGCTTGGCTGTAAAGACAGATGCAGCACGTGGCAAAGCCCGACTAACTTCAAGCAGAGGGAAACTGACTCCTCTTGGGACTTGGAGCCATCCGTATACACTGGCACGATTCCAGCGTGACACGAAGTGTACTCCAAAAAGGCAGAACGCAATACTCCCTGCGTGGTAGGTTTGGTAGGAGAGGGGTGGCGTCAAATAGTTAGGGATGTTACCATCCAGGGTGGCGTCCTGTGTAGAACCAGAGGCGCCACCGGCCCGAGAGCTATACCAAGCTCTCGAAAGAGTTTCCTAGCCATAAATCCAGAGGGCTTAGGGTATGAATGGCGTCTCTCGGCGGCATAGGCATCGTCGAGATCAGCTGCGGATGCAGAGATAGCTGTTGGCGACTGAGGGAGGTGCCAGGCTCGTGCGTACAGCCGAATAATGCACTGTGCACGGTGCAGAGTGAGTGGCAGCTCCCCAGCATCAATAAGTAGGCTCTCATTGGTGGAAGTGCGGAAGGCACCGGTCGCCAGGCGAAGCCGGTGTGGTTGATCGAGTCCACCTTCTGCAATACACGCTCGTCTTCAGATGCATAAAACTCGCATTCGAACTCGAGCTTCGAAGGAACATAGGATAGATAAAAAAGTAACGCAGTAGCCGTACCACGCCACAGTCGTTCAAAGTCACGCAACGAAGACGTTCCATAGCGTGGGTACAAGACTCCCTAAGGCTGCGAATATGAGCCTCCCGGGTGAGACATCGGTCAAATACAAGACCAAGGAAAAGGTGCGAGTCCACCACTTCCAGGCACCCCTCATTTAGAAACAATTCTGTCAGGGCAGAGCCGAGGATGGCGGCAGAAGTGCATGAATCCCATTCAAGCTACCTTTTGTCATCTCGTCCGACGTACCAGCATCGTCGGGGAAAGGAAGGAGGCAGGTACTCTGGCCCCTATAAGGTCATAATGCACGAGTGCAGGACGTTAGGGGGCATGGGCTGATGGGCCCAGCCATCCTTTAGCCCCCTAAGAGGGTTGGCTCCCGCTGGAAGCAGTCAATATTCGGCTGTTTACATGCTTTCTTGGTAGTCCCCGGTGAAAGAAAAGGAGTGACTGCTGCTGGAGAAAGAGGGAGGCATCTAAGGGTGCCTCCAGAGAAGGGGGTGAGGGTGAGTCCCCTGCACCTGTATGCCTAACAGAGGAGTAAGCTTCCTTTCCATTAGAAGAAATTTTGAGTGTCCCCTGAGAAAGCACAGGGACAGGGACCTCTATTTTTTTTCCTGTGAAACTGCCATCGCTGGTGAAGGGGGGGAAAGGGGATTTTTTTTTTAGATTCATTCATGAGTGTGGTGACCCTGCTATTTTCACAGGATGCAAACGCTAATCACCCCATGCAGTAGCCAGCTCTGTGAGGGGTGAATATGGGGCTGGCAAAGCCAGCTACTGTCATTTGAGGCAGCAACTCCATCCCAGGGGCCTGACCACTCATCAGCATGGCAGCTCCACCTTAGGCTTGGCATAAATTTGATAGATTGTAAAATGAGAGAGAAAGGGTATGTGAGGAACATGAGGGTGGGGGTGAAGCAGGTTGTTAAAAACCCACCACCCTAAACCGGAGCTTAGGTGTGAGGGTGCATTGCCCCCTCCTTCTTCAGCCCCTATCCAGGATGGTTGGGTGAGAGAAAGCTGGTCAGTGTCTACTCTGTGTAATTAGAGCCCAACCAGAAAAAGTTGTGGGAGGTTGTATAGAGAGTGGAAAAGCAGGGTAAGAAGACAAGGTGTCAGAAAGGAGAAGAGGCTAAGCTGAGGCTGGATGGGGCGCTGAGTCCTGTCAGCATGGCGACCAGGAAGGCAAATCTTGTGACCCTTATAGGGGATATGTGGTGTGATGGCATTTAAGAGATGGTTGCTATGCATTTTTGATACTTTCTATGGCTCTTTGTGAGTATGTAAGTTCACAAGTGTAAACACCGCTTCCAACTACACCACAAAACCAAAGTCCTCAATGTCATGGATCACCTGGATATGAGAAGCACATAAACTCACTATAGTATATTATCAGAACACCAATGCACTCCAAGGAACATCAAACAACACCTAGTCCACAATATCAAATACAAATACTCTCATCACTTCCACCTTGCCCACCACAAACCAGCCTTGGAAACATATCCCCACACAAATACTTTAACACTGCATTCAATCCCTTAAAAACAACACTCAGCTGCAAGCTCAGCACCGAAAATTTATCCTCCGAATCCTCCCTACCCCCTCAGCCATGTGAAGACAGGGTTCACCTGGCTAGAAGGCGGAGTGGAAACCACCCAGCCTTTCGGAGCTATAAGAAGAGGTTGGATAATTCCATTGTGGATGTTTGTTTAGGCTGCAACACAGAGCCCCACATCATGAAACACACAATGGGAAAACTGCATTGCACACAACCACACACACCAACAATATAATATACACTTCATGAGGGCATTGTGGGAAAGCCATACATTGAGGCCTCACTGGGATGTGGTGAGCACACATCCCAGTTTGGTTATCGGAACCAGGAGATTGTACTGTGCCTGTACAACTCACTTGTCCGACGGCACCTGGAGTATGCCGTACAATTTTGGAGTCCTTCATTTCGAAAGGACATCGCGAGATTGGAACGCGTACAAGCCAGGGCAACCAAGCTGATTCCCTCTATCCGACATAAAAGTTATGAGGATAGACTAAGGGAATTAGATCTGTTCTCGCTGGAAACCCGTAGACTGCGTGGTCAGCTCATCGAAGTTTTCAAAATACTTCGAGGGTTCGACAATGTTGACTACCGGGATATTTTCACACTGAGTGAGAACAGAACGCACAATCACGGCTTCAAACTTGAACTGAAGCGTTACAACCGCAATCTGTGTGGAAATTTTTTCACCTACAGTATCTGCGGTAAGTGGAACGCACTTCCAGTGGAAGTTGTCAACAGTGAATCTGTTGACCAGTTCAAGTCAAGACTAGACAAGGTCTTGAAAAGTGGCCGTTTAGGGACGCAAAACAATTGAGCAGCCTTGTGCCCGCTCGATTGCAAGTCCAATGGTACCCTCTTTGAATGGACCTAAGGTCTCCTAGGGTACCTTCTTTCCTTGTTGTTACTCCTTGTTGTAACTGACGCAGGCCACATGCACTTGTGGAAACTCCAGGGATGGTGTCAGCTTCGTGCTGATGAGCTGATGCCTGCCACCTGATACAAATGGAGGTGATTGCCAACTCTAACACATTAACCACGCCTATCACCATCGAGGAAACAACTACATAGTCAACACATGTAGTCAAGTCCTTTACAAAGGGATTTCACAGAACCAACCCACCCTACCTGCATGCGATCTTGGTGTGGAACCACTCTACTTGGATGCAATCAGTGTGAGGTAAAGCTGCAATTGAAGTTCCATTTCATAACTGTTACATGGAGCCTTAGCACATGGGAGGGGTGGGTGGGTGTAGATATAAAATACCTACAGAATACAACAGCCTCCGTCCACTCTAACATTGACAGGGCCTACAGCACAGTCTGTAGGATCAAAGGCTTTCTCCCTGTATCTTCAATGCGTGTGGAGGAAGCAGAGGTCATCAGCCTTTTGATCAACCCTTTTTTGCAGTTTTCAAACCTTCTATATTTTTTTTTTAAGGGGCTATAATGAAGACTGCACACTTGGGCATAAGTCGCCACAATCAAACAGTCTAGCTCGGGGCTACTTTAAAATAAAAATTTGAAAACAAAACAACGATAAAAAAGGAAGATGACAACAATTAGGAAGCAAGCTCCGGCGTCAGGGGGAGGTCGCCCTCCCCACTGGGCAGGAGCGTGCAACCTACAAAGAAAAAAACAAAATAAACAACAAAACCTAATTAAATAAAAGGGAGAAGGCCTGCCTCCCACCCAAAAGTCTATCACTCCACCAGTCAAGGTGCACGCACTCATCCAGAGTACAAGGGACAGACGGTAGCGACTCCGCCCATCCCGGTACTGGGACAGGTAACGTGCGCGAAGATCGCCCAGAGTAGGACATTCAACAAGAATGTGTCGAACAGTCTGGGGGACAACGCAGTCTTCACAGTAGGGCGCTGGCGAGCCCTCCATCTAATGGCGGTGCGTCCCGCGAGTGTGCCCATTTCGGAGACGACAGAAAGCAACCTGAGGCCTTCGCGGAATTAGGGGGTAGGTCCATGGAAACAGTCGCAGCGCAATGGCACGCAACTTTAAGTTCCCTTCGACCGTTTCCCATCTTCTTTGCCAAGCAGCCCGAAAAGCTGCCCGTATTCCTGCCATGTAATCGGTGTGAGGAAGAGCGAAACGCTGATCCGGTCCCTTAGTCCTCGCGGGTTCTTTGGCGCCCTCATTCCCCGCAATTCATACATATCAAGGAACTCAGCAGAAGATAATCTCGACATCCGCCGGGCTCGCCAAAACCGTGGCGTCACCGATATCGCGAACCAGCGGATGCGGAGATTCCAATGCTCCGAGAGCACTCTGGGGGCTTTATGATTCGCTATAGATCACAATCCGGGCACATGGCGTATCTCCCGTACCGAGTGATGTATTGCCACCAGCTCGGCCGTGAAGACAGACGCAGCGCCTGGCAGAGCCCCGCTGACTTCAAACAGGGAGGATACGGCGTGGAAGCCGACCCCCTCTTCGGAATTGGAGCCATCCGTATACACTGGCACGGTTCCAGAGTGACACGAGGTGTGCTCCAAAAAGGTCGAACGCAAGAATCCCGGCGCTGTACAAGCATTGGGAGCAGAGGCGTGGCCACAAATAGCCAAATGTGGTACCCTCCAGGGTGGCGTCCTGGGCAGAACCAGGGGCGCCACCGGCCAGAGAACTATACATAGCTCTCGAAAGAGTTTCCTGGCCCTAAAGCCAAAAGGATTAGGGTATAACTGGCGTCTCTCGGCGGCATAGGCACCGTCGAAATCAGCTGCGGATGCAGTGAAAGCTGTTGGTGACTGAGAGGGGCGCCGGGTTCGCGCGTACAGGCGAGTGATGCACTGTACGAGGCGTAGAGCGAGTGGCATCTCCCCAGCATCGACCAACAGGCTCTCAATGGAGGAAGTGCGGAAGGCACCGGTCGCAAGGCAGAGGCCGGTGTGGTGGATCGAATCCACCTTCCGCAATAAACGATCGGCTGCGGATGCATAAAATTCGCATCCGTAATTGAACTTCGAACGAACAAAGGATCGATTAAAAAGTAAGGCAGTAGCCCTATCAGCGCCCCAAGCGCTGAACGTCACGGAACGGAGAATATCCATGGCACGGGAACAAGAGACCCTAAGGCTATGAATATGAGACTCCCAAGGGAGGCGTCGGTCAAATACAAGACCAAGGAAACGGTGCGATTCAACCACTTCCAGGTGCACCCCATTAAGAAACAAATCTGGGTCGGGGTGGAGCCGTGGATGGCGGCAGAAGAGCACCACCTTAGTCTTGACAAAAGAAAACTGAAACCTGTGTGCTTCGGCATAGCGAGAGACGCGGTTCAATGCCTGTTGGAGTCGACGCTCCAGAGTTGGCATCTGGGCCGCGCCAAAAGAGATCGAAAGGTCGTCCACGTAGAGCGTAGCGAGTAGATCTTCCGGCAGCACCGAGGTGATGCCGTTGATGCTCAAGGCAAAGAGTGTGACACTGAGGAAACCCTTTTCCTGCTCCATTGGGCCAGAGAGGGGACCCCTACTCGTAGGCGGAATCGACGATCTCGAAAAAATTCAGATATAAAGATTGGGAGGCGTCCCCTCGCCCCCATCGTGTGGAGAGTCTCCATGATACCGTATCGCCATGCGGGATCATAGGCCTTCTCCAGATCAAAAAACACCGTGGCGTAGTGCTGTCTACGAAGGAAGGCCTCGCAGACGGCATTTTACAGTGCAGAAGACAGATTGCCTCGGCTGTCCAGGAAAAAGGATAATCTAACATTTACCAATTTCTTCATCAACTTGCAAACGCAACAGGTTAGAGATTGGGCAGAAACCAGCCGGAGTAGAATGATCTCTCCCCGGTTTGCGAAAGGCGAGCACAGTAGCGATTCGCCAGGAGTCTGGGAGGAGAACCTCTACCCAGATCTTGTTGAACAAATCTAACAGAAAGGCCGTCTTGCTCACCCAGGTGTCGAAGCATAGCGTACGGGACATTGTCCTGACCATGGGCGGTGTCCGCGCACGAAGCAAGAGCGGAACGCAACTCACTTACAGTAAACCTGTCGTTGAAGGGTTCTCTGCCTCTGGAGGTAAAGTCCGGCCGGCGGTCTTCCGCGACATCACGATGTGCATTGAATGCTGGCGGAGCAGCATCCCGTCTAGAGAATGCGGAGAAAGCGGTGGCGAAGGATTCAGCCACGAACGCGGGGTCCGAGATTGCGGTCCCATTCTCCTGGAGAACGGGAGGGGGGGTTTCCGGCGAGAACTTGCCCTGAATCCTTTTGACTCGCCTCCACACCTCTGCCAGAGGTGTCTTCCCGTTAAGTGAAGACATGTATGCCCGCCAAGAAGAGCGGCGGGCGTGCTTCGAAATATACCGGAACCTAGCCCTAGCCCGAAGAAATTCAGCGAAAGTGAAATCGTTCGGGCGGCGCTTATAGCGCATGTCGGCATAACGCTTTTGTTTGAGAGCCGTCTCACACTCGACCGACCACCACGGGGGTGGTTGGCGTGCAAAACAGCCAGACGTTCTGGGAATACTAGTCAGGCCCGCAGAGAAGGTTACCGGAGAAGAACTCAACAGCCTCATCTACCGACCTAAACTCCTCGAGTGAGATAGAGAATTAAGTCATTTTTTGAAATGCAGGCCACCACGCCCACGCCAAGCACCACCTAGGTGGGCTCTCATGCAGTAGTTGCACTGAAGATGATATTTGAATGGGAAAGTGATCACTACCATGGAGGTAATCGACCACCGCCCAATCAAATTCAGGCTATGCATCAGAAGAGCACAAAGATAGATCAAGGCAAGAAAATGAAGCAGTTCTCAGGCAGTGATGCATAAACCCATCTACATTTAGGAGATCTATCTCAAGCTCTTCGATCAGATCGGCAAGGGCTTGTCCCCTGGGATTTATGGAGTAATCTCCCCAGAGAGGATGCCTGCCATTCAGATCTCCAAGCAAGAGAAAGGGCCTAGGACCCCGTGCCACGACGCGGCGGAAGTCCGCTGCGCCTGAAGTCAGCTGACGGTGGAATGTACGCAGAAATGATAGTATACCTCCTATCCAGGTGAACCTGCACAGCCACCACCTGAAAGGAGGTATCTAAAGTGAAAGAAGAACGGAGACATCATCCTGGGTGTAAACCGTGCATCCCCCAGCCCGGCCATCTCATGGTACTGGGGTCGCAAAACCCTTATACCCCGGGAGGGTGGGCAGGGGGCACGCGCATAGCATGGTCTCCTCCAGAAAAATAGCTAACGTGGAACGGGACGAGACGAGCCTCCGCTGCTCTTCCCAGTTGGCCCAGAGTCCGCGGCAATTCCATTGAAGGAATATGCCCTCCAAGCCTAGCTCGGAGTAGACGCGGGGGCCCTCTTCGAACAGAAGACCCAAACGGGAAGAATGGCCGTACGCTTCCCGCAGGCAGAACTCTGGGCGCTGTTGGCAGGACAAAGCGGTGAAGGCGCTGTCGCCTTCGAGGACGTCCCTGCATAGCGGGGCGCGCCAGGACCAAGTTCTTAGCCTCACGAAATGAGAGTCAATCCTGGGCCTGAACGGCCAGGATTTCTTTCTCAAGGAGATATGCATCACATTGCTTTGAAGAAGCGGGGTGCGGCTCTCCACAATTGACACACTTGGCCACACACGATTTGGACTTATCATGTGCGGCCTTGGAGAAATTTACACATACTTCAGGTGACCCCGACTTTGTACATCTATATGAATGATTCGTATGGCCGAAGCTGTGATAGTAATAGCACGGCCGCGACAGTGGCACAAATGCCTCACGCGGTAGTGTTACCAACCGTCACACACCGACTCAGGCAGGAGCTTGTCACAGTCAAATGTGACGAAGAGTGTAGGGGTGGTGTGTCTTGAGGCCCCTCCCTGTTTTCTCATCAGACGTTCAACCTTGACCGCCCCATGGTCTGCCAACTCTAAGGTGATGTCCTCTATGGAGTAGTCAACGAGTTCCCTCGCATAAACTACTCTTTTCACAAAGTATATAGTAGAGTGCGGCGTCACACTAACAGGGGCGCCATCAAGTGTCCGAAGAGCACTTATCTTGGTCACCTCGGAGGGATCCGCCGCATTAGCCAGAAGGCTACCGTCCGAGAATCGGGTCACCTTCGGCTCGCTACCAATTACACTAGCTAATTTTCTCCCCTGATGGATCATGTTGCCCTTGGCCAACATGCTGCCATCAGTGGAGCGAATAACGAGGAAGCGTTTGAAGTCAGCGGGCTCGAAAATGCCAGGTAACCTCTGAATAAGGGCCCCGATGTTATCGAGGCTACGCCCTGAACACATTTCGTATTAGTCTGGGACTCTACACCCGGGGGGGCAGAGGGGCCGGATGTGCCGATTTTGGCTTGGTCGCTTACCGAAGGGCAGCAGACCCATCCGTCCTTACAGCCTCCGCGGATGGAGAGGAGCCCCGAGTCTTCTCATTTTTTCTCTTCTTAGTAGAGTGCGTGGAATGAACCCGCTTCTCTCCTCCGCCGGCAGGAGCCCCCAGGCCAGATGGACCAGCCTCAGCCAGGTCCTTCTTTGACATGGAGAGGGTCCTGGTAGTCGCAGGGGAACCGGGCGGAGGAGATCCCTTCCCTCCTTGTACTGCCTTGGAAACCCGGGCCGTTTGAGGAGGACCTTGCATAAGGGCAGATTCTGGTTCGGTGCTTGGCGCAAGCCTGAATTTCCCCCCATGGAAGGCCCTACCGTCTGAGGCTGGGTTGCCTCAAGGCAGCACCTGGCAGAGCCAGGTGCTGTCATTCAGGACCACCCCTCCCGCTTGGTGGCCTGGCAGTCCATCATCATGGTGGCTCCACCTTGGACACGGCGTAAAAAACAAAGATAGATGGTGAAGTGAGAAGGAAAGGGGATGTGAGCAAGGTATGGGTGGGGATGAAGCAGGTTGTTAAAAAACAACCATCCCAGACCGGAGCTCAGGGGTTAGGGAACATTTTCCCCTCCCCCCTCAGCCCCGATCCAGGATGGTTGGCTGAGAAGAAGGTCAGCATCTACCATGTGAAATTAGAGGCTGACCAGAGAAAGTTGTGTGAGAGGTTGTAGGGGACAAATACAGGCTATCTGAAGGAAGGAAGAGAGGCTAAGCTGGGACCGGACAGAGCGTTGGATCCTGTGAGCACAGCAGCCAGGATGGCAAATCACCGTGCCCCTTATGGGGTCAAATCTTCTCAAAACCTGATGCACACTCTAATATATTATCTTTGCAAGTACACTCATACCTCAATTCAACAGACAAAGGGTGGGGGGAGGCACTCAGTTTGATATTACCAATTGTCCATAGTTTAAAATACTGTGTCATTGTCGTTGTTGGCCCTACATTTTTGGTGGTGATGGTAATGATTATGATCTGAAACTTTTTTAGGCCATAGTTGTCACACACATACTTTACAGATGCACCACTTTTAATTTTTTGATCAATTCTAGTTTCTGTGCAACTATGAAATTTACTCTCTCTTTTTTTATTTTTCCTCACACGGGGTTCAGGAAAATAATGAATTACTATCATCTGAAAAACACAAATAAAAAAAACCTGGCATAAACAAAGTAGCGATTTCTGCATACATGTGCCAAAGTTCTCTTTAAAATGATATATATACATAATACAATGAGATTCAAATAACTTTAAAAAAAAAAAACACTGGGGGGGGGGGAAGAGAAAACCCAGTTTCTAAATTAAAAAACAACAACTTGTTTTAAAGCACAAACATATATGAATTATCCTCAAAATAGAGGGAAGTCACTTTCCAAAATACTGAATATAAAAGAGAGTTTCCACACATTCTTGCTTGCTGCAACAAAGCTTTGCCCACTGACCTATTGTAAGTAAATGCATTTATAGAAACTTTCCTAACTAAAAATAGAAAAAAAAATGCTAATATACAACTATTCAAACAAATAACAGAAACAAACAAAAAAAAATTTTAAAAATAACTGGAACAAAAACAAACACAAACTTACAAACCAAAACATTAAAAAGAAGCATATGTTACATGCATACCTAAAGATATGAAAACAGATAAAAAGTGGATTTCAGAAAAAAAAATATATATATATATATATATATATATATATATATATAATATATATATATATATATATATATATATATATGCGGTTAAAAGGCTATTTTTAGCAAACCAGTCTTCCTCAAAGCCTTCGGAAGGAGCTCTTCTCCCATACACGAAGGCTTTGAGGAAGACTGGTTTGCCAAAAATAGCCTTTTAACCGCATAATTAATTGCGTTACTGCAATAATTTTTCTTAATATATATATATAAAGCAAAAGAATAGGTAGTGTCAGGGATAGTTCTCAGTGGGGAACATGTAAAATGCTAAAAAAAAAATAGCTAAACTGTTCGCAAAACAAAGCTAATAGATCATACGCCCCTAAACTTAATATTTATCAGCCATCCTAGATAGCATGTTTTTGGCAAATGATGAATTACATTCTCTGAAACACACTGAAACATTAAAAAAGGGCAAAAACAAGTGAGTGATATGTACAGTTACAAGAATCTAAACAAACTTATTGGTCATCTGCTCATCACAGGAGTCAGTAGGTGTGTGGCAAGCAGACAAAGGTCCGGCTGAAACCCATTAAACTGGGGTCTGTTCATTTGAGGTATAATTATATATTCCAATCCCTTCTCCCAATATGCCTATACCACCTCAGAACACTTTCAGTCACAACTTCATTCACACCACAAACACCCCTTATGCAGTCCTTCTGCACTCTATCCACTTTTCACACACGAAGCATCCATCTCAAGTTGTCAGAGCAATCAATGGCTTACCCAAGTGGAAACACTACTTTTGATTACAGCTAAGTAAAATCGTTGAATCCAACATTAAGCGTAGGGCAGCCCTCCCCAATGAGAAATAAAAGGCATCTTAAATGACTGCAGAGGAGAGGTAAAACTTTTTCTTAACATCTTTCATAAATAACTATCAATCGCTGTATTGAGAAGATAATTTAGCCCCATGTGATTGAAAAGATTACATACTTGTGAGAGGCTGAATCTTCATTCAGTCTGGAGATCTCTTGGTAGAGGCCTTTCTTCAAATGAAGCTCTCTCTCCAATTTTTCTGTGAGCTCAAGCTTCTTGTTACTCTGTAGATGGAATTATTATTTGGGTGATTGCAAAGTAATTACATATTTTTAAAAAGGAAAAATAAATGACAGTGAAGCTCAATTAACGTATCAATAATGTAATCATTATCAATAACTGCAACCCAACTCAAAAGCAAATTTTGGATTTCCAGTTTTAAAAAAGTCACCAATTTTACACATAAAAGATGAGACATTTTCCAGAACAGCTTTTTTTCTAAATGTTCCTGTAATCAAAATAAGTAGTATTCCATAAGTGTTGAATCTGGTAAGTGGAATATGAAAGAATATCCTATCCTAAAAATCTTCTCTTTTCATGGGTTTGTTTTGCAGTGTGCCCTTCCAATATTAAATGGGGAAAACACCTTCTCTATTTGCCAAAACTGACCACTGTAAATTTAATGATTCATTTACTAGATAAAATTGTTGGCAATAAACATCTGTGGAAATATTTATGGAAAGTTGAACTTGATACATTCAGTTTTTGCACCAAATCTTTAGGGCTTCGATAAGGATCTGATTCAACAGTTTCTTTCAAAAAACAGCACTGGCCAGCACAAACTTAATTGTCTTCAGTTTTTTTTAAAAGCTGATTTAGGACAATTTTGATGTGCTGAATCCCAAAATCTTATTGGTTTGGCTCATGTAGGTCAACTTTTTGATTTATTGCCACATTTTTTTCACAAATGTGGGTATTTTTATTAATATGATGCAAAAATCTTGTATCTTTAAATAAAGGCATTCTGAAGAGTTTACATGCAATTTTTGATTAACTGATTTATCCTTTTGCAGGTGAATAAAATGGATTCAGCCTGAAGATCTTTCAAGAATAAGCCTGTATATTCTGCTACATCTGTGGCAAATACACCATCGTTCCTAATGTGGTGACCAGGATAAAGCTTAGGCACCACACATGGTCTGCAAGACACGCACCAAATATCTGCATCATTGGACCAGGGGCAAGAAGAGATAGATGTCTGAAGATTAGAATTCATATGGTTTAGAGAGAGCCAACAAACCATGGCACCAACTGCTACTTGTGCACTACTGATTTGACTGGGATCAACAGAAAGAACTGGAGCAGCTTCAAGTATCCTGATCTTCAATCAGTATGTCTTGTAACTCATTGTGATGAAATTGCAATAACTGCCTTTGTAAAACTTCCTGAAATTAATGATGAAGATTACTCCTGTGTTGAAGAAAATGAACAAGAGGTTTTTGATGAGCCATATCTTTTTTCCCATAAGGAGCAAAATTATCTATTTCACAATCTCAGCTTGTCAAAGTGCTCTGCCTAAACAGTTGGCATCTAGATTGATGGAAAAAGATCTTCTCTGACAGTCCTCTCATTTTCTTCTGTCAAGACATGAAAGAGATGGAGACCAGATATCAGGGATGCTGGGATGCAGGACTTATGGCTTATTACTGTTCGACTCTGCAGAGGGACATCCCTACCACTGAGAATTCTAGGAGTTCAAAGGAATCGATATTCATGCCCTAAATTCTGAAAAATACTGAAAATATCCAATTTACATATACATACTTATCTTTATCAATGTCTACTATTCAATGTACACTAATCAAGGCTTGGAAGAAGCTATCACATAATTCAATCCACGTATCCTTTGAGGATTTTATAATAGCCATCTTGAAGCTGCCCTTCTTTTTTGTTTTTAATCCATCTAGCGACTGCCTACTTGGGCATAAGTTGCCATGTGGTGGAGCGAATGTGAGTGTGTTTGTAGGGCCATTCTCCAACCCCTTTTCCAATACCCTTCCCTATTCCCTCTGTGCGTGTGTGTGTGTGTGTGTGTGTGTGTGAATAACTGGCATTTAAATTTAGTTTTGTTTTTTCAATTTTTTATTGGTTTGTTTTCTCTTTTCAGAGAAAAGAGGTTAATAATAGGTTGAAAGCTTAATATTTATGTACAATTTTTTAATTTTAAGCATTGGTTGTCTAGAAGATTTACCGAGCTCGAATATAGAGTAGAGACTGCGTTGTGGTGGAGTGAATGTGAGTGCGTGTGTGTGTGTATGAAGGGCCATTCTCCCACCCCTTTTCCCAATACCCTCTCCTTCCCTCTGTAAGAATGTGTGTGTGAGTGGGAATGGGTTTTTTTAATATATTTTCTCTTTGTATATATAAATTGATTTTCATGTTTTCTATAAACTATTTTTTTCTCTTCCTCAGCTAAATGTTAAATAGTTTGTCGAAGGACCACTCCAGTAAACTCAATCGCCACTATTTGTAAAGAGTGGCAGAGACTAGGGTTCAGATCACCAAGGAGAGATTGTAAGTCCTGCCATGACAGAGAGGGCTTTGATAGATTCAAGACATGACCAAAATACAATATTGTATAAGTTCGGAAGCGGCAGTTTTTGTTTGTAAAACGCTTGAGACATCAATACCCACATGGGTAACACGTGAGCCATTTTTCTTTTTTTGGTCCTCTTGTCTGCTTTAGGCCACTTGTTTACTGAGGGCCTCCAGTTATTGACTTCTTGTCTAATGTGTCATCGGTTGGTGAATATTGCCATAGCAGATATTTTTTTGTTGTTAGACCAAGTGTATCTTCTTTTGCATATATCTTCTAATTAAATGGGCTTTTTTTTATAAATTTTAATTGGTATTCGTCAGATAATATTAATATATATATTAGCAATATATATTTTTTGTGCATATACCCCCATATTTTTGTAAATATTATTGTTTTGTTTTTTTAAGTAAAGGACTGTACATACAATCCATTTCATTCTCCTTCGATTTCTCACGTGCGAATTAGTCTAGGAAGCAGGTGGGATTAGAGCATAGATTTTCGGCCCACTACATTTGGCGCCCGAATAGGGATGTGAGATCTTGAAACGGGGAGTATTGTTAGGATTGGATTGCAGTCCACACCCAAAGGGAGTGAGTGACAGGTAGTTTGGTTGTTTTTTTCCCCTTTTTCTATCATTTTTACTAATCTGGGAGGATGGCTTCTGTGAAACAGGGCTTCCATGATGAGATTGTGAGACTGAGGCTGGAGTTGAGGGAGAAGGAGGAGGAATGTATGATGTTGAGGAGCATGATTGAGGGATTGAAGAGTGATATGATGGGTATGAATGAAAAGACTGATCGGATGAAGGTGGAAATGGATGAAAGACAAAGACAGATCGACCAAAGGATGCAGGACCTGTATGATATGATGAAAGGGTTAGGACCAGCCCCAGGACCCTTGACCCTGACCCCTGCTGTGACCGAAGGGGATAAGACGAATGGGATGAGTGGAAGTGTGTGCGAGTCTAGAGAGGATAGGGTTATTGTGAATGATAGGAAGGATGGAGAATGGAAGAGAGTAGAGCGTAAGAGAGGAAGGAAGATTGGGTCAAAGGGGAAGGATCGGAAGGTGAGATGGAAGAGTGTGGATTCATTGTACTCGGATGAAGGAGGAGAGTTATGCTCAAGTGAGAGTGAAGTGAATGTGGGGAAGGGTATTTTGATAAGGGAAGTGCCAAAGGTAGATAAGTTTAGGTTGCATGGTGGGAAAAGTATGGAAGAATTCTTCGGGGGATTTGAGCGGTATTGCAAGCTCAAGTACCTGGAGAATAACAGATACTGGTGAATGTTTTAGGGGAAGGTTTGGATGGAAAAGTATTAGAGGTTTTCCATGTGATCATGAGTGTGGGGGAACCGAGGTATGAGGTGGTGAAGGAGAGACTGATTGGGCAGGTGAAATGAATGAAAGAGAGTGTGAAGTATAAAAGGGTGAATGAATTTGAGAAGGCTTGAATGGGGAAGAGTGAAAGTGTGAACATGTATGCACATAGGCTTGAGAGTATGGTGATGATGATGTGAATGATTGAATGTAAACAATTCATGAGAAAATTCCTGGATACAGTCCCGCAAAAAGTAAGTGAATGGTTGAATGGGAAGAGAAAGGAGAGAATGAGGCTGACAGGTGAACGGTTGGTGTGGGAGGATGTGTTGGAACTGCTGGAAGGCGGGCGATTTGATGTGAATGAATGAATGTAAACAATTGATGAAAAAATTCCTGGATACAGTGCCGCAAAAAGTAAGTGAATGGTTGAATGGGAAGAGAAAGGAGAGAATGAGGCTGACAGGTGAACGGTTGGTGTGGGAGGATGTGTTGGAACTGCTGGAAGGTGGGCAATTTGATGAGGAAAGTGATTTAGATGAGGATGGATGGTATAGTGTAAATGTTGGGGGTAAGAAGCCCAGGAGCTTTCCTCCACCCTAGCAGTTTGTCAGCTATAGGGATGCCCTGAGGAAATGTTGTCTGTTAGAGTGAGTTGGAGTAAGGATATGAGTTTGAATGTGGGTGAGAACACTGTGATATTGGATGGAAAGGATGTGTGTTATAAGGTAAGGGGTGTTGCTTGTGCGTTTGATGGCTTGATGAGAATGAATGATCCTTTGATATGGGTGCAGGCGGACCCCAGAGTGAAAGGGCAGGTGAGGGGGATCCAAGTCGGAGATGTACTGGGTCACCTTCAAACTGTCAATGAGGTAGGTATGGATGATAGCACAGATGTCAGGGTAAATATTGTGAATGAAAAGATGTGTGAATGGATGTATAATGAAGTGGGAAGGATGGTGGAATTGGATGGATGTTTGACTGAATACAAAAAGGAGGATGTGTATCGAATGCTGTTTGAACGAAAAGGGGTCCTCAATAATGGTGATCTGGATTTCGGGGTTGCGAAGCTTCCGGAATTCAAGATTGTCCTGAAGGAGGACACCCCAATCTATCAGCGGCCAAGACATTTCCTGCAGCCGGTTGCTGATGAGATTGATGATTAGGGGGGATTGAAGAAAGTGAGAGTGCATGGAATAGTCCGATTGTGCCTGTACGTAAGCCGGATGGAAGATTGCGTCTGTGTGTGGATTATCGAAAAGTGAATGAAAGGACTGTGAAAGGAAGGTTTTGGATGTGTGTGGTATCTGAGTGTGTGTATAGCATGCATGGGATGAGTGGTTTACAAAGTTGGATTTGGTATGGGGATATTACCAGATGCCCATTGCTAAAGAGAGCCAGCTGGTGACTGCCTTTTCCTCTGCAAAAGGGCATTATCAGTTCCAAAACCGAAGCTTTTGGTTGGCTAATGCTCCTGGAGCCTTCCAGTGGGTGATGAATGTTATGTTGAGTAAGTTTGTGAGTAAGAATGTGATTGTGTTTATAGATTATATTTTGATTATGACAGAGTTTTAAAGAGCATATGAGATTGGTGAATGATGTGTTGAGAACGTTGGAGAGTGTAGGTGTGAAGGTGAAAGTAGCAAAGTGTGAATGGTTTGTGAAAGAAGTGGAATTCTTGGGCATATGGAGAGTGAGAATGGGTTGCGAAAGTCGCTGAAGTATGTTAAGAAGGTGCGAATGTTTCTGAAACCAGTGACTGAAGCAACTGAAGTCGTTTCTGGGTTTGATTGAGTTTCAGCGAAAGTTTATACATGATTGTTCGGGTGGGAGTAAGCCTCTGACTGAGTGGATGGGCAAGAAAGGTAGTATGATTGTTAGGTGGAATAATAAGATGAATGAAGCGTATGAGACTGAAAGAAGCAGCGGCTGAAGATACGGGGCTGGCAGAGCCAGGTGCTGCCATTTATGGCCACCCATCCCACCTGGCAGTGCTTTGGCATGGCGTAAAAAAATACATAGTGAAGTGAGAAGGAAACGGGATGTGAGAAAGGTATGTTTGGGGATGAAGCAGGTTGTTAAAACCCCACCATCCCAAACCGGAGCTCAGGGGTTAGGGAACATTGTCCCCTCCCACCTCAGCCCCGATCCGGGATAGTTGGCTGAGAAGAAGGTCAGCATCTACCCTTTGAAAATAGAGGCCAACCAGAGAAAGTTGTGGGTGAGGTTGTAGGGGAGAAATACAGGCTGTCTGAAAGAAGGAGAAGAGGTCAAGCTGGGGCCGGAAGGGGCGCTGAGTCCCGTCAGCACGACGGCCAGGAAGGCAAATCGCTGCGCCCTTTAAGGGGGAAGAGGAAATTAAGAGAGAAGCACCACCATGGGACACTCCCTCAGCCGGAGGGGGGGGATGAAATTAAACACCCGGAAGTGATGGGAAGGGGCGAGCCCCAAGCTTATTTTCTTGCAAACAGACCACCAAGGGCTGAACACTAAAAAGCAAGAGCTGGAGTTCTTCCCACCTTGGGAGAACCCCTTGACAATTCCATTGTAGGATGACAGACATTACTGTCATCTCGACACCAACGTCGGGATTCTAGTGACGGAATCCGTCGAAGGTTCCCGACTACTAGAAGGCCCAGAAGGGGCAAGCGACAAATTGCAATCAGCCGGGGGCGTACCCGGCACGGACTTGGCAGCGTAAACGGCGGGAGGCCACAGCTGAGAGCCAGACCAAAGCTCCAATATGGAGGGCTCATGGCCCGGGGGGAAAGGGAGATCGAGCAGAGACGGACGAGAACTAAGATTCAAAGAAGATGGAACAGAAGGCGGAACATGGACAGAGGGTAAGAAGGGAACATGGTCAGAGGGTAATGAGGAAATTGGATCAGATGGAGAGAAAAGAGCAGGGTCAGAGGGGAGGAGGGAACAGGGTCAGAAGGAGATGAAGGAACAGGGGTATGAGGCAAGGGAGACGAAACTGGGGTAGGAGAAATAGAAGACTGCACAGAGGTAAGAGGCAAGGAAGAAGGGACTGGGGTAAGAGGTAAGGAAGACAGAACTGGGTGAACTTCCGCCCGGACAATAACATCGGTGATGCCAACGGGGAAGGCCAGCGAAGACCGGGGAGGAAAGACATCAAAACGGAGGACGCCTCAACAACCGACTCGGGGGGCCAAACCAGCTTCATCAGAGGTAGCGCACTTGGACTCCGAACCGGGTGAGGAGGAAACTTTCCGTTTGTGCTGAGGCAAAGTAACGGAAGGAACAGCGGGGGCAGACGCCTGAAGGAACTGACGGATATCCTCCATCGTTTCAGTTCGGTCGGTCTCACAGTCCGCAACAGAGGAAGGAACATGAGAAGAGACCAATGGCAAAGGAGAGGGTTCAACGGAGGAACCAAAGGCAGGGGAGGAGCAACAGAGGGAGGCGGGACCCTGCCTCCCGGAGAACGTCAGAGAAGAGACGCCCGGAGGGGGCGAGCTGTCTCCGCACCCTACAACGGGCCTCACGGAAGTCCCGAAGAGCCAGGACCTCCTTTTCAAAAAGGAATACGGGACAAGAACGGGAAGCCACGCTATGGGAACCTCCACAATTGGCGCAACATTCATGATTCCCACAAGAGGAGCCATGATACGCCAACGCACAGGCCACACAGCGACGAGCCTGCCTACAATTGCAGCTCATATGACCAAACTGGTGGCAATTAAAACAACGTCTGGGGAGCTCGACATAACGGGACTCAGGGACACGAAGATAACCAGCACGAACTAACTGGGGCAGATCCTGACGATCAAAGATAATAATGAGCGTACTCATAGGAACCTTAGCGGGACCAACATACTTAGAAACCCTATAAATGTCCGTAACCCTCTGGGACGAAAGTTTATCCTTTAGTCTCGAAACATCATATTGCCATAATTCGTTGGAACAAATCACTCCATTAACAAAATTAAGGCGAGGGTGGGGCACAACCGAAACCGGGACCTCCGAAAGGAAGGACAAATTCTGCACGGCCCCACACTGCTCTGGCGAATATACCTCAACCACTAAATCACCACTACCATAGGCCCACATACGGCGGGGCGCACCACAGCGGGACTCAAACCTCATTGAAATCAAACGCGTCCAATTTACAAAGCGGAGACCCGGAACTGAAATTCAGCACCAGGAAACGAGGATAATCGAAATCAGGATCTATCTCTTCTGCGAAGGGATCTAACAAGTGCGGAAAAGAGGACTTATTAAAGTAGAATATAAAAGGGGATGTGAACTCAGGCAGCGAAGTCACTGTCTACCATCAAGACACCTACTCGGAGCGCCGGCCCAACCGGGAGAGTAAGCCCATCGACCCCTGACCAAACCATCGTTTTAAAAATGGCTGGGCAGCCTCGGAAATTTACCGGTTGGGAAAGCAGACCCTCAAGACTGCCACTCCAGCTCAGGCACTCACCCACCAATACAGGCAACACCCAGCCATGGGGTTGCGCCTCTTGATGGACAGCTGATACACAGAGATCGACAAACAAACGTAGATGGAAGGAGTAACAAGGAGTAACAAGGAAAGAAAGTACCCTAGAAGACCTTACGGTCCATTCAATGAGGGTACCTTTGGACTAGCAGTCGAGAGGGCACATCTCTGCTAAAATGCTTTACATCCTTTCACGGCCATTTTTCAAGACCCTGTCTAGTCTTGACTTGGACTGGTCATCAGATTCACTGTTGACAACTTCCACTAGAAGTGCGTTCCAACTACCGCAGATACTGTACTAGAAATTTTTTCCACACAGATCACGGTTGTAATGCTTCAGTTCAAGTTTAAAGCCATGATTTCTTGTTTTGCTCTCAACAAGTGTGAAAATATCCTTGTAGTCAACATTGTTGAACCCTCGAAGTATTTTGAAAACTTTGATGAGCTGACCACGCAGTCTACGGGTTTCCAAAGAGAACAGATCTAATTCCCTTAATCTATCTTCGTAACTTTTGTCTGATAGAAGGAATCAGTTTGGTTGCCCTGGCTTACACGCATTCCAATCTCGCAATGTCATTTCAAAATGAAGGACTCCCAAATTGTACGGCATACTCCAGGTGCGGCCGGACAAGTGAGTTGTACAAACACAGTACAATCTCCTTGTTCCGATATCCAAACTGGCGCTTTATGTAGCCTAGCATCCTTTGGGCCTTTTCCTCCGCCTAAATGCACTGTTTTGAGAACTTGAGGTCACTAATGATTGTTTCACCCAAGTCCTTCTCAGTGTCAGTGGTTTCAATAGCAGGGTGAAAGAGAATTGGTACATAAGATGAAGTAGGGGTTAGCAGAAGGAGACAAGGAATGCCAAGCTGGGGCCGGATGGGGCACTGAGTCCTCTCAGCACGGCGGCCAGGAAGCAAATTGCGGTGCCCCATAAGGCAGGCAAGACTTCTTTGACCAGTAATTGCAGAAAGAGGTTTTGTAATTTCAGCACAATTAGGCAGATGCCAATAGTAGAAGTTTACCATGCCGGACAGGTTGCTATCCATAGGGAGAATTCCTGAAGCAGAAATAATGTGTACCAGGAATGGAACTTTGGGTTTACAGAGATCATTTTTGCCAGGTTTTAAATTAAAACCATACTGTTACAGAGCAGAAAGCGCCAATTCCAAACTAATCAGATGGTCTTGAAAACTGGATTGCATAATCAGAATGTCATCCAGATAGACTAGTGCATGGGAAGTTGGAACATCAGAGAAAGCAATGGTGATAGATCTTTGAAAAGTTGCCAGGCCATTTGTCACTCTAAAAGGTAATCTCAGAAATTCATAATGTGTCCTTGGGGTAAAAAATCCAGTTTTTCTATGCTATCATCATCCATCATAACTTGATAATAGCCTCATACGAGATCAATTGATGAGAAATACTTCACTCCATGTAAACTGTATAACAGATCAGACAGATTTGGAGTCATAAACTTATCTTCCTTAGTCACACAGTTAAGGTGACAATAATCAATACAAAGTCTGAGTTTTCCATCTGGTTTTCAGACAGGAACAATAGGAGCAGAGTAAGGAGAGAAACTGGAATGGATAATACCGGCACTCTCCAACTCCTCACAGGCTTGCTCAACTTCATCAGTAACTGGTGGAGCTAACTGCCAAATGAGCCAAGCAACAGTAGTAGTATCAGTGACCTAAATCCGGTGTCTATATAATGGGTCTGACCTAAATCTGCAATAACAGATCAGTCAACCAAGATTTTTCAGAATTGCTGAGGTCACACTCACTCAGATGGAATGCATCATATAGATTCAAATGTCCATTCATCTGGATAATGATCAGATTCAGACAAACTAGACAAAGAAGCAAAACCCCCGACAAAGTCTCCACAGATGCAGAAGGCAGAACTCTAACAGAACCCAACTTTTGAAATTGTTGGATGACCTTAGGGTGGGCAGTGTTGTTGAAAACAGGAATATGCTGGTTTGAGGCAGTCATATTCAAAATTCCAAGAGAGATCTCCAGCTTGGAACATTCATCCTCATAGAATTCACCAAAACCAGGAGAAACAGGAAAGCCATCTAAGTCTATCTGAACAGATATGGCCATCCAAGAATGAGGATCAATACAGACAGATTCCTGAGACATACAATCAAAAGTAGCCGACTCAAACAGATATGGGTTCCCAGCAACAGTTATATATGACCCATTCTCAATAGATAATAACAATTTCTGGTCAACATCAGGTAAGAACTTATTTACCCTCAGAAAATTTGGACCCAATAGAAGAGCATGTCCTACCATACCATGTGGTACAATGATGAATGGAACAGGTTTAGAAGTATACATCTCAGAAAAGTGAATATAGAGATACACTTGTTTACGAGTCTCAATCAGATTAGATCCAATTCCTTTAATTCCCTTCATATAAGAAGGTTCTCTGGAGAAATGACTACCAAATACCTGTACAGCTCTCTCAGAAACAAAACTTCCAAGGCAAGAAAAATCAACAAACATGTCAAAAGTTAAATTGCTTTGACTAAACTGAATTTGACCATGGACTGTTTGTTAAATCTATTAGGGTCAGAAGAAAAAGAATTGATCTGCAGAATATCACCAGAATTTTTTTTTTAATAGTTTTACGCACAGTCTTTATTTAGGCTGTGTGCTGAAAGAAAGAAGAGGCTAAGCTGGGGGCGGACGGGGTGCTGAGTCCCGTCAGCATGGCTGCCAGGAAGGCAAATTGCTGCACCCCTTACGGGGAATATCACCACAATGATCGCATTCAGATCAGGGATAGGTTCAGAACCAAAGGCGTGATTATTTTCTGTATTTATTAATTCCTTTGACTCCGAGGAATGACCATCTTTGGAGGATCCTAGTTTAAAGCAAAGTCAGTTCTGAAATTATTTCCCAATGATTCAGGGGCACTTCCAGAAGCAGGGCTAGCATACTGATTTGGATTAGCTGTCCCAAAAAGAGTTATGAGGTAAGGGACAATCCTATACCCAATGTCCAGTTTGTTGGCATCAAAAAAAAGAGATGGTTGGTTATCCAAGTTTCTTACAATACCTGCACCAGGCTGGTTGGGAGGTAATTTCATTTGCTGAGCCTTCAGATTGGAGTCTACTAGACTGCGGTGAAGTTTGGGTATAACTTTCAGAATGTCCAGAATTCCTATTCAGAGGGGGTTGATTTTGAGAACTTTGAGCAGTGTAACCAGAAGTGGAGTGAGTATTTCTACACTGCCTCTGATTACTAATATGCTGAGGTTATGGAGGAGGTCCAGGTCTAGCATTACTCTGAAGGGCAGTCAAATAAGTGTCATAAGGCAGAGCTGAAGTATGGATTTTTTTTTTCCCTTTAGAGCCCATCTGTCGACTGCCCACTTGGGCATAAGTCGCCGAAAATACGACAGCCTAGAACTAGGCTACTTTAAAATAAAATCAGGAAAAAATAACAAAGATAAATATTGGAAAAACTCACCAATTAGGAAGCAATCTCCGGCATCGGGGAGAGGTCCCCCTCACCCTGGTGCAGGAGCGTGCAACCTACAAAGAGAAAACAAAAAACAGAACCTACTTAAATAAAGCGGAGAAGCCCGGCCTCCCCCCGAAAGTCAACAAGTCCACAAGTCAGTGTGCACGAACTCGTCCCAAGTACAAGGGAAAGGCGGTAGCGACCTCGCCCATCCCGGTACCGGGACAGGTAACGTGTGCGAAGATCACTCAGACTGGGACATTCGAAAAGAATGTGCCGAACAGTCTATGGGACGACGCAGTCGTCACAATAGGGCGCAGGCGAGCGCTCCATCAGATAGCGATGCGTCACACGAGTGTGCCCGATTCGGAGACGACAGAAAGCGACCTAAAGCCGTCGCAGCATTGGGGGATAGGTCCATTGGAACAGTCGCGGCGCAATGGCACGATACTTTAAGTTCCCTTCGACCGTCTCCCATCTCCTTTGCCAAGCAGTCCGAAGAGTTGCCCGTATTCCTGCCATGTAGTCGGTGTGAGGAAGAGCGAGACGCTGGTCCGGTCGCAGAGTCCTCGCGGACTCTTTGGCGCCCTCATTCCCCGCAATTCCTACATGTCCAGGAACCCAGCAGAAGATAATCTCGACATCCATCCGGCTCGCCAAAACCGTGGCGTCACGGATATCGCGAACCAGCGGATGCGGAAATTCCAATGCCCCGAGAGCACTCAGGGAGCTTTGTGAGTCGCTATAGATCACAATCCGGTCTCCGAACCGGGCACGTCGCGTGATCTCCCGTACCGAGCAGTGTATTGCCACCAGCTCGGCCGTGAAGACAGACGCAGCGCCTGGTAGAACCCGCTGACTTCAAACAGAGGGGATACGGAGTGGGAGCCGACCCCCTCTTGGGACTTGGAGCCATCCGTATACACTGGCACGGTTCCAGCGTGACACGAGGTGTGCTCCATAAAGGTCGAACGCAATACTCACGGCGCCGTACAAGCTTTGGGAGCAGAGGCGTGGCGACAAATAGCAAAATGTGGTACCATCCAGGGTGGCGTCCTGGGCAGAACCAGGGGCGCCACCGGCCCGAGAGCTATATCTAGCTCTCGAAGGAGTTTCCTGGCCCTAAACCAAAAGGGCTTAGGGTATGACTGGCGTCTCTCGGCGGCATAGGCACCGGCGAGATCAGCTGTGGGTGCAGTGAAAGCTGTTGGCGACTGAGGGAGGCGCCGGGCTCACGCGTACAGGCGAGTAATGCACTGCACACGGGGCAGAGCGAGTGGCATCTCCCTAGCCTCAACCAACAGGCTCTCAATGGTGGAAGTGCGGAAAGTACCGGTCGCCAGGCAAAGGCCGGTGTGGTGGATGGAATACACATTCCGTAATAAACGCTCGGCTGCGGATGCATAAAACTCACATCCGTAGTCGAGCTTCGAACGAACAAAGGATCGATAAAAATGTAGGGCAATAGCCCTATCAGTGCCCCAAGCGCTGAACGTCACGGAACGGAGAATGTCCACGGCGCGGGTACAAGAGACCCAAAGGCTGCGAATATGAGCCTCCCAAGTGAGGCGTCGGTCGAATACAAGACCAAGGAAACGGTGCGACTCAACCACATCCAGGCGCACCCCATTAAGAAACAAATCAGGGTCGGGGTGAAGCCGTGGATGGCGGCAGAAGTGCACCACCTTAGTCTTGGCCAAAGAAAACCGAAACCTGTGCGCTTCGACATATCGAGAGACGCGGTTCAATGCCTGTTGGAGTCGACGCTCCAGAGTTGGCATCTGAGCCTCGCCAAAATAGATCGAAAGGTCGTCCACGTAGAGCGTAGAGAGAACATCTTCCAGCAGCACCGAGGTGATGCCGTTGATGCTCAGGGCAAAGTGTGAAACTGAGGACACTTCCCTGCGGGACACCCTCTTCCTGCTCCTTTAGGCGGGAGAGGGCTCCCCCCACCCGTACACGGAATCGACGATCTCGCAAAAATTCAGATATAAACATTGGGAGGCGTCCCCTCGCCCCCATCGTGTGGATAGTCTCCATGATACCGTATCACCATGCGGTATCATAGGCCTTCTCCAGATCGAAAAACACCGTGGCGTAGTGCTGTCTACGAAGGAAAGCCTAGCAGACGGCATTTTCCAGTCGGAGCAGAGCATCCGACGTGGAGTGGAACTTGTGGAAGCCGCACTGTGCGGAAGACAGATGGCCTTCGCTGTCCAGGAAAAAGGCTAATCGAACATTTACCAATTTCTCCATCAACTTGCACATGCAAGAGGTTAAGAGATTGGGCGGAAACCGGTCGGAGTAGAGTGATCCCTCCCCGGTTTGCGAAAGGCGAGCACAGTAGCGATTCGCCAGGAGTCTGGGAGAAGACCTTCCACCCAGATCCTGTTGAACAAATCTAACAGAAAGGCCATGCCTCGCTCACCCAGGTGTCGAAGCATGACGTACGGGACATCGTCCGGACCATGGGCGGTGTCCGCGCACGAAGCGAGAGCGGAACGCAACTCACTTACAGTAAACTTGTCGTTGAAGGGTTCTCCGCCTCTGAAGGTAAAGTCCAGCCGGCGGCCTTCCGCGACATGACGACGTGCATTGAATGCCCGGCTAGAGAATGCGGAAAATGCGGTCGCTAAGGATTCCGCCACAGACGCGGAGTCCGAGATTGCGGTTTCATTCTCCTGGAGAACGGGAGAGGGATGTCCTGCGAGAACTTGCCCCGAATCCTTTTGACTCGCTTCCACACCTCAGCTAAAGGGGTCTTCCCGTTAAGTGAAGACACGCATGCCCGCCAAGAAGAGCTGCGGGCGTGCTTCGAAATATACAAGAACCTAGCCCGACGAAATTCAGCGACAGTGAAATCGTTCGGGCGGCGATTATAGCTCATGTAGGCATAACGCTTCTGTTTTAGGGCCGTCTCACACTCTGCCGACCACCAAGGGAGTGGTCGGCGTGCAAAACGGCCAGACGTCCTAGGAATAGTAGTCAGGCCCACGGCGATGAGGTTGCCGGAGAAGAACTCAACGGCCTCTTCTACCGACCTAAAATCCTCCACTGAGATAGAGAATTCAGTCATTTCCTGAAATGCAGGCCACCACGCCCGCGCCAAGCACCACCGAGGTGGTCTCTCAGGCGGCAGTTGCCCTGAAAATGATATTTGAATGGGAAAGTGATCACTACCATGGAGGTCATCGACCACCCCCCAATCAAAATCAGGCTGTGCATCCGAAGAGCACAAAGATAGGTCAAGGCATGGAAATGAAGTGGTTCTCGGACAGTGATGCGTAAACGCATCTACGTTTAGGACACCCATCTCAAGCTCTTCGATCAGATAGGCAAGGACTTGTCCCCTGGGATTTATCGAGTAATCTCCCCAGAGAAAATGCCTGCCGTTCAGATCTCCAAGCAAGAGATAGGGCCTCGGCAACCATGCCACGACGCAGCGGAAGTCCCCCGCGTCGAAGTCAGCTGACGGTGGAATGTACGCAGAAATGATAGTATACCTCCTATCCAGGTGCAGCTGCACAACTACTGCCTGAAAGGAGGAATCTAAAGAGAAAGGAAGAACGGAGACATCATGCCGGGTCTAAACCGCGCATCCCCCAGCCCAGCCATCCCGCGGTGGTGGGGTCGCAAGACCCTTATACCCTGGGAGGGCAGGCAGGGGGCACGCGCCTAGCATGGTTTCCTGCAAAAAGATAGCTAACGGGGAACGAGACGAGACGAGACGAGCCTCCGAAGTTCCTCCCAGTTGGCCCGGAGTCCACAGCAATTCCATTGAAGGAATATGCCCTCCAGGCTTAGCTCGAACTGAAGACCCTCACGGGAATGGCCGTACGCTTCCCGGGGGCAGAACCCCGGGCGCTGTTGGCCGGACAAAGCGCTTAAGGCGCTGTCGCCTTCGAGGACTTATTGGGGGAGGTTGGGCTCGCCATGCGAGTCTTTTCCTCCCTCCGCCTCGAAACCTTAGGCGGGCGGTGTGGCTTCGGAGGCGGGGGGGCCTCTTTTCGAGGAACCACCGTCTCCGAGCCACTCGCTCCACCTCGGTGCGTAGGCGAAGGAGCCGAAGCTCCTTTCGGGAGACAGCTTTAGGAACCCCGGAAGATGGTCTAGGACCATCTTCAGGGGTGTTGCTTCCTGTGAGTCTAACGACTCGGTGGAGGCGCGTGGCCGTTTCGCCTTACGGGAAACGGTCACGCTGGGGAAAGAGGGGGGAGCCCTGGTTTTAGCCGGGGCTGGGTATGAACCCTTTTTGCCGCCAGCTTTACCAGGGGAGCGCCCTGGTTGAGTAGAGCCCGCAGAAGGGCCCCAAATTGGCGCGGAAACAACAACCGTGCTCGTTAGCCTGGATGGGCCAGGAGCAGAGGGTGCCTTTCTAACTATTGAGGCATATGACGTCCCAGGCAGAGCCGGGCACGCAAGGACCAAGTCCTTAGCCTCGCGGAATTAGAGTTGATCCTGGGCCTTAACGGCCAGGATTTCTTTCTCAAGGAGATATGCACCACATTGCATCGAACAAGCGGGGTGCGGCTCTCCGCAATTGACACACTTGGCCACACACGATTTGGACTTATCGTGTGCGACCTTGGAGCAATTTACACAGACTTCGGGTGACCCGGACTTTGCACGTCTACATGAGCGATTCGTATGGCCGAAGCAAGGACAGTAGTAGCATCGCCGCGGCAGTGGCACGAATGCCTTCACGCGGTAGCGGTACCAACCGGCACGCACCGACTCAGGGAGCTTGTCACAGTCGAACGTGACGAAGAGTGTAGGGTGGGTCTCGAGGTCCCTCCCTGCTTTCTCATCACATGTTCGACCTTGACCGCCCCAAGGTCGGCCAGCTCTAGGGTGATGTCATCAATGGAGTAGTCAACGAGTTCCCTCGCATAAACTACTCCTTTCACAAAGTTTATGGTAGAGTGCAGCGTCACACTCACCGGGGTGCCATGAAGTGTCCGAAGAGCACTTATCTTGGCCACCTCGGCGGGATTCGCCAGAAGGCTCCCGTCCGAGAAACGGGTCACCTTCGGCTCTCTACCAATTGCACTAGCTAATCCTCTCCTCTGATGGATCATGTTGCCCTTGGACAACATGGTACCATCAGTGGAGCGAATAACGAGGAAGCGTTTGAAGCCAGCGGGCTCAAAAACGCCAGGTAGCCTCTGAATGAGGGGCCCCGATCTCATCGAGGCTCCACCCTGTGCACTTTTGGTCTTAGTCAGGGGCTCCGCAACCGGGAAGGGTAGAGGGGCCGGATGTGCCGATCTTGGCTTGGTCGCTTGCCAGAGTGGCAGCAGACCCATCCATCCCCGCAGCCCCCCCGGATGGATGGTCATTTTCTTTTTTGGAGAGGAGTGCGGGGAATGAATCCGCTTCTCACCCCCGCCGGTAGAAGCCCCTAGACCAGATTGACCGCCCTCAGCCAGTTCCTTCTCCGAAATGGAGAAGGTCCTGGTGGTCACAGGGTCATCATCCAGGGGAGATCCCTCCCCTCCTTGTACTGCCTGAGAATCCCCAGCCGTTTGAGAAGGACCTTGCATAGGGGTGGATTCGGGTTCGGTGCTTGGCGCCGAGCCCGGATTCGCCCCCATGGAAGGCCCTACTGTCTGAGGCTGGTTTTCCTCAAGGACCATGTCTATCACAGGAGGGGCCTCCAGTTGGCCATCCCCTCCCAGGACATCGCAGGTCCCCTTGGCAGCGTCATGAGTCTTTTGTGGGGAGGCACAGGCCTTGATCCCGGCAAGGTTCAATATTCTTGCCAGCAGGTCTTTTGAGGGAAGCGACCGAAGGGGACTGGCTTCCCTCTCCCCCCTAAGGGGCTTTGCCCTACCGAGCCGCTTACACGAGGGGCGGTCGGCAATGGGCTGCCTGCTGGCTTTCTTGGCAGTCCCCTTAGAAAGCAAAGAAGGGACTGCCGCTTGAAATAGGGAGGTGCCCGAAAGCACCTCCAGTATGGAGGGTCCCCTGCACAAGCACAAGGGAGGGATACCTCCATTTTTTCAGTGGAGCTGCCCGAGTGCGGCTCCATTGATGTTCTTGGGGAAGTTGGGGGTTGTTTTTTTTTGTTTTTTTTCATCATTAGGCATGGTGACCCTATTTGTGCTAAGGGACGCAATAGCTCATCACCTCTTGCAGTTGCCCGCACTGCAAGAGGTGCTTACAGGCCTCACAGAGCCAGGCGAGGCCATTTCGGACCACCTTCTCCCGCCTGGTGGCCTGGCGGCTCCACCTTAGACACGGCGTAAAATATATAAATTGTTAAGAGGAGAGGAAAAGGGATGTGAGAAAGGTATGGGTGGGGATGAAGCAGGTTGTTAAAAAAAACCCATCCCGAACCTGAGCTCAGGGGTTAGGGAACATTGTCCTCTCCCCCCTCAGCCCCAATCCGGGACGGTTGGCTTGAGAAGGTCAGCATCTACCCTGTGAAATTAGAGGCTGACCAGAGAAAGTTGTGGGAGAGGTTGTATGAAAAGCGATGAGGTAGGGGAGAAATACAGGCTATCTGAAGGAAGGAAGAGAGGCTAAGCTGGGGCCGGACGGAGCGCTGGATCCCGTCAGCCAGGATGGCAAATCGCCGCACCCCTTACGGGGTTAATAAATGGAGCTTTGATTAATAAGGCTGACCAGTTCAAGCTCTTGGGAGTAACTCTAGATTCAAAACTCACTTTTGAAACACATCTCGGGATATTTCGCACAGCGGCCAGGATGGCAAATCGCCGCGCCCCTTAAGGGAAGGAATATTCAAAAAGGAAATAGGAAAAGAGATAGTATAAGAGTGAATAGGAAAGAGACTTGAACAGTTCGATGTTCAAAGTTATGCAGAACCGGAAAAATCAGGGACCAAAGGGCAGAATTAAGAGACGGAACAATGAGGCAGAAGCTTAAGAATTTGAACAATTGGGTTACTAATAAACAACAGGGTTATAAGAATATTTATTTAAGCAATACTACACAAGGGAATATTTACAATTGGAGGAACGCCACAGAGATTTTGTAGTCAGACAAAAATACGCCCAAGATTCAAACCTAAAAAGAAACAGAACAGTAACATAACATAACATAACATAATTACACGGATGACAAAAGCCACAAGGGCCTATCAAAGGTCATCCGCCTCCGTCAAAACCCACCCACAAAAAGCACCATCACCAGGGGAAGACAAAATCAAAGTCCCCCACAATATAATATAACGGATGACAAAAGCCACAAGGGCTCATCATAGGTCATCCGAGTCAAGCGGCCTCTTTTTCAAGGCACCCAAACTCCCAGGAAAACTACATCCAGAGGATTGCATCCAGAAACAAGGGTATCACCAATCAAGGCTTGTCAAGAACTAAATCATGCAGCTATAGATATATACAAACAATATTAATATATACAAAACTTAGGAACCATCACAACCTTCCCTTCCCATAAACTCATCCAACCTACTCTTAAATACATTTAGATTTGGACTACCTACTACCCTCTGCGGCAATTTGTTCCAGAAGTCTACCACTCTATTGGTGAAAAAATATTTTCTTAAATCCAACCTACACCCTTGCATTTTAATTTTCAAGTGGTGACCTCTAGTCCGATTTCCATCATCTAACTCAAAAAACTTGCTAACATCCAATTTATCTATCCCAGAAAAAATTTTTAAGAGCTCAATCATATTCCCTCTCACACACCTTTCGAACGAGAACATATTTAATATCCTCAGTCTATCTATATATTCAAGATGCCACAGGGAAGGAATAATCTTTGTTGCGCTCCGTTGCACTGACTTGAGATGGTTAATGTTGTGTCTAAAATGTGGGGACCATGCCTGTATACAGTACTCTAGATGTGGCATAACATAAGAGTTATAGAGTTTAAGAATAACCTGCTTACTTTTGTAACTGACATTTCTCTTAATAAAACCCAGCACTCTATTTGCCCTATTTCTTGCTTCAATACACTGCTTAGAAAACCTTAATGACTTATCTATTACTACTCCTAGATCTTTCTCATCCTCTACTGAGCTCAGCCAATGCCCATCCATTTCATAGTTAAATTCTCTATTATCTTTTCCCATGTTAATAACTTTGCACTTATCAAGGTTGAAAGTCATTTGCCACTTATGTGCCCAGGATAACAATTTATTTAAGTCCCCCTGCACTTTAAAATTATCATCAATATCTTTAACTACAGCTGCTAATTTGGTATCATCCGCAAAAATTGACACTTTATTATTAACTGCCTCCCCAAGATCGTTTATATAGATGACAAATAATAATGGAGCGAGAACTGATCCCTGAGGAACCCCACTGATAACATCCCTCCACTCTGACTTTACACCATTTAGCACTACCCTTTGCTTCCTGTCTTTCAGCCACTCAGCTATCCAATTTGAAACACCCCCACATATCCCAATCATTTTTAATTTATGAACTAGTCTCCTGTGTGGTACCTTATCAAATGCTTTACTAAAATCTAAGTAAATTATATCTACATTCTCTCCCTTATCTACTTGATCTGTTACAAACTCCAGAAAGTCTAGTAAGTTAGTCAAACATGATCTACCTGATCTAAACCCATGCTGAGCATCGCTGATTAACCCCTCCCTCTCTAGATGTTGGCAAATCCCTTTTTTAACTATTTTCTCAAGAATTTTACAGACTACAGGAGTTAGGCTAACCGGTCTAAAGTTATTTGGATCCTCTTTACTACCCTTCTTGAAAATGGGGACTACATTCGCTCTCTTCCAATCATCGGGTATTTCTCCATATTCCAATGACCTAGTATATAACTTGTCCAGAGCTATTGAGATACTTTCTACCCCTTCTTTAAGTATCCTAGAATGAATATTATCAGGGCCGGAGGCCTTGGTAGTATCTAAATCACCTATTAGTCCTTTTATCATCCTCCGATCCACACAAATGTTAGTAAACACCTCTTTTCCTGACCTATGAGTACTATACATAGGACTATTTAGTTTCTCTTTTGTAAATACTGATGCAAAATGACCATTTAGTACCTCAACTATTTCCTCATCAGTTTCTCTCACAAACCCTTCATATTTGATAGGTCCTATTTTAACTCTGCCACACTTGTTATTAATTTTATAGTAACTTAAGAACTTTCTAGGATCTTTGTTGCTATCCTGAGCTAATTTAATTTCTGACACCCTTTTGTTCTTCTTTATAATCTTATTTAACTCATTCCTAGCCATTCTATAATTACTTAAATTTTGAATATTATTTTCTACCTGTAATTTTTTATATGCCCTTTTCTTCTCTGAAATTTTTCTAGCTATCTCCTGATTCCACCATAATGGTTTCCTACTTTTGTTCCTAATGGCCTTCATTGGGATACATTGTTCTTGGACTACATTTATTATATGCTTGAAAGTATCCCACATCCCATAAGCATTTTTACCTCTGAATTCTATATCCCAGTCTACCAAATTTAGCAAGCTTCGAAGTTTTACATAATCTCCCTTATGAAAATTTGGAACTTTTTCAGCATTCTCAGTTATTTTACCCTTCTCAATTCCCAAGTTAAAACGAACTATCTGATGGTCACTATTTCCCAATGCTTCCCCAACAGTCAATTCTTGAACTAAATGATCACTGTTAGAAAGTACTAAATCTAATATATTGTCCCCCCTCGTTGAATCGTTAACAAATTGATTCAAAAAATTATCCTCAAAGCATTCTATGAACCTGCCACTTGTTCTATCCCTACCTATCATATTTTCCCAGTCCACAGAGTTTAAGTTGAAGTCCCCAATAATAACTGCATCTGTTTCACATCCCTTACTTATTTCCCTTATCATTAGTTCATCTATATCATCAGTCTGCCCAGGTGGCCTGTAAAAAGCTCCCAAATGCACCATTCTATTTTTACTGAACCTAATATCTATCCAAAGTGACTCAACTCCATCCTGCTTTATTGAAGTATTTAAACTTGAAACAATGTTGTTTTTTATATAGATAATTATTCCTCCACCAATCCTACCTGTCCTTTGACTAATGTACATATTATAGCCCTGAAAATCAAATTCACTTATAGTGTCACTAAATTCTATTTCATTAACCCATGATTCAGTAACGCATAATATATCTATATCCTCATTGCTAATATAACTAAATAGCTCATCCTTCATGTTTCTAAGACTACGAGCATTTGTATAGAAACAATTTAACCCCCCTATCCCTGAAGCACCTCTTGAAACTTGAATGACCTCACCTCTATCGCCTTGGAACCTATTTCTGTTATCTGCCAAGTCCATTCTACTTTCAGTACTATAATGTCCTCTCATAATTCCCTGACCACTATTAGTATCTAGTTTCCCGCCCGCAAAGACCTAATAACACGATCATACTCCTCCCACAACACATCTACCCCCCTCCTACTCAAATGCAGTCCATCCATCGCATACATTTCTTTCATTCCAACAAACCTATCCCACACATCCACAAACATGACACCTTCCATCTCACACATCCTCCTCACATAATCATTCAGCCCAATTGCACGAGACATCCATTCTACCCCAACATCCATTCTTGGAAGCACACCTGTCACAACACCTTTCATTCTACTTTCTTTCACCTTTTCAATCAACCTCTTGTACCTCTCACGTAACTCACATGCACCCACTTTCTTCACATCATTCACTCCTACATGTGTAATCACAACCGCATCCCTTGCACAGCCAGACACCAGTTCCTCATACCTATCAGACAGATCTCTCACTCCAGACCCGGCAAACACACCCTCAAACCATTCAATCTACTTGCATTCAACTTCCTATCTAAATATCTAACTCGCGAATCACCCATCACAAGCACTTCAGTCAGACTCCTATTCCTAACCCCCACAGACCTAACTCCATCCCCACTCCTATTCTCATTCAAACTACCAGTCACTCGAACTCCACCCCCACCCCCATCAGTCATATCACTTCCAGTTACATCCTCTCTTAGGGCACTGAATCTATTAGTCAAGCTAATAGGATCTGTGTCCCTCTGACTCACACACCTATTCTCCCCCTGGCTAACCACCTCAACAGAGGCAACCCTATTCTCACAAAGAACAGGAGAAGCCTCCCTAGCTTCATGTTTCTTAACCACTCTCCACTGTCCCCCATCCTCACTAGGCCTATTTCTAACTAATCTAAGGGGGCTAACTTCACTATCACTAGAACTATCACATCCTACCTCCTCCACTGGCCCTCTACCTTCACCTGAAACATCTAACTGGCCTACCTCACCACCTAACCTATTCCCAGCTCTAGGCCTAACACTAAGTTCCCTCCTGAGCTCAGCAACTAACCCCTCCAGCCTACATATCCTGTCTAAATCCTGCCTTCTCATCCCCTCTAAATCTACAATGCATTCACACAGCCCACATACAACACATGTATACCCCTCACCTAATACACCACAACCAATGCATACATTCCGACACTCATGCTCACTTTCATCCCCAAACTCCATCACTTATTCAAACAAAGAAAGAATTTAAGTAGCAATAAGAAATAAAAAAAGAAGAGCAACTTAGCTTTCGCTGATTGTGGTGAGAAAAAAAAACAAAAAAAAACAAACAAACTATAGAAAAATCTGAAAAATAGATCAACAGACTGAGAGCTCTATAAAACACGTGCTACCTGTTCGAAGGTCAGTCGAAGACTGACCTTCGACTGTAAGTCCTGAACTAATGATAAGGGAAATAAGTAAGGGATGTGAAACAGATGCAGTAAGTCCTGAACACAACAGAACTCTTCCAAAGAAAAATTTAATAATGAAATGGATATAAAAATTCTATAAATTTAGTAATATCAAAATGTAAATCTATGGCTATAATATATATAATAAACCTAAGTTGCCCTAAGGAACAGTAATTTACAACTAACAGGAAACTTTACAAGGAGGTGAGAAAACCTCCACTGCTGCACAGAAACAATTTGCTAATCAAAATTTAATCTAATACCTAAGATTTAGGAAAGACTACTTTTATGAACTTAAACTTGCATTTCTATATACAATTTACAATAAAAGTTACTTGACTTTTATTCCCAGGAAATAAATTTACTTATTCTTTAGCTGGGGTCATTTCTATTTCTTAGAATCTTCTGATAAATCTTGGCATACAAATAAAGCCCAGATCAATTAAGGTACACTTTGGTGTCATATAACCAGGACAACAGGCACATTTTTCACTGATTAACCAAAAGATAGGCCTGGTATAAATGAAGCACAAAAAACTAATTTAACTAATCATTCTGAAAAAATTAAATTATTTGATTAAAAACACTCCAACTGAACTTGCCCATCTAAACATCTAATACTTAACGTATTAGATGTTTAGATGGGCAAGTTCAGTTGGAGTTAGCTACTGAGTTAGCATCTCAGGCGCATCAAAAGATTTTTTTAGGAGCCCATCTGGTGACTGCCGCACCAAAAGAGATCAAAAGGTCATCCACATTGAACATAGTGAGAACATCTTCTAGCATCACTGAGGTGATACTGCTGGCACAGCATTCTGGCTAGAGAATGTGGAGAAGGCAGTTGCGAAAAAGTCTGCCACGGAAGTGGGGTCGGAGATTGCAGGCCCAATCTCTTGGAGAATGGAAGGGGGTCCTGTGAGAACCTGCCCCAAATCCTTTTTTAGTCACTTTCACACCTCTGCTAGATGCCCGCCATGAAGAGTGGCAGGAATGTTTTGAAACATACCGGAACCTAGCCCTAGCTCGACAAAATTCACTGACAGTGAAATCATTCAGGCAGCACTTATAGGGCATGTAGGCATACCACTTTGTTTGAGGGCCATTTAACACTTGGCTGACCATCACGGAAGTGGTCAGCATACAAAACGGCCAGACATTCTAGGAATAGTAGTTAGGCCTAAGGTGTTGAGGTTACCAGAGAAGAACTCAACAGAATCATCTACCAAACTAAACTCCTCCCAAAGTTAAGGAATAATTTCTTTAAATAGTTCAGAGATTATAATGTATAGTCATTATATTGAAAAATCTATTCTACCAAATCGTCCTGCAAGAAGATTTTGAAAAGTTTAAAATCTGAGCACAACCGCTGATATTTGGATAAGGATCTATATCTTTTTTTACTCAATATTTTGAAGATTTGTTACTGGCACTCAGAAGTGCAATGTTTTAGCTTATTTTTATACCTCTTGATTATTTAATTTTTAGGTCTTAATTAAATAAAACCTAATTCTTATTATGTTTATTATAGATATTAATTATTATCAATAATTTATATTGTCTCTGTGCCAGAGTGGGTAGAGGCATGGGCAGTCAACTCAAGAACCTCGGATTCAAGCCCTAATGGAAGAAAATACAAGAACTGTCATTTGTTAGGTGTTTTTCTTCCTTTCCAAAGATATTAAAACAACAAAACTCGACATATATTCCATAGCCACTGTGCAATACATGCTCTCATTGTTCTTAAGAAACAAACATATTAGTCTTCATTGGTATTCTTGCCTATTGGCTACAATCAGTGAGCTGTGGGGATGATATCCACTACATCTATTGACAGAAAGGATTATACTATATATATATATATATATATATATATATATATATATATATATATATATATATATATATATATATATATATATATATATATATATATATATATATATATTAGGGTGAGTAAAAAAATCAAGTGTTCGGACTATAACATGGAACCGGGCAGTTCATGCGTATTGATGAGAAAACACTACAAGAAAAATCTAAGTCTTGTAGCATTACATCTTCATGTCACGCAGATGCTTTGAAGTTTGTCCCTATTGCATCACCCCATGCAACAAAGGCATTGTCCCACCTCTTACAGTTTTGCAGTGCAAGAAGTGGTTTTAATATTGTTTTATGTTATGGAGAGATCTCCATCTTATTCTCGTTTATTGACTTGTGTTTTTCTTTTCTGCAGATGTCTTCCACGAGGTCCAGTGACAAATTATGGCTCCTAGGAGCCCCAGCAACTCAACAGCTGCCATCGAGTGTTCTCCCGAACCGTGAGGAAGTCCTGTGTGTTTTGCAGTACCACGCAAAGCTAAACCCGCGTGATTTGACGTTCTCAATTCAGCACTCAAAGTTCAACATCAGTATTCCAACCATTGATCCATGTGATATCAAGAAAGTACGGCGTTTGCACGAAGAGTATAATGGATTGAAGAAATCAAAATCCCAGACAAAAGGGCAAGCTGAGGAAAACCGAGACAATTTTGTTGCTTCCCTGAAATTTTTTTTCGATTGTAGCACATCGCAACGCTATGATGTACTTGATCAAAATCAAGGAGGACCGCAAGTTCCTTGAAGTTCAGAGGAAGCCGGACAGGCAGGGAAAGATGGGCAGTGTGGATCCGGCCTAGGTGCAAAAAGAGAAACGGATACAGCAGCGGGGGTACGATGAAAGAAGAAGAGCTGCAGAAAGGCAGGCCACCATTGAACAAGAGTCTTCGACCTCGCCCGCTTCGTCTGAAGAGCAAGGCGTGATAGTAACTCCTCAACCAAAACGATCCAATCGTGCACCATCGCAGAAGAAAATCATATCCCCGCAAGTTTCTGCAGCTCTGGACCGGACCAACATAAGCAACTGTCAAGCTGCAAATGAGCTGCTTCCATTCGCGGAGGATGGAAAACTTATGCCCTCCCTCACAAACGAAGGCGTTGTGGACCGACTGCCGATCCTCGTTTCTAGAGAAGAGGTGGAGAAGATCCTTGCAGTTCCCATTATTGATGGCAAAGTGGAGCCTACGGCAAACACCATCCATTCCGTTATATCCGGATCAATTCGAGCGCTGTGCTTCGACACAACGGCGACGAATACGGGATCCAAGGGTGGATGGAGTGTGCGTTCAACTGTAGAAAATACTTGGTCGAGATCTGCTGCATCTGGCCTGTCGCCATCATGTGCTGGAAATTCTGCTGGAAGCTGTTTTCTTGACCCTCATCCCAGAAGCATTTTAAAGTTCAGATATCGCTGCCTTTATCTTTTTCCGAGAGTTATGGCAGTTTGTTGATCAAGACCAGTACAGGACAGCAAACGAAGAGCTCAAGGAGGACTGGGTGGACGATGTCTTCAAACTCTGCCAAGGATACCTTCGACATTACCACCCAGGTGACAACTACCGGGAACTGCTAGAACTAGCCGTTGTGTTCCTTGGTGGAATACTTCATGGATGCAAGATCTCTTTCCACAAGCCGGGAGCAGTCCATCGGGCTCGATGGATGGCAAGAGCGATTTACATTCTGAAAATGTGTATCTTCGTGCTTCAGTTGCAGAATAGAACAAACAACGGCCGTCCACTTCACACGCAGTCAAGGCCGCAGTTTCTCCAAGGCTTGGTGAGTTATGCGTCTTCTTCGTACGCTACTACATTCGAGCGTGGTTTTTAGCTGCATGTTCTGCAAAAGCCCCAAGAAACGACCTTGACCTTTACACAGCCCTCACGAAAGAGACGAACAAGGCGATCAGAGAGTTAGGGCTGAAAGCGTTGGGACGTCACATATGGTACCTGTCAGATTGTCAGAAGTGACAGTTGGTCTTGCACTTTTTGATGATGAGCTGTCCCTGGAGGAGAAGTGGAATGTTGTTGCCAACCTCCGAGGCGTGGAGGCATCAGAGGAACCTCCACCCAAGGTTTGCGTCGAGGAGGCTGACTTAGACAACAAGACCGTTACCTCCTTCATCACAAAAAAACAGAAATTTCTGGCTCTGCTGGAAATCGACAAAGGGTTCCTCAGCGTCGATCCTGCTCTATGGGGGACAAATCCCATATACCAGGCCAGGGCAAAGCGAGTAGGTGACCTTCTCGTCACCAACGACACTGCAGAATGAGGGGGCGCTCTGGTGCAGGAAGGATTTCCCTAAGAACCCTCACACAAAGTCGGAGGACCAGCTGCAATGCCTCCTGCAAGTTGTTGAAGTCGAAACGCTGATTACTGATTTGTATAATATGACGAAATTTCTCCCATCAATGAAGAAAAGTATGGTGACTGTCTGTGTGACATGAAGATATCGTCCAATCAAAAAGAAATTTCTCTCATTTTGTTTCTGTTGGAAAAGGAAAAGAATAAAGAGTTCTGCTTTAACATCATTTCATTTTGAAATTCCAACCCTATTGACCTGATGCAACCTAATATATATTCAAAATCTATATATATATATATATATATATATATATATATATATATATATATAAATACAGGGTTTTCCAAAACTAATGGTACATACTTTGACGGTAGGTATAAACCCCCAAAAGAACGACTTTTACAAGAATAAGTAAATGTCCAAATACCGATCGTTTTCGAGATATTGAATCGTATAGTTGAGTATGGAATAACAAACTCTGGTGGGGGCAGTGCCCAGAGTAGTATGTGAGGAAAACACATGAGTACATAATTTATTTATGGAATTGGAATTACAATAGGTGTTCAAAATGTCCTCCTTGTACATCAAGGTAGGTCTGGTACTTATGAAGAAGCGTTTTCCGAACACGATCAAACACTCGTGAATTATCGGCAATGAGTCCTGCAGCATCCACTATCCTTCCAATAAGACCAATCTCTGTCTCCACTGGGATTTCATAAATTAAACTCTTCATGTGGCCCCACAGGTAGAATTCCAAAGGTGTCATATATGGAGACCTCGCTGGCCATGGCACGGGCCCAAAGGGTCCTATACATCTGTTGGGAAAAGTATGATCTAGATATTGTCGCACATTCTTTGAACCAGGAGCTGGAGCACAGTCATGTTGGAACCACATTTGACGTTGAATACCCAAAGGCACATCGTCCAGAAGGTCACGGCAATACCTCCCATAGAAATACTGCAAAGTGGTCTCCTGTTAAATGCGTTGAAACACATAGGACCCCATCAAATTGGAACTAATAATAACAGCCCACACATTAACATTGAACCGGTGTTAGTGGTGGATTTGATGCACAGCATGATGGTTTTCATTCTGCCACATGTGTAAGTTGTGTGTGTTAAACACACCACCGCGCATAAAAGTAACTTCATCAGTGAAGATCACATACTTTGGAAACTCATTATCTTCAAGTGTCATATTCATGAACAAAGGTGCAAACCGTTTGCAAGGGTTAAAGTCGGCTGGAAGGTGCTCTTGCACTCTCTGGAAATGGTATGGGTAGAGGCCGTTATCATGGAGTGTTTGCCATACTATTGAGTGATAACGCATTCCAAGTGCATTTGCCGCGGCACGAGGGCTTGTACGTAGGTTTGTATTAAAATGTTGTAGTATCCACTCTTCATTCTCAGCACTAACTTGCCCATGACGACTACCCACTTCTCTTCTACTTACCTGAAACCTGCCAGTGTCTCGCAGCCGTTGATGCACCCTGATGAAAACGCGATGGTCAGGCAAATGACAGTTGGGAAAACGCTCTGCATACAATCGAGCAGCCAATCTAGCATTGCCATTCGCTGAACCATATGCCATGTGCGTATCTGCCATTTCATAATTTGTTAAGTGATTCATATTGTCAGAGCTATTACAATGTTCACTGATAGCAGACGACCATTAAAGTAAACAACTGTTGCCATATTTGCGGATCTAGGATAATGGCGAAAGTAAGAAATATCCCTAGAGACCTCCACTCTTTACGATTTGATATCTCAAAAAGATGGATCTTGGGACTTTTATTTATTCTTGTAAAAGTCATTCTTTTGGGTCTTTATACCTACTGTCAAAGTATGCCCCATTAGTTTGCGAACACCCTGCATATATATATACATATATATACAGTAAACCTTGGATATAACGAACCTCAATAAAACAAAGTTTGGATATAACGAACCAAATTTCCTTGGCTGAACTCCATCCGGTTTAACAGGCAAGCGTTACTACCAGCCTGAGTGAGTGTTGGCGTGTCACATGTCTCCTATAGTGCAAGGTTCGTATCTATACTATGTTGTGTAGTCCACTTAACTTTATTAGTAATTACATACGTATTACATATCCATAACGAACTTGGTTCTTATTTCCATTGCTTTTAACGCATATCAGGTTTAACGAACGACCCCCCGCCCCATATAGTTTGTTATATCGAGGGTTTACTGTATATAAAGGGTCTTTCAATAAGGTCGCTAGATTTTTAAATGTAAATAAAACAAGTTGTGTGTGATATATGCACTCAATTTATGGCATTAAGTGTGGAATATGACGTCGTTCAAATGTCCGCCGTGGCTTCTCTTGGTGGAACGTATTCGAGAGGCCCAATTTTTGATGACTGTCGCATAAATCTGGCTGAATTTGCTGGATGTTCGTTATGTTGACTTTGAGGACATCAACTGTCTGCAGATTATTCGCATAGACCTGCGATTTAAGGTAGCCCCAAAGAAAGTAGTCTAATGGCATTAAATCGCATGATCTCGGAAGCCAGTTGATGTTGCCGCTGCGCGAGATGACTCTGCCCTGAAATCGCTGGTACAAAATGTCTATTCTGGCTTGCGGTGTGGCACGTAGCAACGTTCTGTTGGAACCACATGTCAGTATCCATATCAGGCATATAATCCAGTTGAGGCCACAAGAAGTGCTTATCATCGATCTGTAAGTCTCGCCATTGATGGTTATGGTAATCCCATCTTCATTCTCAAACAAATACGGACCGATGATTCTGTTAGACGAAAATCCGCACCAAACAGTGACTTTGTTGGGATGCAATTGGTGCTGGTGTATCTCATATGGATTGTTTTCGTCCCAAATCTGACAATTTTGCTTGTTCACAAATCCATTCATCCAAAAATTGGCATTGTCGCTGTGGCAAGGATAGAAATCACATAATGCACGGAACGTTTGTCAAATGGAGCGCTAATTTTGATAATAACATTTGATGATTTGCACAGGCTGTTCAACATGTGCAAATCATAACTTGCCAAGTAATACTGAACAGTTCACAGTGAGGTTGCCAGATGTCGCTTTAACAACATGGCCACTATTGCCTGACAAAGCTTGAGCGTCCTTGTTGAAAGACCCTTTATATATATACCCTCTCTTTTTATTGTCTCTCTCTATTCCAAAGGTTCTTAGCTTCGGGAAGGATGGCAGTGGCAGAAGAGAAAACTTGCCTAATTGAGATCCAGGATCATCAGCTCAGCTTTAAAACATAATGCTAGGCATCATCATGCTAAATGTGAGGGATAAGCAGCAAAAGTAGGGTGAAAGTTGCTGCTAATGTCTTCTGAAAGGTAGGATCAAACTGCTTCCATAGCTCTTCTGAAGCATGGATTCAAACTGAATCTACACTTCAGAAGAGATATGCAAGCAAACTGCTTGCACAGCTGTTCTGAAGGGTAGATTCAACCTGCTTTTTAAATGAAAATGAATCGAGCATCTATGGGAGTGGGTTACGGTTATGTAAAAAGTTCAAGAATGCTCATGCTGAATGGTTGGGTTTCTGAGTCCTTGCTTCACAGCTGCCTTTACTGGACAAAGTGCAGCTATAGAGGGCATCATTTTCATTCACTCACCCCCCTCCCCCAAAAAAGACAAAACCACCAGTGTTTCTTACCATCATAATAAACCCATTTTGTAGCTCTTCTAACTGCTCCTTCAATTGTTTGTTCTGCAACAATGCCCTGGTTACTGCCACTTTGTCACTCTGCATTGTCTGCAGAAGTTGAGAAGTATCGACTTCCTGACTGCTGTGGCGGTCTGCAGCCACTTCCAGGGCTTCTAATTTGGTCCCCTGTTCAGCCAACAACTGGGACAAATGGACATTATCTTGTGCCTGGAACAAGTTGTAAATAAACCAAGTTTTAATAAAATGTGTAAATAGTCCTCAATAACTTAAAATTTATCACATCCATTCCTGCAAAATGTTTCAACATAACAAATGCAGATTCTATACTGACATACGCTATCCTACATTTACCATCTAATGGGGACAAGAATGTCTAATTTTTTCCAAACCAAAATGACAAAGTAAAAAAAACTATCACAAAAAAAACTCACCAGAGAGGCACATTTCTCCTGCGATACTTTTCTGTCTTTTGAGATACCTGCAACTTCCTCCTGCAGGCGGGCTCTCTCCTCCAGTGCCTCCTGCAAAGCCACTCGCACTTCAGAGTCCACTTCTAGGGATTTCAATTTGGATTCCAGCTTTGTCGCCTTGGCTTCCCATGCCTCCCGCTTCTCAACCTCACTCTCCAGCTTTGGAACAAATTCACATTAGCAACCTATCATAGTGGATTATTCAACATCCACTGATTTAATACAGAAAAAGGATAAAAAGCATACAAATTGTAGTATGAAGATGGTGCTGCTGCAGTGGCACACTCACCAAGGTCACTCAAAAATCAGTTATCAGCTCTAAGTGTAGCATACACAAGAGCTGGCCTCAAAGTAAGTGTGAGAAAGAGAGAAACCATGTGTGCATCCACCCAACAAAACATAGTGCATAAACCTCTGATCGGGTTTTTTAAAATCATGACCCCAAGAATCTAAAACAAGATTTCTGTCTAACAAGTTGTTTCCAATCTGCTATATGGGTATGGAACATAGATTCTTTATAGAAGGCAGATATGAGCTATTGAGGGATTTCACATCCAATGTCTTCAAAAAAATCCTCAGGATAAAGGAGGGACAAAATACCACAATGATATTGTAGTAGTATATTAATTCGCCTTAACTCAACCAGGGTACACTCTAATTCCCACCTTTTATTTCATGTTTTGGTGAAGGATGATGAAAAAGATGCCTGGAAGCAGTGTCGGACCCCTGAAATAAATGAAGCTGGAACAGAAAGCCAGGTATGTGTATGTATGAGTCAGAAATGTGTGTGTGTTTATGTGTATAGGGGTAATTTTTTGCCCCTTTCAGTTTCTAAGGTCCCACTGCTCTCATCTTCGGCTGAGGAGAAGGAATGAGTTGGGAGGTATGGAGCTGTAGCCCATTAGTGTGTGGCATGATTTGGAGACCCGGGCTGGTTTCCCCAGCAAGAAAAGAAAGAGACCACGAGATTGCACCCTTTTTAACCTTCTCCACACTCAGCAAGAGTGAGGGTACTACCCCATAACAGGAGAAAAAAAATGCCCTAAGGCAACTTAGTGACCATTAGTAAAGAGCTGGCTCAATTAAGGGGTTTTTGTGCTGACCGATCAATCGTTGGAGAGATGGAGAGTATCCAATTGGTGCCTTGTGAAAAGCAAGGTTTTTAGGTAGTACCATGTTTTATATTTAAAGAAATTGTACTTTGAATTTATTATCAATATATATTTGCATACAATGCATTTGTATTATTGTTACTTTCTCTTTTTTTTGCAATATAGTAGTTGTGCGTTTCATGTATTTGTAGGTGATAGTAGGATTGGGTGGTGGGAAAAAAGAAATATATATATATATATATATATATATATATATATATATATATATATATATATATATATATATATATATATATATATATATATATATATATATATATATATATATATATATAGACATATTAATAACAAAACAACACTAAGTATTGGCAAATCCTTGAGCCTCCTTCCACTCTAGCGGGTGTTTCATGAGCGAGTAAGCGGACCTTTGTGGCGGCAGTTACCAGAACCATCCCCTACATAGCTTGGCACCTGAATAGGGATATTCCCCCCCTTGGAAGGCCCTACCGTCTGAGGCTGGGTTGCCTCAAGGACCATGTCTACCTCAGAAGGGGCCTCCAATTGGCCATTCCCCACCCAAGACATCACAGGTCCTGTTGGCAGTATTGTCACTACACAAATCTTGTGTTGGGAGGCACAGGCCATGACCCCAGCAAGGTTAATATTCTTGCCAGCACGTCTTTTGAGGGAAGGGGCCTAGCTTCCCTCTCCCCCCCTAAGGGGGTTTGCCCTACCGAGCCGCTTCGATGTGGAGTGGCTGGCTAAGGGCTGCCTGCTGGCTTTCTTGGCAGTCCCCTTGGAAAGAACAGAGGGGGCTGCACCTGGAAAAGGGGAGGTGCCCAAAAGCACCTCCAGAAAAGGGGGTGAGGGGGAGTCCTCTACACCCGTAGGCGAAGGAGAGGAGTAAGCCTCCTCTCCAGGTAGAGAGATATGGATTGTCCCCTGCGCATGCACAGGGGGGGGGGCCTCCCCTTTTTCAGGGGAGCTGCCCGAGGGCGGCTCCGTTGATGATACAGGGAAAGTTGAGGGTTGTTTTTTTTGTTTTTTTCATCATTGGGCATGGTGACCATATTAGTATCACGGGACGCAATCGCGCATCACCTCTCGCAGTAGCCTGCACTGCAAGAGGTGCTTACAGGCCAGGAAGAGCCAGGCGCCAACATTTGGGACCACCCCTCCCGCCTGGTAGCCTGGCAATCCATTGGCATGGCGGCTCCACCTTGGACACGGCGTAAAAATGATAGATTGTGAAGAGGAGAGGAAAAGGGATGTGAAGAAGGTATGGGTGGGGATGAAGCAGGTTGTTAAAAACCAACCACCCCAGACCAGAGCTCAGGGGTTAGGGAACATTGTCCCCTCCCCCCCCAGTCCCGATCCGGGACGGTTAGCGGAGAAGAAGGTCAGCATCTAACCTGTGAAATTAGAGGTTGGCCAGAGAAAGTTGTGGGAGAGGTTGTTTGAAAAGCAACGAAATAGGGAAAAAATACAGGCTATCTGAAGGAAGGAAGAGAGGCTAAGCTGGGGCCGGACAGAGCGCTGGATCCTGTCAGCACGGCAGCCAGGATGGCAAATCGCCGCGCCCCTTACGGGGGGCAGCATTTGATAAGTTTAAAGCATTAGTGGTGAAAGATGTAGAGCTTGCATATCCTGATTATAAAGAGATGCAAGTTGTTATTCTATGGGTTTAATACAGGATCAGTTTGAAAGTGGAGTGAAAAGTCAGCAAGAGATAGAGTTTGTATCGAAAGCTTTTAGCACGGCAAAGCATGCATATTCAAATATTCAGAGGGAATTACCGGCATTACATTTTTGTTTGAAATTGCTGATACCTTTTTTGTATGGAGTGAAATTTGTACTACAAATGGATCATCAGCCTTTAGTATATTTGCAGCATATGAGGGTGGTTTATAGCAGGCTTGCAAGGACAATGGAAGATTTGTGGGATTTTGATTTTGTGGTAGAGTATTTTCCAGGTGAGAAGAATGAAATTGCAGACTTGATGTTGAGATTACCAGGTAGGGCAAATTGAAAGTGTGGCTGTATGAATAAATCCTGAATATTTTCCAAAAGGATTAACTGTTGGGAAGAGATGTGAGGGTGGTGGTCCGAGGGGGAGTCAATGAGTTTTGCAATTCGGATATAAGGAAACGAGATATGAGGAAAAGTGTTTTATTATTTTTCAATATAACTACCCTCGACTTCAATGCACTTGCGCCACTTGTCCCTGAGGCTTCGAATTCCCAACAACCAGAAATCTCCCGACTGCTGTTCAATCCACTCCTGAACGGCGACCTAGACATCTTCATCGTCCCCAAACCGGCGTCGACGCAGTGCAGCCTTGAGCTGGTGGAATAAAAAGTACTCGCTAGGGGCCAGATCTGGACTGTAGGGGGAGATGGTTGAGCTCCTCGAATCCGCACTCGCGCAGGGCAGCTTGTGCAACTCTGGCCTTGTGGACTTTGACGACGTTGAAGTCAACAATTTGGTCATGGCCAAATTGTCGTGGATGATGTTGATAACACTTCCATGTGATATTCCAAGTTCTCCCTCGATTTCTTCAACCTTCACCCATCGATTTTCGAGGATCCTCCTCTCCACACGGGCCACATTGTCCTAGCTGGTCACGTCTGATGGGCATCCTGGACAGGGGTCATCTTCAAGGGACTCACGACCATGGTGGAACTCCCTATTCCAGCGAGCAATGGTTGCATAGGAAGGGGCGGTGTCGGTGTACACTGCAACCATGCATTCATGGATCTCTTTTGCATTTTTGCCTTCCTTGGTCAAAAATTTGATCGCTGCGCGGTGCTAAACTTTCTCCATTGTTGAAAAATTTGTGACTGACAATCTGCAACACCACTGCTTCTTAAATAAATGAGGCAGGAGCATGTGGCTGTAGGCCTGACTGGTCATAACTTGTCCTAACACCCCCACAAACAGCGATAACCCTTACTCTGTTTTGCCCTAGGGATTTGCAAAACTTATTGACTGCCCCTCATAATTCTATGTTTGAGAGTATGCTTTGTGGCTTGCAAGGCTTGGCTGATGATGGATTAGAAGCTAAAGTTTCTAAAAATGTGAATGACTTACAAAGAATGGTTATGGAAGAAGCATGTAAAGACCTGATGAGTTAGGTATGAGGTATGAGTAATATGAACAAGCTGAAGAAAGAATTGAAGGTGATGTGTGCACCGTGAGTGATGACATTTCAGGAGGTGTTAGTGGTAGTAAGGTGTTTGATGTGAAAGTGTGTGTAAATTATGGAGGAAAGAAGCCTGTGGTGTATCATGGTAAGGAGGCGAGCATAGAGTGGCTGTGAGCGCATTTACAATGCTTAAGTGGGGTGCAGTATAATTGGTTAAATGAGAAGAAGAATTATGTCTGTAAATGAAGTGCCTGAGGAGTGTGCGCCTACTTACGCTGATGTGATGATGGGGGTACTGCTGAGGGGTTTGTTGAGAATAGGAAAGTTGTGAGTGTGGAGTGTGAACACGAGATTGAAAAGAGGGTGCATGTTGTCTTATGAATAAATGAGAAAAAGTACTGTGGAATGATTGATACTGGCCGGCAAATTTCTTTGGTGAACACTAAAGTGGTGAGGAATGTATACCTAAGAGAGGCATTACAGTCATGATTTCTGGATTGGGAGGAAACTTGAAGGCATGGGACTCCTCCCATGCCTTCAAGTTTCCTCCCAGTAAGTATAGGAAAGTTGGAAAATGTAATGCAGGAATTTGTTGTGTTAGGTGAGAGTGAGCTTCCTTATTGCTTTTTGCTAGGGATTGACTTCTTGCAAAAAAATACAATTTTGGTGGATGTAGGAAATGACTGCTTGATAAAGCTGGTATGGTTGTGGTAAACATGAAGAGTGAACTTGTATATGTGACTAGATTTTCGGGAGTAGCATGTTTTGATACAAATGAAGAGCTATTGATGAAAGATGATATTCAAAGTATTCAAGAGTCATGTCAGATAGTGCATGAGCTGAAAGAAAATGTATTGAGGAGTGTGCCTGTTGAAGAATGGAGTAGTATAATGAAAGAGTTTAAAAGGTTTGCTCAAAAGTTTGTGTTATGTAAAGATGATTTATTTTGTATGGAGAATAGAAAAGGAGGATGTGTTTTTCGGGATTTTCAGTTTCTGGTACAATTGGGATGGCAAAAATCAAGCACAAGAGGCTTGGACATATGAGGAAGAACAAGCTGTGGGAGTACATGAAAGAGCATGTGTTTATTTAGTCCATTTTTGAGGAAAATTTGTGCTGATGTTGTGACTATTTGCAAAGCATGTCAGAAGGGAAAGTATCAGAGTGTATCAGAGTCTGCCTGTTTTGAAATTGTGTATGGAGCTGTTTGAAATGGTTATAATCGATTGTGTATTTTTGCCTTTGACTGTGTAAGTTTATGTTTGAATGGTTGTAATTGTAGATCACAAGTGCAAGTTTGCTTATGCTGCACCTTTGAAGAATAAATCATCCATGACTGTTGCCAGAGATATGTGAAAAACTGTTATCAATGTGTGTGTGTAAGCCTGCAAGAATGTTGAATGACATGGACTTGAGTTTGTAGGATGTTCTTTTGCAGAGATGTTGAGTAAATGAGGGATTTATGATGTTACAGTTAATGGTGAAAGATGGGAGAAAATGGAATGAATGTTTGGGAAAAGTACTTTGGTCATACAATATGATGGTGCCTTAAGCAACATGTTGCCATGTAAATATGTGATGAATGTTGGGAGAATGATTAGTGAAAGTGGTCATAAGTTATAGACAAAAGGGAATGAAAGGTTCGGAAATTTTTCTGTTGGGGATAAAGTGCTGAAAGAGATTTAAACAAAAGGTAGAATGAATGTAGAAAAATTTTAAAAAGTTTGAAGGTCCATTTGTGGTGAAAAAGGTTTGGTTGAATGGGCTAAGTTAATAGTGAATGAAAGAGAGGATGGAAGTTTGGATGAATATAGAGCACAGCAGGGTCAGCTACAAAAGTGGTGTAAACCTCCTGAATATTTGTTGCAACACCCTGTTGCAACATCCAGTGAATGAGTATCTGTTAGAAAGCATGGAAGACTGTGAGAGAGTGAAAGATATAGCTAGTATTTTTAAAGGGAAGTAGTTAGTGTTAGTTGAGCATAGGAGGAAGAAGCATAAGAAAGGCATTCAAGAAAGGATGGATGGAAGGAACAGTTTGGTGAAAGTGAGGTGAATGAGTTTTCTGGATTTTTGAAAGCTTAAGATGGAGTAATTGATAGAACGTATAGTATTTGTAAGTTTCCTTTGAATGAGTCTGAGTCTATGTTAATGAGTATAAATGGGACAAATGTGCAATTGGAGAAAGATTCAATGAATGCTATGAAAGAATGGGAAGGATTGATGTTCAGAGTAGAGAAGTTGGTTGAAATTTTGAGTGAGATGATCAGAGAGTGTCAGATGTATGTGTAGATGAAGTGCATGTTGAAAGGGAGACTGACCAATATGATTAAGTGAACATAATGACACATGACTTGAGATGTCAATAAGCCCTGATACTAGAATAAGAAACAGTGCAAAAGAGTATGATTGAGTGATGATGAATGCTTTGGAATGGTTTTAAGGGAGTAAATAGAGAATGAAGTGGTGAGGAAATGATTGGTGGGGATTGGATGAGGCGAACTTAAGAAGGAGAGATGTGGTAGTTTTTTTACTCGCCTCAACTCACCTGTGCCCACTATAATTCCCACCTTTTATTTCAGGTTTCAGTGAAGGATGGAGAACAAAGCTGCCTGGAAGCAGTGCCAGAGCAACCCACCCCCACTCCTCAGATCTTATTAGGATGGGAGTTTCAGTGAAATAAAGAGAGAATTACACTGATAAGTGACCTTTTATTCGGTGTGCAAAGAAATAAATGGAGCTAGAACACAAAGCCAGGTATGTGTATTCGAGTCAGAAATGTGCGAATGTAGAGGGTGTCTATATGAGCTAGGGAGGAGGGATAAGTAACACCCTTGAGAAAATAAGCTCTTATCTTGGAGTGAGGAGAAGGAATGAGTCAGGTGTGAGGCTGTAGCCTATCGGTGTGTGGCACGATTTGGATACCCCAGCCATCCATTCCAGTTAATGATCTTGGAACCACCACCCCTGATTAATGACCCCTTTTCTGTTTTTTTTTTCTTTTGGGGGGGATCTTGAAGTGTTTAATAACTTGTGTTGTTCATTCCATTCTCAATATACAACTGAAGAGAATACGGTAAACTTCATAGCGAAATTAGTCTCGTAAATAAATTCTATGCTCCAATACAGTGTTTTCACTATCATATACCGTAACTCGCTATTGAGTTCTTTCAATATATATTATATATATATATATATATATATATATATATATATATAAATAAGCCCAATGAGTATGTGTGCCCTTAAGCATCCTTCCAATCTAACAGGTGGCTCATGAGTGATTAAGCGGACCTTTGTGGTGGGTAGTTACTGGGACCATCCACTACAAGATTCTTCAGAGAACCAAACATGAAAGAACAGAATCCCACATTGCTAGACAAATACTCTGATGGGTTAGACATACTATTTTGTGAACTTGCAGGTGCCACTCATTTATCTGGTGCTTAGAAGAAAAGATATAAGGACACTGTCAAGAGAACAATTCTGATTAACTTGAGACACTTGTTTAGGATTGTGCAACCTACCACTGAAAATTGCAAATTAACACCACTATCTCTTGGATTTTGCTGACATTAGGTTTTTACAAAGTTTTTGCTAGAAGTTTTCATGTAACTAACACATAAGTGAGCACCATATTTATAAGTTGTCCAACAATTCTACATATTTTTTACACTTAAGCTACTAATTTGACCTATAGAAATTACCTTTTTTAAATATAAAAAACAAAGGTACAGCTCTTGGCTATTAAAAACAACCATAAAAAAGTTGTTTATCTTGGTATTTTTCATGTAATTAACTTATAAGTGAACACAATATTTACAAATTGTTTGTCAATTGATTGAAATTTTATAGCTTTGATATCAATTTGATCTTGAACTCTAAAAGTTCAATAAAAATTGTAATTCATTGACAATAATATATAGTTAAAGTAGTGAAAGGGGAAGACAAAGCTCACATGTAGCTTAAACAATCCTGTTGCAACATGTTGCTACTTGTACAGAGTCAACACAGATAGTTGTTGTAGTTGCTAGTCTACAAGTTAGTAGTTTCAGCCAGGAGTGTGTGTGGTGGGTTGTTATTGTTTTTCAATGAGCCTCAAAGAATATTAAGAATTAACCCATTAATGATGACAATTTATATTTTAAGTTATTGACATATTTTGGAAACTTCATTTTAGTGTAATAAATAATGCTACTCAGCATTCAAAGCATAACATTTTGCAATAGGAAAATGAAAATAGTTTAATTCTTAATTTCTTATATGTAAACATGCTGACACATATACGAGGAGCGGTCAATAAGTTTTGCAATTCGGATATAAGGAAACGAGATATGAGGAAAAGTGTTTTATTATTTTTTTAATATAACTACCCTCAACTTCAATGCACTTGCAACACTTGTCCCTGAGGCTTTGAATTCCCAACAACCAGAAATCTCCCGACTGCTGTTCAATCCACTCCTGGACGTGGACGCAAGCTGGACATCTTCATTGTCCCCAAACCGGCATTCACGCAGTGCAGCCTTGAGCTGGCAAAATAAAAAGTAGTTGCTAGGGGCCAGATCTGGACTGTAGGGGGGGATAGTTGAGCTCCTCGAATCCGCACTTGCGCAGGGCAGCTTGTGCAACTCTGGCCTTGTGGACAGGGCCATTGTTGTGGAGGAGCAGGACACTGTGTGTCAACTTGCCGCGCCATTTCTAACGGATGCACTTCTTCAACCCAGCCAGTTCCCCAGCATAATATTGGACTGTGATGGTCCTTACACGAGGTGCATAGTCCACCATCAACACTCCCTCAGAATCCCAGAAGATGGTGGCCATGATCTTCCCGGCTGAAGGTTGGGTCCGTAACTTGATGGGGGGTCGGAGAACCCCTGTGCTTCCATGCCATGCTTTTGAGCTTGATCTCGGGATCCTGGGGGATGGACCCACGTTTCATCACCTGTCACTATGCGTGAGTCGAATCCCGCCAGGTCTTGGTTGTACAGGAGTAGCAGCTCCTCCAAACTTTGACGATGTTGAAGTCGATCATGGGGTGTGAGGTTTCTAGGGAACCAACAGGCAGAGACCTTGGTCATGGCCAAATTATCGTGGATGATGTTGATAACACTCCCATGTCATATGCCAAGTTCTTCCTTTATTTCTTCGAACTTCACGCGGCGATTTTCGAGAATCATCCTCTCCACACGGGCCACATTGTCCTCGTTGGTCAAGTCTGACAGGTGTCCTGGACGGGGATCATCTTCAAGGGACTCCCGACCATGGTGGAACTTCCTATTCCAGCAAGCAATGGTTGCATAGGAAGGGGCGATGTCGGTGTACACTGCAACCATGCATTCATGGATCTCTTTTGCATTTTTGCCTTCCTTGGTCAAAAATTTGATCACTGTGCGGTGCTCAACATTCTCCATTGTTGAAAAAATTTGTGACTGACGATCAGCGATCAGCTACTGCTTCTTAAATAGACAAGGCAGGAGCGTGCGGTTGCAGGCCCTGACTTGTCATAACTTGTCCTAACACCCCCACAAACAGCCATCTCCCTTCCTCTGTTTTGCCCTACCGATTCACAAAACTTACTGGCTGACCCTCGTATTATTTTGAATGATATGGCTTCATGTATAGAATATGGAGTGGAACATGACATTTTTTGCACTCATACTTCATTCTCCCTATGCAATGCTTATATCTTGAGTATTTAGAGGGTTGAGGTTGTGGCCAGTGATTAAAATGATCCTTCCTTACTTCATTTCCTGCAACTCCCTTTATCTTGTTAGTAGATGGTCCAGGTTTTTTTTTGTTTGTTCCATGTTGCTTTAATAATTGAAGCATAATTTGTCTTACAAATTCCTGAAGTAAAATGGGATTTCCAAATTTTCTATACAAAAGCCAATCATTGACAGCAGATACTCCAAGAAAATAATGGACACCACCATTTGTGAGATCGAACTTAGATGAGGTAATTCGCAATAAATTTATCAGTTAGATCAACTCCATCCATATGCTTATTGCTTCAATGGCATTAGGCATAGGAACTACACTCTCTTTTTTATCAACTCACGACCATCAGGAGCACTTTGATTTAGGATCAACACTAAATTTATTTGAAGCAACTATCACCACTTTACTGTCTTTCCACTTCATTAAAATTTGATCATTAGTACATACCAACTCCATAACCTTTTTCTCTTTTTTCTAGCAATTTAGAAGCTGGTAATGGCGCATTTCCCAACCTTCCTTCTCTTATAGTACCAGTTCCAGCAATACCACTGTTTGTTGAAAGTTCATTCAAAAGAGGAAAGGAAGTAAACAAGTTATCAAAATATAAACACTGTCTAGCCCTTATCTTTGCACTTTTAACTAAACCCAACACAACATCTCCACCTTGACCTAACCCAGTTACAGTTTTGTTGAGCTACCACAATAAGGTTCCAAATGAAACATATATCCATCTGAACTAGATAGAATCCACAGTTTATATCCAAACAGTATTGGCTTTCCGCTGATAAAATTTTTTGTGCTGTGATACCCATAATATAGCACAATTGATCATCAACACAAACATCTTTAGGCAGATGAGCAATTTTGGATGATTTATAAATTTTCAAAAATAGACGTAACTTTATAGGTCTATTGCATTATACTTTTATACTTTCAAATGTTAAAATGTATCTACTTTCAAATGTTCAAATGTATCTCATTGCATGTCTTCACTAATTAAAATGTTATATACATCAGGATCTGTATTCCAATACAACCATCTAGCAGGGAGTTGATTATAACCAGAGTGTATTAAAATAGCAATAAATGACAATATGTTGTCTCGATTTACATATGATGAATCCAAATTTTTATGAGTTGCATATTTTTTGATGTTTCCTTATGTTTCATCGTCACTTTTATTGGAGTCAATATCTGACTCTACTAAAGCTCTCTCTTCACCAGGCAAAAAAGTTACTCTGATGTCGAAAATGGCAGCCAACAGATATAAAGATACATAATGTATATATATATATATATATATATATATATATATATATATATATATATATATATATATATATATATATATATATATATATATATATATATATATATACTAGATTAATAGGTATATCATTCATATATATATATATATATATATATATATATATATATATATATATATATATATATATATATATATATATATATCACTAACTCTATAATTTAAGAAGGGGATTTTTTTTTAGTATTTGAATAATAATTTCATCTTAGTTTGGTTATGACGTTTTTTTTTATTAAAGTTCAGAAAATTTATTTTTATATATCTTCTATAACTATATTTTAGCAACGTGATATTTTGAAAGGGGAAGAAATTTAGTTTAGAGTTCCATTTTTAAATTATTATAATTGGCAAAGTTCAGAAAATTTATAAAAATTTAACAATGGCTGCTTTTTTTTAGATTTTAAATCTTAGTAGTGAAGTACAAGCTCCCCCATAGGGGGGGGTGGAGTGACGAAGCCATTGGCTGGTATATATATATATATATATATATATATATATATATATATATATATATATATATATATATATATATATATATATATATATATATATATATATATATATATATATATATATGTGTGTGAAATGGTTGGAGTATAGAGAAATCAATATATATATATATATATATGTATATATATATATATATATATATATATATATATATATATATATATATATATATATATATATATATATATAGATAAGTATTACTTCTTAAATATTAAATAACAATATTATGGAGACTCAATTGTTATGTTCACACTCGCAGCAAATATTTGTATATCGTTTATGCCGACTGCTAACTTTGGTTACCAAAGTATAATCTTTTTCTAAGTTATAATAAATCATGTTATAGAAATATTTTATATATATATATATATATATATATATATATATATATATATATATATATATATATATATATATATATATATAATAGGATCATTCAGATTTAATTTTCACATTTTAATGAAATCTTAGTAGTGAAGTACAAGCTCCCCCATAGGGGGGGGGGGGAGTAGCGAAGCCATTGGCTGGTATATATATATATATATGTGTGTGAAATGGTGGGAGTATAGAGAAATCAATATATATATATATATATATATATATATATATATATATATATATATATATATATATATATATATATATATATATATATATAGATAAGTATTACTTCTTAAATATTAAATAACAATATTATGGAGACTCAATTGTTATGTTCACACTCGCAGCAAATATTTGTATATCGTTTATGCCGACTGCTAACTTTGGTTACCAAAGTAAAATCTTTTTCTAAGTTATAATAAATCATGTTATAGAATTATTTTATATATATATATATATATATATATATATATATATATATATATATATATATATATATATATATAATAGGATCATTCAGATTTAATTTTCACATTTTAATGAAACAAACAAAAATATAAATAAAGTACTTATGTTTTGGAGAGAGGTGTCAAACCATGTTTAAATTTTTTTTAGCATAATACTGCCAAACCTAGTGTTTTACATAATTGTAGGCTTGTATGACATGAAATAAAATTTCATGAAAAGTACAGCTCCGGCAAAATGACTTCGGACCTGCCACATTTTTGTGGGAGGAAAAAGTCTAGTATGAAGAAACAGGCTTTTTATTGATGTCCAGCCTACAGATATAAAGATACATACTATATGTTGAGGTATGGTGAAGTGTACATGAATATGCGTACACAGGCTCTAAGGTAGGCCAAGCAAGGCAACAATCCTCTGGATGTAGTTTTCCTGGGAGTTTGGGTGCCTTAAAAAAGAGGCCGTTTGACTCGGATGACCTATCATGAGTCCTTGTGGCTTTTGTCATCTGTTATATTATATTGTGGGGGACTTTGATTTTGTCTTTCCCTGGTGATGGTGCTTTTTGTGGGTGGGTTTTGACGGAGGCGGATGACCTTTGATAGGCCCTTGTGGCTTTTGTCATCCGTGAAATTATGTTATATAATGTTATGTTAAGAGTGCAATTTAAGTAGATAACGGCAGCTGCATAACCAAGGAATATAAAAAACACAATAACAAAAATAGATTTTAATACACACAAAATAAAAGGTGACAATATATATATATATATGGTACATAAATGAGATGGACTGAACCTCCGAATACTAATTAGATAACCATGGTTAGGGAAAGGTTATAAAGGGAGATTGAGGCAACAACTGTTATTGTTTTTAAGAGTGCAATTTAAGTAGATAGCGGCAGCTGCATGACCAAGGAATATAACAAACACAATGACAAAAATAGATTTTAATACACACAAAATAAAAGGGGACAATATATATATATATATATATGGTATATAAATGAGATGGACTGAACGTCCAAATACTAATTAGATAACCATGGTTAGGGAAAGGTTATAAAGGGAGATTGAGGCAACAACTGTTATTGTTTTTAAGAGTGCAATTTAAGTAGATAGCGGCAGCTGCATGACCAAGGAATATAACAAACACAATGACAAAAATAGATTTTAATACACACAAAATAAAAGGGGACAATATATATATATATATATATATATATATATATATATATATATATATATATATATATATATATATATATATATATAAGAACATAAGAAAAGGAGACTGCAAAAGGCCATTCATGGCCTACACTTGACAGCTCCTGTAAATATATATGTATATATATATATATATATATATATATATATATATATATATATATATATATATGGTACATAAATGAGATGGACTGAACGTCTCAATACTAATTAGATAACCATGGTTAGGAAAAGATTATAAAGGAAGATTGAGGGTAATGAATGATTTACTTCCTTTGAAACTCGAGGGTAAGGTGGGGCAACTAGGGGGAGGTCTTGGTGACCTTGATTACTCATGCATTTGAGAGATGTGGGCCTCTGTCCTCAGGAGGTCACCAAACAAACTTTGAAAGGGGGGGGAAGAGATGATTTCTCCACACTCGGCTTGAGCAAGCTAATGGGCCTCTTGTCATAAGAGGTTACCAGAAGAACTTCGGTGACGGCTTCTCAAATCCTTGATCCGAAAGCGGATGAAAAAGGCTGACATTACAACACAAGAATCTTCTCCCTGACCCGAAGACACAGGTATGATGTCCAACTCTTCCATGGCTTGCAAACGTCACTCACACTTCTTGGGAGAGAGCGCGTTGAATTGCACTACTTTTGGGGAAGTTGCGTTTAACCGAATCTGTCCATCAGCCTTGAGCAGGTGCATATAAACCCAGAGTTATTCAAAACAGGGAGAGAGATTGAGACCATCTTAACCTTCGTTATCGAGTAGGATGAACTGAGCGCCTCCTTAAAAGGAATTGTCAATGGCTGGGATCAGCAGCCAGATGGGCAACAGTGGTGGGGGCCATAAATGCAGTTCATGGCGAATCTACAAACCGGGAGGAAGCTTCGGTGTGAATTTCACAGGAACCTGGCGGCCGGTCAAAAGAGAGAGAGGTTGGAAGGGGGGGTGGGAGTAATGGTTTGGTTTCTCTCCTGAAATACTGTCTTAGGAGGTGGGGAAATAATAGGAGGTGGGGAAATAATACGAGGGGCGGTGAATAAGTTTTGTGAATTGGTAGGGCAAAACAGAGGATTGGGGATGGCTGTTTGCGGGGGTGTTAGGACAAATTATGACAAGTCAGGACCTGCAGCCGCATGTTCCTGCCTCATCTATTTAAAGCGCAGTAGCTGATCGCAGATCGTAGGTCCAAAATTTTTCAACAATGGACAAGGGTGAGCACCGCGCAGTGATCAAATTTTTGAACAAGGAAGGCAAGAATGCAAAAGAGATCCATGAATGCATGGTTGCAGTGTACACTGACACCGCCCCTTCCTATACAACCATTGCTTGCTGGAATAGGGAGTTCAGCCATGGTTGTGAGTCCTTTGAAGATGAATCCCATCCAGGTCGTTCATCAGACATGACCAACTAGGACAATGTGGCCTGTCTGGAGAGGATGATTCTCGAAAATCGAGGGGTGAAGGTCGAAGAAATCGAGAGAGAACTTGGAATATCACATGGAAGTGTTATCAACATCATCCACGACAATTTGGCCATGAAAGGTCTCTGCCCGTTGGGTCCCTAGAAACCTCACGCCCCATGATCGACTTCAACATCCACAAGGCCAGAATTGCACAATCTGCCATGCGTGAGTGCGGATTCGAGAAGATCAACCATTCCCCCTACAGTCCAGATCTGGCCCCTAGCGACTACTTTTTATCCCGCCTTCCCAAGGCTGCACTGCGTGGACACCAGTTTGGGGACGATGAAGATGTCCGGCTCGCCGTCCAGGAGTGGATTGAACAGCAGTCGGGAGATTTCTGGTTGTCGGGAATTTGAAGCCTCAGGGACAAGTGGCGCAAGTGCATTGAAGTCGAGGTTAGTTATATTGAAAAATAATAAAACACTTTTCTTCATATCTCATTTCCTTATATCCAAATTGCAAAACTTATTGACTGCCCTCATATTATTCAAAGGGGATTCCTCCACACTGTATATACATATACATACTATACATATACATACATATACATGAATATATATATATATATATATATATATATATATATATATATATATATATATATATATAATATATATATATATGAAAGGGTAGGAGTATTTAGGCTTTTTAGTATTGTCATGTTTTCCTTTTTCTTGATGACCATTTGGAAGCTGCTTGGCATGGAATCGCTTAAGCTCCTGAAATAATCCAAGGACATCTCTGTACACCATACTTTTGTCAGGTCTGTCCAGAGGGTTAGGAGTCTTCTTCTCTGACATGATTTACTTCATTCGATGGCAGCAGTTCTCGATGGGGTTGAGGTTGGGATTATTCCCAGGCCACTCCAACACCCCAATCTGCCTCACCTAGAGCCACTTCGTCACCACATTCTTGGCCTTACGACAGTGTGCACTCTCATGCATAAAGAAATCGCACCCCTGAATTCTGAACATGTCCACCATATGGTCCTTCAGAACGTTGATATACCGATCAGCGTTCATCTTTTGGTTCTTTGCAAGCAAGTAAACGCCTGCCCTTCCCTTCTTACCAGTAAAAGCACCCCACACCATTACAGAATCAGTGTTTAACAGTAGAAATCATGTAATTGGGGTCAAATCGATCGGAACCCGACAGGCATCAAACCGTTGCAGACCCTAGCCTGAATACTTGAAAATTGCCTTCATCGGAAAACATCACCTTTATCCACTGTGCCGATGTCCAATGTGCATATTAATTTGCAAATGCAAGGCGGTTCTTCTTCTGCAGCCAATTTCAGAGGGTTCGAACAGAGATGTTTTGTAACAGCCTCAGATGTAAATTCTTTAATTCAGTTGCTGTGAATCGAGGGTTCTTCTTTAATGCTCTATTCAGGAGGACATCTATAGCAACAGATGTCTTCCTTCGCTTTCCACCATTGAATTTGTGCTTCGGAAGGACGTTTGGTGGCAGTTCCCGGGCTTTCGCTATAAGTTTCAATATGGTGGACTTTGCCCTACCTGTTCATTCACATATCGTTTTTATTAGGATGTTTTCTTGCCTCCATGCAAGAATACCAGCTTTCTCCTCATCAGTACAGTACTTGCCAGGCATTTCGAAAGCACCATTAACAAATACTGAGCATGAACAACAGAATGCAAAATCCTTCAACAAAAGGATGCGATATGGAGAATACACAACCGTCACTATTCAGGTCTAGTGAAACACTGAGATTCAGTTTCAACTCATAGCATGAACTAGGGAATGCTGTCAGCATTGCCAGATGCTTTCAGACACAAATATTTGCACCATACTGTTCCTGCCATCACTTTAACTGCAATACACAGTAGCCATCAGGATGTGGCAGATCCGAAGTCATTTTGCCGTATCTGTAAATAAATTTGCCGAATATATAACGAAAAAACAATGAGCCTATCTGGCTCCTAAAAGTATGGTCATTTATTACCCGATTAGGGTATTTAGACCCATACCAAGGTGGGGTGATCCTCTTCAGAGTATCAGCAAGCTCCGGCGTCGAGGGGAGGTCCACCTCACCCCAGAGCAGGAGTGTGAGACCTACAAAGAAAACAACAATAACAACAAAACAAAACCTAGTTAAATAAAGGGGAGAAAGCCGACCTCACCCAAAATACAAAAAGTCTGTAAGGCAACCAGTCAATGTGCACGAACTCATCCCGATCACAATGGACAGGCGGTAGCGACCCTGCTCATCCGGGTACTGGGACAGATAACGTGCGCGGAGATTGCCCCGACTGTGACATTCAACAAAAATGTGCCGAACAGTCTGGGGGGCGCTGCGAAGCGCTTCATCAAATGGCGGTGCGTCCCGCGAGTGTGTTTAATTCGAAGCGCTTCATCAAATGGCGGTGCGTCCCGCGAGTGTGTCTAATTCGGAGATGAAGGAAACCAACCTGAAGCCTTTGCTGCATTGCGGGGAGGGCCATTGGAACAGTCGCGGCGCAATGGCACCCACCTTTAAGTTCCCTTCGACCATCTCCCATCTTCTTTGCCAAGCAGCCCGAAGAGTTGCCCGTATTCCTGCCATGTAGTCGGTGTGAGGAAGAGCGAAACGCTGGTCCCGTCGTAGAGTCCTCGCGGACTTTTTGGCGCCCTCCTTCACCGCAAATCCTACATGTCCAGGAACCCAGCAGAAGATAATCTCGACATCCGCCCGGCTTCCCAAAAATGTGACGTCACGGATATCGCAAACCAGGGGATGCGTGGATTACAATGCCCCAAGAATACTCAGGGCGCTTTCTGAGTCGCTATAGGTCACAATCCAGGTTCCAAACCGGGCACATCGCGTAATCTCCCGTACCGAGTGTTGTATTGCTACCAACTTCGCCATGAAGACAGACGTAACGCCTGGCAGCGCCACGCTGAGTTCAAAAAGAGGGAAAACGGCGTGGAAGCCGACCCCCTCTTGGGACTTGGAGCCATCCGTATACACTGGCACGGTTCCAGCGTGACACGAGGTGTGCTCCAAAAAGGTCAAACGCAATACTCCCGGCGCTGTACAAGCTTTGAGAGCAGAGGTATGGCGACAAATAGCCAAAGGTGGTGCCCTCCAGGGTGGCGTCCTGGGCAGAACCAGGGGCGCCACCAGCCCGAGAGCTATACCTAGCTCTCGAATGAGTTTCCTAGCCCTAAACTCAAATGGGTTAGGGTATCACTGGCATCTCTCGGCGACATAGGCACCGTCGAAATCAGATGCGGATGCAGTGAGAGCTGTTGGCGACTGAGGGAAGCGCTGGGCTCGCGGGTACGGGCGAATAATGCACTGTGTATGGCGTAAAGAGAGTGGTGGCATCTGCCCAGCATCGACTAGTAGGCTCTCAATGGGGAAAGTGCGGAAGGTACCGGTCGCAAAAAGCGAAGCCCGGTGTGGTGAATCGAGTCCACGCTTCCGCAACACACGCTCGGCAGCGGATGCATAAAACTCGCATCCGTAGTCGAGCTTTGAACGAACAAAGGATCGATAAAAAAGTAAGGCAGTAGCCCTATCAGCGCCCCAGACGCTGAACGTCACGGAACGGAGAATATCCATGGCGCGGGTACAAGAGACCCTAAGGCTGCGAATATGAGCCTCCCAAGCGAGGCGTCGGGCAATACAAGACCAAGGAAACGTGCAATTCAACCACTTCCAGGCCTACCCCATTAAGAAACATTTCTGGGTCAGGGAGGAGCCGTGGATGGTGGCAGAAGTCCACCACCTTAGTCTTGGCCAAAGAAAACCGAAACCTGTGCGCTTCGGCATAGCGAGAGACGCGGTTCAATGCCTGTTGGAGTCGACGCTGGAGAGTTGGCATCTGGGCTGCGCCAAAAGAGATAGAAAGGTCGTCCCACATAGAGCGTAGCGAGAACATCCGGCAAGCACCAAGGGAATGCCGTTGATGCTCAGGGCAAAGAGTGTGACACTGAGGACACTCCTGCGGGACACCCTCTTCCTGCTCCATTGGGCCGGAGATGGCTCCCCCCACCAGTACGAGGAATCGACGATCTCGCAAAAATTCAGATATAAAGATGAGAGAGTCACCGTATCGCCATGCGGTATCATAGGCCTTCTCCTGATCGAAAAATACCATGGCATAGTGCTGTCTACGAAGGAAGGCATCGTAGATGGCATTTTCCTGTGCAGGTGGCCTCTGATGTCATGAAAAAAAGATAATCTAACATTTATCAATTTCTCCATCAACTTGCACACGCAAGAGGTTAGAGAGATTGGGCGGAAACCGGCCGGAGTAGAGTGATCTCTTCCCGGTTTGCGAAAAGCGAGCACAGTAGCGATTCGCCAGGAATCCGGGATGAGACCCTCCACCCAGATCCTGTTGAACAAATCTAACAGAAAGGCCATGCCTCGCTCACCCAGGTGTCGAAGCATAGCGTACAGGACATCGTCCGGACCAGGGGCGGTATCCGCGGACGAAGCAAGAGCGCAATGCAACTCACTCAAAGTAAACTTGTCATTGAAGGGTTCTCCGCCTCTGGAGGTAAAGTCCAGTCGGCGGGCTTCCACAATATCACGACGTGCATTGAGTGCTGGCGGAGTAGCATCCCGGATAGAGAATGCCGAGAAAGCGGTCGCAAAGGATTCCGTCACGGACGCGGGGTCCGAGATTGCAGTCCCATTCTCCTGGAGAACGGGAGGGGGGGGGGGCGGGGGTCCTGCGAGAACTTGCCCCGAATCCTTTAGACTCGCTTCCACACTTCTGCTAGAAGGGTCTTCCCGTTAAGTGAAGACATGTATGCCCGCCAAGAAGAGCGGCGGGCGTCCTTTGAAATATACCGGAACCTAGCCCTAGCCCGACGAAATTCAGCGACAGTGAAATCGTTCGGGCGGCGCTTATAGCGCATGTAGGCATAACGCTTCTGTTTGAGGGCCGTCTCACACTCGGCCGACCACTATGGCAGTGGTCGGCGTGCAAAACGGCCAGAAGTCCTAGGAATAGTAGCTAGGCCCGCGGCGCTGAGGTTGCCCGAGAAGAACTCCACGGCCTCATCTACCAACCTAAACTCCTCGACTGAGATAGAGAATTCAGTCATTTCATGAAATGCAGACCACCGTGACCGCGACAAGCACCACGGGGGCGGGTTCTGGGAGGGTTCTCGGGCAAAAGCGGACCAGAAAATGATATTTGAATGGGAATGTGATCACTACCATGGAGGTCATTGACCAGTCCCCAATCCAAATCGGGCCTTGCATCCGGAGAGCACAAAGATAGATCGAGGCAGAAAAATGAAGGGGTTCTCGGGCAGTGATGCATAAACTCGTCCACATTTAGGACACTTATCTCCAGCTCATCAAATCAGGTCGGCAAGGACTTGACCCCTGGGATTGATAAGTCTCTCCAGAGGGGGTGTCTACCATTCAGATCCTCAAGCAAGAGAAAGGGCCTTGGCAACCATGCCACGACAAGGCAGAACTCCCCCATGGCGAAGTCGGCTGATTGTGAAATGTACACAGAAAGAACAGTATAACTCCTATTCAGGTGCAGCTGCACAGCTATGGCCTGTAAGGAGGTGCCTAAAGTGAAAAGAAGAACAGAGACATCATGATGGTTAAATGACACATATTCCTGCTGGCAAAACCCTGATATCCTGAGAGGGTGGGCAGGGGAGAAGACCCTCATGGGAAAGGTTGTATGCTTCCAGGATGCAGAACTCGGGGGGGCTATTGGCTGGACAATGCGCTGTCACCTTTTATCACTTATCGGGGGAGGTTGGGTTTGCCATGCGAGTCTTTTCCATTCCTCTGCCTTGAAAACTGAGGCTGATAGGGCATCTTTGAATGCAAGGGTAACTCTTTGGCACCGTTCCGAGCGACCCAGCCCAACACTGGGTGTGGGCATAGGAGCTGAAAATCCTTTAGTGCTGTCCTCCTTTCGAGGGGAAGCTTTATGAGACCTGGAAAATGGCCTCATGACCAAATTCAGGGGTGTTGTCTCCTGTGAGTCTAATGACTCGGAGGCAAGGGGGCTGTGGGAATGGGGGGGGGGAGCCCTGGTCTGAGCCGGAGCTGTGTATGAACCCTTTGTGCTGCCAGCTTACAAGGGGAGCACCCATGGTGGGTAGAACCTGCAGAAATGTTCCAAATGGGCGGGTAAACGACCATGGTCGTAGGCCTGGAGGGGCAAGGAGCAGATGGTGTCTTTCTTAACATTGAGGATTAAGACATCTCAGGCAGCGCCGGGCACGCCAAGAGAGAGACAATCCTGGGCCTGAACAGCCAGCACTTCTTTCTCAGGGAGATACGCACCACATTGCTTTGAAGAAGCGGGATGCGGCTCTCCACAATTGGCACACTTGGCCACATTCAATTTGTATTTATCATGCGCGGCCTTGGAGGAAATTACACAGACTTTGGGTAACCCTGACTTTGCATGTCTACAAGTGATTCACGTGGCTGAAGTGGTGGAATTAGTAGTACCTCCGCAGCAATGGCACGAATGCCTTCACACGGTAGCGATACTAAATGACTCAGGAAGCCTGTCACAGTGAATGTGACAAAGAGTGTAGGGGTGGGTCTCAGAGCCCCTCCCTATTTTCTCATCACACATTTGACCTTGACTGCTCCTTGGTTGGCCAGCTTTAATGTGATGTCATTTATAGAATAGTCCATGAGTTCCCTCGCATAAACTACTCCTTTCACTAAGTTTATGGTGAGTGCGGTGTCACACTCACCAGGGTGTCATCAAGTTTCCAAAGAGCACTAATCTTGGCCACTTCGGGAGGATCCAATGCATTCACCAGAAGGCATCGATCTGATAAACGGGTCACCTTCGGCTCTCTACCAATCAGGCTTCTCTGATGGAACATATTGCCATTGGCCAACATGCTGCCATCATTAAGTGGATAACTAGAAAATGTTTGAAGCCAGCAGGCTTGAAAATGTCATGTACTCTCTGAATGAGGGGCCCCAACGATATCGAGGCTCCACTGTGCGCACTTGCACTTTTGCTCTTGGTCAGCGACTCCCATCCCTGGGGAGCATCGTGGCCGGATGTGCTGATCTTCGCTTGGTTGCTTGCCAAACAGCAATGGAACCGTCTGTTCCTGTGGCTCCTGCGGCGAGAGAGGAGCCCTTAGTCCTTTTTGCCTTGCAAGTTTTTTTATTTTTAGGAGAGGAGGGTGGGGGAATGAACCCACTTCGCTCCTTCGCTAGGAGCAGCTCTTAGGCTGGAGGGACCGGCTTCAGCAAGATCCTTCTCCAAGATGGAGAAGGTCTTTGCTGTCAAAGGAGTAGCAGCCGGGGGAGGTGATCCCTCCTCTCCTTGTGGATCATCAGGGGACCAGGCAATATGAGAAGCTTGCACTGAGCCCGGGTTTGATGCCACGGAACATTCTACCATCTGGGGCTTGGTCACCTCAGGGACAATGAGAAGGGGTTGAGGGGCAGGCCCTGCACCTGTAGGCCCAGGAGAGTATGCTTCCTCTCTGGTCAGAGAGATTTGGAGAGACACCTGAGCTGAGGACCTCCTTTTCTGTAGTGGAGCTGCCGGAGGGTGGCTCTGATGATGTTATAGGGAAAGTAGAGGGTGTCTTTTCAAAATGTCATCATCAACAGGAGCAAACGCTCATCACCCATGCAGTAGCTGCTTTGCCAAGGCCTGAATTCGGAGCCAGCAAATGAGCTGCCACTATTTGAGACCATTCCTCCCACTTAGTGGCCTGGAGGCCCATCAGTATGGTGGCTCTGCCTTAGGCTTGGCGCAAAATTGATAGACTGTCAAGGAGAAAGGGTATATGAGGCCGGTTCTTACCCCCCCCCCCTAACTGGAACTCAGGGGTGAAGGGGCATTACCCCCACCCCTGTCAGCCACAATCCGGGATGGTTGGTTGAGAGGAAACTGGTCAGTATCTACCCTGTGAAATTAGAAGGCAAGAAGATGGTGTCAGAAAGGAGAAGAGGCTAAGCTGGGGCTGGATGGGGCTCTGAGTCCCATCTGCACAGCGGCCAGGAAAGCAAACCACCATGCCCCTTACAGTGTTGTGGGCTGGTGATGGCCTGTGTACCATGATTGCCACAACCATGCGCATCCGAATAATATGACCATGTGCGATCAGAGCAACAAATATGAGCAAACAATGTCCAATATCTATTGTCCCTAGTGCCATGGAAAACTCCTAAACTTGAAATATGTACAGGAATCCCTTGATTTGTGTGTTTTTTAAAAATGAGGTTTTAATTAACTTGCATTTTTTTTTTTATACCATCCCTTTAACTATACAGTGTAAAATTTGATTACTGGGCTTTTTAATTTGAGCCGCAAACCCTTTGAAGTACAAATTGGCAACTCACAACAGGTGCCTTCTGCCAAAAATGTCAGACATAGTTGCCTTTCTAGATTATTTTTAGCTTGATCTGTGTGTTTTAGTTTGGATCTATATGTATGAATTTGCAATCTAGATGGTGGATATTTTTCTAGATTAATATAAGAAAAATCTAGATGTTTCTATTAAAAATGTCCACCAAATATGCAATGTTTCAAACCAAACAAGAATGAGCTGAATGAAACAAATTTTAAACATGTTTACATAGTTCTTGAAACACTGTCCAGTCTACCTGCTAACTAGTCAGTCAGATGTTAGAATTTGGCCACTACCTGAAGGTAATTGGTGGGCAGACTACCAGTCATCCAGTATTTAAAGCTTCCCCCCCCCCCGTAGTTATCTCATGGTGATAACTACTATTTGGTGTGGGGTCGTTTATTAACATACATCAAAATATATATATATATATATATATATATATATATATATATATATATATATATATATATATATATATATATATATATATATATATATATATATATATATATATATATATATATATATATATTCAAAGGTGTATAAAAATATTAGATTATATAGTGACCAAAGATCGCAAATAATGTGTAGCGTAATCGATCATGTAAATACCATGAGAAGAATGTTGTGACATCACAGTCGATGATGTCAGTGTTGGCGGGAAACTCTTGGTGCACTATGTGTAGGTTGCAGTGTGTGACTAGGTTTTGGAAGTTCATGGTAGTAGGTTGTCTGGTCAGGTATTTGGAGAGGATAATCGGCGATGCGGATAGAGCTAAAAGCACTACGTAGATTATATATATATATATTGTGGTAGGATTATTTCTTTGTGTTTCATATGTGAGTTGTGGAATATTGTTTGTTGTTACATATTGGTTAGAATCCTAAAGCTTGAGCAGACTGACTAAAGGAAAGGTAATTATAGTTTCTCCCATTTATTATCGTCACAATTTATCTTTAGCTTGGGCAAGTAACATAATACTAACAAAATGGTAGCAGAGCATGGCTCCAGGTATGTCTTCTGTAATTAAAAATCCTCCACTATTGAATGATCTCAAGAAATATGAACAATGGAAGGAAGATGTGTTAATGTGGAGAGAGTTAACAGATATAGACAAAAAGAAGCAGGCGCTAGCTATACATCTCACATTAACCGGTCAACCCAGGGAGGTAGCTAATCAAGTATCGACGGAAGATAAGAAGAAAGTGAATGAAGTTGAACTTCTGCTGAATAGATTAGATGCGGCCTTCATGAAAGAACCTTAGAGGAGGAAATTCATGGCATATCAGAATTTTGAGGAGTGTATGAGGAAGGATGACATGTCGATTTGTGATTTCATGAGGGCATTTAACATGAAGTGCTATAAAATGACTGAGAAGGGTATGATATTGCGGGATGAGGTGTTACTCTTGGTGCGCTATGTGTAGGTTGCATCACTTTAGATAATAAAATTGACATTATTAAACAATTTGATAATGGCAAAAGAAAAGCCAACATAGGCGAGTCAACAATATACGCCATTTTGAACAAAGCAAGTGAGTACTGGGACAAAGGCAACAAGGCATCTGCATCATTAAGTATGCAATGCAGTATAAATGTAAGTCTATTGATGATTGAAATGGAAGATTTGCTTTCCATATGGTTGGAAGATTGTCATCACAAGTGTATTCCTAGTAATAGAAATAACATCAAGATTAAAGCTTTAAGCCTTTTTCTTCATTAAAAAAAGAAAAATATCAAGGGGATATTTCAACATTTTCAGCAAGTAAAGGTTGGCCCAAAAATTTCAAAGCTCATCCGGCATAAGAAATATTAAATTAACAGGGGAAGCAGTCAAATTGAAGAAAACAATAGAAGAAAATGGCTACAATCTCTCTCAAATCTTCAATGTTGACGAAACTGGGTTATTCTGGAAGAAAATGCCAACAAGAAATTTTTTGGCAAGATGAAACAACTGCACCAGGTCAGAAATTATCTAAAGATAGATTAACTCTCCTACTTGGAGGTAACGCTGAAGGAGATTGCAAATTGAAACCGATGCTAATTTATCATACAAGGAACCCAAGGGCATTCAGGCATTAACAAGCAATCCCTCCCAGTAATTTATAAATGAAATAAAAGGGCTTGGGTGACAAAGCAGCTATTTGAAGAATGGTGAACTATGCATTTTTGTCTCATAGTCAAAAAATACTGCAAAGAAAATAATCTAGATTTCAAAGTTCTTTTGATTTTAGATAATGCCCCTGGGCTTCCCACCTCACTCAATGATTTAAATAATGTGAGGATTATACAGTGGGTGCAATAAATATTCAATACATGGTCAAAAGTTTATTTACCATAGTTACACAACAGCAAAGTAATCAAAAATTGAACATCTTATGTATTTTGTACGTTGAATACAAATTGGTATCATATTGAAAAAATAGTAAAACATTACTATGATTACGGCAAAAGTATCAAACAAACATCTCAAAAAGTATCCTAAGCATCTATGAAAACCAGTTAGTATTTGGTGATATGACCTCTCATCGCTAGAACAGCTTCAAACCATTTGGGATATTTACTTATGAGGTTCTTACAAATATTTGTAGGTATCTTGGCCCATTCTTTTTAAATCTGTTAGATTTCTTGGGTCCCTTTTCTGAATCTTTAGTTTTAATTCTTGCCACAGGTTCTTGATAGGATTTAGGTTTGGCGACTGATTGGCCATCCCATAACCTTTATTTTCTTCTGCTGAAACCACGCTGCAGTGCCCTTGGCTGTATGTTTTGGATTGTTGTCCCGCTAGAATGTCCATCCTCTTGGCAACTTCAAGTCGTCTGCAGACTGTAAGAGATTATCATCCAGAATCCAGCGATACATCTGAGCATTCATTTTCCCTTCAATAATATGGAGTCTTCCAGGACCTGCAGAGGAGAAGCAGCCCCATACCATTATGCTGCTTCCTCCAAACTTCACTCCAGATGGGATCTAAAAAAACCTTTGAAAAATTCAAACTTCACTGTTGGGATTGTATTTTTAGGATCATGCACAGAGTTTTTCTGCCTCCAAATGTGACTTAACACTATTTCGCCCAAATAACTCAATCTTCATCGCATAAGACCATAGTACACCGTCCCAAAATTCAGACTATTTCTGACATGAATTGGTTTCAACAAAGGTGTCTTCCTTGGTGTGCGAGAATGGAATCCCTTGTTCCTAAGAACTGCTCTAATTGTATTTTTGCATACATTTGTCCCAGCTGCTTCCAAATCTTTCTGAAGTTCAGATCGAGGATTCTTCTTTACTTTACAGACTATATGTTTAGCCATTTGGTTTGAAATTTTAGATGGACACCCTGAACTTGGTAGACTTGCAGTGGACTGATAGGATGTAAACCGGCGAATCGTGTCACCAATGGTTGAGATTGGTATTTTTAGCATAAATGAAATTTTTCTATAGCCCAAACCACTTTTATGTAACTGAACAATTACTTCTCTGCTCCTTTTTGGCAATTCTTTAGTCTTCATCATATTAGAATTAGAGTGTTGAACAATGACCTTTTCATGCAGCTCTCAAACACTGATTGAGGTCTGCTGTTTCACATGGATGAAGTAGATTATTTTTCTAGAAAGTTCTACAGCATTCCTGTCACGTAAACCACTTTGGAATGTTCGAGAACTATTTATTATCGCTTTAAAAGTAATTTTGTGGGTGTGTTGGATACTTTTTGAGGCGATAATCTAACACTTTTGTTGATATAATATCAATGCTTTACTATTTGTGTATTCTAATACCGAATTTGTATTCAACATACAAAATACATAAGATGATCAATTTTTTACTACTTTGCTGTTGTGTAACTATGGTAAATAAACTTTTGAACATGTATCGGATATTTATTGCACTCACTGTATATCTATCACCAAATATGACGTCTTTGCTGTAATCAATGTACCAAGGAGTCATTTCTATCTTTAAAGCATATTATTTGATACAAACCTTTGCTCGGGCAATTCAAGCTACAACTCGAGACACCTCAATCACTCTCAAAGAATTTTGGAAAAATTTTATATTAAACAAGGAGTTAAAAACATACACAAATCATGACAAGAAGTTAAAGACAGCTCCATGAGAGCAGTCTGGCACAATCTTTTGCCAGAATATGCAAATGACTTTTGTGGTATTAATGAAATTGCTACGATTGGAAAAGACCTTGGCTCTGAAGAAGTAGATTCAGAAAATGTTAGAGAATTATTGGAATCTCATTCAAAAGACTTAATTGATGACGATCTTCTTGGAATTGAACGTGCATATAAGGAAGATGAAAATGAAGCAGGAGAAAAGGAAACGGCTCCTGAAGAAACTTCAGTTAAAAAACTTGAAGAACTGTTCAATAAACTCATATACAAGGTCAATCCAGATGAAGAAAGAAGCATGAACGATTGTTGAGGGCTAGATAAGCAAATTGATTATTATCATAAAATTATGGATGAAAGTTAAAAAGCTACTACTGTTCAATTGACATTTGATCAATTTTTTTCCAATATTTTCTTTCAATAAATCGCTTAATAATTCATCAATTATGTAGTGCAGTATATCTAGGAACATTTTGAAGAAGAAAATATTTTTTTTTACATTTTTTATTTTTTCCAGGATTCATTATAATTATTCTCATAGGTTTTTAAATTTGATTAGTGTGGTTTTGATATAAGCAGTATAAATGGAGGATTAATTAACCGCAGTAATGAAAGGATTACTGTATGTTCAAATTTACTTACAAAATAATCAATCTTTATACCATCTGAACGCCATAGGTTGTACAAATAATAAAAAGCATGAAATTGCCTTATTCCTTGATCTGGTAAAAACAAATAAAGTTTCTTCATTAAGGTGTTAACAACATCATCTTTCTTAAAATCTGATACTTATTTGCGACAATGTGGCTCTAGCTCTACCTAGACAGACAGATGTATAGTCAGCAAAGGCTTAGTTTTGTCTAGATCAGTTAGTTCACACCATATTTGTATATGTTTACAATTCTTGTAACTCAATTCATCATCAAATTTAGATGGCTACTTGAATGAACAAACATTAGTAGACGATGCCATAACCTTTTTCTGCTACCAAATGTTAGTTGACCACACACACACACACGCACGCACGCACACACACATACACCTCTTTCAGAGTTAACTAGAAGTCTCCATGATATGCCATTCAGAGGTTGTCTCGCTGAGTGTGACATCATGCAATTGACTGACCATAAGCAAAGGACAGTCATGGAAGGATACACAGCCAGGGCACACACCCTTTAATCTCTATTAAGCACAAGGACATCCATCATTTTTTCCAGGCCAAATTGACCCTTCTTAGTGATTAGGTGCTATGTGCTGTAGCACCTCATCCAGTCAAGGTTGATCACTGGGCAAATAGCCACTAGCATGCCTCCTCACAAACATTGTCTTTGCACACTTATCACACAATAACATCCACAACCCTCCTATGCTACCAGGTAAACTTCAGGCCAAGGTTCCAGCTATTCATGAGATGGATTGAACAGTGAACTTCACTCCACATTTCTTCAGATAAGATTCTTAATATCTCCCTTTTTCTTTTAACCAGAACATTGCCTGGAACTGCAATTCTATGGTAAGAATCGGGGAGATAGATGCCTGCAATCTGAGATGCTCGCATTTCTCGCTGGTGCCCATGGTAATGGCTCATTATCAGATAAATTCAATGAACTCAAGACACATTTACAAACTTTCACAAAGTGAAAAGCATGATTATAGGTTAATATATAATTATAGTGTTTTCAGTACCCAAAGTGAAGTAAATAAATTCAGTGCAATAATACCAATATACATAAATCTCTTTAGCAGTTCTCATTTTACTAAATAATTTGATCTTTTGTCTTGCTATATCATTTTGCATATTTAGTTAATATTATTAAATTACTGTAATAAAACACAAAACCCAATCACTCTCCTTGTTCCTTATAGGTCCTACTGGTATAGAGTTTAGTGCCAGTAGTAGCCCCCACACATTCACCTCATTGACCCACCTTTTAAGCAGTCTTCTAGCTCTTCTCACATTTTAACACTCACTGCTGTATATTATTTATATAATTCCATTCCATGCCATTCTCCTTATATACCCATACCATCTCAGAACACTTTCAGCCACAACCTCATTCACACTTCTTACCTAGTCATTCCTCACTATCTACCTTTCCCCTACCAAGAATCCCTCTGAAGTTGTCCATTTACACAGAACTCAATTGAGATCTTTCTTTCTCCTTCTATACTATAGTCTCACTATCAAATATAAACATAGGCACCAGCAGATTTTCTTGCAGCTTCCTGGCACATTCCAACTCAAAACATTACCAATGCATTTGGTTTAAAAGCTCATTTCCCTGTAACCAAACCAATCACCAATAAGAACAAGAAGAAGGTGAGAGTCAAATATGCTGAAGTTCATATTGTTTGGAGGGATGAAGATTGGGAGAGAATTCATTTCAGTAATGAAAGTAAGTTTAATTTAGTTTGACCTGATGGCAAACGCTTTGTTAAATAATGTGCTGCCAAGCATGGAGGAGGCAGCATCATGGTATGGGGGATGTTTTTGCCTGAAAGAGTTGGTCCGCTAGTGCAAAGATGTGTGAATGTGTATCTAAATCAAATACAACAACAGTTGCATATTTAGGAGGGGATGGGGACATGGGCCTGGAAATTTTTACAACTTTTTTGGAAATTATTTCAGTATGATTTTGATTATATACTAAATAAGTTTGAGCATATAGGGTTCTTTTTTCTAATATTCTACAGTCATCACCTGTTTTTTATTTAGCAATTTTTAATTTTTTTCATTTTAGGTCGGATCCATGAAGTCGAGATTAAGAGAAGTATCATCGATTACTTCACTCGTTGTGAGCCTGCGACTGCAGTTAAATGAAAGGCTTCACCAGAGTACAGAACTTCCAGATGTCCAACTGCAAGCCCAGACACAGGAATCTTCATCCTCTTTGCCAACGTTAACACTGTCCACATCTGCATTACCTAGTAGCAACTCCAGTAAAGATGATATAGGAGTTATTTATTTCTTTTTTCTAAGAGCTCATCTGGCGACTGCCTACTTGGGCATTAGTCGCCATATTAAAAACTTACCTAGTACTAGACTACTTTAAAATCAAATTCAATAACACACACACACACACAAAAAAAAACACAACACCAAAATTTTTTTAAAAAAGGAAACGAGTAGTAAGCAACCTCGTGCATCGGGAGGAGGTCCCCCCCGGCGCAGGAGCATGCAACCTATAAAGAGGGGGGAACCTGGTTAAATATGGAGAAGGTCAGCCTCCCCCCAAAGTCTACAAGTCCACCGGTCAATGTGCACACATTCATCCTGAGTATAAGGGAAAGGCAGTTGCAAGCCCGCCCATCCTGGTACCGGGACAGGTAACGTGCGTAAAGATCACCAAGACTGGGACATTTGACAAGAATGGGTCGAACAGCTGGAAGACGACGCAGTCGTCACAATAGGGCGCAGGCGAGTGCTCCATCAAATGGTGATACATCACAAGAGTGTGCCCGATTCGGAGACGACAGAAAGCGACCTGAAGCCGTCGCGGCATTGGGAATAGGTCCATGGGAAAAGTCGCGGCGCAATGTGGCGCAACTTTAAGTTCCCTTCGACCGTCTCCCATCTTCTTTGGGCGCAGTCCGAAGAGCTGCCCGTATTCCTGCCATGTAGTCAGTGTGAGGAAGAGCAAAACGGTGGTCCGGTCGCAAATTCCTCTGGGACTCTTTGGCGCCCTCATTCCCTGCAATTCCAACATGTCCAGGAACCCACCAGAAGATAATCTCGACATCCGCCCGGCTCGCCAAAACCGTGGCGTCACGAATATCGCGAACTAGGGGATGCGGAGATTACAATGCCCCGAGAGCACTCAGGGCGCTTTGTGAGTCGCTATAGATCACAATCCGGTATCCGAACCGGGCACGTCGCGTAATCTCCCGTACCGAGTGATGTATTGCCACCAGCTCGGCCGGGAAGACAGACGCAGTGCCTGGCAGAGCCCCTGCTGACTTCAAACAGGGGATACGGCGTGGAAGCCCACCCTCTCTTGGGACTTGGAGCCATCCGTATACACTGGCACGGTTCCAGCGTGACACGAGGTGTGCTCCAAAAAGATCGAACGCAATACTCCCGGCGCTGTACAAGCTTTGGGAGCAGAGGCGTGGCGCCAAATATTTTATTTTTTTATTATTATTATTTAAGGGGGTATCTGGCGACTGCCGACTTAGGCATAAGTCGCCGTAAACAAACAGCTACTTTAAAAAATTGAACAGGAAACAACAATAAAAAGAAACAACAATAAAAAGAAATAACAATAACAAAACAATAACAAAAACAATAACAAAAACAACAATTAAACCTGGTTAAATGAAAGGGAGAAAGCCAGCCTCCCGCAAAAAGTCAACAAGTCCACCAGTCAATGTGCACGCACCCGTCCGGAGTACAAGGGACAGGCGGTAGCGACCCCGCCCATCCCAGTATGGGAAGAGGTTTTGTGCGCGAAAATCACCCAGACTGGGACATTCGACAAGAATGTGCCGAACAGTCTGGGGGACTACGCAGTCATTACAATAGGGCGCAGGCGAGCGCTCCATCAAATAGCGATGAGGAAAACGAGTGTCTCCGATTCGGAGACGACAGAAAGCAACCTGAAGCCGCCGCGGCATTGGGGGATAGGTCCATGGGAACAGTCGCGGCGAAATGGCACGCAACTTTAAGTTCCCTTCGACTGTCTCCCATCTTCTTTGCCAAGCAGTCCGAAGAGCTGCCCGTATTCCTGCCATGTAGTCGGTGTGAGGAAGAGCGAAACGCTGGTGCGGTCGCAGAGTCCTCGCGGACTCTTTGGCGCCCTCATTCCCCATTCCCCGCAATTCCTACATGTCCAGGAACCCAGCAGAAGATAATCTCGACATCCGCCCGGCTTGCCAAAACCGTGACGTCACGGATATCGCGACCCAGGGAATGCGGAAATTCCAAAGCCCCGAGAGCACTCGAGGGCGCTTTGTGAGTCGCTATAGATCACAATCCGGTCTCCGAACCGGGCACGTCGCGTAATCTCCCGTACCGAGTGGTGTATTGCCACCAGCTCGGCCGTGAAGACAGACGCTCACCTGGTAGAGCCCCACTGACTTCAAACAGAGGGGATACGGCGTGGAAGCCGACCCCCTCTTGGGACTTGGAGCCATCCGTATACACTGGCACGGTTCCAGCGTGACACGACGTGTGCTCCAAAAAGGTCGAACGCAATACTCCCGGCGCGGTACAAGCTTTGGGAGTAAAGGCGTGGCGACAAATAGCCAAATGTGGTACCCTCCAGGGTGGCGTCCTGGGCAGAACCAGGGGCGCCACCGGCCCGAGAGCTATATCTACCTCTCGAAGGAGTTTCCTGGCCCTAAACCAAAAGGGCTTAGGGTATGACTGGCGTCTCTCGTCGGCATAAGCACCATCGAGATCAGCTGCGGATGCAATGAGAGCTCTTGGCAACTGAGGGAGGCGCCGGGCTCGCGCCTACAGGCGGGTGATGCACTGCACGCGGCGCAAAACGAGTGGCATCTCCCCAGCATCGACCAACAGGCTCTCAATGGGGGAAGTGCGGAAGGCACCGGTCGCAAGGCGAAGGCCGGTGTGGTGGATCGAATCCACCTTCCGCAATAAACGCTCGGCTGCGGATGCATAAAACTCGCATCCGTAGTCGAGCTTCGAACGAACAAAGGATCGATAAAAAAGTAGGGCAGTAGTCCTATCAGCGCCCCAAGCGCTGAACGTCACGGAACGGAGAATGTCCATGGCGCGGGTACAGGAGACCCTAAGGCTGCGAATATGAGCCTCCCAGGTGAGGCGTCGGTCGAATACAAGACCAAGGAAACGGTGCGACTCAACCACATCCAGGCGTACCCCATTAAGAAACAAATCTGGTTCGGGGTGGAGCCGTGGATGGCGGCAGAAGTGCACCACCTTAGTCTTGGCCAAAGAAAACCGAAACCTGTGCGCTTCGGCATAGCGAGAGACGCGGTTCAATGCCTGTTGGAGTCGATGCTCCAGAGTTGGTATCTGGGCCGCGCCAAAAGAGATCGAAAGGACGTCTACGTAGAGTGTAGCGAGAACATCTTCCGGCAGCACCGAGGTGATGCCGTTGATGCTCAGGGCAAAGAGTGTGACACTGAGGACACTTCCCTGCGGGACACCCTCTTCCTGCTCCTTTGGACCGGAGAGGGCTCCCCCCACCCGTACGCGGAATCGACGATCTCGCAAAAATTCAGATATAAACATTGGGAGGCGTCTTCTCGCCCCCATCGTGTGGAGAGTCTCCATGATAGCGTATCACCATGCGGTATCATATGGCTTCTCCAGATCGAAAACGGCCGTGGCGTAGTGCTGTCTACGAAGGAAAGCCTCGCAGACGGCATTATCCAGTTGGAGCAGAGCCTCTGCAAAAGAAAGATGGTCTCCGCTGTCCAGGAAAAATCCTAATCTAAGATTTAACAATTTCTCCATCAACTTGCACACGCAAGAGGTTAGAGAGATTGGCCGGAAACCGGCAGGAGTAGAGTAATCTCTCCCCGGCTTGCGAAAGGCGAGCAGAGTAGCGATTCGCCAGAAATCTGGGAGGAGACCCTCAACCGAGATCCTGTTGAACGATTCTAAGAGAAAGGCCATGCATCGCTCACCCACGTGTCGAAGAATGGGGTACGGGACATCGTCCGGACCATGGGCCATGTCCGCGCACTTAGCAAGAGCGGAACGCAACTCACTCCAGTAAACCTGTCATTGAAGGGTTCTCCGCCTCTGGAGGTAAAGTCCAGCCGGCGGCCTTCCGCGACATCACGACGTGCATTGAATGCTGGCGGAGCAGCATCCCGGCTAGAGAATGCGGTCGCGAAGGAGTCCGCCACGGACGCTGGGTCCGAGATTGCGGTCCCATTCTCCAGGAGAATGGGAGGGGGAACCCTGCGAGAAATTCACCGACAGTGAAATCGTTTGGGCGGTGCTTATAGCGCATGTAGGCATAACGCTTCTGTTTGGGGGCCGTCTCACACTCGGCCGACCACCATGGGAGTGGTCAGTGTGCAAAATACGGCCAGATGATCTAGGAATAGTAGTCAGGCCCGCGACGATGAGGTTGCCGGAGAAGAACTCAACAGCCTCATATACCGACCTAAACTCCTCGACTGAGATAGAGAATTCAGTCATTTCCTGAAATGCAGGCCACCGCGCCCGCGCCAAGCACCACCGAGGTGGGCTCTCAGGCGGCAGTTGTCCTGAAAATGATATTTGAATGGGAAAGTGATCACTACCATGGAGGTCATCGACCACCCCCAATCAAAGTCAGGCTGTGCATCCGAAGAGCACAAAGATAGATCAAGGCACGAAAATGAAGCGGTTCTCGGACAGTGATGCGTAAACTCATCCACGTTTAGGACACCTATCTCAAGCTCTTCGATCAGATCGGCAAGGATTTGTCCCATGGGATTTATTGAGTAATCTCCCCAGAGAGGATGCCTGCCGTTCAGATTTCCAAGCAAGAGAAAAGGCCTCGGCAACCGTGCCCCCGCGTCGAAGTCAGCTGACGGTACAGCTGCACAGCCACTGCCTGAAAGGAGATATCTAAAGAGAAAGGAAGAACGGAGACATCATGCCGGGTGTAAACCGCGCATCCCCCAGCCCGGCCATCCCGTGGTGGTGGGCAGGGGGCACGCGCCTAGCATGGGCTCCTGCAAAAGATAATTAACGGGGAACGGGACGAGACAAACATCCGCAGCTCCTCCCAGTTTGCCCGAAGTCCACAGCAATTCCATTGAAGGAATATGCCCTCCAGGCCTAACTTGGAGGAGACGCAGGGGGCCCTCCTCGAACAGAAGACCCTCACGGGAATCGCCGTACGCTTCCCTGAGGCCGAACCCCGGGCACTGTTGGCCGGACAAAGCGCTGAAGGCGGTGTCGCCTTCGAGGACTTATTGGGGGAGGTTGGGCTCGCCATGCGAGTCTTTTCCTCCCTCCGCCTCGAAACCTTAGGCGGGCGTTGCGGCTTCGAAGGCGGGGGGCCCTCTTTTCGAGGAACCACCGTTTCCGAGCCACTCACACCACATCTAGGCGTGGGCGAAGGAGCCGAAGCTCCTTTCTTGCTGTCCTCTTTTCGGGGGACAGCTTTAGGAACCCCGGAAGATGGCCTGGCGACCAGCTTCAGGGGTGTTGCCCCCTGTGAGTCTAACGACTCGGTGGAGTCGCGTGGCCGTTTCGCCTTACGGGAAACGGTCACGCTGGGGGAAGAGGGAGGGAGCCCTGGTTTTAGCCAGGGCTGGGTATGAACCCTTTTTGCTGCCAGCTTTACCAGGGGAGCGCCCGGGTTGAGTAGAGCCTGCAGAAGGGCTCCGAATGGGCACGGAAACAACCGTGCTTGTTGGCCTGGATGGGCCAGGAGCAGAGGGTGCCTTTCTAACTATTGAGGCATATGACGTCCCAGGCAGAGCCGGGTGCGCCAGGACCAAGTCCTTAGCTGCGTGGAATGAGATTCGATTCTCAGCCTGAACAACCAGGATTTCTTTCTTGAGGAGATATGCACCACATTGCTTCGAAGAAGCAGGGTGCGACTCTCCCCAATTGACACACTTAGCCACACATGATTTAGACTTATCGTGTGCGGCCTTGGAGCAATTTACAATGGTCGAAGCGGTGACAGTAATAGCATCGCCGCGGCAGTGGCACAAATGCCTTCACTCGGTAGCGGTACCAACCAGCACACACCGAATCAGGGAGCTTGTCACAGTCAAACATGACGAAGAGTGTAGGGGTAGGTCTCGAGGCCCCTACCTGTTTTCTCATCACACGTTCGACCTTGACTGCCCCATGGTCGGCCAGCTCTAAGGTGATGTCCTCAATGGAGTAGTCAATGAGTTCCCTCGCATAAACTACTCCTTTCACAAAGTTCATGGTAGAGTGCGGCATCACACTCAGCGGGGTGCCACAAAGTGTCCGAAGAGCACTTATCTTGGCCACCTCGGCGGGATTCGCCGCATTTGCCAGAAGGCTCCCGTCCGAGAAACGTGTCACCTTCGGCTCTCTACCAATTACACTAGCTAATGCTCTCCTCTGATGGATCATGTTGCCCTTGGCCAACATCCTGCAATACCGAGCCACTTCGATGTGGAGAGGCTGGCTAGGGGCTGCCTGCTGGCTTTCTTGGCAGTCTCCTGGAAAGAACAGAGGTGACTGCCGCTGGAAAAAGGGAGGTGCCTGAAAGCACCTCCAGAGAAGTGGGTGAGGGGGAGTCCCCTACACCCATAAGCAAAGGAGAGGAGTAAGCCTCCTCTCCGGTTAGAGAGATATGGAGGGTCCCCTGCGCAAGCACAGGTGGGGATGGGACCTCGATTTTTTTTGTGGAACCGCCCGAGGGCGGCTCTGTTAGTGACACTGGGAAAATTAAGGAGAGATTTTGAGTTTTCTCATCATTGGGCATGGTGACCCTATTTGTTTCACAGGATGCAATCGCTCATCACCTCTCGCAGTTGCCCGCACTGCAAGAGGTGCTTACAGGCCAGGCACCGCCATTTGGGACCACCCCTCCTGCCTGGTGGCCTGGCAGTCCATCGGCATGGTGGCTCCACCTAAGATGCGGCGTAAAAAGATAGATTGTGAAGACGAGGAAAAGGGATGTAAGGAAGGTATGGGTGGGGATGAAGCAGGTTGTTAAAAAAAAAAACATCCTGAACCGGAGCTCAGGGGTTAGGGAACGTTGTCCCCTCCCCCCGATCCGGGACGGTTGGCTTGAGAAGGAGGTCAGCATCTGCCCTGTGAAATTAGAGGCTGACCAGAGAAAGTTGTGGGAGAGGTTGTATGAATAGCAACGAAGTAGTGGAGAAATACAGGCTATCTGAAGGAAGGAAGAGAGGCTAAGCTGGGGCCGGTTGTTTTTGGGGGAGTGGATTTGCACATATTTAGGCATCAGCAATAGAACTGGAGCACCACTCACTACTCCCGTGTACTCCCCTATCCGAATACACTATGAAAACAGACATCCACACCATAAACCAAACTTAAATAATTTTTCAATTAAAGACAACAAACAACGAAAACCAACTAAGTACACTGGAATCTCTTTATATTAGATTTTAAAAACCCCCACATTAAACTCTGACACAAGCTTATTTCTACTTTTACTACAACATAATCATCCACAAATTACACACGCCAAATCCACTCCTCCACCCCCCCAAAAAAAACAACCCATATCTTTCAAATATTTCTATTATCTCCCCCTTTTTACAATGAAGACACCCCAAACTAATTAATCTCAGTTTTATTTAAAAACAAAAACATATTTCCTATTCCCTAATCGTTAAAAGCCCTGCATTTTTATAATTTGAATATTACCACCTCTGCTGCTTCCCATTTCCCATATAATTAATTTATAAATATCTGATAACTTATCTAAAAAATTCTTATTTTTGTATATATTTATAATCTCACATCCTTGAGAATGGGTTCCTACCCGAAACGTCGGTACCAAAAAGTTATAATATAGTAATGAACTTCCTAAATTTAGCCTGCTTATTTATCCCCTAAAAATACGTATACGCCTGGCAACGCACAACCCCTCTGCTCTCTTAATATATATATATATATATATATATATATATATATATATATATATATATATATATATATATATATATATATATATATATATATATATATATATATATATATATATATATATTAGCTAGGTACTTTTGGCAGTGTGAATATACTTATTTATTTGGGGTTAAGGATATTTCTGCACTGGTTGATATTTATTTTGTGTTTAAGTGATAAGGCTATATGTATATATTTTTTGGTATTGTGCATATTTTAGTATTGTATTCATTTGAGGTTTGCGATTTTTTATTATTTTCTGTCTTTTGAGAATAAAGCAAATATTGGACCACGGACATCCAAGCTGTGGCCCCGGGCTGCAATGCGACCCACTTAATATTTCCATGCGGCCAATTGCTTACTCACATTTTATTTTTATGTGGTATTTTTTAGGAATATTTTCATTTACTTTGAAAACCAGATATTGAGAATATCATAAAATAAAGCCAATCCCAAAAATCCCATTGATTTTTTTTTTTTATAAGTCTAATTTCACTTTTTACTGTAATGATATAAATATTAAATAATAATACAGAATAAGAGGAATGCAATATAATACATAATACATGATAAATAATAATAATATAAACATAATACTAAACCAAGCAATGGCTTCGCCACTCCTTTCTACGGGTTGGGCTTGTGCGCTTCACTAATAAGATTAAAATCATTAAAAAAGCAGCCATGGTTAAATTTTTATAAATTTTCTCAACTTCGCCAATTATAATAATTTTAAAAAGGAACTCTAAACTAAATTTCCCCACTTTTAAAATATCACGTTGCTAAAATATACTTATAGAAGAAGATATATAAAAATAAATTTTCTGAACTTCACCATTTGTAATTCTTTGGGTTTTAAAAAATTCACAAAATTTTGATGCTTATATTTATTTCTAAACTTCACCATTTTGTTTTTTGATATTATAAAAGAATTATTAAAAATAATTTTGATAAAAAAACATAAGTCATAACCAAACTAAGATGAAATTATTATTCAAATACTCAAAAAAATCCCCTTCTTAAATTATAAAGTTAGTGATTATGATGATAATAAAATAATAATAATAATGCTAAAGCTAATAATAACAACAAATAAGTAAATTAGTGCTGAGTGGGGTTGGAGGAAAAGCGCACCAACTTTCCCAGGAGCCATCAGAGAATTTGAGTCAACCCAGTGCTAGAGGGGGCTTCCCTAATTTGAACTCAGGCCGGGAGGAGGATGTGCAGCTCTTTCAGGTACCGAGTGTAACAGGATACACAGTGTAGCCCACTGCAGGATTCCAAAGATAAGTGTGCAATCAATTGTTGGTCTGCACCAAAGTAGCCTGAAATGCAAGCAGATTGTTGGTCTGCACCAAAGTAGCCTGAAATGCAAGCAGATAGTTGCTAAGAGTGATATTTTGGTTCATTAATGACTTAAAATCACTGTGAAGACATCTTCTGGACAACCAAGAGCTTCAAATGAACACCCAAATCACCTCCTGGTAAGATCCCAGCTCAAAGATTAGGTTGCTTTGAATGGCAAACTTGCTCAGAATTGGAACGAAGCCTCACCTCATCAATAAAAACCTTATGGATAGGCTCTACTTTGTAGGAAATATAAAGAATGGACTGTTGAAGAGTGGAGCAGAGTGATTTTATCTGATGAAGTTCCCTTTCACTTGTTTGCTGCTTCTGGAAGATCCCTCATTAGGAGAAAAGGGAAGCACGCTCACAATTCCTGTGCGATACCCACTGTGAAGCACCCATACAAACTTTATGAATAGGGCAGCTTCTCTCTAAAGGAACTTGAGCACTAACAATTTTGCCCAAGAACACTGCAATGAACTCAAAACGGTACCAAAATGTGTTTCATTGGTTCTTGGATGAAAATAGAATTGAATTTTGGGAACCTTGGACCATGAATTTGCCAGATTTGAATTGAACCCAATAGAGAATTTGCTGGCAAAATTCAAACTAGCAGTTGATAAACAGAATGAATAGTGCAGAAAATAAATGCTGCAAAGCCCAAAGCCAAATTCAAGGACAGGCAAAATCAAAATCAATAGAATGGAAGTACAGGAATTTAAAACCATCAATGAGTGTAAAAGGATATCAAAAATATGAAAAATAAACTATTGAGAACTTGACAAAGGATAAAAACATAGATTATAGATGGATCAACAATAGATACAAGAACAGAGAATATAAAATTATGAAACAATATATTAAATTTTGGCTAAAAGATTATTCTTCTAAAACTTTAAAAATTCTATTCACACTAAAAGAAATACGAGTCTCAGACAAGATGCCCCGCAGGACTTGTTGGGGGGCGATCTGCCCAGGAATGAAAGGAAAGACCCTCCTCCAAGATTTCTCAAAAGGGGATACTCGGCAAAGATGTGAAGGACGGACAGCTGCACCCCGCACAAGATGCATAAAGGTGGGGGCTGCCCATTCATCAAGTGCCCATGAGTGAGGCAGCAATGGCTTATCCTCAGTCAGCACAAAATAATCTCCAGTCTACATGGTCTCATGGTACGTGGCCATGGGAGGACTGAAGGTTTTATGGAATGGAGCTTGGTGGGAGGAAGCTCATCCCATATCTTCTGCCATAAGCCAACTACATATTCAGTGATGAGAGGATAGACATTACGAAGTGGGACCGGGGCTGATGCGGGTGTCCCCAATGATGCCGCCTCCTTGGCCGCAGCATCGGCCCTTTCATTACCTGGGATGCTCACGTGACTAGGCACCCAGCAAAAAGAAATTTGTGAATAGAAGATAAAAGCCACCTCTGTATCTTGGAAACCAGCGGATGGCTAGAACCAAAAGCACCCAGTGCTTCCAGAGAACTAAGGGAGTCAGAGAAAATCATAAGACAACCAGATGGCATAGGAGCAATAACAAGGAGTGCAGCAAGAATGGCAACAAGTTCTGAGGTGAAAACAGAAGCTGCACTTGGTAAGCAAACGAATGATGTTTGAGATGGGAAGACAGCAGCAGCTCCAGCTCTGGCTGACTTGGACCCATCGGTGAACACAAAGGTGCTAGGCCGATGGTGGGAGGAGTGTTGATCATACATGGTTCCCAAGGCTACAGGCCTACCAGTAATCCCCTTGCATACCACTACAGGTGGTATGAACCATGGGGGAATCTTTGGTAATGAAAACGGAATAACAGAAAACTCCCTTAGATGTCTTGTGTGCTTGGCCATGCACAGAGCAAAGGGGCGAGCCAGAGATAGGCCACTGTTCGCAAATTGAACGTGGACTCATATACTGGCAATCATGGTAATTGTTCAAGTCTAAAAAGATATTTGAGGTTAGACTTGAGCCTGTGAAAAGGAAGAGAAAGAGCCCCGTTCTCTGCATAGAGACTCCACATAAGGGAGGACTGAAAAGTCCAGAAGCCAGGAGCACACTTTGGTTACGCACAGTATTTAATTTTTCAAGAATGGATGGTGAATCAGAGTAGTACACCTGTGACCCATAGTCCAGCTTTGACTGAATCAATACCGAATACAAAAGCCACAGGATACGTAGATCACTTCCCCAAGAAGTGTGTGACAATAATTTCATTATGTCCATTCTCTTCAGACAAGACCTTTTTAAGGTGTCCAAATGAGGCCTCCAAGAAAGCCTCAAATCAAAGATCACCCCTAGAAATCTGAAATGGGGCTCAAAGGTGACAGGGACACCATAGAGTGACAAATGGGAAGGGTCTCATGTCACTCTTGATAAACAGAAGCCATCAAATTGTGAGCACTTGTGGGTGCTTATTGAACAAAAATGGAGCAATATTAGTCAAGATATCATCACAAATTTGGTCTCCATATTACCAAAATGAAGGTCCTGAAGAACAAGGGACAACATTGTAAATATTGACTGCATGCACAATTAACTGTATTTATTTATGTTTTTGGGCTCTAAACTTTTGCAAATTTTGCCTCAAAATTATTATACCAGATGACAGCCAAAAAAATGTCCCCATTTTTATAATGCTGTAATTTTTTAGCCATTTAAGTTTGAAAGTAGAAATAAGTATCATTACAAAAAACAATATTTGAAAATTTATTAGCTAGCTTAGGTGGCCTAGGATTGCGGTGGATAGTCTATGCCAGCCTAAGATATTCTATCTATGCAGATATTAAGCAGTTCTCTTTTAGGCTCTCAAAAAAAGGCACAATTAACTCTGGAAGAGTGCAGGTTTGTCGTGGAATTAAAGATTTGACATGGCTCCATAATTAAATCAATTCATCATTTTCAAGCAAGATATGGTATAGAATTAGACAAAAAACCATCCAGAGAAATTATGCCAAGTGGAATGCACATAGCAATCCGTAATTTAAATAAAGGAAATTCTGGTTGTAAGAAAAGTCTGAAGATGGAAATGAATATTAAACAAAGTAAGAACTTTAATTGATGCTGATGAACAAAGTCAGTGAGAAAATTGGCTGTTGAGCCACATATGAATAGAGAATCTGTGCGAACTATTCGCAAAAAAGATCTTAATTTAAAGGCATACAAAAGTCAATGTCTTCGAGTAATCTCAATGCAAAATAAGCAATGAAAATCATTTTACTTCAGGGTTAAAGATATGTGTAATGATAAACAATTACTATTGAATAACAATTTTCGGTGATGAATTTCACATTTACCTGAAAGACAAGCCAAATAAACATAATTATTGGAAGTGGTCACTAATTAAGCCAAATAATCACTTTCAAAAACCTTTGCAATTTCCAAAGATAACCATATGGTGTAAACTAAGTGGAAATAAGATTTATGGGCCCTATTTCTTTAAGGACCATGAAACAGCACAAGCTCAGTCAATTAATGTTGCCAGATATCTTGACATGCTCAAAAGCCTTCAACCATGACATGGTTGAAGGCTAAATTTCCTCAATGACTAATGTTATATAGGACAAATTTTCCCTGGCCAACCAGGTCAGCTGACTTATCACCTTTAGACTACTTACTATTTTGAGCTGCACTATTTAATATCGCAGAACTGAAGAATGAGTTTTGAGAAATCATTAAATCCATCAATCTCAATATTTTGCAGAATTCCATAAGAAATTTTTCTAATCGTATTTATAAATGCGTAGAGTCCAGTGGTGGTAATTTTGAATATTAAAAAGTTAGCTATTAAAATTTAAAATATTGTTCTTTGTAATGATACTTATATTTACCTTCAAACTCTAATGACTAACAAATTACAGCATTATAAAAAAGTGGACAATTTTTGTCTGTCACCCGGTACAAACATGCTAGAACATTTAATTAGTTCTATTAATTTTCTTATATGAAAAAATATAGCAGTCTCAAAACTTTGGGTCAAAACTGTACACTCAACAGACTTATTACCTTGTAGTTCTTGAATTGGTCTTATATACTGGGACTATCATAGTATTCTTCCAGACCTCAGACACATTTACATCTTAAAATGAGTGAGAACCATTCCATAACACAATCACTAGCCTAAACTAGGAGAATACCAGAGTGAATTCACTTGACAGGTCACAGCCATAAATGAAACTGAATATGAAGAAAAAAAAGACTTCAACAATAGCTCACCTTTTGCTTCATATTTTCCATATCTTTGGTTATCTGATTCGTGTATGATTTATAGTCATATTCAAGTTGACGTTTCTCATCAATAGCCTTATCAAGTGCTACTTGGGTGATCCGAACCTGGTCTTGAGATTGGCAGTAGGATAACTGCAGCTGCTCAAACTGTTTCATCATATCCTCATTAGAATTTGACCGCAACTGATTCAAGAACAAACTTAACATTAGACAATCTTTGGCATTGGGTATTAATTCAAGAACAAACTCATTAATATTCGAGTATTTGGGGCATTAGGTATGTGGCATAAAGAACTGGGTAATTGCAATAAAAACAACCAAATTCCTGGTTGGGACTCTAAACTTGTTTTTGTTGTTGCTGATCCTAATCTGTCTGGCTGAAGAGACCAAGAACACCGAGGATGGATATGGTATTCACCAAGATTCTAACAGAGTCCTCAAGGAGTATATATCGTGTTGTTGGAGTATATGATTATGTGCAGTGCTATCTTCTACTATGTGCACGAATGTGAGGGGTGTGGTGGTGCATTCCTGACAAGCATCGGACGCAGGGGAATCTCCTTGGAGGATAACTAATTCCAAGCTACTTAGCCAAACCCTGGGTGTGGGCATTGGAGCTAAGGCTCCTTTGGTACTGTTCTCATTTCAGGGGCAGTTTTAGGAACCCTGAAAGATGGTGTTGCTTCTCAGATTGGTTCCGCAGAACATAAGATGATAGGGTGAGTTGTTCAAATGGTTTCTTGGCTGGGGCATAAATCCAGCCCAAATAACAATTCAGGAAAGGTGTATTCAGAAAGGAAACAGGAAAAAGAGATAGTAGAAGAGTGGAAAGGAAAAAGACTTGAATGGTTCAGTGTTCTAGGTTATGCAGAACTGGAGAAATCAGGGAACAAAGGACAGACTTGAGAGAAGGGAACCGAGAGGTAGGAGCTTAAGAATTTTTTAGCAATTGGGTTACTAATAACAACAGGGTTGTAAGAATAGATTTATTTAAGAACTAACTACTATACAAAAGAATATTTACAATTGGAGCAACACCAGAGATTTATCAGTCTTTAGACAAAATAGACCCAAGACTGGAATGATTTTTTGTGTCCAAAACTGGCACAATTGGAGGTTTTTCAGTCCAAGACAAGAACTATTTCTTTGGTCCAGGACTAGAACCTAAAAAATACTTGTCATTAAGATATAACACTGGAATTCTTCTAAAGAAAATTTAATAATGAGATGTAGGCAAAGATTATAATAAATATAAGTTGGACTTAGACTTATTAATTTACAACAGAAAATTTCATGAGGTGTTGAAAAAAAACTGTCTTGCACAGAAACATAACAAAATTGAACTAAATTAAGAGTTATCACAAATTTAAATAATCTATTTTTTCTAACAGGTAAATAATAAAATAGATAAGTTCAAAAATAGCAAATAACTTACCCCTTTTTGGGGTCCTTAGAGATTTAAATCTTAATTTAGAGCATTTAACTTATAAAGTTAATTACCAAAAATTTACAATTTGGGATGCTTTAATACAATCATAGGTAATTATCAGATATCTTCTCTGAAACTAAAGGAACTTAAATAATTAAAATTATTCGCTTTAAGGCTGGGTTTGAGGCGCCAGTTCTACCAGGGGAGTGCCTGGGATAATAGAACCACAGAAGAGTTCTGAATGGGTACACTCAACAGCGAGCCATTAAGTGTTGGAAGAGCAATAATCTTGGCCACCTTGGAGGGTTCTGACACATTGGTAAGAATGCTTCAATCTGAGAAATGTGTCACTTTCGTCTCTCTAAAAATCAAGCTAGCTTATGCTCTCCTGTGATGGATCATGTTGCCCTTGGCCAACATGGTGCCAGGTACCATGAGTGGAGCCAATAACCAGAAACACTTAAAGCCAATGGGCTAAAAAATGCTAGGTAGTCTCTCAATGAGGGGCCCAACATAATCGAGGCTCCGCTTGGCACACTTGTAACTTTGGTCTTGGTCTGCCCATCCGCCTGGGGGAGCATGGGGGACCAGATGTGCAGTTATTGGCCTGGTTGCCTGCATAAAGGGCAGCAGACCCATCCGTCTCCGGAGCTCATGCGGGGTGAGAGGAACACTTAGTCTTTTTCTTATTTCTTTTCTTTTTAGGAAAGGATGGTAGGAAATGAGCTCACTTCTCTCCACAAATAGAAGGAGCCCTTAGCCCAAATGAACTGGTCTCAGCAAGATACTTCTCTGAAATACAGAAAGTCTTGGCTATCAAAGGGGCACCAGCCAGGAGGAGGAGGTCCCTCCTCTCCTTGTAAATCCTTGGGGGCCTGAGCTGTCTGAGGAGAAGCTTGACATTGAGCCCAGGTTCAACCACATGGAAGATCCTACCGTCTGGGAATGGGTCACCTCGGGAACCACATGTCCATCTCAGGAAGGGCCTCGCATGTGCGCCCCCCACCAAGACATCAGAGATCCAATTCAAGCTACTTTGTGTCTCATCTTGAGCAGGCAAACCGGCATCCATTGCAGAAGAGAAATACTTCTCAGCAAGATACAGGGGACATACAGTAACCCTCTGTAAACTTGATATGCATGCCAGCAGGGAATTGGATACTGGAGGAAAAACCGCAGGTGTTGGAGCCAGGAGAGCACTCCCATAAAAGAAAGACTCAGAAAAAAGAATACCTACTGCCAAACAAATTCACAACATCAATACACAAATTAACACAATCATCACCAGCAAACAACTGGAAATAATACCTTGAAACAATCAACCACAAAATCAACAAGTGAGGAGTTACTGGAGGCAACTCTCAAAAAGGGTGTAAGGAGGAAGCCACCCAAACAGGTAAATAAAAAGAAGAGGAAATAGCAGCCTCTCTGCTAGAAGGATATTGGAGGGAGGCTGAGTAAGCAGAGGGAAGGGCCAGCACCTCTGTCCAAAAGGTAGAGCTGCCCAGAGCGACTCCAAAGCTGGCAAAGAGAAACCCATTTGTCACATTAAGAAGATAGGAGAGGAGCCCCTCCACCTGTCAGAGTGCTGGTATATCTTAACCCCTTGCCTGCCCCAAAAGTAAAGTGGGGTGAGGATTGAGAAAGAGGGACAAAGTCCAAAGTTGACAAAACTGTTGTAAACTTTTGAAAGCCTACTAACACATGAAATTCTCTCACACATATAACCATTAAAGAAAAAAGAAGGGGTTTGGTGAGATATCTCCCAAGAGACATTTAGTTGGCATGACAGCCAACAAGGAAGTAAAGTTAATCTGCCTCACACAGTACAGCATTTTTCACCTGAGAATAACCACGGGGAGGTGGTCAGCCCATTACATGCAGTCAAGTGGTTATTGGAGCATGCCCAATATTCCCATTATTTATGCCTTAATGGCCAGGTTTCCCCAAGGCATAGTCTTTTCAACCTACAGGTGTCAAAGGGAGTTGTTTATAGAGGTTCTAAAGCCTCTCTTCTGACATGGCCTGAGGTAGCTGGTCAGGTCCTAAAGACGAGGCACAAGATTGAAGGGATGAATGAATGGTGCAAAACAGATGGGTGCTGTGTAAATCCAAGTGGGCAAGCTCGCAGCCATTTTGCAGAAAGAGAGGATTCATTAAAATTTCAAATGTTCTTTAAAAACAGACTATGGTTAAAGATCTAAAAGATATATATATAAAAAAAAGGAAGAGGCAGTAAAAAGGTGGAAAAATAAATGCCTCTAGAACGCTTTAAAATCAAAGTAAAATCATAAGACACGACACATTTATCTGGTTCTAAAAATGACAAGCTAAGCCATGAAGATAGAGGCTGTATTGGGCAGGCACACAGGCACATGATGGGAGGGGAAGATAGCAGAAGCTCCTACCCCATCAGAGGATTTAGATCCATCTGTGTAGATAAAAGTGCTTGATTTGTGACACAAAGTGTGTTCATAAAAGACATTTTGTAAAATCGAAGGCAAGAACTTGGTCTTCAGTTGGCCTGCCAACACCTTGCAAACCCTCACAGGTGGCAATAGCAATAGGGGTACTTTAGCAATCTGATATGGAATAACTGGTAATTCCCTGAGTTGACATGTATCTCCAGTCATACGCAGGACAAAGGGGTGAGTCAGCGAAGAAAACCTGTCATGTGAGGCCACAAGTAAATATTATAGGTGCACTCATATACAGGTGAGTGGGGGAGCTGTTGCAGCCTGAAAAGGATAGTGGAAGGACCCCACTCTCTCCATGGAGATTCCATACTGGGGAGGAATTGAATGCTCCCAAAGCTAGACACACTCCCTGGTTCCTAATAGAATTGAGCTTATCTAGGTTTGAGGATGAGGCTGAAGAGTACACCTGTTACCCATAATCCAGCTTAGACTGGATCAAAGTTGTATACAAAAGCCACAGGGTACAGCGATCTCTTCCCCACGAAACATGTGATAGAAGTTTTAAGATATCCATTTTCAGGGTGTCTACTTGTTTGGTGATTTTGAATTCAAGAACTTTTCAAGGACTTTATTAAAATAATCAAGGATGGGTTTTAGTCATTGTTTTTTTTCTTTAAATTAAATACCTCACCTTGATGAAGGTGAGGTATTTAAGGAAAAAATGGTTTATAACAAAGCATAACCAAAATCAACTCACCAGTGAAAAAAAAAAACAAGAACAAGGTACTCATATCCAAACAACAGTCACAGAAGTATAGCAAGCATCCATCATAAAATACAATGCATCCAAAGCATACATATGTTCACTCACATTAGTGAGTAGATTAACTTAAATATTACTATTTTCTTAATAGACATTAAAAAGTATATAAATAGTGAATTTGAAAAATTATTTAAATAATCACTCAATGATTTATTTTTTAAATTCTAGGACCATCTACCTTTTTCATCAAATTCAAGGACTTTTCAAGGATTTCAAGGGCAAAAAATAGGCCACAGGGTACGGCGATCACTTCCCCACGAAACATGTGATAGAAGTTTTAAGATATCCATTCTCTTCAAGCAGGATTTTTTCAAGGCAGTTATGGGGAACCCAGGAGAGCTTTGAGTCAAAGATAACCCCAAGAAATTTACAATGAGGCTCAAACGAGATGGGGTAGCCATACAAAGATAAGGTTGGCTGTTCCCAGTCAACTTGCCTGAAATTGTAGAAATGAACTGCATTTGTTTTTGAGGCTGACAGTCAGAAGCCTTATGCAGAGGCATTCTTGGCAATGATGTTAATAGCCAGTTGCAATTTACAGATGACAAATGGCAGCCAAGGCAATGCTGATAAAGTTGCCAAGTCATCCACATAAAGAGTTGTCATTACTTCTGCAGGAAGATCAGTAATAATGCTGTTGATAGCCACAGAGAAGCAGGTGAGGCTCAAAATGCTTCCCTGTGGCACACCCTCTATTTGATCAACAGGCTCTGATATGACATTTCCTACCCTAACACGGAATGTGCATCCAGCAAGAAATTTCTGTATGAACCTAGGAAGATGGCCTTTGATACCCCAGTCATATACAGCCAGAGCAAAATGACTTGAGACCTACCACATTTTTAAGGAAAAATAAAACTTCAGCCTGAAAATTAGAGTATTGTACTAAAAAATACAAAGTAACCACATAGTTTAGTATGTAGTCATGTTGCCCTTATTCTTGATGACCATGTTGAGACGTTTTGGCATGGAATCGCTTAGGTTCCTGAAGTAATCCAAGGATATCTCTGTGCACCACACCTTCATCAGCTCTGTTCAGAGGGTATCCAGGTTTGGAGTCTTCTTCCCAAACATGGTTTTCTTCATTTTCTGCCAACAATTCTCTATGGGGTTGAGGTCGGGACTATTCCCAGGCCACTCTAACACCTCAATCTGTCTCTCCTGGAGCCACTTTGTGACATTCTTGGCCGTATGGCAGGGAGTACTGTCATGCATAAAGATTTCACACTCGTGAATAGTGAACATTTCCAACATATGGTCATTCAGAACATCAATATACCGATCAGCATTCATCTTTTGTTTTTTTGGAAGGAAGTAAAGGCCCGCCCTTCCCTTCTCACCAGAAAAAGAACACCAAACCATCACTGAATTGGGGTGTTTAACTGTCGGAACAGTATATCTTGGGTTGTACTGATCGGAAGAAGATGGGCGTTGAACCGTGATAGATCCTGTCCGAAACACCTGGAAATTGCTTTCGGTGGGAAAACATCATTTTCCTCCACTGTGCTGATGTCCAATGTGCATATTTCTTTGGTGAATGCAAGATGTTGCTTCTTCATGCGGTCATTTATAAGCATTTTCGTGGCGGCTTTACGGCATGGAAGCCCCAAGTCCTTCTGCAGCTGATGCTGAATGGTTTGAACAGCAACGTTTTGTAGCAGTCCCGGATGCAATTCCTTCAATTCAGGCACTGTCAGTCAAGGGTCCTTCTCCAATTCTCTCTTCATGAGGACATCTGTAGCAGCAGAAGTCTTCCTTTGCCGTCCAACGCTAAATTTGTGCTCCGGAATGGCGTTGGGTGGGAGTACCCGAGCTGCTGCCAGCAGCCTCAATATTGGTTGCTTTTGCTCTTCCTGTCCATTCACATATCGTTTTAATTGGGATGTCTTAATCCTCCATCCTGACCAGAAGGACTGTGGTGCATTTTTTCTTTCTAAAACCCAACTATGAGAGAGAAATAAGGTTGTGTTTCTCCAGAAGTCATACCAACCTGGAATTCACCATCCTTTCAAAAAGCTTGCATGGGGAACAAGTAAGGGCAATTGGGCAATAGTGGGTCGGAAGTGTCCCTTCCTTTCCTGGTTTATGAAGGGGAAGTATGATTGCTTCCCTCCAATTGGAAGAGAAACAGCCCTTAATCCAGATATAGTTAAATATATCGAGAAGATGTGAACCGAGTGTTGAATGCATATTCCTGATCTATCATAGGAGATACCATCAGGGCCAGGTGCAGTGGATCCACATCTTTTAAGAGCACTTCCAAGTTCATGAATGGAAAAGAGCTTATTGTATGGTTCATTATCCATACAGGGATCCTTGAAGAACAAGAGGCACTGCTCTTGTATTTTCCTGGAAGTTGAAATTCTAAGGAATAATTGTTAGGGCTGGAAATGTCAGCAATCGTCTTTGCCAGGACATTTGAAATTCTGGCCAAGGCTCCAAAAAGCTCACCTGCTTCAACTATACCGGGGGCAGAGAAACCACTTGCTCTGCCCATGAGCTTCTTCACTTTTTTCCAGACTTTGCCTGGTGGAGTTTGGTGGTTGATAGAGTTGATGTACCCTTTAAAGGAAATTCGGTGAGCCTGGCGGAGGGTACGCTGCCGTACTGCCCTGGCTCAGCTACAAGCATACTTATTGATGGCAGTAGGGTTTCGATGGTAGCGATGACAAGCTCGCTTACACTCTTGTCACCACTTTGCTGCATTCCTCAGACTCAAAAGGGAGATGGGTCTTGTGGGAAGCAGTTTTGGAGAGGGGCATGGAAGAATTTGTCACCTGATTGAAATGATCATGGAAGTTCTCCAGGACCATGTCAATGTCGCCCTAAGGAAAGTGTCCTGAATGGTGAGAAAGGTATTTAAACTTTGGCCAATTGGCTTTCCTAGCATTACACCTATTACCCGGTGGGGAAGGAGGGTCCCCCCCCCTCAGGCATGAGGTCAGAACAACTGGGAAGTGATCGCTTCCTCTCAGATCAGGATCCACCGACCAACTGTAATCTGCTCTACAGTCTGAGGAACAAAGAGACAAATCTACACAGGGTAGAGCTGTTGGTCTGGACATGGAAGGATGGTGGAGTGCCATCATTAAATGATGACATCCAAGGTCTCCAAAAGTCTCACAATCAGATTTCCTTTCGGGTTGTCATCATAGTCTCCCCAAAGCTGCTGTCTTGCATTAAAGTCTCCAACTAGTAGGAATGGGGTCGGGAGTTGGGAGATGAGATTGGCTAATTTGTTAGCCAAATCTGAAGCAACTACTCCTTCACCAAGAGGGAGGTACAGTGAGCAGACTGCTTCAAGGTCTGTTCTCAATGTGATTCCGAAATGAGAACAGTCTTCGCAGACAAAAATAGCCGAACCATGAATGGGTTCTGGTGGATTCTTAAAATATCCCACATAGTGGGGGATATTGGGTAATCGATGAATACCCAATTGGGTCTCCTGTAATGGTATACAGCAAGGGTTGTAATCATGAAGCAGGAGTTTGAATTCTTCCCATTTGGAGAAGATCCTTTGTAGATTCCAATGAACAATTGGAAACATATTCATTGTTTAAGGGTAATTAAATTTTTCTTTGCACCTGATGAAGGTGACTGGGGTTTTGAACCTTTACGATTTTTAGGTGTAATTAACATTTGAGGTATAGGTAGTTTGAATGTTTTGGGGATGGCTTTTTTATTAGATGGCAAAGAACTATCTGACAGTTGTGAATATGACAAGGTGGTTTTTGCTGGCAAAGATGCCTCCAAAGATATTGGGTCCTCTGTACTGGTAGGTAGTAATGTTGAGAGAGATGGTACCAAGTCATTCTGAGGTGGTTGGTGGGTCAGCTGGAGTGGGTGAAGAAACCCCAGAAGGCTGTTTCTCTTCTTCCAAAAGAGCCACAGCCAAAGCTGGATCAGAAAAAATCTGTTCAGCTTCTTCTGGAGTTACTGATAATGTGGATGTAATAGGCTGGCTAGTTGTGACTGATGGATTCAAGGTAGATTCAGTGGGAGGAGGGGGATGTCCAAAGGTGAAATGAACACCACACCAACATCCTTGGAAACTACCTCCATGTCTTCAGGACATGTCAATGGTTGGTTAAATGCTGATGGAGGGAAATCTGAGGAATGGTGAGTCCTCTTGCGCCTTGGTTTAGGAGAAGCAGGAACCTCCCTAATGATTGAGAGGGAGGAGGAGCATCATTCTGAGGCAGAGATTCTATTGGGGCTTTTTGATGGATATTCTGCAGCTGTAAAAGTGGCCTCTGTTGTCTATTATGGACTGGTCTGGTCGCTCTAAGAGCATCCGCAAAACTCACTCCTGGTTGTATATATAATTCTTTAGCTCTCCTTCTAGCATCCTTCATGCTAATTCAGAATCTATTCCGAAAAGCAACAACCTCTCTCTCATACAAGAAAAAGGTGCACTGCTTAGAGGTGGCTAGGTGATCGCCACCACAGTTGGCACAACAAGGGGGATGAGGGCACAGTGTTTCATGGAAATCAGAGGAATAATTGACACCCTCTCCTGTCTGCAGTGCTTACTGACATGTCTAAAATGTTGACACTGAAAGCACCTACGGGGATTCTCCACGTAGGGCTTCAGAGGAATACACAGATAACCAGCTTGGATATTCTTACGGAGTTCCAACCTATTGAAAGTTAATATGATAGTAGCGGAAGGAACTCTGGTGCCATTAACATTACGAGTGATGCGGTATGCACCAACTACCTTTTGAGAAGTCAGTTTAGCAACAAGCCAGTCCACATCATATTCAATAAACTCCCCAGACATAATAACCCCCATGCAGGTGTTAAAGGTAGGATGGGCTGAAGAGGAGATATTGAGGTTAGCAAGAGAATCTAGTGCTTTGATTTTTTGATGCTGATCAAATGAAGAGGACTCCACAACAAGGCAGCCATCATTCCTAGGCCACATTTGGGCAGGTTCACCACATTTGGCAACAAAGTCTTCATAGACATTGAAAATGACAACCATACATATTGGTGTATCATTGTCTGATTTTAAAACTACAAATCTATCATAATCAAGAACATCGTCAACCTCAGGACCAAAAGGATCGAGTCTACGAAGATCACGGTCATTGGTGGCAGGGGGACCAGAAGCCTGGAGCCTCTGATAAAAGTTTATTATTATTTTTACCCATAAATATTTGTATTAAAAGAACACATACCCCTGGGGAAGTGGAGTCATGTTACTGTAGTTGCCCCCAGACTAGGCGCTAAACACCATCCTCAGGGTAGCCCTCCCCCATGGTATGCCTGTCATTTTAAAAACAGTGCAACATCATGAATGGAAGTTTGATGATGGCTAGGCTATCAGCCCCAAAACAAGTGCGGCGTTCAAGGCAATACCTCTAGTGAACATGATTGGCAACCCATACAGCGGTACTCAACACACGGGTGTGAGGATCCTTAGTCTGACTCCTCCACAGTAGCCTGTTCAGCAAGGTAGGACCCCTGAAGACAGACTGATGGAAAATAATGTCCATCACAGTCTTCACTGACATAGCCCACTGTGTCATTGAAGTACGCAAGCCTCTCCACCACAACACGATGATCCTAAGGGATAGTAGTAGAGAAAAAGAAATTCTAAGAGGGAGTCAAGAGTAAGCGTACCAACAAATTCCCTAGGCCCCATAAATGACTTCAATTCAACACAGTAATGGGACGTCCCTAATTTGCATTCCATCTGGCTGAGAATAGTTCCTCCTGGTAGCAAGTGCAAGTAGGCAAAAGGTTGATGGGAGAGTAGTAGAGTAAAAAAATTAAAAAGTAGCGCTGAGAGGGAGTGAGGGGGAATAGCAGCAACAACTTACCCAGGCCCCATCAGAGAATTCATGTCAACCCAGTGACGGGGCTTCTCTAATTTGCACTCAGGCCAGGAGGATGTGCAGCTCCTCTAGGTACCAAGAAGTATAACAAGGTACTTCCATACAGGGACTTTGACAACATACATCTTAGAAAGCTTCAAACAAAAAAACCTCCACAATGCAGTCATGGCTGCAATAGACATCAACAAAGCCTTCAATATCATCCCCTCATACAAAAAAACTACCAACAACACACCAAAGACAAGAAATGGATAGTAAACACCCTCTCCGGTAAACTCAGCAAAGTCCTCCAACACAAAGTCATTTGAGGTTACCCACTAAAATCACATTACAACCAGCACTTGGTTGCAAGAAATACCATGAGAGCACTTGCCTGGATAATTATTAGCAAGCCTTGCATCAACAATACCGAACCAGAATGCAATAAAATATATATGCACCCACTTTCCCAACATAGTATTTCAAAACCAGCAGCAAAAAGACTACTCCAAAGTGTCCCAGCCAATATTCACCCATACAAATTCACCCTGGATCATCGAACCAGTTTCTCTGTTCCATCTGTGATCATGACATCAGTTCTCCCTAAATGAACAAAAAAAAAATAATAAGCCCTGACACACATATATCAACCCTTCCCTGATGTAACTTACAGCAACCCGAAAACACTGCCAATCTCATCCTATTCTGCCCTTGCCAAGTTGCCTCACCTCAGAAAGCTCTGATTCTCCATAATCCTAATTATAGTCATTATTTTATATATAAGCACAATAACATTTACCAATATTTCAACTACCCACACAGACTCAGCAAAACTAAGCCTACTTATTGGTCTTACCCCAACTATCCTAATACCGCTTGAAAAATTATGGGGTTGAGAAAGTCTTTCTCCACTAACCTGCTCCACATGAAGCTTGGCCAGTTCATACTCATTCTTGAGGTCTGCAAGTTCAGTGGTGAGCTTTTGGTTCTCCTTGCTTCTGAGTGCCAGCCGTTCTGTCAGTTCTCCATTCGCAGCCTGCAATTCTTCATTCAGTTTGCTGAAATTAAGCCAGTGTTTTCTTAACAGGAATTAGCAAGTGGAAATTTCTCTCAGTAGCATACAGTAAGGATTTTGTCACAAACTCAATGAAACTGAACAAGTAGGCTCTGACCAAGCTATGAAAATACCTATTCCCACCATGAGTGATGTCAGATGGGGCATGGTTAGCCACCAGGTAGGGATTTAAATCAATTAGATATGTACTGCATGATGTGAATCAATGGCAAAAAAAAATAAATCAGCGAGGTGAAAAAAGATAAAGGGAAATTAACCATTTGAAAACATAGTACTGAGATGATCAGGGTCCAATACATTTGGGGCAGCTTTGTGCATGCCTGACTGTGGCAATATAAAGTTTACAAAGGCTGGCCTCCTCTAGTTTTGGGTGCATGTTTGGGCACATTGTGGGGGAGCGGTGTGTGTGTGTCTGTAGGGCCATTCTCCCACCCCCTTTTACATATATCTTTCCCTACCCCTGTGTGAGTGTGTGGGTATAATTTTCCTTCCGATTTTTTTTAGGAATAATGTTAACCAATTGTATTCTCTTTTCAGAGATATTACTTTGCCATAATTTAACGATAGATATATTTTGTTAAATCAGTTATAAAGCATAACAGTAAATATCTCGAATTATAAAAGTTATAAACAGGAATTTGTCGTGTGCACGTGGATGTTCACTTAGAGGTAAGAAGTTAAAAGAATTTCCTCAGGACGAGTGCCTACTTGTTGGTTTTCCTTTTCCTTTATGGTAAATAAATTGTAATTGGGGGATATCATCTCTTCTACAGAGTGGAAGCTTTTACGCACTGTAAGAAGAATCCTTGAGGCGAGTGCTACGCCCAGCTCAGCCCTGAAACAGAGGGCGGTACCTGCACTGCCTACCTGCATTGGCTGACGAGCCTGTGCCCATTCTTATTTGACAAGACTGCTACTACCACCCCCCTCACCCCCCAGCGCCAAGAAATAGCCCTGTGCCCCTTCTCATTCGGGTGCTCCTTTTGTTGTGATTGATTTGTTGTGTCTACCTTGGTTGGGTTGTTGACATTTGTTCTCTGCACCCGTCATACTTTATTTTGTTTTCGGTTGGGAAAATTACAATTTGTATAAAATATTTATTTGAATGTGCACTGGTGTTTATCTATTTTTTTTTTGTAAATATAAGCTGTAAATATAACTGTATTTTTTGTAAAGCAAAGGACTGTATATCAAATTGTATCAATTCTTCCTCGGGGTTAAGGTCCATAAATCCTAGGATAAGGTTGGAACGCGGGTTAGTCTAGATTTTCAGCCCGCTACAACATGAGAGAGGCAGACCTCCCTCAAGCACCCAAGTCTTTTTTTTTTAGTTTTTGCAGTTTTGTTTGAGGCAGGTTGGTTTGTGGATATTTTTTGTCAGTGGTTTGTAGGAAGGTGGAGTAATACTGGAGAGAAAGATGGTCAAGAGATGCCATACTCAAGCTCAGATTAGAAAAATAAAATATAAAAAAAAGAACAAAAAAGATAGAAAAGCGAATGGGATGATTCTCTAAAAAAATATGGCAAGGGGTGGAACCACAGGCTCTCAGATTTAGATTAAAACTGGTATATAAGTAGATTTTTAGCTCAAACCACCAGGTCTGAAAACCATTTTTAAATATCTTAATCAGAAGGAAAGTTATAGGCATCCCAATTTGGGAGATTTGGGCAGCCCCACCACCCCCAATTATAAGACTTGTATTGCAACCCCTAATTTACCTAGAAGGTTAAACAAAAAGCCATTCAAAAGAGAATTTTATCTCTTTAAAATTGAGTCAATATTTTACATAGAACAATATTAAAAAAGTTATAGCCATTTAAATTTTTTAATGGAGGGAGGGGACTCCCAAAGTACATGGAAATTAAATTTATTTTTACATAAAAAGCACTATCCCTTCTGTTTCTTATGTTATGTATACTAATAGTTAAAAGGATTCATTATGTAAATTTATGTAATTGTGTATATATTTGTAATGTTTATTTGTAATGTATATTTGTAATGTAACTATGTATCTATTTGTAATGTATTTATAATGTAATATATATTTATTTGTGATGTATATATTTGTGAAATATCGGAGCAACAATATCCAACTCCTTTAGTGATTACCCATAATACAACCAACTAACCTCCTCCTATACAACCAACTAACCTCCTCCCACACAACCAACTAACTTGCTACCAATACTTATTTAAGTTTAAAGTTCCCCAATTTTAGGTAATTCACCTCTAACCACTTAACACGCTCCTACTGGAATTAATTTGCTCTAGGTTTTGTGTAACTATTCAATTAATGTGCTCTATTGTTTTGTCTGATTATTCAGTGCACTACTACTGCAATGCAAGTCTCTTATAGTTGTCAAGTTTGGCCCCTATGTACCTTAAACCTCTCTCTCACGTGTGATAAGTACTATTAAGATATTTTTTTTTTATACGTATTGTATAAATTGTAAATATGATATTCATGATTTCATATATTCATTTATAACCTTAATATACTAATTTTCTATATTTTCTTTGTTTAGCCTTACCAATACTAGGCTATGCTATATATAATTTGAACTCTGATTTAAGCTATTAATGTAACTTATCATTGTTACTCAACTGTCTGTACACATTTGGGGTTTCTTAAGACTGGCATAGAGTCCAGCTTAGCCTATAATTGGCATTCTTTAACCTCGTGTTCATAACGAGGTTCTTATTAATTTTCTTTAGTGTTGTGGGACTTGACCCTGCCCGTAACACTAAAATGCATAATTTCTTTTATATATTTCACTTGATCTGTTCAATATACAAAATTAAATACATTGAACTTTTTGGCACTTAAAAAATTTGCCTTTGGGCTATTTTTTAGCATAGAGTAATTTTTTCAGAATTTTAAGAACAGATCTGGCGATTGCCTACTCAGGTAAAAGTTACTGTAGTCACAATAAATATTAATACTAAGATAGATTAAAAGACAAGTAACATGTAAATAACAAGTAAGGAATAAAAAAGGAAGAATGTGCCCAACAATCTGGGGGACAACATAGTGGTCACAATAAGGCGCATACAAGCGTTCAATCAAATGGTGGTGCATCCTGCGAGTGTCTCCAATTCCAAGACAGCAAAAACTAGCCTGAAGCCGCTGAGGCATTGGGGGGTAGGTCCATGGAAACAATCTCAGCGCAATGGCATGCAGCTTTAATTCCCCTCGGCTGTCTCCCATCTTCTTTGGTAAGCAGTCTAGAGGGCTGCCCAGATACTTGCCATGAAATTTGTGCAAGGAAGAGCAAAACCTAGGCTAGTTTCCCAGTCTTTGTGCTCTTTGGTGCCCTCAATATCCACATTTCCCACATGTCCAGGAACCCAGTAAAGATAATCTCAACATCTGCCAGGCTTGCCAAAACCATGGCATCACAAATATTGTGAACAGAGGATGTAGAGATTCCAATGCCCTGAGAGCACTCAGGGAGATTTGTGAGTCACTATAAATCACAAATCGGTCTCTGAACAAAGCACTTTGTTATATCCCATACCGAGCAATGTATCGCAAACAGCTGAGACGTGAATACAGACGAAGAGACCCACTGAGTATTCTCAGTGCTGTAGAAGCATTGGAAGCAGTTTTCCTAGCCCTAAACCCAATGGGCTTAGGATATGACTGGCGTCTCTCGGCGTCATAGTCACCATCGAGGGATTGTTGGGCTCGCGCATACAGGCGAATAATGCACTGTGCACGGGGCAGAGCGAAGGGCATCTCCCCAGCAGTGACATGTAAGTTCTCAATGGGGGACAAGTGGAAGGCCAGTGTGGTGGATTAAGTCTACCTTCAGCAATACACGCTCAGCTCTGGATGTAAAAAACTCATATGTAGTCAAGCTTTGAACGAACAAAGAATCGATAGAAAAGTAAGTCAGTAGCCCAATCAGCACCACAGGTGCTGAACATGAGGGAACAAAGAATATCCATGATGTGGGTCCAAGAGACCCTAAGGCTGCGAATATAAGCATCTCAGGTGAGGGGTCTGTCAAACACAAGACTGGGGAAATGGTGTGAATCCACTACTTCCAGGCAAAGACCATTAGGAAACATGTCCAGGCCAGGGTGGAGACGTGGATGGCAGCAGAAGTGAACCCTTAGTCTTGCCCAAGGCAAATCAAAGCTCATGAGCTTCGGCATAGCAAGACATAGTTCAATGCCTGTTGGAGTCAATCCTCTAGATTTAGCATCTGAGCTGAAAAAAAAGAAGAGATTGAAAGGTCATCCACATAGAGCATACAGAGAACATTTTCCAGCAGCACCAAGGTGATACTGTTGATGCTCAGGACAAAGAGTGCGACACTGAGGAATCTTCACCACCAACCCGGGGCAGTCCCCTCACCTGTATCGTCCTGTGGTATCATGGGACCTCTAGATTGAAAAACACAAGGCATAGTGCTGTCTATGAAGGAAGGCCTAGCAGAAGGCCTTTTCAAGTTGGAACAGAGCATCTGACATGGAGTGAAACTTGCAGAAGCCACAGTATGCAAAACCAGGTGGTCTCCGCTGTACAGAAAAAGGTTGTCTAACATTTACCAAATTCTCCATGAACTCATAGAGGTTATAGAGATTGGGCAGAAACAAGCCAGGGTTGAGTGATCTCTCCGCAGTTTGCGAAAAGCAAGTAAAGTAGCAATTCACCAGAAGTCTGGGAGGATACCCTATATCCAGAACCTGTTTAACAATTCTAACAGCAAAGCCATACTTCGCTCACCCAGATGTCAAAGTATGGCATAAGGGACATCGTCCAGACCAGGGGCAGTGTCCAAGCACGAAGCAAGAGCGGAACGCAACTCACTCAGAGTAAACCTGTCCCCTCCCCAGATCCAGGATGGTTGGGTGAGAGAGGGCTGGTCGGTGTCTACCTTGTGAAATTAGAGGCTGACCAGAGAAAGTTGTGGGAGAGGTTGTAGAGAGAGTGAGGAAGTAGGGTTAGAAGACAGGGTGTGAGAAAGAAGAAGAGGCTAAAGTGGGGCTGGATGGGGCACTGAGTCCCGTCAGCATAGCAGCCAGGAAAGTAAATCAGAGTGCCCCTTGCGGGGTTTCCATTGTTCATATTTACTTTCTGATATCATTTGTGGAGGATTCTTAATACAGAAGCCATGTTGTTTGAAACCATTCTCTGCTACCACTTGGTAAAGTGATATAATCTAAGCAATGTTTGCCCTTGCATCAAAATCCAATTCTTCTGAATAAAGTATCTTCTCTTATAAGTTCACTTATTGCAACTTATTAAATGATTCCTGATACTATGGTCTTTATTGCCTGGCCAGCACTTCCCCCACTAATATTGGTATGTCTATACACAATCATGTCTCTCTTCATACTAACTTATCTCTAATGCTGTATATGTCATTCCCCTTTATGATGGCCATCTTATTTTAAGTTATACAAGGTTTTTTATAGCAATTTCTTTAATTTATTTAGTGACAACTTTATAACCAACACCACCTATCCTGTCTTGGTTTTCAGACTTTTCAGGGGTTCACCCTGGGTGCATTAAAAAATGGTGTTCGCAACCTAGGACAGCGACTCTCACTGACCTGAATTTAGCTAGTGGTCAGACATTCCCCAAAAGGTTGCAGCTAGAGAGACAGGCTGACAGGATAGATATCTTTATGGAGACAAGACAGCCAGGATCTTAAGATCTGTTGTGGCAGACCCCAAGACTTTGTTTGCCTGGCAGCTAACAAGGCAATAAAGCTCACCCACTAGTATAGCTTTATGCACCAGAGAACGACTACAGGGAGGTGGTAACCTAATTACACACAGGGTAGTGGTTATTGGCGCAAAACCAATATTACCATTATTCATGCCCAATACTCAGTTCCTCTCATGGCCTCGTCTCTTGCCATTTGAAAGCATTAAAGGGCATTGTTTATAGAGGTTCCAAAGCCTCTCTTCTGACATGGCATGATGTAGCTGGTCAGGTCCCTAAGCCTAGACAGAGGGTTGAGGGGATGAGAAAAGCTAATAGTGGTACCAGGTACAGGTAGACAAAAGGTTGAGTGCATAGTTATAGAATTTAAAAAAAAAAATGCTGAGAGGGAGCAAAAAGAAGGGCATGGACAACTTTCCCAGACCCAATCAGCGAGATCACATCAACCCAGTAACAGCTTCCCAAATTTGCCCTCAGGCTGGGAGGGCATGCAGTGCCCCCCCCCCCCTCCAGTTACCAAGTATAACAGGCTACACTGGGTACCCCCCTGCAGGGATGAAAAAATAAAATAGTCTCACATGACTATGCAAGGGACCCCCTTCCAGGGTTAAGACTTATCTAACCCTCCCTAAGAATACTGGAAAGGAATGGATACCAAAACCCTCCAGAGAAAGTCTGATGCAGTGGCTTCCCTCTGTCACCCAACTTGGTCTGTTCATTTTCACAATTACAATAAGAAGTAAAGAAACAGAAGGGGGGGGGGAGCTATCTTACCTTAATTTTTTCTTTGAGGCATTAAGGGCATCCATTTGTTGAGACTCTGAGTCCTGAGATGCTGTCAATTCAGAAATATGTGCCTTTAGCTCCTTACCCGTCGCTTCTAGATTTCTCGCATAATCCTTGGAGGAATCTAGACACTCTTGCAATTCGGAAACCTCTCCTGCACCCGAAACAAATGGGATTTCAATAACTAAAATTTCATTCACTTGCCTAAGCTAAGTTATGCTATGCACACAGAATGGGAATCACTGACAAGCCTGAAAGCACACTAGGCCCATCTTCTTTAAGGGATGAAGATAATGTGCTTTATAGCGCCTAGTCCCTAGTAAAAGCAGGTGCAGATGCCTGTGATTGTCAAATTATGTAGGGTTTGTTGGTTTTGTATGGTAAATGCATCAGTTATATCAGGATAACCTGTAGAAGACCTGAAAGGAAAATTTCTTCAGAGTCAAAGTCTGGTAAAATTACATTTAGCAGAGGGCTTGGATGTGTGGTGTGTCATGTGTGTAAGGACTTTCATGCATGACGGGAACCTGGTTTCAATGTACACGTTTCATGTACAATGGCATGGGTCTTGCAGATAAAGCCAAGAGTGTTTAAGAATTTTGTGTGGTATTAATAAAGTATTATGTGGAGGTTAAAGTATTGTTTTATAGAGTACAAACTTCATGTTGGTGTGTAAGTGATTTATTGAGGTGCTTGAACCACATGGCGAAGCATAGTGCTTTATTTTGTACCATTTCTATTGTATTGATGTGGATGTAAGATAAGGTGCCTAAGCATACACTGACATAGAAGCATGCATGCATCTGCCTCACACCTAACTATGTGTGATTGATTACTTGGGTTACCTGTGAGTGTTTTCATGCTTGCTTTATTTGTTGTTGTGTATTTGTGTTGTATGAATCTAAGTACTGTCAGAGAGTAACATCACGCACCATTGGGGATTTTTAAGAGGAATTGGATGTTTGATAATGTAATACTGAGGTGACAGTTATGTTCCTTGATGGAAAATATAAAAAGTAATAAATATTTTTGAGGCAGGAGAGTCATCAATTTCTTTTGCAGCCAGCATCAATTCATGGGTGGCAGTCTGAGTGCCTTCACAGACTTATTATGCAGAGCAGGTTCCTAACCAGCATCTCTGCCGATTTCATACAGTCAAATTTAACAACCTTGGACACTGCCCAACTAACAGGGCTGAAAATATTCTTAATCACCCAGAACAGGGATAATGTAAAAATAAAGTAGTTGCAATCTTTAATGGCACAATTATTCTCAAAAGCAGAGGCAATTGCCCTAGAGATGAGGATTTGAACACACTCACCAGCCTTTTGATCCAAGGAATATCTTGTGTGGGATAAAGAGGCCTGTAACTCAGACTTTTCTGCAACAAGGACTCCAATAGTTTGAATGTGAACTTGCAGCTGTTCTCTCAAACCATGAATTTCTGTCTGGTTACTATCAAGGACAGAACTCTTTTGCAGTGCTTCCATCTGCATACTCTGATTTTCCATGGTTCTTTTCTAGAAAAAAAGACAAAGAAGGATGAAAAATAAAAAAATCAATTATGACCAGTATATTCATTAGAATGTAGTATATAACTTTTTTTTTTTAACAAACCATATATTCTATCATTAAGTTTTGTTGAAGAGTCCTTTGCCTCTCCAGCTCTAACAAAGAAGCAAAGTCATTTCTTTTTTCAACTTCTCTCATAGTTTCTTCCTGTCCAGTAGGATCTGAGGCAACAATGAAAAAATACATAAATATTGAAACAAAGTATATTTTCAGGTTGTGAAATCAGCTGAATAAAAAATGAATGAAATTACCTATAGTATATAAGTACTCACCCATTCAGGTGACAAAGTATTCAATCAGGCATAAAAGAAGGCAAAAGGCAGGAGAAATTTTTAACTTCATTGCAACCATAATATTTTACACCAACTTAAATAATTCATGAGATTCAAAACAAAATGGTGGATTTAAATCCAGCATCACTATCCACTTCAGACATGGGTGGAATCAAATTTAGTCACCTTCTAAGAGATGCAACTGAAACCATGGTCATTGTATTTTTACTTCCCACCAAAGGGAAATAATAAAAACAAGGGCTGCAATACCAAATCAATGTTACTATATTGCCCTTGGCTACAGTCCATCTCTCAGCAGCCACAATGAACTCTACCAACTAGCGAAGTTTCTCTCAGAGCTCCAACACTGACTATCTGTAGATTTTGTTTGATGTTTGTAAATGAAATATTTTGCATAGGTGAACATGGTCTGGTGACAGGGGGAGTCAACAACCAGATCAGTAAGTCTGGTGTGGCATTTGTATGTAATCTTTGGGAGATGACAGCTCAACCAATGTGGAACATGTGATTTTTTTTTTCTTAGGAGCCCATCTGGTGACTGGCTATTTGGCCATAAATCGCTGTATTCAACCCAGCCTATTACTAGGATATATTAACAACAAAAATAGATGTAAATAACAAATAACTATGAAAAAAGAAAAAGGTTAAAAAAAATAACAAAAAACAAAGGCAAGAAGGAAGCGTGATCCGGCGTGGAGGCCTCCCCCCGGCACAGGAACATGCGACTCACAACAAATAGTCAAATAAAGTGGAGGAGGCTGGCCAAAAAGGTCCACAAGTTAGTGTGCATGAGCCTGTATCAAGTACAAGAGACAAGCGGTAGCGACCACGAAAGTGCACGAAGATCACCCAGACTGGGACATTCAACAAGAATGTGGCAAACAGTCTGGGGAAAAATGTATACAATCACAATTAGGTGCAGGTGAGCGCTCCATCAAATGGCGGTGCATCCCAAGAGTGTGTCCAATTTGGAGACGACAGAAAGCAAGCTGAAGCTGGCGCAGTATTGGGGGGGGGGGGGGTAGGTCCATGGGAACAGTTGCGGTGCAATGGCACGCAACTTTAGGTTCTCTTTAGACTTCTCCCATCTTCTTTACAAGGCAGCCCGGAGAGGTGCCCATATTCCTGCCATGTAATCAGCGTGAGGAAGAGTGAAATGATGGTCCAGTCACTCAAGTCTCATGGACTCTTTGGCGCCCTCATCGGCGTGCTCATTCCCCGCAATTCCTACATATCCAAGAACCCAGCAGAAGATAATCTCGATATCCACACAGCTTGCCAAAACTGTGGCATCATGGTTATTGTGAACCAGGGGATGCGGAGATTCCAATGCCCTGAGAGCACTCAGAGCACTTTGTGAGTCGCTATAGATCACAAGCCGGTCTTCGAACCAGGCATGTTGCGTAATCTCCCGTACTTAGTGGTGAATTGTCACCAGCTTGTCTGGCAGTACTATAAAATGGCCTACACCACACCCATTCATAAGAAAGGTGATAAAATTTCAGCAAGTAACTATAGACCAATTACACTAACCTCACATTTGATCAAAATTTATGAAAGAATCTTACGAAAAATAGTGATAAAGTTCCTTGAGTGTAATAATATCATCACAGAAAATCAACACAGTTTTAGGTCTGGGTGTAGCACACTAACACAGTTGATCACCCACATTGATGATGTGCTGAGCAGTCTAATGGAGGGCGATGATACTGATGCTATTTATTTGGGATATGCAAAGGCCTTCGACAAAGTAGACCACAAATTGTTAATAAAAAAAATTACTCGGTATAGATTCCACCCTAAAATTACAAAATGGATTGAGTCATTCCTATTATCAAACAGAAGCCAGGTTTGTGGTTGTAGATGGTGAACACTCATCCCCTGCACCAGTGAGAAGTGGAGTCCGGCAAGGTATGGTACTTGATCCTGTACTGTTTTTGATATTCATCAATGACATGGAAGCAGTTGTCCAAGCATCAAAAGTACGATTCTTCGCTGATGACACAAAAATTTCCAAGCAAGTGGGATCTTATGTGGACAAAGTTGAGCTGCAACATGACCTTCAAAGGGTCATGGATTGGTCACAGTCAAACAATATGCTGCTCCTTAAGCAAAAATTTGACCTGCTCATCCTTGAAACACAGCACAATCCATTAGCATGCGAGATGCCCTTTTTTCCACCCCTCCAAAGTTACGTGGTAGCCTCAGACCTGGAGCTGTACCCAGTGGATAAACTTTGAGATCTTGGCATCATCATATCCAAAGACCTCTCTTGGACTTCCCACCTCAACAGAATACATCTGAAGGGAAGTATGGTAGCATGGGTTCTCAGTGTATTTAGCTACAGAGACTCCACCACGATGTTGACGCTATATAAGTCCCTAGTCAGAAGTCATCTGGAATACTGCTGTCCATTGTGGAGCCCAGTAAAGGTGGGAGAGATTGAATTGCTTGAAGCGATCCAACGAGAATTCGCCAGATAAATAAGAGGCTGTGAACACCTTACATAATGGCAAAGATTGCACAAGCTCCAATTAATGTCTCTACAGAGATGTAGGGAATGATTTATCATAAATGTTTTGAAAATTCTGTATAAAATATGTCCTAATGAACCTAGACTGTCTTTTCGTCCACCTTCGAGGCTGGGAATACAAGCCATACTGCCTCCATTGAGAAGGTGCAGTTCAGCACTTCAGTCCAAGTATGATGCATCATTTTCTGTGGTGGGTCCTAAACTTTGGAACATTTTGCCACCAAGAATGACCAAGATAACAAGCACAAATGCCTTTAAGAGCCAGCTAAGAAAATTTCTGTTCTCCCTGACCAATGAGCCGCCTGTGCCTGGCTACACCCGATACACATGGCAACTCACTCCTTGAGGTAGCAAGAGCAGGACGGCAGTCTCCCTATGAGATCACCGGTGGGAGCCCTCAAAGCATCTCCAAGTATCCAAGTAAGTACGAAGACAGACAGCGCCTGGCAGAGCCCCCACTGACTTCAAAAATAGGGTTACGGCGTGGAAGCCGACCCCCTCTTGGGACTTGGAGCCATCCATATACACTGGCACAGTTCCAGCATGAAACGAGGTGTGCTCCAAAAAGGTTGAACGCAATACTCCCGGCGGTGTAGAAGCTTTGGGAGCTGAGGCGTGGCGACATATAGCCAAAGGTGGTAGCTCCAGGGTGGCATCCTGGGCAGAATCAGGGGCACCACCGGGCCGAGAGCTATACCTAGCTCTTGAAGGAGTTTCATAGCCCTAAACACAAAGAGCTTAGGGTATGACTGGCATCTTTCGGCGGCATAGGCAACATTGAAATAAGCTGCAGATGCAGTGAGAGCTGTTGGCGACTGAGGGAGGCGCTGAGCTCACGCGTACAGGCGAATAATGCACTGGGAACGGCGTAGAGCGAGTGGCATCTCCCCAGCATTGACTAGTAGGCTGTCAATGGGGGAAGTGCGGAAGGCACTGGATCGAGTCCACTTTTCGCAATACACACTCAGCTGCTGATGCCTAAAACTCGCATCCATAGTCGAGCTTTCAACAAACAAAGGATCAATAAAAAAGTAAGACAGTAGCCCTATCAGCGCACCAAGTGCTAAATGTCACGGAACAGAGACTATCCATGGTGCGGATACAAGTGACCCTAAGGCTGAAAATATGAGCCTCCCAGTTGAGGTGTTAGTCAAATAAAAGACCAAGGAAACAGTGCGATTCAACCACTTCCAGATGTACTCCATTAAGAAACAAGTCTGGGTCAGGGTGGAGCTGTGGATGGTGGCAGAAGTGCACCAGCTTAGTTTTAGCCAAGGAAAACCAAAACCTGTTCGCTTCAGCATAGCGAGAGACGCGGTTCAATGCCTGTTGGAGTCGACATCTGGAACGCGCCAAAAGAGATCGAAAGGTCATCCACGTAGAGCGTAGGGAGAACATCTTCCAGCACCACCTAAGTGATGCTGTTGATGCTCAGGACAAAGAGTGTGACACTGGGGACATTTCTCTGCAGGACACCATCTTCCTACTCCAGTGGGCCTGAGAGGGCTACTCCCACCCATACGCGGAATCAATGATCTGGCAAAAATTCAGATATAAAGATTGGGAGACATCCCCTCAGCCCCATTGTGTGGAGAGTCTCCATGATACCGTATCGCCATGCGGTATCATAGGCCTTCTCCAGATCGAAAAACACCATAGCGTAGTGTTTTACAAAGGAAGGCCGTGCAGATGGCATTTTCCAGTCGGAGAAAAGCATCCGACATGGAGTGGAACTTGCAGAAGCCACACTGTGCAGAAGACAGATGGCATTCGCTGTCCAGAAAAAAAAAGGCTAACATTTACCAATTTCTCCATCAACTTGCACACGCAAGAGGTTAGAGCGATAGGGCAGAAACTAGCCAGAGTAGAGTGATCTCTCCCCAGTTTGCAAAAGGCGAGCACAGTAGTGATTGGCCAGGAATAGGGAAGGAGACCCTCCACCAAAGTCCTGTTGAACAAATCTAACAGAAAGGCCATGCCTCGCTCATCGAGGTGTCGAAGCATGGCGTATGGGACATCATCCAGATCAGGGGCGGTCTCTGCACACGATGCAAGAGCAGAATGCAACTCACTCAGACTAAACCTGTCATTGAAGGGTCCTGTCAGCACGGCGGCCAGGAAGGCAAATCGCTGCGCCCCTTACGGGGAACTAAGATGGGAGAGGTGGGTGTTGAGGCCCCTCTCACTTTGCCTATCATACAAACAACCCTAGCCACTCCTTGATTAGCCAACTCTCTGATATATTCTAAATTTGCTTCCACAAATTTCATGGTAGAGTGGGCTCACCTGCACAGGTGAGCCATCAAATTTCCAAAGAGCATAAGAACATAAGAAAAGAAGGAGACTGCAAAAGACCATTCATGGCCTACACTTGGCAGCTCCTGTTCCATTCAACACACAAAAGATTTCTTACCAGAGAAAAGTCATCAACATTGTCACCCTTTACAGGAGTTCGTCAGATCTAATCTACAATATACATAAAATGCATCCAGAGGATTATGGCCATTCATGCAACCGCAAAATATAATCTTCCCACTCCTTAGAAAAATATATACATATGTACATAAAAAAAAGTCAGTCCCATCTAGCAGCTTCATCCATATATTTATCTAATCTATTCTTAAAACTACCCAGAGAGGAGGCTTCTATCACATGCCTAGTGAGCCTATTCCATTCATCGACCACACGATTTGTAAACCAATTCCTCCCAATCTCCTTCCTAAACCTATACTTATCAAGCTTAAACCCATTGCTACGTGTTCTGTCATGTTCACTAAGTATAAGAACCTTACCCAGATCCCCTTTATTATATCCTTTTACCCATTTGAAGACTTCAATCAATTCCCCTCTGACTCTTCTCCTTTCCAATGTATGTAGATTTAGTTTTCTGAGCCTTTCACCATAAGGTAAGTTCCTTAGCCCACCAATTATCTTTGTCATCCTTCTCTGCACAGACTCAAGCAAATCAATATCCTTCCTATAATATGGTGACCAAAATTGTACTGCATAGTCTAGATGAGGCCTAACTAGCGCCAGATACAGTTTTAGAATGACTTCAGCACTCTTATTGCTTACACTCCTCCTAATGAATCCCAATATCCTATTAGCTTTATTCTTAGCATTTAGACATTGCTTTCTAGGACGAAGGTCTGAACTTACCAAAATACCCAAGTCTCTCTCACAATCAGTCCTCCCTAAAATTCTGCCATTTAATTTATAACTATTCAATGGATTATTTCTACCTATACTAAGTACACTACATTTGTCTATGTTAAACTTCATTTGCAGCATTTACCAGAAAGGTCCCAATAAGAAATAGGTTGCCTTTGGGTGGGTTACCTACCTAGAACCACAGCTAAAGCTCCCGGACATCTCCTTTGAACAGCATGTTCCCATAGGTAGATCAAATAATCAAAAGCATTTCAAGATGGCAGACTAAAAAAACTCCAGGCAATCTTGATGAGGGAGCTACTGTTAATATTATTTTACCTGTCTACATTATACACACAAATTATGAGCAGTCAATAAGTTTTGCAATTCGGATATAAGGAAACGATATGAGGAAAAATGTTTTATTATTTTTCAATATAACTGCCCTCGACTTCAATGCACTTGCGCGCCACTTGTCCCTGAGGCTTTGAATTCCCGACAACCAGAAATATCCCGACTGCTGTTCAATCCACTCCTGGAGGGCGAGCTGGACATCTTCATCATCCCCAAACCGGCGTCCATGCAATGCAGCCTTGAGCTGGTGGAATAAAAAGTAGTCGATGGGGCAGATCTGGACTGTATGGGGGATGGTTGAGCTCCCCAAATCCGCATTGACGCAGGGCAGCTTGTGTAACTCTGGCCTTGTGGACAGGGCCATTGTCATGGAGGAGCAGGAAACTGCGTGTCAACTTGCCACGCTGCTTCTGACGGATGCACTTCTTCAACTCAGCCAGTTCCTTGGCGTAATATTGGCCTGTGATGGTCCTTCCATGAGGTGCATAGTCCACCATCAACACACTCTCAGAATCCCAGAAGATGGTGGCCATGATCTTCTCGGCTGAGGATTGGGTCCGGAACTTGATGGGGGTCAGAGAGCCCCTGTGCTTCCAGGCCATGCTTTAGAGCTTGGTCTCGGGATCCCAGTGATGGACCCACGTTTCATCACCTGTCACTATGCATGACTCGAATCCTGCCGGGTCTTGGTTGCACAGGAGCAGCAGCTCCTCCAAACTTGGACAACATTGAAGTTGATCATGGGGCGTGAGGTTTCTAGGGACCCAACGATGTCGGTGTACACTGCAACCATGCGTTCATGGATCCCTTTTGCATTCTTGCCTTCCTTGGTCAAAAAATTGATCTCTGCACAATGCTCAACCTTGTCCATTGTTGAAAAATTTGTGTGTGACGATCTGTGATCAGCTACTGCTTCTTAAATGGACGAGGCAGCAGCATGCGGCGGCAGGTCCTGACTTGTCATAACTTGTCCTAACACCCCCACAAACAGCAAGTCCCCTTTCCTGGGTTTTGCCCTACCAATTCTCAAAACTTATTCGACCACCCCTCTAAAACAATAATAAATAGTGGAAACTATAGTTACCTTTTCTGTAGTCAATCTGCACAAGCTTTAGGGTTTTTCAACAATGAAATGATCACCCAGCGAAAGATAACCAGATTCTGACCAATACTTACTAAGGCTCAATATCCCACAACCCACACATGAGATAGAAAGAAATAACCCTACCACAATATATATATTCAGCTCGATCCACATCACTATTCTGCCAAATACAACCAGCTCTATCCACATCACCAGTTATCCATTCCAAATATCTGACCAGAAAACCTATTGCTGTCAACTTCCAAAACCTACTAACATCACAACCTACCCGTAGTTTCCTGCCAAAACTGGCATCATCATCTGTGATGTCACAACATTCTCCCCATTGTATTTACAGAATAGACTATGCCACACATTACTTGCAATCTTTGTCATTATACAATATATACACCCGAGTATATATATATATATATATATATATATATATATATATATATATATATATATATATATATTCAATACACATTAGTGTATCTTAATAAACAACCCCACACCAAGTAGTAGTTACCATAATGAGATAACTAACAGGGGGAAGAGGGGGGTTTTAAATACCGGATGACTGGTAGTCTGCCCGCCAATTACCTTCAAGTAGTTGCCAAATTCTAACAGCCACAATGTTATGGAGGTTTAGCTAACCTTATGAGCATATTTATGTAGTCTGTTGGGATTTAACCTCTCTGTCTGAGGGCACCCAAAGCCAGAATGTGGGAGGATCTTGACCATAAGTGTACTTAAGCTCTGGAGCATCTCCCATGGCCTTTGTCATCATCTTTCTTGCTGGGCTCCTGTGAGAATTGGGGTGGGTGGGGATGGGGGGGCGCTAATATAGAGTTATCGGGGAAAAACTGACTGCTGAAGGGAAGAAGGACGAGCCCTCTCACACATTGACAGAGACATTCAGTGGGTACTAATGTACCCACTTTGCTAGAGAAGCAGAGTGACAGAGTGGAGCCCATGCTAAGTCGTATGAGTCAGGAACAAGATGGCCAGGATATGAAGGCCTGAGGTGGGACAGACCTAGAGCTCTGACTCAGCTTTTTAGTTGGCCAGGCAGTCAACAAGGGAGTAAAGTACCCTTACCACCGCCATAAGCAGTACAGCTTTATCCCCCCCCCAAAGAACAGCTGTAGGGAGCTGGCCAGTGCATTAAGCACAGGGTTATTGGGGCAAACTGATCTTATTAATCATGCCTGACCCCTCAAGCCTGGTCTCAGGCAACCCCAGTCCTAGAGTTCAAAGCCTAGTCAGTCAGGCCTTTCCTAATAGCACTTGGGCTGTATATACATGGGAACCCACTAAATAAAATGTAGGATACGCCTTAGCTGATTAGAAACATTGCTTCCAATTTTAGTGAAGTTAAGCCATATTAGGCATGGTTAGTTACTGGAGGGAGTCTCAATTTAGGTCAACTTCAATATCTGGTTCACACCCCACATTAAACTGTAGGTCCCAACTGAGAAATAAAAGGTCTCAAAAGAATTGCAGATGGGTGGTCAAACTCCTAGAAAATGATTTATTTACTCAATAAAACACCTAAAATATTAAGCCTCACCTATAATACACACATGACCTTCACACACCACATCATAAATATGTAGAGAAAAAAATAATGCCCTACATGTTTTAAACTGTATGGGTTTGTAACTGGCATATCACCTAGTTGATCCCTGGTGAAATCTCTCTTGCAAAAGTGAAAATTAATGATTTAATAATCATAGGGGGGAGGGTGAAGAAAGCTTTACAAGAGGGATGAATTTTTTAAGAAAGCATCCTGCTCCCAAACTAATTGAGATACAGTCTAATATAAATATAATTATCATCATTAATCTCTTTCTTAAGTTCATGGCTTGTTGCAAGGTTACGGCCTAGCAGAATGGAAACCCTGCAGCAAATTATAGTAAAGTTAAGCTGCATCAGGTTTTGTAAGGTGCCAGATGGAGTCTGAATTCAGAGTGCTTTCATGGTAGCCACCATATGCTGTAGGTACCGGTGGTTCGGATCCCACATAAAATAGCAGCTCACCACTGTATGGTAGAACCAGTAAAAATAATTTTTTATTTGCTTATTGTCGAAATGTCCTCTTCAAAAATATATTTAGGTGAAATAACCACTATGCAAATTTCCTCTTAATACTACAACACGCTTAATCTTTGAAATGGATTTTCCAATGTAATTTAAGCCCCAGGACATTTTAGTGCTACATTAACTCTCATGATTACTTTATAAGAACTTATTAACCTAAAAATAACAATTTCTTCAAAATAACTTACTTTGCTCATTTGAATGACTTATAAGGCTGCTCCCTTGAAAAGAGAGCTGTGTCAGCATTTCACGTGTTGATATCAAAGGAACCTTTTCAGTGAATTCCACATTTAACCCTTTGTTATTTGGGGGAAGAACAGTCATAACAGATACATTAGTCTCAGGATATTCTGAGACTTCAGGTTCAAGTCTACCAGTTCTATCACAAAAGGGGTTCTTCTCAATCTTTGATTCCAGAACCATATCAATTGGAAGAGCCTGCACACTGTTATCATGCAAGTGACCATCATCGTAACTGCTTAAATGTGAATGAGGTCCACTGGCTAAGTCTGTCTGATTACCGACTAAAACTTCACTCTGGGATTCATAAGGCACTTCTACACTAAAATAAGTGGGCTTGGAATCAATATTTATCTTGCTTCCATTATACCCCACTTCTAACTGACTGACCAAAGACTCTCCAATGAGTGAATCTTGCAAAGAACTGGATTCATTTTCAATATGATTTTGGCTAGTGCTCCCAGCCTCACTAATATCAGTCACAGATGATGAGTGAGATGATGATGCCTCATTTCTGAGGTTCATGAGTCCCTATCAGAGAAAGGAATAAGGTAAATAACTGTAAAGAATAAATGCATTAAAATGACTGGCATTAAAGATTTTCTCTATTAACACTTGATGCGTTAATCACTCATGGGTTGATATCAGTCAAAAAGGAGTTAAATATTAACTATATCTTATTAAAAAATAGAAAATATTCAAAATATAGACATCTGTAAATAATAAAGTAATTAGATAAGATTAACCCAACAACCTTCAGTATGAGATCCATTTCCAAACCTTTCATTCATCCTGATTATCCCCATGGCAACTGAGGCACGGGTGTCTCATCAGTTCAGGGCTTTATTCACTGAGCCAGAGTGCTCCAAGCAGACAATTTTACAAGTTGTCTCAAAGAAAATTCTCCTCACTCAAATATCATATACCTTACTCTTGTACATTTTCTCACATAGCCAATCTATCTTTTTCTCAGCTGAGCCAACTTTCTTCAGGAATTGGCCAACTCACCACTGCCCCAATTCATCTCACAACCAACTCTGTTAATAAACTATGATTTGATGTAGGATAGATAAAAATAAAGCCAAATGACTTAGGAATAAGTAACTTCTAAGCTGTTAATCATTATGGAAAAGCAAAAGATTAATTTTGATATTCTCTTTAAAAATACATAAGACAACTTCTTGTGATAGCATTCTTAATAGAGCTTTGTAGATACTTCTACTGATTTTCTACTAAATTACTTTATAAATAAAATTAAGAAGACTAAATAAATTATAACCATATCTCAACCCAAAATTCATATAAAAAATGGGCACACAATTGCATTCCCTTGCTGCTCCTCTATAATTTATAAATATAGTTGTGAATCCTGCAATTCATCTTATATTGATTCAACTATTAGGTCAATCCATTGTCGCATCAAGCAGCATCACAGAAGGTCAATACACACAGGGCCGATTCTAAACAAACCAGATCTTTCACCCATATGAGATCACATCAAAATATGTAAGTCTGAAATTAGTCTGGATAACTTTAAAATATTTAGTCATAGCCCCCATCACAATGAACTACGAATATTAGAATCATTTTTCATCGTAAAACTTAAACCTAATTTGAATATAAATCAAATTGCCTCCAATCTTTACATTGTATCGTGAATTAATGAAATTTTTATTCTTATATTAAGCAGATATCCTAAATTGCACTATTCAATTTTAGTATTTTATGAAAACTAGAAATTTTAACCTTTTACTATCTAAGTTTATTGTGCCGATGATGGGGCTAGTCTTTGAAATATTCAAACCCAGATAAATATAGATGCTTTTATGAATAGCATGCTAGGTTTTTACCTTCATATATATATATATATATATATATATATATATATATATATATATATATATAAATGAAAAACTCACAAAGTATCACGTGAGGGTAGCAAATGAATGCAATATCCTGCAGGAAAAAATGAAATGGTGTTTCCTAGTACTTTCAAACTTTATTAAGTTCCTTATCAAGGATAACTACAAGTAATATTATAATAGAGGTATAAATATGAAAGAAAAGTATGAAAGACCGCCTCAAAAACAAGAAATCACCAATGAGGAAGATGGAACAGGGGAAGGTGAAGAGTCACATTAAGAATTACAAGAAGCAGGTAGTAAGGTCAAACTGAGAAGACGGAAAGGGTAACAGATTAAAAGAAATGGAAATAGCCTAACAAGGGAGATTATAAGACAAGAGGAGCGAAAAGTGGGGAAATTACAATGTACATAACAGAGCAGTGACAATTAAACAAAAAATGAGGCGACATAACTAAAGATTGAATATAAAAAACTAAGAACAAAAGTCAGAACAATTTCTTTAAGTATTAGTCTTTTAATTATAGCATCTATTTTATAAAGGCCAGGGGAAAGGTTAAAATGATCACATTGGCTTATAAAAGCACATTCAATGATATTCCTTTTTATAGGGTCATTAGAACAATAAATAAAGTTTGAAAGTACTAGGAAACACCATTTCATTTTTTCCTGCAGGACATTGCATTCATATATATATTTATATATATTTTTATATATATATATATATATATATATATATATATATATATATATATATATATATATATATATATATAGATATATATATATATAGATATATATATATATATATATATATATATATATATAGATATATATATATATAGATATATATATATATATATATATATATATATATATAGATATATATATATATATATATATATATATATAGATATATATATATATATATATATATATATATATATATATATATATATATAAATATATAATATATGATAGTGAAACCACTGTATATGAACCAAAAGTTTAATTTAAGAGACTAGTTTTGGTATGAAGTTTATCATACCCTCCTCAGTTGTATACAGATCAGAAAAAAAAACATAAATAAACACAAAACAGGGGAAAAAGGTCATTAATCAGGGGGTGTGAGTCTAAGATCATTGACTAAGCTGTTTATTATGAGGTTACAGAAATGGAGGCTGCATTTCAATCACCCATCTGACAAATTAAAATTGGGAATTTCTCCTATTAATATAGATTCTACTATTTTTCTTTTACAGAAATCTTTACAATTATATATGATTTGTGCCTTTGAATAGTCAATTTGGTGGTTGAAATTGGTAATATGATTAAAAATACTGGATGTGGTACTGCCTTGTCTGACATCACTTTTATATTCATAAATTTGTTTTGTTAAGGTTCTTCCGGTCTCTCCTATGTAGAATGAGGGACAGTTTGTAGAGCCACACAGGATTAAATATACACCTGCTTCATTTGGCTGATCCACAAGCTTGGTTGAAGGGAAAGACTTAAGAGTAGAAAAGGGGTATTTAAATGTGTTCACTTTGTTCACTCCTTTGAGGAGGAATTTTTTTTTTTTTAAGGGGCTATCTGGCGACTGCCGACTTAGGCATGAGTCGCCGTAAACAAACAGCCTAGTTCTAGGCTACTTTAAAAAAATTGAACAGGAAACAAAAATAAAAAGAAATAACAATAACAAAACAGTAACAAAACAATAACAAAAACAATTAAACCTGGTTAAATGAAAGGAAGAAGGCCGCCCGCCCCCCAAAAAGGCAACAAGTCCACAAGTCAATGTGCACGAATCCGTCCCGAGTACAAGGGACAGGCAGTAGCAACCCCGCCAATCCCGGCATCGGGACAGGTATTGCGCGCGAAGATCACCCAGACTGGAACATTCGACAAGAATGTGCCGAACAGTCTGGGGGGACGATGCAGTTGTTACAATAGGGCGCAGGTGAGCGCTCCATCAAATAGCGATGCGCCACACGAGTGTGTCCGATTAGGAGACGACAGAAAGCAACCTGAAGCTGCCGCGGCATTGGGGGATAGGTCCATGGGAACAGTCACGGCGCAATGGCAAGCAACTTTAAGTTCCCTTCAACCGTCTCCCATCTTCTTTGCCAAGCAGTCCGAAGAGCTGCCCGTATTCCTGCCACCTTTGAGGAGGAGAGAAAAAGAGAGGGATAGACACCTTGTATTACTAAATTTGCAGATTTTGCTTTAGATAAACTTTCATTGATCATGTGGAGGGGATAATTTAATTCAATGAAGCTGCAGGTTATATATGTAATCTCATCTTCTAGAAAGCAAGCATCACATACCCTAAGTGCTCTCAAAAACATACCTGATGCAACAGCTCACCTAATGTTAATATCATGATGAGAAAAGAAATGGTTATATGAGTTAGAATGGGTTGGTTTACACTACACAGTGAAGCTAATTTTGTCAATGACTAACAATTTTTGCATCAAGAAAGATTAAGATTTAAGATAAGTTACCGGTGGGTTGCTGCCCAATCAAAGTGGATTCTATATGGCCGCTAGGGTGAAACGAGAAATATCATCTATAAGAGGTGGAGGAGACCACTTTGTGACAAAAATTTAAAAAATGACGGGTTAAAAGATTCCTCCGCCAATATGAATCGAAGACGGGTGTGTTGAGGAATAGTTAAAAGGGTCGGGAAACAGGACAACCGGAGAATGGTAAAATGGCTACAATCCAATAAAAGGTGGGCAACCGATTGGTCCCCACCACAAAAACGACAGCGAGGGCTGATATGGGCATCACCCGAAACAAGATGGCCATGAGTAAGTCTCGTGTGGCCAATGCGAACTCAGCAAAGGGCCACCTCCAACGACCGCATTCTATGACGACTCGAGGGCCAAGAGCGAATAGAATTTTTTATTTTGTATAGTTTGGATGATGAACAGTCATCCCATTCATTCTGCCACAGTTGAAAAATATACTTTCTTATTGAAGGAAAGTAGTCCATGAAAGGCAGAGCCGAGTTCTCAGGGGACACAGAATGTGCTGAGCGGGCCAGCCGATCAGCCTTCTCGTTGACCAGGACCCCCACATGCCCAGGAACCCAGCAAAAAATAATTCTATATTGGGATGCATTTTGGATCAGCCAGTTGCAAATTTCTGTGACCACGGGATGGGACGCATTAAAAGATCTAATTGATTGTAAGACACTCCTTGAGTCGGAAAAAATGACAAAATCACTAAAAGGTCAAATTTGGATGAGTCTAAAGGCTAAAAGGATTGCTGAAAGTTCAGCGATAAAAATGGATGCTGCTGGCGGCAAAGATAAAGTTAAGAATTCTCCTCCTGGGTAGATGGCTGCGGCGCCCATGCCCCCGTCCGACTTAGAGCCATCCGTGTAGAGTGGGCAGCATTGTTTGTGGTAGATCGAATGCTCTAAGAACAGGCTTTTAATGATGCGAGGGTCCATGGAGGACTTCTCCATGCTCCACATGTTGGTACATATTGTGGGGAGAAGGGCACGCCACCTAGGGTTCAGTAAGGATGGAAGGGTAAGGACCCTTGGAGCACCCAGGTTAGAGAGATGATCTCCTATGCGAAGGTTCAAAGGGCGGGGTAAAGATGGCAACTTATCATATGCCGCCGTTAATTCGGCAGCATACAGGCATCTGTAGACCTCTGATACAGGGGCTTGCTGTACTCGGCAGAGGTATCGCATGCAGATTTGAAGTCTATGGTAGGGCAAAGGGAGTACCCCACTCTCGCAGTAAAGGCTGTTGACAGGAGAAGTACGGAAGGCTCCACTAGAAAGGCGAACACCAAGGTTTCGAATGGGGTTCAGCATTTTAAGGGCTGAAGGGGAAGCCGATGAGTAAATTTGACAGCCATAATCCAATTTGGATAGAACGAGGGCTGTGTATAATGCCCACAATGTTTGTCGGTCACTGCCCCACGAAGTGTGTGAGAGGACTTTCAAAATGTCTAGAGCCCGCAGACAGCCTGTTCGAAGTCGGCGTAGGTGTGGTAACCAGGATAACTTTGGATCGAGAGTTACACCAAGGAACCGAAACTCGGAGACAAACTCTATTTCTTCGCCTTGTAGGGATATAGATGGCGGAACAAGAACTCCTCTGCCTCGGTGAAAATACATGGCTTTGGTTTTGGTCGTGGAAAAGCGGAATCCCTTAAGTTGTGCTCTTTTGGATACAGCATCGACCGCCAGTTGTAGCCAACGCGCTGCTGATGAAAGGCGAGGTGAGGAACAGTATAGTGCTAAATCATCGACAAACAGAGTTGCCGATACACCTTCTGGGAGAGACCAAATAATATCATTGATGGCAATTATAAAACATAAGGCACTTAAAACACTGCCCTGAGGAACTCCCTCCTCTTGGGGTTGCAGGTCAGAGTATGCGTCTCCAACACGTACCTTGAAGGATCGAGATGCTAAAAAACTTTGAATAAATGAAGGTAAATGGCCTCTCATCCCCCAGACGTATAACTGCTTCAAGATGCCATATCTCCATGTTGTGTCGTAGGCTTTCTCAATATCAAAAAATATGGCTAGGACTCGGTGCTTTAATGAGAAAGCTTTCCGGACTGATCCCTCGAAACGTACTAGTAGGTCAAGGGTACTATGACCTTTGCGGAAGCCACATTGAAATGGAGAGAGAAGGTGATTGGCTTCTAGGAACCAGTTTAGGCGCTCCAATATCATTTTTTCCAGCAACTTACTCAAACAGCTGGTGAGAGCTATAGGGCGGTAGTGATCTGCATTCAACCCGTCCCTGCCCGGTTTGACAAAGGGAAGGATGATCCCAATGTGCCATGACGACGGGTAAAAACCCTTCACCCATATAAGGTTGTACAAATCAAGCAGGAAGAGAGTAGAGTGTGGATGTAGGTGCCGAATCATGTCGAAATGGATCTCATCAAGGCCAGGGGAAGTAGATCTGCAAAGGGACAAAGCGCTTTGCAGCTCATAGATGCTGAATAGAGCGTTATACGGAAGGTTAGATTTTGTTGTGAAGTTGAGAGAATGAGATTCTTCCTTTGATTTGTAGGATTGAAAAGCCTTATCGTAACGGCTGACACTGCTGACGGCGCGGAAATGTTCAGCAAAAGCATTGCTGACCGCCAGGCCGTCATTCTCCAAGGAACCGTCTAAGTTGAGTGTGGGGGTATGATGATTAGCATAACGGCCCCTGATCTTATTAATCCTCTTCCAGATCTTAGCAGTAGGTGTCATAGAGGAGATCGATGAAACGTATCTGCGCCATGAATTTCGGCGAGCTTGACGAAGGGTTCTTTGGCGAAGCGCATGAGCTCGGTTTTGGTCGACCTTGTTGCACAAAGTTGGGTTCTTTCAGAATCGGGCATGGGCAAACTTGTAATTTTTGATAGCTGTTGCACACGTCGAAGTCCACCAGGGCACGGTTGAGCGGCCCGTGACAGGTCGCCTCCGTGGGATGGTTTGTGTTGCTGCATTGTAGATAGTCGATGTAAAGTATTTTACTGCCGCGTCCACTCCATTGAAGGTCCCCAAAGATGCATTTGTGAAGGACGCCTCTTGGAAACCTTCCCAATCTGCATGACCTAAGTCTCACTTAAGGGGCATGGTTGTATGAGGGCTAACTTGAAGGGCCGACAAGACAATAGGGAAGTGGTCACTCCCATGGAGATCGTCAAGAATTGACCATCGAAATTCCGTGAAGCAATCAGGGGAACAAACAGACGGGTCAACACAGCTAAAAGAGTCCATCTGGACATGATAAGAGGTAAAAACGCCAGTATTTAAAACACAAAGAAAGTCGGATGATAAAAGAGTGACTCTAAAACACTGCCTTTGGCATTTCGAGTGATGTCACCCCAGTATGGGTTCTAAAAGGTCGGATCTTGACAATGATAAACAAGGGGGTAGGTAAATAGAGCAAACGGTAAAAAGCTTAGTAAGAAAAACCCTCACAGCAACAGCTTGGAGGGTAGTATGTAGGGAGATGAGAGAAACCTGGTAGGATGAAGATACCATGATTGACACCCCTCCATGAGAGGGGCTTCCAGCAGGAGCAATAGAGTTGAAAGTGAGAAAACCGGGTACCGGCGGAAAGGGCCGTATACCCAGTTTATTCTCCTGGAGACAAATAACAGCGGGGTGGATAGTCGTCCAAAGAATTTTGAGTTCTTCCCACTTTGGAAGAACTCCTTGACAATTCCATTGTAAAATGGAAGATATTATGTGTGACGATTAGATACCACTGTGGATATCTTTTTCTCTTTTGAAGCCGATAATGTATTTGAGGTTCTTCCCAAAGAGCTTGGGAGACGGGGAGCTGATTTTGAGGATCCTGCTTTTGCAGGGGGAGAAATCCTAGATGGAGTAGTAACTGAGGTTTTTTTTCCGTGGGTTTTGGAGAACCGACCGAGGACCTTGATTGTAATTCGGGCTCGCAACCTGGCGGAAAAGGAAGATCAAGAAGGGATTTTCGGCCGGTAGATCCGGATTCATGGGTCGAGGGTATTTTAGGTGTCCGAGGAGTTGGTCCAACCGCCGCAGTTGGTGATGTTGGAGTATCAACTGCTTCAATCGGATCTTGGTTTGAAGGGTGAGCGGGACGAACAGGCGATCTGAGCGAGGTGTGTGGAGCTGGGTGTATTTCTGCTATCGTTTGGAGCAGGATGGGGCCTACATCCTGTGAAGGGCGAGACGGACTTAAGGGCAGAGAATGTTCAACCATAGGGGAGGAGTCCATTGGAGATTCTCGGGGTTCGGCCGAGTCGGCTCCAGAGGCTGTCCGCTTATTGGTGGTCGATGACCCAGGTGAGGAATCCTTTCTCTTACCACTGGGCTTTGAGTCTCGTGGCCAGGTGGATGAACCTTCACTGGTCGATGTTGAGGATTCTTTCAAATAGCGCCTGATGTCTTCAAGCGTCTCACCCTGAGCGTCTCTCCCAGCAAGAGCTGCTGGAGAGAGGGGGGCTACATTAATTATCTCAGTATGAGAGCGATGCTTCGACTGCATATTCTGAATATTTTCGAAGCTGCGAGTAGATCTAGGGTGAAGTGCTTCAGGCTGGTCGGAACTCGCGCGTGATGGTCGGTTTCGTCCAGCATCACGTAAAACGTCAGAGAAGAGCCGGCCGAGTGGCGAGGTTTGTGCTCGGGCACGCTGGCGGGCCTCTCTTATATCTAGACGTAGGGAGTCGCGCAAAGCGAGAACTTCCTTTTCATATAAAAATATAGAGCAGAGTTTCGACGCAGCACTGTGGGTACCTCCGCAGTTGGCACAGTGGGGCGTTTTGGTGCATTCGGGGCCATGGTAGTCAGAGCTACAATTCACGCAGGAGCGAGGGTGCCGACAAGCTCGGCCAACATGTCCAAATTGATTGTAATTGAAGCAGCGTCTGGGTAGTTCGATGTAGGGACTTACCGGGACACGAAGGTACCCAGCTTTAATATACTGGGGCAGTTCTTGTCGTTCAAATGTTAAAATCAGTGTGGTGGTTGGAACTTTAGTGGAGCCTAATGTTTTAGTTACCCTGTGTACGTGTGTGACACATTGGGTACTGAGCTTACTCAGTACAAGGGCCTCTCTTATATCTAGACGTAGGGAGTCGCGCAAAGCGAGAACTTCCTTTTCATATAAAAATATAGAGCAGAGTTTCGACGCAGCACTGTGGGTACCTCCGCAGTTGGCACAGTGGGGCGTTTTGGTGCATTCGGGGCCATGGTAGTCAGAGCTACAATTCACGCAGGAGCGAGGGTGCCGACAAGCTCGGCCAACATGTCCAAATTGATTGTAATTGAAGCAGCGTCTGGGTAGTTCGATGTAGGGACTTACCGGGACACGAAGGTACCCAGCTTTAATATACTGGGGCAGTTCTTGTCGTTCAAATGTTAAAATCAGTGTGGTGGTTGGAACTTTAGTGGAGCCTAATGTTTTAGTTACCCTGTGTACGTGTGTGACACATTGGGTACTGAGCTTACTCAGTACAAGGGCCTCTCTTATATCTAGACGTAGGGAGTCGCGCAAAGCGAGAACTTCCTTTTCATATAAAAATATAGAGCAGAGTTTCGACGCAGCACTGTGGGTACCTCCGCAGTTGGCACAGTGGGGCGTTTTGGTGCATTCGGGGCCATGGTAGTCAGAGCTACAATTCACGCAGGAGCGAGGGTGCCGACAAGCTCGGCCAACATGTCCAAATTGATTGCAATTGAAGCAGCGTCTGGGTAGTTCGATGTAGGGACTTACCGGGACACGAAGGTACCCAGCTTTAATATACTGGGGCAGTTCTTGTCGTTCAAATGTTAAAATCAGTGTGGCGGTTGGAACTTTAGTGGAGCCTAATGTTTTAGTTACCCTGTGTACGTGTGTGACACGTTGGGTACAGAGCTTACTCTGAAGGCGGGTGGGGTCGTAGTCCTTTAGTTCGTTTGAACGGACGACACCTTTGACGAAATTCAGACGCAGATGGGGCGAGACAGTTATTGGAATTTCAGCTATCGAAGATAGATTTTGCACAAGGTTGTGTTGAGAGTGGGATGACACCTCGACTACGACATCACCACTTCCTCTTGACCACATCCGGCGGGGTTCACCACAGCGGGACTCAAAAGATTCATTGACGTCAAACACATCGACTTTTGCAAGTGGGATGTCAGATGATGAATTCATGACAAGAAAGCGAGGATAATCAAGATCTGGGTCTACTTCGTTGGAATAGGGGTCCAACGAGCGAGGAAAGGCTGAAAGGGAAGCTAAGGAACGTTTGGCACGAGAACCCTTACGAGAAGGGGAGGTTTTTGGTTTATGGCTAGCCATTGCAAAAAGTAAAAAAACTTTGCATTCTCCCTCGGGGCTCCCCACCATGGAGGCCTACAAGGGCCCGGCACTACTGCAACTATGCAATCAGTTACGTCCGGTATGTCCTCTTGGAGAATGGATACGGATCCACCACACCATCTTTGTAACCCTAAGAGGCTGCCCGAGTTCTCCTACGCACGGAGAAAAGGGGCCAACGATGGGTTTCTCCTTGGGCATTCGGTAGATGAAGGCGGTGGAGATGCCCGGCCTCTTTCACCTTCATGAAAGAACAATTCAGAATCAATCCATTAAACGAGCAGAGGTCGGATATCGATAAGGACCACTAGAAAGGTGAAGGAAGAGGGGGAAATAAAGGGCAGTGGAAGAGCGTAATAGAGGAGGAAAGAAAGAGGGGCATGTTAAAAGTCTTGTTGGCAGCACCATGGGTTCCCTAAGGGGCCCAGGGCTGACACACACCCCCCCCCTCGAAACGAGAAGGCCAGAGCCTCTCTGGGAACAACCCCTGAAGAAAAGATCCCAGAGAGGGAGGGGGTTGCATCAAGAAAGGATAGTGGGATAGAGGTCATTAAGATTTTAAAAGAACTTGTCAAATAAGTTTAAACTATTATTGGCCAAATCGATATGACATCATCTACATACCTCTACCATACAAAATTATGATGGGGAATCACAGAAGGGAGTAATGATCATAAGTGGTCGCGATAACGAAAAAATGTATGACAATAACCGATAAATCAATAACGATAACCAATAAGCGATAATTGGCGATAAATTATTGCCCGATAAGGTGATAACTGATAAATCCAAAAATTCTAATACAATATTGATTATTGACTATATATAGTGTTATTCTATAATACAATAGTAAGAATATTTGAATACTGTTTTAGTTTCTTACCTGGTGAGGCCCTCCATCTCCTCATAGGTTTTGAGGATCCTCCCCCCAGCTCGGACCTACCTATTTCTGTCTCCAAGGCATGCTCGCAGCTCACCCCTGTGCTAAACTGGAACCAAAAACTAAAATTAGTGATTATTGCTAGTTTGGAACCAAAAGTATCAGCGATAATGATGAATCGATAACGCAGGAGGAAAAAGTATTGGATAACCGATAACCTGATATTGTTATCACTATAACACCCACCTATGATAATGATACTTTGAAATGTTCCATAAAAGGGTTACATAATATGGGTGATAAAGGATTACCCATGCTAAGACCCTATTTTTGATGGGAAAAACCCATAGCGCTAATAAATACATTGTCAATAACACAAAGTTTAACAAGATTTATAATTTTATTTTTGCATAGAGCTAAGTTTAATTTTTAATTATCTAATACCTTAGATAGAACATTAAGAGCTTCATGACTGGGACATTAGTGAACAGGCTGTCTACATCAAAGCTTACACATAACCTAGAGGAATGGATTATGTGTGGAGAGGTCAATCTAACAGCTTCAGCAAGAAGGGAGGATAACCATTTTGAGAGATTTTATGCATGATAGTCGATACACGATATAATAGGTCGGAGTGGCGTTCCTCTTTTGTGGGATTTTGGCACACCATACATACGGCTTAAAACAATGAAGGTCTGAGTTGGATCGTTTGAGCAATTTTGTGAAGCAGGTGTATATTTAATCCTGTGTGGCTCTACAAACTGTCCCTCATTCTACATAGGAGAGACCGGAAGAACCTTAACAAAACAAATTTATGAATATAAAGGTGATGTCAGACAAGGCAGTACCACATCCAGTATTTTTAATCATATTACCAATTTCAACCACCAAATTGACTATTCAAAGGCACAAATCATATATAATTGTAAAGATTTCTGTAAAAGCAAAAAAAGTAGAATCTATATTAATAGGAGAAATTCCCAATTTTAATTTGTCAGATGGGCGATTGAAATGCAGCCTACATTCCTGTAACCTCATCATAGAGAGCTTAGTCAATGATCTTAGACTTATACCCCCTGATTAATGACCTTTTTTTTCCCCCATTTTGTGTTTTTTTCTGATCTGTATGCTATTTATAGACTATGGTAACAATTACACTCTCAGTATACAACTGAGGAGGGTATGATAAACTACATACCAAAATTAGTCTTATAAATTAAACTGTTGGCTCCTATACCGTGGTTTCACTATCATATACCATAACTCGCCATTAGGTTCTTTTACTTATATATATATATATATATATATATATATATATATATATATATATATATATATATATATATATATATATATTAGGGTGGTCCTTCAAAATTTCCTGCACAAATTTTTCCTTTTGTTGAGAAAAATGGTGGTGCAACTTTCATTTTGATACATTAATATTTAGTGGTGGCACCCAGCACCCCAACTCTAAACTTTGGTAGTCCAGGTCCTCCCTAATCTAAACCAAGGGTTAGCTGCTTGAAGGCAGGGGTCACATGGTGCCCATCCTAATCATTGTCGCCTATTTCAGGCCAGAGAAAATGATGATGAGCTCCAGGAAGTCCCTGTAGTCGTCTCAGGGGTGGCGATTGGTCAGCTGGGAGGTGCCAAATGATGTGAACCGCTGGATCAGGGGATGGTGAAGGGTCTCATCCTTGGTGCTGCTTGGTAGGCTGGTTTATCAATGAATTCCCACAGAGTTGAACTCATCAAGCCCATCTGAGCTTGAAAGGCTGCAGACAGGACTAGCTCCAGGATGTAGTGGCAACAGGCGAAGTAGAACAGCTCCCAACCCAGCTTCTGCTCAATGCAGAGGCAAGCCCCCAATCGCCTCCCTGTATTGTAGGCAGTCACATCGAAACACATCCTGATGACTCTGAGATCATCCACTCCTCCAGGACTGTGATGACAGCTGAGTCCTGGTTCTCCCCCATCCCTCATCCAGGCAGCTTAGAACTCCAATCAGTTTCTCTGTATCATCTCCCAAAACAAGGATTGGGAGCCTGCCCACATGTTCTTTGGTGGCGAGCTCCTCCATAAACTTCCTATCTCAATGAACCACCGAGGGAACATCTACACAGAAGTCACACTTGAACAGATCTGCAAAATGTCTCTTGTTTCTCTGGTTACCTCAAGTGATGAATGTCCAATCCAAATGATGGGTGGTATCAACACCAAGACTTGGTGGTTTCTGAGATCATTGAGGCAGCATTCCTATCATGTTTTTTTTTTTTTGAGAGCCCATCTGGTGACTGCTTAATAAGGCAAAAGTCATTGTACTCACACCACAGCCTAGTACTAGGCTTGATTAAAAAAACAAATATATAAATAATAAATATTAAAATTTGACAAAAGCTAAACACAGGATAAAGAAAAACAGAAAGGTAACAAGAAGGAAGCGTGCTCCGGCATTGGGAGTAGGCCTACCTCCCCCCCCCCCAGCACAGGAACATGCATACTAAAAAAAAAAAAGTCAAATAAAGTGAAGGAGGCCAGCCTCCAAAAAGACGTATAGTCCACAAGTTTGTTTGCACAAACCAGTCACGAGTACAAGCAACAATCGTGAGCAAACCAGCTCAGGCAGGTAAAGTGTGCGAAGATCACCCGGACTGGGACATTCAACAAGAATATGCCAAACAGTCGGAGGGACAATGCAGGCATCACAATAAGGTGCATCCGAGAGCTCCATCAAATGGCAGTGCATCCCGCAAGTGTGTACAATTCTGAGATGACAGAAAGCAACCTGAAGCTGTAGCAGCATTGAACAAAGTTTCCCTCAACCATCTCCCTTCTTCTTTGCCAAGCAGCCCAGAGTGCTGCCCATATTCCTGCCATGTAATTGGTGCGAGGAAAAGTGAAACACTGGTCTGGTTGCCATATGAAGCAGACTCTTTGGCATCCTCATTCCCCATAATTCCTACATCTCCAGAAACCCAGCAGAAGATACTCTCGACATCCACCCCACTCACCACGGGATGCGGAGATTTCAATGCCCCGTGAGTATTCAGGGCAATTTGTGAGAGGGAGGCAGGTACACTGAACCCCTGTAAACGGCATTTGGGGGCATGGGCCAACAGGCTCTTTTATACAGGGGACTGCTCTCTTGGCAGTCCCCTGTGAAAGCAAAGGTGGGGCTGCCAATGTAGAAGAGATTGAGTTACCCAAGAGTGAGGGGTAGTCCCCTACACCTGTAGACTATGAGAGGAGTAAGCCTCTCCAGTTAAAGAAATTTGGAGGATCCCCTGAGAAAGCAGAGGGGGGGACGCTTACTTTTCTATTGTGGAGATACCCGAGGGTGGCATGGTTACCCTATTAATTCAAGAGATGCAAATGTTAATCACCCCACGCAGTAGCCCACTCTGCGAGGGGTGAATATGGGGCCGGCAAAGCCCGCTGCAGCCATTTGGGACCACTCCTCCTACCCAGTGGCCACGCAGTCCTTAGGCATAGTGGCTTCACCTTGGGCTGGGCATAAAATTGATAAACTATGAAAGGAGAGAAAAAGGGTATGTGAGGAAGGTGAGGGTGGGGATGAAGCAGGTTGTTAAAAACCCACCACCCCAAACCAGAGCTCAGGGGTGAGGGGGCATTGTCCCCTCCCCCCGATCCAGGATGGTTGGGTGAGAGGAAATTGCTCGGTCTAACCTGTGAAATTAGAGACCGATGAGAGAAAGTTGTGGGAAAGGCTGTATGGAAAGTGAGGAAGCAGGGTAAGAAGACAGGATGTCAAAAAGGAGGAGAGCCTAAGCTGGGGCCAGACAGGGCACTGAGTCCCATCAGCATGCCAGAGAGGAATGCAAATTGCTGTGCCCCTTACGGGTAGTTTTCTTATCAGACATCTTAGTGGACCCAGAGTTGAAGCCAATCCAGGGGACATGATATTTTGTTGAACTTTCTTTGGCGGCGGCACATATCCAGAAGGTTCTGGCATGTCCTCCACTTCTGAGGCCTCAGGAAAGGTGGTGTTGCTGCTTGATACAAAGACAACCATTGGGGGCTCCCCTTCCTTCTCTTTGCTCTGCTGATGGTGCTGCTCTTCAAGGTCCTTTTTATTCTGGGCCACCTGCATGCTATCTTACCAGTCCCCTGTGAAAGCAGAGGTAGGGCTGCATTACAGCCAGGACCGTGCCCAAGCTGGCCCTTTATTCTTTCCTTCCTTTCTCCCGCTGCACTAGCAGGAACTGTTTGTCCTCCTTGATGGTTATCAGGTGCAGAGCATCCTAGTGAGCCATATCTAAGAGGTCATCTAGGTCATTCTTAAAATCCTTCTCCCTCTGGCGCTGGACCGCAGACTCCTCCTCCTTTCCCTTCCATAAGTTGAAGAGAGCCTCCAGCTTCTCAATAAGGTGCTTCTTTAGATGCACAGGAATTCTGGCCTTATCCCAGAAGGGAAGAGCAGCGCCAACTGCTCTCGTAACTGGTCTGTTCTCTTCATTCTAAAGATGGAAGAAGACTTGAAGAACCTGTCTCTTGGAGGGAAGCGTATTCCCGGTAATGGTTGGGGAAGGCTACCCTAATAAGTAAATTTCACACAAATGATTTGATGCCATCTGTGAAAGAGAAAATATGCCTGGTTAATGAAATTCCATCATCAACTTATCCACAAATGGAGACATTATTATTATTAATTAATAGTTAAGCCCCATTAGGGATAAACTTTGGACATCTGGCACAACCAGTAAACAACATTCAATTTGGATAACATTTTAGCCACGTTGTTTCTACACAAAAGGGAAGGTTTTTGAGGGGTGCCAAAGCAAACTTTTAAAAAATTAAAAATAAGGACCACCCTAATATATACATATATTTTTTGTTTTTTAAGTGATGTATGTACACAGGGAGATGATTCAAAATCAATCCTAAAGCCAATTGTGGTCATAGCCACATAAATAAATTTCCAAGAACCATCAAACTTTCCTTACTTGCTGAACTTAGAGTAAGAAGATCGAAAGGCGAGGGAATTCCTTCTCACTAAAACCACACTCTCTTAGATTTTCTTCAAAAGTATATTTCCATCTATTCTTCTTATATGCTCATACCAACTCCAAAAATGCATCGACACCCTTCTTCACAATATGAGCATTTTACCCCTCAGTCATCTCTCATTCTACATATCCTTCACACACCAAGTACCCCTTTAAAATTGTTCATTTACATTGCTCTCTTCCAAGATCCTTACTTTTTCCTTCTATACAATAATCTCACTCCCATAGACCAACATTACCTTTAGCATTCACTCATGCTTTAATCACCCCCAAACCTTTCCTCCCATTAAGTACCCTCTTTAATCAAAAAAGAACATTTGCCTTGTGCAGTTACATTTTTGGTACCCTCCCAACCTCACATTTTCATTAGTATTTCTAGCCTTACAGGGTTCATTTGTATATATCACACAATTTAACTGATAAAATTCAGTTTTGGTATAAGTACTCTCCATATCTCACACTTAAATCTATATCAGTACCTTTCCTTCTATTATCCACTCCCACAAGTTATTCCCTTTTATATTCATACCAGGCAGACCACTCAAATCTAGACTTTCAGAACATAACAGCAACTTTCCCATACTTTTACTTGCTATAAAACCATCATGAGTTCATTAACTTTTTCCATGCAAAAGTTAAAATATAGCATAGAACTCTTGTATTATTCAATTCTTGTATCATATAAAGATAAATTTAGCAATTTTATGTAATATTTCAATTTAATATAAAATAAACATTATTTTGAAACAAAACCTGTATCTACCTCTCAAAACCTTCAGGCATTCCCTTTATGCCTTCTACCAAAGAAAGTTAACTCTCACAGTGGCATTGCAATTCTCTCTCTCACATACCCAACTCCCTTTAAATAAAATCACAACAGGACTCATAGTCACTGGCATCAGATTCAAATACATCAAAACAACATGTATAGCAAACAAAAAAATATAAACATACTGCAAACACTAACAGGAACCAGATTTGCAAGCACTACCTCAATCTCAGCTGGCAAATGCCAGCATCAGCTAAGCATCTGATCATACATCTACAAAACTTAGTCCATTACAAGAGAAGAAGAGTAACCTAACACATTCATAGGGTTATTACATGTCTCAGAAGTGTCCAAATTAGCATATGCACCCATTTCATAAACAGAATAGTCCCATTTCCTCACTTATGAGTACTTTAATTTGTCTACAGAAGGGTACATTCATGAGAAATAATAAGCTTTATAAATGGAATCTAATCCCTTCAGAGCTAAAATGTTGTCAGCTGAAACCCAAATAACCATGAGACAATTTTAAAATTTGAAGATGAAAACAAATACTAAAGAATGTTCCAAATTCTTGCAAAAAAGAAGATGGAGAAACTCAAGGGAATCAACAAATGAAAAAGAATCCAAGATGATAAATATTGTAATGGCAACTCTTTTACCCTAAATGCTGGGGCTGCAAGCAAATTAATGCATATTGAGTTAGAGATAAAGAAGCATGGAAATCAAAGTCATTCAAATAAGACCATTCATGGTCATTAGTAATTAAGGAAATAAAGGATACAAAGAGAGCCATCTTGGATTCAGGCTACAATAGCCCACCTGATACTGTATCATTTTTGTTTAGGAATTTCTGAGTCTAATATCAAAAGGTACAAAGGAGCACAGGAAACTAATGGACATCAAAGCATAATAAACAAACATTGGTGAATAAATACTACCATAAGCAACAAATATAATTCTAATACTAGATAGATAAAGAGAACTATATGGGTGTAATCAATTAAATGGACATTAAATATACTATAAACAAGTTTCTTGCAGTAATAGATTATAATGACAATATTAATACTTTGACTCAAGCTCAAATAAATTAAGCTATGCATTATAATATAAAAGAATTAGTTATGAGATTGGAAAGCATGGTTCACATTTTTTTTAATCTAAAGTGAAAAACAATAAGAGCATCTCCCATAGAAAGTTTATAAAAAAAAAAGATCTGCAAAGAAACTGGTGAAGTAGAGGAAGTGAAATTTTTTTAAGATATATAACAAAACACTTCCTGCAGGCATTACAGCTGGGAGAAGATACTATTATCTAGATGTCATTTGCAGCATGCTGGTCCATATTTCACAAAACCTATTGCTTCCATATTTCAGGAGTGCCTCTGAAGTTAATTCAGTATTTACAACAGGACTTACTTCTGAAAAGGATGACACTTGACTCTCAGAAGAAACTTTCTTTCCATCTTTCTTTTTCTGAAACTTTCGCAACTGAAAAGAGGAAATTTATAGTATTAATATAATAAATTTGAAACTAATAACTATTAGAAACATTGCCACAATAAAATATATATATTAAAAATATATTTAAATATCTTCCAAATTCAAGGATCTCAGAGTGAACAGATGCAAATATATGAAATAAAATGAGGAAGGGTATTATCAAGAAGAAAGATACAAGGACATTTTCAGTGAGTAGAGAAATAATGAAGGGATATTTGACAAAGGTAGGTAGATAAATAGAAGGAACAGGAATAGTGAATAATATTACAAATTCCAAAACTTGAAAAGGCAAACCATATGAAGCAGAAATATTAAGAACTGGAAGCTATATTATAAACTTTCAGAAACACATTCATTCAATGATTACAGTCCTAGAGTGTAGGTTGTAAAAGGCACTAAGCATGAATAGAGGGCCCATTGGCCAAGGGAGTTGCACCCCCAAAGCTTTACACAGTAGGCATGAAACACCCCAATCTCTATCAAGGACCAATTTGCCATGGGCAAAATGATCTGTGGCTTTGCCCTTAATATGGCATAAGGGGTGGAAGAGGCAGGTAGCTTTTACTGGTATTTACACATGCCAACCACACTTTGTGGGAAACTGCTTGATGTTGAAATCTTGAACATACACACTCAGTAGGATCATTAACCTCCTTGTTCAGTATAGATAAGAGAAAAACATTGAGAAAATTTAATTGAATTGACATGTGTCTAAAGTGTAATTTGTAATTATAGAAAATATTCAAGTATAATATGTATTTATACTTAATACCTACAGTATGCAATATTGCAGCATGTACTTTAAATGAGCTATGGCTTAGTTGAATATAAACTGCTCCCACCTTGAAACCAATTAAACTGCTATAGCAACCCATGATTCTGATTCTATATTAAACTGTCAAGCCCAATGAGATAAGCATGAATAGGAACGAAAGGGTGACTAATCCACACCATATCACTGAAATCCACATACACTCACTCAAATTTCTTAATATAAATTTTTAAAAAAAATCAAAGCTCTGGAATTTGCCTACACAATGTTAAGAATATTTTTAATACAGTGAATATTGAAAGACAATGGGAATAATTGCTTCAGGAAACTAAACTAAAAAAGACTAACCTTTTTCCTGGCTGCAGCTAATTTCAGTTCTTTAAGTGAAGCATCAGCCATCTGATAAAATCTTTGAATCACAATCTTTATTAAAATAAATTCTCTAATGTCTGAGACACAACAATAATAAGGCTATATCGTACTTAAGAGATAGCTATCACAATATAATAAATAAGGACTTCATACATTAAAACTTTATCAATTTAACAAAATTTAATGCAAAAAAATATTTATATTGCACAAGACTAGTGCCATTAGTTTGACAAAATTAAACTAATCTGAAAATTATAATTTGTTGAAACAAACAATTTGCATCTCAGCAAATTATGAGTAAACAAATGAACTAAACATGAAATGTGATCTTCTTTTGTATAGAAACAAGCGCATCAAAACAATTCCTTATCTGTTCCTTTTACAGATGGGTCACATTTATTCAAGTATAAGAAACCAACAAAGCTTCAGTCAGCACTTTTGTCAAAATTAATTGAAATGGGGGAGGGGTTTTAGCACTGATCTGTAATCATTTAAGAAGCTTATATTTCTCAGGAGGGACCTACTGTTTAGTGTGGGATCCCAACCATGGGTATCTACAGTATGTAGCAAGGGCACCCAGAAAGGGCACCAGAATTTGGACTCCATCCAACTCACTGAATGTGAGAACTGCACTTAAATCACAACCAGTTTCTTTCTGGGCTTTTTTTCCCTTCTTTTTTTAATAGCATCCATCTGGTGACTGCCTACAAGGGCATAAGTCATGGTAATTATCTTAAAGCCTAAAAATACCAAGTTAAAATTTTAAAAAAAGAGTCAAAAATACAAAAAGGAGGCCGGCTTCTTCAAAAAAGTCAAATTAGTCCACAAGTGTTTGTGGATGAAGTAGTCCTGAGGTCACGAGACAAGTGTTAGGAACCCTCACGCCCCTTGCACACTCTTATTAAGCATCCTCATTCCCAATAATCCCCATAGGTCCAGGAAAATCATCTGAACAGACACAACCAACTCACTACTACGGAAAACATGAACCAAGGTGAATATGGAGATATTCCAAAGCCACTCGGAGCTTTGTGGGTCACTAAAGAACACAATCCACTCTGTAAAAGGGGCACAATGCATTATCTAACATACTGACCAGTATATTGCAACCAGTTTGGTCATGGTAGAGCCTCGCTGATTTCAAATGAGGGAGCTGACCCACTCCTAGGACTTGGAGTCATCCATGTACACTGGCACAGATCTAGCTTGACATGAAGAGGAATCCAAAAAGGCAGAACCCAATAGGCCGAGTGCTGTGGAAGCTTTGGGAGCAGAGGCATGGTGATAAATACTGGGTATTGCAAAAGTCTTGTTATACTTGTTATGACAAACTCAATAAAGGACACAATGATAGTTTTGATGCAGTTAAGAAATTTTTATTGTTTTAACATATAAATGTGTTTAATGTAATAATAATCAATCTGACCACCCTCAGCAACAAGCACACTCCAGGGAAGACGTGAAAGCTGTGCATATGTTGCGGATGAAATCCTTCCTCATACTGACCAGCATGTGGTTGATGGAGTACTTCAGCTGGCCAACATAGCTGTGGTGGACCTTGCCCTCAGCATGCAGTCAAGGAGATTGAGGTCAGGCGACTGCAGCAGCCAAAGGTCCTCCAACCAGAAGGTCATATTCAATTCCAACCAGTCTTTCACAGTCTTGCCTGTGTGGGATGGGGCACCATCCTTCTGAAAGACATAGTCTGCCTTCTTCATCATCTTTCTCACCCATGACAGGATTTTCGTGGAGAAGATGTCTCTGTAATAAGCCATGAACCAGGGGCACCACAGGCCCAAAAGCTATACCTAGCTCTCGAAGGAGTTTTCTGGCCCTAAAGCCGAAGGGCTTAGGGTATGATTGGCGTCTCTCAGCAGCATAGGCACCATCGAGATCACCGTGAATGCAGTGAGAGCTGTTGGAGATTGAGGGATGAGGCGGGTTCGCTTGTACAGCTGAGAAATTCACTGTGCAAGGCGTATAGTGAGTGGCATCTCCCCAGCATCAACAAGTGTGTAGGATTTCAATGGGGGAAAGTGAGGAAGGCCTGGTCAGGTGGATCGAGTCCACCTTCCCTTCCGTAGCACACGCTTGGCTGCGGATGCATAAATCTCACATACATAGTTGAGCTTCGAATGAACAAAGGATTGCTAAAAAAGCAAGGCAGTAGCTCTATTAGTGCCCCAGGCACTGAATGTCGCTGAGCGAAGAATATCTGCTACGTGGGTGCAAGAGACCCTAAGGCTGCAAATATGAGCCTCTCAGGTGAGGCATCCATCAAATACAAGAGCAAGGAAATAATGCGAGTCCACCACTCCCAGGCGCACCCCATTAAGAAACAAGTCAGGGTCAGTCTTGAGCCGTGGATGGCAGCAGAAGTGAACCACCTTAATCTTGACCACTTAGGAAAACTGAAGACTGTGCATTTTGGCGTAACAAGAGAGACGGTTCAATGCCTGTTTGAGAAGATGCTCGAGTTGGCATCTGGGCCACGCCACATAGAGCATAGTGAGAACATCTTCTGGCTCTACCAAGTTGATCCTGTTGATGGTCAGGGCAAAGAGTGCAACACTGAGGACACTTCCCTGTGGGACACCCTCTTCCTGTTCCATTGGGCCAGAGAGGACTAGCCAAACCGCAAGAAGAATCAACAATCTCACAAAAATTCAGATATAAAGATTGGGAGGCATCCCCTCACCCCCATCATGTGGAGTATCCATAATACCATATCGCCATGAGGTATCATATGCCTTCACCAGATTGAAAAACATTGTGGCATAGTGGTCTATGAAGGAAGTCCTTGCAGATGGAACATGGCCGGGGTAGAGTGATCTCTCCCCAGTGCGTGAAAAGCGAACACAGTAGCGATTCGCCTGGCTAGAGGATACCCTCTACCCAGATCCTTTTGAATAAATCTAACAGAAAGACCATGCCTCACTCACTTATCTAAGTATGGCTTAATGGACATTGTCCGGACCAAGGGCGGTGTCTGCGCACAACACTCACAGTAAACTTGTCATTGAAGGGTTCTCCGCCTCTAGAGGTAAAGTCCAGTCAGCAGCCTTCTGCGACATCATGACGCGCATTGAATGCTGTAAGAGCAGCATCCTGGCTAGAGAATGGGAAGAAAGCAGCGCAAAGGATTTTGCCGCGGACACGGGGTCCGAGATTGCAGTCCCATTCTCCTGGAGAATGGGTAGTGAGTCCTACTGTGGTGGAGCGAATGTGAGTGTTTGTAGGGCCATTGTCCCACCCCTTTTCCAAGGGGTAGCATTTAAACTTTATTTATTTGTTTTCTCTGTTCAGAGAAAAGAGTTAAAGTTAATCATAGGTTGAAAGCCTAATATTTATGCAATTTTTTTTTAATTTTGAGCATTGTTTGTCCAGAAGATTTACAGAGTTGAATATAGAGTGGAGACTGTTTGGACACAATCATGGAACAACTAGCTTCTAGCACAAGTTGGAAAGAGGCCGCCCTGATAGGAGGGTTTACATGACCTCTCATTTGAAACCACGACCGCACCTAGTTTCCCTACCACTGGTCTGGAACCGAGAACTATATGGCCTTGGCTAGCCTTGCCCTAACTCACGAGTGATACCCCTTCACTTTCTTTTTTGAAAGCATCGTTTGACCCAGTACTGATTAGTGTTATTGTATAAACAAAATTTCTCTTCGCCCGCCATAGGTTTTTTTTCATATTTTGTTGGGGGGTTTATTGGGGAATTTTTGGCCTTGTTTTGTGTGTGCACACATTTTTTTATTGAATTCTTATATGAAAATCTAATTATCTCTTGTAAATATACTTGTAAATTTGGGGGGTCAATACAGGACTGTATATCTAAGCGTTCATTCTCCCTCAGGTTTTCACGCCCAATTTAATGTAGGAAGCAGCTTGGATTGATTGGGGGTTTAGTGTAGATTCGTGGCCCGCTACATTTGGCACCCGAATAGGGATGTTAGATCTTGAAACCAGGAGCATTGTTAGGATTGAATTGCGGTCCACAATTAGAGTGACAAGTAGTTTGGTTGGTTTTTCCCCTTTTCCTAATCGGGGAAAATGGCTTCTGCTGAGCATGGATTGTACAAAGAATTGGTATGATTGAGGCAGGAATTGAGGAAGAAGGAGGAAGAGTGCGAAATGTTAAGGAGCGTGATTGAGGGATTGAGGAGTGATATGATAAGTATGGATGAGAAGACAGACAGGATGAAAGAAAGAAAGGGACAAGCGACAGAAGCAGGTCAACCATGACCCTAACACCTGCTCCGACTGAAGGGACTTCGATGAATGGAATGAGTGGAAGTGTATGAGAGTCTAGGGAGGATACAGTGAGTGATGGGAAGGATGGAGAATGGGAGAGAGTGGAATGCAAGAGAGGAAGGAAGACTGGGTCAAATGAGAAGGATCAGAAGGTGAGAGGGAAGAGTGTAGACTCATTGTACTTGGATGAAGGAGAGAGTGATGTGTGATTGGTATGAGTGAGAGTAGCCCCAGCGAAAGTGAGGTGAATGTGAAAAAGGGAATTTTGATAAGTTTAGGTTGCATGGTGGGAAGAGTGTATATGAATTATTCAGGGAATTTGAGCGTTATTGTAAGCTCAAGTACCCGAAGAATAAGGAATATTGGGTGAATGTATTAGGTAAGTGCTTGGAAGGGAAGGTGCTGTGGTGGAGCGAATGCGAGTGCTTATAGGGCCATTCTTCCACCCCCTTTCTAGCGGACCTCTCCCTCCCTCTGTAAGAGTGTGTGTGTGTGAATGGGAAGAAGTTTGTTTTTTTAATATAAATATATAATGGATTTCATGTTTTGTTTAAAATGGTTTTTTTCTCCAGAAACCACTCTGTTAAAAAAATATATATATAATTATTATTACTGCCTTTTGTAAAGAGTTGCTTGGATTGAAAAGTTGTGCAGTAACTTAATTGAATTTATTGTAAGTCCCATTAGGACGGAAAGGGTTTTAATAGCCTCAATACTGTGACCAGATCACATTATTATATTGAGCTCGAATGCACCAGACCCTTAAGATGCGCGTACCCAAATTTTGGTCACTAAGAGTGACTGCCAGCAGGACTTTCACCCGGGGAGACCTAAAAAAATATAAAAACCATGCTACCATGTAAGCAAAAGGTCTCTTTTTTTGTATGCTTGTTTGTGTGTGTTTAGGCCTCTTTGGATTTAATCGTCTATGTTTTTTTGTTTGCTCATTCATCTCTTCTTTTATATATAAAATATTGTTTGGTAAAAGGATTGTTTTGTTTTATATATATATATATATATATATATATATATATATATATATATATATATATATATATATATATATATATATATATATATATATATATATATATATACAGTAAACCCTCGATATAACGAATTTTGGATATAACAAACCAAATTTCCTGGCCAAACTCCATCAGGTTTAACAGGCAAGCGTTATGACCAGCCTGAGTGAGTGTTGGTGTGTCACATGTCTCCTACAGTACAAGGTTTGTATCAATACTATGTTGTGCAGTCCCCGCCCCATATAGTTTGTTATATAGAGGGTTTACTGTATTTGCTATTCTTATTCCTTGTATATTATGTGCCATGATTAGTCCGTCGTCTGTGAAGAACAATGATGGTATATTAAATTTATTATTTGTGAAACCTTTTCCATTTCTCTGCAATTTATCCATTATAAAATATGTTATTAATTTGAAAAGGACTGACGATCCTGTGCATCCTTGCTGAATTCCACTTGTAATCCTGATTTCTTCTTTGATTTCATGTTTAAGGTGCAGTTCAGTCATATCATCACTGTATATCCTAGCTATAATGTCTACCAAACTTGATTCTATCCTATATTCTTTCATTACTTTGATTAATTCATGTCTTTTGATGGAGTCGAATGCCTTTGTATAATCGATGCTCTTTACTATTAATATCTTTTTCTCTCTGTATTAATTTTCTATGCAGTATTGAAGTATAAACATATCTTCTATTCTTCTATTTTTGGTAAAACCGGTTTGTGCATCATTTACTAAATTGTTCTGAATTAAATGCTCCTCTATATGATCTTTTACTATTGACATGAATATTTTATAGGTGTTATCTGCCAGGGCTATTGGTCTAAGCTCCTTTGCTGTTGGTTTTGAAACTTTTGGGATCATTATCATTTTTTATTTACTCCAGCTTTCCGGCTTCTGATCTTGTGACAATTCACTATTTATGCATTGTTAATGTTATGAGACACTTCTTGCTTTTTATAATTTCTTTGTATAATTCTATTTTTATGCCATCTGGGCCTGCTGTTTTTTTCTTTTCATTTTCTTTATGTGTCTATCCACTTCATTACTGGTCACTGTGATACATTCTTTTGTATGCACTTGGTGCTCTATTCTGTGGACCATGTTGAGATGTTCTTCGAGTACAGGAGGCACCCTTACAGTTTCTTCTGTTCTAATAGCCATATCAAAGTGTTCCTTGATTGCATCTGGAATTTTTCCATATCTGAGTATTACCAAATTTTCATCCCTTTTTAAGCTTCTTTCATATTCATCTCTTATTTCTTGATTCTACACTTCTGTTATATTATTTTCATTTCTTTGGTAAATTCCCTCTCAAAATTGGACCAGTTCTGTTCTCTCTGCCTCCTCATCTAGCTTTTTTCCTTCTGTGTCATATATCTTTACTTCTTTGCCTTTGGTTCTTATTCCTTGAAGTTTTTTTACATTTTCCCATTGTCTTTGCTGTTTCTTATTTCTTGGACTTTCCATCTGTTTATTATAGTCTTTTCGCTTTGCTATTTCACTTCTTATTTGCTGTGTAAACCAGGGCTTTCCCTCTATTTGCTTTCCATTTACACATTTGTTTTTCTTTTGTAGGTCCTCTTTAAAGTTCATCAACAGCCTCTATTATTTGGCTATTTAACTGATTTATAGTGTCTATACTATTTTCATTTAACCATTTTTCTATATTATTCTTGAAAGCATTCATTTCTTTAACCTCTGTTGTATAATAGTCCTTTTCTATTCATGATCCCCACTTGAGATTTTAGTTATTTTCTACTATTTTTAGTTCTATTTGGATCATATTATGGTCTGAGAGATTGCATATTTCATGTTTTTCATCTATTTTCATTTTCCTAACTAAACAGTATATTTCTTCATTCATTAATGCAAAGTTAATTGTGCTTTCTTGGTCATTTCTTGACCAGGTTGTCTTTCCTTCACATTTCTGAAGACTTGTCAAATCCAAATCAATCATAATATACAATAATAAAAAAAACTGCATCCACAGGAATGAGTCCAGAATACCTTCGAAAGTTAACCCTCCCTCCCTATATAATCTGCATTTGAAAACATTCAAGTTTGGACTGTCTACCATCTCAGATGGCAAACTATTCCAGTAATCTACCACTCTATTGGTGAAAAAATATTTTCTAACATCCAACCTGCACTTTTTTTACAATTTTTTAGTGGTGACCCCTAGTCCTACCTTCCAACTCAAATAACTTGCTAAAATCCACAAGGCATAGGTAAACATGTAGATTGGCGGTACGCCTAAATTTTTTTTTTTTTTAAGGGGCTATCTGGCAACTGGCATCCGAAAAAGTGTATTTTAGTGTGTTCATATTTCATTCATCGGTGCCTGAATATTGATGCAGGTTTGAGTCCTAGTTCAACATTATTCTATAAACAATTATGATTATATACTGGGGGGGCAGACCCCCCAATTGCTTCCTGAAAGACAGGAAGCAAAGGGTAGTGCTAAATGGTGTAGAGTCAGAGTGGAGGGATGTTATCAGTGGGGTTCCTCAGGGATCAGTTCTCGGTCCATTATTATTTGTCATCTATATAAACAATCTTGGGGAGGCAGTTAATAATAAAGTGTCAATTTTTGCGGATGATACCAAATTAGCAGCTGTATGTACAGATATTGATGATAATTTTAAAGTGCAGGGGGATTTAAATAAATTGTTATCCTGGGCACATAAGTGGCAAATGACTTTCAACCTTGATAAGTGGGAAAAGATAATAGAGAATTTAACTATGAAATGGATGGGCATTGGCTGAGCTCAGTAGAGGATGAGAAAGATCTAGGAGTAGTAATAGATAAGTCATTATGGTTTTCTAAGCAGTGTATTGAAGCAAGAAATAGGGCAAATAGAGTGCTGGGTTTCATTAAGAGAAATATCAGTGACAAAAGTAAGGAGGTTATTCTTAAACTCTATAACTCTTATGTTAGGCCACATCTAGAGTATTGTATACAGGCATGGTCCCCATATTTTAGACACGATATTAACCTTCTTGAGTCAGTGCAACGGAGGGCAATAAAGATTATTCCTTCCCTGAGGCACCTTGAATATATAGATAGACTGAGGGTATTAAATATGTTCTCATTCAAAAGGAGGTGTGTGAGAGGGGATATGATTGAGCTCTTTAAAAAAATTTCTGAGATAGATAAATTAGATGTTAGCAAGTTTGGGGAGTTAGATGATGGAAATCCGACTATAGGTCACCACTTGAAAATTAAAAAGCAAGGGTGTAGGTTGGATTTAAGAAAATATTTTTTTACCAATAGAGTGGTAGACTTCTGGAACAAATTGCCGCGGAGGGTATTAGGTAGTCCAAATTTAAATGTATTTAAGAGTAGGTTGGATGAGTTTATGGGGAGGGAAGGTTGTGATGCTTCCTAAGTTTTGTATATATTAATATTGTTTGTATATATCTATAGCTGCATGATTTAGTTCTTGACAAGCCTTGATTGCTGATACATAAGAACATAAGAAAAGAAGGAGACTGCAAAAGACCATTCATGGCCTACACTTGGCAGCTCCTGTTCCAGTCAACACACAAAAGATTTCTTACCAGAGAAAAGTCATCAACATTGTCACTCTTTACAGGAGTTCGTCAGATCTAATCTACAATATACATAAAATGCATCCAGAGGATTATGTCCATTCATGCAACCGCGAAATATAATCTCCCCACTCCTTAGAAAAATATATACATATGTACATAAAAAAAAGTCAGTCCCATCTAGCAGCTTCATCCATATATTTATCTAATCTATTCTTAAAACTACCCAGAGAGGAGGCTTCTATCACATGTCTAGTGAGCCTATTCCATTCATCTACCACACGATTTGTAAACCAATTCCTCCCAATCTCCTTCCTAAACCTATACTTATCAAGCTTAAACCCATTGCTACGTGTCCTGTCATGTTCACTAAGTATAAGAACCTTACCCAGATCCCCTTTATTATATCTTTTTACCCATTTGAAGACTTCAATCAATTCCCCTTTGACTCTTCTCCTTTCCAATGTATGTAGATTTAGTTTTCCGAGCCTTTCACCATAAGGTAAGTTCCTTAGCCCACCAATCATTTTTGTCATCCTTCTCTGCACAGACTCAAGCAAATCAATATCCTTCCTATAATATGGTGACCAAAATTGTACTGCATAGTCTAGATAAGGTAAGTCCTTAGCCCATTATAATTTGCTCTTCTAAAGTCAGGAATTTTAACATTGTTCATGCTACTATCAATACCATTCCATTTCATCTTGAATCTAATTTCACAATGGTTACTATTATCCAAATTTCCTCCAATCTCAGTATCCTTAATAACTTCTTCCCTATTGGTCAGAACTAAATCCAGTATATTATTACCTCTAGTGGGTTCTTTAATAATCTGCCTCAGAAAATTATCTTGGACAACATTCAAATATTCCTCAGCCTCCTCATCACCCACAAGAGCTTCCCAGTCTATATTTCTGTAATTAAAATCGCCCATTATAAACACATGCTTACTTCTACATGCCCGTTCTATCTCCTGCCACAGAAGATTTGAAGCTTCCTTACTAAGATTTGGTGGTCTGTATAATAATCCTATGACAAGCTTGTTTTTACCTTCCTTTACATTTAGCCATAATGACTGTGTTATCATCTAATTTAATTGTACTGTTTACACAACACTGGAGATTATCTTTAATATAAATAATAACCCCTCCTCCTCTCTTCCTATCTGTATGGAACATGTTAAAGCCCTCTTCCTATTCCTATCTGTATGGAACATGTTTCTGGACACAATCCTCTGGATGTAGTTTTCCTGGGAGTTTGGGTGCCTTAAAAAAGAAGCCGTTTGACTTGGATGACCTATGATGAGCCCTTGTGGCTTTTGTCATCTGTTATATTATATTGGGTAAATGTTGCGACGATGGCCGGATGCGACTCGTTTATTTTTTGGGCTACTTTTCAGTGTTTTTCTGCTATCACACTGGCCAATCACAGATCTGGATTCAGTTTCATAAATGACCAATCAGAAAGCTCTATTTGTTTCAAGGCTTTTTGTGCTTTTTATATTGATCAAAATTTGGTTTTTCTTATATTTTAGATGTTTTTTCCCCCTTATTTCTTTTTTATATATCCTACCTACCCTATGCCTGACATTATTTAGTCTTTTTATTTACTTGTTACTTAATTTCCCATTGTTTAATGCTCGATTAAACCATATTTTGGTGTTGTTAATGAAGTGTCTCACGTCTTAATTCAGACAAAAAAAAACACGTTTTCATTTTTTTTCTCTTCTGTATTTATTTCTCTTCTTTGATTTTTTTAAAAGTTTTTTTTACGACCTTCATTTTGATTATTGTTCCAAATAGATGCATTCAGTATTAGTGTTTTTATTACTATATATGTGTAGTTCAAGAAACACAAATGGTCAATTTCAATAAAAAAAAGGTCAAGAATTTTCCGGGAAAAAGGAACTACCTTTCCGTCCGCTCCTCTCATATTTAAACAACCACCGACGCCGTTTCCCGCTCATTTGTCAAAATGTCATTTTTGTGCAAAGTTTGTTCGTTACATATTCAACGTTTCGGTGCTATTTTAACCGACAACGAGAAATGTGTTGCGTTTCTCGAAGCCCATAAGCTATTCAAATCAACACGTGAGTGTCCGAATTATTTTGCACAGCTCAGAATGAACAAAAACTGGGTGTTTCGGTGTGATTATTTTGAGCGTCTGCTCATTGTTGGGTACGGCTCGCCGTGAGGATAACACTGCGATGACCCTGAGTTTCAATCCTTTGACGGGGGTCTGGGGGGCACAGCCCCCAGTATAAAAACGAAAATCGCCATAAAATTCTCCAATTTCACCTCTAAAAAAGTAACAACGAAAAGTAGCCCAAAATAGCCCCCCCAAAGCTAGGCCTACGATCCGGCCAAGCGTCGGCTCGTTGTTGGGTACGGCTCGCCGCGAGGATAACACTGCGATGACCCTGAGTTTTAATCCTTTGGGGGGGGGGTCTGGGAGGCACAGCCCCCCAGTATAAAAACGAAAATCGCCAAAAATTCTTTGATTTCACCTCTACAAAAGTAACGGTAATTGTGTAGACGATGGCCTGATCCTAGGCCTAGCTTTGGTACCCTAGCTTTTTGGGGGCTATTTTGGGCTACTTTTCGTTGAATATTCCGACACGAGTGAACGATAATATTTACACACAAATTTTTTTTGCCCGGGCCGCTAATCTACATATTTACCCCTAATTGTTTATAGAATAATAATTCGAAAAGGACTCAAATACGCATAAAATATTCCGACACTAGTGTACGATTAGGTAAATATGTAGATTGGCGGCGCGAACGATGGGACGTGACTTTTTCATTTTGGCATTTTCGGTATAATGTATTTAAATTAGGGAAGATAGTTAACTTTGAGGGTAAATATGTAGATTGGCGGCGCGAACGATGGGACGTAAACTATTTTGTCCGTGTTGCAATATGTTTCACGTTTTTTGAGTAAATTTAAGGGGACTGCTTGTGTGGTGGTAAACACTGATGGGGGGAGGGGGTCTGGGGGGTACAGCCCCCCCAGTATATCCTAATTGGGTAAATATGTAGATTATCAGCGCGAACGATGGGACGTACTATTTCGTCCGTGTTCCAAAATGTTTCACGTTTTTGGAGTACATTTAAGTTGACGGCTCGTGTGGGGGTAAACACAATGGGTGGACTACACTACGATGATCCTGAGTTTCATTAAATTGGGGGGGGGGTCTGGGGGGCACAGCCCCCAGTATATAATCCTAATTGTTTATAGAATAATAATTTGAAAAGGACTCAAACGCGCATAAATATTCCGACACGAGTGAACGATAATATTTACACACAAATTTTTTTTGCCCTGGCCGCTAATCTACATATTTACCCTCAAAGTTAACTATCTTGCCTAACTTAAATATATTATACCGAAAATGCCAAAATGAAAAAAAGTCACTGAATAGAGCGCTCAAAGAGAATAAGTCCAATCGCTACATAAATTAGCGAATTTAATTTATTGCCAAGTTGTACATATCGCTTTCATTCAGGTTGTTAAGCCTCCCTTTTGTATCAGTAAGTGTGTTTTTATTCCATTTTCATTCTATAATGGAGAAGTGTATCTATGGCCCTATAGGCTCAAGTCATTAAGTATAAGAATAAATAATTTTATAACAGGGTGAAAAAGATTCGCTAACAATCGTGAATTTATCTTAGAGAGCTTGGACTTTAAGGAAGTAATCTAATTCGTTCTTCGGACTCTTCCTCGAGCAGGGCCACCTCGTTGAAAACACCCCTATACATATGTTTGATAGCTATTATGTTCTATGATGCTGTTTGAATTTGCTACTGTAGAGTAACCAGGAAGTTTTGGTTCATCTGGAAGGTGTGTTAGGAATTAATCTAGGGCACTTTTAAAAAATTTTGATTGATCCATACAAACTAATCGAAGAACAAACTGATGAATCTTGAATATATTCATTCACTGATATGGACGTGATTGGAATAAGCAGTACAAGAGAAACGGCGTATGAATTGAATGAATGTTGTCCAGAATGTGAAGAGTAAATGCGATGAGGCAAGGAAGGGAGAGGTATAGATGTATTTAAATAAATTAGATTATAAGTACAGGCGTTTATATAATCAACCTAAAGGTGAAATAAGATTCTGAGTGCGATATAATTAGTAGAGTATCATCAGTTGTGAATAGTGGATGCAGAAGCATATCAGTGGTGTTTGTGCTATTGGGGGAAAAGGGGCATTAAGCCTGTTCAAAAATCTACTGTTTTATTTTTCACTGGTTTCTGTACGCTTTACCATGCTTATTTAGCTGAAAAAAGTTCAAAATAAGAACTATCTTCACTTAAGATGTTGGAGAGCATGGAGCTTTAAATTTTCTGCCTAGAAATCCGCCAAATGCCTGCTCAATGGACTTTGCTCTAGTTCAGCAGCTAAGACAACCAGTGGACGATGCGCTGCTGTAGGAGATCAGGAAGAAATGGGACCACATGATCCATAACCTAGACATCGAGGACAACCCCAAAAGGTTTTGGGGCACTATCAGCAAGTTGAGAGGAAGACTGACTCGCTAATAGTGCACCTGAACAAGTGCGCTAGGACTCCACGATGACAAAACGAACTTCTTTTTTTTAGAGCGACGTTTTCCGCATCTCCGAAGAAAAGGGGGAAAACTTTGATCTGGGCTTCGTGGACAGAGTTTTTGAGCATATGGAAAGGCAATGCAGGAGATTCACTCCGCATAGAACCGCAAACATCAACAGGCTGCGGGAGTACGCCCGGAAGACATGGCAATCACCCAAGAAGAGTTGGACTCTGCAATTTCTGGCCTTAAGCAAAAAGATCCAGGCCTAAGCCGAATAATAGCAAGGCACCTACAAGAAGCTCAGGTTGGGACAAAAACCAGGCTATTGAATCTTTCCAATGCAGCATTAGCGGCAATATACTTCCCGGACGGCCTGGAGACATCCAAAATGATCTTTATTCCTGAGCAAAGGAAGCCTAAAGATCAAGTGATGAACTTCAGGCCGATCTCACTTATCGAAATAATTGGAAAAGTATTCTAAAAGATCGTGACAAACAAGCTAGTCTCCCATCTGTCGTCACACTCACTGCAGAACGTCGAACAACATGGCTTTCGCAAAAAAAGAAGCACGGAGACAGCAATTGTCTTAGCATACCAACATGGGGCCAAGGGGATTGCCTCTGGCTGTATGATGGATGTGGTCTTCCAGGACGTGAAGAAAGACTTTGACAAGGTATGGATCGAGGTTCGGGTTATCCCCCCATTTCGGAAAAAAATCCTATCCAGTTACCTGACTAGTAGGAGAGCGATGATAACATTCGGAAACCCGCTATCTGGAGTCCCCCAAGGAGAATGTCTGAGTCCCAACTTCTTTACGATCTACACTAGGGACATTCCGAAACCTCTACTTCCCCGAACCCTCAACGTACAGTACGCGGACGACATCACCAAGATTGTGACTCCCCCTACCAGATCTGGAAAAGTGATGTCGAGGGCGACTGCAGCAGAAGCCCAGATAATCTCCCGATACGAGGAAAAGTGGAAAATCCAGACGAACCAGAACAAATTCACTGCAGTCTCGATCGGAAGAGGGAGCCCATCTGACTGGAGAACTCAATAATAAATTATTCGCCAAGAGCGAGTATCCTAGGCTTCAGGATCTCCAAACGCGGCATAGGAGGCCACATCAACTCGAAGGTTCAAGTTGCGAAACTTGAACTCAGCAAATTCAACCGATTTCGCAATCTTAGTATACAAAACAAAAAGAAATTATATACATCCTGAGTGAGAACGAAGTTGCTGTACCCAGCAGTCCCACTCAACACAGCTTCGAAGACCAGGATGATTCAAATGCAGAGGGTACAAAATCAGGCCCTATGCTTCAAACTAAACGTGAAATGGGACGATTTCGTCACGTCGAGGGAGCTTCATCGCAGAATCCGGTTGGAAACGGTGAATGCCTTCCTGCATTCACGCAGCACCGTCATCTGGGACAGCCTGTAGGCTACTCTCCAACTAGGCACTGTAGACGACATGTTCACGTTACGGGACCGGGAGAGATACAAGTCGTACATGCCTCCCGCCAAAACGGTAGCCCCACCGGATATCTACAGGTGACCCTATGTCCAACTCGCACCGAATATAAACTGATTTCTCTAAGTGTAGCATCATAATCGTGAATCAAAATCTAACCGAAAGTGCTAAATGTACCGATTAATCCTTGTTTTAACATTTCCAACTCTGGACACTATAATTATTATGTTTTTGTAATTTAACTACCATTCACCTTTATCATTGTGACTAAACTGGATGCGTTGTTCTATTCTAGTTGTATATAATCTCTTATTTTTTCCGTACTAAATATTTTTGTATAGAAATATCACAAGTATTCTTTCTTCTAGCTCAATATGTTAATTTGTAGTAAATTGTTAACAAAAACTGAGATAGCCCCATCCCCGGGCAAACTTTCAACCTCCTCCTCTATTTAAATTTCGTCACTTTTTCTCTCTTCCCTTGACCCCCAATCCACGTAAGTGTGGAGGTGGTCCCTCATTTTTCACCATCTTTCTACATGAATAAAAAAAATCTCTGACTAGACCAGGTCCTCGGGACACCCACGCGCAAACTCCGAGTAGGAGACTAGGCGAAACTGCGCCAAGGAATCCGTGGTGGGAAGTTTATGTGGATCTTCGATGAACCATACTCACCGAGGGAGATCGAAGGAACGCTGGCGAACAACACGCTTTACATCCCGGATTCGTGCTTCCGTGTAGTGAGTAAGAACTCTTTTTAAAAAGTTAGAACCGGGCAAGGAATAACAACGTCAATGGGGCGATTACCTTCCTCTAAAACTAACAGAAGTGAAAGAAAGTGGTAAAAAATTTATAGTTAATAGCTATGGTGTTAAAATTGATGCATTTAAAATTATCAAGTACACAAATTAATAATTTGACTAAGTGCATAACCAAATTAATAAGTGAATAAACTAATAACAAGTGAATAAATAAATTAACAAGTGATAAGTAAATTGAAGATAAATAAAGTGACTAGGCGCATAATAAAAGTAACTAAACAACGTAAATAATTGATGATGTGGAATTAAAGCGAATAACCATGATAAAAATAGAATAAATGAAGTGTTAAATACTGAAAAAACCAGGATAAGTAAAATTAATTTGATAGAATAATATAATATTGTAAAATAAAAGAAAAAGAAGAAGAAAGTAATTACAAATAAAACAAAGTAAGGGTGATAACGTGTGAAATATAGTAATTAATCTGGAAATTCAAAATATTATATATATATATATATATATATATATATATATATATATATATATATATATATATATATATATAATTATAAGAATAATTGAAAATCACATGACGCGGGATATATAGATGTATTTAATGGCCCAAGGAAAATAGAAATTAGTAACACAACCCGGGAAAACGCTAAGGAGAATATTACATGTACCAATGAAAGCTTAAGAAGGAAAATGGGAGATGTAGAGAACGGAAAGATAGAAGATAGGCCAAACTATTTTAACCGTTATATGAAATAAATAAATAAGTTGGATTTGAACCCGTGTCATCAAGCGCTCATCGCTTATATGACCGAGACGCTTATCATCAGAGGATGTTAGCTCTGAGCTAACATCCTCTGACGATAAGCGTCTTGTTCTATGAGCGATGAGCGCAGGATGACACGAGTTCAAATCCAACTTCTTTATTTATTTTCATATAATGGTTAAAATAGTTTGGCCTATCTTCTATCTTTCCGTTCTCTACATCTCCTATTTTCCTTCTTAAGTTTTCATTGTACATGTAATATTCTCCTTAGAGTTTTTCCGGGTTGTGTTACCAATTTCCTTGTGCCTTTAAATACATATATAAAAGAATATAATCAATCTGTTAACTTAAAGATTGTAGTAAAAAAATATAATACAACAAATTATTATAACTCCAAATATGTATACAAATTATATCTGTAAACTGTAATAATTACAGGTGTCCTCCACCGATCATGGAGCTTCGTTATTCTTACTTTTCCATGTAACTTCTCTTCTCTACTGTCCCTTTGTGTTTGTGTTCTTTACCACTATTAACCTAATTATTTTTACTCATGTGTTTGTAAAGATACTCATTGTAACTCTTTTCAAAATAAATCTTATCTCTCACTAGACGGATAGAAGACTTTATTTTATAAACAATGCGTCATCTCTGGCCCGAAAAAGGAGGCAAAGAAAAGGGAGAACAGGTTGAAAAACGGGGAGATTTTCTTTACCCTCCCTACGGGGATTTTTGAGAAAGATTCTTACAAGCTGCCCCTAGGCGACTTTATGTCAGCCTAACCCCAGACTCCCTCGACTCTCGACGGAGTAACGAAGCAAAAATGAACTTGACTGCCTTTCATCTTGCCTCGACTGAACTATGTCGTTCTTTATGATAGACATAATTGGGGGCACCAAGGAAAGCTGGTTTGAGGAGTAGCCTACAGTGGAACTCGGCGTCAGGGGCAGGACTACAACTTCCGGGAAGGATGCGGGGCCCGCCCCTACTCCTCCATCCCGGGGGTCCAGCCAGAACCATAGAACCCGTCTATATTTATGCCGGCTGCAGTTCTGATGCCCAAACCCGCAAGGGGCGGCACGCTAGTTAGCGATTAGCGATGGTTGATTCCGCGCTAATCAACAAAAATTCGGCCATACAATCACACCTCGTGAGAAACCCCCACCCCCACCCCTCGTTCAACCATAATCATCTTCCCCTCCCCATTTGGCAGTTCACGTTCATGGACTCATATTTGCTACGAAGAGGGAATTTCCCCCCTTAACAAAGCACTAGAGGAATATCTTAGTCTCTACCCATGGATCGGGCAGCACGCGAAAGAAGAAATTAAGGAAGAAATACAACTTCGACAATCCTGGGCTAAAGTAGTCGAGGTGATTAAATTAAAAAAAATAGAAGGGAGAATAGTGATTACTCACATGTCTTCAAAGTAATCTTCGCAGAGACTAAAATCGCCCGGAAGGCCAAGGAACATAGACTCCTCATGTTCAACTTTAGAGTTAGCGGAGAACAAATCGAGAGAGAGGAGCTTACGCCAGTCCAGTTCTGTTTCCGACTATAAGATGGAGCAGCACGTGACCAAGGACTGCAAAGAACCCTTGGAAACGTGCTCCAAATGCAGCGATAAGGGCTACCACTGGACACAATGTACAAACACATATGAAAAATGCACCAACTGCGGAAAGGGACATGATCGATGGCCATGGCTTGTCCAGTCAATAAGGAGGTGATCAAAAAGAAGCAGCAAGAAAAGAAACAAGAGGAAATGCGGATGTCCAATACAACATATGCCCAAGCAGCAAAGGCGGCACTTAGACAAGTAGACGCAAAGAAAATCTACTTCAAGATCCAAAACGAGAATTCGACCAGGATTCTGACGTGCATTCTCTACGCGCACGTCATGAATCTAACACAACCGGGTACATTCGCACAAAAAAAAAACTGAATGAAATGCTCTCGAAAAACGGAATAGACCAAATGTGGTTTCCGGGTATGTCCTGCAACTGCAGATGGTACCAAACCGACAGAAGAAGTGGAACAAAACGGCACCAGAAAACAAAACCCTAAAAGTGGAAACAAAACCATAAAAGAAAAGACAAAAGAAGCGGTAGAAGTAAAATCTACTGCACATAAACAAAAAGGAGAGTACAAAGGAGAAAGTGAAAGAACAGAGACGGCGACATCGGACTTCTAAGAGTCCTCAGACTCATCGGACTCGGAAGATGCTCCTCAAACCAAAAAAACTAAGGAGATGAAAGGTAAAAATAAGAAACTGGACGCGGATAGAATCACCCTATTTATCTACGCGTGCGAACAGTTCCCTTCCCCGAGGATATGGAGCACAAGAGAATCTTCCAAGACATTGAATAAAAAATATACAAGTGAGAAACAGTAGAAGAAACATTGCTCCACCATAGAGTCGTTCTATATGATGATACGTGCGAGCAGGTCTCAAATGCTGAATTCAGGAAGAAAAGGAACGGGAGAAAGAAAAACACTACCCAGAAACACTAAAAAGAAAATATGGAGAGAGTAAGCCATAGAATGAGGGTCCTGACACTCAAAATAGACGGATGGGAGGGGAAAGCAACGTCTAATGGACCTCGACATCATATTAATGACAGAACACGGTATTAACACTACATCTGGTCAAATTAAAATATTGGGCTACAGATTTGTCATGAAATATTGTTCACAGGAAAGGTTTGATGGTACAGCTATAGCTGTCAAGTGGAATATCTCGTTCAAACTCCTACCGGAGCTGGACGAACCCTTGGTAGGAGAACTCATGATAGCCGGAGCTTTCCAACCCCCTCGACGAGCCTAACCGCCCATAAATAACCTCTAGACGCTGTTTGAGCATCGCAGAATGGCAATCTTAGGGCGCGACCTCAATGCCAGATGCCAAGTGGCAGGTTATGGTAGAACCAACGAAAGAGGCCGAAACTTGGAATTGATTAAGGGAAGAAAAAACATCCAAAGAATAGGGCCGGACTTTCCGACCTATATCACTTCCACATCAGCCACGAAACCTGACATAATCTTAACAAGTGAAGGCTTCCCCTTCAACTACCATAGCGAGCCGGGTCCAGCAGTCCCCAGTAATCACATATCAATCCTCACTACAATCTCACTCAAGCCAATACAGCTACCAGCCACTCTCCGAAAAAACTACGCCTCGGCCAACTGGGTACGTTACAAGAGACAACTCAGTCTGTTCGCCCCAGCTGACCTGAGTGACGCAACCTTGGAGGAGATAGATGAAGAGCTGGAGAGGATAACTGCGACTATCCTAGAAGCAAACCGCGAGTGTGTACCCAAGACACAGAACTCCTCCTCAACCTAGATGGAGAGAGGAAATAAGGGCAATCGTTCATGATCATAGGGAAGTGTATGAAGAGATAAGACGGGCAGGTCCAAACCGGGAAAGAAGCTCGTTACTACGGCGCCTAAGCGCCGAACTTAAAGATACTATCAACCTCCAACAATTGGAAATATGAAAAAACTTAATAGATAGAGTCGAGAGCGAGTTGAACCCGACTAAATTCTGGCGACAAATCAGAAAACTAAAAGGAAAAACAGGAAAAGCGAAGATTCGAATTAAAGAGAACGGGGATTATATAGAGGAACCGGCGGTTCTGGAAGAAAGATTTTAAACATACTGGAAAAATGTCTTCAGCATGACTTCAGAAGACAATGAAGGGTTCGCCTAGGAATTCGAAGGCCAACTGATAGAACACCTAAATCAGACCATACATCGAACGTATCTACATCACCAAGTAGACAAAGGCAGAAAGATGGCGGACAAAGGCAGACCCATAAAACCTGAGGAGGTCATGGCTACTGTAAAGTCCTTTGAACAAAGGGCGCCAGGCTGGACAGTCATCACTAAATGCAACTTAGTAAATGCCTCGCAGCAGATCATTCAGGCAATTACTAACATCTTCAAAGCTTCCCTGAATACGGGTTACTTCCCATACGGCTTAAAGATTGCTAAAATTATCTTTATACCTAAGGGAGGTAAACCCCCTGATCAACTGGTCGAATACAGGCCAATCTCACTGCTCTAGTTTGTAGCGAAGATCTATGAGAAGCTCCTGGCTGATAGGCTTCAAAACCACTTAGCCGAGCAAGGAGCCCATAACCCTCAGCAGCACGGTTCCGTAGGAGATGGGGAACGGAAACTACCCTCGCCCTCCTAACGGAAAAACTCGCGAACAGCAAAGCTGAGCGGAAATGCGTAGACGTGGTACTGCGAGATTTTCAAAAGGTATTCGATAAGGTTTGGCTGAGGGGTCTACAATACAAGATTCTGAACCTTCAGCTAAACCCGATCCTGGAAAGGGTCCTGGGTGAGTATATCATGGAAAGGAGAGCTCAAATTTCGATCAAGGGCTACACAGGACCCAAATTCGAACTCGAGGCGGGTGTTCCACAAGGCAGCTGCCTGATTCCGTTGCTGTAACTCGTGTACACAGTAGATCTCCCTGCTCCAGTGCGGGCTGATACAGTGTATCTGCAGTTTGCAGATGACATCACTCAAATCGTCCCAAGTCCCATCAGAAACCCTGGAGTTCAAGCAAGGGCGACAGCTGCCGAGATCTAAAATATCAACAGATTTGAAAAAAGATGGAAAATTAAGACGAACCACCAGAAATTCCAGGTAATTCCAATGAACCGCCGGAAAGTAGACGACATCCCCGTAGATGATGAACACTACCCGTACTCTAACGAGGGAAAAGTCCCGGGCTTACGACTCACAAAATCAGGATATAAACCTCACATTAACAACAGAGTCTCCCTAGCCAAAAGAGTGCTAAAAAACTTTACAGATTCCGAAGCCTCAATGTGCCAAACAAAAAGAAACTCTACACTGCCTTCGTACGCTCGGTCTTGGTGTACCCAGCAGTGGTCACGTAGATGGCCAGATATATATCTCTCAGGAAGATACATCTCTCTCAGGAAGGTGCAGAATAAAGCCATCCTGCTTATTGACGGCGCAAGAAGGATCGATCGTATCAGACAAACAGTCCTATACGAAAGAATGGGACTCAAGGCAATTAATATGGAGATCCAGAGGCTAGGGAGAAAGACATGGGATAATTTGGATGAAGAAATTTTCCCAAATATCAACAATAATGTCGACATACCTCAACGCGGAAGTCACAAAGTAGAGAGAACAGCATTGTTCTCCAGCGGAATAAACTGTGCGAGGGAAGAAATAAGACCGATATATACCTAAGAATGTAAACCCCCAAAATAATTTAATAAAAAAGAGATGGTAAAATAAACAAAACGAGACAATAAGGATAATTAAGAGGGGACAAAGTGCCCAAGTTATTTATGACACAAAAAAAAATAAAAAAATAAACAAACAATATTAATAAAAAAAGGTGAAGTGCCCGAGTTAAATTATAAATGAAATAGAAATTAACAACCAAAGTTAAAAGCTTAGAAAAGAGAGGTGAAGTGCCCAAATGTAATTTTAAATTAAAATAAGTAAGAGAATAATCAAACAGCAAACAAAAAAAACTTTAGTAAATAATAAAAACAATAAAGAACATAAATAAAAAGAGGCAAGTACCCAAATTAATATTTAAAAATTAAGATAAAGATTAAAGGAACAACAAATATAAAAAGCTTAAATAAAAGAGACGAAATTTCCAACGCTAAGATAACAAACAAAAATATAAATTAACGAAGAGACGACCTACCAGTTAGCAAAATATGACTTGAAAGGCTTGAAAGCCACGTCGGGGGAACCAACTTAAGAGTTAGTAAAATATTTAAACAAAAGAAAGAACATAGCCGTAAAGGGCGGTCATCAAAACTATAGAAGGATGAGACGTAAAAAAACTAAAAGTAAAAAAGAGAGAAGTGCTAGTGATGCCCTAAACACCAGAGCAAACTAGTAAACAATTTCACACGTATGGAAACCTACCATACATTTCATCACTTTCATTAACTTGAACTTGATCTTTGACTAAGAAATAGTGATTGAGTTGAACTGACTAAGTTTTCATCATTTCTGGTCGTGGCAAAGGAGGCAAAGTTAAGGGAAGGTTCTGAAGACGCCCTAACTACCCAGACATTTCTCTTTTTCTCGTGACACAGGAAGCTCTTTTTTTCGCACAATCAGGAGGAAAAACAAATAAGAAAAGTAGTCCCGTTATCCGATGGAGACCCTTGAGGTCGGTCCCATGCGCTTGTCCCGAGGGGAAAAACGAGTCCCTCTCCGTCTCATCAGATGGGGGACAAAACCGTCAAGGCCCGAGGTAATGAATACAACTTCGGTACATTGAACATTCACCTCATTCGACTAATTGAATATCTTAACGGCTGAGCTACTATTTGCGACACCATGGGATACGTCGAGAAGATCGTCTTGGAGGAGGCAAAGATGCCACTCAGAGAGATTGGTTTCGAAGCAACCATACCGCAGGAAATCTTAGGTAAACGTACGATTATCCTCCGTCGCCTGGACATGTTTTTCACGGACAACTCTGTTGAAGAAATCAAAGAAGAACTTATGAAGAAACAAATATGGGAAAGGATAGCAAAAACAGAGTAATTTAAAAGGTAGTGGTATCGTAAAACTCATCTTCGAAAATATCGAAATGTTGCAAATGGCCAAGAGAGAAGCCTCATAGGCTTCTACCTCCGTGTGGCCCCTGACCAAATCGAAGCAGAAGAATACGTACCAATCGAGTGCTACTTCAAGTGTTTCGCCATTGAAAATCACCCAACAAGAGAAAGTAAAGCAGAAGAAATCACCTGTTCAAACTGTTCAATGACCGGACCAGGGTGGGAAGAGTGCTCATCGGAGAGGTCCAAGTGCATTAACTGCGACAGAGACCCCAAGGCTATGGCAATGAGGTGCCCTGTCCGCAGGTAAGATTTTCAGGACAAAAAGGAAAAAATAAAACAAGAAAAGGAGGCAAAGGCTAAATCATACGGCGAAGCAGCAGCCCTAAGAAACGTCAATACATAGGCAATTGCGGCAACGAAGCTGGCAATGCCAAGTGCGGGCAGGGTGTTAATGGCCATGGTCATTTTTGCCCACCTGGCAAACCCGGGAACTTTTGCGGAAGAACTCAACCGACTCCTGAATAAGAACGGGACAAACAAAAAGCTATGGTTTCCGACCAACCCCGCCTCGTAATACATACTTAAAATCCAGTTTGCTGACCTGCTCGAAGAAAAAGAAACACACAAGGAAACGGAACGGAAGAAAAAAGTGGTACCCGCAGAGGAGGACAATTCCAAACACGAAAACCCCATGATAAGCCCCCAAAAGAAAAAGAAAAGAGGAAAGAAGAAGAAGAAGAAAACAGGATAAGACAGAAACATCCCGACTACGGAAGAAGAAGAAGAGGACCCATAGGAAGATGAAATACTGAAGTATCCCGGATTTCCACTCACGGAGATGAAGGAACTTCTGGAACAAGGCTTCTTCTTCAACGGTGAGGACGTGTCCCTTAGGGTCTTCGGATCTCACCTATTTGTGGCCCCCAAAAGGAGACCCAGCACGGCTGCTCCGAGGGATTCACAAGGATGAATTCAAATGGACATTCGAGGGACCGTGCTACGCAAAAGAAATTGACGGCCTGATTGTAGAAGTAGTCGTCTTCATCCCGGACTCTAGCGCCCATACGGTGAACATGTCGGTTTTCAAAAACATCAAAAATGGACAAAAAAACTCAGAAATTGAAAAATAAAGTGAACAGAGTGTGCGATAGAAGTATATAATAGAAAAATGTCTTACAAAGTGTCTAAAAGTGGTAATAATAATTTAAGTGGGATAATAAAAATTATTCAGAGCAATTAAGATAATAATAATAAATAATACAAATGGTGAATATAATAACATCACATATATAACTAGTGTGCGATAAAAGAGAATATTAAAAACCTGTGTCCAAATATTGTAAAAAATGGTAATAATAAGAGTGACTGAAAGTGAAACAAAGTAGATTAATAAGACAAAGATAAAAGTGTTTAAACTAAAATAACAAGTGATACAAAATTAGGTAAACGTGACTTATAATATAATCAATTAGATAAAGTTTGAGTGAACATCTTATCAAAAGTAAAATTTAGTTTAATTAATCGACAAAATTTAACGGGATATATAATTAGGTAAATGTGATTAATAATATAAACAATTAGGTAAAATTGAGATAACTAATTAAAAATGAACATCTAACCAAAATTAAATGAATCATAATGTAATTTCATTAATCAGGTAAAATTGAGTTAAATAGGCATGACTGAAACTCTAATAAGGAAAATTAAATGAGTAAATAAGTGACGCATTAAGAAATATCAAAAATCCCATTTCATGTAGATACGTATATTTAAAGAATATAACTTAAATTTCCAAACATTTGATCTCCAGCTACTCCTGGGGGATTTTTTTCCCTCATACTACGACTCGAAACTTCTCTACTCTTCTGAAATTCCCCAAAACTTTTCACCACTATTACTCTATATTATTTTTACATATATGTAATATATCTCTGACTGTTTAGACTTCAACGGTTTAGTTCAACTGACTGCTCACAGTGACCTACGCACTGCTAAGTTACGACAACCATTTGTCTTGAATAACTTCGCGAAAGAAGTAGCTTTTTTTTCAACATACAATTTCGTAAAAAGAGAAGCAGAAGATAGAAGAGATATATACGCGAATCAGACTGACTGGAGAGATATCCTGTTTCCGATTCGCGTGGTTTCACCCCAAAACGGTGTCCACCTTAAATTTCCTTCTCTCAATCTATTCTTTTTTTATATATCTGATACTCTTCCGCTTCATTTCCATATAGCACAGTATAACCTGACCACCAGCAAGGTCTCAGAAGCAGTCAGTAGTATGGTGTGGTAAACTCCCGAAGGAGACTCTGTTAGAGGGCCAGAGAAGGAGCCCGATTATCGGTGACGAGCCCAAATTTGACTACAGGACCGCTTATAGGGCTAGGCCTAAATGGGTAGGGTGGTCGGGGAGTGTGCGCTACTGAGGTAGGCAAGATAGTAATAGGAGCAGATAGAGGGCTCCTCCCACGAGTGGTGGGGTTAAATATTCTAAAACTTTTTTCCAGAGAACCTCTCGCCATTTGGGGGAGGCATGAGAAAAATTTATCATGGACTCACAGGATTTCACTAAAAGGCTCTCACTTCGGTTAATTCAGAACGGATTAAAACCATAGCCACAGGATGTCGCACAAAAAATTTTCAAGGATCTGCAAATTGCCCTGATCAAATGCATCGAAACACCAAATGGATTCGTTGTCATTTGTGCAGAAAACAATGACGTTGAACTATTACTTTCATCAGCAGGAACCATCACTTTAAGAAAAATTCAATAAGAGAACTTATGGAACAACAACTCTGGCTGAAGATACATGATATCATCAAATTTATGAAACACACACACGTGTTCAAAAAAGTGTGTGAGTCAACCGAGATTGCCACTAAAGCACTTGAATCCCTACCTGTAACATCTAAAGGGACCAGTATCATAATATACAATTTGTTTTAGATGCTATAAAATGGAAAACCATATTACAGCAAACTGCCCAAGTAAGGAAGAATTATGCTCGGAATGCAACGGCCTCCACTCATGTAGGAGCTGTCCAAATTACACTAAAAAAAAATGTGTTAATTGCAGAGGGAGCCACAGAACAATGGCAATTACATGCCCGAAGCGAAAAGAAGTAATCAAGAGAAAAGAAACAAAGACATATCAAAGAAAAGAAGCAACAAGGAACTCCTCATACGATTCAGCAGCAGCGAAAAACAAAAAAATAACGGACAAACTACTCAAGTGACAATTGACGGAACATTAAACGTAAAGATACTGACGTGTATTCTTCACTCACACGTCATGAATATAGCACATCCAGGAACATATGCCAATACGTTGAAGTCCATGTTCAAGAAATACGGGCTGGAACCAATGAAATTCCCGCAAAATATTGACTCATCTGCCATTTTAACATAATAATTTCAGAAGACACAAAAATGACGATCATTAAAGAGGCAAAAAGAAATGAAAGCGAATCAGACCAAGAGGAAGACACATAATCTGAAAGCACTACTGAGGAGACGAATTAGAAAAACGTAAAAAGAAGCACACGCAAAAGCATAAAACAAAAAAGGAATTTGACGAGGGGCACCTCACCGCGCGACAGGACACTGAATGTAGCAGCCGCAGAATGTGAAACTGAGAAAAGCCAGATGTCGGCACGGACAGAAAGAAAAAGCGAACCGCCATAAAAAGATACAAATAAATAATCATAAAATCCCCACTCTCCCATAAAAGAAAAACCGCAAAAGAATAAACAAATAAGATGGATAATAGAAAATTAAGAATTCTACAAACAAATACGAATGGATAGAAGAATATAGAAAACACATAAGGAAATATATTTAGAGAAATGGATCCCCACATAATTCTAATTTCAGATCACGGGATTAACCTTGAGATTCCCGAACTAAAAATATGGAACTGCGACGTAATAGCGACTAATCACACAAACGAATAACACGAAGGAGCAGAAATAGGCATAAGAAGAGGATTAGAGTACAAGACAAAACAAGGACTAATCGAATCCTACCTCGCCATTGAGATCAAAATGGAATTAACTAATATAATAATCGCTACAGGGTAGCAACCACTGAGGCGCCCGGGACTCCCAATAAATAACTTTGTGAGAATATTTAATAATAAAATCCCACCTTTTGGGGGAAGGGGGGGGGAGACCTGAACGCAAGATGCAGACACACAGGATACCGGAACAGAAATCAAACGGGAAAGGACCTACAAGCACTAATTGACAGAAGGATAGCAAGAAGATTTGGACCAGAATATCCAACACTAATTAAAAACAGAATTGCAACGACTCCATACATCTGCCTTGCAAACTATAATATTCCATTTAACTACCATATGGAACCTGTAGACGTTATCTGCAGCGACCATTCCGCTACACTACTAACCATAAATCAACAACCTATACAAATACCCACTAAACAATGCAAAGCGTACCATATAGCAGACTGGGAAAAATACAAACAAGAATTGAACGACTACACACCCAACGGATAAAATGAAGCCTCTTTAAAAGAAATCGACGACGAACCGGAAAAATAAGCACACGAATACAGGCAGCCGACGAAAATGCGATACCCAGAAGCACATACAAAACTATCAAATATTTTATATGGACAGACGAAATAGAGACTAAGAATGCAGAAATAAAAACGATAAACTAGAACATTATAGCAAATGGAACAACAATAGAAAAATACCGTAATCTCAGAACAAAAAGGAGGCAACTACTAAGCGGAATATCTGATAAATAACGAGAATACTGAGACACTGTAGTTAGTAATATTGACAACGAGCTAATGCTCCAAGAATTTTGAAAAAAGATAAGACGTATGAGAAGCACTAAGAAAAAAAGAAAACAAAGATCAAGGACAGAAACGGGAATTTAATCGAAGACGAACACGAGATTGAAAAATTGTTCAAAGTACACTGGAAAGGAGTGTTTAACATCACTGAAGAGGAAAACGAAAACTACGATATAGATTTTGAAAACCAAATAATTGACGAACTAAATGAACGGATCGAGAGGACTTTTCCATATCACTACGTAGAAGAGTAAAGATATGCGAACGAAGAATTTAACACCGAAATCACAATCGAGGAATTAAAGAACACCATCACCTTATTTAAACAAAAGGCTCCAGGAAAATCGGGCCTCAATAGTATAGCAATGCCTCTGTGCATTCCTATAATAAAAATTTGCTGGGAAACTTGAATATATATATATATATATATATATATATATATATATATATATATATATATATATATATATATATATATATATATATATATATATATATATATATATATACATCAATTATTATGTAAAATTCATATTATGCAATCCTTTAACTTTGTCAGTTTAATCATTCAATTATTTTACTTTAACTTTGTCAATTTAATCTTTCAATTAATTTACTTAACTTTTGTAAATTAAATAATTTTTTGTACAACTTAATAATTAATTAATTCATTTATTTTACTTGTCAATTCATTTAACGTGATACTGTTCCAAACAACATCTCTTAAAATTTCACACACAAACAAACAAACACATCACATCCTTTAAACTAACATCTCAAGGGATTAACAACAAACATTAACAATTGACAATAAACGGGTCAACATCTACCACCTACACCTCACTTTACTTATTCAGGTAGGTCCTCACTTTTGCATTTTGACGCACACTCAATCCTTACTTCATATCGCCATCATTTCATTCAGCACTCATACAGTGCTACGTTGTCAATTCTCTCGCACCCACATAGTGCTCTGACAACAAGTCATCAATGGCAACACGCCATAAATCCTCTCGCACTCACATAGTGCTCTGGCAACATGCCGTTACATTCAGTACTCATATAGTGCTCTGTCCACACGCCGTTACATTCAGTACTCACATAGTGCTCTGACAACTCGTCATCAATCCTCGCACTCGCATAGTGCTCTGGCAACACGCCATAAACCCATTCATCACTCACATAGTGCTCTGGTAACACGCCTGAAACCTACTTATACCGAAAATGTTCATCTAGTACCCCCAATAACCTCATTCTCCTCCCACTATACCCCTTTATGATACAGTAATCTCTCAAAACAACCTAAGCCCCCCTTTTTAACTACTACTGCCTCTCTAACTCCACCTTCCGTTTTGCTGCTTCCTCTTCCTTTGTTGCAGGAACCCTCGTCGGCAGAAGTGGTTAGTCAGGAGCAAATCTCTCACCCACTGGTCACTCCGTCAGCGGACAACAGGACTCAAGACTCCCACATCACATTTGACGCCATCTCGCAAGGAACCAGCAAGCGGATCACCTTCGCTCCATCAACCTTCTCTCGTGCCAGTGCCTCGTTCAACGCTAATGCCACTGCCACAGCAAATCTGTGTCTCCGTACCCGCAGCCAAACTAATGGCACTGTCACACGCTCCGATCGCCTGGTCAGGAGGCCTCGTCGGTACTTGGACTTATAATCTCAAAATAGTAAAAAGAGGGGGGAGAGTAACCTTCTTAGGGGGAGAGTGTTATAGCAATGCCTCTGGGCATTCCTATAATAAAAACCTCCTGGTAAAATTAATATATATATATATATATATATATATATATATATATATATATATATATATATATATATATATCAATTATTATGTAAAATTCATATTATGCAATCCTTTAACTTTGTCAATTTAATCATTCAATTATTTTACTTTAACTTTGTCAATTTAATGTTTCAATTAATTTACTTAACTTTTGTAAATTAAATATTTTTTTTGTACAACTTAATAATTAATTAATTCATTTATTTTGTCAATTCATTTAACGTAATACTGTTACAAACAACATCTCTTAAAATTTCACACACAAACAATCAAACACACGCTTTCAGCTCGACCAAATAGCACACTATTCTGCCCCATTCGACTCGCAGCTTTCTTCGTATAAAGGTCGGTAATCATTCCTTCTACAATTAGTCATTTACCTCTAAACAAATCATACTTAGTTAATTCCACTGTCACAATTCTTTGCAAACGACCATACGAGAGTAGGTCCTAATTATATTACTTCTCATATTGCAGCCCCTAATTCACAGTCCATCATAGTCACTATATTATTCACCATATTATTCACCATATTATTCCACCATATTAATTCCACATATTTCAATTCTCTTCGCATCTTGCTACTGTAAATCATATGTTACAATATCTTACATTGTATACCTAATCTACTTATCTCATTGTACATTCGTTGATTCTATGAATATATTTATATTTGTTTAATTGTTTTTCTTAAAGCCCACTTCATTATTTCAAAATTTATTTCGCTGTCGCCTTAGGCCTAAAAACTATCATATGACAACTTCGATCAAACAAATTTATGGTTATGGTTTTCGAAACGCTATTTAGGCTGATTTATTAAGATAGAATAAATCACATCAATAACCATATAGTATAATACGAAAAATTATATAGAAGCACCAGATAATATACTCGAGGGAATAAGGAACGTTTTTAACGCCTGTCTTAAAACGGGATACTTCCCCGATGAGTTAAAAATTGAAGCCTTCGGAGATTGAAAACTTCAGACCAATATTCCTTCTCGACTTAATCGGGAAGGTATTTGAAAAAATACTGAACCAAAGATTTAATGAATATCTAACATAAAACAACCTATGGAACAACCAACAATTCGGTTTCAGAAAGAACAGGAACACGGAGATGGCCCTCAGCGTGATCACGTTGAAAATAAGTAAAGTGAAAGGAGAGAAAAGTAGCATGGATATAGTATGTCGGGACGTATCGAAGGCATTCGATAAAGTCTCGCAAAAAGGCATACAACATAAAATTCTAAACTTAGAAATGAATAACTACCTAGAAAGAATTTTATTTGACTACGTTATGGAAAGATATGCATACATAGACACGGGGAATTGCCAAGGGGAAAGATCCAAGCTTAATGCAGGCCTCGCTCAGGAAGGGTGTTTAAGTCCTTCTATGTATACTTCGAACATTCCCCCACTTAGGAGCGAGGGTTGTGTGAACATCCAATACTCGGATGAGTCCACTCAACTAATTCCCTGTGTTTATTTGAACCCACAGATGCAGACCAGAATAACGGCCGCAGAAATTAAAAACTTAAACGATTACGAAAGAAAATGGAAAATTAAAACCAACAAAGATACATTTAGAATTATAACGATGTATCGCAAAAAGCTATCCGACGTTTATGTAGACGGAGTGCGATACAGGTATAACGGAGAAGGCAAGATTGTAGGCCTAACTATTACAAAAAAACGGTTACAAGAAACACGTTCCCGAAAGAATAAACAAAACACGAGGCATGCTAACTCTACTTTACGAATTGAAAAATCTAAATATGAAAAATAAGAGAAAGATTTACCAAGCAATGATCCAGATAACTTTGATATATCCAACAATTGCCATGTATACGGTTTCAAGAAGCAATATAATAATAATGCAACGTAAACAGAATAAGGCAGTATACATAATTATGAATACACGAAGACTAGAGAGGAAAAAACAAAGACTTATACAGTGAAACTAAAATAAAAACATTAAACAAAATTATTGAAAAAAGAGACAAAAAATCATTAAAAAGACACCAGATGAAATAGGTGAGGAATTAAATAATCAAATAGCACGAGGAGCAAGGTGGAGACAACACATGCTGTTTCCTAGTGCTAATAACAAAGCGGACCAAAGGGAAGAGGAGGAGATTTACGTTTAAACCAAATACGGACACTCGCTTATGACCAAAATATGACAAAACTCACCGGATTGGACTTAATACCAAAAAAGGGAACACAAAACTCACAACTAAAAGGAGCAAATTACCGAACAAATCAAAATACAACATAGAATAAAGAAACAAACATATAACTAAAGATACGAGAATAAAGCAATATAACTCACAGAAACTCGAGTTGATAACATAGCAGGAAAATAAAGCAATGCTAATAACGGTTTGAACGCCTATCTCCTATACACATAACATGAAAACAAAACAAACACAGAAATAAACAAACAGGCATACTTATAAGGGGGGGAGGGAGTCTCTTATTTTCAGTTTATGTATTTATCTAGAATTTTTATTCATCTTGATTTTCATTATGCATTTTCTTCTTGACTCAATTTTCTTTATGTTGGCCCTTCAAACATTTGATATCCATTTTATCTTGACTACATTATTCTTCTTGGCTGAGTTGTTTTCTTGGTCTTTGATGAGTTGATGATTCCTTCTTGCTTCTAGATGAGTTACTCCTTGAAGTCGTTTCCTTCCGTTTTTCGTTCTTGAGGCGATCCATTTATCTTGAGTCTTCTTGAGTCTAGATGAGTTAGTCCTTCGAGCGGTTTTCCTTGACTTCCGTTTTCTTCTGAAGATTTCTCCATCAAAGGTTGTGGACTTTTGAGTTTCGAACGCGGTACAGCTTAGTCCGCCTTGAGTTGGTAATTTAATAGGCTATTTATATTATCGATTTGGAAGGAATTTTTCTCTGATATATCTTCGCACCCCTACACAGGTCCCTTTCTAGAACGCGGAGTGAATTTGAGGATTGGGGAGAGACTAGTCTTGGATTTCTTAATCGAGGAGTAATAGCTCGCCCTCCCCGGCCCCCGAATCTGCAGGATGAGTGGAGCTAATTCAGTGGGAATGAGGAGAGCGAACGAAGTCTTGTTTCTTAATCAATGAGTAATATAGCATCTCCTTCCCGGATCTCCGAAGTTCCCAGCAGCACCTTTTCTTAATCTCTATTAGGAGAGCAGGTACAGGCGATCCATTTATCTCGAGTCTTCTTGATTCTAGTTGAGTTAGTCCTAGAAGCGTTTTCCTTGATTTCCGTTTTCTTCTTGAGGCGATCCATTTATCTTGAGTCTTCTTGAGTTGGTCCTTCAGCGTTTTCCTTGATTTCCGTTTTCTTCATAAGATTTCTTCCTAAAAGGTTGTAGACTTTGAGTTTTGAACGCGCTACCGATTGATTTTAACGCCTATGGTCTTAGCCACTACGCCACGGCTTAGTCCGTTCTGAGTTGGTAATTTTAATGGGCTATTTATATTATCGAGTTGGAAGGAATTTTTCTCTGATACATCTTCGCACTCCTACATTTGCTTAGTCGGTTAACTTCCATCGAGTTTTTCTCCATTTTTTTTAACTCTTTGATTTACAATTAGAGTGTTTACTGTATTATGTTTGGCATTTTGTCATAGTCGTTATTCCTAATAAATATTATGGCTTATTTTTGTTTGGCATTCTTGATTTTGTTATTTAAGCTCATTTTTCTGATTTCATCAAGTAAATATGGGTTCTTCTTCTCTTCTGATGTCTTGAGCTTTAGATCGAAGCTCAACAAGATATCGGTACACAATGGTCTTAACCCGATGTGGTTTTCCGATAACCCGCCGTCACGGGATCTTCTCCATGCCCAAATAAAAAGCACGAAGCAGACGGTGCCAAGGTCTCGCTTGGCTTCTCGCGATCCTCGCCTACGGAAACAATAACCTGCCGTAACTTAGGAAACTCAAATGGAAACTATTAACTTGCTAGATGAAACGACTGCGCCAAAGGACATTGAAATTGAACCAGTATCCGTGGGTTCTGCTACCCTAGACCTCTGCATGAAGATTTATGGCTCCCATCCACACCGATACCACGGAAATCCAAGGTTACCGACCTAATTGAAGGAGTCATTAAGGGAAAGTATAAGTCGGATTTTGACGCCAACATCGCAGAAGAAGAGTTATTAAAAGCCTTCAGACGAGGCCTGATCAATATCTGTCCCGAATTCTGCTTTAATTTAAATCATGTCCAATTTAGAAAGAAGAGATCGTGAAGGGTGAGGTTGCCAGCCAGGAATAAGGGAGCTAAGGTCAAACAGCCCAATAATAATTAACCATGGCTACTCGTGTAAGATACATTAAGGAACTGAAGATCTTCTCCCTAAACGCAAACGGTTAGAAGTCCTAAAAGTAGATCTTATAACGAAATCATAAGATCCGTCGATTCCGATATCGTACTCATTTCTGAGCACGGCTTGAATGGAGAAAACGAATTCATGAAGATACTTAACTACGAAGTGCTGATGGCAAGCTACTCGAAAGAGAGGTTCGATGGAGTAGCCATTGCCATCAAAAATAGGATTAAGTTCAAAGAGATAAAGGGTTTATGAGAATCTTACCTGGCAATTAAGATTCCCATGACGTTCGATGACCTGGTAATTGCAGTCGGATATCAAACTCCCAGGTGCCCATACCTACCGATCCCCAATTTCCGACGACTGTTTAAGAGAGAATCCTCGGTGTCGTAGAATGCACTCTCGATGATATACCATATATAACTATTCGTTGAGGGAACTTATTTAATTATCTTTAGAGTGCGTGGATGTCTGGGTTGACCGATATTATGTATCTTCGATATGCTTAAGAAGTGGAACTGAGCTCAAGGATAATAATATTGCTATCACTAATAAAATAGAGTTTTATTAATAAAAACTATCATCAACACACAAAAACGGAAAATATTGACATAAACAGAGAATGGAAAGGGTCATGGGGAATCTAGCTAATCCGAGGATTAAGAGATTTAAAAGGGGTAAAACAAATATAAATTAAAGGGATGAGATGGTTCGCTAAACCATTTAAAGCACAGGATAGAGTAGATAAAAGGGTTAAATACTCAAAGGTAACGTTCGGCTTATGTAATTACACCTGTTGTGCAGAGGAAGGCGACGTGAAGGAATTTTGGGTCCGCTGGCGAGTTCCAGCCGAAGGGGGGGGGGGGAATTAAATGATCCTGACGTGGCGTCTTGGGAATGAGAACCGTTTCTTGACGAACGGGCTTGAAGAACAATGGCTGTTCTACGTTGTTCTCTTCTGACAACGGGGGGGGGGGTGAGAACCGTCTCTTGTCTACGGGCTCGAGAACAATGGCTGTCCTAATGTTGTTCCCTTCTGAACAACAAGGGGGAAGGGTGAGAACCGTTTCTTGGCGAACGGGCTGGAAAAACAATGGTTGTTCTACGTTGTTCTCTTCTGAACAACAGGGCTGGGGGGGGGGGGATGTGAGAACCGTTTCTTGTCCACGGCTCAAAAGAACAATGGCTGTTCTAACGTTGTTCTCTTTCTGAACACCAGGGGAAGCCTAGTGGACTTGGCGTCACGAAGGCTCGAACCTTGGCACTCAAGGGATATTGTCCTTCTTCTGGACAAGTGATGGTGGATCTCGAGGTCAAGGGCCCTTTGGTGCACAAGGTGAGACTGGACCGTAGTGATGTCTGGCGAAGAAAATCTAGATCTCTAATCTAATCTTAGTGGTAAAGTTTCCAAATAAATAGTCGAGACATCCCCTTGGCGTAGGGGACCATGGAGCGGGGGCTTCGAGGGAATGCACAGCCAAGCCTGAGAACAATACCTTATCTGCCCATAAGACTAACTCAATCTGGCGAGGTCGGTGCATGGGGCGACGGGGGAAGATAAACCTCCTTGTTTAAACATTGACTCAGGTGGCTGCGATAAGGGGCCCGACTTCAAAGCGAAGATGCACGTGGGTAGCATCGTGTTTTTAAATAACATGTGATAGTGGTTGAAATTAAGTGGCCTCAACCCGTTCTATCACACCCCTCCATATTCCGGGGGAAGTTTTCACTTCGAAAAAAAAGAGAGAAGGGACAACGATAGAGCTCCGTTGTGGGAAACTCTTTTCTTGTACCAACCGTACCTTCATGCACCTAACTAGTATTACCTCAATACATATGATTATTTTGATCGTTTGATTATAGTGGAAAATAACCTTTAATACAAACTTAATAAAAAAAAGGGGCATGGAGCAACGAAATGACATAAAATTAGTACATATGGGACAAAATAATTTATACGTAATTTAATGGGTACAAATATATATACATACACAAAAATAGACATTGAGCGTTACAAAATTCAGACATATACATTATCTAATTATATTACAAGAGAATCTAATTTAAGTCGTACAAGACGGTATATACATACATGGAGATCCTAATCCTATGAATACAATTACTCTACGCTATTCGGCAACGCATTCCTACTGAGTGCGTCAGCGACCTGGTTATCGGAACCTTTTATATAATATATTTTAAATTGATACTCTTGCAAGAGTAAACTCCCGCGCATAATTCGGCCGTTGGAGTGTCGTACATTCCGAATATATGCTAACGGACGGTGGTCGGTTCCTATCTGAAATTCTTTTCCTATCAAGTACATTTTGAATTTGTCTATAACCCAGATAATTGATAGAGCTTCCTTCTCTATAGTGGCATATCTCTTTTCGCGTGGTAATAATTGGCGACTAGCATATGCAACTGGATGACTCGTTCCGTCATCCTCGTATTGAAGGAGTACACCTCTAATGCCCTCGTTGCTCGCGTTGGTCTTAATCCCAAAGGAATTTTCCGGGTTGTGCAACTATAAAATGGGGGCAGAAATGAGCTTACTCTTGAGCTGATTAAAATGGGAAACAGCGACATCATTCCAACGTAGACGATCGGGGTAATTCTTTTTTAAAAGGGAGCTGAGGGGCGCTGAAATTGAAGTGAAATTCGGAACAAATCGCCGATAGTAAGAAGCTGATCCTAGGAACGATCTTAATTGCTTCTTTGTAATCTCGAGAGGCATGTCGGCGATTACCTTAATCTTGTCCTCTTAGGGACCTAACTGGTTTTGTCCTATTTTGAAACCCAAATATTTTATGGTTTCGTGGGCAAAATGGCATTTGCTGGGGCCAATGGTGAGGCCATTTTCGCGCAGTCGCTCGAAGAGAGCTAATAGGGTGGTTAAATGGTGACTCCATTCAAATAGTTCTTGTAGCTGCCTCTTTTGATGTGGTGTCAGCTGCGCGTCAATATCCAGGTCAGAGGGTTCAAAAGACTCGCCTGGTAGGGAAGGAGGAGGGTAATCGGCATCAGGTTGGATGCATACTGTCTGTATTACATTAAGGGACTCCGCGGGGTAATCTTCTTTAAGCGCCGATGTTTCGTCCAGTGCTACGAACGTATCTCCATGGGCGCGTTGGGGGTACTTTTTTTCTTTGGGTCCACGGACAGTCTCCGTGTCCTTGTCTTGGGCCTTATCACCTAAGGGTGTTAGTGATTCACACTCCTCATTTTCCGTCCTAAAGTCCTGGTTAGGGGTCTCCGAGAAATCGGACGGTATCGGGGTTCTGATGGGGACGGGCTCCTGGGCTTCTTTCTCAGCTCGGCCTCGAGGAAGGGTGGCCTGAGACACAGGGTCGGAACTTACTTGAGGGCTCTGTCCTATAAGTACAGAACAGAATTTTATGGGTACTGAAATGACTTCAGCCCAGCCATCATAATATTGACACTGCAGGTAACATCTAACGACGGGGAATCGGTTCGCCCGCCCAAGGTAGTCATGTACCACTGCAAATTTTTCGTGGTTAGGGTCCACTGGGGGGAGTAGCTCGTCAGACACGATGAAACACGTACATCCTGTGTCCCTGACGAGAGTCGATACTCGGCAGCCGTTCACGCTGCCCTCCTCAAATTTCAAAGTTCCCGGTGAACTTTTGTCCAAAATAAAATTTACCTGGTGGCCTGACGGAGGGGGAGAAGTTTCTGCTTGGGTCTGCACCACCGGGGAAGCCGGGGTGGCATTAATCTGGTGAACTTGGTGGGCTGGTCCGCTTTTAAGCTTAGAATTTTGGGGGCAATTCCAGCTCATGTGGTTTTCTACACCACAGGTGAAGCATATGATTGGTCGCTTCGGGAAGAGAGATGGAGGAGAAATCTTAACAGGAGGTTTGGAGTCCCGTTGTTGGTTTTGGGGAATGAAGTTTTGGGGTTTTACGGGGCCCGGAAACTTCGTCAGCTTTCATGGGAAGGGGCGCAAATCCTTGCTTCTTTCTTGGTTGGGGGGTTGGTGAGAAGTTCGATTCTCCTTTGGGTATAAATTATGGCTTGCGGTATAAACATCCGCTTCTTCGGTACATTCGTTAGAGGTCTGGCACCGACGATCCTTGACGAACGCGCGGATCTCCGTCGGGAGAGACGCCAAAAATTGATCCCGCAACACGAAGTCGGTAAAGGACTCGTAGTTAGGATCAACCTTTGAGGATTCTAATCAAAATTAAAAATTCCTCTGAAGAATGTATCCGAATTGACGGAACGTCTGTCCGGGTTTAATACGACCTCCTCGAAATTCTTTGGGGTAGAAATCGGGAGTCATATTATGAGCGGCCAATAACTCAGCTTTTAAGGGGCTGTAGTTAATTGTACATTCAGATGGTAAAGATATAAAAATTTCGCGCAATTTACAATTTAACAAGGGAAGTAATCTGATTACACCTTCAGCCTCCAGATCCATGTTATTGATTTCAAGGATCTTTTCGAAGTGGGCTAAAAATGCTCCGAAATCCTCTCCATCCTTGAAATTGGGGAGCTTTAGTGAGAGATTGGGGGGAGGGGGGCTTCTGAATGTGAACTGGCTGACTGTATTTCTGCTTCAACACGAGCTAATTTAATCTGATAGTGAAGCTCAGCTTGTCTTTTCCGTTCCTCTCTTTCTTCTCGTTGGATTTCTCTTTCTTCTCGTTGGATTTCTCTTTCTCTTTCTTCTCGTTGGATTTCTCTTAATCTTTCTTTTTCTTTTCGTTAGATTTCTCTTTCTCTTTCTTTTTCTTCTCGTTCTTTTCTTTGCTCCTCTTGAACGTACTCAATTAGTTCTTTTTCGGAAAGTCCCAGGGATTCTCCTTGCGCTTTAAAGATTTCGAACTTACACATCTTTGCACTTGGGGGCGCAATAATCAACCAACTAAAATTCCTTGCAACAAGAATTATGCCTTCTAGAGAATTAGTCTACCTAAATATGGGCACTGACCTATTCGTACTTGGTTTCTCGATCTAAATAACCACTGACTAAAATTACACAAAAAAAAACACAAACAAATTATTATAACAGTTCCTTGAGCTACTCCAGCTTCTTAAGTTTCAAAAAAGGGGATAGCAATCGTTAAAACAAAAGGGAACTACTATACTCTATTTATTATAACGAATAACACTATACTTTACTCGACTGAGACCAGTGTTTGCAAAGATATAGCGTTAAACCCCATACTTGATACCAAATTTAAATAGTATATATATATATATATATATATATATATATATATATATATATATATATATATATATATATATATATATATATATATATGTCGTAGAATGGACTCTCGACGATATACCATATATAACTATTCGTTGAGCGAACTTATCTAATTATATTTAGAGCGCGTGGATGTCTGGGTTGACCGATATTATGTATCTTCGTATGCTTAAGAAGTGGAACTGAGCTCAAGGATAATAATATTGCTATCATTAATAAAATAGAGTTTTATTAATAAAAACTATCATCAACACACAAAAACGGAAAATATTGACATAAACAGAGAATGGAAAGGGTCGTGGAGAATCTAGCTAATCCGAGGATTAAGAGATTTAAAAAGGTAAAACAAATATAAATTAAAGGGATGAGATAGTTTGCTAAACCATTTAAAGCACAGGATAGAGTTGATAAAAGGGTTAAATACTCAAAGGTAACGTTCGGCTTACGTAATTACACTTGTTGTGCAGAGGAAGGCGACGTGAAGGAATTTTGGGTCCGCTGGCGAGTTCCAGCCGAAGGGGGGGGGGAATTAAATGATCCTGACGTGGCGTCTTGGGAATGAGAACCGTTTCTTGACGAACAGGCTTGAAGAACAATGGCTGTTCTACGTTGTTCTCTTCTGAACAACAGGGGAGGGGGGGGGGGGTTGAGAACCGTCTCTTGTCTACGGGCTCGAGAACAATGGGTGTTCTAATGTTGTTCTCTTCTGAACAACAAGGGGGAAGGGTGAGAACTGTTTCTTGGCGAACGGGTTGGAAGAACAATGGTTGTTCTATGTTGTTCTCTTCTGAACAACAGGGGGGGTCGGGGTGAGACTCGTTTCTTGTCCACGGGCTCAAAAGAACAATAGCTGTTCTAACGTTGTTCTCTTTCTGAACACCAGGGGAAGCCTAGTGGACTTGGCGTCACGAAGGCTCGAACCTTGGCACTCAAGGGATATTGTCCTTCTTCTGGACAAGTGATGGTGGATCTCGAGGTCGAGGACCCTTTGGTGCACAAGGTGAGACTGGACCATAGTGATATTTTGCAAAGTTTCCAAATAAATAGTCGGGACATCCCTTTGGCGTGGGGGACAATGGAGTGGGGGCTTCGAGGGAATGCACAGCCAAGCCTGAGAACAATACCTTATCTGCCTATAAGCCTAACTCAATCTGGCGAGGTCAGCGCATTGGGCGAACGGGGGAAGATAAACCTCCTTGTTTAAACATTGACTCAGGTGGCTGCGATAAGGCGCCCGACTTCAAAGCGAAGATGCAGGTGGGTAGCATCGTGTTTTTAAATATCATGTGATAGTGGTTGAAATTAAGCGGCCTCAACCCGTTCTATCACACCCGGCAATCCTGATCGGAGATTTAAACGACCGGTTTGGGAAACCGTCTACACAACAGCTTTCAACGGAGCCGGCAACTCACTAAGCCTTCTAATTGAGAGAGACATAGAGCAGAGAGGAGGACCCAACTTTGCCACCTTCCACAAAGCAAGACTGTAGACCACCCCGGATATCGTGCTGACGAACCCAAACTTTTCTGTGAATCAGGTGACCCTTCCTGGCCCTTTCGCTCCGTTAGATCATGTTATTATGGTCACCCACATCTCCACCTCCCCAATCCAGGTGAAAATCTCAAAACGCAGATGCCTGGCAAGAACCAACTAGGAGACATACCGTGATCATTTATAACATGTGCAGGTTGAACAATTCGACTGTGCCTTGCTAGAAGAAATAGATGGAAAACTTGACCACCTCTCATCAAAGATCATAGAGACTGACCGCTTTACTGTCCCGTGGAAGGAACACAAAATATTGCCCGCTCCTAGATGGGACCATAACATTCAGGAGAAGATGGATCAACTAGAGGAAACCATCTATTTCGTAAACTTATGTGGGATCACGCCGCGTCTACACCAATAAATAAGAGATCTAAGGAACGACCTCAGACATCTCATAATGGAGAAGTCAAGAGAGCAGCGGGAAGAATTAATTGCTAACATTGTTGCTGAAGATGATCTTCTTGAAAATTCTGGAGCCAACTGAATAGACTGCGATGCTCTCCACCCAAGAGTCGAATAAAAATCCATGAATTCTTCGATGGAGGGCATGAGGAGCATGCTTTTTAAAATCTTCAAGAACTGGGGCTGACCTCACACCGCATCATTTCGTTGACAGAACACGACTCGCAAGAAAAGAAGGTAAACTCTTATCAAACGAAGAATATGAAATAGCCCTGAAGAGTTTTAAACAAAAAGCGCCAGGGGAATTGGCATCACAAAAATGCATTTGCTTAACGCCCCCAATAACTTCAATCAGGCCCTTCTTGAGGTATTTAACGCCTGCCTCAACGTTGGCTACTTTGCGGACCAGTTAAAAAAAAAAACCCGGATGATATTTATATTAAAGCCTGGCAAGCCGAATAAAGAGATCAGCAGTTACAGACCAATATCTCTGCTAAAATTCGTGGGTAAACTTCTGGAAAAGCTTCTCAACAACAGACTTAGGACTTTTCTGGAACTAGACAACCTATATAATACCCAACAACACGGCTTCCGGAGAAGCTTAGCACAAAAATGGTTCTGGCTTTGATCACGAAAAAGATAGCTATCGGAAAGGCCAAAAATGGCAATGTTGACGTTGTACTTCAAGACGTGGTTTCAGCCTTCGACAAAGTGTGGCTACCGGAGCTGGAAAATAATGAGAATACTCTGCGACTACCTGGATGATTGGGAATCGGGAGGTAGTTATGAGAGCAATCGACATCGAAGGGGAGCCTTTTAACCTGGAGGCAGGAGTGACACAAGGAGGTTGCCTCAGCTCTACTTCATACGCGGTATATACTGAAGACTTGCCTTACCCTGACCAAGACCTCATTCAGTAGGTCCATCTGATGGATGACATAACACAGGTCATCATCAGCTTGTACAAAAACCCTGTGGACATCGCAAATAGGACAAGCTGTGAGATCGGAATCATCAACAATTTCGAAAAATTGAACAAGATTAAAACTAATGTTCAAAAATTCAAGATAATACCTGTTTGTAGTCGGAAAACAGCGGACGTGTTGGTGCAGGACGAGCCTTACGATTATTCCAGAGAAGGTCAGGTACTTGGCTTGAAATTGACCTCAAGTGGTTACAACGCCCACTACGAAGATAAGGTCGCTGAGGCCGCAAAGAAATTACGAGCCCACTACCGAGTCAAGCGACTCCCAATAAACAACAAGATGAAACTCTACATGTTGTTAGTAAGGCAAACCTCCTGTATCGTGCCAGCCCCCTCCATACTCTGAGCAAGTCCTCCATCAGGAAAGGACAAGTTGTGCAGAACAAGGAAATTCGCTTTATAACCAATGTAGCCCTGTGGAACCACATCCGTTCAGAAATCTTACATAAAATGGCAGATATAGAACCCATCAACGTCACCCTAAACAGACGTGCAAATAACCTATGGCAGAAGATTTATCAAGTCATCCCTGCTGAAGTACTAAACCATATCACACTACCTAACGAAGAACTACCTAACTTGACATTTAAACGATCTTTCAAATGTAGTAAACTGCTGGCATTGCAGGAGACTGACCCGATTAATTTATAAATCGGGTAGGGTAAACAAGATATAATAAACAAAACTAAAATACAAGCAAAAACAAAAGATCCAAAGTAGACACACTCTACAAAAAAGCAGAATTTATAAGACTAAAAGATCGGAGTGGACAAACTTTTCGTAAAATAAAATAAACAATCTGTTAACTAAAAGATCCGAAGTGGACAAAAAAAAGAAGAAAAATAGATCCAAAGTGGACAAACTTAGGTTAAAAGTAAACAATAAGACTAAAGATAAATAAGTAATAATTTCTAGAATATTTGAAAATAACAACCGATCTAAATGAAGTACGAAGACTGGAAAACATCAAAAATGGAAGTGCAACATCAGGTCTAAAACCTCCTACGAGAGATCATATTTTCGTATCTTATGAGAAAGGCCTGAATGCTTAATAATCAAACGACAGAAAAATGACTTACCACAAATGAGCAATTACTGATGTAGCCAGACAACCTGGCACACATACTCTACTACTACAAAACCAGTTTTTCTATCTATATCCTACGTTCTATCCACACACACCTTCTATCTTTTACGATCGTTGATTATTAGTAGCACTTCAAAGAGCGGATCCAAAAAGCATCTTCGACAATCAGAACCCTCTATACCTTCAGAAACCTCAGCCAAAGAAACAAAAATACATTATATCTGGCGCTAGTCAAGTCCACCCTCATCTATCCCTCAGCATCTCTTTTTGGCGTTTCGAAAAGCGCTAAGAAGGAGATGCAAAAAATACAAAACAACTGTATGTATATCATCACCAATACACGAGGAAGGGATAGAAGGAGGCAAGAGGATTTGCACATAGAAACGAACATTAGGCGGCTCAACACAGTCCTAAAGGAAAGAGCGTCAGATATGAAAGAGAAAATTACAACGAATAGCACCGAGGAAATTGAGAACTCATCGCAAAAAAACAACAAGATCCAAGTCACGTCACGCAAGATTCTCAAGTAGCGCTGTAGCGGCGAGATCGCGAGTCCCTAGCCAAAAGTTCCCGCCGCCCTGACAAGGTCCGCTCGGTGGTTCAAGAAGAGGGTATTGAGGAGAGAGAGTATTTTCTAAATTTAATTTACACACAAAAAAAATGGAAATCAACCACAACCCCAGAAAACAAAAATGTAAATTTACCCAAGTTCCAAAATATTAACTATCTTAAACCACAACCAAAGATATATATATATATATATATATATATATATATATATATATATATATATATATATATATATATATATATATATATATATATATATATATATATATATAGTGGGCCTTACAACTTTACCCTGGCCACACACACGCAAATAAGGAAATGTTTAGGGCTTCACAACCAGATTGCCCAATGCCACCATGTGAGTCTGTTCAACTTTCTTCAGCTCTGGGAGCACTATTACCGGTATGGGAGGGGGGGGGGAGGCGGGCCCGCTTTCTTGAGGGAAGAGAGGTTCCCTTTTCTTAAGGGACTGGAAGTTCAACTTCAGCCAAGGCGAATGATTCGCACTCAAGGATGAGGAAGTGGTGGCTCCATTCAGAGCGGAAAGTGCGAGGGCTCAGGCCCCAATTGATGCGTCCCTTTACTGCCACACGAGAGTTAAGATTGCCTTCAGCCGTCTTCGAAAGCCAGATGTCGGCGACAATCGGTACCGTGGAACTGGAAAAGAGAAGGCACATTCAGTCACCTATTCACTGCCACACTCAAACATCTTTACTCCTAATTCATTCAACCATATCCACTCTCACACAATCTTCACTCACCTATCTTCCGTCTAGGTGGCTCTTCCTTCCTCAGTCACAAACTTTACTTCTAAACTTTTACCTACACTTTCTAAAGAAAAATATATGCTGAAAGAATCCGCCTAAAAAGAAAACAGGAGATGAATGGGGAAGCACAATAGAGATCCATCGAGTCCCCCCACACAAAGTAAAGACGGTGATCACACAATCCACACACACACACATTCTGCAAAAGAAGAAAGAGATTAGACATACGGGAGGGGAAGCGGACAACCAAACTACTACATCCCTCCCAGCTAAATTCGCCTCACCTCACCATGTCTCAATCCCCATCTTCATTCATTCACACTGCTTTTGACATCACCCAGTCATACTCTTTCCCTCTGCCTCTCCTCCTAGTCACAGGTCCATCAACTGTCTCTGTCATCTGTCGTAATGTCTCCTCATGTCTGTCCATGGCCCCTTCTCTATGTACTTCATCCACACACACATCCGACATTCCCTGACCAATCCCACTCAAATCCTCAACTAACCTCTCTACAACATCCATCAAACCTTCCCATTCTTTCATAGCATTTATCGACTCTTGTTCCAATTTCGCACTTATCCCATTTATACTCTCTAGCATAGACTCAGACTCATTCAACGGAAACTTACAAATACTGTACGTTCTATCATATACTCCATCTTGATCTTGCACAAACCCAGAAAACTCTCTCACATCACTCTCACCAAACTGTTCCATCCATTCATCCTTTCTCAACTGGTTACTCTTATGCTTTCCCCTTCCATGTTCAACTAACACTAACTGCTTCCCCTCTAAAGCACTAGCTATATCATCCACCATTTCACAGTCTTCTATTCTTTCATTCCGATATTCATTCACCGGATGTTGCACCAAATATTCAGGAGGTTCACGCCACTTTCGCAACTGACCTTGATGCGCTCTACGTTCATCCAAACTTCCATCCTCTCTTTCACGAACTATCACATAACTTACCCCATTCGACCAAACCTTTCTTACTACAAACGGACCTTCAAATTTCTCTTTCAACTTATCCACATTCAGTCTACCTTTTGTCTCAATCTCCTTTAGTACTTTATCACCCACAGAAAAACTCTCAAACTTTTCATTCCCTTTTTTTCCACAACTCACGATCCTTTTCACTAAGTCCCATATGTGGCCTAATCATTCGTTCAAAGTTCATCAAATACTTACATGGTGACATTCCAATCGCCTTATGCACTGTCATGTTATACGCCCAAAGCACTCTTCCCAAACATTCATCCCATTCTTTCCCATCTTTCCCCATCAATCGTAACATCTCACTCAAAGTTCTTATCGTTCTTTCAGCCAAACCATTCGCACTAGGCATATACGGCGTCGTTCGCACATGATCTATTCCCCATTCACTCAACATCTCCTCAAAAGCACGTCCTACAAACTCAGGTCCATTGTCACTCAACATTCGCACAGGCTTACACATGCACATGGGCAACATTCTCTCACTCACTTCTCTAGCAACAGTCAATGAAGATTTATTTGTCACAGGTGCAGCATACGCAAATTTGCTCTTATGATCCACCATCACAATCATCCCTACATACCCTCTTGCAGTCCTCGGAAAAGACACGCAATCGATCGCTACCATTTCAAAGGGTTCATTCACACTCAACTTTAATACAGGTGGGGCAACATACACTCTCTGATACTTTCTCTTCTGGCACACTTCACACGTAGTCGCTACATCCACGCAAATCTTTCTCAAAAAGGGACTAAATATACATCCTTTCATACATTCCCACAATTTATTCTTACCCATATGTCCAAACCTATCATGCACAATCTTCACCATTCCAATCGTGCCACACACGGAAAACACCGGAATATATACATCCTCATCATCTATACATTGCACAAAATACACTAAACCCTTGCTCACTACAAACTTTCCAGCAAACCTTCTAAACTCTCTTAATATGCAACTCCATTCATTCACAGGAACACTGGTCATCACGCTATCTTTCAATTCACGCACCATCGGACATGACTCTTGCATGCTCTCTATATCTTCAGCAGTCAACAGCTCTTCACTCAAATCGACACCTGCCACTCCTACAAATCCAGTTGAGCCTACAAGCTCACTCTGCAACTTCCAAACTGTTACACCATCTTTCACTAAACATTCATTACATACATCCACTGAAATCCTATTCTTACGCAGAAAATCAATCCTAAACAGAAAACAATAAGGTAATTCATTCTCACTTAGCACAACAAATTCATGCAATATATCATTCAACTTCCCCATGCTTACAGACAAACTCACTTCCTCCCATGCCATAATACGTCCACTTCCGAGTCCACTTATTAAAACTGTCACACCTTTTCTAGAAACATTCCAACTTATATTATCAATATCACGCACAACTTTTGCATTCACCAAGGAAATTTGCGCACCTATGTCAATCATTCCACAATAGCTCTTCCCATTCATAGTCAAGGTAACTTGCACTCTCTCTTTAAGTCCATGTTCACACATTATATTCAACACTTCGGTCTGTTCCACAAACACTTCTGCAGCATCCAAACCTTCATCTTCACTAACAGGAACAATTCCTTCGCAAACGTAGTCAATCTCTCTTCTTACATAATTCTTCTTCTCAATCAGCCAATTATAATGCACACCACTCAAACATTGCAGATGCAACTCACACCCATTTACTCGGTCTACACCTTTACCACAATACATCACTGGCTTCTCCACACCATAATGCACATATACTCTCACACCAAACAGCTTACTCACTATCGCTAACACTTCCTGAAACATCATCACTCCTGGCATACACATTCTTCTCAACTCTTTTCTTAACCCACTTGAATTTTCCATTCCCAATTGCTCTGGTCTTTTACACGCTTCTTCCATAACCACCTTTCGTAATGCATTCACACTTTCTGGCACCTTCTCAAGCAATCCATCTTTCACCAAGTCTCGTAAACCATACAACACACTTTCGAACATAGAATCACCTCCACCATTACATTTTCTTCCAACAACTACACCTGCTGGCAAATACTCAGGATTTATGCTTACAGTCTCGCTCTCATTCAAACTACATGGCAAACGTGACATCAAATCAGCAATCACATTCCTTTCACCTGGCAAATACTCAACCACAAAATCAAAATCACTCAAATCCTCTATCGTCCTTGCAAGCCTACTATCAACTAACCTCATACGCTGCAAATACACTAGTGGCTGGTGATCTGTTCTCACTACAAACCGTACTCCATACAGAAATGCTCGTAATGACTTGAGACAGAATTTTAACGCAGCCAGCTCTCTTTCAATCGTTGAATATGCACGCTCTGCCACACTAAACGCCTTGGAAACATACGCAATTACTCGCTTTCTTTCAACCCCATTCACAACTTGATCTTGCATCAAACATCCACCTATCGAATGACCACTTGCATCCGTATACACTTCAAGCATTCCTGCATTTGTTCCATATGCTGGATACGCAAGTTCCACATCTTTTGCAACTTCCGCTTTTAACTTTTCAAACGCTGCATTCATAGAGTCATTCCACTTAATCACAGTACTCTTCTTTTTCCCAGTCCATACACTCAACGGTTTCATTACACCTGAACAATCTTTCATAAACTTTCTTCCAAACTCAACTAAACCAAGAAATCCACGCAACTCTCTCACTGTGGTAGGCTTAGGAAAATTCCTAACCTTTCCCACGAACTTCTCCGATTTACGCAATCCAACCGCACTCACCTTATGTCCTAAAAACTCAACTTCACTAGCAAACCATACACATTTAGACAACTTCACTTTGACACCAACCTCTTCCAACTTTCTTAAAACATCATTCACCAAGGTCATATGTTCTTCCATGTTCTCACTCATCACCAAAATATCATCCCAAAACACTCGTACATTCTTACACGGAAAACCACTCAACTCTACATTCATAGCACGCTGAAAAGCAGCTGGGGCGTTCGCCAACCCAAAGCTCAGGTTTCTGAACTGATAATGGCGCTTTGAGGTAGAGAACGCCGTAATAGGTCTACTCTCTTCAGCCACAGGCATCTGGTAATATCCACGTACCAGATCCATCTTAGAAAACACTTTTATTCCATACATACTGTACACACATTCAGACACAACACTCATAGGAAACTTGTCTTTCAACGTTCGTTCATTCACTCTTCTATAGTCAATACACAGTCGCAAACGTCCATCTGGCTTTCGTACAGGTACAATCGGACTATTCCAGGCACTCACACTCGGCTCAATCACGCCAATTCTCTCTAATTCCTCACACTGTTCCTCAATCTCTTGAGCCACAGGGGCAGGGAAATGACAAGGCCTTTGATAAATTGGCATATCATCGCTCAAAATTATTTTGAACTCAGGCAAGTGAGCATTGCCAAAGTCCTCATCCCCTTGACTCAAAGCACCTCTCCTATTCCACAACATCCTGTAAACTTTTTGCTTCTCACATTCACTCAACTTTTCTTCCAATTTCACTTGCTCAATCAAATCTTCATACTTCCAAACATTCGACGTTACACTCACGGAAAACACATTTGCGTTCACCACATGCATATCATTCTCCATATTCACCACTGTATTTAACACACCCAATTTATCTCCCACTTGCACTCCTCTAAGACTCTTCCTTCGCAGATCAGGCCAAACTTGCATGCAGACACGCAGATCTTTCATATCAATTATACTATCAAACACATGAAACACTTGCCTTAATCGATAGTTCGCAGCACTACCATCCAAGACATAAATATTCCCATCATTCTCATTTATCTCAACATCCGAATTCCATCCAATCCTTACACTCAACGTTTCATTCTGCTTGACAGGCACACTCTCAATCGCATATACCTCCAGACCTTTCATGATGTTCACTCTCACACTTTCATCTGGATTCACATACCATTGAAACTTCATACTTCCATCCTTCTTACATTCAATCATCTCTAAATCAGGGTGAATCACAGTACCATTCGCTTTCAAAAACTTATAACCTAATAGCATGTCATACTTCTTGTTTGCACCTTCTACAACACAAAATTCATCTTCATTCATCCGGACACCGGCAATCAAAACACTCTCTCTAAACCTTGCAACAATCGGCACATCCTGTTCACCTAATCCAGTCAAATGATATCCACGATCCTTAACTTCACTTACTTTCATTCCTACAAATGCTTCATAGTACACCACATTCACCTTACATCCTGTATCAATCAATGCACTAACTTCTCGTTCTCCACACTTAATTTTAACACACATACACCTATTCACTCTCAGACCCCAATTCACTCCACGATTTGACAATCCTTCTCTCACATTCATCACTTGCACTCTAGAGAATTCCCCAGAAGGAACCCTATCATTCCTTAGTTTCCCTGAGTCGTATCCTCTCGATTACTTGCATCATTCCCATCCATTCTTTCATTCATGCATCTTTCTCCGGTCCTACACAACCTTGTTGCATGACCTACCATTCCGCATTTACCACAGGTAGCTCTTGGACTGGCACACATCCTGGCATAATGCCCTATCTGCCCACAATTACCACACACTCCAGGTCCACTCATATTTACTCGACCACCTTCCCTGCAATCTCGTACCAAGTGGCCCATTCTTCCACATCCATAACACGCTCTTTCCCTCGCACGACTACAATCTTTTATCATGTGCCCCATTTGTCCACAGCCAAAGCAACTTCCTTGTGACCAGCGACAGTCAACCCTCATATGCCCAACTTTCTTGCACCTCAGACACCTAGGCTCATTCACTCTAGATCTACTGTCATTCCTACCATTTGTGCGACCACTATTCCGACTATTCTGAACCCTACTCCACCCATTCTGACTCTCACTCCTACTTTTACTCCCTCTCGGTTCGCGGCCAACATACACACTCTGTTTTCATTCTGCCCGCTGTAATAATTTTCCAAAAATCTAGACATCACTTCGATCGAGTTCTCTGTCAATGCGTCCCGATATGACCGGAACTGGGGCAACTTACTGATACTTGAGTTGCGCACAGTGTGAATCGAGGCCTCCTTCCTTCCATAATCCTCAAATTCACGGTCCTCTAACATCTCCAGTACATCCTTGCATAGCAATCTTTCACCAGCCCATTTCATCTTCTCTTTCCTCTTATACGTCACATACTCGCTCACTTCATTCGGAACCGTATTTAAAAACTTCTTCATCAGCTCCTTATTCCCATTTATTCCGTCATCTCCAAATCTCATTCGTGCCAAGGACTCTAAGCGATGCGCATAAGAATTCACATCCTCATTCTTCCCCATTCTCGCTTCCTCAAACCCATTTGTTTTCTTATATTTCACACTTGTCTTCATCCTTTTACAGTGCTCTATTATTCTCTCTTTCATAACCTCCCACTTAGGCTCACCCACGCTCATAATCGTACGGTAAAAATCCTTCATACGCCCATCCAGAAGCTCACACAACTCTTTCACCCAAAACCTATTATTCTCTCCAAATTTTTCCTTACAATAATTTTCATACTCTTTCAAAAACACTTTCACATCTTTTGCTCCTTCCACTCTAAACTTACTTAACTTTGGCACTTCTCTGATCAGTATACTCCGATGAACCTCAGCATCACTTTCACTATCACTCACTTCTCTCCCACTTTCACTCATGCCTTCATTCGAGCTGAAATACAAGGAGTCAGTACTAGCCAGTCGGGTCCTTTCCTGTCAGTCTGGGGTCTTCTTTTTCCGGTGCCTAGTCATTTGCGGGGGTTCCTTTATGCCTGTCAATTCCTTTTTATCAGTCATGTCCATTCCAAGTGGAGTCGAGGCCACACCCCCACCAATTGCACCCGATTCTCCCATTTTCTCATTCAGCATTCGCATCAATCTTTCCTCCATTCGCACCTCACTGTCTTTAATCCTCTCTTCCATTCTCACTTCCATCTCCCTCATTTTCCTTTTCAAACTATCATTCTCTTCTCTCAAATGCGCATTTTCTCTGTCTTTTTGCCGCACTAATTCATTTAGTCTTCTCATCTCCAACTCCATGGTCCCAATCTGTTCCTCCTCCATTAGGGACAAAAGACACAGGCTCTCACTCCTCTCCTTCCTCAAACCACCGGGCAGTCCCTATTCGGGCGCCAAAAATATGTAGCGGCGGGATCGCGAGTCCCTAGCCAAAAGTTCCCGCCGCCCTGACAAGGTCCGCTCGGTGGTTCAAGAAGAGGGTATTGAGGAGAGAGAGTATTTTCTAAATTTAATTTACACACAAAAAAAATGGAAATCAACCACAACCCCAGAAAACAAAAATGTAAATTTACCCAATTTCCAAAATATTAACTATCTTAAACCACAACCAAAGATATATATATATATATATATATATATATATATATATATATATATATATATATATATATATATATATATAGTGGGCCTTACAACTTTACCCTGGCCACACACACGCAAATAAGGAAATGTTTAGGGCTTCACAACCAGATTGCCCAGTGCCACCATGTGAGTCTGTTCAACTTTCTTCAGCTCTGGGAGCACTATTACCGGTATGGGAGGGGGGAGGGAAAGGGAGGCGGGCCCGCTTTCTTGAGGGAAGAGAGGTTCCCTTTTCTTAAGGGACTGGAAGTTCAACTTCAGCCAAGGCGAATGATTCGCACTCAAGGATGAGGAAGTGGTGGCTCCATTCAGAGCGGAAAGTGCGAGGGCTCAGGCCCCAATTGATGCGTCCCTTTACTGCCACACGAGAGTTAAGATTGCCTTCAGCCGTCTTCGAAAGCCAGATGTCGGCGACAATCGGTACCGCGGAACTGGAAAAAAGAAGGCACATTCAGTCACCTATTCACTGCCACACTCAAACATCTTTACTCCTAATTCATTCAACCATATGCACTCTCACACAATCTTCACTCACCTATCTTTCGTCTAGGTGGTTCTTCCTTCCTCAGTCACAAACTTTACTTCTAAACTTTTACCTACACTTTCTAAAGAAAAATATATGCTGAAAGAATCCGCCTAAAAAGAAAACAGGACATGAATGGGGGAGCACAATAGAGATCCATCGAGTCCCCCCACACAAAGTAAAGACGGTGATCACACAATCCACACACACACACACATTCTGCAAAAGAAGAAAGAGATTAGACATAGGGGAGGGGAGGCGGACAACCAAACTATTACAGCGCCAGCAAGCTTGGAAATGCAATTTTTCCATTCTTTGCATAGGAAAAAATCTACCAACCAAAACCGACCATGAAAAGCGACCGATAACGACGAACCAAATCGATTTTACCTCAAAACAAGAGAAGACCACAACTACCTAATGATGACAAGGAAAAATCAAAATAAGTAAGTATGAAACATAGAACACACAAAACACAAACACGAATACAAACAAGCAACAATGAAAATAATAAAAACATTTACAAAAAAATCAAATAAGACACACGTAAGAAACGATGCAGAAACAAAAAACATATGAAAGGAACCTAAACAACCAAACTAAATGTCAAAGGTTTGAACGCTTTTTCGTAATAAATATATGCATACATACTTGTACATATATATATATATATATATATATATATATATATATATATATATATATATATATATATATATATATACAAAATAAAAAAAATAAAGATGCCTGATCTCCAGGAACCTTTGCAAATCTTGCAACCCTAACTAAGACATCCTTATTTTCACCACTCTTGCCAAACCCCACTATTCTTGTACACCACTATCTCTCACACTCACGTGCTTACCACTTCCACACAATAAAAATAAACGTGCTCTCTGTGAAGGCCTCCGGCCTTGAAGAGCGCATTATAGGAAATTTATCATTATTATTATTATTATTATTTACATTTACATTTCGCTACCAAAATGCCTTCACTTAGTACAGAACTGTGAAGACCGATTTACTGTGAACCAATTATAGAACTTTATAAGACTTCAAAATGCTCATCTTTGAGGTATTTTTGAGTCAAATGCGATTCTAAAATGTGGTCCCAACACCACAACCCGATTAAGAAAATACTAATTTTAAAAGCGTAGTAAGACAGCCGAAAGTGAAAAAAAGGTTATGAAATAATGGAATATGACTAAACATAAAAATATGAAAGCAGAAAAACAAATAAAATAAGGTAAAGTATATAAACACAATATACAAAGCATTTTATAATGCAGCTAAAGGCATAAATGCCAAACAATAGTAATTACAAACACAATATTAAACATAAACGATAGTCGAAAGAGATTAGTCGGAACTCCCGATAGGTAAACACTGTGAAAGGAATGCAAGGATAAGAATAAATGCAGTATGGTGGTTCGGAACACACATTAAACAGTCGGTCCCCCTCGCCCACAAACGGTGGGTATTCCTTTTTCACCTTCAAATACCGAGGCTGTTCACTTTGCCTCATCACTAAAACTCTCCGTTTTATCTTCACGTTTCCATTTTCTACTATAAACCCTCTTCTAAAGCTTGCTCCGGACTTCCCACTAAGCAGTTTCTCATCGGTTCACTTGGGCTGAGAGCGCGAAGTGGAGGATGTTTTACCAGGAGTAAGTCGGCCGTGGGCTTCCTACTCTTCTGATCCCCCCTGGTGTGGGAGGAGAGCAGAGGGGAGGAGGACCCTTTGAGCCATACCCCTTCCCCCCAAAAAAAATCTTTTCAGATTTGTCAGTCAAACTTTGGAAAATTCACGCTTATTAAGAAGAAACTCTTCGCCGATAAAAGAAGCTGCCTAAAAACGTGAATTTTTATCCACTTTGCCCTACGGGGATTTTAAGAAAGATAATTTTAATAAAACCTCGAATATTCGACTTATGTCGAACTAAACTCTCCTCGTACCTCCCTTATCGGGGTAGGGGAGTTAAAGTGAGTTGAATTGTGCCATTAATCTAGCTTCGTCTCAACTATAATGTTCTCTATGATAGACATAATTGGAGCCAAGGAAAGCAGGTTTGAGGATTAGCCCACTGTGGAACTCAGCATTAGAGGCACGCGAAAAAGGAGCAGGACAGCAACTTCTGGGGATGGGGGGGAGAGCCCCATACCCTTGGAGCCCAGCCGGGACCATAGAAGAAGCAACACCCGTCTCTATGTATGCCGGCTGCAGTTCTGATACCCAAAACTTCGAGGGTAGCAATGGTTTATTCCGCGCTAACCAACAAAAAGGTCGCCATACAATCACACCTCGAGAGGGCACCCCCAGGCTCGTCCATCATCATTTCATCCATCCATCCGGCAGTTCACGCTCATGGAAGCTAGCTTACAACGGGGATGGGGTTGCCCACTCAAGCGCCCTATTACAAAGAAAAGAATTAAGACCCAAAAAAGAGGGCACAAGGATAAGGAGTAAAGTACCAACTAAATACTACGAAGAAGGAGCGACCCTACAGTGGTTACCCGCCCCGAGGGCCCTCGCAGACCGATCAGGGAGAAGACTTTTGTAGTTGTCTTTAGGTGACTAAAGATTGCCATGATCAGGCTACTTGAGGTCCCCACCGGTTACGTCGCGATATGCGAAAAGGAAAAGGACATCGAGGTCATGACAAAAGAAGAGGTGGTCGAAGTTCTACGCGAGATCGGCCTGCAGCCCGCCATGCCTCGCAGATCGAGACGCACAGAAGCGTTATGCCGGAGGTTGGATCCTTGGATTAACCAACATCCAAGGAAGAGATTAAAGAAGATTGAGTAAAGAATCAGAAATGGGCAAAAGTCACCGAAGTAATCAAATTCAGGAACAAAAGAGACAATAGCGATTACAACTATGTGTTTAAGATCATTTTTAGCGACACATCTATTTCTAAGAAAGCGAAGGACGTCGGACTCCTACTTTTAAATGCCAAAATCAGCGGGGAACAGATTGAGAGGGATGAGTTCCAATCTATCTAATTCTGCTTCCTGTTATATAATGGAGGCACACGTAACTAGATACTGCCAAGCGCCCCAAGAGATATGTTCTAAATGAAGCAAACCAGGGCACCACTGGAAGGACTGCAAGAGCCTTTGCGTGAAGTGCGCAAACTGTGGGCAAGGCCATCGACCCATGGCAATAACCTGTCGCAAGAAAAAGGAGCTAATAAAGATAATGATTCTGCAAAGCAAACAGGAGGAAACTAGGAAAGTAAACACAACCTATGCACAGGTCGCTAAGGCGGCATAGTCTGAGGCAGAACATGAAAAAAGACATCTTAAAATCCTGAATGAGAACTCAACTAAAATATTGACATGTATCCTGTACGTGCTCGTCAGAAACTTGACTCCCACAGGGATATTTGTAAAAGAGCTGAACCAGATGCTCGCGAAGAACGACATAGGCGAGATGTGGCTCCCTGGAAAAAGCGTCCTTCTACTAAGGAACCATAAAACCTAGAAAATAGTATGGGAAACACAAAAAAACAGGTTGAAAATAGTGATACTCAACGTAAATAGATTGGAGGGAAAAGCTACCGCATATGGCAACATGTTCCGTGTACTCGACCCCGACATCCTGTTAATCACAGAGCCCTTTATCGACAGAACATCCTGTCAACTGAAGATACCGGGCTACAGAGTTGTTAGTAAGAACCATTCTCAAGAGAGGTTTGACGATGCTGCCGTCGCCATCAAAAGGATCTCTTGTTTAAGCGCCTTCCGAAACTGCACGAGTCCTTTGTAGCGGTAGAATTGCACACACTAGTGGGCAACTCGTGATAACGGCGCCCTATCAACTACCTCGACGAGCGTACCTGCCCCTCAACAATTTTTACACTTTGTTCGGGCACGGCCAAATAGTATTCCTTGGGGGCGGCGACCTCAGCGCCAGATGCCGAACGGCTGGCTATGGAAGCACGAACAATAGAGGCCATAACTTGAAAATGATAATTATGTGACGGAAGAACATCCAGAGGATATGACCAAACTTTCCGACCTATATCACCCCTCGGGCAGCAACAAGACCCGACATAATCATGACAAGTGATGGTTTTCCCTTCAACTACGTTAGAGAGCCTGGCTCAACAGTACCCAGTGACCATATTGCGATCTTGACGACCATCTCGCTCACACCGATCCAGCGTATGGCCCTTCTGCGTAAAAGCTACGCTTCAGCCAACTGGGAACGCTGCAGTGAAATCAATGGTGAATTTGAACCAGCTGACCTAAGCGAAGCAACACTAGAGGAAATCGACGGGGAGCTAGAGAGGATAACAGCCTCCATCATCGAGGCTGTCTGCGAGTGTGTACCTATGGCAGGGTGCAAAACTCCTCCACAACCCAGATGGACCGAGGAGATGAAAGAGATTGCTAGGGAGCGCAGGGAGGTGTATGAAGAAATCAGAAGAACAGGTTTGAATCGGGAAAGAAGCTCGCTGCTACAACGCCTGAGTGGAAAACTTAAGCAGGCTATAAACCAAAAACAGGCTATAAACCAAAAACAGGCTGAAATCTGGGACGGTCTTATAGCCAGGGTAGACAGGGAGAAAATGCCAGCATTAAGGAGAGCGATGACTACTTGGAGGATCCGTCGGTCCTGGAAGATAGGTTCCGCTCGTTCTGGAAGGATATCTTCTCACTAACACCTGAGGACGATGCTGAATTCGACCAGGAATTCGAAGGTCAGCTGATGGAAGATCTTAATCAGATAATACATCGAACGCACCCACAAACCCGCGTCGATGAAGGGAGGGAGAATGTGGACCATGGATGACCAATAATAACAGAAGAGGTCTCATGACAACTGTGAAACCCTTTAAACAATAAGCACCAGGCTGGATGGGCATCACTAAAAATAACTTGCTGCATGCTCCCAGACAGATCATTCAGAAAATTACGAGCATCTATAACGGTTCCACGGGCTACTTCCTCGACGGTCTAAAAATAGCCAAAATCATTTTTATTCCTAAAGGGAGGAAGCCCTTCCCCGATCAACTGGTGGATTACAGGCCAATATCCCTCCTAGAGTTCATGAGCAAAGTCTACGAAAAGCTTCTAGCTAACAGGCTTCAAGACCAGCTAGCCGAGCTGGAAGCACACAACCCTCAGCAAACACCGGTTCCGCAAGAGAAGGGGGACTGATAGAGCTCTCACCTTTCTCGCCGAAAATCTCGCCTGCTGTAAAGCTGAAGAGAAATACGTAGACGTGTTATTGCGTGATGTACAAAAGGATTTCCATAAGGTTTGGCTGAGAGGTCTACAATACAAGATCTTAGGCATCCAGCTAATCCCCATTCTGGAAAGGGTCCTCTGTGACTATATCATGGAGAGGAAAGCTCAAATCTCGATCGAGGGCTTCAGAGGACACGAGTTTGAACTCGAGGTGGGTATTCTAGTTGGGGAGGATGTGATGTACCTGCAGTTTGCAGATGACATCACGCAAATCATCCCCAGTTCCTATAGGAACGACAGGGTTCAAACATGGGAGAGAGGTGCCGAAATCGAAAACATCATTCGATTCAAAAGAATGTGGAAAATTATGACCAACCGCCGAAAGTTTCAAATCCTGCCAGTAAACTGCCGTAAACTGGATGACGTCAGAGTTGACGAACTTTACACGTATGCCAGTTAGGGTAAACTCCTGTTGATGCATATCAACAACCGAATCTCCCTAGCCAAGAGAGAGCTTGGGAAACTGTACAGGTTCAAAAGCCTCAGTGCCAACAACATCACAAAGCTATACACTGCCCCGGTGCGCTCAACACTGGCGTATCCGACAGTGATAATGCAAGCAGCTAGTTCTACATCTCCCAGGTAGGTGTATCGGGGTGGGTGGGCTTTATTTCTCTTTATTTGCCGTATGGGCTTGTTATCGAATCATCTTGTGGTTTTTGACAGAATTTCCTTTTTCTTAAGTTAGCCCTTCAAACGTTTTCTTCCAAATCCTTGTTGGTTTCCGTATTCTTGTTGAGTTGGTCTTTCATCTTCGTTTTCTTTCTTGAGATATCTTCATAAAATTTATTGGGACTCTGGAGTTTCGAACGAGGTAACTCTTGATTCCTTTTTCGATGTTTATGCCACACGACTGGCGAAGTCCGTTCTCTTGTATGGTAAGTTTTTCGGCCATTTATATTATCGAGTTGAAAGGAATTTCTCTCATACATTTCGCACCCCTACACAGGTTCCTTTCCAGAAAGTGGAGCGAATTTGAGGATTGGGGAGAGACTAGTCTTGGATTTCTTAATCGAGGAGTAGTAGCTCTCCCTCCCCGCCTCCAGTCTGCGGCATTATTGGAGCGAATTTGAGGGATTGAGGAGAGCGAACGAAGTCTTGTTTGTAATCAATAATGGCTTCTCCTACCCCGGCTCTCCGAAGTTGACCGCCGCACTTTTTTGTTTCTATTTGTAGGACAGGTGCAGAGTAACGAAGAGTAAGTATCTAGATGATCAGACAGCGGAGCGAATTTAAGGATTGGGGAGAGACTAGGCTTGGATATCTTAATCGAGGAGTAGTTTGCTCTCCCTCCTCGGCTTCCAAAGTCTGCGGCATTAGTGGAGCGAATTTTTGAGGGATTGAGGAGAGCGAACGAATTCTTGTTTGTAATCAATGAGTAGTACCTTCTCCTTCCCCGGCTCTCTGAAGTTCACCGCAGCCCTTTTTTGTACAGTTGATCAGAAAATTGTTCGGCCGTTGAGGGTCGCAAGTTATGGGGGGGAGGCACCTTCTTTCTTCTTTATAATTGTTGTTGTTATCAAATCTTCTTGACTAAATTTCCTTTTTCTTTGAGTTGTCCCTTTTTATATCTTTATTCATTTTGAGCTAGTATTGCTTATCCTTTTGATTTTCTTTGCTTCTTCTTCTTCATGTTATCGCATCGTCTTCTTGGGTTGCTTTCCACTTGATTTTTCTTTTCTGCAGGTTGCTTCCTCGAATTTTCTCCTTTATTGCTTTCCTGTTTCTTTGAGTTGGCACTTCAAACATTTTCTCCCGTATCCTTGTTGGTTTCCTCATTCTGGTTGAGTTGGTCCTTCATCTTCGTTTTCTTTCTTAAGATATTTTCATAAAATTTATTGGGACTCTGAAGTTTCGAATGAGGTACCTCTTGATTCCGTTTTCTACCGTATCTTGTTGGTTTCCGTATTCTGGTTGATTTGGTCCTTCATCTTCGTTTTCTTTCTTGAGATATTTTCATAAAATTTATTGGGACTCTGGAGTTTCTAACGAGGTACCTCTTGATTCCGTTTTCGATGTTAATGCCACACGACTGGCGAAGTCCGTTCTCTTGTATGGTAAGTTTTTCGGCCATTAATATTATCAAGTTGGAAGGAATTTCTCTCATACATTTTGCACCCCTACACAGGTCCCTTTCCAGAAAGTGAAGCGAATTTGAGGATTTGGGGAGAGACTAGTCTTGGATTTCTTAATCGAGGAGTAGTAGCTCTCCCTCCCCGCCTCCACTCTGCGGCATTATTGGAGAGAATTTCAGGGATTGAGGTGAGCGAACGAAGTCTTGTTTGTAATCAATAATGGCTTCTCCTGCCCCGGCTCTCCGAAGTTGACCGCAGCACTTTTTTGATTCTATTTGTAGGACAGGTGCAGAGTAACGAAGAGTAAGTATCTAGATGATCAGACAGCGGAGCGAATTTGAGGATTGGGGAGAGACTAGGCTTGGATATCTTAATCGAGGAGTAGTTTGCTCTCCCTCCTCGGCTTCCAAAGTCTGCGGCATTAGTGGAGCGAATTTTTGAGGGATTGAGGAAAGCGAACGAATTCTTGTTTGTAATCAATGAGTAGTGGCTTCTCCTTCCCCGGCTCTCCGAAGTTCACCGCAGCACTTTTTTGTACAGTTGATCAGAAAATTGTTCGGCCGTTGAGGGTCGCAAGTTATGGGGGGGGGGACCTTCTTTCTTCTTTATAATTGTTGTTGTTATCAAATCTTCTTGACTAAATTTCCCTTTTCTTTGAGTTGGCCCTTCTTATATCTTTATTCATTTTGAGCTAGTATTGCTTATCCTTTTGATTTTCTTGGCTTCTTCTTCTTCATGTTATCACATCGTCTTCTTGGGTTGCTTTCCACTCGATTTTTCTTTTTTGCAGGTTGCTTCCTCGAATTTTCTCCTTTGTTGTTTTCCTGTTTCTTTGAGTTGGCCCTTCAAACATTTTCTCCCGTATCCTTGTTGGTTTCCGTATTCTGGTTGATTTGGTCCTTCATCTTCGTTTTCTTTCTTGAGATATTTTCATAAAATTTATTGGGACTCTGGAGTTTCTAACGAGGTACCTCTTGATTCCGTTTTCGATGTTAATGCCACACGACTGGCGAAGTCCGTTCTCTTGTATGGTAAGTTTTTCGGCCATTTATATTATCGAGTTGGAAGGAATTTCTCTCATACATTTCGCACCCCTACAATTGCAAAGAGTTCGGAACAAAGCTACCCTGCTGATAGTTGGCGTACGCAGGATGGAACGTATTCGGCAGACGGAACTTGGCACAAGAGCAGGACTGAAGCCATTGAATATGGTCCTTTAGAGGCTAGAGAGAAAGACCGGGAAGAAGGTAGAAGAAGAAGTACCCGGCTTATAGATGCCAACCTAGACATTCCACAACCCCTAACTAGACATGTCATCAGGAGAGTCTTATGGCCAAGTCGAAGACTCTGCTCCCGGGAAGAATAAAACGAGGTCTACACATAAATAAGTCAAACGGATCACTCCAACAAATTACGAAGAAGTCCCAAAGTAAACATAAAAAACAAAACGATAATCCACTAAAGAGGACACAATTTTTTTTTTTTTTTTTTAAGAGCTCATCTGGCGACTGCCTACTTGGGCATTAAAGAGGACACAAGACTACGATATAACAAAAGAGGCGAAGTGCCCCAAATAGAACAAGACATTAAATAAATAAGAAGAGGCGAAGTGCCCCCAAACTAAAACTAAATTAAAACTCCATTAAATAAATAAATATATGAATAACCTGTATAATAGCCTCCTGGCTATACGTATAGTGGTTAGCGCACTTGCCTGACAATCGTTGCTCGGCAGTTCGAATCTACGTACAGATTCTTTTTATGCTGATACAATTTACTAAGGGAGGTTACCGCCGTGACTGCGCATCACGGTGTGGAGTTGGGGCTGACGTCCGCCTGAGAAGCAACATACTCGTATGTAGCTTGATAGGAGGACTGAAACCAGCAAACTTTAAATTTAAAGAGGAGACGTGCCCAAGATTAATAAGTAAAGTAAAACTCGAATTATAAAGAAATAAATAAATAAAAAGAGGCGAAGTGCCCACATACAAGGAAAAAGATAATAAAAATATATTTAAATTAAAAATGAAAGCTAATGAGTAAGCAAAATCATATTTGAAAGGCTTCAATGCCATCCTGACGGAGGAAAAGTATATATATATATATGTATATATATATATATATATATATATATATATATATATATATATATATATATATATATATATATATATATATATATATATAGTTAGTTAGTTACACGTACGCTACTGTACTTTTTTGGATATATATATATATATATATATATATATATATATATATATATATATATATATATATATATATATATATATATATATATATATTGTAGAAGAATCGTCATTCCCCGTTCTCTCGCGGTGGAGTCTGGAGTCACGAGGCGATTACCGCAAAGGCCTCCGGCCCCAGGCACCGTCGGGTCAAGCGCTTAACCGCAGCGCCGCTCCACTCGTCGCTATGAAAGACCTAAAGGTTAAAATGCAAGATCTTCCCCAGGAGAGTGAGATTCCATTTCACGTCAAGTAAGAAATTGGAGACGTGTTTCTCCCAAGCTCGAAGGCTAACGAGGAGCCGATGTAAGACTGGTGAGAAAAACCGTTTGACATAAGAACCCTCCTGGGCCCGTCCTCAAGCCCCCCATCCTCTTACCACTCCCCCAGTGGGGTGACGAGGTATAAATAAGGAACACTGAGGAAAATCGAGGTAGAATACGTCAGTCTCCAGGTGACGAAGTCCCCGGATTAAGACCGGGTTACCTAGACTGGATTAGTAGAATACGTCAGTCTCCAGGTGACGAAGTCCCCGGATTAAGATCGGGCTACAGAGACTGGACAGGTAGATTACTTGGCTCGCCAGACCAAGAGTACCCTGCAAGAGAGGCAGGGCTACCTACCTTAAGGGGCTAAGAAGCAGCTCATCCTCGAGCTAGTCCCTGGTTATCAAACCAAACGTTAAGTTAACTTTGTTAAGTTCAACTTACTCTCGTCAGAGAGACTCCTCATATCCTGTATCCTGGTTCATCTTAAACACCAGGGGTATTCCTCGTCCTTAGGGAATTAATGAAAGAAGAAGGAAAAGGCTCCCCCTCGAGCCCGTTACTCGGTGGCCACACCATACTCATAAGTTAACTTGTTTGAGGAACAAAGTTCAACTTATTCTCGTCAGAGAAATCTCCCTCCGTTATCCTCGCCCTTGAGGAAGACTGGAAGTAAGAAGAAGCTCATCCTCGAGCTAGTTCCTGGTTACCAAACCGACCTTCAAGTTCAACTTATTCTCGCCAGAGAACCTCCCCCCTCCGTTATCCTCGCCCTTGAAGAAGACCCTCACCGAGTTCAGTCCTCGCCCATGAGGAATTAAGTAACGACGGAGAAAAGCTCCCCCTCAAGCTCGTTACTCGGTGGTCACACCGCACTCCAAGTTAACTTGGTTTAAGAACTAAGTTCGACTCACTCTCGCCAGAGAGACCACGACTACCTTGGTGCCGCATAAAGCACCGTAATTGTTCTTGTCCTTGAAGAACCCCTTCCCCCCGGAATACCGTTGTTTACCTCCAGCTGTTACACTCGCCAAAAGGACCTCATGATCCCGCCCACCTACATCTGGCCGGGCGGCACGGTCGTGAGACAATAACATTCCTGAGGTATTTAAACTCCAGTAGAGTCCGTAAGCCTAAATCTTATATATTGATGTGTGTAGCGAAATTAACCAATTTTAGAGGGTCAAACTAATTGAATTTATTCTTGTGTATGATAATATTCAGAGTATTGCTGTGGTTAATGGTTAAGTTTTGTGTATTCGATTGTTAAAGTTAAAATATAAGTTTATTTTTAGGAATTATTGTGCGTTCCTCTATATCCTGACGTGTTTGAGACGGCTCTCTTCTTTAAGATAACAATATTAGCACTCTTAGCACTCTCAGAACAAAAGGGGGGGGGCATTCTACGACATATATATATATATATATATATATATATATATATATATATATATATATATATATATATATATATATATATATATATATATATATATATATCCAAAATAGTACAGTAGCGTACTTGTAACTATAGGGATAAAACCACAGTAATAGGACTAATTTTATGTGCGAAACCAGGTTTCCACGGAAACATCCGTCATCGTCAGTCGCTGGTGAACAAGTGAAATAGAGAAGTTGCTAACGTACAAACACACAAATCAGTGACACTAAAGTGGAATCTGCGAGAATGTAGCGGCATTTTTGAGAAACGGAAGTATGAATTTCTTGCTTATTACGGTATTAATATTGAATTGTCCGTCGGAAGTATTAAATTTGGGAATTACTTTCATAAGTGCCGATTCAATTAAGCTTCGATGTATATAATTGTGAGACTTTTAAATATACTATTTTAGCATTATCATTATCACTTTATTGATTTTCATTGGACATATGCATATATAAACTTGAGGAGAGGGCACCACGTCGCATATCGCATTTATGTTCATTCATTCTCTTGGAAAATCTGCAGCTTTCACCGATATACTCGTATAATTCATTACATGATTTGCATGCAATAAAATAAACTCCCTGTTCTTTATCGATCGATCTATTTTTGGATAGGCTATTTTTTATCGTATTCTCGTACTAAAAGTCAACAATGATGTTGTTGGTCCGTGCCAACTTTTTGAAATTGATTAAATGGGGGGAGTATGAGAAGGTAACATAATATTTGTCACATCTGTTTTCCTTATAATTAGCTGGGGAGTAATAGATGGTTCTGGCTTTATAGTGACACTTTTATATGAAGCAAAGGAAATATTGCAGTTTAATGAATGTTTGGATGATTGTGTTAATTTTGTCTTACAAGAAACACGGATCACAAATGCGATATGCTCTCAGGAACATGGAAGAAACTACAAACCTTTTAACGGATACATCGTGACACCAGAAATAATGAATATAGGCATTAGAATTAGTTGGTTTCCGGTAGGCGGAACAATATGCTTTGTCGTTTATTTTGGATATTTTTACATCCAGAAACGGCAATGAGTTGTTCAGTTCCCATTCTACTTTAAATGTAATAGTTGGGTGGATTTTATTCAATTTTTCAAAGAAAGAATCAAATCTGTTATCATTGATAGGCCATGTGGCACATAAATCGTCTACATAGTGGAACCACTTTATGGGATTGTGTAAAATGAGGGGGGGGGGAGGTGCTTTTCAAAATCCTCTATAAGCAAATTGCATAATATCGGGGAAAGGGGATTGCCCATACTCATGCCATATTCCTGCCTGTAAAACCAATCTTCAGCTGAAGATTGTTTTTACAAGCAGAAATAGGGCGCGCTGGACTTTATTTGTTGTTTTTATAGGGACTCACAAGTCTGTATGTTTTTAGAGTTTTCGGGTTTTTTTTTCCTTACTATTTTTAAGTTATTTGCCTTGAGAGAAGAGTTCTCCCCCCCTCCCCTTGCTTACCCACCGCTTCGATAGAATAAAGATTTGCCTTTTGAGGTGAATGATAACGATGGATGAGATGAGTCTGGGGGGGAGGGGGGGGGTCATCTCGGGTGGGTGATTGTTTGACGGACTTATTAACAACGCCGTCCCGCCCCCGAGGTTGTTTTAATCGCGACCGCATCCCACTATATCATAGAGACGGTTGTATGTCCTTCTATGGTCTTGGGAGGATTCCCAGCTGGGATGAGCAGCGGGGGTCGCAGTCCGTCCCTTGTCCGGAATAGTTTCTGACATTGTTATCGGCTGTGGACTACTCCTCAAACTAGCTTCCTACAATGTCCCCAATTATGCCATAGCAACTGCCCGGCATAGTTTGAGCAAAACATGAATGATAATCTCTCTCACATCTGGCACCAGTTCACGTAGGGGAGCGCGGGTGTATCCGGGGTCTTAAGCAATCATCTGCCTAAGTGAGGCCACTAAAAAATGAAAGATGAAGATAAGTAATGAATGGTGATGATGGGTACAACAGTATTAACACTCTTTATAAAAAAACTGGTTTCTATAAAAATGGCAACCAGGCAATTTTCGTATCCCGAAACGTTACCTCCTTTACCGGGTAACAGAAGGTAAATTTGACAGAGTACTTCGTCGAAGAATTCAGATAAATGATGATGATGATGAGGTAATAAGTGGTCAAATGTGTAGTAGGTAAAAATAGTTGCGAGGAATATACTTATTTTTGCCCTGGTGCAGAGGGCATCTCTTGCATTTTCATTTTTAATCTTCCTTTATTTTCGTTCTCTTTTTGCACTATCAGTGTAGAGGCTGGCGGCTGGGTTGGTCTCTATAGAGACCGTTGTTATTTTTGTATTTTTTATTTTTGCTCATTTTTCTTCTTATATATATATATATATATATATATATATATATATATATATATATATATATATATATATATATATATATATATATATATATATATATATATATATATATATATATATATATGCAAAGAAAGTAACTACAGGATCTGCGAGTGATAATACAACCACCACAGGTCTACGCCATTTTTATTTTCTGCCTTTCAAATAAAATTTGAAGACAGAAAGAAAGATGCAGAAACCTGGTGTAGCTGAGTATAAATACATATAGTACAAGAGGAATAAGAATTAGAGGCGAATGAGCAAATGAGACAAGAGACCAGAGGGTTTTTTTTTTAAAGGCAAGAGAGAGGGACATTAGAAGAATCCAGAATCAAAGGGAGCAGAGGGCGGCACAGTGAAGGCGATCCTTTACCGAGAAGACAGAAATAACGCCAAGGAAAAAAGTTTTGAATTCCTGGCTGGGACTCGAACCCGGGTCTGCAGATTGCGGGCCAGATGCTTTACCGCTAAGCTACCAGGCACAATAACTATATTTCGCCCAAAGCGTTACCCCATCAATCAAAACCAGTATCTCCCTAAGCTAGGAACCTCCAAGGAATTTTTAAACCACATCCTCTTAACCGCTCACAATTTAAAGGCTCATTGTTTTTCTCTTGTACTATATGTATTGAGAGTAAGCTATACAAGGTTTCTCATCTTTCTTTCTGTATTCAAATTTATTTGAAAGGCAGAAAATAAAAATGGCGGAGCCCTGTGGTGGTTGTATTATCACCCGCAGAACCTGTATTTGCTCTTTCTTTGTATGTGAATGAAAGTTTAAAGTTAGTATAAATAAATAAATAAATAAATATATATATATATATATATATATATATATATATATATATATATATATTAGTGTAGTTGGGTAGCAGTCTTTCTTGAATGCAAATTTTGTTGAAGACCATTGCGTATTTTGCCTTAATTAATCTCCTTTGGCAACTTTCTCTTCTTCTAACTATCTTTTTTATTCGATCTTGTAGATGGTGGATCACTTGTCCTGTATTCATCTCTTTTTTAAATGAATGTGTTTGGTAAAAAAACAAACTAAATTGCTAAGCTTTCGATCTTATTCGATCTTCTTCGGAGCGTTTTGAAATGTTCTTGCCTCCTTTACCGATGTAATGAGTGGAGTGAGGATCTAGCAGAATGAAAGAATTTGCAGATGTTCAAAGTTTAGTAGTAGATATACATATATAGAGGATGAGATAGTTTGGTGAAAACACACCGTTGCTATTTTGCCCTGGTGATTGGAGCATCTCTTCCATTATTTTTTATTTATTTATTTATTTTTTTTAATCTTAATGCTTTGAAAATTCTTGCTTTTTGATATATTCTTTATATATATATATATATATATATATATATATATATATATATATATATATATATATATTCTAAAGTTTATACTTTCGTGCAAATTTGACATATATTTATTCTAAGTTTAAACTTTCATTCAAAATTTGTAACATAACTCTAAACTTTCATACAAGTTATTACATAATTTTCCTAACTTTTATACTTGCATGCAAATTTTGACATATATTTATTCTAACTTTAATCATTCATACAAATTGTTATATATTCTTTTCAAGTTTTTTACATTCATACCATTCATATATATATATATATATATATATATATATATATATATATATATATATATATATATATATATATATATATATATTTATATATATATATATATATATATATATATATATATATATATATATATATATATATATATATATATATATATATATATATATATATATATATATTATATATATATATATATATATATATATATATATATATATATATATATATATATATATATATATATATATATATATATATATATATATATATATAAATCTCTTTATTTTTAATTCCAGAAAAATACATTTACGTATATGATTTGCTTTCTACTTTATATAAAAATATTTTAAATAATTATATATTTTTGAGGCGTTCAAGCCTTTGTATTCTAATTGTGACTGAATTAGTACATTTTACGTACTTATTAAAAAAATACTTTTGTCAACATAAGTGATATATATAATATCAGGCAGATTAAGGATTTAGGTCGTAAGTTGGAGTTTTAAGTGCGAGGCCGGTGTCGGTTCCTCTTCCTCTGCAGAAGCCGTGCTGTTGATACTTGAGCGCGTCATTCTCTGCTAGCTGATTCTGTAGCCTGTCGGCTATGATCTTTTCAAAGATCTTGCCTATGAATTCCAGGAGAGAGATTGGATTATAGTTTAGGAGCTGTTCTGGAGGTCTGCTTCCCTTCGGGATGAATATAAACTTTGCAAGTTTAAACGCATCAGGGAAGTAGCTGGTGTTCATGTCTGCGTTCATTACGTTCAGCATTCCCTGATGCACTTGCGGTGGAGCGTTGGTTTTATTCGCTTGTGTTATTCCCGATCAACCTGGAGCTTTTGTTTGAACGATTTGATATTTGATGGCATCAGTGAGTTCCTGCATTGTTATTCCCCTCTCGTGACCCATCATCTCTCTTACTTCACAGATGTGCGAGTACGGGTGGGTCCGCTCAATAACATCATTCAGCTCGTCGATGATCTCACCCTAAAACTCTAAGTCGGAGTCTTCGCTGTCCTCTGGTGTTATTGAGAAGACTTCTCTCCAGTGCTCCCTGAACTGTACTTCGAGTTCTGCTTGCTCCTCGATGTATGATTCGTCCTCCTTGATTCGTGTTTTCTCCCTTATGTTTGTACCCCTGAGTTTCTTTATCTGTTTCCAGAATTTGTCGGGATTGTATTCGTCATCAATGTTGTCGATTAATTTTTCCGATATTTCCGTCTGTTTTTCCCTGATTATTTGTGTTAGCTCAACTTCGAGGCGGCGCATCCCGGCCCTTAATTCCCTCCACATTCCCGTGCGTCTCAACCGGTCATAGAGTAACCTATGTTCCCTCGCTATACTTCTCATCTCGTCTGTCCATCTTTGCTGACGGAGCGTTCGATATGATGTTGTTGGGACGCTCTCCCTATCTGCCCTGATGATCGAGGTTGTTAATAGCTCCAGCTCTTCGCCTATTTCTCCGAGTATTGCTCCATTCAGATCTGCTGACTGGTATTCGCTCAGCATTTCCCGGTACCACTCCCAATTGGCTCGGGCGAAGGACTTCCTTGTCTGCACCGGGATCTGTATGGGCGCAAAGGAAATAGTTGTAAGTATAGGTATGTGATCAATTAAGACGGGCGGTCCCGGAGTGCTATGATAGTTAAATGGAAATTTGTAGCTGGTCAAGATTACGTCTGGCCTCGACGCTGAGCGGGAATTTACGAATGCCGGGAAGTCAGGTGCAATTATGTCTAGTCTGTCTCTGTCCAGTAAGAGTTGCAGATTCCTGCCTATTTCGTTGGTCTTTTTGTATTCAGCTGCTCTCAGGTTAGCGTTAAGGTCACCTCCGAAAAATAATTTTCTTTGGGGCGCACATAGTGTGTTGAAATTGTGTATCGGCAGGTACTTTCTCCTAGGGGGTTGGTACCCTGCCGGCTACCACAAGATCTCCGACGAGAGTCGGGATCGTTATCGCCATAAAGGATTCATCAAGCTCAGGTAAGTGTTTGAACTTGAGGTCTCTCTTTATCGTGATCGCTACCCCGTCGTAGCTTTCCTGGGAGCAGTTTTTTATTAATGTCGTGTAATTTGGGATTTTCATTTTTTGTGTTCTTGTGTCGAGTCCGTGTTCACTTATAAGAATGATGCCTGGGTCTGTCTCCCTAAAGATATTACTGTATACTGTATTTTTTTCCCGTCCACCGTTCACGTTCAGTGTCATTATACTTAGTCTGTTTTTTGTTCTTTCCATGTTTGTGACTGTCGGTTGTCTTGTCTGTTAGTGGTTATTTCATGTCCTTTCTTGTCCTTCTACACTGTATTTTTTGTATTCTTGCGACATCCTAGTTTCGCAGTAGTCCTCGTTTAGTTCTATGTCGCCGAGTATTAATGCACCTTCCAACTTTTTTTAGTTTACGTACGCATCAAACTCCCATTTGTATCTGCCGGATCTGATTCCCTCGAGGAGACTTTTGACGTTATTTTTCTCGGGAACGGGGAATCTTCACTGGCGTATATCTTGGGATTGATATCGCTTCCGTCTATTTTTTTCTTTATGTTCTTCTTTGATTTTCTTTGTTTTTTAGTCATTTCTCTCTCTCGCCTTGTGAGCTGTCGGATTCGACCGACGTGGTCGTCTCCTTCAGGTTCCTTTTTTTGTTCCATTTCTCTTTTTGGAGGGGGATGGGGCTATGATGCGTGGGTCCTGTCTTCTTGGTGGTTGTGCTGCGTCCGTCTTCTCTTCCATCGTCTTTTGAGTGTTTTTCTCTTGGGCGTTAAGGGGTACCGTCGGGCATACTTCATTTGAAGGATGTCCTCGGATGCTGGTTTTGGGGGGAAGACCATGGGGCTTATCCCATTGTTCGCTAGCATGGCATTTAGGTCATATTCGAACGTCCCAGGCCTCATAAGGTTCCGCGCGTGCGTGTACACTATGCAAATCAATATTTTGATTGGCATCTCGCTGTTGATATTAAGGTACACCTTCTTCGAGTCGTACTCGTTTAAGGCTGCCTTCGTGACTTGGGCGTATGTGGTGTTTTTTTCACGTAATTTCGGGTTCTCTCTTTTCATTGGCCTTTTGCCGTATGATTTCTTTTCTAATGAGCATACCATGGCCAATGCCCTGTGTCTCATTTTGCAGTTAGCACATCTTTCCTAGGGGCTCTTACATGTCCTCCAGTTGTGGCCCACCTCGCCGCATCGAGAGCATGTCTCCTGTTTTTCATTGCACTCTTTGGTGGTGTGGCTCTCCATCTTAAAGCAGTGGAAGCACATCTGTACTGGGATGAAATCTTCCTTCTCAATTTGATCGCTGCTTATCCTTGCGTTAAACAGCTGGAGCCTTGCTTCCTTCGCCTTCTTTGCTATTCCTGTTTCAGCGAATATAACTTTTAATACATGGTTATATTCGTTATTCTCTCTTCGGTTTCTGAACTTTACAACCTCCAAGACTTTGGCCCAGCTGTGGTTTCTTTCGATTTCTTTTTCAATTACCTCTTTCCCGTGGCGTTCGATCCATGGATCCAACCTTCTGCAAATAATAGTTCGGTGGGTCAGGATTTGAGCTGGGATGTTTGGCTGTAGGCTTATAGTTTTTAGGGCATCGTTTGAGGCTTCTTTTATTAGTGCCTTGACGTCGATTTCTTTCTCGCAAATTGCGATGTAGCCCGTTGCAACGTCTACTAGTCATATTAGAGGGACGTTTAGCTTCCCAAAGACCAGTGCAAAGACTGTTCCTCTGTCAGGTCTCTGTTGGCCTGGCAGCGTCCGAAGAGGAATCCTTGTTGTATTGGTGAGCTCCATGGAGCTCTGAGCCTTCTTCTCCGTATTCCTTTTTGTTAAGTGTCCAAAATTTCTGTTTCTTTCTTCCTCTTTAATCTTGAGTTGGGTTTAAGGTAGTGTCCTATTTTTGTTGTTGTTGGTGTCTCCCCCACTCCGGGGTGTTACCACCTTCGCAATTGTGAGTTGCCTTAATGGGATGATGATGATGAGAGGATTAGCCTGGGGGCTTTCACGAGGTTTGAGTGTATGGCGGACTTTTTGTTGTTTAGTGTGAAATCAACCAGCACTAACAGGGAGTTCTGCCCCTCGTGGATTTGGGTATCAGAACAGCATCCGGCTTACATAGAGACGGGTGTACTTCTCTCTATGGTCCTGGCTGGGCCCTCGGGGTTTTCCCCGGAGGTTGCAGTTCTGCCCCTTGTCTTTGGGTTCTACAGTGGGATAATCATCAAACCGCTTTCTCCAGTGCCCCCAATTATGCCTTTCTCACAGAAGTGCATAGTTGGAACGAGGTGATGAAAGGCATTCACAATCGCTGGTGCGACTCAACAACGGAGTGGGGAGGGGGGTTAGGCGCACATACTGTTGATTTGGTACCCGATTATAATTATTCTTCCTTCAGTTCTCTCTCCAAGAGAAGGTGCATTAGAAAATCCAGAGGCGTCTTCGTAGGAAAAAAAAATACCCCTGCCTTTACCTCCTTTGCTGATTTGCTCGTGTACTTCTTCAGCGTATTCGAGTGTTTGCTTTCTGATCCGTCGGCAGAGTGAAAGAAGTTGAAGTGGAAGTTGATGTAAGAAGTAAGAAATGTGTAGTAGGTATATAAAGATAAAAAGAGTTTTAGATTTGCCTTGGTGTAGAGGGCTCCTCTCAGTTTTTTCTTGTTTTGTCTCTTATTTTTCTTCCCTTTGTTGTTATTATTATTTCTATATATCAATTTATATATATATATATATATATATATATATATATATATATATATATATATATATATATATATATATATATATATATTTATTTATTTTTTTGTAATTTTTGTAATTATTTTTTTTAACTAACATAAAGTAAATAAATAAATATATTTGATCTTTCCTCCATCGTGGCTTTCAAGCCTTTCAAGTTTCTTACTTGCTATATATTTCTTCTTATTTTATATTTCTATCTTATTAGTTAATATATCTTTTCCTGGGGTTTAGGTTTTAATTTTTGATTGTCTAGGTAGGATTTATATTGGGCACTACGCCTCTTTTACTCTTCGTTATAGTTTCTTCACTCTTTGGACTTTGATGATCCTTCTTCGTTTGGCTAAGTATAAATACCGACTTGGTGTTCTCGGGAGCAGTTTCTTCCACTCGGGAAGAGGGATTTTCTGGTGACACGACCCCTGACTGCTCTCGGAAGGCGAGGTTGTGGTTCGTATTCGGGAGTATTTCCTCTTCTATTTTGTCACAGGTCTTTCTCCCTAGCCTTTGGAGTTCTATATTCAGAGGGGTTAGTCCTGCTCTTGCATGCAGGACTGTCTGCTGAATATAGTCTGTCCTTTTCGCTCCAGCTACAAGCAGGGCTGCTTTGTTCTGCACTCTCTGCATTTGTCTGAGAGAGGTGGAACTCAGAGCCTGTATGACTACTGCCAGGTACACTAATGTTGAGCGTACCAGAGCAGTGTACAGCTTTTTTAAGTTCTTGGAGCTGAGGTTTTTAAACCTATACAGTTTGAGAAGCCGTATTTTGTCTAGGGAGATTCTGTCACTAATGTGAACTTTGTACCCTTTGGAGGTAAATTGTAGACCTAAGACTTTTCCTTTGTTACCATATGGGTAAACATCGCCATTTACTGTGACATCCACACGTCTTCGGAGGTTAATTGGAAGGATTTGGAACTTTCGACGGTTGGTCTTGATTTTCCACTTTCGTTCATATCGATTGATGTTGTCGATTTCGATAAATGTCTGCCTTGCTTGATATACGGCATGCTTGTAGTAGCTGGGGACGATTTGCGTGATGTCATCTGCAAACGGCAGGTACATCACTTCCTTCCCTACCGGATCAGGTAAGTCCAGTGTGTACAGAAGGTACAGCAGCGGACTCAGAAGGCCACCTTGTGGAACACCCGCCTTAAGCTAAAACTCGGGTCCTCTGTAGCCCTCGATCGAAATTCGGGCTTTTCTGCGCATGATGTAATCGCAGAGGACCCTTTCCAGGATAGGGTTCAGCTGGAGGCCTAAGATCTTGTGTTGTAAGCCTCTTAGCCAAACCTTATCGAAGGCCTTTTGCACATCTCGCATCACCACGTCTACGTATTTCTTCTCAGCTTTACACCAGGCAAGCTTTTCGGTGAGAAGGGCAAGGGCTGTGTCCGTCCCCCTTCTCTTGCGGAACCCGTGTTGCTGAGGGCTGTGGGCTTCTAGCTCGGTCAGTTGATCTTGCAACCTGTTAGCCAGAAGCTTTTCGTAAACTTTGCCTATTATCTCCAGGAGGGATATTGGCCTGTAGTCCACCAGTCGAACAGGCTTCCTCCCTTTTGGTATAAAGATGATTTTAGCAGTATGGAAAGTAGCCATATCCGGAAGGCGTTTGAACGATAGGTTCCTTCTGACGGCAATGGCAGCACCGTCGTACCTCTCCTGAGAATGTTTTTTTGATATCACTCTGTAGCCTGGTATCTTCAAATGCTTATTGGTCGTATCGATACCATGCTCAGTAATCAGTATGATGTCGGGATCTAGCACACGGAATATGTTGCCGTACGCCGTGGCTTCGCCCTCCCATCCATTACTGTTGAGCCTTAAGATCTTTAACCTGTTGTTTTGGTTTTCCATTCTGTGTTCTGGCTTGTGTGGATGTCCTAGTGTTTACGGGTAGTTGATTTCCTTTTCCCTTTTCTTCTCTTTTTTAATTCTGTTGGGGACAGTTCAACGAAGGTTTCACGATGTAAGGCGATACTTTGGTTATGCAAAGCTTCTTTCACCGTTTCTTCGTCGCATTGGGCATCGAAGTCCCATTTGTAAAACTTCTTCTTGATCCCCACACAGATTTTGTTCGTGTCCCAGTCCTTCGGGAAGGGGAATTGTTCCGAGGCGTATAAATATAGGTTGATCCTGTCGGCGTCAATTTTCTTATCCTTCGCCTTCTTTACCATTTTGGGCTTCGCTTCGCATACGGAGCACTCTGAGTCCGAGGAGTCCGTGGTGTCGGAAGTCTCCGACTCTTTCGTTTTTTCCGCACACTGTGGTTTTGGTTGGACTGTCTTGGTGGCCATTTCTCTCTCTTTTTGGGCTTCGATCCTGGGATCTGGCCGTCTAACCTCCTTATTGTTCCACTTCTCTGTCTCCTGGTTTCTGCTAACCATTTCTTTGGGAACCATTTGCAACTGGAGTACGTCTCCAGATGGTGGGTTCTCGGGGAACCACATCTCGCATGTTATTTGCCAGCATCTGGTTCAGCTCCTTTGCAAATGTTCCTGGGTTAGTTAGATTTCTGACATGCGCATATAATATGCATGTCAGAATTTTTGTGGAGTTCTCATTCTCCAGCCTCAGGTAGGTTTTCTCTGCTTCGGTTTCTGTGAGTAATGCCTTCGCTGCTTGTGCATACGTGGTGTTTTGCCCCCTGGTTTGCTCATCTTTCTTTTGCTGAGCCTTCTTCTTGATTATGTCTTTTTTAAGAGGGCAGGCCATAGCCATAGAGTGATGTCCTAGGCCGCAGTTGGCGCACTTTTCCCTCGGGCTACTGCAGTTCTTCCAGTGGTGCCTCGCCTCGCTGCACCTTGAGCAGATCTCCTGTGGTTCGGGACAGTCTTTTGTCGCGTGGCTCTCCATCTTGTAACAGCGGAAGCAGAACTGAATGGGAGTAAATTCTTCCCTTTTTATCTGCCCTCCGCTGATTTTTGCGTTAAAAAGAAAAATACCGTTCTCTTTTGCCTTTTGAGCCATCGCTGTGTCCGTGAAGACTACTTTAAACACATGCGAGTATTCCACGTATTCTTTTCGGTTCCAGAACTTGATGACTTCCGAAACTTTAGCCTATGACTGGTTCTTCGTAATCTCTTCTTTAATTTGTTCCTTGGTATGTTGACCAATCCAAGGGTCCAGCTTCCTGCATACAACGCTCATGTGCGTTTGGATTTGTGGTGGGATTGCAGGTTGAAAGCCTATCTCGCACAGTGTCTCTACTGCCTCCTCTTCGTAATTTCCTCCACGTCTTTCTCCTTCTCGCAGACCGCCACATATCCTATGGAGACCTTGAGCAGGCGAAGCATAGCGATTTTCAGTTTTCCGAAGACCACTTCAAACACCTTCTCCCGTGTTGGCCGAACGCTACCACTGATGATGCGTAGCGGGATTTTGGTTGTCCCATTAGGCTTCATTATCCCCTCAGGGGAAGCCCCCCCCTAAGTTGTTTTTCCTCTTGTGATTTAGTTTTATCTTGTAGTCCTTAGAGTCCTTTACGATGATCCTTCCTTCTTGGTGAATCTGGTGAGCTTTGATATGGAGTTGTTTATTGTGGGCAACCCCCTCCCTCCCCTTTGCAATAGGACTTCAGTGAACATGAACTGCGGGATGGAGTGGATGAATGGTGGGTGGACACGGGGAGGCCCCTCAGACGGATGATATGTGGCGGACTTAATAGTGGGTGGTGATCGAATCAACTACCACCATCCTGGGGTGCCGCCCCGTCTGGGGTTTGGTTATCGATGCTGCTTCCAACTTACACAAGGACGGTTATATGTCCCCCTGTGGTCTTGTCCGGAAACTACCCTCAGAGATTAGAGCGAACTCTTCCCCAAAGCTTTCAGCATCGCCTCGTAACCGGGCGTTCTCTTCTGTAGAGTTCTACAGTGGGCTAATCGTCAAACCTGCTTTCCTTTACGTCTCCAATTATGTCTATCAAAGTGGACCGACATAGTTGGGGCGAGATTGATGAGTGTCAGTTCAGTTAGCTTAGGTACCCATGCTCCAGGGGGCGAGGGACTGCAAGGGGGCTTAGCCAGACATGTGTCGTCTGTGCGTTGCTCCAAATAATCTTGCTATTTTCTTCCCCGTGGGGAGTTGGCAAAGCTGGTTGGCGTTTTCTTGGTTTTTACCCTTGACTTCACCGCCTTTGCCGGCTGTGACTTCTTCTTGAGCGTAAAAATATCCAAGTTTACTTAGAAGTCAGAGTGAAAGAAAAAATTGGTATAATCACTCTTTGAAATTGGATAGTAATAGATAAAAAAGATGGTGAAAATGGGGGTAGGGTTGTTCTCGTTTTAGGGGCATCGCAGGCGTTTTTGTTTTTTGGTGTAACTTGTGTTTCCTTCTGGTTTGTTGTTGTTTGTTGTGTGTCTTTGTAATCGTATCTCTTTAGTGTTCTTTTATTGTTTGTCTTTATTGTGTTGAATTCTGAGTGTAGTCGCGATTTCGAGCATTCGAGCCTTTGTTAGTGCTCGATTTTAGATTTGCACTTTGCGTTTGTGTTCTGTTTTCGTTGTTTTACTTGTTTTCTCGTAGGATTGGTATCTGTCTTATAGTTTTGGATTCTGTGGTTTTGTGTTTATGTGTTTAATGTTTTCCTTGGAGCAGTGTTTTGTGCTTGGGAAACGTCGATTTCGGGTGACCTTCCCGCGCAATCTGGCAGGGAGGTTAATCCTGCCGCCAGTTCTTCTTACTTCTGGGATGATGTCATTGGCCATTGTATGTAGACCAGACCTTTTTGGCCAATTTTTGGGTAGCGATATTAATGGGCTCCAGACGCTGTCTGTGGTGCAGTACCCTCTGCCGAATTTGCTCCCTTCTTCTGATCTTGTTGATGCAGAGGGATGCGGAGTTCTGCACTCGCTGGAGCCTCTTCATGGTGGTCTTGTTGGCCGCTTGAGTCACTACTGCAGGGTAGATGAGCTTAGCTCGGATGAACATCAGGTATAACTTCCTGATGTTCGCTGAGTTAAGACCACGGAACCTATATAGCTTGGGGATCTCTCTCCTCGCCATAATCTGCCTCTCCTTGTAGTGACTCGAGTATCCGCGGTCGGAGATCTTTAGGCCCAGGATGGTGCCTTCGGCGGAGTAGCCGTATCTCCTCCTATCTATTATGATGGGCCACGTTGACTCTCGGCTTAACGGGAGAATCTTGAATTTCTTCCCGTTTGTCCGGATCTTCCTTTTTTTTCATATTGGTTGATGTTACAGATCTCTGCAATTGTGTTGATTGCCTGATCCCTCGCTTTCCTGACCCTACTCGCGACGATCTGTGTGACGTCATCTGCATATTGCAGATACATCGTGTCCCGGTGTATAGGAGTAGGGAGGGCGATGGTGAGGACCAGGTAAAGCAAGGGACTCAGGCCTTATGATACGCGCTCTCCTGTCCATGACGAAGTCACAAAGGATCCTTTCCAGGACCGAGTTTAGCTGGAGACCCAGTATTTTGTACTGTAGTCAACTCAGCCAAACCTTGTCGAAGGCCTTCTGCACGTCCCTCATCACGATGTCAACATATTGACCCTTTGCTCGGCAGTGAGCGATCTTTTCGGTTAGGAGCACCAGGGCCGTTTCCGTGCCCCTTTTAGGTCTAAACCCATGTTGTTGGGGGTTATGCGCTCCTAACTCGTCGAGTTGATTTTGTAGCCTGTTGGCTATAATCTTCTCAAAGATCTTGCCAGAGAATTCTAGGAGAGAGATTGGGCGATAGTTGGCCACTTGGTCTGGGGGCTTGTTCCCCTTCGGGATAAAGATGATTTTTGCCACCTTATACCCGTCGGGGAAGTAGCCTGTATTCAGGGATGCATTCATGGTGTTCACCATGCCCTGAATAATTTGCCGTGGGGCATTTACCAAGTTGTTTTTGGTGAGCCCAGACCAGCCGGGGGCCCGTGGTCAACCATCTCTCTTTCTCTAGAAACTTAAGGCTGTGAGTGGGTCCTATGTAACATCGTTCCGAGCTTGTTGAGCAGTCGGTCTTCGAAGTCCTGGTCGAAATCGTCGTTTTCCTCAGGTGAGATTGCAAAGACCTGTTCCTAATGTCTTCTGAATCTCTCTTCGAGAGTGTTCGGATCTTCTATGATGACATCGCCAACCTTGATCTTTATTCCTGGCCTGGGAGGCAATCCCCTAAGTCTTCGGACGCTGTTCCAAGAACTTACAGGATTAGTCTCCCGGTCTAGTTTGCCTATGATATCGTCCCAGATTTCTTTCTGCTTTTTGAGGATTATATTCCTCCTTTCCTCTCTTAGCTGTCTCATTCGGGCTGCCCTTTCCCTGTTGGGGCCTGTCCTTCCGGCTTCCTCATAAATGTGCCTGTGTTCCCTGGCGATATCCCTCATTTCATCCGTCCACCTAGGTTGCGGGAGCATTTTGTACGAGATTCTGGGTACGCATCTTTCGTCGGATTGAGTGAGGAGATTAGTGATCTTATCTATCTCCTCATCAATTTCCTCTAGATTAGCGTCGCCCAGGTCAGCTGGTGGGTAGGTGCTGAGCATTTCTCTATACAACTCCCAGTTAGCTTTCGCGTAACTTTTCCTAAGTGCGACGGGCTTGAGCATAGGCGCAAGCGAAATGGTGGTGATAATCGGGATATGATCGCTCGGGACTACAGGTCCTGGGGCATTGGCTATATTGAAGGGGAATTCTGGACTTGCCAACACGATGTCCGGTTTTGTCGCCGTACACCGTGTCAGGAAAGTTGGAAAGTCTGGTCCAACTCTCTGGAGCTTTTTTCTATCAAGTAGTAGCTCCAGGTTTCGTCCCCTTGGATCGACTCGCCTGTAGCCGGAAGCACGGCAGCAGGCGTTTAGATCTCCGCCCAACAATGCTAGCCTTTTGTGCCCGAAGAGGGTATAAAAGTTGTTAATCGGCAGGTATTGTCTCCTGGGCGGTTGGTAGGTGTCCGCCACCGTTAGACCTCCAACCAGGGTTGGGATTTCGACAGCCACGAATGATTCATCTAAGTCCGGAAGCGTTTTGAATTTTAAGTATTTCTTGATAGCGATGGCGCAGCCATCGAATCTTGTTTGTGTTTGGTTATTCTGTATGACTGTGTAGTTGTGTATTTTTATAGTGTCAGTGTTTGTGTTGATTACGTGTTCTGATATGAGAATGATGTCTGGGTCTTATTTCCGGAAGATGTTCCCGTAAAGAATAGATTTTCCCTTCCATCCATTCACATTCAGTGTGAGTATTTTAAGAGCGTTGTTTCTGTTCTCCATGTTTTCTTGTAGTTGTGTTCTGGTGTTTTATGTGTAGTTTGCCTTACCGTTTCTTACTTTCTTGAATTCTGCATCACTTAGGGTGATGCAGGAGTCTTTGTGTAGTTTAACGGCGCCCTCCAGCATTGCTTCTTCGACGTCTGTCTCCTTATCCGTTGCTGAGTAGGTCCATTTGTAGGTTTTGTGGTGAATACCCTGAAATATCTCCTTGGGGGAGAGCTTCTGTGGGTATGGGTTCACCTCGCTTGTGATTATCTTGAGGTCAATCTCTTCTCCGTCGTACTCGTAAGTACGCTTCAAGGTTTTTGACCTGCTTCTCGAGCTTACGGGCCTTTTGATCGCCCTGTCCTCGACCTCCTCAGCGTCCGACTCCGAAGACGATTGGCTCGTCAGGTTGCCTTCGGCTTCCTTTCTTTTCCTGGCTGCCCTTCTCTCCCTCTTCTATCGGCGCTTCTGTGCCTCCAGCCTCGGGTCAGTCCTGGTGGAGTTGGCTTTTGAAGTCGTGGTTTTTGCTTCCTTTGCGGGTTTCGTTGCTTCATTTTCTTGGGGAAATGGAGTCGCCGGTGCCTCGGTTGCCTCCTTTGCCTGGAATTGGACTGCAGCACGTCACACAATGGCGGGTCATCCGGAAACCACATTTCAGCCATGCCATTCTTCTTCAGCATGAGATTAAGGGTCTTTGCGAACGTTCCCGGGTTCGTAAGATTATTCACGTGCGCGAATAGAATGCACGTGAGTATCTTCATCGAATTCTCATTCTCAAGTTTGAGATAAGTCTTCGACGGCTGCTTTCCCGGGGTCATGAGTGGAGTAGTCCTTGCTGCTGCTTGAGCGTAGGAGTTGGAGCTTCTCATGATTTCTTCGGGTCTCTTCTTTCTTATAATTTCTTTCTTTTGGGGGCAGGGCATGGCCATTGCCCCGTGACTAAGTCCACAGTTTGGGCATCTCTCCATCGTCGCCTTGCATTCACGCCAGCCGTGGCCTTTCCCGCTGAATTTGGAGCACGGGATAGCTTGATCTTTGCAATCTTTAGTTGCATGCTGCTCCATCTTGTAGCACTTGAAGCAAATCAGAACGGGGGTAAACTCTTCTCTTTCAATTTGGTCTGCAGAGACCCTGGCGTTGAAGAGTGGTAGCCTCCTTTCTTTTGCTATCTGTGCCATTTTTGTGTAACTGAAAATGATTTTAAACACGTGCTGGTAGTCCGTGTTGTCCCGCTTATTACGGAACTTTATTATTTCCACCACGTTAGCTTATGCTTGATTTCTATTTATTTCCACTTTTATTTCATCCTTGGTGTGCTGCCCGATCCATGGATCTAGCTGCCTGCACACCACGCTGCGATGAGCCTGGATCTGAGGTGGGGTGCTAGGTTGGAGGCCTATCTCGTTCAGGACCTTCTGTCCTTCTTCCGTCGTGAGGGTTTCCACATCTGCCTCTTTATCGCAGACTGCTGAATAGCCAACTGGGGTGTCTATCAGCCTCGGGATGCCCACGTTCAGCTTCCCAAAGACCGTGGCAAACACCGTGCTACGGTCCGGTTTGGGGTGCCCACCTATAATCCTTAACGGGACTCTTGTGGCTGGGTGGGCCGCCATTTTTGTACTTCTGCAGCCCCTCTGTCGGGCGGGGGGGTGCAGATCTTCTTTGTTTTTCTGTTTCTTCTTATGTTTATGTTGCTTCGTGTTTATGTATGAATGTGTATTGAGTGTATGATTATGTTTACGTTTTTGGTTTTCCTTGAGGGAGAAGAGCGGCCTCCCCCCCACGTTTGCCGTCCGCCTGGATGAAAATGAGAATTACCTTTTAAATTGAAGATGATGATGGATAGGATGAATCCCGGTGGGATCCTCTCAGGGGTGTGATTGTATGGCTGACTTATTGACAACGACGCCACCCCGAGGGTTTTGAATCGCGACCGCTCCCCAACATACTATCGAGATGGTTGTATGTCCCTCTATGGTCCTGGAAGGGGCCTTCGCCGTAATTGGCACCGAAGGTTGTGGTCGGTCCCTTGTCCGGAATGTTTCTGACATTGTTCTCTGCTGTGGGCTAATCCTCAAACCAGCTTCCTCTAATGCCCCCAATTATGGCCAAGCAACTGCCTGACATAGTTGGGACGAAATATGAATGGCAATCTCACTTCACATCTGACGGCGGTTTATGCAGGAAGGTGGGCCGAGGACTTAAGCAGTCATCTGTTTGAGGGGGGGCCGCTGGAAACAAAGATAATGAAGGTTAGTAGGGAGTGAATGATGATGGGGGTAGGGTGACACCAGAGTATTATTCTCTCTTTAGATATTTGGCCCTAAAAATTAGGAACCAAATTTTGTGAGGCGTAGGCAAAAATTCCTAAAAATATTCCTCCTTTACCAGTTGATAAGATGCTTCACGAGAGGTACTTCTGCCAAGAATTCCGATCCATCAGAGTGAAAAAAGTTGAAGTTGAAGTTGATGTAATAAGAATGAAATGTGTAGTAGGTATATAAAGATAAAAAGAGGTTTGAGAATTGCCCTGGTATAGAGGGCTCCTCACAGGTTTGTCTATTATTTGTACCATTTATTTCTTCTCTTTATTTGTTGCTATTATTTGTCTTTATCATTTTATATATTTAATTATATGTATTTGTTTTTATTATATTTATTCTTTTTTATTTTTTTACTATAATTAGGTAAATAAATAAATATTTTTACTATTTCCTCCGTCGTGGCTTTCAAGCCTTTCAAGTATAATGTTTGCTTTTGGTTTCTTGTTATATATTGTAATTTTAGATTTAATAAATGTCTTGCCGGGGTTATTTGATCTGTATAGTAGGTTGTCTTGGTTGGGTTATATGGGCACTACGCCTCTTTTACTCTTCGCTTTCTTCTCTTGTTCTTATGATTTATGATGTATTAATATCATACGGTTAAGTATAGAGACCAACTTGTTGATCTCGGGAGCAGTTTCTTCCACTCGGGAAGAGGGATTTTCTTTTCACACGATCTCTGACTGCTCTCGGTATTTCCAGGTTGTGATTTATATTCGGGAGTATTTCTTCTTCGATTTTGTCCCAGGTCTTTCTCCCTAGCCTTTGAAGTTCTACATTCAGAGGGGTTAGCCCTGCTCTTGCGTGCAGTACTGTCTGCTGAATGTAGTCCGTCCTTTTTGCTCCAGCTATAAGCAGGGCTGCTTTGTTCTGCACTCTCTGCATCTGTCTGAGAGAGGTGGAACTCACAGCCTGCATGACCACTGCCGAGTACACTAATGTTGAGCGCACCAGAGCAGTGTATAGCTTTTTAAGGTTCTTGGAGCTGAGGTTTTTAAACCTATACAGTTTGCCAAGCTGTATTTTGGCTAGGGAGATTCTGTCATTAATGTGACCTTTATACCCTTTGGAGGTAAATTGTAGACCCAGGACTTTTCCTCTGTTACCATATGGGTAAACATCACCATTCACTCTGACATCCACATGTTTGCGGCGGTTAACTGGTAGGATTTGGAACTTTTGGCGGTTGGTCTTGATCTTCCACTTTCGTTCATATCGATTGATGTTGTCGATTTCGATGGCTGTCTGCCTTGCTTGGTATCCGGCGTGCTTGTAATAGCTGGGGACGATTTGCGTGATGTCATCTGCAAACGGCAGGTACATCACTTCCTTCCCTACCGGATCAGGTAAGTCCAGTGTGTACAGAAGGTACAGCAGCGGACTCAGACAGCCAACCTGTGGAACACCCGCCTCAAGTTGAAACTCGGGTCCTCTGTAGCCCTCGATCGAAATTCGGGCTTTTCTACACATGATGTAGTCGCAGAGGACCCTTTCCAGGGTAGGGTTCAGCTGGAGGCTTAGGATCTTGTGTTGTAAGCCTCGTAGCCAAACCTTATCGAAGGCCTTTTGCACATCTCGCATCACCATGTCTACGTATTTCTTCTCAGCTTTACATCGGGCAAGCTTTTCGGTGAGAAAGGCAAGGGCTGTGTCCGTCCCCCTTCTCTTGCGAAACCCATGTTGCTGAGAGCTGTGGGCTTCTAGCTCGGTTAGTTGATCTTGTAACCTGTTAGCCAGAAGCTTTTCGTAGACTTTACCTATAATCTCCAGGAGGGATATTGGCCTGTAGTCCACCAGTTGATCAGGCTTCCTCCCTTTGGGTATAAAGATGATTTTAGCTATCTTTAGCCCGTCTGGGAAGTAGCCCGTATTCAGGGAAGCATTGAAGATGTTCGTGATTCCCTGAATGATCTGCCGGGGGGCATGTACCAAATTATTTCTGGTGATGCCCGTCCAGCCTGGTGCCTTCTGTTTGAAGGTTTTAATGACTGCCATGACCTCTTCCGGTGTAGTTGGCCGGCCATGGTCTACCAAATTCCTCCCTTCATCGACATAGGCATCTGGTAGTGTTCGATGCACATTCTGATTCATTTCTTCCATCAGTTGGCCTTCGAATTCCTGGTCGAATTCCGCATTTTCCTCTGGTGTTATCCTGAAGATATTTTGCCAGAAGATGCGGAATCTTTCCTCCAAATCCGTCTTCCAAGTAGTCATCACCCTCCTTAATGCGGGGCTTTTCTCTACTTGTAAGACCTTTCAACTTGTTCACAAGCCACCAGAACACATCGGGTCGAACCTCGCTGTCAACTTTTTCAATCAGACTGTCCCAGACTTCAGCCTGTTGCTGGTTGATAGCCTGCTTAAGCTCTTCACTCAGGCGTCTTAGCAGCGTTGTTCTTTCCTGATTAACACCCTCTCTCCTCGTTTCCTCATACACCTCCCTGTGCACTCTAGCGATCTCTCTCATTTCCTCGGACCATCTGGGTTGGGGGAGAGTTTTGTACCTTTTCATCGGTACACTCTCGCGATCTGCTTCGATGATGCGGGCAGTAATCGCTTCCAACTCCTCGTCGATCCTCTCCAGACTCGCCCCGTTGAGGCCCACTGGTACATAGCTGGCAAGGGTTTCCTTGTAGCGTTCCCAGTTGGCCGAAGCATAGCTTTTCCGAAGTGGTATTGGGAGCTGAATTGGTGCAAGAGAAATGGTCGTCAAGATCGGTATGTGATCGCTGGGTACTGTCGGGCCCGGCTCACTACGGTGATTGAAAGGGAAGCCATCACTTGTCATGATTATGTCAGGTTTCGTAGCGGACCTTACGGTGAAATAGGTCGGAAAATCCGGTCCGATACGCTGAATGTTTTTCCTTCTCATAATCATTTCCAAGTTGTGACCTCTTTCGATTGTGTTTCCGTAGCCAGCCGTTCGGCATCTGGCGTTGAGGTCTTCCCCAAGGAAAACCATCCTGCCGTGGCCAAACAGGGTGTAGAAGTTCGTCAGAGGGAGGTATCTGCGTCGAGGTGGTTGGTATGCCGCCGCTATTATGAGCTTGCCTACTAATGTATGCAGCTCTACCGCCACGAAGGATTCGTCCATATCTGGAAGACGTTTGAACGACAGGTTCCTTCTGACGGCAATGGCAACACCGTCATACCTCTCTTGAGAATGGTTCTTAGATATCACTCTGTAGCCTGGTATCTTCAACTGCTTACTGGTCGTATCGATACCATGCTCAGTAATCAGTATGATGTCGGGATCTAGCACACGGAATATGTTGCCGTACGCCGTGGCTTTGCCCTCCCATCCATTACTGTTGAGCCTTAAGATCTTTAACCAGTTGTTTTGGTTTTCCATTCTGTGTTCTGGCTTGTGTTGATGTCTTTAGTGTTTACGGGTGGTTGATTTCCTTTTCCCGTTTCTCTTTTTCTTAAATTCTGCCTGGGATAATTCAACAAAGGTTTCGCGGTGGAAGGCAATACATTGACTATGTAAGGCTTCTTCCACCGTTTCTTCTTCGCATTGGGCATCGTAGTCCCATTTGTAGTACTTTTTCTTTATTCCTACATTGATTTTGTTTAAATCCACGTCCTTCGGGAAGGGGAATTGCTCCGAGGCGTATAGATATAGGTTAATCCTATCCGCGTCGATCTTCTTGTTTTTTGCCTTCTTCGTTTTTGTGGCTTTTGCTTCACAAACAGAATCCTCTGAGTCCGAGGAGTCCGTGGTGTCGGGTGTCTCCTCCTCTTTTGTGTTCTCCGCGCTTTGTGCATTTGACTGGACTGTCTTGGTGGCAGCCAATCTTTCTTTCTTGGCCTCGATCCTGGGATCTGGCCGTCTTGCCTCCTTGTTGCTCCGTTTCTCTGTCTCTTCTTTCTTGTTGTCTGAATCTTTTGGGACCATTTGTAGCTGGAGAACGTCCCCCGATGGTGGGTTCTCGGGGAACCACATCTCACTCATACCATTTTTCGCCAGCATCTGGTTTAGTTCTTTGGCAAAAGTTCCGGGGTTAGTCAGGTTTCTGACATGCGCATATAGTATGCATGTCAGTATTTTGGTTGAGTTCTCGTTCTCCAGTCTAAGGTAGGTCTTTCTCGCCTCAGTTTCAGTGAGGACTGCCTTCGCTGCCTGCGCGTATGTAGTGTTCTGCCTCCTTTTTTGTTCCTCTTTCTTTTTCTGCACCTTGTTTTTAATAATTTCTTTTTTAAGAGGGCAGGCCATAGCCATGGAACGATGTCCCAGGCCGCAATTGGCACACTTTTCCCTCGGGCTACTGCAACTCTTCCAATGGTGCCCCGCCTCGCTTTACCTCGAACATAGCTCTTGTGGTTCTGTACAGTCTTTTGTGGCGTGGCTCTCCATCTTGTAGCAACGGAAGCAGAACTGTACGGGAGTGAACTCTTCCCTCTCTATCTGCTCTCCGCTGATTTTAGCGTTGAAGAGCAGAAGCCCATTCTCCTTTGCCTTTTGGGCCATTGCTGTGTCGGTAAAGATAATTTTGAATACATGTGTGTATTCAACATTATCTTTTTTGTTCCAGAATTTTATAATCTCTGACACCTTAGCCCATGGTTGGTTCCTGGCTATTTCCTCTTTTATTTCCTCCTTGGAATGCTGGCGTATCCACGGGTCCAGCTTCCTACACACCACGCTCCTGTGCGTTTGTATTTGTGGAGGAATTGCAGGTTGTAGGCCTATTTCACGCAGTGTTTCCACTGCCTCCTCCTTCGTAATTCCCTCCACGTCCTTCTCTTTCTCGCAGACCGCCACATAACCTGTGGGGACTTCGAGCAGGCGAAGCATAGCGATCTTCAGTTTCCCGAAGACCACCTCAAAGACCTTCTCCCGTGTTGGCCTAACGCTACCACTAATGATGCGTAGAGGGATTTTTGTTGTCCCATTAGGCTCCATTTTCCCCTCAGGGGGGGGGGCCCTGGGCTGCTTTTCCTCTTGTTATTTGTTCTTTTCTTATATCCCTTAGAGTCTTCTATTTTGTTCCTTATTCTTGGCGAATTTGACGAATTTCTAAATGGGTTTGTTTATTGCGGGCAACCCTCCCCCCCCTTTGCAAGAGAACTTCAGCGAACATTAACTGTGGGATGGAGTGGATGAACGGTGGATGGATGTACCCGGGGGGGGCCCCTCAGACGGATGATATGTGGCGGACTTAATGATGGGTGGTGATTGAATCAACTACCACCACCCGGGGGTGCCCCCCCCGTCTGGGGTTTGGTTATCGATGCTGCTTCCAACTTGCACAGGGACGGTTGTATGTCCCCCTGTGATCTTGGCCGGAAACTACCCTCAGAGATTAGAGCGAACTCTTCCCCAAAGCTTTCAGCATCGCCTCGTAACCGGGCGTTCTCTTCCGTAGAGTTCTACAGTGGGCTAATCCTCAAACCTGCTTCCCTTTACGTCCCCAATTATGTCTATCAAAGTGGACGGACATAGTTGGGGCGAGAATAATGAGTGTCAGTTCAGTTCGCCTCAGTCCCCCTGTTCCGGGGGGGGAAGACTGCAAGGGGACTTAGCCAGACATTTGTCGTCTGCGCGTCGCTCCTATTAAAGTTGTTATTCTCCTCCCCGTGGGGAGTTGGCAAAGCTGGTTGGCGTTTTCTTGGTTTTTACCCTTGACTTTACCGCCTTTGCCGGCTGCGACTTCTTGCTGAGCGTAAAAATTTCAAATTTTCTTCTTCCAAGTCAGAGTGAAAGAAAACGATTTTTAAGGGGTATTTATTCTGCCTTGGTTAAACGTACCGTTAGAGAAAATAGGCCACTCCTGTGAGTGGAATTTGTAAAATAGTTTTAATGTGTGATTCCAGCTTGTCGCTTGGATGTTGATGCTCTGCTTATCTTCATTTATTAATATGGCTTCTAAGATGTTAACCTTGGCTTTATTAACCTATTTTCTTTTAATAATGGTGTTATCAACGAGCATATCTCTCGTTATGTTAATATTATGGATACTCACAATATGGTTTTTAGGCCCTCGCTTTGTAGATGCATGGTTAAACGTCTCGAAAGTGCGATGGTTGTCATGCCAATATAATTTGAGTTTTTATACAGCTTAGTCTTTATCGGGGCAGATGAACTCGTAAACTATGTTGGTTGACTTGAGATTCGAGGAGTTTAGGCAGATGTTGTTTTTCATCAGAAGATTGCTGGCTTTTGTGTTTTATAATAGATGATGAGTTGGATTTTATCCGTTTGATTTTTAACCTTGGTGTTACGGTTAATAATTTCCTTGATGTTTTTTTTCATCTATTTTATAGGCCGTGGACATCTGTTTTCTGCAATACACTTTGATGTTGTTGACTTTTGCATGATTACTTTCAGTTTTATCCGCATGTTTGTAATAGTTATTTTAAAATGATTGGATTTGTTTGCCAATCATGCTGTTTGAGAAATCATTATTCCCGAGTATTTGTTTTACTCGTGCAATCTATTGGTGGAAAAGTTCCCACGTAGAGCAACATTTATAAGCTCAGCGAATGTATAAGCCGATTACGCTTGTTTAATACCTTTCAGGGCATTCACATTCCGCATTGAGGCATCTTCCCATGTCCGTACTTTTCCTATGTACTTTAGTGATGTAGCTGTCATTGATGTTTTGAACCTCAACGTCCAAGATAGGGAGTTTATTGCCCGTGCTCAATTCATAAGTGAATTTTAGCACGGAGTTCTCCACAAAATCCTGCTTGATGTTAACCAGATGTTCTTCGTTTTGGATGTTGATCTAGATATCATCTACGTATCGGCAATATGTGTGTGTCTTATTTTCCATGGTGTCCAATAATCTTTCCTCGAGTTGACCCATGAAGTGGCTATGGGGTCACCCTTAGGGCCGAACTTCACCAACTATTACATTGGTCGACCCGGTCTGATTGGAGATACCTCCTGTTTCTGACGATCTTGACAGGCACCAAACAGGATGAGATACACTGATTTGAGATTCCTCCTGTTTCTATTTTGCCTGTGGGGAAGGAGAGAGCTACTCGGCGGAGACGAAGTGGGGCATCCCGCCACTTCCAATGATACGGAGTCCCAACCATGAACGGAGCGGCGGAGTCTGTGGACTTTCGAGTCCCACTGAGGCTCATTGGAAATGAAAAAAAAACGTACAAATTCAAGGTCTTTGATACTATCTTCAGGAGGGTACACCACTATTTGCTACACTCAGGTGGACTTGGTTAAACTGACCTCGACAACCAACAACAGAGACCTAAGCGTGATAGGACTAGAGCCCAAACCCTGCCTAGCCCTAGCGGCAAGGAAGGATATCATATGCAGGCGAGTCGACTCATGGGTAGACGAAAGATCAGCCGAAGACATCAAACAAGAAATAGAGAGAAATCAAGAATTGACAGAGGTGACCGAAGTGATTAAATTTCGGGACCTCACCCACGTGTTTAAAATTATGTTCAGGGAAATGGAGATGGCGGCCAAGGCGAATCAAGTAGGACTGAAGCTTTTCTCTATGATAATCTCCCCAGGGCAAATTGAAAGGGAGAGATTCTTCGAGCTCGTAACCTGCTTCTCCTGCTACAAGTTCGAAGAACACCCTACTAGTGGTTGCTGAGACAAGGAGGACGCTGAGATCTGCTCCGAGTGCGCACAACCCCGCCACGACTGGATGCACTGCGTTAACGACACGAAAAGGTGCATTAACTGCACTTGTCCCCACCGTACCTTGAGCATTTAGTGCCCAGTCAGGAAAGAACACCTAAGAAGGAAGAGAGTAGCGGCTGGCAGGCCGAACATCTCTTACGCAACAGCCGCCAAGATCTCACCGCAAACAAACACAACGCCGGCACAACCCCAATTAGTCCTACAACTCACCGATCCGACCCCTCCTAAAATGCTAGCATTCATTCTTCACGTGCATGTAAAGAACCTAGCCTGCCCGAGTTGATTTAATACCGAGATGAACAAGATGCTGGCTGCAAATGGCCTGGAATCTATCACTTTCCCGGATAGCCCACAGTTAGACAAAGTTCTCTCGGCAACATGCACCATGGGAGCATAAGCAGAACGAGTCGAGCCAGCAAAAGAAGCAAAAACCCCCGAGGATATACCTACAGCGCTTGGACATGAGCCTGCACCTAACCAAAAACAGCTGCCTGCCTCGCCCAGACAGAAAAAAAACAAAAAGAGAAACAAAGAAGAACCCGAAAAACAATAGGAGGAAACAGAACGACTACCACAGCAGGAAAAACACAAGCTCGACGGAAGGGATATCAAACTCACCATCGCCCTTAACAAAAACAACACTCAATAAAGAGAGATATCCATCGATGAGGTGGCCTCAGAGTCAAAAGAGGCCACATTAACTGGTGCTATGACTCATCCGAAGAAGAAGAATCGGCCAAAACAGTCCTAATTAAATGCAGAGTAAGACTCTACGACGACAACTTCAAACTCTACGAGCCATCCTTCTTCAAAAAGCTACGATCGGGTAGACCTAACAATCAAAACCATCTAGCAGCTCAGACACACACGATGACATCTAGAAATAGGCTAAGTATTCTAGCACACAACGTGCATGGGTGGCAGGTGAATAAACAACAGCTGTACAACATCTACCGAGAACTGGATCAGACATTCTTCTGTTTTCAGAAAGTGGAGTCAGGAACGACGACAAGCAGATGATCTTCAGGTACAACCTTCTCCAAAGGAACGTCACAGGAGAGAGGTTTGACAGAAATATAATAGCGGTCAAGAAAGATCTGCAGTACAGACCAGGAAATTCAATGGACGAATCTTTTCTATCGATCATACTGAGGTGCTCTCTGGGTCACATCGAATTCGGCGTGGGCTACCAACCTCCCCGCCGTTCATCCTTGCTCTACCACAACATGTATACCCTTTTCAGGAAAGAACACCCAGTGTTGTTCGCTGGGGACCTGGAGGCCAGGAACAGAGCAGCGGGCTAAACAAGGATAAACGCAAGAGGCAGGAATCTTGACCTCTTACTAGGAGGGGATATCGATGAGCGAATCAGGCCGGACTTCCCTACATTTTTGTATCCAGTGTCGGCCACCAAGCCTTATGTAGTTCTCATGAATCGCGGCTTCTCCTTCCACTAGCTCGTTAATCCAGGACCGCTGACACCTAACGATCACATTCCCATGTTAATCAGCATAGCAGCTGCTCCTATTCCAGTTCCTGTTGCTCCACGGAAAGACTTCTCGAAGACCAATTGGGAAGCATACAGAAGGGCGTTCCAAATGGACCTCCCTGAACTCGACGGTGAATCCGAGGTAGAGCTCAACGATGAGCTTAGTTATTAATGCATGCATTTCCAACGCAGACGCGATAGCTATCCCGACAACCTCTCACAAAATCACACTGCCAACAACCCCTACACAAGAGAGAGCTGTGCTCCAACAGTGCTTTGCTGATGTCTACAGCCGCATCCTCGACATGGGCTACACCAGGCCCATGGATTTCCGACTCGTTTAACACCTCAGGGGACAGCTGAACACCACGCTGGCAAATGAACTGAGGGAGAAGTGGAACCGTCTAATTGGAAATTTAAACATTGACAGGAATCCGAAATCTTTCAGGGAAACAGTCGACAGACTAAAGGGGAACTCCCATTCACATGGCCCAACTGCAATTTCGCACGACCACTCCCAGAGAGAAGGAGAGGCTTTTCCGTGGAGTCTGGAAAAACATTTTCAAAATCTCTGATGAAGAGGAGGATAACTTTGACCTAGGTTTCGAGGATCAGGTTCTCGAGTACATGGAGATGAGAGAGGGCAGGTTCGACCCTTATGGAACCTCGTACCTTCAGCGTCTACATGGCAACTCTCAAGAGGGGAACCCTATCACCAGTGCGGAATTGTGAGAAGCAATCGCTTCATTTAAACCGAAAGTTCCAGGCTTCAGCCAAATCAGCACCAGGCACCTGAAGGAGGCACCCGAAAGATGTTGCACAGGCTGTTGAACCTACTCAATTCGTCCCTAGCAATAGGATATTTCCCAGATGGCCTGGAAACCTCGACAATGATTTTTATCCCTAAGCCTGGGAAGCCAGCGAACCAGGTCATGAATTTCAGACCTACCTCATTGCTGAAGACCGTTCGGAAGGTTTTTGAGAAAATTCTCAACATCAGATTATCAAAACACCTGTCAGAGCAGTCTCTGTTGAACGAGGAACAACACAGATTCAGAAGACACCGAATCATGGAAACAGCCATAGCCCAAATGCTTCAACACGCAGCGGCAGGGCGGGTCAGGGAGTGCTGGATCGACGTCGTTTGCAAGGACGTAAAGAAGGCCTTCGACAAAATTTAGATCGACGGCCTGAAGTACAAAATCTCGCGAATAAGACTCATTCTCCACTTTGAGAAGATCCTCTGTAGCTACTTGACCAACAGGCAAGCTGACATTGCCTTCGAGAAGTATACAGGGGAAGCCTTCGAGCTCCTGCCCGGCGTCCCTCAAGGAGGATGCCTCAGCCCCACTTCCTACAGCATCTTTACGAGAGACGTCCCCAAACCAACTGATGGGAGGACTCTCAACATCAAATTTGCAGTCGATATTACCCAAGTTGTGTTTCGGAGAACAAATTCTGCGAGCATGATGGCCAGAGCCACGACAGCAGAAGCTGAAAGAATCCCCAAGTTCGAGAAACACTGGAAAATACAGACCAACGTATCAAATTTCTTAGCAACCGAAATAGTGAGACGTCGTTCCGTCCCTCTCAATCTATAAAACTACGAAATTTGCTACTCATCGAACGTGTCAGTCCTCCGCTACCACCTTGCCAGTACTGGCATGAACAGACACGTCAGCTCCAGGATTGGATACGCCAACACTGAACTCAAAGAACTCCTCCAATTTAGAAACCTCAGCACAACAAATAAAAAGAAGTTGTACACCAGTCTAGTCAGATCGAAACTTGTGTAACCTGCTATTCCGCTCAACACGCGTCAAGGAAAAATATGACAAGACTCCAGAAAGGGAAAAATCGATGCCCTTCCGGTTTATTACTAAAGCTAAGTGGTATGAGTATCGGACCTCGAGAGGCCTGCATTAAGAAACAGGTCTTGAGGCATTAAACACATACCTCTATAAAAAAAGGTCGAGAAATCTTGGCAAGACTAGAGGCTATTCTCACTATGGAGACTGCAGCGGCTCTAGACCCAGAGTCAGAGGGAGGTGTATACAAAAGATACCTCTCGAGCGCCAGAATAACGGAACCAGTATTAAAGTACAACTAAAAGGAAAGAAAAAAATGTGCAACAATAATATTAAAAAAAAAATCCCCAAATGGGACAAATTAAAATGACAATAACAAATACAAAATAATTAAAAGATCCCGCAATGGGACAACATTAACAAATAAGAAAAAATAAACAAAATAACAAATGGAGATGGCCCGTTCACCGGGCACGCACACACATATATATCTGACTACCACTTCCTTCTTTTTCTCACTATTACCCTCCACCCTCTCTTCAAAACTCCTCCCCTTCTTATTCTATCTTTCTCTTTCAAGATTGAAGATTTTCTTTCATTCTGTCAGATCTTCACTCCACTCATTAGATCGGTAAAGGAGGCAAAAACATATCAAAACGCTCCGAAGATAATCGAATAAGATCGAAATCTAACAATTTTGTTTGTTTTTTACCAAACACATTCATTTACAAGAGAGATGAATACAGGACAAGTGACGCACCATCTATAAGATCGAATAAAAAAGATAGTTATAAGAAGAGGAGGTTGCCAAAGGAAATTAATTTAGTTGAAATACACCATGGTCTTCAACAAAATTTGCATTCAAGAAAGACTGCTACCCAACTACACTAATATATATAAATATATATATATATATATATATATATATATATATATATATATATATATATATATATATATATATATATATATATATATATATATATATATATATATATATATATATATATATATATCCGAAAAAAGTACAGTACCGTATGTGTAACTATAGGGATAAAACTACAGTAATAGGACTAATTTTATATGTGAAACCAGGCTTCGACGGAGACCTCCGTCATTGTCAATCGCTCGTGAACAAGTGATATACAGAAGTTGCTTAACGTACAAACACACAAATCAGTGGCGCTAAGGTGGATTATGCCTGTCGTGGTATAGCAAGGACAGAGTGGTCGTGTACGTAGGTATAGGTTGTTTGTTACGTACTTCAAAACTCCGTGATTAAGCTTTTTATCTTTAAGGATTTTTAATGCCATGCTCAGCGTTTCGAGGATTGAATTAAATGCTTCTTAGAAAAATAGAACTTTAATTGCAACAAGAACAAAAATTGAAATCTAACAAACAAACTACACAGTAATGAATTAAAGAAATTTAAGTGAGGCTTACTAAATTACACAATTGAATATACACTAATGGTTGACCCAAAGCTCACTTTAATATTGATCTCAAATTGACCTTCAAAAAACAGATAATGGGATTTAATTACCTTTGAAGATTCCCACGAGAATCGGGTTTGTGACTGACCTTAACCTTTAATTTTTATTTCTCCTAAAGAATGTTGTTTTCGGGCAGGCACGTGTGCTGCTGTTTCAGATGTGGTCTGGAGGGGGATATCTTTAAAGCCACAGAGGAATTCGGCGCGTGCGGCGGGTGGCTTTAAGCACGTTGTCTTGGTAAGATGACTTCACCAATGGGACGTGGAAAGTATGCTTCTTCCACTCTTCGGGTTAATCTGTGAATACTTCGCACTGGCGAGCCATGAGCAAACGAGTGAATCCTTTGAAGAAGGGGAGTGCTTGAGGGAATTCACTTTGAGGTATTCCTTAATGGCGAGGACTACGAGTATCTCTGGGTTTGGGGGTACACCAGGATAGGGGGTTTCTCTGACGAGAGTTAGTTGAACTTGTTTTCAATACAAGTTAACTAAAAGTTCGGTGTGACCACTAGGAACTGGCTCAGGATAAGCTTCTTCTGTGTCCTATTTATTGGTTTGCTGGGCACTTATGCCAGAATTCGCTGTCTCGATGACTCTCATGATCTACCACGTTCTTCTGCAGTTATTTGATTATATACTTCGCCACCCCACTGGTGGTAGGGAAAGGAGAAGGATGGGGATATATGAGGACGGTGGCATTAAGTATTCTCCTCTAAAGGTTTTTCTCTGAGCGTCTTCTAGCTAGCCCAAAAAGACACCTTCTGGCTGTAGACCGACGCTCCTCTAATTTCGTATATCCGGTGAAATTAAATATCAACTTTTAGGGGAAATATTGCCTTGCAATAATATTTTTATTCCCTTTTATCGAAAAAAAATCCGTGCAGGGAAGTGATTCGAACCAGGCACACTGAGGCAGCAAGCAGCGCTTTGATCACAGTTAAAAGTATGCCGTTTGTACACTACGCTACGCAGAGAACCAAAAAATTCTCTGAATAGAATAGCTTTTAAGGAACACTTTCGCAAGCTCGAACGGAGACTATGAAAGATATAGAAATTAATTGAAAATTCAAAGAATAAATGAGGAATAGGTAAACGCGTGGCAGATATACAAATGTATATATCTCTCAAAGTAGCACGAGAAAATGATGAAAATGAATCCATTAAACCATATTGAAAGAGAAAACGGAATAATTTTTCCTTGCAGTGATATTTTTATTACCTTTTTTTGAAAAAGTCCGTGCAGGGAAGTGATTCGAACCAAGCACACTGAGGCAGCGAGCAGCGCTTTGATCACAATTAAAAGTATGCCGTTAGTACACTACGCTACGCAGAGATCCAAAAAATTCTCTGAATAGAATAGCTTTTAAGGAATACTTTCGCAAGCTCGAACGGATACTATGAAAGGAATAGAAAATTAATTGGGAATTAAAAGAATGAATGAGGAATAGGTAAACGCGTGGCAGATATACAAAGGTATATATCTCTCAAAGTAGCACGAGAGAATGATGAAAATGAATCTATTAAACCACATTGAAAGAGAAGACGGAATAATTTTTCATTGCAGTAATATTTTCATTACCTTTTTCGAAAAAATCTGTGCAGGGAAGTGATTCAGAGAATTGTTTGGTTCTCTGCGTAGCATAGTGTACTAACGGCATACTATATATATATATATATATATATATATATATATATATATATATATATATATATATATATATATATATATATATATATATATATATATATATATATATATTTATATAAGAAGAAAAATGAGCAAAAATACAAAAATAACAACGGTCTCTATAGAGACCAACCCAGCCGCTAGCTACTACACTGATGGTGCAAAAAGAGAACGAAAATAAAGGAAGATTAAAAATGAAAATGCAAAAGATGCCCTCTACACCAGGGCAAAAATAAGTATATTCCTCGCAACTATTTTTACCTACTAAACATTTCAAAACTTATTACCTCATCATCATCATCATTTATCTGAATTCTTCGACGAAGTACTCTGGCAAATTTACCTTCTGTTACCCGGTAAAGGAGGTAACGTTTCGGGAATACGAAAATTGCCTTTGGAATCTGGTTTCTATTTTTCTAGAAACTATTTTTTTATAAAGAGTGTTAATACTGTTGTACCCATCATCACCATTCATTACTAATCTTTATCTTTCATTTTTTAGTGGCCCCACTTAGGCAGATGATTGCTTAAGTCCCCGGATACGCCCGTGCTCCCCTACGTGAACTGCTGCCAGATGTGAGAGAGGATTGACATTCATGTTTTCTCCAACTATGCCGGGCAGTTGCTATGGCATAATTGGGGACATTGTAGGAAGCTAGTTTGAGGAGTAGTCCACAGCCGATAACAATGTCAGAAACTATTCCGGACAAGGGACGGACTGCGACCCCCGCTGCTCATCCCAGCGGGGGGATCCTCCCAAGACCATAGAAGGACATACAACCGTCTCTATTATATAGTGGGATGCGGTCGCGATTAAAAAAACCTCGGGGGCAAGACGGCGTTGTCAATAAGTCCGTCAAACAATCACCCACCCGAGAGGATCCCCCCCATCCCGATTCATCCCATACATCGTTATAATTCACCTCAAAAGTCAAATCCTTATTCTATCGAGGCGGCTAGTAAGCGAAGGGGGAGCCTATTCTCCCCAAGACAAATAACTTAAAAATAGTAAGTAAAAAAAAAAAACCCGAAAACTTTAAAAATTCATACTTGTGAGTTCCTATAAAAAAATACAAAATAAAGTCTAACGTGAAAATGTAAGTGCACTTCCCTCTTTAAGTGGCTGCATACCGACAATAATGGCAGACCACAGCGCCTCAAGGGTCCCCTTGAGAAGCCGGGTAAGGCTTCTACACAGGCGGTCCTTAGGCTAATCAGCACTCTATCGAGATATGTAGCAAAAGGTGAAAAAGAGAAGGACATTGCGAACCTTACAAACGAGGAAGAGGTAAAAGCTTTAGGGAAAAATAAAACTTCAGCCCAGCAATCCTTTCCAGATCTAGGCACGCAGTGGTGTGGTATGTCGTAGGCTGGATCCATGGGTCAGCCATCATTTTAAAGAAGATATTAAAGCTGAGATCGAAAGAAATAAACGCTGTGCAAAAATAGCAGAAATCGTAAATCTTTGCTGATACGCAGATGGCGGAAAGGCGAAGGGGAGTGGTTTACTGCTCTTCAACGCCAAAATAAGCGGGGAACAAATTGAACAAGAGTTCACCCCGGTGCAAATTTGCTTCAGGTGCTTCAAGCTGGAAGACTACACCGCCAAAAACTGCAAGGATAAAGAACTGACCTGCTTCAAATGCAGTGGAAAAGGACACGGCTGGCGCGAATGCCCGGCAACGGAAGAAAAGTGCCGAACTGTAGCCTAAAATGCAAGGCAATGACAATGGCCTGCCCCAAAAAGAAGGACATCCTGAAAAGAAAAAACTGGGGACAAGAAAGCTGAGCGAATTAAAATGGCAAAAACCTCCTACGCCCAAGTAGCAAAATCTGCTCCTGCTGGATACGTTGAAATCGCTCCACAGAGAACATACCTGAAGGTCGGTAATGAAAATTTTACAAAATTCATCATGTACATTCCGTACGCCCACGTGAGGAGTCTGACAAACACAGGCTTCTGTGCCAAAGAGCTAAACAACATGCTAAAAAATAATGGTCTAGCGGAAATGTTTTTTGCGGACAACCCTCCATCAGGGGACGTCCTACAACTGCAATTCCAGCCTGAAGAGGAAGCACTAGCAACACCATTCCCAGCGGAAGAGGAAGCACTGGCAACGCCATTCCCAGCAGAAGAGGAAAAAAATGAAAAGAGCGCGATCCCGTAGGCCACGCCAGCACTTCAAAGGTCTACAAACAGGGACCTCAAAATAGATGCTAGAAGGCTCCAGGAGCAAAGAAAAAAGGGCTGCAAGAAGAATAAAACAAGCTGAGGTTAACCTCTCAAGCTCCTCGTCCTCCTCTGAGGAAGAAGAATTCGCCCAGACCACTAAGGATCCAGCGAGATCAAGGAGCAATAGCAAGGGGTAAGACTCTCCGTCAAGCCCCCAAGTTTGATGGAGAGGTAATAGAAATGAGATTCTATAAAACGGATCAGACTCCCTTCCCAGACGATCCCAACATCGGGGAAATAGTCAAGGGAGTCAAAAACGGCTCCTTGAAATGGTCCTACGATGCACCGATTCAAGAATCGCTGATAGGGGAAGTGCTCATGGCAGCAGATATCAAACTATACAAGGACTCCTGCCTCACCCTAAGTGATGAAGATTTCAACAAATTGAATAACGGAATAAAGAGACGCAGTAAAAAAGAAGAAGAGAAAGATACACACATAAAAACACAAACACTAAACATCTCAAACATGGATAACACAAACAACACATTAAAAATATTCACACTCAACGTAAACGGATGGGAACGGAAATCCATTCCCTACGGAAACATATTTTGTACAGTGGATCCTGACTTGATCCTCATTTTCGAGCATCGTGTGAACACTGAAACAAACAGAATAAAGATTCAAAATTACACGGTCATAGACAACTATCACACGCAGGATCAATACGACGGCACAGCCATCGCAATCCGGAATAACATAAGATACAAAACGCCACCAAACCTAGAAAAATCATTCGTGGCTGTCGAAATCCCAACCTTGGTAGGAAACCTGACCGTGGCAGCTGTCTATCAGCCGCCCCTTCGCAACTACCTGCCAATAACCAACTTCTACAACATATTCGGGCGCGGGAGACTAACATTACTTGGTGGGGACCTAAACCCCAGATGCAGACCGTCTGGCTACGATCACACCGACCAAAGGGGAGGGAACCTGGAGCTACTCCTCGAAACAGACAATCTCAGGAGGGTCGGGCCGCATTTCCCGACCTTCATATCACAACGTTCGGCAACTAAACCGGATGAGTTTGAGCGAGCAAAAACTTCTTCTTTAACATCAGCAATGAGCCTAGACCCATGGTACCGAGCGACCACATCCCGATAGTAACCACAATCTCGCTTGTTCCAATACTCAAAACCCGTCCCACTTAGAAAAAGTTATGCAAAAGCAAACTGGGAGCTATATAGATAGATACTCAGCGAATACCAACCAACTGACTTGGTAGACGTGAATCTCGAAGAGATAGATGAGAAGATAAGTAAGATCACTAATCTCCTCATACAAGCCGACGAGAGATGCGTCCCCAGGATCTCCTATAAAATGCTCCCACAACCTAGGTGGACGAACGAGATGAGGGAAATCGCCCGGGAACATAGAGAAATCTATATGGGAATCAACAGGACAGGACCAAATTGGGAAAGAATAGCCAGAATGAGACAACAAGTGAAGAGCTAAAAACATATTCATTGAGAAATCTGGAATGACATCATTGGAAGGCTAGACAGGACAAGCAATCCCGTAAGTTTTGGGAACCACATCCGAAGACTTCCAGGATTGCCACCCCAAACACGGAACGCAAATAACAGATGGAGACGATTTCATTGAGGATCCAGAGTCTCTCAAGAGAAGATTCAGGACACACTGCCAATAAATTTTTTCGATAACCCCTGAGGAGAATGACCAGGACTTCGAAGACCAATTGCTCGATTACCTCGGCACAGTGATACATAGAACCCACCCCCACCCGCAAGTATCTCAGGAAAGAGAGATGGTTAACCACGGGGGCCAAATTACCTTCGAAGAGACCATGAACGCCATAAGGTCCTTCAAGCAGAGGCCACCGGCTAGTCTGGGATCACGTAAAACCACCTCGTGAATACCCCGAGGCATATTATTCAGGGACTGCTGAACACCATGAATGCTGCCCTGAATACAGGCTACTTTCCTGACGGGTATAAGATGGCCAAAATCATCTTCATCCCGAAAGGAAACAAGCCCTCAGACCAGGTGGCTAACTATCGCTCAATCTCTCTTCTGGAGATACATGGCAAGATCTTTGAAAATATTATATCTGACAGGCTAGAAACTCAACTGAGCGAGTTAGGAGCGCACAACCCCCAACAACACGGGTTCCGTATAAAAAATGGCACCGAAATGGCCCTGACGCTACTCACAGAGAAAGTAGCATATTGCCAAGCAAATGGTTACTATGTAGACATTGTGTTGAAGGACGTGCAGAAGGCCTTCGATAAAGTCTGGCTGAAAGGACTTCAATACAAGATCCTGAACCTCCAGCTAGACCCAATCCTAGAAAGGATCATCTGTGGCTTTCTCACGGACAGAAGGGATAAATTCCCAAGCTATACAAGTTTAGAGATCTTAGCTTTGCTAACATTAGGAAAATATACCTGATGTACTTCAGGGCTAAACTCATCTACGCCGCAGTAGTGACTCAAACGGCCAGCAAGAACTCAATGATAAAACTCCAACGTATACAGAACTCCGCATCCTTAATCATCAATAAAGCCAGAAGGCGAGATCACCTTCGGAAAAGGGATCTACACAGAAAAAAGCGTTTAGAGACCATCAATATCTTCACCCCCAAAATGAGAAGAAAGGTCTGGTCTACCCTGGCGAATGTTGCCATTACAGAGCTACAAAAAATAGGTGGCAGACTTAACATACCTGCAAAACTACGGGAGAAAGTCTCCCACCATCGTCAGTTCCCAAGCAACAAACTATGCTCTCCAAACAACATATCATCATTATTTACATAACTGAAACATCAAAAACCAACACAGTAAACCAGTGGTCGGGGAACAGGGGTAAATTAGCCCAAATGGAGTAATTTAGAAAAATTGGGGGGTAATGGATGTGCTATGGATGTGGATGTGCTAAGTGAGGGAAACGAATATGAAAGTTGGAGAAAAAGAATGCATCGAGAAGCCTTTCTTCTATTTTTCGGTAAAATCTGGCAACATTTCTCCTAATTAAGTGGCCTTTTGCCATGTTTTGAACATGCCTCTTTCAGAGTAGTTGATGAATTAGTAGAGCTGATCAAGTGATATAATAATTATTTACATAAGGTGAGTTATGATATAATCTATAATATTTACGTTTCTGTATAGACTTTTGTGATTAAAATTCAACAAAAGGTAAATATATAAATATAAGATTAGTTTAGACTTTAGGATATTTTAGTTTATTTGTAAGGGGACTAATTGTCTCATCAACTGTTTGGTTAACAATTTCTCCCTTTTTTAGTGGTAACTATTATATTTTTCATTTATTTATTTTTATTTCAATGAATTATTTTATATTAAAAGTAAGTTTTTTAACGAGTTTAACTCTACTTAAGAAGATTTCATATAGTTTGATTTTTATGTTATGTTATTTAAAGTTTTAATTTGAACTCTTAAATTCGTCACTAAATATTTTTTTTTATTTTTCAAAAATAGAAGTCAAAAGGCCTTAAAAAGTGATAGATTTGTCTTTCATTTTCAGATGGCATCAGCAAGGAAAAGGACATATTAGGCAGAGTTCCTTAATTATGGCTTCACAGAAATAGATTACAAAGAACAAATGAAACCTCAATGTGTGAAAGTACTGACTACCGAGTCTTTCAAACATAATCAACCGAAGAAACACTTGGACAAGGTTCATTCACATCTGTCTTGCAAACCACGGGAATACTTTGAGAATCTGGAAAAAAAAACAGTCAAAAGACATAGATTGGAAAATAACAAGAGTGAAACATTTGACCAATGTTCAGCAGCAATAGCTAGTTTTGAAGTTGCATGGTTGGTTGCTCGAAACAACAAACCGCATACTATTGGTGAAGACTTAATCAAACGGGCAGCTGTAAAAATGGCAGAAATAATGTGTGGGCAGAAAGTAGCTAAACAACTGAATACAGTGCCTTTGTCTGCAAGAGTTATTAAAGAAAGAATTTCCATCTTGGCATAAAATGTGAGAGAACAAGTGATTTCTTCAGTAAAAAAGAGTAAAGAGTTTGCCATTTTACTTGATGAGACTACAGATGTCAGTAGCAATTCGCAGCTGATGGTATACGTTCGATACAGGGGTTCTGATGAAAATGAAGAAGAAATGTTGCTATGTTCTCTTCTTGAGTTGAGAACTCGTGGTATTGATGTGTTCAATAAGGTTGATGCATACTTCAAAAAACAAAGTGTTGATTTAAAGTGGGAAGATTGTATGGCAGTATCAGTTGATGGAGTTCCTGCCATGCTTGGTCACGTCACTGGTTTTGTGGCTTTGGCCAAATAACAGAATGATGTAATTAAGATTGTCAATGCTGTAAAAGGGTATGCACTAAACACGAGGATGTTTCTTGATTTATGTGAGGATGAAGAAGCTGAATATTCAACCCTTCTTTTCCATACGGAAGTGAGGTTGCTTTCACGTAGAAACGGCCTGAATAGAGTTTGGGCTCTTAAAAACGAACTTGAAATATTTCTGACTGATCAAAAACACACACTTGCAGAGAAGTTCAGAAAATCAACCTGGCGAGCTCTTCTTGCATACTTAGCTGGCATTTTTGGGCATGTAAATGCGCTGAACAAGAAATTGCAAGGAAAGAAAATCAATCTCATCTTAGCAAGGTAAAAAATTTCATCATTTGTATCAAAGCTTCAGTATTGTAACCAAAAAGTAAACGCCAATAAGATTGCTGTCTTTCCAAACCTGGCAGAATTTTTGGAAGAATGTGAAGACTGAAGTCCTAGTGACATGAATGAATCAGTCACAAGGCACCTGACCAAACTTAGGAATAGATTATGTGACTACTTTCCAGAGCTTGATTCACATACTGTCAGCTGGGTTGTAAATCCCTTCAAATGTGACCTGACTGATTTGCCTGAAGAGCCTGAAGGATTGGTAGAAGAGCTTATTGAACTGCGTTCTAACAGTGAAACAAGCATGGAATTTGAGACCAAGGATGACCTCCTAAGTTTTTGGATGTCAAAAGCTGCAAAGGCTTATAAAACTGCATATTTGGAAGCACCTAAAATGCTGCTACCTTTTGCAACAACCTACCTTTGCGAACAAGGTTTTTCTACCCTTGTAAATCTAAAAACAAAATACAGAAACCGGTTGGATCCTGAACACAGCACCAAAGTAGCAGTGACATAAAAAATCCCTGATATTAAAATTGCTGTATCAAAGATAAAACAGTATCATTTTTTCAAAGCCTGAGGGAGCTGATATATTCAAGTTTTCAATAATTTTTCCATTAGTTTTATTTCTGTACCATTCTCAGGCCAAAAAGGGTAAACAATTTTTTTCCCATAATAGTGGATTCAATAACATTTTCCTATTTTGTTTTTTACGAATTTTAAATACATGATAGTGACATGGTCAATAATTTTGCTTGTGTGCCATGTAATGCTAAAAAGTGACTGTTTTATTTCTGTTTATAAATATATAATTTCCTACAATTTTTTCTTGTGTGTTATTTCCATGCCAAAAAGACGGACTTTTATTTCCTAATGATAGACGAAATAAAAAATTAAACATTATCCCAATATAATTTTTTTGTGTCTTTATTATCCATGATTTTTAAAAGTAAATTGGTTTGTCCCCCAGAGTACTTCAAAGTCAGGGGTAAATTCATTTTACTACAAATTCTTTTGGTGTAACACCCAAAAAAGTTACCCGACCCCTGCAGTAAACAGTACGACACAGAACAAAGTAAATAAACTTTACTTTACACCAAAATAATAATTAGTAGCAATAGTTAAACGGGCATTTAGGTAAATAAGGATTAAATATTAAACACGGATTAGTCCGGGTTGACAGCAATTATAGATAATAATATCAGGGAATGACTCACTTGAATCTCTTTAAAAAAAGGAGGGGAGGATAACACTGACGTTAAGCGTTAGTGTTATCCTTCCCTATTTAAGAATAGAGGGACACTGGGTTTACAGATGACCATTAATTGTGATGGATTGGAGAGACGACTACTCAGGTCCAGACGGGGTGGTTCAGGTGGCGTTAACACGAGTTCTCGGGGAGAGGGGGGATAAAACGACAGGTTCGGGGCTGCTGACTGAGTTCCGGTTAGTTCACTCCTAACTGGATGTGACACTAACAAAGTTACTTCCAGTAACTATTTGGTTGTTCCTTTTTCTTTCTCAAGTTACGTTGAGCAACAGAGCGTATTCTTCTAGTCACAGACTCTGCGGGGTGGGATCTGCCTCAGAAACTATTTGAGACAGCGACCAAGTTAACTCAGCGGGTCGCGTTGGCAGTCGATACGTTACGGCGGCGACTCTCGTTAAACGTGAGGGTTACGCGAGTAGGTCTGGAACACTTCTGGCGAGGGATGAACGGCGTTGTCATTTATACCGCGGACTGTGTGAAATCGAGAGAGAGATTCCCTATACGACAATTCGCTTATCGCGGTGCCTTCTAGACAATCTCCATGGCATCATAAAGAAGGCAAATATAATTTAGGCTTCTCTGTGAGATAGGCCTTCTTTCATCAGACTTCCTGTCGCATGTTGGGGAAGTTTAGCACGGATAACGACTTAGGTCAAGGATAAGGCGGAGGAGGGCGGTAGAATGTCAGAGGAGGGGGAAGGGGGGAGAGGAGACGAAGGTCAACTTAAACGACAAATATCTTTCGTTCCCACGAACGCCTGGCGACATGCGAGTATGAACGTTCCATATCCTCACAGCGCACTTCTCCTCTTTCCGTTTATGTTAATCTATCATCGTTTTCTTATTATTATTTGGTTAATTTTGTTGATTTATTCTTCTTCACTTCTCTTTATTTGTTAAATTTAATTGGGCACTTCGCCTTTTTTTGTTAAAATTAATTGTCTTGTATTTGAGTTTGAATTATATTGAATTTGAATTTGGACACTTCGCCTCTTTTTGTTAAAGTTAATTGACTTTGGTTTGAGTTTGATTTGAATTGAGTTTAACTTTTGATTTTGAATTAGGGCACTTCACCTCTTTTTATTAAAGTTAATTTCCTTTGTATATTGATATGTGTATATAAGTAGTATATTCTCTCTCGAACAGGTTCTTACGTGGGCCTTGTATCTTGTTTTATAGAGTCGTAAGCCCAGGACCTTTCCCTCGTTAGAGTACGTATAAAGTTCGTTGTCGACGAGGACGTCGTCTACTTTCCGGCGGTTCATTGGAATTATAGTAAACTTCTGGCGGTTGGTCTTTATCTTCCACTTTTTTTCATAGCGATTGATGTTCTCAATCTCGGCAGCTGTCGCCCTTGATTGACTTCTAGCGTCCCTGAATGGAGTTAGGACGATTTGAGTGATGTCATCTGCGTTTTTCAGGTACATCGAATCGGAGCAGGGAGGTTAATTGTTTACACGAGGTACAACAAAGGACTCAGACAGCTGCCTTGTGGAACTCCCGCCTTGAGTTCTAATTCTGGTCCCTTGCAGCCCTCGATACCGAGTTGGGCTCTCCTATTCGTGACATAGTTTCAAAGCACCCTTTCCAGGATTGGGTTTAGCTGGAGGTTGAGGATCTTGAATCGTAGCCCTTTCAGCCATACCTTATCTAAGGCCTTCTTTAGATCCCGCAGCACCACGTCTACATACCTTCTCTCAGCTTTGCTGCATGAGAGTTTTTCCGTTAGGAGGACGAGGGCGGTTTCCGTTCCTCGTCCCCTGCGGAACCCATGCTGCTGAAGATTGTGAGCTCCTAGCTCGGCTAGTTGTTCTTGAAGCCTGTCAACCAGGAGCTTCTCGTAGACTTTCGCAACGAATTCCAGCAGGGCGATTGTAATTCCCTAAATGATCTGCTGTGGGGCATTTACCAAGTTGTTTTTGGTGATGCCCGTCCATCCTGGTGCATTTTGTTCAAAGGTTCTTACAGTGGCCATGACCTCCTCTGGTGTTATGGGACAGCCATGGTCTGCCATCTCCCTGCCTTCGTCTACTTGATGTTGTGGGCGCGTGCGGTACATAACCTGATTAAGTTCTTCGATCAGTTGGCCTTTGAACTCCTGGTCGAACTCTTCGGTGTCTTCTGAGGTGATCCTGAAGACGTTTTTCCAGAAATTCCTGAATCTGTCTTCTAGAACCAACGGGGCCTCTATATAGTCTCCGTTCTCTTTTATTCGAGCCTTAGTTCTTGCGGTTAGTCCCTTTAGGTTTTTGACTTATCCCCAGGATTTAGCTGGGTTGAGCTCTTTATCGACTTTAGCTATCAGGTTGTTCCATATTTCCCCCAGTTGGAGGTTGATAGCCTCTTTTAACTCGGTGCTTAGGCGCCTAAGGAGCGAGCTTTTTTCCCAGTTAGGACCTTCCCGTCTTATCTCCTCGTACACTTCCCTGTGAACACGAGCGATCTATCTCATCTCCTCGTCCATCTGAGCTGAAGAGGTGTTTTATACCCAGTCTTGGGTATGCACTCGCGGTCTGCTTCTAGTATGGACCTAGTTATTCTCTCCAATTCCCCGTCTATCTCCTTCAAGGCCGCGTCGCTTAGGGCAGCTGGGCCGTATTGACTGAGTCGTCTCTTGTAACGTTCCCAGTTGGCCAAGGCGTATTTTTTTCGGAGAGGGACTGGTAGCTGGATCTGAGCGAGAGATACTGTGGTGAGGATCGCTATGTGGTCACTTGGGACTGTTGAGCCTGGCTCACTATGGTAGTTGAATGGGAAGCCTTCACTTTTTAAAATTATGTCAGGTTTGGTTGCTGATATGGAAGTGATATAGGTCGGAAAATCCGGCCCTATTCTCTGGATGTTTTTTCTTCCCATAATCAGTTCCAAGTTTCGGCCTCTTTCGTTGGTACTACCATAGCCCGCCGCCAGGCATCTGGCATTGAGGTCGCCCCCTAAGATTGCCATTCTGCGGTGCCCAAACAGTGTGTAGAAGTTATTTACCGGGAGATAAGCTCGACGAGGGGGTTGATAGGCTGCGGCTTTCACGAGGTCTCCTACCAATGTGTGGAGTTCAAACGCTACAAAGGATTCATCAAGTTCTGGTAGTTGTTTGAAGGAGATGTACCCCTTGACAGCTATTGCAGCACCCTAAACCTCTCCTGAGAATGATTCTTGATGACCACTCTGTAGCCCGGTATTTTAATTTGACCAGATGTAGTGTCAATACCGTGCTCCTTTATAAGAATGATGTCGGGGTCAAGCACTCGGAATATATTCCCATATGCCATAGCTTTCCCCTCCCATCCGTTTACGTTGAGTGTCAGAATCCTCATTCTATTGCTTACTATTTCCATGTTGTCTCTTTAGTGTTTTGGAGTGATGTTCTTCCTCCCATTTTTCTTCTTTCTGAACTTGGCATTTGAAATCTGCTCGCCGGTATTGTGATGTAGGGTCACATTCTGGCTGAGCAGATCTTCTTCCACCGATTCAGCGTCGACTTCTTAGTCGTATTCCCATTTGAACACCTCTGTTTTAATCCCATGGAATATATCCTTGGGCTCCATTTCTTCGTGAAAGGGAAACTGTTCGCATGCGTAAACTTTAACATTGATGTTGTCCGCACGCAATCTTTTGCTTTTTCGTTTCTTCCCCTTGGCCTTCTTGTTTGTGAGACTTCGGTGTCCGATGAGTCTGAGGATTTCGAGGAACCATTGGTATCAGACCCAGCGTTTTTCCGCTCTTCGCTTATTTCTTGTCTTTGTTTAGGGGCAGGAGTTTTCACTTCGACTGTTTGTTTTTTCTCTTTCTTGTTTTCTGTTTTGGAGGTATCTTGACCGTTTAATTGTTAGTTTGGGAACATCTGCAATTGCAGGACATCCCCAGAGGGTGGGTGTCCGGGAACCACATTTGGTCCATCCCGTTTTTAGCCAGCATTTGGTTCAGCTCTTTAGTGAACGTGCCGGGGCGCGTGAGATTCATGACCTATGCGGGAAGGATGCACGTCATAATCTTTGTCGAGTTCTCGTTTTGAAGCTTAAGATAAGTTTTCTCTGTGTCCACTTCAGAGAGGGCCGGCCACCTTTGCTGCTTGAGCGTAGGATGTATTCGCTATACGTGTTCCCTCATTCTTCTTCTCTTCATGTTTCCGTTTGATAATCTCTTTTTTAACAGGGCAGGCCATGGCCATTGAGCTGTGTCCCTGCCCACAGTTAACGCACTTGTCGAAATTATTAGTGCACGTCCTCGAATTGTGTCCCAATTCACTGCATTTGGAGCATGTTTCTTGTGGCTACTTGCAGTCTTTAGTCGCGTATTCTTCCATTTTATAACACCTAAAACAGAACTGGACTGGGGGGAATTCTCCCTTCTCTATCTGGTCCCCGCTAACCTTGGCATTGAACATTAAAAGGCCATGTTCTTTTGCCTTTTGGGCCATAGTTGTTTCGTTAAAGACTACCTTGTGGACGTGAGTGTAGTCGCTATAATCCCTTCTATTTTTTAATTTGATCACTTCGGCTTCCTTGGCCTAGGTTTGCCGCAGCTGGATCTCCTCCTTGATGTTTTCTTTGGAGTGCTGCCCGATCCACAGATCGAGTCGCCGGCACACCACGCTCCTGTGGACCAGGATCTGTGATGGTACGGCTGGCTGCAGCCCATTTTTCCTAAGGACCTTTACTGCCTTCTTCTTGGTGATATCCTCGATGTCTTTTTCTTTTTCGCAGATTGCGACATACCCTGAGGCTACCTCCAACAGTCTCACCATGGCAATGCCCAGTTTGCCATACACAACGTCGAATACTTTTTCTCTGCTGGGCTTGGGCTGTCCGTCGACTGCCCACAGAGGTATTCTGGTTGTATTGTCTTGGGCAATCTCTTCGAGAGAGTGGCCCCTCTGGACTGTATTCTTCTTCTTCTCTTTAATCTCTTGTTAGAGGTGAATTGATTCAAGTAAAAATTCGTGCTCCCTTTCTTCTTGCGATGGTATTCTGTTCTTTATTTGTTGTTAATGACTCCCTCTACTTCGTCACCCAGCTTCCGTGAACGTGAACTGCCAAATGGGGGGGATAAATGGTGATAGGTGAACCCGGGGAGGCCCCTCAGACGGATGAAATGTTGCGGACTTAATGATGGGTGGTGATCGAATCAACTACCACCACTCAAGTGTGCCGTCCCGTCTGGCGTTTAGTTATCGATGCTGCTTCCAATTTACACAGGGAAAGTTGCATGTCTCCCAGTGGTCTTGGCCGGAAACTACTCTTAGAGATTAGAGCGAACTCCTCTCCAAAGCTTTCAGCATCGCCTCGTAACAGGGTGGTCTCTTCCGTAGAGTTCCATAGTGGGCTAATCGTCAAACCTGCTTTCCTTTACGTCTCCAATTAAGTCTATCAAAGTGGACCGATATAGTTGGAGCGAGACTATATGAATGGCAGTTCAGTTCATTTCAGCTTCGCAGATCCATCGAGGGAGGGGAGGGAGGTAGGTCGACATAAAGTCGCCTAAGAGCAGGTTCAAAATGTCTTCTGGAGAGTCCCCGTGGGGAAAGTGAAGAAGATGTTGACGTTTTTGAGGCAACCTCCACTTCTTTTTCCTCCTGTATCGGGTAAGAGATGTAGTATTAGCGTAGTTTTCTCAATGAATTCATCAGCCGTGCAGAAGGCTTTCGACAAGGTTTGGCTGAGAGGACTACAATACAAGATCCTAGGTCTCCAGCTAAACCCAGTCCTGGAAAGGATTCTTTGTGACTTCATCATGGACAGAAGGGCGCGTCACATGATCGAATAGCACAAAGGACCAGAATTGGAGCTCAAAGCGGGCGTTCCCCAGGGGAGCTGCCTGAGTCCTTTGCCTTATCTGGTCTTCACCTTCGATCCTCCTACTCCAATACACAGGGACACGATGTATCTTCAGTACGCAGATGACGTCACGCAGATCGTCCCCAGTAGGGTTAAGAAAGCAAGGGATCAGGAAAACAACAGCATTGCAGAGATATCGAACATCAACCAATATGAGAGAAGATGGAAAATCCGGACAAACAGGGAGAAATTCAAGATCCTCCCGCTGTGCCGCAAGTTGATGTGGCCCATTGTAATAGATGGGAGGAGATATGGATACTCCGCCGAAGGCACCATCCTGGGCCTAAAAATCTCTGAACACGGATACTCGTCACTACAAGGAGAGGCAGAATATGGCAAAGAGAGAAATCTCTAAGCTATATAGGTCCAGAAATCTTAGCTCGGTGAATATCAGGAAAATATACCTGATGTTTATCTGGGCTAAGCTCATCTATCCTGCAGTAGTGACTCAAACGGCCAGCAAGACCGCTATGAGGAGGCTCCAGGGAGTGCAGAACTCTGCATCCCTCTACATAAATAAAACCAGACGAAGAGAGTATCTTCGGCAGAGGGACCTGCACTGCAGGCAGCGTCTGGAGCCCATTAATGTCGTAACCCAGAAACTGGCCAAAAAGGTCTGGTCTACAATGGCCAATTATATCATCCCAGAACTAAGAAGAACTGGTGGCAGAATTAACATCCCTGCCAGATTGCGCGGAAAGGTCGCTCAAAACCGACGCTTCCCAAGCACTAGACTCTGTTCTGAGGAAAACACAATACCACTCTACACAAAAACATAAACAACACATAGTATAACACAATAAACGAGACAAAAATTAAATTCACAATTAACGACGAACAAGAAAATACAACAGATCAAAACACGAGGTAAAACACTAAATTCGAACACAAGTAAAGGCTCGAAAGCTCAACATTGCACGAAATCTAAGTAAACAAGACGAGGAGACAAATACACAGAAGAACACAAAGAAGAACGCACACAGAGACAACCACTGGTCAACATTAATAAAAAAGGAAAAATAAGTAGTTAGAGAATAAAAATGCCTGCGATGCCCCTCCCCTCAAACAAAGGCAACCGTACCTTTCTTTCACCATCTATCGTCTACCACTATCTAAATCTTCCACTATTGAGTATACCGTCAGTGAAAGAAAACGATTTTTAAAGGGTATTTATTCCGCCTTGGTTGAACGTAACGTTAGAGGAAATGAGCCACTCCTGTGAGTGGAATTTTAAAATAGTTTTAATGTGCGATTCCAGCTTGTCGCTTGACTGTTCATGGCCGGCTTATCTTCATTAATTAATATGGATTCTAAGATGTTAAGCCTCGCTTTATTAACCTCTTTTCTATTAATAATGGTGTTATCAACGAGCATATCTCTCGTTAGGTTAATATTATGGACACTCTCCATATGATTCTTCGGCCCTCCGCTTTGTAGATGCATAGTTAAAAATCGTTTTCTTTCACTCTGCCATATCCTCACTCCACTCATTACATCGGTAAAGGAGGCAAGAACATTTCAAAACGCTCCGAAGATGATCGAATAAGATCGAGAGCTTAGCAATTTAATTTGTTTTTTTACCAAACACATTCATTTAAAAAAGAGATGAATACAGGACAAGTAATCCACCATCTACAAGCGGAATAAAAAAGATAGTTAGAAGAAGAGAAAGTTGCCAAAGGAAATTAATTAAGGCAAAATACACAATGGTCTTCAACAAAATTGCATTCAAGAAAGACTACTACCCAACTATACTATATATATATATATATATATATATATATATATATATATATATATATATATATATATATATATATATATATATATATATATATATATATATATATATATATATATGATAAATAAGCAAGCTGCATTTATGAAGTTCATTATTGTATTTTAACTTTTGTGTACCGACGTCTCGGGTAGGAACTCATTTTCAAGGATATGACATACTCTTCGGAATTACATCTCAAGCAGGTGAATTCATATATTATGGAGGATCGAAGCAGCTTTGGTATTTTTGTTTTTAATGTTGAAAAGATGTCGTATTTGGGATCGACACAGCGTCCACTACATACACGTATTTGCGCACATCTAGGCATCAGTAACAGAACCGGAGCCCACTACTCTTGAATTACATTACGAAAACAGACATCCACACCATAAACCCAACTTAAATAATTTTTCAATTAAAGATACAGCCAACCCCGAGAGCCAACTACGTACACTTGAATCCCTTTATATTAGATTTACAAACCCCAACTTTAAATTCGGACAAAAGTTAATTTCCACTTTTACTACACCTATAAACACCCACTAATCACACACGCCAAAACCACTCCCACAAATAACAACCCATATTGTTCCAATATTTCCATTATCTCCCTTTTCTACAACGAATACACCCAAAACTGATTAATTTCAGTCTTTATTTGAAAAACAAAAACATATTTCTCATTCCCTAATAGTTAAAAGCCCTGCATTTTTATAATTGGAATATTAACACATCCTGCTGCTTCTCATTTCCCCTATAATCATCATCATCGCTTCACTAACTCTATAATTTAAGATGAGGATTTTTTGAGTATTTGAATCATAATTTCATCTTAGTTTGGTTATGATTTCTATTTTTTTAGCAAAGCTATTTCTAATAATTCTTTTATAATATCAAAAAACAAAATGGTGAAGTTCAGAAATAAATATAAGTATTAAAATTTTGTTAATGATTTAAAATCCAAATAATTACAAATGGTGAAGTTCAGAAAATTTATTTTAATATATCTTCTTCTATAACTATATTTTAGCAACGTAATATTTTGAAAAGGGGAGAATTTAGTTTAGAGTTCCTTTTTAAAATTATTATAATTGGCGAAGTTCAGAAAATTTATAAAAATTTACCATGGCTGCTATTTTTTTAGATTTTAAATTTTAATCTTAGTAGCGAAGCGCAAGCTCCCCCCCCTCCCCGCAAGGTGGGAGTGGCGAAGCCCTTGCCTGGTTAATTTATAAATATCTGATAACTAATCTAAAAATTTCTTATGTTTTATATATTCCTAATGTCATATCCTTGAAAATGGGTTCTTACCCGAAACGTCGGTACCATAAAGTTAAATTACAATAATGAACTTCATAAATGCAGTCTGCTTATTAATCCTAAAAATGTGTATACGCCTGGCAACGCACGATACCTCTTCTCTCTTTATATATACAGGGAGGGGCAGAGAGGACGGTCGTTTTTGAGAAATTTACAAAATCATTAATTTTAGCTTCAAACAAATTTTATTGACATCAATGTGTTCGAATTGAATTAGCATTTGATAAAATCAAGTGTGGAAAACAACATCCATCATGTGGTGTCCGTTTTCATTGATGCATTTCTGAAGGCGTTCTTGAAAGTTGGCCTCCACTCTCTCCAGCATTGCTCTGTTGATTTTGGCGACTTCCACGGGAATAGCTTCCTTGAAATCGTCCAATGTACGGGGCTGATGCTCAACACACGGGCTTTAAGGTTTCCCCACAAGAAATAATCACACATGGACAAATCAGGGGCCCTAGGGGGCCATAGAGTGTCAGCAAACCTGGAAATGAGGCGGTCACCAAAGAGAGGGCGAATAACGTCCATTGATGCTCTGGCTGTGTGGGCCGTCGCCCCATCCTGCTGAAACCACACACGTCGGATAGGCATACGTTTTCTTCGTAATTCAGGCACAAAGAAGTTGTTTAACATCTCGATGTAACGCTCTGAGTTCCCAGGAACAGCATTTCCATTATTGTCTTCGAAAAAGTAAGGACCAATGACGGCAGCTTTTCCAACAGCACAGCAGACTGTCACTTTTGGGCTGTGCAGTGGTCCTTCATGCAGTTCTCTCGGATTTTGAAGAGCCAAATAACGACAGTTCTGTTGATTCACCATGCCATTGGGATGAAAATGAGCTTCATCACTCATTAACAAAATTAGGTTGTCATTTGCCTCAAAAGTTGTTTCCATCTGACGTGAGAACTTAAGACGCTGTTCATAGTCCCCTGGTTGCAACTGTTGCCCAATTTGTAGCGGTGGAAATGCAGGTCTTCATGCAAAATACGCCTTAATGATCGATTACTGATGCCTAGTTCAGTGGAATGCCTACGAAGAGAGCGATTCGGACTCCGCAGCAAAGCTCGTCTAACACGTTCCACATTTTCCGGGGTCCGTACCGTTCGTGGGGCCCCTAACAGTCTCCTATTCATTAGTGTACGAAGTGCATTAACCCAGCGTAAGACTGTGTTACAGGTGGGTACAGCCTCATTTCACGCTGAACAGCTGTAACAGACTCGTTATTCTTCACGTAACTGTCGTAGGCAAACACTCGATGCTCTATCGTCCACAGCGCCATGGCTTCACATGAAAAGAAAAGAAAAAAAATGCTAAGACACCAGGGGAGAATGGTACCTGCCAGAAATATGTCCCTCCCCCTGGGGCTGAGTAATAGACATTTCAAAAACGTCCGTCCTCTCTCCTCCATCATGTATATATATATATATATATATATATATATATATATATATATATATATATATATATATTATATATATATATATATATATATATAAATATCATACATACATACATATATATATACATACATACATACATATATATATACATACATACATATATACATACATACATATATACATACATACATACATATATACATACATACATATATACATACATACATATATACATACATATATATATACATACATATATATATATATATATATACGAGGGGCGGTCAATAAGTTTTGCAATTCGGATATAAGGCAACGAGATATGAGGAAAAGTGTGTTATCATTTTTCAATATAACTACCCTCGACTTCAATGCACTTGCGCCACTTGTCCATGAGGCTTCGAATTCCCGATAACCAGAAATATCCCGACTGCTGTTCAATCCACTCCTGGACGGCGAGCTAGACATCTTGATCGTCCCCAAACCTGCGTCCACGCAGTGCAGCCTTAAGCTGGCGGAATAAAAAGTAGTCGCTAGCTGCCAGATCTGGACTGTAGGGGAGATGGTTGAGCTCCTTGAATCCGCACTCGCGCAGGGCAGCTTGTGCAACTCTGGCCTTGTGGACAAGGGAAGAGTTGTGAAGGAGCAGGACACCGCGTGTCAAATTGCTGCGCCGCTTCTGACGGATGCACTTCTTCAACCCAGTCAGTTCCTCGGCCTAATATTGGCCTGTAATGGTCCTTCCACGAGGCGCATAGTTTACCATCAACACTCCCTCAGAATCCCAGAAGATGGTGGCCATGATCTTTCCGGCTGAGGGTTGGGTCCGGAACTTGATGGGGGTCGGAGAGCCCCTGTGCTTCCAGGCCATGCTTTCAAGCTTGGTCTCGGGATCCCAGTGATGGGCCCACGTTTCATCACCTGTCACTATGCGTGACTCGAATCCCGCCAGGAAAACAGCAGCTCCTCCGAACTTTGACGACGTTGAAGTCGATCATGAGGCGTGAAGTTTCGTGAGGTTTCTAGGGACCCAACGGGAAGAAACCTCGGTCATGTCCAAATTGTCGTGGATGATGTTGATAACACTTCCATGTAATATTCCAAGTTCTCGCTCGATTTCTTCGACCTTCACCCGTCGATTTTCGAGGATCATCCTCTCCATACGGGCCACATTATCCTCGTTGGTCACGTCTGATGGGCGTCCTAGACGAGGGTCATCTTTATGGGACTCACGACCATGGCAGAACTCCCTATTCCAGCGAGCAATAGTTGCATAGGAAGGGGCAGGGTCGGTGTACACTGCAACCATACGTTCATGGATCTCTTTTGCATTCTTGCCTTCCTTGGTAAAAAAAATTGATCAGTGCGCGGTGCTCAACCTTTTCCATTGTTGAAAAATTTGTGACTGACGTTCTGCGATCTGCTATTGCTTCTTAAATAGGCGAGAAAGGGAAAGGAGCGTTCGGCTGCAGGTCCTGACTTGTCATAACTTGCCCCTCGTATATATATATATATATATATATATATATATATATATATATATATATATATATATATATATATATATATATATATATATATATATATATAAGTGAAATAACTCAATAGCGAGTTATGGTAAATGATAGTGAAACCACTGCATAAGAGCATAGAATTTTTTTACAAGACTAGTTTCAACATGAAGTGTATTATACCCTCTTCAGTCGTATACTGAGAATGGAATGAACGCACAAGTTACTAAACACCTCAATGTTCAATGACTGCGCCACTTATGACGCGCCACACATCAAGTCGGTAGTCGAGTTCCTGCCACATTCGATATAGAATGTCGTGGGTAAAAGTATTCAAAGCCTCCGTGATTCTCTCATTGAGTACTCTACACATGTAGGAAGTGGTGGAATATCGACTAATCCTTTCACATAACCCCCACAAAAAGAAATCGACGGTGGCATGTCAGGTGTACGTGGGGGTCATTATAATAGCACGTTGTCTCCATCTCTAGCACGCCCAATCCT